>CM034153.1:76877022-79277022 GCA_019776745.2 Taxus chinensis | reverse complement strand
ACTCCTCGAACTATTAGACATCAACTTTCCTGTACCTACATAACACATGTATACAAGAGACTTTTTCCCAAGTAAGGTTAGTATGCAATGCAATCCAACTGAAGCACTACAAGGATTATCCAGAAATTAACCATTTATTGCATCATCAAATGAGGTTATATAATAGTTCTCTGATCAAACCTCCCATCAGAGATAAAAACATGATAGTTAGTGTAACTTGGCATTCATCATTGTGCCTCTATTAGGAGTATAGCTCGCTAAATGGTGTCTCCAATCACCATAATAAAAAGAGAGATTATACAAGAATGAATGCGGATGTTCCAATTACCATTTATCTTCGATGAATGCCCGTCAGTTGCTGTACCTTGGTAGAGTTGCAAAGTGTTCTTCCTTGTATGTGACTTCAACTATTAGGAAACCTCCAGGTTTAGCACTGTCCATCTTCAATGGCTGATATAGAGGCCTATTCCTGTTGGTCATACCATTCTACCGAGTATTCACAGATTTCATGTTAGGGGATATTCATTGATTGATGACTCTGCACATTCCGATTTTGATAGATATTTTGTGCACTGACAATATTGACAATTTTAGCTTATTTTCCAAATTATATGTGGAATTGTTAATGCCGATCCCTTCTGCCGGAAGTTTTTAAGCGCTTATTATGGACTTTTGGTACAAAGTAGCTTGAAAATATCTTGTAAGCTATCTTAATCTTTAAGAAATTGTGCAATGTTCAGAAGTTTGTCTAGACATTAGATTTTGGTTCCTTAAATAAAATGATTATACTTTTAAGTTTTTTCTAATCCGAGATTTGGGTTTATAAAATAAATCATTATACTTCTTCTTGGTTGCCACACTGGCGCTAAAAAACAGAAAACAACTGTAGCTAGTACCCAAAAATTGAACAGAGGGAAATTGAAAGTAGTTAAGCAGCAGGGCATTTCAGAGGCAAAGGCAATTCTTTGCTGTACCGAGACAACCCCTTTGAATGTTCAATTAAAATAGCGTCTGTTACTTTTAGTCTTTTCGATGAGTTAAAAAAGACTGCCACAATTTTTTAATAGGGTTAAATATCAAAATATAAGAATCACTAACATTTCTGAATTTTTCATATGGAGATAAAAAAGATCATCATAAGTTCTAAAGTTTCTATTGCATGTGCTATCTAGCAACATGAATTAATTATGGTTTTGAAGTACTAGCCTAAGTAGAAAGAACTTGGCACTAATTGCAGGCTTGCAGCTGCTTGAACATATAGAAACATTTCTGGCACACTCAGTCCATTTTTGGCTTCAAAAGCTATGAAACAGTTTTGTTAAAATTAATTTTCAATTTCCAGTTCCTTTGCTTAAAACTTCTGAACAATATATAAGGTAAAACCCAAAAGGAGGCTCATATATAAAACGGTTTAGTTAAAATTAATTTTAAATTTCCAGTTCCTTACTCGTATAAAACTGCTGAACAATATATAAGGTAAAACCTGAAAGGAGTCTCATATACAATCTTTACCTTTACCTTTTATTCGTTTTGTAAGTACTAGGTTAAACAGTGCTTATAACAGCAGCTCACTCTTTCCTCATATAAAATTTTAAAACCAGGGCTTTTATCATATTAGAGTCTTAGACTACAACCTATTCCAATATTTTCAGTCATCAACAAACAAAGGTAAGATTTTGCAAACTTTCTCATCAATTTTATGTTTCATGATCTTCAAATCCAGTGTTTTTCTCTTTTCAATAGGTTAGTGTCTTTTATTTGTCATTTTACAGGGAGACCATCTGTCCAGATTATATCCTTTTTAATACTGGTTTTGAAAAATTGATAGACAGAAGAGCAGAAAATGGCATCCGCTCCAGACAATGCATCCAAGGAAGTGATTGAAGACTCCAAGATTGATTTGTTTGAAGATGATGATGAATTTGAAGAGTTTGAAAATGAAGGTTAGTTTAAAAATTGACCCAATTTGAATTAGATGAAAAAACACCAAAGATTAATCCAAAAATTGTTGAGTGGATTACTTGGTTTTTTTTATGTTGCAAAACCCTAGCAATAATTTGCTCAGTTATTTCACTTGAAGTTGCCTTAATATAATGGCCCGTACAAGCTAGGGTTTTGTACTTTACCTTAAAATATTTTGTGGGACCTTGGCTTTAGTAGCTAGATTGCCATTTCTCTCTTTTATTTGGTTGACCTAGTTTGTTTAGGTTGGTTAGGTTAAATTTAGTATATAGCGGTACATTTTGTGTTTTGGGGTTTTTCTTCTTCCTCAGACCAAAAAGGGTTTCTTAGGTGCCATATTTACCTGTTCGGCTCTTTAGAATGCTTGATGATGTTAATTATGCAAATTAAAAGTTATAAAGTTTTTAAATTATCTTGTATTATATTTATTATCATTACGCCATCACCTGGTTGTCTGCTGTCTCCAAATCCGGGAAATTTTCACCATGCAGTAAAAACATCCTCATGTCCCACCCTCTTAGAAACTCAAATAAATATAATGTATTCTTGCTTATAAAATGAAAATTCACTTCTATTATTTGGATTTTTTTTCATAACATGGAATTTTTTGATTCGAAGTGAAGCTAACTGTGAAATTATATTCAAATTGCAGTGTGGGATGATAAGGAAGACGAGAAAGAAGCTTTACAACAGTGGGAAGATGATTGGGATGATGATGATGTCAATGATGACTTCTCTCGGCAACTACGAAGGGAGCTTGAGAGCAGTCCTGGAAAAAAATAGGATTATGCTTGTCCCTTATACTTTATTGCTTTACTTATGCTAAATCTCCCGAAGGATGGATCTAGTTATAAACAAGCAGATAGCAGATCATAATTCAACAATATGTGGGTCCTCGCATTATCCCGATCATACTTACATTGAGTAAAACAATTAAAGCTGTAGGTATTAGTGATGACTTGCATCCAGAAGTCTTAGTATCAATTGCATAAAATATAAACAAGGTGACATTACATGCCACGAAGTTAAAGACTCTAGGTTTTTGACATTATCAAGTATGCATTTCTGAGATCTTTCTTTGTGTGTAAAGAGATCGAGATCTTTCACTTGCATATTTGCTGTTTGTTATTGCTATATCTTGAACATGTTCTTGCTGCTTTCTGGCTGTTGCAGTTTCTTGATTACATCTGAATAGTGAAAAGATTATTCTTGATATGCATGGAAGAAACGGGTGGATATTTTTTTAGTTGGCACACCATTTTAATTTTTCACTAATAATTTGGTTGATGTTGTTTAGACAATATCTTGATTCCTAACTCCATTGTTTTTATATTCTGTTGTATTTTGTTGATACTGATAAAAGCCCTTTGTTTGGTTGGGGGTCATTATAGCTACCTGGTTGTTCTTGATTTTTCAAATTGTTGCTACACTTTGTGTTTGGAAAATATAAATGCAAAAGTTCATATATGTGGTTATTAATTAAATGCAATCTATTTACTTTATCAAAAACTCTATATGTGGTTATTAATTTTTTTATTTAATTATACTACATGTTACCGTTTTATCCAATAACAACTGAGAGGCATAAATGATCTATAGGTTGTATGTTATCAGATCAGTTGTGCCTTTTCTCAAAAATCATTTAAATACTCAAAGCCGATCAAATGCTCGTTATCCTATATTTCAAGCTTTATCCTGGTTTATTGAAACTTCTAAGCCATTAATACAACCTTGGTTATTGTGGAGCGTGGTTTGTCAAAGATGCCGATACCTTTATTAGGTGATAAGTTTGCACGTGTATTGTCTTTGGGCGATGAGTGAAAGAAACACTGGATAAGCAAAATGCTTAAGGTTTAAGGCCTTTGTCATTCCTCCAGAATTGAATGGAAGCACTATTCTTGTGAAAACCTTTTATGTTATCTGTCTCCATTAAAATCAAAGAATCACATATGACATAGAGTTTATTAATATTCATATCAATGCCTAGTTTTAAGCCCTTTACAAATCCTTCTGTATTCACTGTCTTTCTGTGCATGTTTTTCAATAAGCTTAGAAGTGCTGCTGGTATTACCATTGTTAATTGTGTCACCCTCATGCATAGGATGAAGTTTTTCTTGTGCTACCCTCGAAGTTTAATTTTTGGAGATCAGCTTTAGGGGGGGCTCTGTTGGGGGCTGGCCCCTTGCCCAAGACATCTTTTTCTACTTAGTATTTTCAATTTTTTCTTCTCTCTCCGCCTTTGTTTTGATTTTATATTTATGGCTTTTGAGATGGCAGCCTCTATTATACATTTGTCACTGACTGGGGAAATCATTTGCTCTCGACATTCTACTCCTATTAAGAATACCTCGTCCAAAGAATTGATCTAGTCTTTTTCCACTAACACGACTCCTTTTTATTGATAAGTCAAAGCAAGGGAACCTTAAGATTGAGTAATAGTCTCTTTGTTTCCATGACTATATATTTGAAGAGGAATTGAAGTGAGTAGTTCACGTTGCAACTATGTGTGCTTAAAGTGGCCCTAAGAAAACATTAACAATGCTGGAGGTAGTGGACTTCCTCACAGCTAAGTCAAAAGAGGAGTTGCAAACAATGATCAATGAAAAAAATGATAAAAATGGGGAGCTAGAGGCTGGAAAGTATTCCAAAGAATTACTGGAAGCAGATGAATGTTCAGACGCAGCAAATGAATGCACAGAAATATTTACAAAGTAGAATGATGAGGAAGGTAGCATTCTGGATGTGGTGGGCACCGATAATTTTAAGTTACTCTAAATATTCGTCAATCCAATGACAATCGCATTTCAATTTTCATTAGGAGGTTTGAGCTGTGACACTTCAAAGCTCTTTGAAATTCACAAATTTCAGCTCAAATGAGCTTGCATTGTGAAGTCACTCATTTTTTCATTTTTATAAGCAGTCTGTTTGGATTTCTTACTTGCACTTCCAATCATTGCTCTCGAAATCAAGAGAAGGGTCCAGTTGTATGTTTTGTCACTAATTCTTATTGTGAAGCTATGGCAGTTATTAGTACAAAGGAAATTCTAGTCTTGAGGAAATTGTGTGTTACCTTTTCAGAGCCTTTTGGCCTGTACCCTATAGCTGATCTGAATATTGGAGACAACGAAAATGCAAGAGAAATGTGTGGCCCTGTAAGTAAATCCGTTAAGTATGTTTGTTAAATCAGACTTGGAATGATGATTTGCAGCTTGGGCTAGAGTGAATGTTGTTATCTTTCAGTGGAGATGATGCTCAAAGCTTATTGAGTGGCATTGACATTTTCTGCTCGAGAAATTTGTCTGCTCCTCGTGTTGAAACTATTCATTTAGACCATAGTTTATTGTAGCTTTGAGCACCATACTTTCAACGAAGTCAGTGTTTTTTTTAATGTGTAGAATGAATGAAAAATATATTTGTTGGTTGGTCGAGGTGTTTCTCTGAGATTCTTGTGAATAGAGAGTTAAATCTTCCATACAATTTCTTCTCTTGAAATGCTGTAGTCGTTTATGAGTGCACATCACTCCAGATTGTGTTTTTAGCAAAGTTTTCCTTAATGACAATGGGTATCTTTTTCTTTGTCATTTTGTTAGTTTCTACAAAATAAATGCAGACCCCGGTTATCTTTCTTATCTTGCTTAGGTGCCACATGGATGATCGGCATGTTGTTGGCAATTTTACATTAAAAAATATTTTCTAATGTTGTATTAGTCTTTCTTGTGGGCTATGTTTAGAGGTTTAGATCTGTTACCAACTGAACGGAGTTCAATTTTAAGCTGAAAGCAATTGACAACTTTTTGTGTGTATGCAACGTAAAGGCACTACATTATTTAAAATTAATTGTGCACTAGTTATAGTCCTGATAGCAGTAGGCTGCCAATGTTGCAGCTCCCAAATTAGTTTTCTATGTGTTATTGTCATATATTTTAAACTGTTAGCTTGTCATATTTGCATGTTGTCTCACTATGGGAGTTGAACCAATAGCTATGATACTTAACTTGGCAACTAGGTGACAATTGTAGGGTGCCATTTCAGCACTTAAAATTTTTCACATAGTTGAGTCATCATGTATTTAATATATATTTTTGGTTTCATGTGTTTTTTTAATTTGAGGGAAAGACACCTTTTGAATTGATTTTAAATTACAAATTTAAAATGCATTAAAAAAGGGTTGGGCTTAAACTTGTGCATTTGGTGTCTAAAAAATGAGCATTTGATGTGTTATTTAGTGATTGACTACTTTAAACACCTCTTGGGTACAAGTTGTACAATAGTATATAATGTGTACTACTACTTTTCATCAAAATTATTCAAGTTTTGGTTATTCCCTCAAGTACCTTCCCAACTATTGGACCTTCCCCATGTATTCTTCTTTACCTAATTTTTTATTGTTTAGCAAACATCTAAAGGGAAGAGGCACAATTTATTTATTTGAGAAATTTATCTTATTGGGAAAACCAATTTAAACTTTCAAGCATCAAGACTACAATTAATTGACTTTAATGAGATTGGGGCTTCAAAAAATTCTACATTTATCTTGAAGGTAAGCCATATAATTTCAGACAAAATGGGTATATTTATAGGTATTGGAATTTGGCAACGTTTATTAATTGTATTTTAATGCAGTATGGTTGATAGTATGTACTGTCTACCAACGTTCATCTATCGTCGTCGATTTTGGTGTTTGTTGTGAAAGAAGTGTGATTGAGTGAAGTGAGAACAATATTTTTGGGGAAATGAAGCCTTCATTAACATTTCTTAGGGGTGTTCTTGTGAGTTGTCATTCAATTTTAAGCACAAACCCATTTAAATTATATCCTTTGAGGCATGTGGGTTGCTTGGGAGAAAGGCTTGGCCACTAGCATTGAAGTCAAGTTCTTGTTATAGATTGTTTATTAATGTTTTTTTTTTTGAAATGCATCATTATATTAATTGATTGAATGTCAAGAAATACAAGATGGTTACAATAAAGAGTGTACAATTGGTATGCACGTCCCAACCTACATGCCAGAAAAAACACTCAAAAACCAAAAAATTGCTAAGAGAGACAAGTACAATTAGTGGTTTCTAGGAAACATACTTAAAAACAAACATTATGAAAGTCATGCACATGGAACTACACTAAGGGGATGTGGTGGGCCATCATTTGAAGGCATGGCACCCAAAGTAAAGCACTTTCTTGAGGGAGGATCTAAGGCAACCCACCTGTCTTGAATGTGTAATATTTTGCATAACAAAAGACAACATGATTCCCCACCCAGGAAATGGAGATCCAACCATCGTAACAACTCTGAATTGGTGACTATTGTTGAGAATGCCCAACAATAGACTTCCCATGGGTTGCCAGGCTCTAGTCACTTCAATTGAGGAGTGGAGAAACAACCATTGATAGGTGAAGAGAACTTGTCAAGGGAGCCACTTTGCCTATGTTTGGAAGTGGGATGTGGAGAGCCTAACTGCGGCAAATCGAGCTGAACTTTCTCATGGTGCACGGGGTGATCCCCCAATGATTTACAAGATTATGTAGATGTTGGAATTCCAGAGCCACTTTCTCGACCTGCACTAGATATGAAGACGAACAACATATATTACAATTATGTTTTCATCAACAAAAAATTGTTGAGAGATAGAATCATTATTGAAGATAACAACATCTCTAGTTTTCCAAAGTTAAACTAAAATAATAGCTTACAAAAAAGCCACAAAAAATTGTGTTGGTCATTGAGAGTAATCTCTAAACAAAACAATTCTTCTATTGATGGCCTTAAGACAAAATGGTTGAAATAAAGAATGAATATATTCCCAGACATCTCTAGCACATGGGTAAGTCTAGAAAAGATGTTTTAAGGTTCCATAATGAGCACACACATGGCATTTGGTGTTGGGAATTCCGATATGTTTAAGTCGCTCTTAGATAGAGAGACATTAGTGGACAAATCACCAAAGAAAATGAGCAATTTTCGGCTTTACCTTAGAATTCCAAATCCGATAAAGGTGATGAAGCTTCATTCTAAGAGATGTATCTAATCTCCATTAAGTATTAAATTAACTAAGGGCTAGGAAAAACAGGCTCATATGTTGATGTAGTAATCAAGGTGAGTAATTTTTGAAATATGTGTAAGAATCTCAATGTCAGTCCCACAACCAAACAACAATGGATCATAACCCAAGCTTGTCTAACACAACATTTGGCAATAGCTCCTAAATTGTTAAAAAAGAAGGTAGGTAGCAAGTAATTAGCATTGACTTTCTTGGAGGTCAAGCCAAGGGATCCAATCTCTTGAGAGGACCAAATCATGAATGGCGGTGATGCTCTTCCTAAAGAATTGAAGGGATTTGATGCAAAACATTTCAGCCAAAGGGATGTAATTGCTAGATATGATGGGAGATTGTTAGATATTGTGGTCATTGAAAGATACACTAGATCAAAAGCCATTGCCAACCCACTTCATGTAAGGTTTTAGAGCTTCAAAAGCTCTCCAAATACTTTTGGCAACAAATGAACCTTGCCAAAAGCACCTTCAATTTTGAAGGTAACAAAAGTAATAAATAAGGTGTGAAGCTCAATGTTTCTCCAACAAATTTTACCATAAGGGGATTGAATAAAGATGCATTGTCTTGAAAGGATCTTCTAGACTTTGTTGTTGTCAATGGCCCTGATGATCTATTTAGCACACTAAGCAAAGCTTTGCACATAGACATTGATAATGCTCATACCACCTTTGGCTTAAGAAAGACATAAAACATATGAGGTGGCTATGAAAACCTTTGGGTTGCTTAGCGTCGGCCTAGAGAAAATCTATGAGAAGTTTAGCAAGTTTGGCATAAGATTCCTTCGAAGGAGTCCAACATGATTAATAAACATGGGTAGAGGTACAACTTTTGGTGCAAACTTAAAATTTCTTAGCCAAATAGAGTGATCTTGTATCCATAAGGAAATCTTCTTTTTATTCTATCGAGCACATATTGCCACAATTTAGGTGTACTATCAAAGGAAAAAGGAATGCCAAGATACTTGAACAACTCCCTAATTGAGGTCACTTCCAAGAATATTATTTTAGCCAATCGACGTGGGCATTATAATTTGCCCGAAGCATTAAGTATTGACACATTGTAGATTAATTCAAAATGCTTTGCAAATATATCAGGACAATGAAGAGCTTCGTTGAAGAAGCCTCATTTTTGGCTAGCGAGAGAAAAAAATCATCTGTAAAGTGACTATTGATAAGTTGAGATGATCAATCAAGGAGCATAATTTTCCATATCAATCCACGTTTAGCATTGTGGGAAAGATGATACCCAAAGGTTTTTTCTACAAGAACAGAAGGAGTAGGAGCAAGAAAACATCCTTTTAGGATAAAGCAAAAGAGACCAAAGCTTGTCATTTACAGTTAAGCATGTCAAGGCTTCTAAGAGGAGAGTTTGTATAAATGAGATAAAGAAGTCTCTGAAATCAAGAGCCTTTTGCATGACAAGAATAAAAGGCCACTCAATATGGTGGTAGGTTTTTTCAAAGCCCATATTTAGAAAGAGAATAGGCTATCGAGAAGAATGAGCCTATTTTGTTCCTTTCCAAACAACAATTATATTAACAAGAATATAACACCCTTTAATAAAGCATGTTTGCTCAGGTATGATAATTGCATTAAGAATATGGAAAAGACATATGGCAAGAGCCTTGACTATTATCTTATAAGGGACATTCAAAAAGGTGATTGGCCTCCAATCGATTATAAGTTCAGGATTCCTGCTTCAAGTATAAATTTGATGTTTCCTTTATTAATATTCTTGCATGAGGAGTTTTTCTTAATTCTTCCCTACAGACTTGTAACAACTCAGTACCAACAAATGACCAATTGGATTTGAAAAACTCATAGGGAAAGCCATCCACATTAGGTGCCTTGCATAAGCCATTCATTGTGTCACAATGAAAAATATCCTCCAAGGTGAGGAAAACTTACACATTATTGTCGGGAAAAACATCAAGGTATTCTTATCGAGCTTTTGCCTACTTGAAAATAATCTCATGGGATTAGAACACTAACTTGTAGTGGTCCAAGAATTCTGAAGAGATTTTAAGGAGGGTGAGATGATTATGTGTGGTCTAGATACTTTCATTTTCTTCTTACCTTGTTTGGATCACAAAACAATGATTAAAATATTTGGAATCTCGATAACCAACCTCGAGCTAATATAAACGAGCACGAATTTGAGCACATCTAACACCATTACTTACTACTAGCCCGAGCTTGTGTTTAAGTTCAACTAGCATGGATTTAATTGAGGATCACATGCACTGCATTCAAGTTGAGCAAAGACCCTTTGAAATTCTTTATGTAGTGCACAATTAGACTACTTGCAAACTTGTGCCAATGTATGCCAAAGTGGCAGAGGAAGGTTGTGGTCCAACTAATCATGACATTGCACTAATCAATTTAGTTTAGTGTATAGGGAGGACGTGGTGCCAATTCCCACACCCTAGCAATGATTTGGATGGTTCCCTTATGGGTAAGAAGAGAAGTGTTAAGGAAAAAATACGTCCAACACCTCACCATACCAACTAGAAAGTGATGGGACGATGGTTGGAAAAATCAATGTCTTGACAAAAGATGACTGATTGCTTTCCAAAAATGCAGAAATCAAACATGTGTTGTTCGAAAGGGATAACACTATCATATCTTTGAGAGCCCTATCAACTATGGGTTGGAAATTTTACAAAGTAAACCAAGGTAGGGAAGTAAATGTCTGCCATTGGAAGAGAGGATCTAACAACCCCATTAGTTGTTAATACTAAAACCACGCTTCATGTTTTCCCTTGCACCACTAAATTGATAAGGCATTCTCTTTATTCTCGAGATTCAATCATGTTAATGTCACCGTAACCAAGCAAGTAGACTGTTGATGAACTCTCAGTGAACCATCGCTAAACACATATATTTTTGGGCCATCATTAGGGGCATAGACATTAACGAATGACCATTAATTTCAAGAAAGACATAGATAACTCGATGAATAGGATCTTCGCCTGATGTAATGTCCCTTCTCAAAGCTAGTTCGATATGAATACCTTGGACCCATTTTTACTTCCCGTGGGATAAAGGGAAAAACAAGGCAAGTAATTTAATGTTGTAATTGTAAGTTGTTATTTTTAGCCTTGAATTATTTTTATAGAAAGCAACTTTCTAATTATAACATTAGAAAGTGAAGTTAGTTGAAAAAGTGCAAACACCAACTTGAGAATAGAAGTGATGGAGTTAAAAGGGGAACATAACACTTTTTTTAAAAAGGGGGCAACCCATTTGGGCTTCCTTTTCATGGATTGTGCCACCCATAATTATAAGAAAGAATTATTACGGGTGGAAAAACATCACCTACCATATGAATTCATTCCTATTTGGAGATTGGAGTTTATGCTTACAATTTTTAGCCATTGAGGAGAAAAACCCTCCTTGGTATCCTATTAGGGATGAAAACCCTTAATAGAATTCAGACTTGAAGATGAAAACCCTCAAATTATGCATTGGCGATCTCATTCAAAGGCCATATTTAGGCTGTAATTTAGAATCTTAGAGCTACAATTTAAAATTTCAGTGCTAGGGCACAATTTTTAGCTAGGGCTTCAAGGGAATATCAAAATTCTAGATTTTTAGGTGTGGAACAACCATACATTTTAGTGTTTTGTAGTGTTACGATGTTTTGCATCATATTTAGGGTATTTTTAGCTCGGACGACCCACCAAGGAACTTGAGCGACCCACCTTAGGGTCAATTCTAACTATTTTCATGGCTTTTTTGAGTTAGGGTTTGTTTAACCTTCAACTCTACAATAGGGCATTCATTTTTGCATTTATTTCAACTTCAAATGCTCCTGAAATTCAACTGCAGTTTACCTTATTTTCTGTCACGAAACTAATGGAATAAATTCAATATATTTCTTTGTTCCTAAATATTCTAAAAATATTCCTAAGTGTTTTGAGCCTTCTCGGTACTTTTGTAATTGAGTATTTAAAGAGTAATTGAATAAATTTGATTTATGCATGTTATACTGAGGGTTTGAAGACCAAAATCAGGTCGCTATCTTGATTTGGGGTAATTTCTTATTGTTTTCATTTAAATTAAGATCTCTATACTTTGTTGTCACAAATTTCAGTTTTCTATCATTAAGGTTTTCTGTAATTTCTAGAAAATTAAAATCTCATCTCGAAAAGGACATTATAGTGGTACCTGAGCATTGTTCCTGCCAACCTGTGTGAGGGAAAATTTCAAAGCTGCATTAACACTAGTGAGGAAGGGTTTAAAGTCCATCAAAGAAGAAATTTGGAAAAGAACACGGGAGATAAGGATCAAAGACCTCCACCTTCCGATGAAATGAACCACTTGCAAGAGATGTTGTTGTAGAACCAAAGAGACATGGAGAAAGGCTTTCAAAGGACCATGATGACTTCAATGTTGGAGTTGATTCTAGTTATCGAAGGCGCTCCAAAATTCAAGAAGAACCAAGGTGATGACAACTCTTCCAAAAATGAAATGACTTCAATTAATTCTCCCATAAGAACCTTTTGTGCTAAGTTTTTGTAAAGGGATAAGGACGAACAATTGTAAGAGGGGCGAAAAATTGGATGTGTGGAAGTGTTGAAGACTGTACACTAAAAGTGTTGTACACTATCCACAATTTTCTCGCCGGGGCCCCGAGAAAAAAATTTTGGCCTCGAAAAACATGCCTCATATATCTTGGGAAACGTGCTCTTCTCATATGGGCATGATTTTTGACCCATAGGTTTATGGGGTGGTTTTGGCCCATGGTTTTGGTACCCATGGTATTGTAAAACTGCTTAAGCAGTTGCCTATTGATGTGATTTTGTGCATATGGTAGGGTAGACATATAATTGTAGATGTGTGTGAGTTCAAGTGTGAATTCAGGAGAGTTTGTTGAGCATAGCTCCAAACAGATCTGGGTATTGTATTGAGAGAAAGAGGTGGCTTGTAATAAAATATGAGCAAGTGATTCTTGGTGGACGTAGCCCAAATTGGGTGAACCACGTTAAATATTGTCTCTGTGTTATGTTCTTTTATTTTCTGCACTTTTATTTCAGATCTGTAATATTTTCTACATATTAGTTTCTACTATTGCGATTCTGTGTGGGATTGTTCCACATATTTTATCCCTTATTTCCTAACAATTGGTATCAGAGCCTGGTTTGGTTTGTTGAAGTGTTGAATCACAGGGAAAGTTTTAACTTGAGTGGGAGCTATGGAAGATGATGGAAGATCAAGGGTTGATAAATTCAACGGGAAAAATTTTAGTCTTTGGAAGATGCAGATGGAAGATTACCTTTATCAGAAGGATCTTTATATTTCGTTGTCTGAGAAAGGGAACAAACCCTCGAGCATGATGATGCGGAATGAGATTTGCTTGATAGGAAGGCACTTGGAACAATCTGGCTATGTCTTGCATCTTCGGTATTATTTAATGTTTCAAAGGAAAAGACTACAAAAGAACTTATGGATGCATTAGGGAAGTTATATGAAAAACCCTTTGCCTCTAACAAGATATTTTTAATGAAAAAGTTGTTTAATATGAAGATGTCTGAGAATGGTTCAGTAGCAGAACATTTGAATGATTTTAATATAGTTGTGAATATGCTAGCTTTGGTTACAATAGAATTTGATGAATAAATTAGGGATTTATTAATTTTGTGATCCTTACCTGAGAGTTGGAATAGCTGGTAATGGTGGTAAGCAACTCGGTTCCAGCTAACTCAAAGTTGAAGTTTGAGGATGTTGTAGGGGTGATTCTAAGCGAGGAAATGTGAAGAAAAAGCTCTAGGGAATCTTCTACTTCAGGGAATGCTTTGACAGTGGAAACTAGAGGGAGACAGAAGAATAGAGGAAGCCGTGGAAAATCGAAAGATCGGGCAAGGTCAAAATCCAAAAACAAGATGGTATGTTGGCATTGTGGAAAGTCTGGGCATGCAAAGAAGGATTGTTGGGAGCTTTGGGATAAGAAGAAACAACAGGAAGAAAACAAGGAGGTAAATGTGGCAACAGGTAATGTATGTCAGGATGCTTTGATTCTTTCTTTGCATAATATTGCTGAATCTTGGGTTTTAGATTTGGGGGCTTCTTTCCATGCTACTCCACATAGGCATTATTTTGTTGATTATGTTCAAGGGGATTTTGGGCATGTTTTTCTTGGTGATGATGAGCCTTGCAACATAGTTGGAAAAGGTTCTGTTCAGGTTAAGATGCAGAATGGGAATACATGGCTATTGAAGGATGTCAGACATGTGCCTACATTAAGACGAAACTTGATATCAAAGGGGCAATTGGGAAATGATGGTTGTATTGTGATATTTATAGACAGACTCTTGGAAGGTTACCAAGGGTGCTCTTGTGGTGGCAAGAGGTAAGAAGGTTGAAACCTTGTATTTAACCACTGATAGCACTAATGCTTGTAATCTTGTGGCTTTAGATGCAGATACAACATTGTGGCACTATAGGCTTGGTCATATGAGCCATAAGGGCATGTAGATCATAAAGAAGAATTTTCCCGGATATACAGAAACATGTTTGGATTTCTGTGAGAACTGTGTATATGGGAAACATAAGTGAGTAAAGTTTCTCAAGGTTGGACCTACAAAGAAAGAGAGTAAGTTGGAGCTGGTACATTCTGATGTGTGGGGGCCGGCTCAGGTATCATCTCTTGGGGGTTCAAATTATTATGTTACTTTTATTGATGATGCAACAAGGAAAGTTTGGGTATATTGTATTAGAAATAAATCTGATGTATTTGACACTTTTGTTAAATGGAAAGCCTTGGTAGAGAATGAAACATGTCTTAAGCTAAAATGTCTCAGGTCAGATAATGGAGGGGAGTATTACAACAATGAGTTTGATGATTATTGTTCTAAGAATGGAATCCGCAGGAAAAAGACGGTTCCAGGAACTCCGCAACAGAATGGGGTGTCAGAAAGGATGAACATGACAATAATGGAATGTGTTAGGAGCATGAGGTTACATGCGGGACTGCCTCTTTATTTTTGGGCAGAAGCGGTGAGCACAACTGTGTACTTGATAAACAAAGGACCCTCAAGTGCCTTGGATGGAAGGCATACCTGAGGAGGTTTGGTCTGGTAAGAAAGTTGATTACTCATTTCTTAGAGTCTTTGGATGTGAGGTGTTTGTTCATATTGACAAGGATGATAGGACCAAGCTAGAGGCTAAATCAGAAAAATGCACTTTCATTGGTTATGGTGGTGATGACTTTGGATATAAATGTTGGAGTATTAAGGACAAGAAAATCATTCGATCTAGGGATGTGGTCTTTAATGAGAAAGTTATGTATAAGCAACAGTTGCAGGAAAACAAGGAAGAATCCAAGAAAGAATATGCAGTGGTAGAGGATCTTCTGGATGGGAAAGTGACACATGAATCAGTTCAAGAACCTACTCAACAAGAACCCATAACTTTTATATTGAGGAGGTCTTCTAGGGAAAGAAGAGCACCTGAAATTTTTTTCCCCTTCTCTTTATTATTTATTACTCACTGACAGTGGAGAGCCAGAGAGATTTGATGAAGCAATGCAGGTAGATGCCAGGAAGAAGTGGGAGCAAGCCATGAATGAGGAGCATCAGTCTCTCATGGAGAACCAGACTTGGGATTTGGTGAAGCTACCTGAAGGAAAAAGAGCATTGCAGAACAAGTGGGTGTATAGAGTTAAAGAGGAAGGAGACAAGAAAAGATACAAGGCCCAGTTGGTGGTCAAGGGGTTTGCATAGAAAAAAGGTATAGATTTTGATGATATTTTTTCTCCTGTAGTAAAAATGACTTCTATTAGAATTGTTCTTGGAATAGTGGTAGAAGAAGACTTGCACTTAGAGCAGCTAGATGTAAAGACTGCATTTCTCCATGGTGATTTGGAGGAGGATCTATATATGCAGTAGCCAGAGGGCTATGAGGTCAAAGGTAAAGAGGAGATGGTGTGCAAACTGAAGAAGAGCTTGTATGGCCTGAAACAAGCTCCACGTCAATGGTATACGAAAATTGATAGCTTCATGATGGAGCAAGGTTATATTAGATGTCATTCTGACCGCTGCGTGTATATAAAGAAATTTCAGGATGGAAGTTATATTATCATGTGCTTGTATGTGGATGACATGTTGGTTGCAGGCAAAAACATGCAGGAAATAAAAGTACTCAAGAAGCAGCTAAGTGACTCCTTTGCTATGAAGGATTTGGGGGCAGCCAAACAAATCCTTGGTATGAGGATATCTCGGGATAGGAAGGAACGGAAGATGACTTTATCTCAGGAAGAGTACATTAAGAAGGTCTTGGAGAGGTTTAATATGAAGGATGCTAAACCAGTAGGGACTCCTTTGGCAGACCATTTCAAGTTATCAAAGGAGTTGTGTCCCAAGACAGAGCAGGAGAGAAACTAGATGTCTAAGGTACCTTACTCATCAGTGGTTGGAATTTTGATGTATGCCATGGTGTGCACTAGGCCTGATATTTCCCATGCAGTGGGAGCAGTGAGTAGATTTATGAGTGATCTAGGTAAAGATCACTGACAGGCAGTAAAGTGGATCCTTCGGTACTTGAGAGGGACCATGGGGACAATTTTGTGCTACAATGGATCAGACACCACTTTGCGTGGTTATGTAGATTCAGACATGGCTGGAGATGTAGACAACAGGAGGAGCACAACATGTTATATTTTCACTGTAGGTGGGACAACAATGAGCTGGATTTCACGACTACAGAAGCTTGTGGCTTTGTCAACCACGGAGGCTGAGTATGTTGTTGCCACAGAGGCAAGAAAAGAGATGATTTGGTTACAAAAATTGCTTGAGGAGTTGGGGCATAAGCAAGAGGAAGGGAAGCTGCATAGTGATAGTCAGAGTGCTATACACCTAGCTAAGAACTTTACTTTCCACTCTAGGACGAAGCATATATAGTTAAGGTACCATTTCATTAGGACAACTTTGGAGGAAGAGAAGTTGAAGCTGGAGAAGATTCATACCAGTCAGAATCCTGCAGACATGATGACCAAGGTGGTCACAAGGGAGAAACTGAAGTTATGTTCAGCTTTGGTTGGTCTTCATGGACGACAGTGAAGGGTTGAGAAGCTTTCTTAGAGGAAAACTAGTCTCCAAGTGGGAGATTGTTATGTTGTGGAGCCTATTTTCATGTGTGGAAGTGTTGAAGGTTGTACACTAAAAGTATTGTACACTTTCCACAATTTTTCTTGTCAGGGTTCAGGGTCTGCCAGGCCCCGAGTAAAAATTACTTAAGTTGGAAAAAAAATTGGCTCGAAAAATGTGCTTGATATCTCGGGAAACGTGCTCTTCTCATATGGGTGGGAGTTTTTGACCATAGGTTTATGGGGTTGAGTTTTGGCCCATGGTTTTAGGTACCCATTGAGTATTGTAAAATTGCTTAAGCAGTTGCCTATTGTGTGCTTTTGTGCATATGGTAGGGTTGATAGTAACATTGTAGAGGTGTGTGAGTTCAAGTGTGAATTCAGGAGAGTTTGTTGAGCATAGCTCCAAACAGATCTGGGTATTGTATTGAGAGAAAGAGGTGGCTTGTAATAAAATCTGAGCAAGTGATTCTTGGTGGACGTAGCCCAAATTAGGTGAACCACGTTAAATACTGTCTTTGTGTTGTGTTCTTTTATTTTCTGCACTTTTATTTCAAATCTGTAATATTTTCTGCATATTAGTTTCTACTATTGCGATTCTGTGTGGGATTGTTCTGCATATTTTATCTCTTATTTCCTAACAAATGGTGGTATCATGGCATGATCACTCAAAGGCAAGGGTCAATCACTATCTTGGAGGAATTTTTTCAAAGGATCACATAAATATTTGATATGGTTGATCTAAAAGTACATTTTAGGGAGTTAGAGTAGCTGAAGCAGTGCAATTCCATGGATGGATATGTAGCTGAATTTTAAATACTCTCCTTGATGGTACCATATGTTTCTGGAAAAAGGCTTGTGGTTTTATTATTTGAGGGTTTGGTTGACCCCATCAAGGGGTTAGTAAGGGCCTTCAATCCTCTTTCATTCCATGAAGCAATTGATAAATCTTTGGAGTTATAAAATTCAGCTCTAAGGAAAACATTGTGTAGTGGGAAGTCAAGGACAACATTGGGTAGAGATAATCCAAGGACATCAACATTGAATGAACAACAAAGAGAACCTTTTGGGAAGCCCAAAATAGCATCTTTGGACCAACCAAAGATGTCATTACAAAAAGTACCAAACATGCATAAGGGTCTTTAATCCTCCTTCACTCCAAGAAGCAATTGAGAAATCTTTGGAGTTAGAAAATTCAGCTCCAAGGACAACATTGGCTAGTGGAAAGTCAAGGACAACATTGGGTAGTGTTCATCCAAGAAAATCAACAGTGAATGGAAAACAAAGAGTACCTTTGGGAATCCCAAAGAAGAACCTTTGGACTAACCAAAGATGCCATTACAAGTACCCAACATGCAAAAGTAGTTGCCTAAAACAAGTAAGGAGTGGAACACACAACATGAATTGAGGAGGAAAAACTTGTGCTTCAATTGCAAGGATCCATAGTCACCCGGTCATCATTTCATAGGAAAGAAACATGTACATTACATTGAGGTATTTTCATATTGTGAAAGGAAGAGGACACTAAAGTTGAATAAGTAATATAAAAGCAAGAACTAGTAAAAGACATAAACACCTTGTACTACACTCTTGCCACTTTATTTGGTGTTGCTAGATATTATCCTTTTGTGTGAGAGTTTTGTTGAAGGGTCAAAGGGTGACGATGTTGATTGATAGTGGAGCCACTCATAATTTTATTGATGAAGGATTGCTTGCTAGAATGGGTCTTGAAGCAGAGGATTTTAATGGTTTTAAGGTGATGGTGGTTGATGGATTTTCTATTCCATGCTCCAAGAGAATTCCAAAACTCATTATCACCTTGGAAAGGCATGATGTATGTGATGGTTTTTATATAGCTGGCATAGGTGATACAAAACTTGTGTTTGGGGTCCAATGACTGCACTCTTTAGGAGAATTCACCCTCAACTACCAAAGTACGGAGTTGAAGTTTAGAAATGAAGGAAAAGAGGTTGTAATACAAGGTATGATCAATGGAGCCCCTCCAATAAACTCTTTGGTAGAATATGTGTTGCCAAAAGAGTTGCATTTTTTCTCTATGTATAATACAACAATATATTGGAAGGCCTTAAATACATTTGCTTATGCAAAAAAGAAGTTTTCTAATGTTATTTTTAAAGGAGATATTGATGATGACAATTATAAGATAGTGGATGGACTCATTCTCTACAAGGATAGGTTTTGTTTAGTTGTGGAATAAAAAATAAAACATATGATATTGAGGATTGGTCATGATACCCCATTAGATGGCTACCCCGGGTACTTCAAGACACACCAAAAAATTAGGGAGAGGATCTTTTGGAAAGGACTCAAAGGAGAGGTTCTTCAATACATCTGAGAGTGTTTGGTTTACCAACAAAACAAGGCATAACATGAATTTCTAGTTGGTCTCTTGCAGCCCCTTCCCATTCCAACTCAAAAATGGGAGAGCATCTCTATGGACTTCATCACGTGGTTTCCCATGGTTCAAGGTAAGAACTGATTGTATGTTGTGGTTAATAGACTCACCAAATATGTTCATTTTTTATCCAATTCTAGCCAAGTACAATGCACCTATAGTGGTTGATCTCTTTTTCAAGGAAACTTTCAAACTTCATGGGTTGCCTAAGAACATCAGGTTTATGAGTTTGTTTTGAAAATAACTCTTCTGTTTGACAAGTATAAATATCACTCCTAGCACTAGCTATCATCCACAAATCTATGGGCAAACATAAATAGTGAATAAGTGGGTAGAAGACTACTTAAGGAATTATGTAGCACAAAAGCAATTAGCTTAGGTGAAATGATTACATATGGCTAAGAATTTCTATACTACGTCATTTCATATGTCCTTTGATATGTATCCTCTTAGAGCTCTATATGGGTATGATGCACTTTCTTTTGTTAACTTGGTCATGACGGATAGTAGCATGTCGGGGGCCAAAGATTTGGTGCAACAAAGTCATGAAATCTTGAAGGTACTCAAGGATAACCTCTAACAAGCCCAAAACCAACAAAAATTGTATGTCGGCCAACACCAGTTAGAGATGATGTTTAAGGTAGGAGACATGGTGTTTTTCAGGTTACAGCCCTATAGGCAATCCTCTCTCAAAAAAAGTGGTGCTAAAAATATTAAGCTGCATTTCTATGGACCTTATAGAGTGAAGGGAAGAGTTAGAGAGGTTACACATGAGATAAAGCTACCAGAGTGCAACCGGATACACAATTTCTTCCGTGTTTCATGCCTCAAAAAGGCACTGTGACAACATATTAATCCTATTGAGCTATCACCTTTGGATGATGAGGGTAATTTGATTTGAGTTCCAGAAGCCATAGCAGATGTTCAAGAAAGGAATCCAAGGAGTCAGAGAGTAAGGGAATATTTATTCTGTTGAAAGAATCTACCACTTGAAGATGCTACATGGGAAACAACATAAATATCAGAGCATCCAAGTTTGCAATTGCTTGAGAGAAAGCAATTTTGAGAGGGGAGGATTGTAATGTCACCTTCTCAAAGCTAGTTCAATATGAAGATCTTGGGCCCATTTTTACTTCCCGTGGGCTTAAAGGGAAAAACAAGGGAAGCAATTTAATTTGTATTTGTAAGAGGCTATTCTTAGCCTTGTATTATTTGTGTAAAAGCAACTTTCTAATTATAACATTAGAAAGTGAACTTGGTCGAAAACGTGCAAACACCAACTTAAAAATAGAAGTGATGGAGTTAAAAGGGGAACATAACACCAATTAAAAATGGGTCGACCCATTTGGGCTCCCTTTTCATGTATTATGCCACCCAAAATTATAAAAATAAGTCGCTATAGGTGGAAAAAGCATCACTTGTCATATGAATTCATTTCTATTTGGATATTGGAGCTTGTACGTGTAATTTTCAGCCGTTAAGGACAAAAATTGTCAAATTTTGCATTGGTGATCTCATTCAGAGGTCACATTTGGGCTGCAATTTAGAACCTTGAGCTACAAATTAGAATTTCAATGCTAGAGCATAATTTTCAGCTAGGGATTCAAGGGCATATTGATATTCCATATTTTTGGGTATGGAATAGCCACACATTTCATTGTTTTGTTGTGTTACAATGTTTTGGATTAGATCTAGGGCATTTTCAACTTGGAGGACCCATATGGGAACTTGAGCGACCTACTTTGGGGTCAATTCTGACTATTTTTAGGGTTTTTTTAGAGCTAGCTTTTATTCAACCTTTAGTTTTTTCCTCGGGAATTCATTGCTACATTTATTTTAGCTTCAAATGTTCTTAATGGCCAACTTTAATTTACCCTATTTTCTTTCACAAAATTGAAGAAATAAATTCAGCTATTTGTCAAAAAAAATGTTCTTAAAATATTCCTAAGTGTTTTGAGCCTTCCGAGTACTTTTGTAATTGAGTATTCGAAAAGTAATTGAAGAAATTATATTTTTGCATGTTGTAATGAGGGTTTGTAGACCAAAATTGGGTCACTGCCTTAATTTGGGGTAATTTATTATTGTTTTCATTTAAATTCAGAATTTTGTACTTTACTGTCATAAATTTCAATTTGCTGTCATTAACGTTTTGTGCAATTTCCAAAAAATTAAAATATCATATCGAAAGGGACATTACACCCGATGTAATAACTAATAATGCAAATTTAGGGGAAACTAAAATACTAACAACATCATCCACATAAGAATTGTAGAATTTTATGGTGTTTGATAAAATACACTTCAAGGAAGTTTGCAATAAAAACCCTGAAACCTTAACTTTATATGAACAAACGAAACCTAAATTTACAATTTGTTTACATGCATAACACATAAATAATTTCTTGAGGACACTGTGATACCTCTTACATTCCATGGTATAAAAAATATGAGGGAAGCAATTTCATGTGTAGTTCCCCTTGTATGTCTTCAAACCCTGTTTAGGATTCCAAAGCAACAAAACATTTATTTAAAAGTGTGGGTTGATTGGAAAAACATATCTTAGATGGAAATGGAATGTTGTTTATCCACAATCTCCTTGAGGTGACTCATTCCCACTGTGAGGTGGCATGTGCGAGTGTCGAGAGGGTGCATCAATTTTCATGGAGGCCCTAATATCATAAACAACCATTTACATAGAGTTATCTTGAAAATCCTAGTTTTTGAGGGATGAGTGGAGGATTCAAGACTAGGGGAACCGATACTAGAGTGTGGAGAATGTTCTCTATTTTTGTGTGTTTAGCCAATGTTTGTAATTGGAATCTACACTGGCCACTCTAGGGTTTATATTCATAGTGGATGGATTTTTTCTAGCCACGATGGTCCAGCCATCATTCTTCTTTGTGACCACTTGGCACTACTATAGAGATGGATAATATAGTGTTGAAACTATAGAGCTACACCAAATTGGGTGTTTTCACGGAGGAGTTAGGACCTAGTAGTTTAGATGTATGTGGTATGATGTCAATAAACTAGTGAATATAAATCATGAATCAATTTAAGAAGAGTAAAGGTGCATTCCTTCCCTAGATGCGTAACTTATTCCCCGAGACCCAAAAGAGCCATATGAAAATTGTGAGATTTAGGTACTTGTGTGCAAAAGGGGGTGGTGCCGCAAATTATTGAAGGTCTTAAATCCTCCTAGATCGGTCACCTCTCCTTTAATAGTAATGGAAAGTTGATGAAAACTTGATCTTCTATGAAATAAATTCTTGAGAAGGTATGTGGCCTATTTTAAGGTTCTAGAAGAGTGATATATTGCTGTCTTGTTTTTTCAACCTCGGAAAATGAATTGACCCCTAATCTCCAATGTGTTATAGTAAGGTTGATTTATGATTGTTAAAGAGTTTATACAACATTTAAAGTTTCTAATAAAGGCAAAAATTATAGGAGCAAGAGTCACACATTCAAATTAGATGCAACCTAAGATAAGTGGGAAGATTAAAATCAAAAGTGTTATATCCTACTTTCTTGGTCACGGTGTAGGACACATACCAAAGAGGAAGAAACATGTGGTAAGAACTTGTTAGTCTTTCCTTCTACAAGTGAAGCCATCCCCAATACCTAACCTTGAAGATGTGAGATGTTTTTCATGGTGTTGCTTGTATATAGTGTTTTCCTATAGTTGAATGTGCTTAGTAAACTTAATAGCTTTTACAACTTCCTTTTGAGATAAAGGAGTTACTATTGTTGATTAAAATATAAGATAAGCTACATCAAAGAGTTCCAGAGGTTAGAAACCCAAAAAAACTTGGAAAACACCATGTAGTAGAGATACAAAGAGATATATGTTATAGCTATGCTGAATGAAAGAATATATTTCATCCCATGTGTGGTGCTTCTTCAAAATTTACATTTTGAGAAGATGCACAATCATCCTATTAACCGATTTCATCTATCCATCAATATGTGGATGGAATGCGGTAGAATTAATCAACTTTGTGTCCATCACAGACCAAACCATTTTCTGAAAATTCCCCAAAAACCTTGTGCTCCTATTAGTGATGATATTTTTCAATAATGCAAAATGGAACCACACATTTTCAAAGTAATTTTTGGCGATTTCCAAAACAAAAATAGATTTCTTACAAGGTATAAGGAATCTCATCTTATAGAATTGTTATATGCTTAGGGATATGCTACTGAAATATATATGGGTTGATGGAAAGGTTGACATGTGACACACATCCACCTTAGTTAGTTATATGGTTATATTATATAGGGTCACACAAGTAATAGGTCGGCCTACATTGGGATTAGGTGATACCCACCTAACAAGAGGAATACATGTCTATATAAGGGAGATGAATATCATTATTATGGATGTCATGTATACGTTGAGTCTTCTACTTGGAAAAAAGATATTGGAGGTGTCCCTCTCTAAGTGGAATTTCGATATTGGTAGGTCTTGTGGAGTTATTCCTTCGTTAATATCAGATTTGGAAGGTGTTGGGCCTCACATTTCATTAGTCACCATGTTTCTCAGGGGGAAATGTCATCATGTTTGCATTGTGCGGGCAATTGTTTCAAGTTTTCATCATGTGCAAGAGGGTCAAGAATACATGACAATGTTTTAGGGATTGGAAGGTTTGTTCAAATTGAGGGAAGACATCCTTCATTATTTTTAATGGTGTATTGATCACGTGTTTCCCGTCTCTTCTCTCGGAGCACCTGATGGGTTATAATTGTTGATCATTTAAGAGGAGACTTCTCATAATGTAGAGGGGTCAGAGTTCTTCATCAATTCCTCACTGCATTGGAGCATTTCATTGGTTCATCACAGGAGTGGATTTTCTTCATGATCGGGGGCTCTTCATCCTTCATCGTTCAAGCTTGGAGCTTCACCTTTCTCTCTTCTCTTCTCTCTTTCTTCTTTCTTCCTCTCTCTAGAATTCTATTTCTTCGTCAAGAAGAAAGTTTGTAAAAAGTGACTTAAGTCACTTAATTTTTTTATTTCGTTGAGGATTGTACTTTAAGTTGAAAAGTCACACGTGGAAGGTAAAGAGTCTCCTTGTAAAACTATAAATTGGAATGGCTTCTCCATTCAAAAGGGTTGGCAATTGTGGATTGTTGTATGTTCTTGAGCTTTGTATCACTCCTACATCAAGAAATAATAGATGTATTTCCTTTATGTTCATCTACCCTCTCTACTATCCAATTTTGTAAGCATTGTGATCTTGCACAACCAAGAAGGAACTTTGTGTCCTTGATTGATAGATCTGTAGAACTTTGTGTCTTTGATTTATTGGTCTTGCTAATTGTTTGCATTGTTGGGTTCTTCTAATTGAATGTGGACCTACTCTGGTCGATGTATGTGGATTTTGTAAGCCTACCCACAACATTAACACCCCCCCCCCCTCTCTCTCCTTATTTCTTCTACTCCCCTTTACCTCTTTTCACAATAAATTCCTCCCTTGAACACTGTATAAACACTTTGCCATAGGTTTAGTGGAGTATTCCTGTGTGATCCCCGACCTATTGGCACACCCCAAAAATTTAGATAGTTTACATTCAATAATGGAAGCCTCCCCATACACAAGGAGGAGGGGCTTAACCCCATGACTGTTGGTGAAAACCCATAATTTACACCACGAAAAATTATTTCATCAACAAGAAGAAACAATTGAAGCCATCGAGAACACAACCACTAGATGGGAGCCCGTTCCTGACCGACCTGATCTTCCAAATGGCAATTGGGCCAAATTGAATGATATGGACCCTCCTTTGTTTGCTCTATTTGTACTTATCACATAAAATTATCAATATGCTTTTATAAATAGTTTTAATAATTTTGTAATTGCTCTTACATTGTGGGCCTAGTGTGACGTAGCGTTCTTTCATACCACTGCCATATTTTGAATAGTTATACTATTTTATTTTGAATAATATAACTGTTATTTCATAAAAACACCCTGAAATAATACTAATAAATAATAAATAATAAATAAATGAACAAACAAACAAACATAATATTATTAGATATATAAACTTGCAACCCATCAAAGAAAATGAAAAAAAGAAACAGTTATGACGTGGCAAAAGTTGGGGTCGTAAATGGATAGGAGGAATGAATGAACGATAACTTTTTAATGCCAGAGGATGTTTCGCCTGAAACCTACGATGTTTTGGTCGTCATACAAATAGCAGAGAAACATTTGTACAGCAACCGAGATATTGAATTTGGTCTGTACATAATTTTTTGTGTGATTTTTTTATTTGGACAATTGTGCAATCACTGTGCAGGTGGAGGATATAAAGGACTGATAATGCCAATTCAAGTTGTTTGTGCTGCTGTGACACCATTATGTAATTCACAGCCTCAGGTACTTCTTTGTACATTATTTCTCTGTATTATTTTAATATTTACAGTTTAAAAATTAACTACCCAATTCAGTTTAGTATTGAAAAGTGAGTATCCAATTCCTTTTTAAATATAAAATCCGAGTACGCAATTACTTTGAAGTATAAAATCTGAGTGCCAAATTCGTTTTACGTAGCCAAATCCTTTTCAAGTATAAAATCTGAATACAAAATCCCTTATAAATATATAAAATGAGTACCCAATTCCTTATAAAGAATGATTAGGCAAGTCATTTTAAATATAAAAACTGATTACCCTATTCTTTTCAGTTTCAAAAATAGTACCCAATTCATTTTAAGTATAGTAACTAGGTGCCCGAGTCCTTATAAATATACAATTCTTAATAGAAGTCTTTGACTGAAAGGAGTTTTTGGGGTTTATAGATTAGCATGAAGGTTTGATTATGGTCTGTTTGTTTTAGAACCGCACATTTTTTCTTGGGATAGCTTACAATTGATTTTCTGAGGAAGCTATATTGAATTAAACTATTTAAGTATCCTGTTAGTCTTTGTGACTTGTTATGAATAATAAATCTTTTGGAGTAATACATTCTGATGATGGATTTAATGTTGTGATCTGAAACATCGATACATGAATAAAATATATGCAGTTTATTCTAAAAGATTTATCTCTAATAATTTGGACTGCAAAAACCTCAATTCTATTAACTTTTGAAGTTCAATGATTTTCTGAGTTTGATAAGGCTTGTGTAATGTTTTTTTTGGGTTGGGTAAACTGCCAACACTCATGCTTGCAGATGCAAGGGTGAGTGCGCTAACAAGCTTAAAATATCATCCTCTCCATCAAATCTTACCACATTAAGTAGTGGGGCTTGAACCTGCATCAACATTATGGCCATTATTCTGCGTTACCATTAGACTGGCCTATTGCACTAATGCTTGTATAGTGAATGTTGCCCTTACGCTATTTTTGTGTTTGATCTTTGCCAATTTCATAATTAACATCTTCAACCTTCCTGTACGAGTCTTGCGTCTTGGTTTTGGAAGAATGTTCATCTTTGAGAAAATTCTATATTTTCTTGCTGTAAGGTGATTGGAGCACAGATAACAATTGATAAAATCTGCTTGTAGGAGATTTAGGGTCTCTAGTGGGTTCTCCAATATGTGATTCCGTTAAAATTTGGGCTTGCAGATGTAATTTGTATTCTGACGTAGGCCTTCTTGCAGTGAAGTAGCATAAAATGTGAACCGGGTTTGCAATTTCACTGAGTTGAGGTTCTGGCTCTAGCTTACAGGCGGCCATTTATGGGAGTTGGACATGGGATGCTACAGATATTGAGCACGTGACTAGTTGTGTTAAACTAGAGTATGCAACCATTATTTGCACATTTTCGGTCCTTATATCATGGGTTGAGCACTTTAAACAAATACTACGTTTCTTACAGTTCAATTAGTTTAGTGGCAACAATTTTTTCTCTAAGTTACCAGGACAAGGATATGAATACTGATAAGGCCCCAAAATACAATATGGTGTGGATACCTATGTAGATATAATATTATATATGTCTACAAGAATTTAGAAACATATTATTTGGTGGTGGTGCCATTTGAATTTTAATGCCCTTTTCTGTGTTCTAAATGATATAGTTTTTCAGTTTTCTTTTTCTTTTTTCCCTTTACTGTCCATCTCATTTTGCTAGAGTGTTATTGATAAATTACAAAGAGTAAAAGTGCAATTACTTCAAATGCATTTTAGTATCGATGTTCTTAGTGTTTTGAACAGAATGAATGATTTTTCCACTGTTTTGCCCTCTATTGCACATCAAGCTCTATTCTTATGAAGATATTATTGTCTTGGTCAAAACCAATAATTAGCCAGTTTTCCACCTACTGTAAACAGACATGCTAGAGTGACTGTTTATGATGAGTAATTGGTTTTTTCCTTCAAATACTGGACTAGTGAATGTGGCCTGGATGCAACATTTTCATATTCAAGCTGTATAAAGATATGGCACGGAATTTTTGATGCATTAGATGTGTACCTATTAAGCATTCGTGTCTGGATATATATTGGATACACAAGTACGAATATGACAGGTATTCTGTAGTATCTAGTAACTTAAGTTTTTTTTGTTTTGAATGGTGAGCATTGTGGGTTCTGCGGCTGTCTTGTAGAATAATTGTATTGTTTGTTGAGATCCTTGTTTGCTAGAATAGCCTATTGGCTCTCCAATGTTCATTAGAATAGATTATATTACTATATTGTCACACGTCTTCCCTTTTTGGCAAGTTTTTGCTGTAATTTGCATTTTTATGCAATGTGTCCATCTCTTTGGACATCTTGAAAATTGGTATTCTTTAGTCTTGCAATTTATGCATTGTGTCCATCTCTT
Source organism: Taxus chinensis (assembly GCA_019776745.2). Classification (NCBI taxonomy): domain Eukaryota; kingdom Viridiplantae; phylum Streptophyta; class Pinopsida; order Cupressales; family Taxaceae; genus Taxus; species Taxus chinensis. Next base: position 79,248,738 of record CM034153.1, on the reverse strand, counting down.
AGAGCATCTTCAAAATTGGTATGATTTAGTCTTTGTACTTTTGTAATATGCTTGATGAAAGTCAAATTTGTCTTGCAAACATGTAACAAGTTCGTTGAGTAATTATTTTGCCAATATTGTGCCCTTGAAGAAGTAGTCTAATTTCTGTGAAAAGGTTCGGAATGGTAACTTGTACCTGGTTAAAGGTTTATTGGCCTATATTCTATGGATCAGTGAGCTTAATACGAGTCTGGCTTTAAAATATTTTTGTTCAGAGACTATAGTTCTCGATTAATGAAGGAGTTTTCACTCTATTTTGAATCACTTCTCAAAACTGAGATTTTCAATAACTTAGACATTTAGGTCTTGGATTCAGTTGCATTGAACATTTCTTGAATTTCCTCTGCACTTTGACATCACTCTAACTGCCACAAATAACCAACATAGCATGGCTGCTTCAAGAATCACCCATTTGGATATTAAAACACAAATAGGTTCTCAGAGCATTAAGGGGGATTTTTAAGCGTAAGGAATCCATGATTATGTTTATTACTATATTATTCACAACCTTTTGAAATTGCAGCCCTTATATTGCGGGCCATGGAGACCTACCACAGGCATAAATTATTGCATTCTCTGCTCTCTACATATTCACAGCTCTTCTGTTGCTGGAAACAATTATCATTAGGGATTTAACCTAGCCATGGTGTGTATGAACTTTGCATAGAAACATGTTCACGCTTCCATGCTAATAATTCTCTTTTAGAATGAAACCAGGCCAACTTCACTACTTGCACCCCATTCAACTTTTATTTTTTGCAGTAGTTCAAGCCCGTTGAACATATGCCTTCAACAACATAGTTTTGTCATCAAATGCTATATTGAAACAACGCATAAGTCACAGTGTACACCTGGGAACCTTGGCTAACAACATCATTAAGTGCCATATTTTGGTCATTTTCCAAAATGCTTTCAAGATCACTCAGCTCCTGGTTGAAGGTTGGTCAATTTGTGCTTCATAAGTGAACAAATAATCCCAAAATAGATTATCACATTAAAAGTTGTCAACAAAGCCCTGAAGAGGAGGAAGGGTAAAGCATAACAGTAGTTGAACCATTATCTTTTTTGGTTTTTGAATCATTTTCCAAGTCAAGTGAAGGGTTTATATTTCCCACACCACAATTATTTTCTCAATTAATGTTTGCATGGCAATCCACATGAAGCATGTCCTACAGAACATTGGAACACAAGGATCTATTTTATGGGTTTTATTTTTTCAATTTTATGGTTTTCGTGCTGTTTGGTATTTTCCCTGTTGAATCTCCAAAAGGAAAGCATTACATATCTACCTTTGTATATTATGTCACCCATGGCCACTTTTGTGTCTAAGAAGGATATCAATCTTTTGATTCAAGAGTCAGCAACATATGATATAAAGCTGAAAACAAAATGACAATTATTGGTTTCTTTATGCAGAGGCTCATAATATCATTGAATTCAGAGTGTTTTGTAACCTTCCTTTATTTCCTGGGCAGTGATGAATCATGCAAAATTGGGTTGAGTAATGTTGCATGTTTGATAATGGAATTGCTTTTATCTCTTATGTTGGAATTGAGAATAATTTAAAATATGTGTATGCTTGCAGCTTTGTTGCTATGGCAGGATAAAAGCTTTTCCTCCATGTCGAAACACTAATCTGGAAAAACTATTCTCAGAGGATGAGAGATTATTTTGCATTCCTGAGCATAGGCAAAATTATGTGCATTGTTTCAGAACACAGGCAGTTAGAGCAGACTCTGTGGGCGTTCTGAAAGGTTCAGAGCCACTAAATGCAGCAAAAACTCTTGATGTTCAAACAATTTTAGATAGATCTGTGATCAAAGAAGATAAATATTCACAAGATGTGGCTATTCCTAAAGGGAAACTTGAGGATGGGGTATATATTGAAAATCAAATACACAAAAATTGTCCTTTGGTAAAAGAGAGAGAATTTTATTCTAGAAATGATGCAATATTTCATGTGCCTCATGGAGGTAAAGCATGTTTTCGCAAAAGCATCTCCTCTAGCAGCAGATCTGCTTATACGTATGGTTTTGGGATCTTGACCTTTGCATCAAAAATGTTATTTGAGGATATAAACCCTTCGACTGCCACTGCTAGCGAGTTTCCCAACACTACATCTAATGATTCATCCATCCCAAGTAACACACCATCTGCAGAAAGCTTCCAGCCTGGTAGTGAAGTAATACCTAATGTTGTAGATAACTCAATCTCTAACGGAGATTTTGTATCAAATATTTCATCTGTCGCAAAGGAGCTTGGAATGGATTCTCCAGTTTCAACTGATTCATTACCTTCTACTGAATCTACTGTAAATTCTATTTCAGACACAATTTCAAAAACATCTGAATCTAATACAGAATCTTTTTCGGAATCAATGGATATAACTTATTTCTCTGTAGAAAGGGCACAAAAATCTCTTGAAGAATTATTTAGCAGTGTGCAAGAGTCCATAGATTCTTCTGTGAACAGTGCTGGTAGCACATTAAAGGATACTTACAATGATATTAATGCATCAATTTTCAAATCAATAAAGATTTTAACAGGGCCTTTCGAGAATGCAATTTCTGGCCTTTTTCCTGTGTTTGATAATACTGGAGGATTGAAAGATAGCAATGGAATTGACTTTTTAAGCCCATTTCGGATAGGCACACCGGCAAACAATGCTGTAAAAAAGGTTGTGCTGGTTGTGGAAGATTCTGCAGGAGCTGTTTTCGCAACAACGGCCAGTTTTGTAACAGAAATTTATAGGTCTACTAAGGCTTTACTTCCTTCTGAAGCACAGTCCTTTTTAGATCTATCAGAAGAGAAATCATCAGCAGTCATTCAACCAATTCGATCTTTTATTGAGCAGGTAATGAAGATTATTATAGAGGTTTCACAAATTAGAATTGTATATACGAAAATATTTTTGAAAGCACATTTACAATTTGAATATACATATACAAATTTTCATTTTATGGGGAATAGTGAAGCTACTTTTTAAAAAGCTGCATTGCAATCCCATTATACATTCATCTGTTCAACTGGGGGATGAAATTGTTACTCGGAAATTCATAACTGTATTGCACATTTTGGTCCAGGTAAATGTTCTAATTACAAACACAGAGAAAGCGCTAGGTGTCGATCCTGAGAATCCAATTGTTCCAGTTGTATTGGTTATTGGTGGTACAATTTTTGTTGGGTAAAAATATTTGATCATTTATGAAATATATGGTTTTCTAGGTTTACATCAATTGTCAATAGAGTATTATTTATGATTTCATAAGTTTGTTTTCATACTAAGATTCATGTGCAAGTGAATTCAACTCTGTTGAATTGTTTTCTATGCAGCATTTCATATTGGGGATATATGTATGGAGGATATTCAGGTGATCTAACTCCTAAAGAGGCATCAGACCTCCTGAGAAAGGAGGGAAATGCTGTGCTTATTGATATCCGGCCTCAGGCAAGCTTGCTGTAACGTTCCCCTTTCTCTTGCTTTAGTAACAGTACTCAATTTTGGAAATCTTGTTTGCATGAAAGATAGGGAATGATTTGAAGGAATCTCTGTTGAAGATATTTCTTCTTTGGAAAATAAATAATGGAAACAAACTGAATTTGTTAGTCGCAAACTAATTTGACCCGCGAGTACATACTGGTTTATAGTTTTACATTTAGATAACTTATTTTTAGTTGGTTGGAGTTCCTTAAAATAATCTGATGAACTGTTGTAACTTGTTATATGTTTGAATCCTGTTGACTCACTTTGCACATTTGTGGGTGTTAATATAATTTCACTCTGCGTTTACTGCATTTTGGTCTGAGGAGGATCTATATTTCAGGTTTTTGGTTTTTACATCCCCGTGGTTGAAATTGTGGTCTGTTATAAGGACCACCTTTATGTGCAATTCTCTTGGCATGAGCATACATTTTGGATAAATTTGAAAAGTTCCAATTGCTATGTTTTTCTGTCCGTGTAATATAGTGTCATTTTCTATGTGAGACCCTTTCTACCAACCTTATACGGAGCTGTAAAGTGTGGCTCTTCTGCTGTTTTACATTTAGGCTAGCTTCATTTAGTTCAAATTTGCTAGGCCTTAATACACATACAAGTCTATATTGATCAGGCAATAGTCAAAGCATGCATATTGAGGTGCACATATTGGCATTTATAGTGAGTATAGTTCTTATCTTGTTAATTTTAATTGGGAGGAAGGAATCTTCATACCTGCGTGTATTTATCTTCCTTTACTGTATGGTCAATTCATCAAAATTGAACATTTTCCATGGGCAATTAGGCCATTTGTACAGAGTTCAAATTTAATCAATTTCATCAAACATATATATTAATTGACACGACATGTAACACCAAAGAAGCTGAAGGAGAGCGATGGTGTACCAGATTTACGAAGAAGAGAGAGGTTCAAATTTGCAGCCGTGGAATTCCCAAAGGTTAGTTGGAAATCTGTCTTTATAATATTATCAAAGTTGAAATATGGGATTTCTCAAGCAGTTTCAATGGGGGAATCTAGGCTGCAAGGATATAAATCTTGGAAATCAATTACTACATAGCTTATGATATCAAATTTTATTGCATAACATGCAAGGATCCTGAGAATTTTATCATGTTTCTTTGGCTGGAATGAGATGATTTTAAAGTATAGCATATAACAATTTAGTTGCAAATACTTGTCAACACATTGAATACACAACCAATTGATTGATTTTTTTTTGGACCATACCGAACCGAAAACTGTTCAATGGATGTTATTTTAGCTGCATTTGATCATATATTGTAAATGTTGCTTTGATCTTTTCTCTCAAGCAATCCATTTTCAAATTGCAAATTCCTATTGAACAACCAAATATGAACCGAAATTCATCCTGGAATGGATTAATGTTGTTTTTGTTCTATAAGATACAATCCATTAGATTACTTTACAATAAAATGGAAAAGATAGACGTAAAGAAAACCCTAGCACATTCATGCAGTTGTGATTTATGACTGTTTTCATCTAGCATACATTTGGAAAGGGGTCACGGAAAGGGAGGTGTTCCATGCCGACCTTTCAAGGCAGTTAACAGTTGTAGAAACTTGCATTTTGATCAGGTGACTTCTTTCAATTGATGGTTGAAGGTTTAAAGTTAAAATTTCTTCAAAAGTTCAAATAGTATCCCTTCAAAGATATTACAGAAAGCACTTAGTGGCAAGGAATTTTCAACCAGTTGGAGCACACGAGAGAGAATATGCTTTTCATATATCTAAGATAAATCTAACTACGATGATAGGTGTCCTTGCACCAGGGGTGGTGGTGGTGGGACTGTAATGTCCATGGATAAACAATCAATGATGACATTAACTTTGATGTCCATTTGACTGTCACATGGTAATTTCAACCTTAAATTTGATGTTTATTTGACCGTCAGAAGTTTTATCTATTTTATTTGAGAAAAATCATAGTATCTTGGCCATACAGTGAGTTTGGAGCCCATTGTTTTTACCTGGAAAGCTTCTTTTGAGCTGGAAACATTGGTGCAGCTGGTTGATACCATTTGTCACCAGTCAGTGCAAAATTTTCGGAGAAGGTAATGGAGTTGTTGATCAATACAGTATACAGAAAATCCAAAGAGCCTTGAGATTGGTATCTATTAACGTTTTCAAATAAATGTATTTAAGAAATCTGTAATGGTACAATTAGAAATGGTGCTTAAAGCTCCACAGGATGGCTTCTTTTAGCGGGATATTGCAAAGAAATTTGAACAGATCCAGGCGATATCAGGGCCAAGTGATAACATATGAATGATCATATCCTAGGTAATTAGGATCTGCAAAAAGATCCTAGTGGCAGCTTCAATTTTTAGCTTAAATCTGTCATGGATGACTCCCTAAGATCCTCTCATAACATGCTGCATATTGGAGTTCACAACTCAAAACGTCTGAACAAGGAAAAAGAAAGGTCAAATTACACTAAGACTAAAGTAAAAAAGAGGGCTCAATAAAGAGCAGAGAAAAAACATAAATAAAGAGGACATCCTCTTTAGTCAAATATATAAAGGAGACAGAAATCTAAGAAGACAAAAGAGGAGATGCCCTCTTGGGGGGTTCCAAAGGGTCAACGAGGGTATTACAAAGTTGGGAAGTGAAGTGGTTTAAGTACTCCTTTCAGCTTAAGAGACATAAGGGGTTGAAAAATAATTTGACAAGTTATAAGAACTCATTCAAGTTCCATTGTAATTTTTGAGCATTAGCTTTGACTGGGTTCCTGATGATTGAGGAGAGAATACTCCTAGGTGTGCTGCATGCAAAGACTAGATATGCATATTTTGGCCATATTATGTTCACTTTTAAGAAGGTGAAAATTACGAATACAAACCAAATTATCGATGGAACTTATCAAAATTGATTTCTTGGGAACCTTTGTGTTGTCCCACAACAAGAATGAGGAGGACAGGAACTTATGCAAAGGGGCCAAACACAAATAATAACAAATTTGTTCTCAAAAAAGAGCTTTGTACTAAAAATCTAAAGTCAACATCATAGTAATCTTGATGGTTTGAAGCTTTTGATAAAAACTTTAGCATGCAATGGAAGAACACTATGATTATGTATTGTCCCGCAGGAGGAATGGTGTTATGGTGGCGCGAGATGATTTTGTAAGCATGCTAATGTTATCGATATATGCGTGTTTCAAAGACTCCTTAGAACTACCAAAAATTGTATCTATGACCAAAGTAAACTATAAAGTTTAAACCATTGAGGATACGAATTAAAGGTACTTTTTTGATAAAAAATTGGAATAGAGAAAACCTAGAGACTGCATGATAGCAGCAGAACTATTCGAGTTCAAGGGGTTACTGAGAAATTCTCCAGTGAGAGTGCATGCTCTACAAACCAAAATTTGTAGACGATCATCACTACCAGCTTGCTTATATTAGGTTTTTTTAGCTTTAATGGAGACTATTTGGAAGTATTTGATAATTGTCTAGGTCTGTAACTCAGAATTTAGATCATATACACTTGCAAACAATCTAAGCATTTAAAACTCAGATCATATACCCTTTCTTTTGGTATTTTTTTGCTAATCAATGATTAATTGCTTACAATTTCAAAGGACAGTATCTTGACATGTGGTGATGTGATATTTGTTCAGGTAGAAGGATCTCTACGAAAATTACTGAAGAATGCAAATGAAATCGATGATGTTTTGACTGCAGCTGTGATCAGAAATTTAAAGATTGTAAATGTATGCTTGCCTGAGAGGCTTGCTTATCATTGTGTGTGAACTCAATGTGGTATATTTAAACATGTCAATTATCAAGTCAGTTTAGTATTTTTCATTCTCTTTCAAGTTCAACATTGCCAAACCCACCCATTTACATTTTAATGAATTGTAATAGGGGGGTTCAAAGGTGCTAGTCATGGATGCAAATGGGTTCCAATCCAAAAAAGTTGCTAGAGCTTTGATGAAACTTGGAATCAAGGTATATTTTAATGCAGAGATAACATCAATGGTTTATAGATTCAATCCATGGCTGCAAATGATTGACTAACATTTAGGTTTTGTAATTGGTAGTTAGCCATATATGTCGAATTAAAACATTGTGATTGCAATGAAGTGGTTCAGATATCAGAAACTATTTTATATTTGCATGCCCAGAAAATGTCTTTTTTTGGAATTAATACACGATTCTTCATTTTCTTGCACCTTTTTTCTCAATGAAAATCAAGGAAGTTACTGATCATACAGAAATCATACCGGATTAAAGGAGGCTTTCAATCTTGGTTGGCTGATGGTCTTCGTGTTAAAAAGATGAAAATGGAGACACCCTTGACAATCTTGAAAGAGGTAACAAAACGCTTTTGAGTAGGAAGTATCTGTTCATGTTGTTATTGAAGAATCCAAGGAAAATTCTTTCATGGATAGAATGAATTTTCTGTTTTATGTGAATCCTCTATTATATTATCATAGTAAAAATTAATTTTCTGCATGGTGTCATGTTGCTGATGATGCTAATGATTTTGCTTAGGCAGATTGCCTTTATTATTGTGAAAGTAATTTGATATGATGTATGTTACAAAAAATATGGAAATCATTCATTTTTAGGAGAGTAGCTAAAACCAAATCTGTTTATCTTCAAGTTGAAGTTTTTTAACATGTATCTAGCTCTGTTGTAAATGTCCAAAAAAGGAATAAAAAAATTGCTTTTATAATCTGTAGAAGTCTGTTTTAGTATCCATCATTCCAAATGGTTTGGAATCAAGCATTCAAACAAAAGTGTACCAGGTCATCATTAAGTAAAATAACCTATTTAGCGCTTGTTCTTTCCTCTTTCAGAAACTTGATGTTCAATCTAATCTTGGTTTTTGGCAATCAAAAAGATGATTGGCCATGTGTGGGACTCCTTTATACTGTCAGTAAATAATTGTTGTAGAGACAATTGGATGTGGACATGTCCACACTGGAACTAAGACACTGTTTATCTCCTGGATTTGCATAGACATGCAAGAAGCATGGGTTGACCAGATACCATCACTTGTATCTAAAATGCCCGTGAAATGGATGTTTTGAATTTACAGGAGACAGAGGCGATTCTTGAAGAGACCCAGCCATCTCCAGGAGCTTTTTTTGCAGCATGTGTGGTGAGTATAGGCAACGCTTGTTTATTTTATTTGTAAATCTATCCTGCATTCATGCAAAGTTAAAACAAATATGAATATTAAGTGATTTTTTTTTTTTCTGTTTTAAGACTAGAAAAGCATAATTTATGAATCTAATTACTTATAAATGGGAAAGATATAGATCTGTAGTATCATTGAAATTTCAGCTCAGAATAGGAGAGAAGATAACTTTCTTGAGGAGGTATGGGTGCCGACTCGGTCCAAAAAAAGTCTCCAAGCACAGTATGATTGTTGCAATTGGCCAAGATACAATCTCCGTAGACCTATGTACAAAACATCTTCCAACCATAATATACCCTACTTTTAAGTGAAAAAAATAAAAATTTCTTTTTCCTGTCTTAAGACTGGAAAAGCATAATTTATAAATCTAATTGCTTATAAATGGGGAAGGTAGAGAACTGAAGTATCATTGAAATATCAGCTCAGGATAGGAGAGAAGATAACTTTCTTGAGGAGGTATGGGTGCCGACTTGGTCCAAAAAAAGCTTCCAAACACAGTATGATTGTTGCAATTGGCCAAGATACAATCTCCGTAGACCTATGTACAAAACATCTTCCAACCATAATATACCCCACTCTAATGCATGAGAGCCATGCTCCACTCTAATGCATAAGAGCCTATTTATAGTAAATGTTCCACTTTAGCTCTTTTGTATTTTGCATGTAGGATTTAGACTTGAGATATTCCAGTGGTACCATAATTTTGATTTCTTCTCTTGAGTTCCGAAAATGCACTCATAAGAACATGTCCACCATATAGGAGGCAAGTACTTCGAAATTTTAGCCTTTTGTCTTCCCTATGTTTTCCAACACGAGGCATGAAAGTTATTACCAATCATGTACTCACGAACCTTGTAATATCTTTGAAAAAAATACTTCTACAAATCTGGATATTTCTTTTAAATCCTAGTGCAGCAGTATTAATAAAATTAACTTTTATAACAACAGTGATAATCTGATTTTTTAAAAGTAAAAACAGCAAACTGTAATGCTTAAAAAGCAGTCTTTTATTTTATTATTTCCAACCAGCTACAATAAAAAATACCAGTGGCCGAATACAATTGTCTGGAGTTGAACTGGCAGAACACTTGCACCTTGAATGACCACTACAAACCCTGAATGAAATTCCTCAGCTGAGAAGTGAGGGATTCCGTCCTCAAATCCGTATGCAAATGAGGGATTTCGTCCTCTTTTGCTGTTGCAGAAGCAGAAGCTACTTGCAGACAAAGAAAATAACTCATAAATTTCCAAGATGTCTTTACAACGATCCCCAAATCTGCCTTTATAACCTCCCTTCCTTCTTCCAAAGTGGGCACCCCCTTCTGGATTACATGCATGCTCAAAAACAATTAAAACAATGACTATATTCCCCACAAGATGGCACCCCATCCTAACAATAGGAATATGCAAAATTAAAGGCTTGATCTTCACTTCATCCCTAGACTGTTTCGGTATGGGTACGGGTACGGTACGCTGTTAGGTACGTTTTATATATATATATAAATATATATATATGTATATAAAATTATAAATTTAAAGAGGCATTTGCATACTTATTGAAATTTATTACTCATACATGATACAATGATTCATAGAACATGAAAACAGATTTAAAGATTTCCAATACTTTGAGAATTGAGACTTGAGTTTGTATTGATTCATAATGTTCAAAACATAATACATTCAAGTTCTCAACTTGTTTCACTTTCAGTTTCCTAGGCCTAAAAGCCTAGAGCATATCATCTATATGATCCTCAAAATCGTCTTCATGGATGGCACTTGCAGCTCCACTTTCGAACCATTGTGAAGGGATCCCTGGAAGTTTGTCATCAATGTCGAGTAGTGAAACATTGGACAAACAAGCAGCAGAAGCTTCAAAGTCCGTGGTTTCATGTTGGATGTCCCAAAGCTTGTTAGGACCTCTAGTATACTCTTCTGTCTTATGCGTTAAGAGGCGCAAGTTGGAATGTACGTATACTAGAGCCTCAGCCTTCTTGGATGCCAACATGGTGCGTTTGGCTGAGTGGATGAAGCCATTAGTTCTCCAGTTTCGCACTGTAGAAGAATTACTAGCCACCTGTCACAAAAACAAAGTATTATTAATATACAAAAAAGAGTGCTATCATTCTAAATTTTAATTCTTAATTGATAATTAGAATATCAAATAACAAGTTACAAACTTCATAGCTGTGATAGCAATTCGATCGCAATAGGTTGTAGGTACTTGACATCATGGCCATGTACAATCCACCACTTGATTGGATTCAAGGTGGCTTTCTCACAAAGAGCCTCTATCTCTCCCATGTTACCTTCTCTAGATATAAACATCCCCATCTCATTGTGGACTGCTCTAGATATAGCTAGACCAGGAAACAACCTCCTGAATGCTGCCCTCGTCCCATTTGCAACCTCTTGGTCATCATATGGTCGCTGCCTACCAAGTAACCCAACTATTTCATTGCTGTAATTTTTGGGATTTAAGGCATAAGCAAGGAGATGCAATGGGGTGGTCATTTTGTTTCACTTTTTCATGACCACACTTTTAACTTCATTATAAAATTTTTTCCTCAGGGTTCTGCTCTTTGGCTTGTATAATATATTTTATTTTCTCAATCATGGAGTCAATGCCATAATATTTTTCTCGAATGTAAGCACTATCTTTGTCTACAAATATGATCTTACTTAGAACAGGCTCCTTGAAACTCAACAAATATTCAACTTTTTCCCACCAATCATCATCAAGGATCCATGTCTTTATCCTTTGGGATCTCTCTGTATTTGCATGCCTCCAGATGGTCCAAACATTGTTAATCACCATGCTATGCAAAACATGTTTCACCTTCACAAGCTGTCTCAAGACGAGTGTGTGAGAGGCAAACCTAGTCTCAACAACCTATTAAAAATTAATGGAAACAATTCAATAACAACACAAATTGAAATTGTTTTAAAATTAAATATTAAAATGAAAAACTTATGACTCATGAGTTGTTCCCTTACCTTTAACGGCTTCAACTTCGAGAATCTTCTGAAAATGGCTTGAGACATGTGATGGTTGGTGACAAACATCTGAATCTCGTTTGCCTCCATGTAGACATTCTCAATCCATGTGATTTTCCTGATCTTCTGCAACATCAAATTCATGGAGTGTATTGCACACGGGGTCCAAAATATGTGCTCATACCTACCCTCTACCTAAGTCACAAGGTTCGAGTTCGCGTTTATGTTTGACGAGGATAAAGTTTGGTTCAAGTTTGCCAAGGGATACAGTTCGAGAAATAAAACATCTTTAACTTCGAACAATTTTTTTCTATCATTTTTAGTTTTTGAAAAAATGCATAAATATGTCAGAGGGACAAAGTGGAAAGAGCTTTATGTCTGCTACTTTCAGTCAGTTATGTATATATACACACATTTGTAAAAATAATGCAAAATCATATCAAAAATTCCCCATGCAAAAATAATGAATAAAATTCGAGTTCATGTTCAACGAGAATAAAGTTCGGCAAAATTCAAACTTTTTCAATAAAATTCGGAGAACCTTGTGACATAGCCCTCTACTATCAGCTCTGCTGCCTTGCAATTTTTGGCGTTGTCCGTGATGACTTGGACAATGTTCTAAGGGCCCACTGACTCAATAGCCTCAATTAAAATGTTTGCAATGAATTGGGCATCTTTTATTTCCCCCTCACAATAAAAAACCTTTACAAACATTGCCCCTTTAGGGCTTACTGCAATAATGTTGATGAAAGGTCTATTTCGGGAGTCTTTCCATCCATCTAAGATAATAGACACTTCTGAATCCTTCCAAGAATCTCTAATTGGATGTAAAAATGTTTGTATGTGTTGCACTTTTTTTTCCAAAAGAGAAGTGCGAACCTTATTATAGTTGGGGCTTGCATACCCATGTGGTGCCTCGTTAATGCCTCTCACCATCTGCTGCCAATATGGTGACCTCAAGATGTTGAATGGTAGCCCACATGCATAAATACACCGAGCCACCAATTCACTGCAATTTCTCTCTTCTCAATGTTGATTTTTTTTTCTAAAGGCCCTTTTGTTTTCTTTCTTGATGGGGTATCTTCATCAAAAGGAGATTCAAGTGGAACAGTTTCAGCATTACTATCAATGAAAGGATGGAATGATGGTGGTGGTGTTGGTGGTTTTCCCATAGTCATTTGCTGCAAAGAAATGGTTCCAGAGCGAACTCTTGTAATTTCAAAGTTTGCATCCTCTTGCTCTTTTAAGTACATAGCTATTGTATTCTTCTCCACCTTCTTACATGCTCTAATACCTATCCTCGATATCGCAGTTAGATGAGCTTTCAAATGGGTATACGAGGATTTAAATGTGGTGCCACAACGGGGGCATGTCCAAACACGAACACCACCACCGACAATAAATTCTAGCACTTCCACATGCCTACATAAAGGAGAATGAGGATCTATTTTCACTATCAGACCACTCGGAACACTTCACTATGTTCCTCCCTCATTGCTTGCTCCACCATGCCTAACAACACTCAGAATGGTGAATGTCTAACAACACTCTTCACACTTCTCTGATCCTTTCTTCTGGATGATGATGCTACTTGGTTGATCAACCTACACACATTTTACTTGACTAGATACATACTTATACATAAAGCTTATACATCATGTACATATGCTTGAAAGGACAAAATACACCTATACAATATGTTCACACCTAGCACACTTATTTCACACTACACACACCTAGTCTAATGGTTATCTAGGATCAAAATAGCAGATTTTGGCCATTAGGCCTATAATCACACCTAGGCGAGGCTAGAGGCTTGTAGCCTTGCTTTTCTCCCTTTCTTGAGACAACTTCTCCATACCTCTAGATAGGACAAACCCAAGAACACATCCAAACCCCCATTATGGAGTTATAAAACATATGTGGAATGCAGGTGGGGTTGTTTTGTATGGAATACCACTTTTAGGACTGTTATAGACCTAATTAGATCTCTTAGAAGGCTACAAATGGGATGCAGAGGTTTCTGAGGGGAATTCAAACTTGCGACTCATGCAAGGAGTTTAATGGAACATTTCTCAACTAACACAAACATGCTTGGCCCTTTACCCATTCTAAAACATCATGGAACTACTATTGTAACAATAAAATTGAGAATTGCATGCCTAAAATGCAGGGGTCTCATGAATAACACCCTTACCAGTGGAATTTGGCTCTGCACTCTTAGATAGTGTTAGATGACATCAAGATCATGAAGAATCCAAATTTTTAGAAATTTTCACCGTATAAGTTGCTAGATCAAGGAAGCCCTAGTTTGAGGGCAATGAGTGCAAATTTGACTCGACAAAGCTTCTCCCAGTGAGTCAAGACCTCAAATAAATTGTGTTGGTCTTGGAATGATGCCATCCATATGTTCCATAGATCACAGTTGAGGTATCAAGCTCGTGGATGTCACTGTAACTTCCTACCTCCCTGCTTATACAGTATTCTTGCTAAAATGCATGGGAAACAATGAACAAAACACAAGTAACATGCATAAACTGCCTCCAAACCTTCAAACTCCTTTTATTCATGTTCATTCACACCTGATACAACCATTCTTCTCAGGAATTTACATATATGAGGCCAAAACCAACTTTGACATATCAAAACAAGCTATTCCTAACTTCACTCAAGCACTCCTCAGGATAGCTAAAACAACTCTTGACTTGGAAAACAGTTCTAACTCCCTACTCTCATTGAGATGACTTGAAGATCTTTTTTTAGGAAAATATTTCAAGTCTCACGCTCATATCCCCATTTGGCCTTCTTTATACACATAGGCCTTATTTAGAGGCTATACACAATTTTTGCCATATTTGAATATTTGAACTACAACATTTGGGGAGAACTGACACAACCACTCCTAATACAACCTACCTTTAACTCAAAACATGACAAATGCTCAAGACAACTACTTGATCCTTCTGCATCATTTTCCCATAGTCCTTTGCTGCAAAGAAATGGTTCTAGAGCGAGCTTTTGCAATTTCAAAGTTTGCATTCTCTTGCTCTTTTAAGTACATAGCTATTGTATTCTTCTCCACCTTCTTACATGCTCTAATGCCCGTCCTTGATACCGCAGTTAGATGATCTTTCTAATGGGTATACGAGGATTTAAATGTGGTACCACAATGGGGGCACGTCCAAACACGGACATCACCATTGACAATAAATTCTTGCACTTCCACACGCCTTCATAAAGGAGATTAAGGATCCATTTTCACTATCAGACCACTCGGAACACTTCACTATGTTCCTCCCTCATTGCTTGCTCCCCCATGCCCCCTGAAGCTGAACTGGATGCCATGACTATAGGTTTAATTTGTTTTAACATACCATAAGATATATGTTTTAAAACATTGTTAAATAAATTAATTTAAAACAATAAATACAAATTAGACAACTAATTTGTTAACCCATACACATCAATCTCTGATTCTGATCACCAAGTTTGCCGTAAATGGTGCGAGGTGAGAGCATATACAGAGGGGGTAGACGTTTAAGTTTTTAATTAATTCAATTTAAAACTTTAAAATAAAAAAACCGTAAACGAACACATTACTAATTAAAAAAAACCAGTTAAACTCTAGGGCCTACACGTTTATCTCTGATTCTGATCACCAAGTTCGCCATAAATAGTGCGAGGTGAAAGCATACATAGAGGGGAAACATTTAATTTTTTTTTAAAACTTTAAAATAAAATAAACGAACACAACTAATCAAAAAAGTAAAACAGTTAGCCTACATGATAATCTCTATTTATGATGACCAAGTTCGCCATAAATAGGGCTAGGTGAGAGCATACACAGAGGATAGACATTTAATTATTAATAGAATAAAACTTTAATACTAAACTTTAAATACGAAGAAATTAATTAATATTTTAAAAAACGTAAATTAAATAAATATTAAAAGAAAATAGATCAATAATCATGAATGATGTGTTTGAAACACATCATTCATGATCATTGATCATTGATCACATACAAAACATTGATCAAAAGATTTTAAAAAAATGTATGAAAAATACCTGAAAATAATCCTCCTTGTGTTGGCTAGATTTTTTGCACATCTAAAAACCTAGGCAATCATGAGATAAATCTCCCTCATTTAACGGTGAGGCTCCCGTGTAGGATGTTTATCAATCTGGTAAGTATGAATCCTAATAATTATTTGCAGTTGTTTATACTTTAATTACAAAGCTCATGAACCATAGCTTAGCAATTCTGCAACAACTAAGAAGCTGTTTATGAAGTATTTTCAGAAGGGGGAAATAATGGAATTTGGGAAAAAAGAAAAGAAAGATATGTAATTCAACCAATAGTTTACAGAGTTGGTTTCATACACATGGATTAAATAAACAAGTAGATCTCACAATATTCATAAGTAAAGGAAAAGAAAAGCTTCTAATTTAAATCTCAAATAACACAAAGTTTATCTAAAGATCCACACATAAGTAAGAAGCAAATGCACCGTGGACACAAAGTTCTCCGGAAATCTGCCTTTATTCAATTCCTCAGCTTTCACAAAAATAACATCAAGGGCTGCAACACAAAGTCTGGAACTCAAGAATGTTGATTAACAAAAAAAAAAGTGATCCTCTAACCCGTAGGCTCTTCCTCCGTTTATAGTGTATAGAGGGGCAATTACAAATAAGAAACTATAACTGAACTCACACATGCAGAAGCTATAAAGGAAACAACTGGCAATCTTTCCCCTGGAATTCCTCTCTAAGTGACATGCATCTGAAGACTAGATCAAAGTTGTGCATATCTGCCACCTATCCTTAATTAAAGGGCCTTTTCAAATAACTTAAAGTAATGGCTTTCAACCAATTACTTCAGTTTTACAATTTTGTCCGAGAAAATAAGAAAGGAGAGAAGAAATAAAAGAAGAGAAGAAAGAAAATATGTCAGTTGTAACACCTCACGCTTTCCCTTTGTTCTGATATTGAATGTACTTATCAAACATGTAATTCAGTGTTTTCCCATCTATTTTAACAATAGCTTCTTTCTCAGTCTTGAACCGCAACAATCCCCTAGAAAGAGTATCAATGCTTACCTTCACTTCCTCCAAACTAGGCCCGAATTCTTTGATGTCTGCATGAAGTCTCACTAGTTTGCTAATTGAATCCAACGTGAAAGGCATGACGGCTTCGTCGATCTTCTTCTGAACAATTAGAAACAATTCCTCAAGAGAAGCAAACTTGTTTGGAATGTCTCTTGTATAGTAATGAATAATATCAACTACGTCTTCCGTAGTGAAAGCAACTATGTTCTCTGGCAGTGAATTTATCTTATCTTCCAGCAATTGCATTCTATTCAAAATAAGCTTGAGAATCTCCATGCGGAAAGAAACTGCTATCTCCAACTGCTTACCCTTTTTTACCAATCCATTAGGTACAAGTTGTTCTGCAATCAAAACACCTTTCGACAGTGAATTTATCTTAGCCAAGATATCCAGGTTACTCTCAACAACTATATTCTCATTCACTATGCCTGCCATTAGTTGCTTCAGCTGAGATAATGCCCTGTGCATATCCTCCAGGCTAGCTGGTACTTCTTTGAACTACTTTGAAGCTTGGTGGATGATTTGGCTTTTCCATTTATTAATAGCTTTGACCTGATTACTTGCATCCTCAACCTCTTCAATCAAATGGCTGCTCACTTGCTCATGTACTAATACTGGTTGAGAGGAAGGTTTAGCAACCTTAGTGATGATCTCACATAACTGGGAAATCTGCATCTAAAGTTTGGCTTTCTCTGCCTTCTCCTTGTCAAGCTTGAGGAATAAAGCGTCTATCAATGTCTGTGTATCTTGCTTTAATCCTTCTGTGGTGATTTGACCCAATGGCACTTTGGTTACTGATATGTTTGCTGCCGTTAGCTCTCCCTTTTGCTTCCCTTCAGTTGGAACTTATAATTTAGCAAACTTTTGCCCTGATTCTTCAATAACCAACCTTGAAGTTATTTTAGTAGCTTTAGACCTTATGCCTCTACCTCCCAAGCCCATGAGTAGCTGCAGGTCTTCCTCTTCCAGGTTGATTTCTTCTCTAGCCTCCGAAACTGTCTGCAGAGCCAACCAAGATAAAAAATTACTCTTCGGGGAATGAGAAGCCTCAGTGTGTACTATCGTTTCCTGCTTAGGCTCTACTGCATCTAAATTCACCACCGTATTATGGCTTCCTTCTCCCATGTCATCCAAGGATAATACCCTTTCAAATTCTACCATTTGTGCCTTCCATTTCTCCATAGGAGGAGGAAGTGGAGAAATGGGTAGTGGAAGAGAAGAAGTATATAGGAATAATGCCGGTTTCGATGATTGACTAGTCATGACTTCTGGTGTTGCTGGAACTGTTGAAGTACTGTGAGTTGACGCAGGAGAAGCTTCATCTGAAAGTAGCACGAGTGAAGTGGATGCAGACTTGCCTTTTTCTGATGCCTGAGCCTTCTTCTGCACCTTTAGCTTCTCTGGTCTTCGACTGCTTTCACCTTCATGCTTCCTTTTGCTGTTGAGATTCCATGTACCAAAATTCCCTGTGATCTGGTTCATCAGGGCGCCATCTAAACAATAACCTTTTGTCAACAACCAATTTGAGGTATTGACTAGAATTGCCGAATATCTCACCTCGATAGTATGACTGCCACCCACATTTGCTTGAAGAGCAGCCTTGTCTTCTTCCATCTGACGATATGAATCAAGTACTACATGCCCATCATTTGAAAGGTCTGCAGGTATCCTCACCAATCATAGTCAGAAATCTATTGAGTTGATAATCTGCTGAAATCTCTATTTCTGACTTCGTATTCATTCCTACACTTCATCCAGAAATCCTCTAGCGAAGGAATAGGGGAAATTGTCTTCCTTGCTATTTCATAAGGATCAAAATTCATTTGAGTTGGGAAGAACTCATGATCATAACCAAGAAACATCTCTGCTTCAACTCCTCTGGCTTTGTGAATGGTATGACAACTATAGTGACCCACTATGACTGGGAAGCTAACCGAAGATTTATGCTGCCTTGATTGTAAGTCGTGCAACTCTGCGAGCTGCCTGCATAACTCCATGATAATCCACTTATCATTTGGATATCTCGGCAACTTGACTGGTTCTCTTGAGAAGCCAATAACCCTAAGATATGTGAAGTCGGCGAGCTGGATGAAGATACAACCATGCTGGGAGATAGCTTCCCAGGCTTCCTTGCTTACTTTGTTGCTCTTCAGATCACCGTTCAACTTGCAAATGAATCCATAGAAGAAACCATCGTTCACTACCTTGTAATTCTTATAGCATTCAGGGATCGCCAGCTGTGGGAAACACTCATAAATAGGATCTTTTGAAAGTATGCCCTGTCTATCTAGTTTGGAGAATATCCCCTGTGAGGCTGCGGCATGTACAAGGTATGAAGTCATTTTGAAATTGAAAGTCCGCCTCACACTTTTGAGTTGCTCACTGATGTTGCTACTGATGATCTCCGACCAATTGATTATCGAATCAGCTTTGTTGATTTCAATTGTTCTGATAAAGACATACATCCATGAGTGGAAGTTATGGGCATTGGCTTCCCCATTTATCCTGCAAAGCAACCGGGTAATATCATCAACTTCTTGCACCGGAAATGACCGTAGAAGGCTCCTTGGGTATTTTGACGGCGATCTTGGTTTTTTCATATATCTATTGTTCATTATACCCACGCAATCTGCTTTATTCTTTTCCCATATGTCACAAGCTTCTTGCATGCCAATTATAATCACCACGGGCCATGCCGGAATCTTGAGGCAAAAATCAATGAATTTCGCATCCAATCTGATCACCGTCTTTCCTGCCGCATCCTGGATTGTCTTAGAAAGAGGATGATAAAACTTCACACATTCTAGAACGAATTCAGGCAACTGAGCCGTAGCCGAAAATGCTACAGCTTGAATAATTCCACTGCTCTTCATTGCCCGCATAAGAGATGATCTACCAATGGCTTTGGATCTGTCAATCAAATCAGTGATAGGTTCAGGCCCTATATCTGTATCGTTGATCTCGGCAAGCTTGGAAACTATGCATGATTTTGCTGAATCCACTCTTTCATAATACTTCATCATGCCTGAAACAATCTTTGTTTGAGATCTTTTTCTTTTATTTTTGACAAAAGACCTTGTATTCGAATCAATTCGTGCAGAACCTGCAATTCCTCCTGATTCAGAAGATATATTCAATGTATCTGACATTGACTTTGCCTGCTTTTCACCAATATGAGCACTTGTGAAGTATACCTGCAAATGATTTAGACAAACATGGAATCCATGGCATGAATGCCCAATTTCTTCACCAAAATCTGATTATAAAGCCTGCTGCTCTAAATTTTTAGAGCTTGCTTGCATGCCAAGCAAGCTAAAAACATTATTTTATTCACCTGTGCACTCACATGAACATGCAGATAGCCAAAATAGTAAAAAGAAAGCACTTCAAACCTTAGGCGCCAAAACTGGGTGCTTCCTGGCAATTAAAAATATTTTTTAATGCTCACAACTTCAACCTTGGGCGCCAAACTTCTCCAAGGCAGCATGCTCCACCTAAAAGAATTAATTGCCCTCTCCTTATGACGTCCACTGTTTATATAGGCAACTGCATGCTAATTTTACCAACTGTCTCTTCTTATTTTTAGCAATTCTTAATAATAAGCTGTGCTTTTTCTCCTTATTTGGGTGCCCAAGTTTGCCTAATTTAGCTTGCTTTTTATTGCAATTCTTTCCTTTATTTTTAGCAAGCTTCTTTGTCTTATTTTTAGCCTTCTTTCTTGCTTTTACTTTCCTCCTATTTTTGGCACCAACCTTAGCTAGAAATAAATAAAATAAAATCAGCTTTTAGGCAATTAATAATGCAAGGGTGGGTCACACTTTTTGGCTATAAGCCATGGAAAAAATACAAGGGGCAGGCAGGGAAAAATTTACCCTGCCTGGCAGGGTCTAATTCTTCGCTTTTCACTTAAGTTGTCATGTTAAATATTTACCTGTCAGGCAGCTTCTAAAAAATGCGACTTGCATGGGTGAATTTGACTTGTTTTATGGAAAAAACATGAGGGACAGGCAGGGTCTAATTCTCCGCTTTTCACTTAAGTCATTATGCCAAACACTTACCTGCCAAATAGCTTCTAATTTTCCATTTTCCACTTAAGTCATTGTGCTAAATTCCAAATTGCCAGGCAAGCTAAAAAGTGCGACTTGATTTGGAGTTAAATAAATCATTTGCGGGAAAATCATTAGGGACATGTAGTGGAAAAATTTACCCTGCCTGGCAGGTTACAATTCTCCGCTTTTCACTTAAGTCATTATGCCAAATATTTACCTACCAAACAACTAAAAAATGCGATTAGCATGAAGAAACTATCATTCCCAAAAAGTGTGACTTGCTTCCATACTACTGCTTCAAAAACCGACACTTCATAACTAACTTCAAATTTGTCTGAGGCCATGGATGACTTCTGGAAACTCTGTGCAATTGAACTGGCTATACAAAACGAATGTAAAGATCAAGGGGAATTACCAGACAGATTTACGGAGCACAACCGAAACCAAACACAAAAGAAATAAATAAAAATGAAAAACACGCCAAAAGTCACAGACAAGTGCTCACAAATAACCTGCTAATTTGTAAAAACTCATCCCTGCGCGAATGCTCCATTCAGAGAGAAAGTAATACTGACATGGAAATTTACGACAGAGTTTAACTTTAGCACAAACTATTTCAAAATAACTTTATTTATTTAATAAATAAATAAATAAAACGCTTTTAGACAAAACTTGACAAAGCGATACAGAGAGCTTTAGCATGTGGGTATTTGTTGGAATTGGCTTATATGATTCCCTGGGGATACCCTAGGGTAATGGAGACAACTGCAGGCAACAAAAACACAAAATGACCCGTTACTTTAAAAAGAACGATTTTTTTTTTAAATGGGTAGTCCTAGATTTTAGGGTAAAATCTCAGGGACACCATGTTGTTTGTAGACTTGTAGTTGATCCTTCTTTATCTCTCTTTCTCTCCTTCAAGCTCTCTCCCTCTTTCCTTCAAGCTCGTTTTCTCTCCTTCAAGCTCTCTCTTTCTCCTTCAAGCTCTCTTTCTCTCCTTCAAGCTCTAAATTAGCAAAATAGCAAAATGTGAGTGTGTGAATAAACAAGAGGGGTTGGGGGTATAAATAGGTTTTTGGGGGGGTCTTTTAGGGTTAAATAGGTTTAGGTTACTTTAGTTTTATGTTAAAATGTTTTATTTTTTAATTTTTTAAAGTTTGATGTCAAAAAAGACGATTTTTTATTGGTACGTTGTGGGTACGTACCCACAGCTCACGGAGATCTATACCCGGACCGTACTCGAGACCTATGTGTATGTACCCACAGCGTACTGGAAACATTTCCGTTCTTGTACCCGTACCAGGTATGTATTAGACATGGTATGGGAGGGCTAGGGACATTTTGGGGTAGTCTAGCTTCATCCTAAAAATAGGATCTGTTACTCATGCAGCCCATTCTATACTTGGGGCCCCCATTATAGAATACTTTATTTAATTAGAAACTTTGACTTTGGCGCCTAATAATAGAAGTATATCTTTTTATTATTATTTTATTCTATTTCAGTTATTTAAATATAATTTAAGTGTGCCTTTTCCAAATAAAATATAAAAATACCTTTGGATTACTTAATTTATTTTCCTTCTTTTAATCACCCCTTAGCCTACGAAAAATAATAAATATAGGCTTCAAGTATCCATAATTAATTAATTTTGAAAATGGGACATTACAGTCTGCCCTTCCCAGAATTGCTTGCCCTCAAGCAATGCCATTCCAATTATCTCATTTTGAACCGCCCTGCAAATACCGGGATCCCAAATCCACCTTGGGAATTTGCAATTCCCAAACCTTGAAGTTGTTGGTTTTTGTTGCACCGCTTTGATATGATTAGGAAACCATGCATTAGGTGAAACTATTTCAATAACCTCAATAAAGGAGTCTGGAGTAGTGGAATCATGCATCAACTGGGATCTAGAAAGTGTGCTAACAATAGTAATACCCTCCATTTTGCAAGCTGACACTGATGTTGTAACTTTGTCAATAATCCTGTGGATTACCACCTCTTTACCATTTAACTTAAACTTCAACTCCATATTATGAAAGTTTTGGATGAATTCCTCCAACAAATGTAACCATTGCACTCTTAGAACTGGGTCATTTTCTTTCAAACCAACAACATAAAACTCATCACTCATCTGATGGGCATCCAATGTGAATCTCAGTTCAACCTTTTTCCAGAAAGCTATGGTAAAACGATCAACTATAATGACGCTAAAACCTATTACATCATTTGTCTCCAAATCTCTCCTTTTCACCAATCTTTCATTTATAAAATTGTGGGTTGTACCACTATCAATCAACACGATAATGGTTTGCCCAAGAACGACTCCACTAACCCTAAAGGGTTGATATTCCAGTATACTTGTAAGTGTGGCAAAAGTGCTTCCTACAACCTCTGGTTTTTCTGAATCTTCATCTGATATCACTTCTATGTAATGTACCTGGACCTTTGGAAGACACCTATGACCCGGTCCCCATGGATCCCTACAAGTGAAACATAGTTTCTTCCGCCTTAGTTCATTTCGAGCCTCATCCCCCTTTTTCCGTATCTGCTCAACAGGTGCTGACTTGGCTGCCCCAAGGAAGATGTTTTTGGCTGCTCGGAAGGTATTGTCCTTAGCTGCCCCAAAGGCATTGTCCTTAGCTGCCCCAAAGGCATTGTTTTTTTCCACTAAAAAATGTAGTTCTTTGCTGTCATACAGGTAAAAATTTCCCTTTAGGGGCTGCTATTTCCAAATCCAAAGCCTTTTTGATGTCTCCTTGTGGAGAAGTAGGGTTGAAGGCTTTCACTAAACCCCTAAGAGATTCAGTTAAACCTTCCATAAACAAAACAACCAGTCTCCTTTTTGTCACATCAGGTACCATCACAGAAAGCTTTTGAAATTTAACTACATAGTCACTTACCAAATGTAGTTGTTTGAGTTGAGCTAATTCTCGGAAATAAATTTCCGGATCCATTTTGTCAAATTTCTCTATCAACCTGTCACTGAAATCGACATATGAGCGAAAGAGATTGTGTTCTTGTGTGATTAGCCCATGGTACCACCACTCATGTGTTATACCTTCCAGATGACGGGTTGTAAATTTGATGGCTTCCTCTTCTATCTTTGGCCTGAGTGATAAGAAGGTATCCAATTTTCGTATCCATGCACGAGCGGCACTCTTGATAGAGCCGTCAAAAGTAAGGAGTGACAACTTCCCTAGTGCTTGCTGTAAGTCTCTCTGAATAGCTTGTTGTCTCAGAACAACTCTTGGTCCACTCCTGTTTTTCTTTAGATTGATAAAATTAGCGAGCGATACAGCCTTTCTAATCTCACCTGGAAGTACCCTGTATTCCGCATAGTTAACAACGATATCATCTGCTATAGATCGCTGAGTTTTCACCTCTTGAACTACTTCCTCCCTACGAAGGAATTCAGGGTGGAAGGGCCTAGCAATAAATCCAGTGACCATCTTGGTTATTGTTTCCCCCTGAAGAACTTCCCTCACCATGTCCTGCATAACTTGGATCAACTGACCCATCATATTAGCTAACCTGTCCTATCTGTGAACAAGCTTGTCAAAACGTGCATCTTCTGGGTCCTTGTTTTCCACGATTTCTGGCTGTTCTGTAGCTTTTTTCTTCTCACTTTGCTGGTACCTGACTTCTCTGTCACTAACCTGCATGAAGTTTAAAGCTGCATTTTTTCCCCTTTTCTTCCTTTTTTTTTTAATTCCCTTCCACAAGTTGGGAGGAAATTCGCTCTCATACCACTGTAATATCCCTGGAAAAAATACTTCTAGCAAATATGGATATTTCTGTTAAATCCTAGGGCAACAGTATTGATAGAATTAACTTTTATAACAACGATAATCTGATTTGTATAAATAAAAACAACGAACCATAATGCGTAAAAATCAGTCTTTTATTTAATTATTTTGGCGAAATATTCTATAATTCCCCTCTTTCCACGTGTTCCAAAGGAGTAAAGAAATACCACTCCACACTGCTGGGAACAAATTTTGTCCTGTGGGAATTGCTTTCTTCCAAGTATCATTAATTTGTGCAAGGGATCCCAAACTATTCCATTAAGTTTAAAGAGACGAGCCAAATGTGTTCACGAAAAAGAAACCCATGGGTGATGAAAGAGAAGATGATCCAACGTTTCCTCATCCCGAGTACAAAGAACACATCTAAAAGGTCCTCTAAAACCTCTTTTTTGGAGCCTATCTCCAGTTAAAAGCCTTCTTTGAATGATAAGCCAAAGGAAGAAGCTTACCTTAGGCCATATCTGTGGCTGCCATATACATTGAAACAAGGCTTTTTGGGGATGAGTACAACTTGTAATGAGAGATTCATAGCCAGAAGCTACATCATATTTTTCTAAAGAGCTGCCTCCCCATCCAAGTTCATCAGGTTCAGCTGAAAAAAAGAGGTCTTCCTGCCAGAGTTTTGTTCAACAAGTTCTGATCCTCCTGCTCTATCCTCAAAGGCCATTCCGAAAGAGGTCTCCATTGTGTCTCCATACCCCAAGTTTGATTATTTGTCTGTATGTAGTGTTTGATCTTGATCCATTCCTGCACTTGCATTTGTTCCTTAATTGGGTGAAGGTGAGGGAATATAGTTAAAATTGGAGGATGACCTTCCCAAGAGTCCACCCAAAAATTGGCTGTATGACCATTGTGTACTATCCAAAACAACTTATTTTTAATCAGATTTTCTCCACTTTTAATGAACTTTAAAGTAGGAGATCCATTGTTAGGGAGAGCTGTCCTGATAATTCTCTCTGGTCGGCCACTTTCCGCATATTTACCTCTGAAGTTAACAGCCCACAGATCATCAGGAGATGTTATAATCCTCCAGTATAATTTGGCTGCCAAAGCTATATTCTGTTGAGTGGATGACCGAAACCCCAGCCCTCCATGTTGTTTTGGTTTGCAGAGAGATGTCCATTTCACCAATGCCCATTTTTTCTTTTCCTGAGCTTCACTCCAAAGAAATTTTTGACAGATGGAATCCATCTTTTTCAATATAGCAACAGGAATATTCAAAACAATTGTAATCTTTCATTCAAAATTTGATAATAGTTTACATACAGAAGGGGCAGAAATGCCTGCAAATACTGTCCAAAAAACAGCCAAATTAAGACCTGATCAGAATAAGCCTGTAGCCCAACAAGGATAGACTGAAAACTTCTAAAAGAAAGCAAACGGTCCAGCATATATGCCAAATAAATATACAATCCATGAAGGGTAACAAGGCAACTGTTTTCAGTCTGAAACATAACATTAAAGCAACAAAATATAACATAGAAGTTATAACTGAGAAAATTGAGTAAAGAGGAAAATAAATCAGAAAGTAACCTAGGAAGTGGCATGGACAGAGCCATCCACTTCCTCCTTATCTCCCCCAATCCCGTGTCCACTGAAAGACCCTGCTTAGAAAGTGCATCAGTGTCTTGATTATGTTCTTTGAAGATATGGGTTTAAGAAATAGAGGCAAAGGAGACTTCCAGCAGTTTGACCTGTTCAAATAACGGCTGTAGCACCAAATTTTGCATTGCCATCTGTCCACTTACCCAATCAATCACAAAATTGGAGTCACCCATCACTTGCAAGTTTGAGACTTCCTTCAGAGTTAGAGCTAATGCTTTCCACTCAGCAAGGTTATTACTCCCTACCCCAACTCCAGTTTTAAAAGAGAATCTATAGCTGTCACTTAACAGAAGAACTTCACCTGCTCCACAGGTTCTTTGCTGACCTTGACAGGCCCTATCAAAAAGACACCAAGGAAGAGACTTATCTAACAGCAAATACCTACCTATCTAGCCCTCTTTTCCTTTGGAGGCCTCTTTATAGCTTCAAAAATAGCTTTAATTTGGGCTTGAACTTGAAATGAAGGAAGATCCTTCTTATCAAACAAGTTAGCATTCCTTGCCAACCAGAGACCCCAAGCCACAGGAAATGGTAAGCATCTGAACTGTTTGAGGTCCTTATCCTCTAACCAAGACTGCGAGTTTTCCAAAAAGGTGAGCTTCTGCCAAGACCCTCTGTACCCAGTCAGCTGAAGGATAAAATTCCAAATCTACCTTGAATAAGAACAATGAACCAGCAAGTGATTGATAGTTTCACCATCATTCTTAAGCAGACTGTACCAGCTAGGGCCTTGCCAAGACCGTCTCTGTAAGACATTCCAGGTTAAAGTTCTTTAGCAAGTACAAGCCAAGAGAAGAGTCTGGTTTTGAGAGGGATCTTCGCCTTTCAGATCTTTTTCCACCACCACTGTTCTTCCAAATAATTGTCATCAAGACTAGCCTAGTAGCCTTCTTTAGCTGTGTATCGTCCACTTGCTGGATTCTTTGACCACACAATCTAATCTTCCTCATGTTTAAGCCTGACAAAAGCTCTACGCAAGGCCTGAATAAATGAACTCCACTACCAAGCTTCAGCTCTCTCCAGTCCTAAATGCTCCACAGTCTTCCATCCTTATTTCCAAAGAACATTCCTGTCCACGGAGGTTGCATCATCGGCCAGGTAGTTGATACCCTTAGAACTCAAGATCTCTATAAGTTGTTGAGATAGAAGAAAGGTTCCTCCACAACTCAACCATGCATCTCTGCCGATTCTTAATCTCCTACCATCACCTAGCTTCCAGGCCAGCCAATTTCATCCAAGGGGAAAGATCTCACTAATGTTTTCCAGATTACAGAAGAGTTATTGGTAGATTTGACTGTTTGCCTGATCCAATCTTCAATAGACAAAGGAGCCATGCATTTAGCAACCATAACCTTCTCCCACAAGCCTTTTCCAGAGATAAGCCTTCACAAACTCTTGGCTGCTAAAGCTTTTCCCAAAATCACTAGATTTAAGCAAGTTTATCGCCATGCCTGTAGCTACACAGTAGAGGTTCAAGATATTTTTGTAATGCAAAGCTTCCTTTAATGAACTACATCTAAATAAGAAAACATCATTCGCAATGAAATGTCCCACTTCCTAGGATAGTCATGATGAAGACCCTAAGCCTATTTTGTCTTCCCGATGGCTAAGGAGAATTTTAAAAGGGAGACTTAAGTTCTAATTTTTTAGTATAAAGTGCAAAAATAAAATAAAACATTACAAAAAGCACTTATAATAAATTATTATGGACTTAATGATAAATTAAACTTAGAAAAAGCAAAGGGAAAAGCACCTTGCAAAAATGTAATTTTCATGGAAAAGTGCGACTAGCTTAGGGAGCAAAAGGAAATAGAAAAAAAAGCAAAAAAATATATGGCCAAAATTTATCCCTTCTAGAAAATGCGACTTGCATTAGGAAGGAAAGTGGAGGGAAAAGAGGCATTTAATGAAGAGGAAGGTGTTTGGCTATTTTAGCTCACAAGCTCTATTTAGGCAAGTCGACTTGTCTTTGTAGAGACACATTTGATCACTTCTAATTTCTGATTTTTATCTAGAGTTTTGAGCTTTGCTAGAATTATTTTTAAGGACGAAAACCCTTAGAAGTACCCTCTTGAAGACGAAAACCCCCAAGAGTATGTGAGGAATCTCTACACAAGGGTTTCCATTGTGCTACAAAGATATTTCAGTTTATTTTAGCAGAGAATAAAAAATATTTGTAGAAGGGTTTGTGGAACAAGTTTGCAGCAGTTGGTTTTATTATTTATCCAAGGTGGAGCAACCCACTTCTTAGCAATTTTGAGTTGATTTGGAGGTATTTCAGATCTGATCTGTATTGTTATATCTTAAGGCGATTTTTGTGAATCAAAGTAACCTGTTTTCAGAATTTTTGAAGGATTAAAAGTGCCATTTTTCAGTCATAATTAACTGCAGATTTCTGAGAAGTATTTCAACTTAGTTTGCCTCTAAAAATATGAATTTTATCAATGTATGGGCTGTTAAAAATCAGAAATCAGTTTAGAGTGGAGAGATAAATTTTATTGTTGATATGTTTGGTGTTTTCTATTAACCCTAGTCTCATTTTCTAAGAAATAATTCAGATCTGCATAACAGAGATTGATTATATATTTTTATAAGTTGCTTGGTGTTGGATTCGCCTAAAATCCAAGTGGGGGTTGAAGTGTCCCATTTGGGGACATTACACGTAAAGAGCAAATGGGTTACAGAGACGAAACTTGTGATATTGGCTCCCTTTATTCCCCCAGTCCTCTTGTGTTCTTTTACCATCTTGCTGAACCCTTCAGCCACTAAGAGGAAGAGAAGAAGGGACAAGGGACACCCCTGTCTGAGTCCCCTTGAGGGTTTGAAAAAGACAGAGGGAGCACCATAAATGAGGTAAAAATATGAAACTGAACTTATACAACTTATAACCTAGTCGACAAAAGGAACACTACAACGTATGTGTAGCCTAAGATATAACCGGTTGACTCTATCAAAAGCCTTAGCCAAATCTAGTTGATAATGAGGGGTTATTACGTTTTGGTCTTGATAGAATGCAAAGCTTCTTGGGCTACTACCATCATGATTCTGCCTTTGATTCAATAAACTAAATTGCTCAACAGAGAAATGCTCAGAAAAATCTCCTGTAAACCTTCTAACAATGACCTTGGAAATGATTTTGTATGGTGTGTTACAAAGAAAGGCCTAAATTCTTCCAAGGAAGAGGGAGAATCTTAGGAATCAAAGCAATGAAAGTAGAGTTAATGAAGCCTATAACCTGTCCTGTAAATTTGGATTGTTCCACCACCTTAAGTGGGTCTTCTTCAAGAAAGTTGAAGAATGGACCATCCATCAGGTCCTAGACATTTCCTTTTTTGAAAAGAATCCACTTTAGTAGCTGTTAGAATAGGCAGAGAGAAAAAATAAAGAAAGATTAGAATGTACAAAGGACGAATGAAGAGAAACCGGAATGCACACATTATCATTGTGTGTCCATCAATTTTATTATGTGAAAGATGGTTACAAAGTGGTTGAAGTAGTTTCAACTGTTTATTAGATAATATTTAAATAATATTAAACAAACTCTATTAAATAAGCCTTATATTTGAATACCCCCACTTAAGGCTTACACTAGAGAACATACTGATAGAAGATTAAAATAATAGAACCAACCAAGACCACGCATTTTTCAAAAGCTTTCCCTTTTGAAAACAATGCTTTGATCCTGTAGAACTCCATCAAGCTGCCTTCCTGACCCTCGTAAAGGTGTAGTTCTCGAGCTAAATTCCTGAGCTTCCAGATTTCACCTCCCCAATCTCCTGAAGTACAAAATCTCCCGAATTGTTGGACAACTGTCCATATTGAGCAACTCCCATAGTGCTCCATCAAGCTGTCTCATGGCCCTCGTAAGGGTAATTTCCTAATATTTACAGATTCCCGAACTATCTAGACAACCATCCATTCCAAGTTTTACCTACATTGGATTCCTTCAGTCTTCAAAGTGTGAGGCTTCTTTTAAAATATGTATTCTCTATCAACGAGTTCATCACTTTTAGCATCCAACAGATTTTCAAAAAATGGATTCATTTGGGTTGTCTTGGAATTTTCCCTTCATCTTTTTCCTCACGATTTTATTCGTCTCATAAAAAATATTTCTTTCAACAACTTCATTGTCTCCTAGAGTGACATCTATCTCGTCACAAAATTCAAGATTCATAGTGCATTCATGGCCAAACAAAAAGTCCTAAAATGGTTTCCTCTTCTCACATACAACAATTTTACTGTGTTCTGGATTTTAATATAGGAAATATGTTGTTGTGCCCTATATATTGGAAGAATACAACTGGAAATGTGCCCTAGTTTGTGATTTGCACCTACAAATAGGATTTCCGTACATGCCCTAGTTGACTGTATGTTTGCCCTTTTTCAATTGTGTATGTATTTTTCCCTTGTGTCACTTGAAATTATTTTTTATTTTATTTTAAAAAAACCACAAAATTTTATTTCAAAAAAAAAATATTTGTACAATTTCAAATATGTCAGGCCTAGAAACTATTAGTCCAATCCTGAGCATTATGAAACAAAATAAAGTTAATAAAAATCTGTAATATCCCCCTTCCCAGTGAAAGACCCTTAGCCCATTTTGTCTCCCCGATGGCTAAGGAATAAACACAAGAGGGACTTAAGTTATAATAATTTACTATAAAGTGCAAATAAAATAAAATAAAATATTATAAAGCACTTTTAATAAAATATATGAACTTAATAATAAAATAAAAATAGAAAAGGAAAAGTTACTTTATGTTTTATTTTCCCTAGAGGAGAAATTCGACCCATGTAGAGATGGGATAAAGCAAGAGAAAATATTAAATGAAAGCAAGGGAAAATGTCAAATAAAGTAAGTGGAAAACATTAAATAAGGCAAGTGCGCTGATTGGTTGTTAGAGGTGGCCATTAGGCCCAATTCTTCTATTTAAGAAAGTTGACTTGTTTGGAGAGGCATCACTTGTTTATTCTCTCATTCTAGATTTGTATGTTGAGCATTTTTGCTTGGATCTTCACTCTTGAGGACGAAAACCCTCCAAGAGATCTAGAGAAGGACGAAAAACCTTTCCGCTAGATTGTGAGGATTCTCCTCCTTGGGGTTTCCATTGTGCATAAAGAGTTAGCTGATTTTCCTATGTTTTTCCAAGTATTTTGAGGGCTGTATTTTATAGATTTGGACTAGGGTTTGGAGAAGATATTGTGTGGCTGCATTTCTCCCTTGTTTCTAGATTTTTCCTAGGAAGTGCGACTTGCATGGTGGGCTGTTTGGAGGTGTTTTGAGCTTCCAAATTTTAGATCTGAGCTGTTGTTTCATTTGCAGAATTTTTGTGAGCTAAATCAACTTTTGTGGAGGGGATTTTGGCTCCAAAATATTTTATTTCCAGCTGTGTCTGAAGGCAAGTTTTGAATAATTTTAATAAATTATTTTAGCCTCTTTTTGGTTCTAAAAATATGATATTAATTTTGTGTTTGGCTTTATAAATTCATTGAATTAGTTTATGGTGCAAATATCATAATTTACCTGCTGATTTTTATGAATTTCATACTCAGCCCTAGTTGCCATGCATGTATAAAATTCAGATCTGCATTAGAATATTTTATAAATTATATAGAACTTGTGCTTTGGATTGGGGTTTTGCCGAAAATCCATTTGGTGGTAAAAAGTGTCCATTTGGGGACATTACAAAATCATGAAGGATTGTCTAGTTTCAAAGTATTTTTCATATCTTCTTGATCTTGAGAGGCCACCACAGAGGAGGGTCTCCATAGCATCCTATGTCATGATTTTCCACAGCCCAATTTAATAGAGCATCTGCCACTTGATTTTTCTGTCTAGAGATATGATTGATTTGCATCAACTAAAACTTAGCTTGCGATCCTTTGATTTTACTTTTTTCTCTCACTACCAATTTGAACTCCCTAGTTTCTCTGTAGTATTCGAAATCCTAACAATAATCTTAGAATCAGATTCCACCTGCACCTGAGACCAACCACACTCAATAGCCTCTTGCAGACCTCTGTAAATAGCTCTGACCTCAACAACATTGTTGGTAGTGGTTCCCAGATTTTCAGCAAATAGGAAAGTAACTCTCATGTCATAAGTTCTTCCAATACCCCCCATTGCCGCCTTTCCCAGATTTTCCCTGGAAGCCCCATCTGTATTCAATTTACCAAATTGCATAGGAGGAACCCATTTTGCTGTTTACCTTCTCTCTCTTTTATTTTAAAGGTAGGAAGCGGGGAGCTAGTAGGCTGTAATGATAGCAAATTACATATGTTATTCCATTCCGGAGTAAGAGTAGAGGGAAGGGAGACTTTCTGCATTATAGTTTCTGTCATATTAATTATAGTCTTTTGCCATACATACCCCCTCTCTGTGATCTCTTGCTTAAAAATTCTTTTATTCCTTTCCTTCCATATATTCCAAATTAACAAAGAGATACATGTCCATAGAGCAGGGAGTAAGTTTTGTCCTTTTGGAATACCTTCTTGCCATTCCTTCATCAGTTGCTCAAGGGAATGAAGTCCATGGTAATGTATGCTAAACATATTTGCAAGAGATTGTCATAAACCTATAAAACCCTACAATACGTAGAATAAACCATTTGTTTACTGAAAACTTGTCGAAATTCCATACGCGATTGAGAAAAACTGTGAATGAAATGCCCTAAAACAAAACAAGATTGAACTCGCTCGTGCTTTGATTCAGTATGGTTTGCGATTGTGGTATTTTCTGTGATTGTTTGTGACTGGTAAATTAACGGTGATTTTGAAGTGCCAGAAGTAATTGATGCTCGTGACTAGTATTGGAAACCAATGATGACTTTGGCGATGTTGTTTCACTTCGTTTTTGAGTCTTCCAGCCCTTGCGATGACTTTGCAAGCCCAAAATGACCTTTGCAAATTTTGCAGGTCCTAAATGACCCTCGCGACTGTATTTTCCTTCTGTGCCTTTCGTGTTTTTGACCCACACCTGCGGAAATGTTTTACAAATGATATAATTTGTTTCCTTCTGTGCCTTTCATGTTTCTACCACACACATGCGGAAATGTTTTGCAAATGATAAAATTTGCGATTTGGAGTCTTTGTCTTCTTTATTTTGCCCTCGATTTCGTATTCTTATAAAATTCTTTGTTCTTGCCTTTGATTTAACTTCGGGAATGACTTGAACTTCTTCCCTTCTCTTTGTCCTTTCTTTCCCCGCTCTGATACCAATGTTAGAACATGCAAAGAGAGAGAATAAAGAAAGATTAGAAGGTACCCAAAATGCATGAAGAAAAACCGGAATGCACACATAACCATTGTGTGTCTGTCATTTTATTATGTGAAAGATGGTTACAAAGTAGTTGAAGTAGTTTTAGCCATTTATTAGTTAATATTTAACTAATATTAAACTAAATCTAATAAATAAGCCTTATATTTTAATAGTAGCTTTAGACATAAGATCCCCCTAGTGTCAGAGTTTATCAGTTGAGGACAAAAGGCAGACATTCCAAGAATTTCTCCAATATTAACCCTGAGAGGTTCTTGATATAACTTTTTGAAGTAAGAGGTTCCCAGAAGAACAAACGGTGTTTTCCTGCCGCTTTTTCTTGGAAAAATTCTGAAGTACTATGTATTCTCATCTCCTTGTTCAAGCGAAAGAGCACGGATCTTCATCCTCCATTTAGAGTCCTCCCCGTCTAACAAGTCCCCCTTCTTTTTTCCAAGTCTTGTATCTGCTTTTTCTCCTCACTGAAAATTTCATTGCCAAGCTTCTTGTACCACTGTTCTAGCAAGGCTTATACTTCCCTAAATGAGATTTAGAATCCCAAAATTTGTTTTTGCCCTATCTAGGGTGGCACATTTCAAATTCTTCAGGGTTTTTGTAAATTCAGCCATGGCTGTTTCTTGAGCAAAGCTATGAATGTGCTTCCTCTTTGATTTGACAATGGAGACAAACTCTTCATCCTCGAACCAGAAGGCAGTGAATTTGAAGCACCCCACTTGCTTCTCATCTTCATTTTCCAGCTGTAGCAAGATAGGAAGATGGTCAGAGCTACCTCCATGCTCTGTCCAAGACCTTATTCTTTCAGCCTCCAGAACTAGTTTCTCAGAGACTAGGAACCTATCTAGTCTCTTAGCTATGCCTTGACTTTCTTGATCTTTGATTTGTCCAAGTTGGGATCAAATGGAGAGGATCAACATCACAAAGACCAGTGCTTTGAATCTTGTGCAGGAAGAAGTCTGTTAGAGGGTCCAACCTAGCAGCCTCTCACCAAATTTCTGCCCTCTTAGTAACAAAGTTCAAATTCCCAGCAACAACTACACACTCCTTCAAAAATTCTTGCTGAAAAAATACTTCCCATAAATCGCTTCTTCCAGCATAAGGGCCTTAGATGTTTGCAATCCAGAAGCCTTTCCCAAGCTGTAAAGACTGAAACTTTGAGACTACACCTGCATCAATAGAAACATTGTTGAGGAGTTGCAATGAGGAAATCCATCCGGAAATGTTCCCACCAAACCTTCCTACAGCATCTAGACCAGTTCTTTAAGAAAGTAGAAAGTAGTTTGATAGCCTGTTTCATGATTTTCTTATCAAGTCATTAGATTGAATTTATCTTACAGGTTGACAGTAGGCAAATGTTTCATGATTTTCTTATCAATTATAAGATCAAATTTATCTTCAAGGGGTTCCTGTAACTCTTGCTCTCAACAATGACCAGAGCAGTTGCAAAGGATTTTAAGTGACTTATTCTTAAATTGTAGTGGTCTTTTTCAAATTTAATTCCATTTTACATGTAACTATTATGGGAATTGTGAGCAATCATCAATAGCTAGTATGTAATGGACAAAATCTTCTGTACTTCATCCCTCAGTCATGTCTAGCTTATTTTCGTCTGAACCATAATATGAACATGCATTTGCCTATTGTGACCTGTAAAACACAGCTCTTTTGACTCTGGGATTTTTAATTAATATGTAATGCACAACATTTTTAACTTTTTCCCTGTCATGTTTTTCTTATAGGTGTCTGAACCATAACATGAACAAGCATGCATTTGCTTGTCCTCAAATGCATGTTGTCTTGTATGAAACATAACTCCTTTAATTGTGCGGCGTCGAATCTAAAAAACTTCACCATTGTGCTGCCTTGTAAGAGGTTGTATGTTGTTGAAAGATACGAGGCCTTGCTATTACTGACATTAGAGTAGGGGGAGCCATACTAGTTGGAAAATGGATGGTTCAAGCTACAAGTGGTGACACCATGGAAAGCCCTAGTAGGACATAGGATCATAACCGCTTTGCATATAGCAGGTATCAAAGGTCCTTTCACCATTTGTGATATGGTGGAGAAGCAAGTGTTCAAACTCTTTGGTTCAATGATCCTCAAAAGAACTTGGAAAGCTCGATAGCTTGTTCTTGACCAATTGCTATAAGACATCTTTTGACTTTTCCTCCCTTTCATGGCAATTAGGCAAGTTGATCAATTTGGCAGGGAAGCACTTGTCATGAAAGGGTGTCATTCAGTGGGCTTATATGATATAGAACAACAAACTTGGAAACATTGGAAGACATTGAATCACAGCCAAATACAGACAAGAATGGATACCCATTCATAGATATGGCGGCCCCCCCTGATTCCTAGTTGCCTTCATATTCGATTTCATGTATTCACTCATAACATCGTCGCCCTTGCCCGATAGTCCCGTAGCAGGTGCTTTCGGACGTTTTCCGGGCGGCACGGGCCCCCCCAGATCAGGCCCCCCTCTCTATATTAATCTAGGGGGTGAGGGATCGCCCTCTCTCTCATATCTATATAGGGGGGGCCTCATCGGGGGGCCTCCTAGATATATTCTGTATGGGCTCTCTCGCCCATCGGGTCCAGATAGTTCGATGTATGGCCCTAGCTCATATATATTTCTATTAATATAGGATGGGGGGGCCTATTTCAGGTTGGGGACCGAGTGGTGCGATTGATGACACTCCAACCAACCGTACAACTTAGTGCTACACTCACAAGAGATTGCCAATGATATGCTGGAGGAAGGTGGGGATGACGTCAAGCCCGCATGGCCCTTATGGGCTGGGCCACACACATGCTACAAGGGCAATGACAATGGGAAGGCCGTAAAGCAGAGCAAATCCAGAAAGGTTTCCTCAGTTCGGATTGTTCTCTGCAACTCGAGAACATAGAGTTGGAATCGCTAGTAATTGCGGATCAACATTCTGCGGTGAATATACCAATGTCTATCTACCAATCTGGTATAGTCTGATCCGGTATGTTCACCAATGTCTATCTAATTTAGATGTTTTTCCCATATCAACTGGATATAGAAGATAAGATAGTTCAGGGTGGGGCACCCCCCCTCTCTCTATATGGGATCTATAGGCCCCCCCCGTGATGGTGGCTCTATATCTCAGCTCTAAAGCTCATTTATCTAGAACTGAATACGGCTTTTCCTTAATAGTGCTTGCTTAATTCAAGTTGAGGCTCAAGGACTAGTTGGGAGAGAGTGAAGACGGGGTTATGGGAAGACCTTATATACCATGCAACTAAGTTTTCTACAACAAGGTCAGACACAAGTTTGCTATTTCCTCTTAAAAATTGGGGAAGCCAATATCTCAGGGAACAATTATTATGTAGATGTCAAATTATCTGGAAGACCAGACCAGATTTTAAACATAAAGTACAGGATTAGTTACTTCTTCAATATAGCTTAGGAGAGAAGCTAAGATTGAGTAGGATAGAATTCACGTGTGCTACTTGTGTTGCATGTTGGCAAGAATAAATAGCCAGAAGTTTTTTCATTTTTGCAGTAGATCCTATTAAAATTTGATGTTGGCCCTTGTGTTAGAAATGGGGCACTACAAATAGAAACCCAGATAATCAGGGACAATGGGAAAGAAAGGCAGCAAACTCTGTATCTTGTTGCAATTTTTTTATCTTGAAAAGATTTAAACAAGCAGTTGCACCTCTAGGTACAATTGTTTTTGCTGATTGGTAATGTATGTGTTCTTATGGACAAGAATTATGATCTTGCACTTCCTGCTTCTGCTGCCTGTTTTCCTGTCATATTTTCACAATGTTTCAGATCTTTGCAGTCTACTTCTGTCTGCTTCAACTTCACCTGACACCATTCTTCTGAAAGATACCAATGAGAGTTCCTGGAAAAGTAAGATTCACTGCCAACCGATTTTCAGTCAGCATTCTTGAGAATTTAAGGCCTATTTCTGAACGCCTTCCTGAAATTGTACTGACATTCTCAGCTGAATATACATTGTTTCTACCAAATGCCCAGGTCTCTGACCTTTTTGCCTAAATCCCATAGTCAAACTGCCCCAAACTCCAGTGATAAGAGGCTATAGGAAGATTGCCACTGAGTTAAAGGGGGGATTTCAAAATGTTTACACAATCTGATAGAAAGACAAACAACAGGCAAAGCAAACCCCAGATTGAACAATATATGAAATTGATTGCCCCGTTTGCCCAATCCAGCTTTCCACTGATTGGTAATGAATGTGTTCTTGTGGACAAGAATTATGATCTTGCACTTCCTGTTTCTGCTGCCTGTTTTCCTGTCAGATATTCACAATATTTCAGATCTTTGCAGTCCACTTCTGTCTGCTTCAACTTCACCCAACACCATTCTTCTGAAAGATTGCAAATGAGAGTTCCTGGAAAAATAAGATTCACTGCCAATCAATTTTCAGTCAGCATTCTTGAGAATTTAAGGACTATTTCTGAATGCCTTCCTGAAATTGTACTGCCATTCTCAGCCAAATATACATTGTTTCTACCAAATGCCCACGTCTCTGACTTTTTTGGTCAAATCCCATAGTGAAACTGTGCCAAACTCCATTGATAAGAGGCTATAGGAAGATTGCCACTGAGTTAAAGGAGGGATTTCAAAATGTTTACACGCTCTGATAAAAAGACAAACAACAGGCAAAACAAATCCCAGGTTGAACAATATATAAAATTGATTGCCCTGTTTGCCCAATCCAGCTTTTCCCATTTTCCCAATTCAAAATATCAATTTGTAATTCGCCACCTTCTTAATTAGCACAACTTATTTCACTCCAATTCAAGACCTGTTTTTCCTGAACCTGATTTGTAAAGACAGGGTCGTTATTAAATATATCGATATAATGGTTTGTAAGCAATACCCTGAAACCTCTACTTTTCTGTTATTACAAGGCACACCAAGTTGTGGGTTTTATGATATTAAATACAAAAGGCCAAGTTACATGGTGACAAGTTCCAATCTAACCTTGGCTATCCGAATCTCCGTTTCAAAATCCTTATTTGCTACGTAAACAAGCATCAGATAATAAAAATAGTTGCTTCTGAGATATACTGATTGTGGATATAGCCAACACTGATAAAACAAACAAAAAGGCACCTGAATTTACCCTGTATTTGCTGAAAATGGTTTTGTGGTGTCTTGTATGGATATCTGTGAAAATTTACTATTGAGCTATTGTTGGCCAAAACCAGTCATCTTCCCTCCCCCACCCCTTTAATCTTAGATGAAAATAGGCTAACTGAGTTGGGTTAGCTTGTGTTATTGAGTAAAGGGTTGAATTTCTGCTAGTTTATTCTGCGCATGCACCTTTGCCAAAATCTTTTTGGAAGGATGACATGGTGTTGTTGGGATACCAATACCCTCACAAGGAAAAAGAATTTGATTAAAAAGCCCTAAACAAAAAACAAACCTTGAAGAGAGACAACGTTGGAGGCCTCTACATCCAAAACAGTCAGTTCAGTAATTAATTAAAGAAATCTGAAATCTGCTCCAAATTCTATTGCAAAGAGACATTATAATTCGAAGGATAGGTTGCAATTAAATCCTTTCTTTATCATCAAAATTTTACTTAATTATCATCAGTAGAGGGGAAAAAAATAAATTGTAATATAAATAAAAATAGAAAATAAGACTCGAGTCATACTTGGAAAAATGAATCTTTAAGAGAGATCATTCTGTCCACAGTTAGAAGAGATTGACTCTTTTAGAATAGACTGAGCCTGCCATCCTGTGCCTAGAATAAAGGTTTTTGAAAAAAAAAACCACTCTTTACGAGTACGTGCAGAAGCAGAGATTCTTCATGGGGAGAGAGTCTCAAAAATGTTTTATCCCTCCAGGCATGCAATTTCAAAAATAGTAGTAATACTATTGAAAAAGTTATTTCTTTATCATAGTGCTTTTTCTTGTATATGAAACTTAAGTGATTAATATATAGTTTTAGGACTACCTAATTTATTAGAAAGGTTACTAAGAAAATTTTGCAAAACCTACTGTGGACAGGGTATTGTTGCAGGCATCAATGCTCTAATTGGTAAGTGGTTGATTGCTCTGGAAAATGATTCCAGTTTTTAATCCCTCTATTATGTAGGAGTATGATGTTGTAAATGGTAACTAGTAACTCTTGGAATTACTGGCGTCAGGATTTTAAACCATGGTTACAAATTCTTCACGAGATTAATACTACAATTTTTCTTTGAGCGCAGAGTGGGAGAAGACACTCCAACTTATAGGATTTATTGGCCTTGCACAGGTATTTTTTAGCCAAGGTCATCATGCTGTCAATCTTTGTATCTAGGTCTGTTGATGTCATGTCCATATATGCACCTTACGAACTCAATTCCCTAAAATGTAGATTGGACATTTTTGGACAGGTGGTGTATGAACGAATTAATTCATATGAAAATGCAGATGACTTGAAGTCTGACATCAGGTAACTTTATAGCCAGGACCGGTGGGTGTAGTGAAGCAATTTTCCTAATTTTCTTGCTGTTGTTTTCAATTAGAGATAAATTAATGTGCAACTGACTGGAATGTTATCCTGGAATGACATAATCATATAATGCTATATGCTTATTGATGCAGTTGCAACCCACCTAACCATTCAATTTATTAGCTTCAAAAATTACAGTACATCTTCTCCGATGTTATACGACAAAGCACACAACAGTAAAAAATATTGCACAGTCATATCCAGAAACTCTACAACACAGTAATGTGCTTGCAACAGAATGAACATACTAGAGATTGCACTCAGGTAGTTTAGATAGCAACTTTATTGATATAAGGTATTATACATTAATTAGCTATTGTACATGGAGAATATGATAATACAAGTGCTCCCTTCCCTGACCTTCATCATTCTACATATAGGGTGGTCAACCAAGAGGTGCATCGGTTAGGCCACAACCAAGGTACCAACCATACTAACCAAACGAGTAATTAAGTACACTACAGGTGATGGCACATAACGTAACAATTAATTACAGATAAACTATATATGATAATCTGTTGCAATTAAATCCTTTTCTTTATCATCAAAATTTTACTTAATTATCATCAGTAGAGGGGAA
Source organism: Taxus chinensis (assembly GCA_019776745.2). Taxonomy (NCBI): domain Eukaryota; kingdom Viridiplantae; phylum Streptophyta; class Pinopsida; order Cupressales; family Taxaceae; genus Taxus; species Taxus chinensis. Next base: position 79,208,109 of record CM034153.1, on the reverse strand, counting down.
AAAAATAAATTGTAATATAAATAAAAATAGAAAATAAGAGATGAAGCAAAATGTGAAGCCTGTTTTTTCATGGTTTGAATAAATGTTTGTACACACATACCTGTGCAATCTAGTAATCTACAAATCTTAGATACATACGTACCTATTTTATCTAAAGCTAAAAGAGCAGGAGAAGTCTGCCCCCTAATAGATTCTTCTGCATTCTAATTTTAATTCTGAAGAAACATCATGGCGTAGAAGTGTAGATAACCGAATCTGCTTTCTCATCCTAATTGATCAAATCCTCGGAGGATGGAGATCATTTTCCAAGAGGTGAAGAAAAGGTTGTTAGCGGCTTGGTTGAATAAATATATCTCAGTGATTGCAGAATTCGCTGAAAGATCCCCAAATGGGTCTCTCTTGTTCTCCAACAATTTTAGATCAATTAAAAACTCCAAAGGCTGATTTATGACTATTATGAAAAAAATCAGATTTTTCAACAGCTGGAAAATAATTTATATTTGAAACCCTAACTGCTGCAATCTTCAAGACAGTATAACTTTCTCTACACAACTCCGATCTAGGCAAATGACATATGCCCGAACTTGGAAAAATACAAGGAACAAGATGATGTAAACCAAATTATAACAGCAACTACCAAACATGCAGATCTGACCCTCCTACTATTTCGGCCCACACATTTAGGGCATCAAATGAGCCCAAAAAATTATTTTCTCTATCCCGGATGATTGTTTATATTTTTAGGAACTCATTCATATAAAAATCAGAATTTGCGGATGCCAAATCAACTCAGATTATAAAACTGATTATAAAACTGTTTATAATCTGAAATCTGATTATAAAACTGGTAAAAAACCCTTTGAAAAATTATGAAACTAATTGGCTTATTTCTCAAAAATATGTAGATGGTTTCGCAATTAAAATCAGATCTAAATACCTCCAAAATACAAAGCCAAATTTACCCCAACTGGGTCGATCCAATAGAAGATGAACTGCTGTAATTTTATTCCTCAAATGCCTTCAAATTACACTGCTGGAAATGACTGAAAATAACACTGAAAATCTGATTACCATCAATGGGAATTTCTGAGTGAAAAACCCTCTCAATCCCTTGGGGTTTTCGTCCACAAGAGGTATAAACTAAGGTTTTTCGTCCTTAGAATATAATTTGCAAAAGCTCAAAGCTCAAATGCAAGAGAAATATCATATAAAAATCTGGAATATAGAAGAGGCAAGTCGACTTTCCTTTTAAAGGAAAAGAGCCAACAACCAACCTTCAAGACCACCAATCAGCTTGTATGATTCTTTCGATGCATTTTCCACCCTCCATTTCTCTTAGGGAGAATACAAAAGGTATTTAATAATTATTTTCTTCTCTCCCAAGGCTGGTCGCTTTTCCCTAGAGGGAATACACAATAGAAATGTTTTATCCTTTCTAAGTTCCCATTTTCCCCTTAAGGCAAGTTGCCATTTTCCCTTGAAAATACAAATTAAATAAGTGCTTTTCTTTTGATGTACTTTTCTAGGTTCTATTTTAATGTTAAGTTTATTAATTTATTATATGTGCTATTATATTGTAATTTTTTGCACAATATAATAAAATTAATAAAACTTAAGTCACCCTTATATTTCTCCTTTGGCCGTCGGGTTGACAAAATAGGCCAAAGGTCTTCGATTGGAAAAGGGGACATTACAGTCCTCCCTTCCCGAGATTGCTTGCCCTCAAGCAATTCTGATCTTGTTTTGTCCAAGTGTCATGGACAAGAGACAAAATATGTTGAAGTGATCCGCAAGCCTGGCCCCTGTTCTTGTCAAGTGAACTAAAACTTGCCACCATATATCATCCACAAGTTGCTCATATATTTGGACCAATGGTTCAACAAACTCCAAAATGAAGACTTCATCTTCTACCATATCATGCATCCCATGATGAAAATAGATTGGACTAGGCAACAATAAACAAGATACATTATTATGTTCATCATACCTTATGATTTCATCCTGGTTCATAAAGAGCTGAAATTCTTCATCAATCAGCTTGTCTTGAGTTGCTGGTTTGGAGATTGCAACAACCTGCAATTCCAAACAAGTGTCCATCTGAGGCTTCTCCTCATGTGCCAGTTGCTCCATCAAGCCTTCCTTTGTGGGTGTAGACTCCCTTGCATCATTCGTCCCCATCTTTGTTTTGAACTCTTGTAGGTGTTGTCTCGCTTGAGCGGCTATCAATCTGGCAGCTCTAACTCTGGTATTCCATTCATCACACCTTTTCAGAGTTTCCATTACATCTTCATTGGTTGCATATACAAATTTCCTTTCCTGCACTTTCTCTCTAGGCTCTTCTTCTTCTTCCCTTGGCTGCAACTCTGATTTATCTTCATGTGTAGATGATATGACCAAATTCAAATCAGCACTATCAAATTCATCATATAATTTTTTGCATACGTCATTAGAATTTGAAGACACCAAAGCGCTCTCATGAAGAGTTATATCATCTATCTGTGAAGATTCTTTGTTCCTTCCATGTATCAACCATTTGGAAGCTATAGTGTGATATTCCTCTTTTGCCTGCTCAGTCTTGTAGCCAATCTTCGGGTGCATATCCATGTAGTCCATGAAAGGAAGATTCTCCTTAACATCTTGAGGAAGAATGCTATACTCCTCAAATATGCTAATCACTTCTGCTTCTTTGTCCTGTGGTGTTGGACCTCTGTGAATAGAAAGTGATGATGATCTAGGCCTCCGATCTTGTCTGACTCTCGAACTGTCTCTCGTACCTCTTGACCTAACCACATCCATCAACTGCTGCATGGTCTGCATCATCTGCTGATGGGTGTCTACCACTTCCCTAAGAAGATCGCTATCCATGTTCCATGGAAAGCTTTTCTGTCTAACTCCCATGATTCAGCTCTATCACCAACCTCTCGTGGTTGTATCAAATCAAAAACCCTCCAGGTGGGAGGAACATTGCTCTGATACCACTGAAAGATCCCTAGATGGATCCTCTTTACACTATACTGGTTTTTAATCAAACAAAAATAGGAAATAAAGATTTATGTGTATTTTGTATCAAGTTCCTAGTGCAGATCTGGAAAGTGCGACTAGGGTTAAAGCAAAACATTAATGTAAAACATGCCCAAATAAACTATTTTCTGGTTTCTAATGACTGCCCAGATTTTTAGGGCTGGATTACACAGAAAACTGAACTTATTACAAACTGAAATAGCCCAGAAAATCAGATCTGAGATCTATTAAAATTCAGATTAAAAAGACCTCAAAATGCACCTCAGAAATGATAAAAAGTACAGCGATCAGTTTACAGTCTGATGACAAACATTTGACAAATATCTTGGATAAAAATACTGCTGAACTTGCTGCAAAAAACTGTTTACAATGGACTGATCCAACTGCTGGTTGCAAATCACTGGAAAACACCTTCAAATCCCTTTACACACATGGCTGAACTGAACCTGGAAGTCTGATGAAGAACACTAGGAATTTCTGAGTGAAATCCTCTCTCAATCTCCTGGGGTTTTCGTCCGCAAGAGATAAATTCACAAGGGTTTTCGTCCTTGGAATTTTCTGGTAAAAGCTCAGAGCTCTTAGCAATGCAAAGATGATAATAAAAATCTGGATGCCTCTCAAGCAAGTCTACTTCTCCTTTTAAAGGAAGAAGAGACCCAAAACAACCTTCAAGACCACCAATCAGCTCGTATGATTCTTTCGATGCATTTTCTACCCTCCATTTCTCATAGGGAGAATACAAAAGGTATTTAATAATTATTTTCTTTTCTCCCAAGGCTGGTTGCTTTTCCCTAGAGGGAATACACAATAGAAATGTTTTATCCTTTCTAAATTCCTATTTTCCCCTTAAGGCAAATCGCCATTTTCCCTAGAAAATACAAATTAAATAAGATCTTTTCTTTTCATGTACTTTTCTAGGTTCTATTTTAATACAATTACTTTTAATTGTATTTTTGACATTTTAATTCATTATTAACTTTATCATTTATTATATGTGCTTTTCATAATATTATTATTTTTTAGAAACAATAGCACCATATAATAAAATAATAAAGTTATGTCACCCTAAAAACTCCCCCTTGGCCGTCGGGTAGACATAAAGGGCCAAAGGTCTTCAATTTGGAAAAGGGGACATTACAGTCCTCCCTTCCTGAGATTGCTTGCCCCCAAGCAATCATAAACTGTAACTCTGCATTCTACCCGTTCCAGGATCCCAGACCAGCCGAAGCTTTTTTAATAGCTTCATATGCACTATACAATGTTGCTCAAACACTGCAGAAAAAAACTTACGTAACTTACTTGTCATTCGTGAAACCAGCGTCCTCATGTATGCTTCGAACTTGCCACACTCTTCATCACCTCCTTGCTGGTCCGTGCTGATATGCAGTGAAAAATCTGCGTAGATGTCCTCACGAGATGATTCCTGGTCCCAAACTATCATAGACTTAGCTGCCATTTTATGGGGCAGCGTGTACTTGAGTGCTCTTAAGGTGACTTGTTTCCCGTTGTGTTGGAAACTCAGCTCCATAGTTTCCACATCTTGAGTGACTCTTCCCAACGAATGAAGCCATTGCATGCCAAGAACAACATTGTTATCTTTTAAATCCATGACATAGAAATCATCACAAAGTGTATACTCACCAAAGAAAATGCTAACTTGGTTGACCTTCTTCTTGCATGGAAGAGTGAGACCTCCTGCTATAGTCACATCAAAGCCTTCAAAGTTATCACATTGTAAACCTTTTTGGTCTACCAAACCTGCATCTAGGAAGTTGTGTGTAGATCCACTATCCAGTAGTGCCATGATCCTACACCCTAACATTGTGCCTTCAAACATGAATGGATTATACTTGGGTGCTCCCGAAAGATAGGTGAGTCTACCCTCATTTGCAATGCCTGGTGTTGGCTGCTCCTGTTCATCCTCGGACTCTTCATCCTCAACCTTTATGAGATGGATTTTGCCTTTCCCAAGACACCTATGCCCCGGCTCCCACGGATCATTGCAATGAAAGCATAAATTTTTCCGGCGAAGCTCACTCTTTGAAACAATCTCCCTCTTGGGTGTAAACTCAACCTTCGAAGAAATGGGCTGTTCTTATTGTTCTGATTTTTCGTCCTTGATGTTCTTCCTTTGGGGCTGCACTGGAGTAGTGTCTAAGTCCAAGGCTGTCCGAATGGCCTCATGCAAAGTAGTAGGCTTAAGAGCCTTGACCAATCCTCTCAGCCTGTCATGAAGTCCTTCAATGAACAACATCACCACTCGCCTCTCAGGCATCTCTGGCACCATCATTGCTATACGCTGAAATTCGTTGATGTATGCATCAACGTGTCCACTCTGTCGAAGTTGTGCCAAGTCCCTATAGTAAAGCTCTACATCCCTACGATCAAATCTTGCAATCAGCTTCTCACTAAACTCCTTGTATGATTGCAGAAGATCATGTCTTTGAGTGATAAGCCCATGGTGCCACCAATCATACGCTACTCCTTCAAGGTGCAACGTGGCAAATTGGATAGCCTCCTGCTCCTGCATAGGCTTGAGAGAGATGTGTGTCGAGCTTGTGAATCCATGCTCTAGCACTAATCTTTCCACTACCATCAAATGTGGAAAGGGTCACCTTGTTGGTGGCCTGCTTCAACTCCCTGTTCTGGTGTTCTCGAGGCCTCTGTACCTGTTTAGCTCTCAAGCTTTCCCTCCTTTGAGCACAATACTGATGAAGGGGAAAGGTAGTCCGAACCTCCTGTGGTAGGGCTCTCCACTCATCATGCGCTGCCATCACAGTATCTTGAAAGGCTATGTCTTCAAATGGCTCCTCAACTAATGGTGGCTCCTCCCTCTGTAGGAATCTAGGCTGCATAGGTCGATCCGCAGTCCTCGTGGGTCTCCTTTCCTCTGTATATCTTCTATCACGTGGAGGGGAACCTCTCACGCTACCCACTTCAGTAGGTACCCTGTTGTGCCTTCTGTGGCTGCTGGCTATGGACGCAGATCTTTCCCTTCTATCATGCCGATTTCTCGTTCTATCCATAATCAAATTCTCCATCAGCTGTCTCATAGTCTGCATCATCTCCTGATGGGAATTGATCATACCGCTGAAAAGAGCATCTGGATCAGGTCGCTCTCGTTGTGGAGTGTGTAAATCCTCCCTTCTATCCATGATCCTGGAACCTATGTTGCCGCATTCGGCGAATTTCAAGGAAAAAATTCGAAATTCGCCGAATTTTAACAGCGCCTTGAAAATCGCGATTTAATTCGCGTTTTTTTCTTTTTTTGGCAATTTTTTTCCTTTTTTGGATTTTTGGTGAAAAAAACAGAAGGATAGGAAAAAATTTGCCATTTTTGGAAAGGGTCCAGGAAGATGTAGCAGCAAAAACTTGCATGTGCCATAACTTTCATTCTGTGGCTCCGTTTCAGGTGTCGTTTTCTCTAAAAGTGCATATTTTCTTGAGCTCTACGCATTGATGGCAATATTTTTCTTATTTTCATAAAATCCATTTTTGCACCTTTTTCGACCAAGCAACTTCTTGCAATCTTCTGAAATAATCATGAGCTTTGATCGCCTGTAGATAGATTAGTAATGAAATCAATGAAATGTGATATTATCTCTCTTTTGAAATGTGAATTTATCTTTTGTTTTTATATATTTAATAAAAATGTATATTTCTCATAGTCGAATTTAATCACGAATTTAATCACGAATTTAATCGCTGATTTTTTTACCGGCGAATTTTTCACGAATTTAATCATCGGCGAATTCGAACACGAATTCGAATGCGGCAACTTAGCCTGGAACCACTTCCAGTATTCAGATCTGTTTGAATACGAGCCTAACTCCTTGTATAATATCGGTGTGGCCCAACTTCTGTAGGCTGCATAAAACAAACCCAAACAAACCCTCCAGGTGGGAGGATTGATGCTCTGATACCACTGAAAGATCCCCAAATGGGTCTCTCTTGTTCTCCAACAATTTTAGATCAATTAAAAACTCCAAAGGCTGATTTATGACTATTATGAAAAAAATCAGATTTTTCAACAGCTGGAAAATAATTTATATTTGAAACCCTAACTGCTGCAATCTTCAAGATAGCATAACTTTCTCTACACAACTCCGATCTAGGCAAATGACATATGCCCGAACTTGGAAAAATACAAGGAACAAGATGATGTAAACCAAATTATAACAGCAACTACCAAACATGCAGATCTGACCCTCCTACTATTTCGGCCCACACATTTAGGGCATCAAATGAGCCCAAAAAATTATTTTCTCTATCCCGGATGATTGTTTATATTTTTAGGAACTCATTCATATAAAAATCAGAATTTGCGGATGCCAAATCAGCTCAGAAATCAAATCTGAAATCTGATTATAAAACTGGTAAAAAACCCTTTGAAAAATTATGAAACTAATTGGCTTATTTCTCAAAAATATGTAGATGGTTTCGCAATTAAAATCAGATCTAAATACCTCCAAAATACAAAGCCAAATCTGCCCCAACTGGGTCGATCCAATAGAAGATGAACTGCTGTAATTTTATTCCTCAAATGCCTTCAAATTACACTGCTGGAAATGACTGAAAATAACACTGAAAATCTGATTACCATCAATGGGAATTTCTGAGTGAAAAACCCTCTCAATCCCTTGGGGTTTTTGTCCACAAGAGGTATAAACTAAGGTTTTTCGTCCTTAGAATATAATTTGCAAAAGCTCAAAGCTCAAATGCAAGAGAAATATCATATAAAAATCTGGAATATAGAAGAGGCAAGTCGACTTTCCTTTTAAAGAAAAAGAGCCAACAACCAACCTTCAAGACCACCAATCAGCTTGTATGATTCTTTCGATGCATTTTCCACCCTCCATTTCTCTTAGGGAGAATACAAAAGGTATTTAATAATTATTTTCTTCTCTCCCAAGGCTGGTCGCTTTTCCCTAGAGGGAATACACAATAGAAATGTTTTATCCTTTCTAAGTTCCCATTTTCCCCTTAAGGCAAGTTGCCGTTTTCCCTAGAAAATACAAATTAAATAAGTGCTTTTCTTTTGATGTACTTTTCTAGGTTCTATTTTAATGTTAAGTTTATTAATTTATTATATGTGCTATTATATTGTAATTTTTTGCACAATATAATAAAATTAATAAAACTTAAGTCACCCTTATATTTTTCCTTTGGCCGTCGGGTTGACAAAATAGGCCAAAGGTCTTCAATTGGAAAAGGGGACATTACATTCGCTGTATTTAAGCTTTTTTGCTGAAATTATTAACCAATCTCAAACAAAGTAGTCCCCCACTCTTATAATCTCAAATCCTTCAAAGCAGCTAGGTTGAATAACCTTGAACCTGTTGCTTGTGCACAGTTTTTTTTCTATTTACATTTCAAATTTGATGTGGCTCGCCTTGGAGATTGGTGGGAGGCTTTTACCATGATGAATGCACTCTTGGAATTACCCTTTCAAAGGCTTTGAGTGAAGATTATTATGCTCTTTCCTAAGGCATCTTGTCCAAAAATGTGGAAAGACAAATTAAAACCAAATACATATGAGATAATGGAAACTGTCACCATAAGATTCCTAAGAAATTAGTATAGCACAGAAAGCAAATCATCCATGTTTTCATAATACTTGCCTATAACTGCAATTGGTGAATTGGATTGCTCAGAGACATCTTTCTGATCAACCAACTGGCTGAGATAAAAGACATGGACACAAGAAACTCCAAAAGCTCAATGGTGCTTGCCATTGCAATGCTATTGAAATCTCTCAAGAGACTTCTTTTTAAGCACAAAAGCAGATGAAGCCAAGCATTATTTCAAAACAGCCCCCATCATAGGCAACATAGAACATAATCTCATGGATACATGCGGACAGACAATGGTTTTCACAAGCCAAGTGGCCTTTTGGATGCAATCTTACCATGGTTAAGCTCAACTTCCTCCTACAACAGACTTGCACAAAGAATAAATCGTTAGTGAGGGACCATCCAATTTCTGAATAAGATGTAGCAATAACCCTCTAGTACATATGAATTTAAGGCTAAAATCAATATTCATATTATTTGCAATTTTAAATGTTACTCTTTGGGTTTCACGGAGAATACCTAAGAAGTAAAGAGAAGAACCCAGTATGAATGAAATGCACGAGTGAGGATATGGAAATGAGGAATGCGTCCTTTGCCAAAAACATATTTTGTAAACTTTCAATGAACTTAGTTGAGATGCTATGAGTCAAAATCTAATTACTCTTTCCCCATTTACTCCAAATCTAGAAATTTCAATTGGGCATGAGCTTCTGCTAATAGGAATGGGCCAGCAATACTTGAGTTTGCATTTCAGAAACGAAGTGGTTGACTTCTGTGCCAAGGGTATTCAAACTCTGTGTGAGGAAGGTGAGTTTCATGTTATATTCATGGGTCAAATAACCACCAAGAGTTATTGACCTACCTACTGCAATATGAGCTTTCTTATCGAATATCATGTCTACATGTTATCATCCATATTGCTTGATCAATCCCACCACTTGTCTCTGTTTAGTGGACTCATATCTGTTACTTAGATCATGGATTCAGAACAATGTTCTGCCAATAATTGGAATGAGATACATGGAAACTTTGGATATGAGAGTATCCAAAGCAGGGATGGCTAGGTCAGGAAACTTTGGGGTTGACTACTTAGAAACAGCAGGAAATGGGGAATTAGTGAGAATTGGTATAAAAAATAGTAGAACATCCAGAAACTATTGGGAATGCTATTGGATGCTTTTGAAAACTTCTGGAATTGATGTTGGAAACATTTGAAACTTCCAAAAAAACGAGTTCCAGAGTTTAAACTTCTAGAAACCCCTGAAGAACGGATGGAAACCACAAAAAAAATATCTTGAAGTTTCTAGCCCCTCTTCACAAGTTTCCCTAAGTTTTCAAGATGGGAAAAAATTTCAGAATCTTGGAAAGGGGTTTTCAGCCTATCATAAGGATTTTTTCAGCTTTGGAGATTCAGAACCTTTCTTCAATGCAAAACCCAAATAGGATATATTCATTTGCACAAATATGCTTTTGCACATCGTTTCCTTAATGGACCTTTTCACTTGGCCTCCATTTTATGTCTCTGGTATGCTTCTGCAATATATACATTTGCCAATCCTTTACAAGCATTGACACTCACATTTGCTTTGATTTGCATATATACACATGCCAAAATGGGAAGATATCAATAGCTTTTGCCAATCCTTTACAAGCATTGACACTCACAGGCACCTTCAGGAGAAAGTCATACTTATTCATGACAGACTAGTATGAATATGTTTGCAGAAATCTTCAAGTTAAGGAGCAACCAATTTCAATGGCCCTAAAAATGTTTGTTTGGAGATTCCATAAAAGACTGCAACGCCGGTGCTATCCACTCAATTACAGATAGTTTTGATTGCTATCCACTCAATTACAGATAATTTTGACATCCTCCCAAAGAATGCAGCATTCAAATGAATTTGGATTCTAAAAATGAAATTACACCTTGCTTGCAGGCAAGGTCCACCATCTCTCTGGGGTTTCATTTAGAATGATACTCATTTGGCTGGTTGAGTTTCAGCACCAAGGATTTGGGACATTTACATCTTTAAAAAAAGTATTTCTCAATGAAATAAGAGTAATAAACTGAAGAAGTTTTTGCAATATGGAAGTTACATTGGATGATGATAACACCTTAGAATTTCTGTCAGAGCTTTGAAAATGTTACTGGGGTAATGATTCAGATGACTTCTTTGTGAGTCTCTAGAAGTCGAGCGGCTTGGGCTTTTGAAAAATCACATTGCTTTTAAATTTGCTGTTTGAGATTGACTGGATCTTAGACATGGAGTCACCTGAAGTGTGTTTAACTTTCTCATAACTTTTTCTGTCTGTATTAGTTTAAACATTCATTCGGTTCTAGAAAAGTTTGGGACTTCAATCCTCTCCCCATGTTTTTGTCCTACCTGTGAATTTGAGGTCAAAATGAGGGAAGCAGCAATAGAAATTTTTTCAGTACAAATGCCATAGCACCATTGGTAATCATTTGGATAAATCAATTTATTTGCTCAGTGCAATGCATTCCAGCATTTGCTCAGTGGGCGATCTTGAGAAATTCATTAGCCTCTTCCCTGTAAAATGGTCCCTTTGAAGATTACATTTTCCATTCTGCTACAGCATTTTCGAATTTAGCATAAAACACTGCCTGTAAATAGTTTGAGAGGAAATTATCAAAAATAATTTGAATTCCATGGAGTTGCCATTTGGCAGGAAGTTTTCCCGCAATATCTCAAGCAGCACTGCAAAATCTAACCTCATGCCACTATCCATTACTCAAATTCCCCTTCTTGAATAATCACTACTCCGCACTTCAAGGAAAGATACTATCTGCAGTTTAACATTTTGCATAAGTTACATGGGACCACGTGCAGCCAAAAAATAGCTTCTGTAGTACCCTCCATGGGACCATTGCCTTACTGTAGGTTGTGCTTTAAAACAAATATATCCATTCAGTGTTGCTGACTTGGGGCGCTTTATTGAATTTCTCTATTTTGGAATATCATTTTATTGTACCGAATTCAAGCATATGTTTTCATCAACTAAGTCTCTTGCTTTCTTTCAAAGCTGAAGTCTTCCTGTTTACTAAATGTCATCTGTTACGGCATTCAGGGCACTGTTTAGTCCATTCCGATGGGCTACCCAGGGTACTCTATGGATTGCTGGAAAGGTGCAACCTAGTCAATTGCAGTTGGCAACATCCCCATCAACAACAGCCGTGCAAAACAGAGTTCTTCAAGCAGCTGCAAAACACAGTTCCATCTCTCCTGAGCTGGAACAGACACAAGATAAAGAGCCTGTCAGCGACTCTGCTACTGGAACTGATAATGCAGATGTAACCTCTGAGCAGGAACTGTGATTACAAAAATGAACCATCTGAGAAGTGTTAAATAACCTTTGTACTTTGGGTGTAGGTGGATTGGTAAGGTTTGTTTCCTTAAGCATGTTCACAAGGTCGAAACCTGGTGGTACAAAATTTGAACAATGTAAGGTAGATGGAAAGAAATTTCCCTGTAGCCTTCCACAAGGGGCTCTTATACATCAAATTGGTATTTGGCTTGGTTGTGACCAAACAAAGACCTTAACGTTGTAAGTTTCTAAATTACAGTCTCTTATGTCATATTCATAAAGCTGTTAACTTTATATTGTTTAAAATTTATTTCATGGCATTCAACTCCCACTAACCTTTCAAAAATGATCAAAACTGCCGAGTTACAATTTTAATATCAGCAAATTGTATATTCAGCCTTGAATATACAAATTGTTATTTTTGTGTTGTATATAATGAAAGAGGTACACCTCCAGTGTCTGAATTTAGAAGCTTTTTTAATTATATAATCTATAAGACATATCGGTGATCTTTTTCTGCAGTTAAAAATTGAGAATAACTACTAATTATGCTTGTCCCAATGCCAACGAATCACAATAGATGGACTTTATAGTAGAACTAAGTATTTAGTGGGGGCTTTCATATAGAACAGGCTCTGTGTTGTTTAAAACAACATTAGCATTAATCGCAAGAGGCCCATGAAGTACACAAGCACCTCTAAGTGATGTTGGTACGGGAAAGGAGGATGCTAACGCATCAACTAAAAGAACCATGAGGACCAAACATGATTATTACCATGGCAATCTATCAACCAATTGCACCAAATGCTATTTACTTAGATGACTATTATCTCCTTACAATGGAGTTGCACTTTCCTTAAACACATTGAATGTGGCATATGGAAAGAGATAATATAAAATATTATTGATTGCTATGTTTTTTTTCATGTAACTGCAGCATCTCTAGAAGTGAGTTGAGGTGGGAGTTGTTTGAGTGACAAAAGTGATTGTTGATAACAAGAGTTAGCAATGAAAGAAGAGTAGAGTTAGAGGAGGATGTTAACACATCAACCTTGAGACTTGCGCCCGGAAGTGTACAAATAGTAGGTATGTTGTGTTTATATAGGGATCTCTTGCTCAAATTTTGACCCTAATGACCCAAACTGCCGACTAGTACCTAGGGGAATGAGAGGGAAAACTACAAAGATTGACCTCAAACTCTAAATTAGAACCAAGTGCTATCGGGGTTAGGGCGCCTGAAAATAAGGATCGGGGTGCCCATGGGTGCCCTAATTCCTCCTTGGGCGCCCTAGGCAAAGACTAGAGATGACAACTGAGTAATTAACCACAGTTGAGACTCCCTGAGAGATGACCAAAACCGACAATGCAAAACACTCGATGACAATGACTGACTAAAATGACGACAGGACTAGGGGATGAGCCCTTAGTGAATACTTTTCTTACATGAGATTCATATATAAAACAACATACTTTGCGGTATAATTATTGTACTAAGTGTGATTTATTTTCTACAATCCCTTACCAAGAAGGTTTTCATCTTGATCAAAATCAGCGTTGGGAAAATAAAGTACTATCTCCTCTATCCATTCTTCGTCGAGAAGGTCTCTATCTTCATGAAAGTAGAATGAGCACAAGGTTAGGGCTGAAATATCTAGATTGTCATTTTCCCAACCTTGAACACCATGGACTAGGGATTCCATTTCCATGATGAATTTATCTTCTTCATGAGTAGATTCAACTTCAAGAGACCCAAGAACCATATAGTTCTTCCATTTTTTTTTGAAAGAGTCATTCTTTCCCAATGGGAAAGAGAAAGTTTCGTATTCACAAACACACTCATTGAGTGGAACTTCATGTTGAACATGGAGGTCATGATTGGAAACATCGAACTCACTTGAAAAGAAGTTGATTGATATCACTCCTTGATTTGCATTGTTCATCACCTCAATATTGTTTTGTCGCAAGTCAAGAATTTCAAGACCATCATCACTACCCAATACATAAATTATATTCTTACTCACCTCTAGCGGGAAGTACATGCTTTCAAATTCTGATTTCATCAAATAAATATGGTGATTTCTGATCAGATCCATCATAATTGGATATTCCTCTATCAACATGGGCATATCAACATATTCCTCCAAAGTTATGAAAAAGTTGTAAGACCTCGAATCTTGAAAGATGATATCCGCCCTTGGGCCATGTGGCCTTTGAATGGTGTATTTCATTTTCCTGATGGGAAGAAGTTTCTTCATCTTACCATTGACCAGAATGGTGGCATGTGACCAATCCATTTGTATATCTTCGCCAACATCTCAACAGAAGCTTATGATCAACAACATACCATTTGAGGCCGACATGTCTACTGCAAGTATTTTCATCATGATCTTCTTGTCAAAGAAATCAGAAAATACTACTTGAGCATCCTTGACTTGGCCAACAAGAGGTATTTCTTTGGTTTCCATAGAGTTGCAATCACTGGTAGCGAGAGAGATAAAAAGAGATACCAAGAGTTCTAGAAAAGTTTATAGGCATAACATTGTCAGAGATGTCAGATTCAATAATGCAATTATTCAGTTTGTACACATTGACCAACAATGCTAAATAGAAAAGTTCCACTTTCCCAAAGGTGGAGTGTGTGGAAGCGAGAAAGTTATGAGTGGTATGAGGAGCGAGAGGTAGTTCTTTGGCAGTAGCGTTTTTGGAACATGATCTTGAACTACTTTCTCTGATGAATTGGCCAAGCTTATCGAATTGCTTGGGACGAGTCTTCAAGTATTAAGACTCAGAGATCTGAATTTTAGATTTCTTGCAATGATAAATGATGTCAAAAGGTGGAGAAGTGGTAAGCACATCAGGAATGATGACAACCTTGACATGAGTGGAATTTGTATTCTTAGGATTAATGGAAGTAACAACTGAATTGTCAAGAGGATGTGAAATAGACTTACTTAAAGAGGTGGACAAAATCTTGACTAAGGAACTCTTGGGCTTCTTTTTGGCTATCCCCATGGAAGTGTATTGCGAGGATCCTCCTTTTGTTGTTGTTTTTCTTAGAGTCGTCATTTGAGGATCCAAATGCTTAGCTTGGGCTACAGACGGAGAGGCTTATTTCTCTGTTTGTGATCAAGTGAACACTACACAAGAGTAGTTATCCATTTATTCTTCAGAATCTTCATCTAGTGAGTATTCAAAATACCCAATTCTGGCACATCCATCTTTTTCTTCTTATTCAAGTTTTGATTCAACAATTTTTTCTCCTTCCTCTTCATTGGTTCCACATGTTGCATTGACCGATGGAGCTTCCAAGGCAAACTTTCGGGGTGTTCCTGCAATCTGATTCTTGTTCCAATTTTGGTGTGATGCTCATTGAGCAACTTCTTTCTTTAATAATATCAAATCATTGGCCAAATTTTGCAATAATGGATCATCTCTTTCATCTTTGGAACTCTGGGCTTTATCCTTCTTTGAATGGTTATTGATCTTTTCAGACATGATAAGGTCATCCTCCACACTAATGGTAAGTTCTTGAGCATTTTCCAAATTGTTCAGGCAGTTAGGAATTCACAAAGAACCATTTCAGATTGTCCACAGTAGGACGAGCATCATCATGAATCTTGTTGATCAACTTATTGAATTTTGCCACAAAATCTCTCATGGACTCTTGTGGTTCTTTCTTTATCTGAGTTAGTTGAGTAAGGAGTGCATGTGCATCTTATGCAATCTTGAAGCGTGCTTCAAAATTTCTTTTTCATATCATGCCAATTAGTAACTGACGGTGATGGTAAGTAGTAAAACCATTCCATAGTGGTATCTTGTAATGTTTCCACGATTAACCGCACTACAACATCTTCATGTTTCACTCCAAGAATGCCATAGGTTGTGATGAAAGCTATAATATGGTCATCATGTTGTTACTTACCATCTCCATAGAATCTTGGAAAGTTCTTTCTTGATCCTTTTGAAAGTTCATGAAGCGGTGGAGCTAAGGCCAATAGACCAGTGTTTTATCCCAATGGAACAAGTGCAACCATTTCTGCATCTTATTCTTCCTTTGATTGGATGGGGACTAGTGGTTCTACAACTAGTTCTTCAATATGACCTTCAAGATGATTTTCAGGAACTTGTCTTCTTACCTGTACAATGGGAAGTCTCAAATCCACTCTTTGTTGCTCCTCAAATATAGATCAACAAAGCCACCTACATGATTAGCTCAGGTATACCTTCTATCGGCCAGTTTGTCTTAAAACACTACAAAGGAATGAAACATGAAAAATGTTGATTTTTCAATAGGATTACAACAAAGCTCTTAAGCATTTAGATGGTATGTTTCCCATATTTTTCAAAATTTTATGGATTTTCAAATATTTGATTTTTTTTGCGATTTTTAGAGATCTTTTAGGGTGGCAAAGGGAAAATCTTCCCCAATAGAGTCGCCAAAAACTATTGCCAAAATAATTTTTCATATAAACCACCTAAATATGTGGGGTGACCAATAGGTTGGGGTCACACAAGAATACTCAACTAAACCTATCGAAAAGTGCTTGTATAGTGTACAAGGGAGGAATTTTTCATGAAGAGAGGTAAATGGGAGTAGGAGAAATTATGAGAGAGAGGGTTGATGTTGTGGGTAGGATTACAAAACCCACATATATCAACCAGATCATGTATACATTCAATTAGAAGAACACAACAATGCAAGAAATCAGCAAGACCAATAAATCATAGACACAAAGTTCCTTCTTGGTTGTGCAAGATCATAATACTTACAAAATTGGAAATTAGAGAGGGTAGAGGAACATAAAGGAAATGCAACTTTTATTTCTTGATGTAGTAGTGATACAAAGCTCAACAACATACATCAATCCACAATTTCAAACCCTTTAAAATGGAGAACCCATTCCAATTTATAGCTTTATAAGGAGACTTTCCACCTTCCCCATGTGACTTTTCAACTTAAAGTACAATCCTCAACGGAAAAAAGAACTTTTAAGTGATTTAAGTCATTTTTACAAACTTTCTTCACGACGAAGAAATAGAATTCTAGAGAGAGGAAGAGAGAAGAAAGGGAGAATAGAAGAGAGAGAGGTGAAGCTCCAAGCTTGAAAGATGAAGGATGAAGAACCCCCCATCATGAAAAAAATCCACTCATGTGATGAACCAGTGAAATGATCCAATGCAACAATGAACTCATGATGAAGAACTCTGACACCTCTACACTGTGAGAAGTATACTTTTGAATGATCAACCATTGTAGCCCATCAGGGGTTCCAAGAGAATATATGGGAGACACTTGATCAATAAACCATTGAAAATAATGAAGGATGTCTTCCCTCACTTTGAACAAACTTTCTGATCCCTGAAACATTGTCATGCCTTCTTGACCCTCTTGCACATGATGAGAACTTGAAACAATTGCCCACACAATGCAAACATGATGACATTTCCACCTGAGAAACACAATCACTAATGAAATGCGAGGCCCAACACCTTCCAACTTTGAGATGGGTAAAGGTAGGAGGTTGAATATAATATCATCTACATTCCTTTTGAGTCACAATTCAACTGCCAACCTTTTGCAAGCATGAATTTTTATTTATCGCTCTTATGCGACAAGCTCCAGAGAGATAATCGCCACACAGTGGCAGGTGGATATTTTCAAATGTTAAGAAAAACCCTCATAATGAGGGTATTCAAAAATATATTATTGTTTTCCAGAGGTGTTCTTAAAACTTGGTCATAGTATGATGCACATGTTAAAAATAGCTTTGTGATTTGAAACAAGTGACCATTTGTTTTGAATGATACACTTTGAGAGAATCCTTGATGGATACATGGCAATGCTTACAACCATGTTTCCCAATATGAAATCTTTCAAACAATCCAATTGAATGCTTTATGATCAACAATCCTCCAGTGTATGTTGACTCATGTCCACAAATGATCTTTCCTCCTGCAACCCTTTGATTCATATCACGGAGATCCCCGTGCCATACTAAAATTTAAACGGACCCATATCTAGAGTTTAGGAAGTTTATTTTGGCATTTTAGAGTTTCGTTGGCCTTATAAAGTGATAGGAATGATTTGATGTGAAGTAAATTGGATTCCGCAACCGTTTCCCAAAACTTGGTGCTACGGGTTGTTGATTTCGTAATTTAGGCAAAATTTGAGAAAATAAAATCAAAATTGAACGCAACTTGAGTTATTATAAATCTAATCCCAAGAATAATGTGTGCTCCAATTTTGGTGAGATTCCCTTAACAAAATCAAAAGGAATTAGAAAACGGGATTTGGCCTTGGGAAATGTTTGATGAATTGCGGAAGGGGAAAAATGGGCAAAACTTCCAATAATCATTCCATGACCAATCCTTATCCATTTGAGATGATCTTGGGCTCGTTTTGAAGCACTTGGGGGAGGAATGGATGCTTCAAATTTCAATGGGTTCTCTCGTGGGGTTTGGGATAACAAACTGGATCAATTTTCAAGGGTGTGGGGTTTTAGAGTTTGAGATGATTTTTTCTCATATATTTTTATTTCTTCCACTTGATATCATGAATTATGGTTCAAAACAATTCATTTTATGATAGGAACTAGGGATCCAATTTTTATACGATTCCTTCGTGGGGTTTGGGAGAAATCTATCTTGCAGGTCTTGATTTTTTTGGAGTGTTAAGGCCAAGTCTATCAAAAAATAGTCATCAATAACTTTTGAACGTGATTTTCATATGTTGCGATCAATAGATCTTCTTGAAGGCATCCACACATGAAACTTTAGGTTCAAATTTTGTAGCGAACGGAGCAAAGGGTCATGAGATATGAAGGAAACAAGAATGAGATAACTAGGGCATCAAAGGCGGTTTATTGCTATTGGGAGAAACACACCAACTTCAAAGGGCCTCTAATGGCTGCCACTCTTCAATTTTTTATTTTTTTCAAGTTTTGTTTTGTGTTTATGATTTGTGAGAGCATGCGTGAAGTGAATTTTCATGGTGGAAGATGAGGAGAGAGTGTGCACATGGGAGATGGAGAGTGGGGGGACTGGAGAAGAGGAGTTTGAGTGTCCCATTGCACTTGGACACAATTTTTAGGTTAAATTTCACCTCATATGTGCACCCAAGTTGCATGGTGGAGAGTGGAATGCGCTAGGGGAGGTGGATGGGTGAAAACACATACATGCACATCACAACCACAAGCCCGTTTTCATGTTTTAAAGTTGTCTTAACATGCATGCATATGAAACTTTTGAGCCAAGCAGAGCATGGTGTGATTTTGGGTTGTAATTTCACCTCATAAGTTCACCCAAGGTGCAAGAGGGGTTTGAAAGTACACCTATGAGGGAAAATAGGGATCCACTGTCACTTAAAAACACACTTATAAGCCAAAAAGTGCACTTTATGAGCTCCATGTTATGTTTTTGAATTGGGAAATTGGACCAATGGGAGTTATGAACACTTATGAGGTGTAATTTCACCTCAAAAGTGTGCTAAAAGTTCAATGAGACACCAAAAGTGTGCCTAAGTGCTACTCTAGAGTATGATTTGAACCCCTGACTAGCTTCCAAAATTGCTTTTTTTCACCCCAGGATTAAAACATGATGGATTTTGGTTGTTGTATAATGTATGAATTTTCATGGAAAAGGACATGGAATCCAATGAACATGTTTGTAAGGCTTAAACATGTGTTCTTTTGTAATGTTTGCATGTACCCTTGGTTTCGCTTAGAGCGGTGCGCTAATGCGCTGAGTTGCAAAAGTAGTTTTTGATAAGTGCAGGATAAACCTACTTATGGGTCATAAATATTGTAGACATCTAAATCCTGCTTATGCAATTGTACTACTAAAAGTGCACTAATTACCCTCATTCTTAGCATTTATGTTAATTAACAATGCTTTGTTGATTAACTAACCTCTATCACATTCTGGATGCCAATTGATGACACATCGTTAATTATTATCCTCTTCCGAGCAAACAATTAGCTATTATTAGCTAATCAAGCCTATTTGCCCTTGTTTTGATCAATACACTTTATTATTGGTTAATGTCGCTCTTCCAACCATTCAAAATCACCCATTTTCCCTCCAAGACATCTCAAAAGGCTTCAAAAGCTTATTCTAGCCTCTGAATTGACCCTAATTGGTTAATTAAGGCTCCTCACATGCTAATCACTTGTTAATTCACTAATCGTGATTAACATGCACCAAGATGCACACTTTCTCCAAATAAAAAGCTATAAAAAGGACCAAGCTCCTACCTTCATACTTTACATCATGTTTTGAATAACATTAATCATATAAGACATGATCAAGAGCCTTACTTCCATTGATAGGAATAAGTTGCTTAATCTTTGCATCCAATCTTCATGCTTGGTTAGTAGAGGGATATCTAATATGGCCTTGTAGCCATTGTTAGAGAGGTCCTTTCACCATTGTGAAGTAGCAACAACCCAATTTGATTTGCTAGTGGTCTCCATAGGTCCATGTTTGTTAGCAATTCACACTAAATTGACATGCTTTAATTAAGATTGATTGATATCATGTTATTTCTCTTAATTATTCCAATAAGCTAAGATCTTGATATTACTATTGTTAATTCATAGCTTTGTTAATAGACTATGTGATGTTAGTCTAGTTATTTATCCTTGCTAGAGTTTTGGTAGCGCACATTAGGCATGCCCGGTGGGAGCATACTCCATTGCATTTTTTTTAAGCTTTCTAGATTAGTTTCAAAGTTTTCATTTACTAACCCTCTTTTTGCATTATTTTTAATAATTATAAAGTTTCTTAGGCAGATTAGTTGTAGTTGCTTTGTTTTTTTGTTCTTTGCAGGATCAAAGGAGGTGAGGTGTTGTCAAATTTGGATCAGATTACCAAAGTTTGAAGCTTTTGAGAATTTTCCCAGAAATTCCCATGTTTTGATGAGTTGCGGGAAAGTCTCGTGCATATGCTAAAAGTGTTGCACATACGCTAAAAGGGTCGCGCATCCACTCTCAGAGTCACGCATACGCCTCTCGGGTTGCACATATGCAACACTGATTTTCGGCCTTCTATCACAAGCTCGCGCATACGCCTCTCGGGTCGTGTGAGTGAGACACTATGTTTTTAATGCAAATTCGAACATATGCAAAAATCATTTCGTGTATGCTCAAAGGCTCACATGTATGCTTTAAGGTCGCACATACGCACTTTGTCGTGCACATGCACATTTTGTCTTAGTTTGTACACTTATTTCAAAGTCAAGGTTTCTGATTTTTGATTTGTTGTTGGTTGCAGGTTTCTCTAACTGTTTTCTACAAAGTTTTCAAGATTTAAATTATATTTTCTAACAAATTTATTTAAGTCTTGATGAATGCTTTTATTTCCATGCTTTGTATGAGTTTGGGATAAAGTTTGTGTATGCCCTTCTCTTGTACCATTGTGTGATCTAGAGAATCAAAAAAAAACTTTAAACTTTATTTTGCTAACATTAGAGTAAGTGGGAAATTTCTATATTCATTTTTTATGCTCAAGGGAATGAAATTTTCATTTAGCATTTGTATGATACTTTGATTTAAGAATTTTTCATTTGATAAACAACTAAAGCTAAAGCTTGTGTATGCTCTTCTCTTACACCATTGTGTGATCTTAAGAATAAATAAAACTTTAGTTTTTCATTAAAAATCACTTGGATTAATTGAGAATGAACCTTGATTTACAAAACATTATGGTGGTTATTTAATTGACAAGAGTTTCATTGTTATCTAGTTGGCTTGTTTGTTGTGTATGCTCTTTTCTCGCATCCTTCGACGATCTAGAGAACCAAAAACAACATTTCATCATCTTTTTATGATATTGTAGATCTTTTGGATAACTACTAACTAGTTGTGTATAGGACCTAACAATTGCTAAAGAAAGAAGAATCTAAACAAAATTCTAACTACACATGTGTTGCAGGTTGCCAATGGTGGTTTAAACCAAATTTATTAAATCCAAAAGATAAAAATACACCACCTCTATCCATTACACTGTATTGTAGGTTTTGGTTAAGAGTTACTACTCATCCGCTTTGAACTATGAGAAGTGCCCTTGGCATAAGCCTTAAAATCACAAAAGGGATGCTCTTAGGAACCCCATAGTAGATCACGCAAGAGGGAGCCTTGTGAACGAGACGGAAAAGTGCTCTACTACCCAATTGATTAGTACGTCTTGGGGATATTAGAGTCAAACTTATCTTCACGCGACCCCAGTGAGGTACAACTGAACATAATTTATTGCTTATTGTATTAAAGAGGGTAAAGTAAAGTCGGGATACTCTAAGATTTAGTTAGTGTGACTTTCTTATAAAACCGTGCTCGCATAGATAGTTTGTGACACCTAGAGAGAGAACCATTAGGAGGCTTGCGGCTTAGAGCCAAGTTGACTTAGACATCATGTTTCAAAGAGCTCTCACAACGTGACAAATT
This sequence comes from Taxus chinensis, assembly GCA_019776745.2. NCBI lineage: Eukaryota > Viridiplantae > Streptophyta > Pinopsida > Cupressales > Taxaceae > Taxus > Taxus chinensis. Next base: position 79,185,752 of record CM034153.1, on the reverse strand, counting down.
TTTTGGAGTCAAAATCTTGTTATTTGAATAAGGGGAAATTCCATTAAAGTTGAAACCGCGTGTTATTTCATCACGATATTTACGAGGTGTTACTTTGTCCTAGTTTTTCACTTGTTCTAAGACAAGGTGAAACTCTGCCAAAGTTACACCAAGTACTTTTCATCACCACTTGGTCTACTCCTTTGTTTTCTTGTGGCCCATTTGGGACAAAAGAAAATATATGCACGTAGTGCTATTGATTGATTATGTCCACCACTTTTGCACCCGTTTACATTCGTCCTTTCTTGAGACCTGGATGTAAACGTTGAAATGTGTTGGTATGTCATTATATTTTAGTAGCCATCGTCTCGATACCCATAATCGAGATTTCATATTGTAGCTAGGTTGTCTTATCACTGAATTCCTTTCAGTTGTTACGCATTCCACATTATAGCCATACAATTGTGATACTTACGTCTTGTTTCCATTGTGAAGCTTGATATAAGTTTCTAAATTGTATTGTTACGTTGTTCACACACATAACAACTTCTTGGTATACTTAGGCTTAGTTTTTGATCCCAACATTGCCTCAGTTTTTTAGAGTGTTGGCATTAGGTTGTTCGTATTGTGACACCACCATTTTGATACTAACATATTGTTTTCTTGAAAAGCTTGATTAATGTGTCCAAATAGTGTTGTTACGTTGCTCACATTTGTAACTTCTATTTTCAAAGACTTGGACTTTGTTTGTGTCTAAAACTGGTTTTAGTATACCTTGTTGGAGGATCACGTCAACACTTTCTTAGCATTTAGGTCTTGTTTATTTTAAACTTGACCTAAGTGGTGATATTGTGTTGTCATTATTTGCTCTAAACCTATCTTGGAAAAACGTAGGGAGTAAACAATTTTTGGTGACTAGATTTTATTCTTGTGCTTAATTGTCTTCTCCTAGATTCTTCTTATTCTATAGTACCTTGTTACTGTATATCATTCTTTATTCTTTGGTATCCTTTATATTGATCCTTTGGATTTGTGACCATTTGATATTCAACATTCTTTGTGACGACTTGACGTCGTTATGCTGCATAAATCTACCTAGGGTCCATTTTAGTCAACCTTAGTGGAATCTTTCACGTTATGCCCCCTATTACAAGAATGGGATACTGAAAATTAGAAGCAAGCCTCTCTGGAAATGACAACCCACTTTTTGATAATAACGTCATGGTTGGTCATAGTGGTGATGAGGAGAACTCTCCTCGTGTGGATTTCGAGTTTAATCTTGCCCACATCAATAATTTTTTGTTCCAAAACAAACATGAAGTACTTTTTTTTTGTTGTAGAACTAGGAGGAAAGTTACCCTCTATAATTGATCATTCTTTCATTTCTGATATGCTTCATGGAGAAGAAGTAGAACATCCTTCTCAGAATATTGACGACATCTTAAACCCAGGTCATGCCTCTACTTCCGGACGACAAAATGATGAAGAAATACCTTTCGAGAACGATGGTGAATATCGCATACCTACTGTCACAGTTCATTGTGAGGACCATGAAGAGCATACTCATCACGAAGAACCTCCTCGTGAAAATCGTAAAGAGGTAGTCACTCAAAAGGTAACTTTAGAGCAACAAGTGCAATCTCTCACTCGCCAATCAACTAGTTTGGATTCGCATGTAAACAAATAACAAACGAAGCCTCCTAAACAAACTAAACCAAAAGATTCGTACCATGAATTTCATACAAATAATCCTTGTCGAGAGGCACGTAAAGAGTCTTATGAGGATTTTTATACATAAAATAAAGGGGGGGACACAACTAGATTTAACCATTTATTTAGGCCAACATCACCCACGCTGTAATATCCCCTTTTGGGATATTAATTAAAATCAGAAAATTACTACTTGCAAAAATAAACTTAGAAGAGCAACCCTTCTAGGTTCACCTCAACTAACCCAATGTCGGTTTCAATACAACCCAAATGGGGTTGGAGTGAGCCAAGGTGATGGGTTTAGATGGGCTAACTAGTTGGAGATGTCACTTCATTAACCATAATAAATTGTAGCCGTTGAAAATTAATTTAAAATATTGAAAAACTAGTTGAACTTCAAAATTCCATAACTTGATCAATACTCAACATTTTTCAAGGAAACCAAATGCATTTGAAAGCTAAAATTATGGTCTTTCCAACCAGCTATTAAACTAAATTTTCTGAGCACCGGAAACCCTTTAAATATACCCACAAAAGCTGGAAACGGGTCACATACGGTTAGGACGATAAATAAATAAATTTCTAGATTTTTTCCTTAACTTTCCAACCCTCAAAATGTCATTTCCATATCTGCGATAAATAATTTTATAACAACTTGCCAACTCATCAAAAACCCTTCTAATAGTGATATTTAATTCCCCAAACCAGTCAACTTACTTCAAATAATTAACAACAATGTTAGTGATCCCAAATATCATCAAAATAAGGGCATTACTATCATAAAATTAAGCAAGAACATATTAGATTCAAACCCTTGCAAAATATCACCAAAATGGACCACAATACTTTTCAAAACAAGTCGATTTGGGCAATAATAATTCTGGAAATAATCAGCAAGCTTAAGGCACATATAAGATCTCCCAATGAGGCCAATATCTCCCCCAAATAAGTCAATTTATATCATAATAAACCAGCAACAATAATCAGATTGCATTCACCATAAAAACTTCACAAATACCCTCATAAATCAAGCTCACATACTCTAAAAAATAACGATTTCATATAGACAATAGATTTAAGCAATAATTCATCAATTCATAGTTTAAAGGGTTTACACACTCCACATAAAGGTGGTGTTGAAGAATACATTTTATTTTAGATCATTAGTGGGCATACATGTCTCTTCAAGCATGAAGATAATTTTTTCAAAAATCGTCAACATGCAAAAGGGTGCCCATCTTTATTTCCTTTTATAGATTTGTCCTAGTGTAATCTCCAAAACTTTATTTCCTTTTTGGTGTCATCTTCTAGAGAGGAGAGCTTTTAATTTAAAATTGGTTTGAAAGTCAACTCCAATGCAAATGTTAATTCCCCAAGATAATATTTGAATTACATAGAAAATAGGAATTATTTAATTTAATTAATGCCCACATGGAAGTCGAATTTTTCCTCATAAATCAATTTGTCCATAAATAATATTAAATAATTCCAAGAATAAATCGACTTGCCTTTAAATAATTCACCTTGCTAATTAAATCAATTTACCTCAAATGATATTTGATTGACCCGAAATAAATCAATTTTTTCCTATATTAATTCGACTTACACAGAATAAATAATATTTAATTTTGAATTCTCATGCACAAATCAATTTTTCCCCAATTTAATTTCATTTAATCCAAGGGGAGTGGATTAAAGGATACCAACCTTCATCATTTAATTTTTGCTGGAAAATTGGGACATTACAATCCTCCCTTCCCAAGATTGCTTGTCCTCGAGCAATTGAACACATCGCTGATCCATTTCCTTTTCTAACTCATATGGCCTTCTAGAGAGTGCATCTGATACTATATTATTCTTCCCTTCACATATTGAATATCAAAATCAAAAGCTTGCACTTTACTTACCCATTTCTGTTGTCTGTCATTCAATTCTTTTTTATTAAGAAAAAACCACAAATTGTTATGATCAAATTTAATATTGAACTTTCCACATACCAAGTATTTCCTAAATTTACTCAAAGCATACATGATTGCCAACATTTCCTTATCATACACACTATACCCCTTCTCATGATACTTCAATTTTCTACTCTAAAAAAAATGGGGTGTTTATCTTGCATTAGGACAACCCCTATTCCTTCACCAGAAGCATCACGTTCTACCAAAAAAAGGTTTAGAAAAATATGGAATTGCAAGAACCGGGCAAGAACACATTACCTCCTTCAATTTTTTGAATGCTTCTTGGGTTGGTTTGGACCACTTTAAGCCCCCCTTCTTAGTCAAATCGGTCAAAGGAGTTTCAAATCGTGAGAACCCCTTAACAAATCTTCTAAAGTAGATACAAAGACCACAAAATCATCTCAATTGGGTGAGAGAGGTGGGAGAAGGCCATTCCATAATCGTTGCAATTTTTTGCTTATCAACTTGCACACTGTTAGCACTGATAATATGCCCCAAATATCCAATCTCTTTCAAACCAAATTCACACTTAGATTTTTTTCAAAGAAAGAGTGTTGTTCCAAAGTAGATAAGACGAAATCTATATGTATCAAATGCTCCTCCCAGGTTTTGTTATACACAAGAATGTCATTAAAAAACACTATCAAAAACTTCCTTATAATTTTGCTAAATACATGATTCATACAAGATTGGAAAGTAGCTGGTGCATTAGTTAACCCAAAATGCATAACCAAAAACTCAAAATGTCCAAAATGGCACTTAAAAGTTGTTTTGTGCACATCCTCTTCCCTTACCTTGATTTGGTGATACCTGGATTTGAGATCTAACTTAGAGAAGTAAGTAACACCATGTAATTAATCAATCAACTTATTAATCCTAGGAATGGGATACCTATTTTTTATAGTATTTTTATTCAACATACGATAATCAATACACATCCTCATAGCGTCATCCTTTTTCTTAACCAAAACTACAGAATATGCAAATGGGCTAGAACTAAGCCTTATGTGTCCCATTTCAAGAAGTTCCTTGATAGTCTTCTCAATTTCATCCTTATAAATTCTTGGGTGGTGGTAAGGAGTGATCATAAAGGGTTTAATATCTTTTTCCAACTCAATAATATGCTCAAAACCCCTATTGGAAGGTAACTCATGTGGTAGATCATCAAATACATGAGAATGCTTGTCTAAAACAACTTGTAACTCACCTTATAAAGACTGTTGTTCTGATTTTTCTGATTTAATGGTGATTTAACAACTAGCTGCCCATGTAATTTGTCCCCTCCTAAAGGATCTTTCCATCCTCTTCATTTATACTTTTTGTGGTGCAACATTATGTTAGGAAACAAGGGATAAAATATGCGGAATAATCCCTCACATAATCACAATAGTAAAAACTAATATGCATAAAATATTACAGATCTCAAATAAAAGTGCAGAATAAAATAACACAACACAAAGAAACAATATTTAACATGGTTCATTCAATTTGGGCTACGTCCACTAAGAATCACTTGCTCAGATTTTATTACAAGCCATCGCTCTCTTAATACAATACCTAGATCGTTTTAGGAGCTATGCTCAACAAAATCTAAAGAATTCACACCCAAATTCAAAACACATATGCAATGTTACATTATATCTACCATATGCATAAAACCATATAAGTAGGCAACTGCTTAAAGTAATTTTACAAAACCATGGGCCAAAACCGTCCCATAAACATATGGGTCAAAAATCCCACCCATATGAAAAGAAAACGTACGACTATGGAAAGTGTACAATAATCTTAGTGTACAGTCTTCAACACTTTCTCACATGAAAACAAACTCTACAACCTAACAATCTCCCACTTGGAGACTAGTTTTCCTCTGAGCAAGCTTCTCAACCCTTCACTAGTTTCCATGAAGACCAACCAAAGCTAACACAACTTCAGTTTTTCCCTTGTGACCACCTTGGTCGTCATGTTTACAGGATTATGACTGGTATGAATCTTTTCTAGCTTCAACTTCTCTTCCTCCAAAGTTGTCCTAATGAAATGGTCCTTAACTGTATATGCTTCGTCCTAGAGTGGAAAACAGAGTTCTTAGCTAGGTGTATAACACTCAGACTATCACTATGTAGCTTTCCTTCCTCCTGCTTATGCCCTAACTCCTTAAGAAATTTTTGTAACCAAAGCATTTCTTTGCTTGCCTCTATGGAAGCAACATACTCAGCCTCTGTGGTTGACAAAGCCACCAATTTATGTAGTCATGAAATCCAGCTCATTATTGTCCCACCTACAGTGTAAACATAACTTGTGCTCCTCATGATGTCTACATCTCCAGCCATATCTAAATCTACATAACAACACAAAGTGGTGTTTGATCCACTGTAGCACAAAACTGTCTCCATGGTCCGTGTCAAATACCGAAGGATCCACTTTATTGTCTTCCAGTGATCTCTTCTTGGATCACTCATAAATCTACTCACCGATCCCATTGCATGGGAAATATCAGGCCTAGTGCACACCATGGCATACATCAAACTGTCAACCACTGATGAGTAAGGTACCTTAGACATCTGGTTTCTCTCTTGCTCTGTCTTGGGACACTGCTCCTTTGATAACTTGAAATGGCCTGCCAAAGGAGTCCCAACCGGTTTATCATCTTCCATATTAAACCTCTCCAAGACCTTTCTTAATGTACTCTTCCTGAGATAAAGTCAACTTCCGTTCCTTCCTATCTCGAGATATATTCATACCAAGGATTTTTTTGGCTGCCCCCAAATCCTTCATAGCAAAGGATTCAGTTAGCTGCTTCTTGAGTACTTTTATTTCCTGCATGTTTTTACCTGCAACCAACATGTCATCCACATACAAACAAAGGATAATATAAATGTCATCCTCAAATTTCTTTGTATACATGCAATGGTCATAATGACATCTAATATAACCTTGCTCCATCATGAAGCTATCAAATTTCTTATACCATTGACGTGGAGCTTGTTTCAAGCCATACAATCTCTTCTTCATTTTGCACGCCATCTCCTCTTTACTTTTGATCTCATAGCCCTTTGGTTGCTGCATATATAGTTCCTCCTCCAAATCACCATGGAGAAATATAGTCTTTACATCAAGATGTTCTAAGTGCAAGTCTTCTACTGCAACTATTTCTAGAACAATTCTAATAGAAGTCATTTTTACTACAGGAGAAAAAATATCATCAAAATTTATACCTTTTTTCTGTGCAAACCCCTTGACAACCAACCGGGCCTTATATCTTTTCTTGCCTCCTTATTCCTCTTTGACTTTGTACACCCACTTGTTTGGTAATGCTCTTTTACCTTCGGGTAGCTTCACCAAATCCCATGCCTGGTTCTCCATGAGAGCCTGATGCTCCTCATCCATGGCTTGCTCCCACTTCTTCTTGCCATCTACTTGCATTGCTTCATCAAAACTCTCTGGCTCTCCACTATCAATGAGTAATAAATAATAAAGAGAAGGAGAAAAAAGTTTTCTTTCTTACCATAGAAGACCTCCTCAATATAGGAGTTTGGGGTTCCTGTTGAGGAGGTTCTTGAACTGATTCATGTGTCACTTTTCCATCTAGAAGATCTTCTATAGCTGCATATTCTTTCTTAGATTCTTCCTTGTTTTCTTGCAACTGCTGCTTATACACGACTTTCTCATTAAAGACCACATCCCTAGATTGAATGATTTTATTTTCCTTAATACTCCAACATTTATATCCAAAGTCATCACCACCATTACCAATGAAAAGTATATTTTTCTGATTTAACCTCTAGTTTGGTCCTATCATCCTTGTCTATATGAACAAACACCTCACATCCAAAGACTCTAAGAAATGATTAATCAACTTTCTTACCATACCAAGCCTCCTCATGTATGCCTCCATCCAAGGCACTTGAGGGTCCTTCGTTTATCAGGTACCCAGTTGTGCTCACCGCTTCTGCCCAAAAAGAAAGAGGCCATCTTGCATGTAACCTCATGCTCATAGCACATTCCATTATTGTTCTGTCTATCCTTTCTAACACCCCATTTTGTTATGGAGTTCCTGGAACCGTCTTTTTCCTGCAGATTCCATTCTTATAACAGTAATCATCAAATTCATTATTACAATACTCCCCTCCATTATCTGACCTCAGACATTTTAGCTTAAGACCTGTTTCATTCTCTACTAAGGCTTTCTATTTAACAAAAGTGTCAAATACATCAGATTTGTTTTTAATACAATAAACCCAAACTTTCCTTGTTGCATCATCAATAAAAGTAACATAATAACTTGAACCCCCAAGAGATGAAACCTGAGTTGACCCCCACAGATCAGAATGCACCAGATCTAACTTACTCTCTTTCTTTGTAGGTCCAGCCTTGAGAAACCTTACTCTTTTTTGTTTCCCATATATGCAGTCCTCACAAAACTCCAAACCTATTTCTGTATATCCAAGAAAATCCTTCTTTATGATCTCCATACCCTTATGGCTCATATGACTGAGCCTATAGTGCCACAATGTTGTATCTACTTCTGAAGCCACAAGATTACAAAAATTGGTGCTATAAGTGGTTAAATACAAGGTTCCAACCTTCTTACCTCTTGCCACCACAAGAGAACCCTTGGTAACCTTCCAAGAGTCCACTGTAAATATCACAGTACAACCATCACTTCCCAACTGCCCTACCGATATCAAATTTCGTCTTAATGTAGGCACATGTTTGACATCCTTCAATAGCCAAGTATTCACATTCTGCATCTTAACGTGAACAAAAATTTTTCCAACTATGCTGCAAGGCTCATCATCACCAAGAAAAACATGCCCAAAATCTCCTTGAACATAATAAATAAAATAATGCCTATGTGGAGTAGCATGGAAAGAAGCCCCTGAATCTAAAACCTAAGATTCAGTAATATTATGAAAAGAAAGAATCAAAACATCATGACATACATTACATGTTGCCACATTTTGCTCCTTGTTTTCTTCTTGTTGTTTCTTATTGTCTCGAAGCTCCCAACAATCCTTTGCATACCCATACTTTCCACAGTGCCATCATATTATCTTGCTTTTAGATTTTTCACCTTGTTCAATCCTTTGATTTTCCACGGTTTCCTCTATTCTTCTATCTCCCTCTAGTTTCAACTGTCAAAACATTCCCTGAAGTAAAAGATTGACCAGAGCTTTTTCTTCACATTTCCTCGCTTAGAATCACCCCTACAACATCCTCAAACTTCAACTTTGAGTTAACTCAGAACTGAGTTCCTTACCACCATTACCAGACTATTCCAACTCTCAGGTAAAATGCACAAAAGTAATAAATCCCTAACTTATTCATCAAATTCTATTGTAACCAAAGCTAGCATATTTACAACCATATTAAAATCATTTAAATGATCTATTACTGAACCATTCTCAGACATCTTCATATTAAAAATCGCGTTTTCATTGAAAATATCTTATTAGAGGCAGAGGGTTTTTCATACAACTTCCTTAATGGATCCATCAATTCTTTTGTAGTCTTTTCCTTTGAAACATTAAACAATACCAAAGATGCAAGACACAGCTGAATTGTCCCAAGTGCCTTCCTATCCAATAAATATCATTCCTCATCCATCATGCTCGAGGGTTTGTTCACCTTCTCAGATAGAAGAATATAAAGATCCTTTTGATAAAGGTAATCTTCCATCTGCATCTTCCAAAGACTGAAATTCTGCCCATTGAATTTATCAACTCTTGATCTTCCATCATCTACCATAGCTCCCACTTAAGCTAAAAATTTCCATGTGATTCAACACTTCAACAAACCAAACCTCGCTCTAATACCAATTGTTAGGAAATAAGGGATAAAATATGCAGATTAATCCCTCACAGAATCGTAACAGTAGAAATTCATATGTAAAAAACATTACAGATCTCAAATAAAAGTGCAGAATAAAATAACACAACATAAAGAGATAGTATTTAACATGGTTCACCCAATTTGGGCTACGTCCACCAAGAATCACTTGCTCACATTTTATTACAATTCACCGCTCTCTAAATACAATACCCAGATTTGCTTGGAGCTATGCTCAACAAACTCTACAGAATTCACACCCAAATTCAAAACACATATGCAATGCTACATTATATCTACCATATGCATAAAACCATATCAGTAGACAACTGCTTAAGCAATTTTACAAAACCGTGGGTATCAAAACCATGGGTCAAAACCGTCCCATAAACCTATGGGTCAAAAATCCTGCCCATATGAGAAGAAAATGTTTTTCGGTATATCGGGCACGTTTTAAGGCCTAATTTTTTTTCTTGGGGGCTGCGCCCCCGAACCCCAGCGAGACAATTGTGGAAAGTGTACAATATTCTTAGTGTACAGTCTTCAACACTTTCTCACATGAAAACAGGGTCCACAACCTAACACATTATCCATGCCTTTTAGGATGACTTCATTGCCATCTTTAGTGAATTTTAACTCCATGGTTTTGTAGTTTTGTGTGAAATCACCTAGAGAATGCAACCATTGAACACCCAATACAAGATCAATATCACCAATATCAACAACATAAAATTCATCAATTACCTTGTGCTTTCCAAGCATGAGAGGGAGTTATGCAATCTTTGTAGAACATGGAAGAGAAGTACCATCCGCTATAGTCACTTTGAAGGCTTTGTAATTCGTAGTCTTCAAACCCATCTTCCTCACCAACCCTCCATCAATGAAATTGTGGGTGGCCCCACTATCAACCAAAGTAGTGACGTTTTGCCCTTTAATGGTGCCCTTCACCCAAAATGCATGATACTTAGGTATACCGGAAAGAGAGGCAAAAGTGATTTTCATTTCTTCATTTTCTTGCACATGCTCAACCAACTCTTCATTAGTCTCATTGTTAGTATCATCCAAATAAAAATTAAGTTCAAAATTCGAATCAATGACCTCAATGTAATGGATTTGACCTTTACCTTTACAATTATGGCCTCTTACCCATGGAGCTTTGCAATCAAAACATAAACCCCTTCTTCTTAGCTCATCCCTTTCATCCTGTTGTGAATTATTTTGGGGTTGATTTCTATGTGGTGGCACATAGGGTTGATTGGGCCTTTTTGGGGCCTCTTTTGATGACCCAATGGGCTGCCCCCCTTGCACTTTCATGGGCTTCTGTAGATCAAACCTTGGCTACCCGTTAAAACCACTTTTGGATAACGAATGCGAGATATTAGAACGTTGTCCTTAAGCCCATAATCCCCTCTATAAGATGCACATTCTAAATCTAGAGCTTTAGTAATACATTCTTGTAAAGATAAAGGGTTAGAATCTCTTACCAAACCTTTTAGGGGCTCCATCAAACCTTCTGTGAAGAGGAAAACCAATCTCTTCTCACAAACTTCTGAAACCATAACCGCAATCCTCTAAAAATTTTCCACATACTCATCAACACTACCCAATTGTTTTAGTTGTGCCAACTCTCGAAAATGAAGTTCTGGATCCTTCCTATCAAACCTCTCCATGATCCTTTGACTAAATTCTTCCATTGTGTGGATCAAGTCATTTTCTTAAGTGTGCATACCATGGAACCACCACTCATGTGCCATGCCTTCAAGGTGAAGAGTGAGAAATTTGAGGGCCTCTTCTTCTTGCATGTGGTTGAGGGAGAATTAGGTCTCCATCTTTTGCAACCAAGCTCTTATTGTAATAGTGTTAGAACCATCTAAGTTAGGGAGTGAAACCTTTCCTACCCTTGGTTGAAGGTTCTTATGTGGTTGCTTATTGAATATTTTGACTTATTTCCCATCTTGAGGGCACAAAACTCATCAAACCCCAACATGTCTCGTGTGGCTTGGCTCAAAGAACCATAATCCAATCTTTGAACATCAATTAGCTCTGCCAAAGTGGGCTCTTCTTATTCTCTTTCTCCAATGGTCTACTTAGGCAAGAAGACACCTTTGAAAAACTTAGGCATGGCTTGTGTAGAGCCCCCTCCTCCCTTATGTGAGCTCTCTCTGTTGGAGCTTGTAGATTTATATTTTCCCAAAGCATCCTTGATGCACTTGGACATTTTCTCACTCATGGATTTTTGAATTTCTTGTCCACACCCTTGCATCAACTCATGCAAGAACTTCACTTGATCTAAAATGAATGCCCCCTCATCCATGTTTCCCTTTATTCCTTCTCTTGTAATACTAAAATTCCTTAATTCCCTGCATCCACAAATCACACACACGAATAGAGGAAGGAAAGCTCTAATACCACCATAATATCCCCTTTTGGGATATTAATTAAAATCGGAAAATTAATACTTGCAAAAGTAAAATTAAAAGAGCAACCCTTCTAGGTTCACCTCAACTAACCCAGTGTCGGCTTCAAAACAATCCAAATGGGATTGGATTGAGCTAAGGTGATGGGTTTAGATGGGATAACTAGTTGGAGATGTCACTTCATTAACCATAATAAATTGCAATAGTAGAAAATTAATTTAAAATACTGAAAATCGAGCTGAACTTCAAAATTTTATAACTTGATCAATACTCAATATTTTCCAAGAAAACCAAATGCATTTGAAAGCTAAAATTATGGCCTTTCCAACCAAATATTAAATTAAATTTTCTAAGCACTTGAAACGCTTCAAATCTACCCAAAAAATTTGGAAACGAGTTGCCTAGGGATAGGACAATAAATAAATTAATTTCTAGATTTTTCCCTTAGCTTTCCAACCCTCAAAATGTCATTTCCAGATCTGCAATAAGTAATTTTATAACAACACCTCTTCTAATAGTGATATTTAATTCCCCAAACCAGTCGAATTCAAATAATTAACAATAGTCTTAGTAATCCCAAATATCATCAAAATAAGGGCATTACTATTAAAAAATTAAGCAAGAACATATTAGATTCAAACCTTTGCAAAATATCACTAAAATGGACCACAATACTTTGCAAAACAAGTCAATTTGGGCAATAATAATTCTAGAAATAACCAACAAGCTTAAGACACATATAAGATCTCCCAATGAGACCAATATCTCCCCCAAACAAGTCAATTTATATCAGAATAAACCAACATCAATAATCAAATTGCATTCAACATATAAACTTCACAAATACCCTCATAAATCAAGCTCACATACTCTAAAAAATGGTGACTTCACATAGACAATAGATTTAAACAATAACTCATCAATTCATATCTTGAAGGGTTTACACACTTCACATAAAGGTGGTGTTGAAGATCACCTTTTATTTTATATCATTAGTGGGCATACATCCCTCTTTAAGCATGAAGATAAGTTTCTAAAAATCGTCAACATGCAAAAAGGTTGCCCATCATCTCTTTTTATAGATTTGTCTTTGTGCAATCTCCAAAGCTTCGTTTCCTTTTTGGTGCCATCTTCTAAAGAGGAGAGATTTTAATTTAAAATTGGTCTGATAGTCAACTCCAATGCAAATGTTAATTCCCCAAGATAATATTTGAAATACATAGAAAATAGGAATTACTTAATTTAATTAATGCCCAGATAGAAGTCAAAATTTTCCCCATAAATAGATTTGTCCATAAATAATATTAAATAATTCCAAGAGTAAATTGAATTTCCTTTTAAATAATTCACTTTGCTTTAATTAAATCGATTTACCTCAAATGATATTTGATTTGCCCAAAATAAATCAATTTTCTCCTATACTAATTTGATTTGCACAGAATAAAAAATATTTAATTTTGAATTCTCGTGCATAAATCGATTTTCCCCCAATTTAATTTCCTATTATCCAAGGGGAGTGGATTAAAGGATACCAACCTTCATTATTTAGTTTTTTCTTGAAAAAGGGGACATTACACACGCAAGACCAACTCTTCAACCAAGAGTGGCGAGTCATGAAAAATGTCCTTATTGCTTTACAAGAAGGCAAAACAGACAATAACAAAAAGTACCAATTCAAGGAGTTATGCACATATCCCTTTGACAGGGCTATGTTGCAAGTAAATTTCCCACGTCATTTTGATTGTCCAAAGTTTGACAAATAAAAGGGAAAAGGTGACCCCAGAGACCGTATTAAGGATTTTTATATGGCGTGTCAAGAGGTCACGTATAAAAATAACTATCTCATTCGCCTCTTCCTATGAAGTTTAGGAGATCAAGAGTTGGAATAGTTTTTACACATTCCTAAGGGATCTATCTTTACATGGCCAAAAATAGCCAAACACTTTGTACATCACTTCTCATTTAATATAGAAAGTGGTGTTACCATGTTAGATTTGTGTAACACAAAACAACGGAATAACGAGAACTTCGCTAGTTTCCTACAATGGTGGTGAGGGTTAGCTAGTCGTTTCCCTTGCTCTATACCAGAGAAACAATTGATCAGTATATTTGTACCCAACCTCCACCCTGAAATTACATTCCACTTGGAAATGCATTATGGTAACAAATTTGAAGAGGTGATAGAAAAGGGTAGTCAAATAGAGAAAGTGTTGTTAGCTAGAGGGACCTGAAAACCCTTTTAGCATGATCATAATAATTCCAAACTTAGTGACAAGACAAAGTTTGTTCCCAATAAGAAAAAAAATTTCATAGGTGATGGAGTAACAAACTCTAAACGAGTGCAAATAGTTCAAAACCATGCTCCCTTGAAACTTGCAAAGGGAACTCCATCTACAGAGTACAAAAGTCGTGCCTTCACCCCTCCATTTGACTATATGTGGTAAATATTAAAATATTTAGAGGCGGTAAACATGGTAGGGTATCTAGAAGCTAAACCTTATAGGGATACTACACCTAAGACATCATGGTTTAGGGAAAATGAATATTGTGGATTTCACTGCGTCAAGGGTCATAAAACCGATAAGTGTTTGAAATTGAAGCACTATATTCAAGACTTAATCAAAAGTGGTGATGTGGAAATGGATTCCATCACCCATACTAAATCTCCCAACAGAAACATGGGGATATTTAAAGAACCTTTCCCTAAGCACAAAAAGGAAAGGAAAAGTTAGGATCATGGACAATTCATCTCAAGCCAAGAATAGTAATTATGTTTCAAAGATAGACCATTTTGATTTTTTATGCCCTAATAGGCCATGTCAATCCACCTGTTGAGCATTTAAACATGATCAAGATTAAATCAAGGGAGTACACCATGGAAACGTGATGAGCTCACCTTGTTATTTTAGAACCTCCTCCCCCTTACTCTTCAAGACAATCATTATGATGTGTTAGACCAATTAGAGAAAACTACAGCTAAGATTTTGATCTTGGACCTTCTTAAAGTTTCTAACGTTCATAAAGACATCCTTTGTAAGACATTACATGGGTTATGAGTGTTCGTTGATATCGAACCAACACGCTTCTGAGAAATGGTAGTGCAGATTGTCTCCTACTTTAGAATACATAACCTTTAGTCCAACAGAAATCCCCAGAAGAAAATTCCTCTCATAACTTACCCTTACATATTGAAGTCATAATCAAACGTAAGAAGGTAAAAAGAGTGCTTGTGGATGGTAGATCACGTTTAAACATTTGTACTCTAAAGATAGGTTTGGAAACTAGGGTGTACTGAAGCTGATTTAGAAACAAAGGTCATCACCATAAAGGTGTATGAAAATGAAGAGTGAAAATCAAACGATATGATAAATTTCTCACTAGAAGTAGGTCCTATCAATCATGATACAAAGTTCCATGTTTTAGACTTGGAGCTCCCTTACAACATATTGCTCAGTACCCATGGATTCATGCCATGCAAGCCATACCTTCAACGTATCATCAATGCTTAAATATACATCATGAAGGGAAGACCCTCACTATTCAGGGAGATCCCCAACCTTTTGCTCATTGCAGAGCATTGTCGGGTTATTTCCCCACCATTTACAAATTTCCTTCTACAGAGATAGTTGTTCCAGTTCAATCAAAGGTGCTCACTTCACGAGTGGATCTAGATACCTTATCTCCCAATGATAATGGTGCTTCTACATCAGAGTCTCCCTTTTCTACATGGGAGATGAAGGTTATAGAAAATGGTTGCGGAGAATATGATCTCCAATAGGCCTTCTTAGTTTCAGAACCTCCCCCTATCACCCAAAGTGTATGGTAGGCCATGTTATAAGTTTCAAAGACTCCAGGGAAAATTTCCCTTTCAACACTTTCACTCTTGGTGGATTATTAGCAGATGAAAATATTTTTAACAATATCATATCTCGTCCTTCAGATGATGAAATGGACCTATATTACAATCACCTAAGTATGTTATCCCCAACAAAATGATGTACGCTATGGGATACAAAGGAGGTGGTTGTGGCATCAAAGAACAAGGTACACTATAAGCTCTTCCAATACCTCATCGTAAGGTGTGTAAGTATGGTATTGGCATTCGACCATATGGGTCCCATCCCTCAGAAGGTCAAGGCTACCTCTTCTGAGTGCAAAGATAGTTCATCTAAATGCAAAAGTGAAATAGATTCCTGGTGTAGTCTTTACGAAGACCTTGCCTCCATGAACCTATTTTCTGACATGGCTATCCTAACTATAACCCTGTCATATCCCTTACCACTTAGAAACTAGACCTTATTTACCCATCACTTGTGAATTGGGACCAACAACAACATGTGTAAATTGATGTCTTTCAGAATGACGAAGCTATTGGTGATTTCCTTGGTATTCATGACAATAACATTCCAGTGGGTGATCACAAGAAAGGATTCTCCATCAAGCTTAATGCATGCACATATTTCAGGGAGGAGGCTAAGTTATGTGGTCATCTAAGAAAAAAAATAAGCAAGGAGAAAATTTCCATAGAAAAGCCTTGCAAAAAGAACAAGTCCAAGTCCTATAGTGAAAACCTCTTTGAGGCGCTTGCGGACAAACAAAAAGAACAATCAATGGACAAAATAGTTGACCAGCCTGAAGGGGAAAATCTCTTTGAGCCACCTTTGGAAGAAGAAGATCTTAATCCCCCCCTTGATCCTACATGCATGGAGGATGAGTCCAAGTTACTGGTGGAGGAGACAATAGATGTCAATATTGGCACGAAGGAATTTCCCAGAATAGTCAAGTTGGGAGCTTCACTCTCAGCTCAAGAACATAAAACATTTGTGTTAATTTTGAGAGAATTTGTAGATATATTTTTTGGTCCTACGTAGACATGTCAAGACTTGATTCTACATTAGTGGTGCATAATTGTTTTACACCCAGACATCAAGCCCATAAAACAAAATCTCTGAAAGATGCATCCTCATGTCACCTTGTTGGTCAAAGAAGAGATAGAAATATTATTGGCAGTAGGCTTCATCAGGCCTATTGACTATTTAGAGTGGATTTCCAATGTAGTCCTAGTGCAAAAGAAACCTGTTGGTATTAGAGTTTGTACCGATTTTAGAGACATCAATAAAGCTTTTCCTAAGGATGAATTCCCTCTTCCCAACATCGACATGATTGTCAATTCAACAACTGGTTACGAGATGTTATCACTCATGGATGGATTTTCAGGATATAACCAGATAAAAATTGTTGAGGAGGACCAACATAAGACAATTTTTACCACCCCATGGGGGACATTCTGTTATAAAGTCATACCCTTCAACCTCAAGAATGCATGTGTAACCTATCAATGGGAAATGACTGTTATCTTTCATGACATGATTAGTGATATCATGGAAGATTATGTGGATGACATATTGGTAAAATCTAGGACTCGAGAAGATCACCCAGAGATCTTGCGATGCATATTTCAGCGTCTAAGGGACTACAAGGTCTGACTTAACCCGAAGAAATGTGTCTTCAGCATGCTATCTGGAAAACTATTAGGATTCATTATTTTGCAGAGAGGAATAGAAGTAGATCCTGCAAAGGTTACTTGCTATAATATAAATGCCTCCTCTGACGAATATCAGACAACTGTGAAGCTTACAAGGAAAGATCCAAGCAATTAGAAGATTCATCTCTCAGCTTGTAGACAAGTGTCACACATTTACACATCTTCTCAAGAAAGATGTCAGTTTTCACTGGGGACCAGAACAACAACAAGCATTTGCTTTGCTCAAAGAATATTTGGCCAAACCCCCTATTCTAATGCCACCCACGGTAGGTGAACCATTGTTACTCTACATTTCTTCCACACACTTTGCAATTGGGGCACTGTTGGCCCAATATGATAAGGAGCAGAAAGAAAAATTTGTGTATTACCTAAGCCAAACGTTGATTGCTTACAAGCTCAACTACCCACAGATAGAAAAGGCTTGCTTGGCCGTAGTTTTTTCCTTTCAGAAACTACATCATTATCTGCTAAATAATAAGGTCAAGCTTATCTCAAAAGTTGATCCATTAAAGTACTTGTTGTCAAATCCCACACTCACAGGAAAGATGGCCAATTGGATCATCTTACTCAATGAGTTTGACATCGAGTATGTTCACCAAAAATCAGTAAAAGGGCAGGTTTTGGTAGATCAACTAGCTGAAGCCCCTTTTCTAGGTACTGAACCTTTGAGTCTGGAACTTCAAGATGCATCTACATTATACCTCAAGGAATATATTATATGGAAGCTATACTTTGATGGCTCCTTTACCTTTCATGGTTCAGGTGCCAGAGTTGTGTTGATCACTCCTTTAGGAGACTTGATCCCTTAGGCATTCTAACTTGGGTTCCCATGTATAAACAATATATAAGAATACAAATCCCTTATCGTAGGGATGCAACTAGTTATTAAGTGGGACATCAGACAAGTGAATATGATCAGTGATTCTATGCTGATTATAAAACAGGTAACAAATGAGTATAAAGTTAAAGATGAGAAACTTCTTCCTTACAAGAGAATGGTTGATTCTTTGAAGGAGTTCTTTGAGTAGATTACATTTGAACAGATCCTAAGAGGAAAAAACCAAATAATGGATGTTATGGCCACGTTGGGGTCTATGTTGTGCATCCCACCTGGGAACAAAAATATGTCATTCTTCATCGAACATCTACAAACACCAGCATATGACATGCCAGAATCCTGTTTGGTATGTGAAGTTGTTGGTCCCTTTTCCCCTTGGTATAGTGACATCTTTAACTACCTTCACGATGGAACCTTTCCCACAAACATTTCCCGTGCTAATAAAAGAAACCTTATCCAACGTATAGCCCGTTATACCTTACTTGGGGCACTCTCTACCATCGAGGCTATGATGGGAATCTATTACATTGTCTCAATTCAGATGAATCCATCCTAGCGATTAAGGAGGTGCATGAAGGCATCTACGGGGCCCATATGAATGGGATCATCTTAGCTAAGAAGATACTCAGAGTAGGATACTATTGGCCTACCATGGAGAATGATTGTTGCAAATATGTAAAGAAATGTTTGCAATGTTAAAAGTGTGGTAATTTGATACTTGTGTCGATGCAATCATTACATCCTAACACCTTGGCATTTCTCAAAGTGGGGACTCAATCTTATAGGTAAGATTCACCCCACATCCTTTAATGGCCACATGTTCATTATCACTACCACCAAATACTTCAAAAAGTGGGTAGAGGTTGTTCCTCTTACCTATGTTAAAGGTGCACAGATATCTAAGTTTATAATGAACCATATAATCTATTGATACGGCATCCCCTCTGCCATTTTAGCTAACAATGGTAAGTCCTTCAAAAATAAAAATGTGAAAGTGTTGTGTGTCAATGTTTTCAAATCACTCTCAAGTATTCAACCTCTATTACCCTCAAGGTAATTGGCAAGCCCAAGCTTCTAATAAAACCCTTGTCCATATTATGGAGAAGATGGTGAATACCATAGGCCGTAGCTGGTATTTACAAATTCACCCTAACCATGAGCATATAGAACATCTATTCGCACTCCTATGGGTGGCACTCCATATTCCTTGTAGTTGGCATGGAATCCATATTACCTCTAGAGATCAAGTTCCCCTCTTTGCATATAGAGCTAAGATATTACCTGAATGAAGAAGAAGACTAAAGAGTAGCTCAGCTAGTAGAGTTGGAGCTATTAGATGAGAAACGACTTCACACCCTTGATCACCTTAAAGTGTATCAGAATTGAGTGTGGTGAAGTTACAAAAAAAGAGTGATACCTCATCAATTTGAGGTAGGAGACTTGGTGCTAAAATAAAATCAGTTCAACACCACCAAGGACTGGGAAAAGAAAGGAAAATTTGAGCCTAACTAGTTAGGGCCATATGTTGTGGTCACTAAGTTTGGTTCAGGTGCCTACAAGCTTACTTACTCAGATGGTTAGGAACTTCAGGAACCCATGAACGCAATGCATCTTAAGTGTTTCTATGCTTAAGTGTGGGGTCCCTAAAATATCAAAAAAACAACAAAAAAATATAAAAACAGAAAAAGAAAAAGAGAAATAAATACATCCAACAGTGAAAACCACGCAATGGTGGCACTTTGGACAAGTCCTTTGGTGAAAACCAGTTTTCGACGCCATTAGAGGGTCCATTGTTCACAAGAATTTCAGGTCTAGGATTATGATATATTTTTCCTAAGCTAGTCTTTTTCTGCATCTGAGTTACTTTTGAGCCTATCCCTCTTGGCCTTGATCGGACTGAACCTACTTTTGAATGTGAAGATTTTTCCTTTGAATATTCCCATCTCACGCTGGGGGAAAATTTGCATCATCACTTCTTGCACATAACACATGGCATTTTTCCCTTGTACATCCCATCTATCATTGGGGCATCCACGTTTCTTCGTTTCCTTGCACATAGCTTTGGTAAACTTCTAAGAAAATTGCAAAAACATTTGTATAAATTTTTTAAAATCCCAGAACATGTAGATATATTAGTTGAGAAAATAAAAAACATCCAACTATGTTTTGTAGAAAACTCCAAAACAATAGAACATTGTCTCAAGATAATACCAAAAATAGTGAAAAACGTTTCAAAATTGTCCCACAAAAACAAAGTAGTAGTTTGCTTACTTTAGTTGTTGGTTTGTACATAGTTTTGGTTGCATTGATTTTTCATCTTGTGTTCTTTAAATTGGATTCATTTGCTTACTTAGATTGAGTGTTACTTTAATCTTTTGAACATTACATTGAGTTCATTTTTATGTTGCATACTTGTATACAATTGTGTTGTCTTGATTAAATTTGATTAATTTGTGCTTGTTGTTTGCTTATATAGTTTGTTGTCATCTCATCATCATATCATCTATCATCACATTTATACATCATATATCAATAAGAGCTAAGTTACATCATCATAAATGAGAAAATTAAACATGTATGCTAAGCTAACATCATATAATATCACCAAGAGGGGCAAGAGGGACCACCTTCTATCCCCCCTCAAACATAGACCATAATAAAAACATGGATTAAACATGTTATCTCATAAACAAAATGTGATAAGTAAACATAATCCATCATCATCATAAATCCATATAAATATAAATTTCCATGTACAAAACAATGTGTCTCGATATACATCTGATACAATGAGCCATCATGGGCATCTATACAAAAAATGTGCCTTCATCACGAGGCATAGTAAAAAAACAATACATAAGTACATCCATACAAAAATGTGCCTTCATATCGAGGCATACATAAAAAAGAGTACATCTGGTACAATACAAAGAGTCAACCATGACTCTTTCCTACCTCTGGATTACATGGCATATGTCCCTAAGGTGGCATCTATTGTGAGCCTTGTGATGGGGCAGCCTATTGTGGACCATGTGGTGATGGCACCTGTTGTGATAAAGGCATCTGTACTGATATCGTTGATCAAGATAGTTTGTGCGATCTGGATCTAGATTTACTACCAGTAAGTTGGTTATACTCTAGAGCCCTCTGACCATCCAAAACAACTACATGATATGACATCCTATAATAGGTGGCCTCACCTACAATAACAATACTCTTAAGGACTAAGTCTTGTACCCCAGATGTTGATCCTGCCTGCTGGAGCATGTCACGCTCCACTCTCACACTAGTTAACTCAGCCTGTACCTTGTGACTGGGCCATCTGTGTGGAGGCTAGATGATCCCTCTCTATCACCATGTCACCTGATCTCTCTCTAGTAACAAGCTGTATTGTGATCTACTCTCCACCTAATCCTTTACTATTCCTCTATTCCTCAAGGTAGCAGCTCACTGATCTCTCTCCTAACCTGTCTAGGTGGAGATCCCCTATCTAATGACCTGTACTCTCTCTGATATGATCTCCCCCTACTACAAGACTCTAGCTAGTGGTGTCCCCCCATCCTGTTCTAACTGCTGCCTCCAAGGGAGATCCATCTCCCCCATCTGCATCCTGTCTCCCATCCCATCCACCTCCAGTGGACTCTGTGGTGGGGTCCCCTATATGTGGTGGTGATATCTACATGAGGGTGATCGTGGTGCCTATACCACTACCTGTAACCTGGAACCTAGGTGTTGTACCAATGGACCTGTGGACCTTGTGGCGGTGGAACCTGTCCCTGTCCTGGTGTGGTTGCAAAACCTATCTGTCCTTGTCCCTGCCCTGTGGATCTATATATCCTAACCCTGTAGTGCAGCCTCATCCTCTGGCTGACCTAATCTCACTCTATCTCTAAGAGCCTAACCATGAAGACCTTTGCGCCACCGCAACTATCCATGCATCTATCAGTAGCATGTGGAATGGTGATGTGTAGGGATAACACTGTAGCATACCATGCTACATAATCAAGTCTACCCGGATCTACTATCTAGGGTAAATGGAACCCATGGTTGTGGGACCAATCTGAAGAAAGCTATCCAAATCTCACTTCGGCCTAATCCATGGTCCCATATCAAAAGTCTCACGACCATCTTACATGCGTACCACATCTCATCTCACCCAGGGATGCCCTAAACATGGCCAAATTGTCTCTGAACCCTGTCTACTCTGTACCACTCTCTAATATAGTCCCCGAATCCCAATAATGAAGTGGTCTATCTTGTGAAACGCACAGCATCCTCATCTCCACTGTATAATCTATAAGGTCGTTATGTGACCATACACAATTGCAAATCATCCAACACATGCATGTAGTAGAGGGTGTCTCTCAAGTGTGAGTGTACATAATCACCCATTGGCTACCATCCATAGACATGGGGCTCACCTGCATCCCTATCTCACAGTGCTCCCTATGGGCCACCTATAGCTATGTGGTCCCACACCCATATCTGAATAAAGTCTCGGATGTGAGGTTCTTATGACCTCAATATACTATCAAGTGTAAATCCCAATATAAGTCAGCCAAGATGCACTATTCCAAGCAAATTTACTCGCCATCTATCAACCTGTATATAAACCCAGTCATACCAAGCAGAAAATGTGTGCTCATATTGTCAGGTAATAGGATGTCACCGATAAGAG
The DNA here is from genome assembly GCA_019776745.2 of Taxus chinensis. Classification (NCBI taxonomy): domain Eukaryota; kingdom Viridiplantae; phylum Streptophyta; class Pinopsida; order Cupressales; family Taxaceae; genus Taxus; species Taxus chinensis. The sequence continues at coordinate 79,162,795 of CM034153.1, read as the reverse complement.
CCATCAAATAAATTGGTATCTGCATGTAATTTCGTTCATCAAACAAGGAATAAAGATCCATACACATACCCTGTCATGGAATATCTCGGCATAAAAATATGTCATAGATGCTCTGGATATGGATCCAGCCTCGATGTCCATCGTACTCTATCAAATCACCTGGATAGCACTTGAAGAATCCCAAACATCCTCTAGTGTAACAATCATCTCGCCCGTAGGTAGTCTGAAACACTGAGACTCGCTCTGCCATCTCTGTTAAGGTAGTCAGTAGGTTGTGATCTAGTCATATTTTGGGCATGTATGTAACATAGTCCAAACCATTAGCATGCAAAATGACAACAATTCAACCCATGCTGATCTCATCGTGAAAATGTCACCTCAAAGGCTCTAGATGCCCATGCTCCCATGTATCCAGGTTGCTCAATCTCACCTAAAGATTGCACAAACACTTCATTAGAGTCATTTCTTCTAAAAATATCATCCTAAGGTGTTATGTTTGCTTCTCTATTCTTGAATTTTATTCCTATATTTTTCACTAAGGTTAAAAAATTTAGGCCATTTTTCTTCTACAATTGGTTCACGGTCAAAATTATGCGCCCACGCGCCCCCTGTCACACTTGCACACCCAGATTTGCACATACATGTGCCCCTAGGAATCTCATTTCCCTTTGTTGTGTATGTGCACCTCTAGTGGCATATGCGTTTTTGTTTTGCATGCACACATACTAGTAGCTAAGCCCTAGTTTTACGCCTGTGCATCCCCTTTTGTGTACGCTTACTTATTTTTGCGCTTGTTCCCCCCCTTCCTAGGCCTATTTTCCTTTATTGTGCCTGTGCACCCCATTTTGTGTTTGTACAAACCCTCACGTATGCACGCCCAAGGGCTTGCACATGCGCAATCCCTCAATTTTCTACTAGCTATAAAGTGCATTAAATGTGCTTAAAAGGAAAAATTTTTTACATTGTGTACCTATAGGCGTAGGGCCTCATGGGTAGGCCTCTCAAACTCTTGGACTCTATCTATGGTTTTACAATCCTTGAATCCGATTCATCTCCCACTCTCAATGTCAAATCTCTCTCTCTAAAAATTTCAACAAAAGAGGAGTGCAAATGAACTATATGTGATGGTTTCTCCCCCAAGCTAGGTATTTATAACTCCCCCCGTGATGTTTTCACTCACCCTGAATGGTGCCAGATGGTGATGTGATCACCGTGATTCTTCTAGAGTCTTCTAGCACTCGACTGCGATGGTTATTTTAAATAAATAATCATTTTTAGCACTTTTTTTGCTATGTTGGGGCATATTTTTGCTTCCCTGCGACCCTTTCTACTACCCAGGGCATATTTTTTCCTTACGGTGATTTTTGACAATGTTATATTACTTTGCTAATTTGTATACGTCATTTTCTTCTATAAAATTCAAAAAACCTAAAAAATCTGGTAAAATTTCAAAAATTTTCAAAAACATTGGTAAAATAGTTTAAAATCCTAAAAATTGTAAAATTCAAAAATTGGTAAATGAAATACATGCAACTGAAACCTGTATCAAATGCATTGTCCTTGAACATTGAAATTTTTCGTACAAAAACATCTTTCTTAGGCTCTTGCTTGTTCTTGTCTCAAATGACTCGTGGATCATTTTGATCTACCTCCATTAACAAAGCTAGTTTGCTTACTATGTCAGTACTCCCGTGCAACAATGAGTTGTCAGAGACTGTGTCATAGCGCATGAATGATTTTCATGGGACTACTTGTGTCCTCTATTATTCCCCTCACATGTATCCTTTCTTGGGGCACCATTTTTAACCCTTGTCATTAAAACACGAACATTCAGGAACTGAAGCTTGATAACAAAAACATTGGTGCAATTGTCTTGAACGTTGTTTGTTTGAGTATGTGTGATTGTACTTGTTTCTCTGCTAGGTTAGTTGGTTTACTTTCTCGTATTGCATTTCATTATGTATGTTGCATGGAGTTACACATTTTTAGCAATGAACAAATGTTAGTAATATAGCTTTTCATGTTATTTTACACTTTTGTTATATGTGTTTATTTTAATAAGGGTCGATGATGTAGATCACGAGAAACATGATGAAACAGAGTTGTTTATTGAAGGATTAGATGTAAAATATATTCCTATATTCTTCACTATCATGTCTTATCACTATTCATTTTTCTTCCAAAACACCTAGGGCAATAAAAATCATTTTTATTCCATACGCTACTTCTTCTATCTATTTCCATCACATTTTTGATCGTCGATTGACTTCTTCTATCACCCCATCGACATTTGAATGGGGGCATCCTTCATTCTACTAATTTTTCTTCAAAATTTAATTGGTTATGCTTGTCTATTATGTTTGAAGTGACGTTACTTACTTCACCTCAAACAGGGGCAAATGTAGACACCTAAATCCCACTTACACAGTTGTATTGCTAAAAGTGCACTATTCACCCTCATTCTTACCATTATCTAGTGATTTTCAACTAATTAACGAAAAATTCCCTCTACTTTGGTTAATTACTGATGATTAACTAACCTCTATCACATTCTCGATGCTAATTGATGACACATCGTTAGTTATTATCCTCTTCCGAGAAAACAATTAGCTATTATTAGCTAATTAAGCCTATTTTCCCTTGTTTTGATCAATAAACCTTATTATTGGTTAATGTACCTCTTCCAACCATTCAAAATCACCCCATTTCCCTCCAAGACATCTCAAAAGGCTTCAAACTCTTATCCTAGCCTTTTAATTGATCCTAATTGGTTAATTAACGCTCCTCACATGCTAATCACTTGTTAATTCACTAATCGTGATTAACAAGTCTTAATCTACTATATCCTTTTTAGTCCCACATGCACCAAGATGCACACTTTCTCTAAATAAGAAGCTATAAAAAGGACCAAGCTCCTACCTTCATACTTTACACCATGTTTTGAATAACAATTTTTGGCAATTTTAACAGTTTTGACAATTTTGACTAGCAAGGGAAAAAAATTCTCAATGGGTTTGTCATATAAAATGTAATGAAATTTCATATACCAACACTTCCTTACTTTTTTCTTTTCCTTGGGCTAGAGGAATGGTCATGGCTAATAGAGGAACCTTACCCTAAAAAAAAGTGGAGATCAATTGTTATATCGTGGTGGTGGTGAGCCCCACCCTAGGATAAGGTAATGGAGGTGAGTGATGGTGTGGTAGAGAACCCCATCTCAAAAAACTGCAAGAAATATGGCCAATCCACCTTCGGAGACACCCCTTGCCTCTTGGTGAGGGATCACAAGAAGCAAACGAAGGTGAGAACAAAGCCATTATACAAACAACATTTCCCCAATGATCAAGAAGGTTCTAGAGATGGGAAACCTCTATTGCCACCTTCTGGGATTGCATTTATATTTACAAAAATACATTGAAACAATCATAACTTTATTATAAGTTGAAGGATTACAACTAACAACATGAGAAAAATAGTTGAATTTCTATCTTTCCAATTGAAAAAAACACTTTAAAAACATGCCAAATCTAGGTAAATATTTTAGGGATGGAAGGTCGATCTCCTAAAAGGATGTGTTGCTAGTGAAAAGGCTCGGGTCTAAATAATATGAAAAAATCATTACTTTAGTACCATACAATTTGAGTTTTCTGTCTTGTTATTAGCTAATTTTGACTTCACAAAATTATAACATGAAAATTTAAAAAAAAATCTTGGTGTCCACTCAGATTTCACCCTGAAATCTGTGACTACCCTATCCGAAAATTTTTCGTACTTTTAAAATAATGGGTCATTTGTTGTTTTTATTGCCCTGAAAGTTGTTCCTGTATTGCACCAAGATAATCCTAAAGAGCCATATTAGCCCTTTTCGCCAAATACCCAGATGCCCAAAATTGTTTTTATTCTGTCATCGGGATTTGTCTGCGGGAAATTTGTATTTAATTATTTTGAGCCCCGTATGAGGCTATTTGCGCTCCGTTTTAACTCCTGTTATGAGCGGATATGTTATTATTCCTATGTACCAGAAGGATTTTAACTTATTCTAAGTTTTGGGCTTTATATGTAACTTTTGGCAATTTTTCGTGTTTTTGTGGTGTCCCGTTTCGTTTTCTGTAAAATTTCTCTGGAATAACTCCTTCGCCGGGGTAAGCCCGATTTTTGGCCTGGAGCAGCTGGAAAACATACACGCATATTTTGCCCGGAGGAAGTCATCATCCGAGGTCTGGATCACTGGGAAAAAGCGAAGTCGTGCACAGGAAAGCCCCTGCGGGGGATGGGCGCATTTTTGGAAAACAAAGGATTTAAGCTGCAATGGGAAAAACATAAGCCGCAGGCAGGATGGGAATTGTATACCTGCCTGGCAGGGTACTTTTTCCCGTGTTATAAAAGTCACTTAAGCTGCAGTGGGAAAAATAGAGGCCGCAGGCAGGTGGGAATTTATTGCCCTACCTTGCAGGGTGAAAATTCCCATGATATAAATAAAAGGAAAGTGACTTAAGTGAAATCATGGGATTTTAGTGCCTACCTTGCAGGGTAAAGAATCCCATTGTCAAAGTCAAATCACTTAAGTGGATCATGGGATTGTGGTGCCTACCTTGCAGGGTAAAAAATCCCATTGTCAGAAATTCTTAAAAATAGAATTCTATTATGCAAAAAAGTGCGACCCACCTTGGGTGAATAACAATGCATTAAATAAATATTTGTTAATATTTATTCACCCAATTTTGGCACCCAGGCTTGTGGAAAAGTCAACAAAAGCAAAGGGGAATAAATCAATTGGAAATAGAATTCTAAAATTAAATAAATTTAATTTATTTAATGCAGCCCCCTCTTTGATAAGGAATTAATACTTTTTAAAGTATTAAATGATTATATTAATTCCTATTTTCAGTGGCTATGGTCAAAGCACACTGTGAAGCTTAAGTGAAGTGAAGTGTGGAGGGATTAAATTGGATTAATTTAATTTATTGGATGGGCTTGTCCTTAAACATGCTATTTTTTTTTAAAAGAGAAAAGCATGATTTTTAATTAATTAATTGCCTTTAATTGTTAGGGGCAATTATTAATTATAGAATTATGAAGGTTATATAAGCATGGGCAGCCATATGGATTTATTATTCAACACACAGGTAAAGAATTGCAAGCAAGGAGAAAAAGTGCGCCCCCATTAGAGGAAGGATTTTGCACAGACAAAGTGCTAACAAAAGGCTAAAAGCTTCCAGATTTGGCGCATGCTTTGGGAAAAGGTTCATCTTCGTCTGCACAATTGTTTTCACAGGTGTTTAAAGGAGCTCAGGTGTTGATTGAAAGGATTTCATGCTCTCTTTATGTGCAAATTAGACACCAATTTTTGGGGGCAGCAGGCTTGAAAAGTGCAGATTTTTATAATTTAAAATTCACTATTCATACCCCGGTGGCCATTTTTGTCTGAATAAATTACAGGAATTCATTACAGGTGCTTTATAAAAGAAGAGGAGCTTTTATCAATGTCCAATACATTGCATATATCCTCCGAATCTGAAGAATTGTCCAGATCTACACCAGTATTGAAGAATTACAGTCAAATAAGAAGAAAAAGACATTCAGACAAAGATAGACAAAGCTATGGCGAAGAAAGATGAAAAAGGAAACCTCTTGCTAAATTGATAGACAGATTCAGAGCAGGGGGGAAACTTCACTCATGCGTGCAGATTGAATGAACGCAGTGGAATTATTCAAGTTGCAGCTTTTCCATCCATAGCCCAGTTGCCAAAGTTTGTTATGCAGGTGCAGATCTATACCCAGATCCATATGCAGATCCAGATCCAGATCTCATAGTTGCAAAAGCTTTCTGGCACAAACGGCTTCATCCTCTTGTTTTGAATGCAACCCGTGAAGAAGATAGTGCGTGGAAAATTCCTTCCAAGATCCGGTGCATGTGCTCTCATCTTCCAGTTGAAGCTTTCATTGAATTTTCATTCATCCGGAGGTGCTTTCCAGAATTTTTAATTGCTCATATGCAATTAAAAATAAGGATGATGAGTTATCTACGGCCAACCTTGCACTGATGCATGTACAACAGAAGAACTGCAAAAGCTTCAAAGGATAAAAGAGAAGACAATGTGAAGGAAAAAATTCCAGCTTGCTTCCAATTCCAACTGCTTGCAATTCCAGCTTGTTTCCAGATCCAGCCGCTTCAAGATCCAACTAATTCTAGCTTGTTTCCAGATCCAGTTTGAATCAGCTGCATGCAGACATGAAAAAAGACAAAGTTAGCTTTCCTCTTCCTTCTTCTTTCCTCCGACAAAGTCAGCTTTCCTCTTCCTTCTTACTTTCCTTCGACAAAAGTAATTGAGCGATCAATTCAATTATACAACTTAAGTGATTGGTTTAAAAGCCATTACTTGAAGAAGTCAATTACTTGGAGATAGGGTGGCGGGACGTGCATAATAGAAGGTTCTATTTTCAGTTGCAAATCATGCATGTCACGCAAAGAGGAATTCCAGGAAGGAGATTGCCAGCTGTTTCTTTTTCGACTTCCACATGTGTCAGTTCAACTAAAGCTTCCAGCTTGTAATTGCCCCTCTACATTCTATAAGTAGAGGAAAGAACCTTCGGGTTAATAAATATCGATCAGAATTTGTAAGAAGCAATCTTGTGTTCTAGACTTTGTGCTGAACCCCTTGAGAGCCACTTGTTGCAGAGGAATACAAAGAAGCAGGTTTCCGGAGAACTTTGTGTCACGGCGTACTGTGTTTCTTGCTTTAAATCTTAGATCTTTAAGTAAACTTTGTGTTATTTTAGATCTAAATCTAGAGCTGCCTTTGTTTCATAATTCTGTGTGTTCAAATCTATTTGAGTTTCTTCTATGTGCATGTGATTAGCTCTGCAAATCTACCTAATTAGGATGCCACATCTTCCTTACTTCCTCTCTGTAAATACCTTGAATTTCTTCTTCTTTCATTCTTCCTTTCTTAAACAGCTGCTTACTTGCTGCAAAACTTCTTAGTTATGGTTCATGAACTAAGTTGTTAAAGTAAAACCCCTGATAGATAGAAACACATTTTTATTGACAAATCTGACACGGGAGCCTCACCGGTTAAATGAGGGAGATTTATCTCATGACTGCCTAGGTTTGATGCTATGCAGGAAAATCTAGCCAACAAATCTGAAGTGTCCTTTCTCCTGGTTTATCACCTTCATCGCGGTCGTTTTGTTTGTCTGATCGCTTTGACCTTCGTTTCGTTCATTTTGATTGAGAGGTCCTCCTGTTATGTCGTAAATTTTGTTTTAATTAATTAATATTTTATTATTTTATTTAATAAAACTAATTTTATTAAATTTAGCGTGTTTTATTAATAAATATTCATTTAATCCTCATGAGAGTTTTTCGAAAAAATTTGGAAAAACTTTTCTCATTTTCCCCAATTGTCATGGGCATTTAACTACCATGAGAAATTATAATTCCACTTCCAATTGCCGTGGGAAATGTACAATTTTGCTCTCCATCATCCGTTTTTCCCTTAGGAAGGCAGAGAGCTTACAAAAAGTTCTCTAGCTTGTGGGAGAAATCTGGTGTTATTTGCCAACCCAACTTGAAGACAAACGAGAAAATATTGCAAACATTTTCCAAATGCCGAGAAATGAAGGAAAATTGCTCATTCCACTTAGCGCACTCCTCATGCTTTCACATGGTTAAATTTTCCCTTTACTCTCGTGGCAATTAATGCTCACTACCCGAAGAAGTTGGGAATTGGTTAAGAAATTTGGAATCGGTTATTCAACATGGAGAAAGAAGAAGGGGTTACGAATTGAGAAAGCTTCTTGGATCTTCATAACTTCCCTCCGTGCAAAGTGTCTATGGAAAAATAATATTAGAGAATAATTATTGATAGAGAAGAAGTTTTGAATACAATTATTTCCAACTCTCTATTATTTACATGTGAAAAAAACCTGCCTAAGTTTTAGTTGTTTGTGGAAGCAAAGATTCCTCACGCAGATCCAAAGCATGTGCTCACGACTAAACCAGTCCATGCGTTGGAAAAGAAGACAGACCAAGGTAATATTGGCCAAGCATTTGCAAGGGATCATTATCCACACACAGTCCAAGAAATACAGCCCACGCATTGGTGAAGAATAAAACGCAACTGTCTTGGAACAAAAGCCTACGCGGACCAAAGAGGATAGTTCACACAGGAAGAAGGCAATAAAAACCACATAGAGGCAAAAAAACGTCCATGCAAGGGGTGAAGAATAAGAAAGCCATACGCATTTGTAAAAATAAAGGCTCTACCACGCAGGTCAAAGAAGATCCATCACGCATTGGTAAAGAAAAACCAGATCCACGCATTTGGGTTTGATAGCCACGCAGTCCAAGGGAGACAGGTCAAGTTTATTCCCAGCCTACACACTCACAGCTGACAAGAAGGAAGACTTCCCATGCCAAACATAGAGAAACGTCCATGCAGGGTAAAGGTGAAACCATTCCACTCAGGCAAAAGTAGCATTCCAACACAGTCAAATAAAACAGGCCACTTGTGAGAGGAAAGCTCCAAAGGTCACGCATTCACAATGAAAGATTCATCACGTATATCCAAAAACAACAATACACGCCTTAACAAAAGACCAGTCCACGCATTTGTAAAAGAGAAAAGGAGGTCTACACCAAGGAAAAGGAATCATGTACCAGCTGTTAACACGGCCTTGAGTCCTTCATGTCTGAAACCGTTCTATTGTTCCTTGAAGGCTTCAAGGTGAAAATCAGTTGGATTGGCCACATAGGGAAGAAAGACCAATCAAATTCGGCCTTTGAATTGTAGGCTAAGCTGCACTTTACTCATAACAAGAAGAATTAACAGTGAAAATATCTATGGTGGAAGAAAACAAGAAGAGAGTAATCTTGGTAAGCGTCGATGGGAGTGGGGAAGAGGCAGAGCACCCAAACTCTGCAATGGGCTCTCCATTACCTCTATGTTGGGCATGATTGCTTCCTTATCGTCCATGCTCAGCATTTACTGTATTTTATTTCCTTCAAGACCACAACACTTGCCACATATTCCCAAAAGTATCTAGACATTTTGAAGACAATTGAAGATGATATCAAGAGGTTTACAAAGGAAAACGGTCGATTTTTAAAGCACAATATATTAGATTTTAAACACATTTTCTAGTGAATTTTCAAGCTGGTTTGGTAGATGGAATTCTCCATGACTTACTATTTTTTTTATCTTGAGCTTAATGAGCCTGTTCCCAAACAACATTAATATAGGATCAGTCAATGCAAAAAAACATATTCTCAAGTTACCAAAATGCCAAATCTTGAACCAAAGCACGTGAAAGAGTTGGATGATATTCCAAAGTTGTAATTCGGCCTACAAGATGAAATTTTTGCATAACCTATGGAAATTTCTCATGAAAGGATGGAATAATGGCTTCACATTCAAATTTAGTAGCCGACTATGAAATCAAAGCATACAAAACAAGTTGAGATCAATCAATGACCTCTCGTTACATACAAATTGCCTTAATAGAGATAAAATTTCAATAAGTTCTTGGTTTGCGGAATAAGTGGAAATTTCACAATTGAAAGGGGCATGATCCAATGTTCCATTTCCAGTTTTGGCATATGTGTATCATACAAAATGTAGAAATTCTGGTCCCATTATGACATAATAATACTTGTAGGTGTGGTTGTAGGTAAACGACCATGGTAAACCAGAAAAACACTATTGTTGCTAATATGATTGTGGTTTGTGGTAAACTCGTTTTTGGTCAAGGCGAAACCATTGCGAAGCTTAAAATAACCAGATGAGCAGGTGCAATTGTTTTCCCCAAGAGGGGGGGAATGCTTAGGAAAATTATAATATTAGTGCAGTGGTACTGTTGTGGCTTATATTGTGATCATCAAGGCTTACTGCAAAGATGACAAGGTTGTTAAGGACACAAGCTTGTTGAAAGCCGTGTTTTATAAGAAGTGGATTCCAAGTTCAAGACTATGTCCTATATGTTTGTAAGAGTTCCCGTATGAAATCAAGGTTGTTTATTTTATTCTAACTCCATTGTTTCTTTGTACCTGATCTATATAACATGTTAAATCTGGGTAAGGGATTAGAAGATTCCATTTTGTATTTTTATGGAAGAGGTTGAAGAGCTCACACAAGTGAAGGGTGAAGAGGAAGCTACCTACGTATTGTCAAGGCATACAAAGGCTTAAAACCACCTTCATTGAGGAGATCTGCGTGTCAGAGAATTCCACAAATAAGTGACACAATTGTCTTGAGGGGAAAATCCATGCAAGGATATAGAAACAACCCCCACATAGTCCAAAGAGAAAGCCATCGCACTGCTAAGGTTATTAATAGATGGAAATGATTCATTGCATTGATAAAAGGAAACTTCCATGCATGTACTTTGTGAGGCTTTGTTTCTAGTACAAGTTATTTATTGGTTTTGTAAGAAGATGTTTGAGACATTGGAAAGGTTCATATCTTTTTAATTGGCAAAGGCGGTAGATCCTAATTTCACCAATAGGATGAGGAGATAACATTATGGTATTTAACGAAGTGGGAGAGTCCATTTCTCATACGGTTGAGATAGGCGGACCCTACTTTAATGGATAAGGCACTGGGTCTTGTTTTATGTTTTAAAATGACATTTTAAAGTGATGTTATTGTTAAACTCATTTTTAGTAGACTTTTGGTCACTTAAGTGATTTCTAATTTCAAGTTACTTTTTAAAAGTTAGTTGAAAAAGTCAAAGTCACTTAAGGTGCCCTAATTTAATGTTCATGTAAACCCTAATTACCTTGTAACCAACTTTTGGGTTATAAAAGGAAGTTAAGGGCTCATTTGTAAGGGTGACTTTGAGAGAAGAGAAGAAAATACTTTTGTGTGCAAGCTTTGTTTCAGGAAAGAAAATTTGTGTTCTTTTGTGAAGACATTTTTGAGAGTTAATGAAATATGAACTTTGTGTCCCATTCGTTATCTTTTGTAGCATTTGATGTTCTTATGTTCATTAGATGTTAGTGTTTAAATCTTGCATGTGTATAGTATCTTTGATCTTATTGTCAATTTTATTAATTTTTTGTTCTTGTTCACAATGATTAAGCTCTGATATTTACTTACTCGTGTGTGTTCCCTTTCATTTATTCTTGTTTAGCTGATTCAAACTTCGTTTTATTTGAGTTAGTTATTGATTGTTCTATTTCTTTTATATGCACTATTAGGCTATGTTTTTACCTAACTATTGTATGCTCCTTCCATCCATTCCTTTCCTTCATTCCATTTCATTTCCCTCATTTACACTTCTTTCCATTTGATGTCCCAAAACACCCCTCCACATACAATTTTAAATGTATAGATGTAAATATAGTTTTGGTTTTCAATAAAGGCAACCTCACCTTCCTTGAGGAGGGAATTTTTCCCCTGATTGTTGCATGGCATTTGCATGTGTGCAAATCCATTTGCTAACATGTCTGAACCAAAAAAGGTGCAAAGGGTCTTAGTATAACCATGGAAAGGGCATTGCAATTGCAAAACACCTAGATGATAAGCCTACAATCAAGAGGAAAACCCTGATAAATTAAACACTGAGGAAAATGAGCAACCTTGGGTTCAATAATGTCATTACAAATAGTAATAAAATTTTGTTCCTAACAATGCATAGAAGAACAAATAGACCAATGAAAATCAAGCTTATCCACCATGGGAAATTTAGGTGAAAGAAACTCATAGCCCTTGTTGAGAAAGTATTTCTAAATTGGTGTTTCAAAATACCATTTATAATCTTTCCACCATAGACAAGTAGAAAGATCTCTAGATTTGTAAGGCATTTCCCCAAGGATATCATCTAAGTTTTCTTAAAAGGATTCTTTGTCATTATTAGCCAGTGAGAATTTAAATTTGGGTTTTGGCTAAGAAAGTATTGTCTTGGTTTTCTTGCAAAACACATCTTGCATGGTGTGAATCTCTCGTATGAAAATATCGAGGGCATGTAACCAGGGCACCTGAGAAAGAAGGATATTTTTGGAATTAATAACTATAGACCACTAAACTTAATTGGATTGATGGAAAGGTTGTTTTTGAACCCATCCCTATACCACACAAGACATGGTTTGATCTTCTCCCAATCCTTCCAGATGCTCTTCATGAAAAAAGAGTAGAAAAATTTCACCAAATATTTGATAATGACTAGGTTTTGAAAGCCAAGACTTTGTTAGGCCCTTCAACCTTGCGATGTTCCTTTAAAGATGTAATTTTGTAGTGAAATATTTCAAGATTTCCACCCTTCACTAACATAAAAGATCCATTTAACATAGATAGCAACACCTTGATTCCCAATCTGAAGAAATCCAAGACCTCTAGAATATTTGAGGAGGAAAAAAAATTCCTAAGCAACCTTTTGAAATCCTTTTCCAAGTTCAAAACTAGCCCATAAAAAAACTCTGAGCAACTTCTCAAGATTTTTGTAAGAGGATTAAGAAGGATCCCAACACATGGGTAGTAAACATAGGTGGCAATAAGGAATTTGGAGAGAATTTAAAACTTGCCCACCAAGAAGATGGGCTTAGTGATCTAATAAGAGAGCTTTTTTCAACTATGTCCACCACATAATATCAAATACAAGATGAGGTTGCTTGGAATGCAAAAGGAATGCCCAAGAAATCAGTAGATTTCACTACGATGGATCCACTTCCATTGAAAAGTGTCAAGCTAGGGTAGTGGAGGTTGGAAGGGTTACACTAAATATTTCATTATTGGATTATAAATCCTTAAGGAAAGCAATAAACATCAAGGCAATGCTTAGTTTGGTCTATATTGTTCTCATCTTTAATAAAAGTAGAAATAATTGTCGAAAAAATAGCCATTAACCAATTGATCATATGTTGACTTAGGAAAAAACATGCCTTTGACTAGACCTTATTGAGTGGCATTTGTACAGAAATAAGCAAAGATTTCATTAGCTAATACATAGATCCTAAATTCAAGCAAACATCCTTGTTGAATAGAGAAAAAGAGACCAAATTATTTAGAGCTAATGACATTGACATAAATGTAAGCCAAGACATGAGCGAAAAATATTTTCATTGAGCGAATAAAGGTAGGACTAAAATCTAATGCTTTAAACATCATCAAAATGAGGTGAGATTATATTTGATCATAGGATTTTTCAAAGTGAATTTTCACAAGTAGGGCCTTCTACTGAGAACAATAAGCCCACTCCATTCCTTCATAGACTACAATAATATTGTCAAGAATATATTTACTTTAAATGAATCCTATTAATTTTGGGCTTAATAATTATAGGAAGGATGTGATGGATGCGAAGCGCCAAGGCTTTAGCAATAATATTATAGGAGATACTCAAAAAGGTGATGGAGGTCACCAATTGCAAATGAGCTCCAGGTCTTCCATATTTGGTATGAATTTGATGTGATCTTGGCTAATAAATTACGTATAAGTGAATTAGAATCAAAGGTCTATATATAAACCTAGAAGAGGTCATTGTCAACCATATCCCATAGAGCTTATTCACAAGGTAGTAGTTATTATCCATTTGAGAAATAGATTCATACAAATCATCAATAAAAAGAGGTTGACCACATGTAACCATTTTAAAATTGAGAAAGCTTACAAGGGACCAATGTAATGTGTTGATCAAGATTTGTTTGTCACTTAAGGGAGGAGGTTAAGCTTTTGAAAACCTATTATTAGAGAATGAAATCTTGCACCATAGCCAACACTTCTCTACAGTGTTAATCACCTTCATAGATGACCTTAACCTATTTATGGAAATGTTTGAGATAAATAATTTGAAATAATTCTTAGGACAACTTGTTAGCCACTTTGAGCTAGTAGAATTTGGCTTTAATATGAGTACCCTTGACATTATAAGCATCTACAATTTAGACGTGTCACCTAAGATTCACCACCTATCTTTGCAAAATCTTGTGGAATGGTGTCTATTCAAGAGTTTCTAATGAGTGTCTCAACTTAGAAGTGGTGGTGGAATAGTATTTATGCTAGATGTGAGCAAGTTGATGCCTGAAAGTGTAAGAAAACATGTAAATTGAAATTTGGCATCTTCCCACCATGAGAGACACCCTTTATGTCATTTGGTCTAAAGGTCAAATTCCAAACCCACAAGACATGGTGCAATGTGGGCCCATGTATAAGGAAGGAAATATTGAGAAATAAAACTAAGATTTTTAATTCTGATATCCGATTTTGAGTTTATCGAGAAAATGGAGATAACCAATCGAAAATTTTCTTGATGAACCTCTTTTGAGTCATTTTTCATCCAAGAGTTATTTTAAAAATGCCTTGATCACTCTTAAAATCAGATTTCGGGGTTTCCTTAACACATTGCATGTTTTATGCAAGGTGTTCTCCGCCCCCCGAAACCCGACTCGAAGTGGGCTTTCATGTTTCAGGATTCGATTGCATCGAAGCATTCCACTCTCGAAACACATGTGATATGCTTTGTGTTTCCCAAACCCGAAACTTGACACACTGTCACACTTCGGACTTTCAGGTTCTTTACATCAGGTCAAGGTGGATGATTTGTGTGTCATGTGCTTCATGTTTCCCAAACCTGAACTATGACTCATTAATAGTCTCCTTTGTATCATATTTTCAAGACCTGGTTATATGGATTATAGTATCAAAATGGGGTTGCATCTTTTTGCAGTTCCGAAAATTCACCTATTTGTGGGTTGCAGTGTTTCAGGGGTCATCCATGCACCTTCCTAGGTATCCAAGCAATAAGTCGATCCTCATGGAATTGGTTCGGAAACTCCTGGATTTCCACAAGTTCCAATAGAGCAAGCACAAGGCTATCGTTTCCTTTCCTATATCTATTGGAAGATACACTTGTTCATCCATTATCAAAGCTAAAAATGTAATCTATGGAATGCAAGATAATTTTTAGAAAACCATGCTGCCAAGGAAAGGATTTGATTATTGAGGTGTTCTTAAGGCTCACCAGGGTTCATTTTAAGAGACCTCTTGGAAATCGGAGGTGGAGAATACCTGGCGAATATCCCCGGAACTGGTTTCGTGGGAAGGTGAATTTTTTGGGGGTTGTATGAAAAAATTTCGCCTGATTGTCAAGTGGCGCGACAGAAGGCTGCAGACGCGCGACAGGAGATTTTACTGTCGCGCGTCAAGAAAATGCAGTGACGCGCGTCAATAGACCTTAGTGACGCGCGTCAACAACCTTGTTGACGCGCGTCATTGAGGTCTGTTGACGCGCGTCACTGAGGGTGTTGTCCTCTGACCTCTGCTTTCTCATCAAAAATCTCCGTGTCTGAGGTCTTTGTCACGTCTCAACTCTGCACTTGTCTCGCGTCAACAACCCATTTCCTGTCGCGCGTCCACTGTCTGAATATACTGTCGCGCGTCAACACCTCCTCTGTCGCGCGTCACCACTGCCCATGTCGCGCGTCAACACTTCCTCTGTCACGCGTCACCACTGCCCAAGTCGCGCGTCAACACTTCCTCTGTCACGCGTCAACACTACCCAAGTCGCGCGTCAACACTTCCTCTGTCACGTGTTAGTACAGCTGTTGTCACACGTCAGCAATCACAGGCTAACAGTAATCTAAATCTCTGGTGCTTAAGGGTATGCGAGTTAAAATTTCACAGTATTGGTAATTTGTTAAGCTACTTGAGGTTTACTACCCGGCGAATCAACTAGGTTTTTATAGGAGATGTTTTCAAATGAAGGCGAAGCCGACCCCCCAGAAAAAATATAGTATATATTTTAGGCGAACAGGACACCGACCCACTCCGAATAATTCGCCTTTTCAAATTTTCATAAAATGAAATTTTCGTCATATTACGAATATTCGCTGCTAAAATTATCCCTGAGGCTCACAGAACTCTGCAACTTCCTGTTCCAGACCTTGAGGAAATTTGGATCGATTGCAGGGACAAAGTGGTAATCAGGAAAAAGGATGACAACAGATTAAACCTGGATGAAATAAGGATTTTGAATCTTGTTGATATTTATGAGGAAGCAGTTGACAATGAAAATATTGTAGAACCTATGTATGAACAAATGGATGGTGGCAATGCGGGATTCCCTCTAGTTGATTGTTCCATCAAAGAATCAACATCTATCTCAGACAGATCCTCTTAAACCCTCATTCGCACTAATGCATGGTTATATTCATGGGGCCTTCATCACAAGGATTCCAACTTCCCTAAACTTCCTGTCACATCCGTGTCAGAAGAGGGCCCCTCTCGTGAGGAAAAGGATAAAGGTGGAAGCCCACCTAAAAAGGTAAAGTTCAAGTTTGTTAGAAATGGAGTTAAGTCTCACCCTCCATCATCTGTTATTCCTAGTTCATCAGTTGTGGTGTTTGGCTCTCCTTCCCCTTCAATTGTTAAGGAAACACCAGTGAACGCTGTAGTAGACCAACTTGTTCCCTCTTCCTCTCTTGTAACTTCCTCGGTTCCTGTTGTAACTCAATAACCCCAGGTACCCTCTTCCATTTCCTCTCCTTCTCACATTCCTTCTTCTCCTCTACATTCTACCTTGCAGATCCCAACAAAATTTACATCTGTTTCTCTTTCTCCTCCTCCCTCTCCTCCATCCCCTTCATCACCGCTTGTATCTTCTATGGCAAACGTCTTCTCATCCTTGTCCCTTCTTTCGAGTGGAATTGAATTGAATTTGGGATTTCCACCAGTCACTTCTGGAACTTTAGTTTCCATCCCCTTTCCTCCTCCAATATCTTCTACC
Organism: Taxus chinensis; assembly: GCA_019776745.2. Classification (NCBI taxonomy): domain Eukaryota; kingdom Viridiplantae; phylum Streptophyta; class Pinopsida; order Cupressales; family Taxaceae; genus Taxus; species Taxus chinensis. The sequence continues at coordinate 79,146,073 of CM034153.1, read as the reverse complement.
ATCGTTACCGACATTCTTTCCACCCATCCATCTCTAGTTACTACTTTTCTCACTCCTCCAGGTTCTACACTAATGATTTCAGCTCCTCTTCCAGAGGTGCCTTCCTCTTCTGTTCGCTCTTGGATAATAATTCAGACACCAAAGAAAAGGAAAAATATTGTACCTCATGAGGATTTCGATTTGAATTCTCTAAATCGAACACCTTCTAGATAAATCAAGAAACCTAAGACCATCTCGCGTATCTCTGTCAATGCATATGGTCAAAAGTTTGCACATATTTTCATGCCCACCGCGGAATAAAACCAAAGAGGACATTATGGTTGCACACTATCAAATTACAAAGATTGACATTGGGAAGGTCACTGTTGAAGGTGCTCAGTAGGATGCACAAGCTGCTATAGATAACCTTTGCAAAAAAAATCAGGGAGACTAAGGCCTCCAAAGATGAAATGAAAGAAAGATTTGAGTAATTGACGGATGTCTTGCTCAAGCTCTCCAATCCTAAGAAGATTTAGATCTCATCTCCCACTCCCACTCCAATCTGTTTTGATTTCTCTTCCGTACCCAAAATGGATAAAATCAATCAGAAAGGTAGAGCAATGGATGATTGGATTCATTGTCTCCCTGTGTAGGGAAAAATGGTAATTAATTATGCGGTGAACACACTCAATGTATTCAAAAAGGCCATATAGGAGGTTGATAAGATGAAAGATGAAATTCTTGAAGAAAATGGTAATTTAGATCTAAATTTGGAAGCTCTGAGAGAGTTTAAAAAGGTTCATTCATATATCTTGATTAAGGAAGGAGTTGTGGAAGACGTTGACAAACATTTCAAGTTTTGTAAAACAATTGAATTCCGGGTAAAAATCCTTCAAGAGGCTTGTAGCAAGCTCTAACAATCTATAGAAGAAGCAATTGATGCCACTCATGACATCGACGATGAATTTTCAAAAATCCTTCTAAAATTTTTGGATGATGGTTTGAATATTTTTCCTGCGGATGAATTATTCAAGGCCTTTCAGGAGTTGGTTGAGAAGGAATCTACATCAGGGGAAGACTTTGGTTTGGAAGCTATTGACAAGATGATTCTCTGTTAGAGTGTTCTTAACAACTTGGCTAAATTTATTAGGAAATACCAAAAACTCCCAAGGAATATTGACAATACATATGAAACTTGTGAGGTATTGAATCAATACTCTTGCGGACCAAATGAGAAAGAATGCCAAGAGATGATCTAGGGGTTTCAGGAATTTTGATCTAGGAAGGTTGATCCTGAGGAAGAAGAAGATAAGTTTTAATGATGGATTTATCATGCCATTTCTATTTTTCATTCGACATGTCTTTTTCACAATTGTTAGGACATACTTTGAATATGCAAGTTTGACTGGGTTTTTTTGCAAGAACCAGTCAAAAGAACTCTTAAATTTGTATTTACTATTTTTAGTATGTTGTTCCAACTGTTTCCTTATTTTTCTCCACCCCTTATCTATAAATTTTAAATGTCGTGGCATTATAAAGGGTTGGAGATTTTTTGTATGACATAAAGCTTAGAGTTGGAAAAAGAGAAATACTTTGTGTTTTATTTTTATCATCGAAGAATATTAAAGATATCTATTGCAAACTTTGTGTTGTGGGAATATATTTTGCATTTGAGGTATTATTCTTATGTTCAATGCATTAAATTGTTCTTTTATTTAATATCTAGTTCATTAAACCTTCAACGTGTTATTACAATTTAATTGTGTGTGATTATATTTTGATTTGTGTTTGCTTAAGAGAAATCATGTTCTTATCTGTTCTTTTCATTTCTAATAAACTTCTTCCTTCTCTCTTCTCTTTTTCTCTTTACTCAGATTCCTTTCTAATAAAAATAAATCTACTGGAATGAGATCCCAACCATGAAGGTTAGAATAGTGTAAATATTCTACATATCTTTTGATGTGTTTTAGGTTAGTATTAAACATGGTTCCTTCCCTTTATTCGAGGTGGGACTTTGTCCCGTGTACTATGGTTGAACCTCATATTTTTTCTTTGACAAAATATTCGACCAACAAATTTTGGGCCATTTTAAGAGCGATTCAATCTAGAAAAAAATGGAAAAGTGGTTGAAAAGAACAATATTTGGCAACACTTTCATTGGTAGCTAAATCAGCTGGCACAAGAAAAAATGGTTGTGAGGAAAGCATGGCATGATTTAGATGTTTAAGGACTCTATAATGTCCTTGGTGGAAATTATACCAAGTGTGTCATATGACTTAGTTGGTGTGGCACCTTACATTGGGGTCATAAAAGCTAAATTTATTCTGAATGTATATCCAAGTTTCTCTTTCACCATCTATCAAGCACGCGTATAGAATACCAATATTTACGATTTCCATCTCAGCATATCTCTTGAATTCAAGTCAACAATGGATCCATAAATGTTTTTTGAAAATTGATGTTGGTTAGAATGAAGAAAATCATTAAGTTTAAATTATCATTTGGCATCTGGAAGAATTTCACCTTGCTTGGGCTATCGAGAATGGTTGTGAGATCGACGAGACTCTTATTTATGAGGAGAAATCGTATGAACATTCACTAGTCCTTGATCTTGTTCTCAGTTCTTCTCTCCATCCTCTCCTTTGAACTCTTGATTCGCACATACTTCCTAGTTTATACGAATGATTTGTCAAGTGTGTCATGGAGAGCAACATATATCTAATCCAGTTTTTCAAGCTAGTTGTTTGCATTATTAGATTGATTCTCATTAGCGTTGTTGGCATGGTTAGAATTTGTGTGGGTATGTACTATGATATCTATTTAGGTGATTAGAGTTATGTGTTAGTGAATGTAATCCAATCAGGTCAAAGTGTAGATTTTGGCTTTGATACCAAAATATAACAACCTTTTAATTCCTTTAATGAAAAACATAATTTTTTTGACACATAAAAAATTAAATAGTTTTCTAGTAAGATTGTTAAGTCATAATTCAAAAAGAAATAGTAAATGAAAACATCATCCTCTTTTCTCATAAATTAGTTCATCTAATATTAATTTACAACCATGTGTTTGTTTGTTTATTTCCAAAAAATATAACATTTATTTTATAGTTTAGCTCATTAAATAATGCACTACTAATTGACAATCATAAGAACATCTGTAAAAAAATTCATTTCTTATTCGCATAATTTACAAATCATAATAATTGTTGTCCAATGCATTTACAACTCATATATGCAAGCATATAATAATACTATAATGGGAAAACCTGCTGAATTGGTAGAAATAAGTATATTACATAAATGAAGGTAACATAAAAAATTCAATGTTCTATGTATACATAGGTATTTAGATGATCAAAGCAACTGCAATTGAATGAGAGCATCATCAAAGAAGTTTATCTCCAACCACATACCATGAAGGATTCATGTTCATCTATTTGAATGAGTGGTATCCCTATCATTTAACTGGGGGAGAAACGATGGGTATTCACACTTTAACATATCAAATGATGAGAACCATGTATGTATATCCATACTACCACTACTATAAGTAGTTAACCATAATCATATGGTATTCCTCACTATCTAACAACTACCTAAAACACATAGTTATAGGTTTACTATGAAAAGAAAATGAGCGTGACAGACATTGCTTTGGCTAAAGTGTTATATGCTTCACTAGAAACTCAATATCTCAAGGTTTGCAATACCTCAAGAGACTAGGTATCCGGTTCACACACACAACAATATAAGTAAACAAAACCAAGAAATTATTAAAGGTTGGATAAGGGGGAGGATTTATGAAGAGCAGAGCTCCCTTAGTGACTCCTACCTTATGTACAAGGTCAACAAATAACACAATAAACAAGAAATATTCTCTAGTACACGTGAAGGCATATAAGGAAACTTGTATGAGTAGATGTGCCTGTTTGCATTCATTTATACATAATAAATTATCTAATAACACTCGATTTTATAATATGGATGAAAACATTCAATGTATCTTTCCTAATCAAGATAAAAGACACTAATCCATAAAAAACTCTCCAACTAGGAGATCATATCACCCATATAGTTAAGAACACAAAATCAATTATGAAGCCAACCCTCAAGTCCCGCGTCTAAATAAAATACCAAATAACCCCCTCAAAAATGAAGCAAATCAAACATACAAACATATTCTTGTCACTAAAATTAAGAGTGATGCTCGTAATACACGGATCATGTTAATGTGATCAACAAACTAAGACAAGTGTTATCCCTAACAAGGCTGATAATAATAAGTGATGTAGGAGCATATGGGCTCATAAGAAATATTTCACCACCCAAAAATAATGAGTTAACAAATAAATATTTTTATTGTGTCAGACCAATCCTAAGCAATCACTAAAAGATCCATTTCCTTAGTCATTTTATAGAAATCAAAAAATCCTATTCAAAGCCACAAAATACTATGAATGTCACACAAGCTTATCTAACTTGCACAACACTAAAAATTCTGCTAAATATTATCCAAGCCATGTAAAATCATGAATGATGTGCAAGCTTATCTAATTTGTGTAATACTATGAATGCAACACAAGCTTAACCAAGGCACACAAAACTAAGAATGTCATGTAAATCTATTTGAATATGTGCAATACTATAGAATCCATGGAATCCTATCAAAGGTCGTGCAACTCTATAAATTACACATAATATTGGTTGAGTCCACGAGACATTGTGAAAGCCACGGAACACTAATAATTCCATGAAATACCACATTATGGGGACCACTCCCAATTGCTTCTCTGATGAGATTTGTTTATAATAGAATCACATGTCAACATCAATATATTTAGTAAAGAGAACATGTAGTTCTTGTTTGTTTATGATATAATCACGTGTTAATATCAATACATTTAATAGAGAGAACATGTAGTTCTTGATCCCTTTATTTCAAAAAGGAACCAAGAGAATGATTTGATTAAGCTTAATTGAATGGAGGATAAATTCTAGATTTGATCAATGACTCTGAGTAACCACCTAAAGAGTATTCTATGAATATTATTTGCATGTTAAAGTCATCTTGTCTTCCCACTAGAGATATGAGAATTAAATAAGTAGAATAGAGTTGTGAACTTGCAAAGGTAGTTAGATATCTTAGATTTGGGAAAAAAGATTGAATTCTGAGTTAATGAATCGACTAAATTCCCTTAGGTAAGTGTGAGTCGAGTGTGGTTTTATAGAAGCTTCACAGTCTCTGCAAGCTTATGATAGGTCTAGGACTGAAATCCTTATCAGGTCTCTTTCCAAGTCTTGTCATAAGATTATTATTAGGGTATTAACCTATTATGCCCAATTTTGTAATATTTCCTTATGTTAATGGAAAATCCTTATTGTTTTATTTTCAATTGTTGTGTTTGATATATTACTTCGATGAGGTCCAAGTATGACAAGGGCTATGTGATATAAGACATCCCTTTACTCAAGTGACCTAACCGCAACTACATTAATAACGATAGTGATTTTTCAATGTATTAAAGGAGTTTAATTTTAGTTTAACTTACTCAATCAAGATCTATTCAAATTTATCCTACGCGGACCAAGGCTACCCCATAGTTTTATGCAAGTTTACACCTCTTTAGGTGGTCATTGATCCATAATCCATGTTTAAATAGTCAAGTATAGTCCAACAAATTCATGGTAATAACTCTTTTCAAGTATTGTTATAAATAATTATCACAGTTACATTACTAGAATTTGATTCAAATCCTTTTTTGAAAGTACAAAAAAGCATCTATAGGATGGTAGTAGGTTTAGTATTCTTCCATCAAGTCTCTTATAGATAAAAGGTGAATTTATGGCTCTAAAATCTATACTCAATTTGTAGTCCTTGAGTAGGTAACTATCTTATTACCTCAATTGGAAGCATATATATTAAGCACATAATCTTTAAGGTAAAAAAATCACTAAAGCAATCATTGAAATTCTATTTACCATTAAGGAAAGCTACCATTTGTATATTCAACAAATCATAACTTTAAAATAAAATATAAATCTCCAAACAAGGCATGTAACTATCATTTCCTTTAGTGTTGGAAAGTTTTCACTTGGTATTTACTTGACACTTTAATGGTTTATAAGAAACATCCCAAAGTGATGCAAGAGCATCACTCCTAGCTTGTAAATATGGTCGAAAACGTCAAATTTTGGCTTGACATTTTGCATGTAGGTCTAGGTGGTTATTTGAAGTCAATTAGTGTTGCTAGTTTTGTTTTAGTCCTTCACAAATTTGAATATTACATTTTCCCTTCAAAATGCAAATTTGAATCTTAAAAGCCATTTTTGGATTGGTTTAGGTGTTATGATGCATTATTGGAGCAAATAAGATTTGTAATGGATGAAATAAGGCATAACATGGGTGTCTTAGGTCCTCTCTTGGGTTGGAAGTCATAACAAGTTTGCTAGTACTATAGACTTGAGGAATCTTGTTAAAATATCTTCTTAATGGTGAACTCATACATATAAACCATGGGTGCAAGTAACCTGCGGACTCAAAACCTTGGTTATGGGGAATTAGGAGGATATTTAAACCTTAAATGTAACTAAGTAGACTCATTCCATTCGAATGAGAATAAAAAAAGAGAAGCTTTAAGGAGAGTTGGTAGATTTTCTTGTTTTTCAAGCATGGTGTAACAGTTCAAGAAATCTACGTACACGAGCATTGATGAATCTTTAGTTTTCCATATTTCTTGGTGGGAGCACATGCATGATAGATGTGAGATGAAGTCCTTTGTTTTTTTGCTTGAAAGTTGTAATCATCAAGGAAAGTCCAAGTTTCATTGTGTATATTTTGTATGAATAAGTGCAAGTTGATTTCTACGAAGGTTGAACTTGATCAAGAAGTAGGAGTTTAAACTTGAGATGAGTTTAGATGAAGTGTATAGGCAATAATGCACCTACAAGACCTCTGACAATTAGGGTTTAAGTGTTAATTGTGGATAAATGTCTATAATAGTCTGTGTAACTACAACAGTCAAACCAAGATGACTAGGTTGATGGGTGGATCTTGTTCAAAGGGATGAAAATTTCATGTGAATAAATTAGATATTACTTGGAAAAGATAGGAAATAATATAAAAAGAACCTTGGAGGATAAGAGTTTACAAGTTTTAGTATTGACAGTGCTTAGTCAAGTCTCAAACCTGGATGCTCTATTTTCTCAAGCAGTTTCAGTGGAAATCAATCGAGTTTCATGAATGATTGAAAGGAATCATTTCATTGTCATTATATTGTGCTCGGGAATGTTAATTCATACCTTGAGGAAACATATTAGGGTTGGAAAATGTTTACAGGTGTTTTTATAACAATATATCCTCTCTCGGGTTCATCAAGAAACCCTCCTAGGGTTTGAGAAATTAATACATTTCAAGACCTTGCACATGCATGCAAAGCTTAAAAACTTGTAGAATAATTTTCATAGGATCCTTAACCATATTCAAGAAGAGTTATTACAAGTTGAGATCTCAGTTATTTGTTATTGATGACAGTCTTCTCTCTAAAGCCATGTATAATTTGGAGACCTAATGGGAAACTGAAAATAGTGAGTTTGGAGAAAATTGTGTGAAGGAATACCCTATGAAACCCTACATACATATGAGCTAGCCAGATGGATGTCCCTAATAGGTGATAGTTTGTTGAATGATTAAGTATAACAAAAGTTATCTCAGAAAAGGTGTCTAGGTAGGGCTAGAAGGAAGCAAAGGTAAGAAGGAGAGAAAGTGAACAAGTTATCTAACAGGGTATTTGGAGGATTAAATTTTACACACACATCAAGGTGGATAAATGCTACTTATAAGTGTGACTATTTTGTTTGGGGTGTGCCTACGTTGCTCTAACCACCAACCTACCAGGGGCAAATTGTTTGAGAAGCCTATAAGGTAGTTTTACAAGAAGGTGAGAAAACTAAAACTTTTGATGGATTTGAATCATTTTGATGATTGAATTGAGGTGGTATGAGGTCTAGTAACATGGTGAAATGATTAAGTAAGTGCATTAACGTTGAAAACTCCAAATTTGCATGATTAAGAGGTTTTCTTGTCTTGAAAAGATAGCTTGTTTTGAAGGTCTAAGTGAGTGTTTTTACTTTTGGTGACCATACTAACATTTTGAGTTGATTGGAAGTGAAATAGGATCTGCATCATAAGGGTAAGAAAGACTCTATTCAAAATTACATCAACTTATACTATTGGTTATCACACAACATGAGTCATTAATCCCCAAAGTAACAAGATAAGTTATTATCACAAATGTGAAACAAGTTCTGTTACAAGAGGGTTCCATTTCACCCTTTCTGAAAAAACCTCTCGTTAATAATTATTGTCATGACAAGGTCTACTTAGTGATACTACCTTTAAAAAGGTAATCTTTTTAATATTTTTAAGCTCAAGATCTTTGTCTTGAGTACAATATCTCATAACCTTTATTTAACTAATGTTTGAGTAATTACAAGGTCGAGACAAGGAATATAGTTCCAACTAAGATTAGAAAACCCAAACCACAATTACAAATAAGAAAAGTGAAGATAAGATTATGATGTACTCCATTATCACGAGCATGACAATTGATGGTGTGAAAACCCTTTTATTATATCATTTAAATACATGTCCAAATTTAAGACAATACAACTACCAAAACCTTAGTACACAATAGAGAAAGCCAAAACAAATATTTTCGAGAGCCATGAATCTAAGAAGAAATTTATCATTTCTTCCATTCTCAATGTACATATGATGGGAAGGCATTAATCATGGTTTTAGAGGAAAAACACTAAAACTAGGGTTTGAAAGCCTTAAAAAACAAGCTTAAACTATATCAAACATTAAATCACTAAACCCAAGTACCACACAACCTTGTTAATCAGTCCTAAAATTTGTTTCCAAAATGAGCTCATTCTGGGTAACTGGGCCTTGTTTCCCCTGTTTTAGAATGCTTTCACAATTTCTTTTGAGTGTTTTAAGTTGTAGTATGTGTAGAGGTTTGGGGAGGAGTTGGAAACATCTCCAACATTATCTTCTCAATGGTTTCATTCATTTACCGTTTCTCCCCTATTTTTTGCCTTAAATGGATTCACTTTCATCCTCTGTGCGGCTTTAGATTTTTTCTACCCTTGGAATTCAATTTTGGGATGTGTTCTTAGTTGGTAGAGTTTAAAAGAGTGTTCATAGTCATCCTTAGACAAATTACAGCTCTCAATTGTATCACATTTCACTTTTGAGTGTTTTAAGCTTGTGCTATGAAGCCTACAATTAGTTTTGGGGGAATTTGGGAGGTAAAATACATGAACAATGATTTAGAGATAAATTTGAGACCCTTAGTTGCATGCTTGGCCTTTGGAAAATATATTTTCACCTTCATTGGCGATGTCTACCTTCCACTCAATATGCACCACTAGGGTGCATATTGAGTGTAGTGCATATTGAATGGAGGGTAGACAATTCCCCCACATAGAAGGCTCTGAATTGCACCGCACGACAAAATCTAGAAGTGTCGGGCACCCAAGAAATTTTGACCAAGGTGGAAGAGATCCCACGAGGATTAGGAAAGCTTGTGAGTGGTGCCACGTGACACCAATGACGGGCTACTATGTGGACCAAATTCGGGCATCCAAAAGTCCAGCAAAGTTCAACCAAGGAAGAGACATAATAAACTAAAGAAATTCACATATCCCGTAATGAATAGCATGAAAACACATGGCACTAATCACAAGTTTCCATGTGGCATAAGATTAGAGCACGAAATTGTACCATGCTGACCAATCACAAGTTTTCAGTTCCTCGGATGGCATAGAATGAGATGAGAAGTGATAAAAACTAAGAGATCTTGTAACAAATGAAACAAGGACACGTGAAAACATCCAAGTAAAAACCGATTGAAAGGAGACACATGGCGAGAGGTAACTGTTATGTTGAATTTGATGGTTACGTGAATATCATCTACATTTCAAGCTAAAGAACCCCTAGCAAATAAGAGGCAACTACGTGACACCAATCAAGGCCTGCCATGTTACCCATTGAAAAATTGGAGGTAACACTAAATTTTTTCTCTAAGCTTTAATAAGTGACAAATGACATAGTTTTGCATTTCTAGCCATATCATTTGATTGGGGACACCAAATCAATATTGTTGGAAAGATCTTGAAAAATGTTGTTGTACCAAAATCTATACGTAGGCACATTCAAAGGTAATAGGCCATTTTTCACATAAATGCAAATTAGGGGTAGATTTAGAGTTAAATAGGGACCATTTCTTGAGTCCAACATGTTGACCTAGTGTCAAACCTACTCTATATCAATGTAGCAACTATTTTTAGTGATTTGGGATTTGAATTTCTCTGAAGTTGAAAGTTAGATTGGGTGTTTATTGTCTGCAACCATGTTTGAGCGAGTTTATGCGACTCCAAAAAATTTAAAGATTTTATCCTTTGTTTTACTTACATGAAAACATTTCCACTACATAAACAATAATATAAGGTTGGTTGTGTCCCATAACAACCCTTCAACATTTTGTTATCTTGCTTTTGTTTTATTGGTGGATATAGTGTGTGGGGCACTTATTTGTAGGATTTTGATTCACTTTGTTGTTAAAACCCAAGGGAGAGTGACCCCAACTTCTCTAGTGAATCACTATCTTATTGTTTTATTTTCCTCCTCCCTCTTTTTTTCCTTTTTATTTTAAGCTCAGTGTTAATGTAGGCATTAGAATAGTTAGGTGTAAGACCTAGCTTTCTCTAAAGGTATGCTTTCAAAGAGCCCTAAAGTTCCACACTCTGGAAGCATTCCCATATTGTTGTATGTGTTTCTAGGGTGCACATATTTTCATACCAATACACACCACAAATCTAAAGAAGAAGAATGTCATGGTATTCCCTTCACATTATAAAAGAGGAGTGAATTATAACATTGCGATCATGACTGTAAAACAACCTTTAAACATAACTATCTCATTTAAACATGGAGGAACCATCTATTTCACAACCAAGAGGGGAGTAAAGCTAAAAGCGAGATAAAAATGCATGTATACTAACACAAAATGAAGTCTACAAAAACACTATGATGTATGAAAACCAAAAAAATAACTCTCTTCTCTTTCTAAAGCATGTAATATGACGTTATCATTGTATGGCTTCATTACCTTTAAATAAAATGTGAAGAATTTTTCCTCCCAAAATTAGAGCTAGCTAAAAATAGATCTAGATTCACTCCTTTCTTCATCACCATAGCTTCTAAACATTTAAGCATGATCCGAAACCATTATACATTTAATAGGTTTTCAAACTCATTGTAATAATTTTCCAATGGTGGAGTCCAGTTAGGTTTTCATGCAACTAAGTTGCATGTTTGCAAAGTTATCATGAACTATTGTTAATGGGCTTGATAATGATTATCAAAAAGGCAAAATAATCCACACTTCAACTACTAAAAAGAATTTCCATCAAGTGGTAAGGCCATTTGGCCTTTTAATTTTAAATTAAAACAACCTGGTTATTTATATATTGAAGGCAAAGTTTTTAAAGGCCCCATTGGGAATGTGTTAGAAGAAGACACTTTAGACCAGAACGTGATGAATCTATTATGACCCAAAACCATATGAAAATGCAACATCATGTCATACATATATTTGTAATGTGAATCCATTTAAACATAATCAATGTGAGCCAAGAATTTCAACCTGAAATATAATGATAAACGTAGAATTTCCACCAAACTTTATTTGGTGTCAATAAGATGTATCTAAGATCAACCTAGTAGAGAGTCGACTAGCATTCGTGTAATATTGCTAGAAAGAGGGCATGATTCATGCTCATGCTACATATGGCAACATGTTCTATCAAGGGTGGTTTGCATCACTTGATGTAACCCAGGTAGTAAACATTGTTGTTTTCTCTACAATGTATAGTGATGACAATATAAATTAGACAAGTAACAAGCAAAAGCACAAGAACACTCTCGTAAATAGACAAGGCACTAAATCATGAAAAAAACGTGCAATAACACTCATGCACATGACTGCAACTAACAAGCAATATTGAATCCCAGGCCCTTGAGTGTCTGTAATTCTCCTTACCTTTTATGTTTTGGCATGTTTACCCTGATCTGCAATTCTTTCCCTGATGATGTGTTTCCTCTAAGTGTCATCAATTTTTGAGAGGGGAACATGTCCCTGCATCAACCTCATATTACCAAAAAGGTAGTTATTTTGATAGATTAGGAATATCAATAGCTAAAGTAAACATAATTATTATTAAACATGACACCCATGTTAATTGCATTGTCATTAGTAATATAAAATTCCATTAAATTATAACAATCAAAATCATAATAACTCATCAAACATTAATTTAATAAAAACATTATCAAATAATAAATCATTATGTTACTAAGAAAAAGTAGGATGTGACAATTAATAGGTTGAAAAGAAATTTGAGAGATGAGTGCATAAGAGGGCATATGTTGCAAATATTGAATGACCATACTAAGGATAGGGGGTTGACCAAGATTCATTGAAAAAAAGTATTGAAACTTAAGATAACTTGATCATAATTACAATAACTTATATATCCAATGTCTAGTACCTTGTAAGGAACCTCTTTAGGCATAACCCTGGCTCCTTTTTTCAAAGGAGCCTTTTCACATATGGTTTGGTTTGAAACCTCTTTTAATATAATCATTAACAAGGCATCTCATTATAGTTTACCATCATATATAAATCTTAAAATGCACATTAATCTCCACTCCTTATTTTCCTTCTAAACAACCTTGTTTATCGTGATTTGTTTCATATACATTATCAACTTGATACTCAATTGCAACATTACAATTGACAAGTGTAAATTTCACATCATCACCAAAACAAAGTACATTTTTTAAAACAATCCAGTTATCATTTCAAATTCCATTTTCTTTTTCAACAAGACATAAAAATAACAAACAAAATTTCAACAAAATTAATAGGTTTTCAATAAAACCCTAATAATAATTCTTATTCCACTCACAAATCTAGAAAAATTAGGTGACATAAAATGAAAACCTAAAAATACATCTTATAATATCGTAGAATTTGAAAAAAAAAAAAAAAACATCAGAAAAATTATTGCATGGTTTGGAATCAAATGCAATATAACTAGGGTTATTGAATGTAACACTTAAAATATCTTACATATAAACTTGAAAATTCACAATATGAGCAACATCTAACCCTCATAAGGGTATAAAAGAACACATGTTTATCAAAATGTGATTTAGATAAATGAATTTACACTGAATCACAACATAAATATACATAAACATTTAACTCGATCCCAATACGAATAATACAAAAAAACAAAGCTATTTAATAATTCAAAAACCAATGCAAGCAAAGATGATATGCAAGGTTTAAGCTTGTCTAATCATATCTCACGATGTAGTGACAATCATCAAAATTTGATAGTGTAGACCATGGTTTTCAAGCAAGGTAAAAAGAACCCAAAAAACTCTTAGAAAATGGAAAATATTGTCCAAATAGTCAACTTCTGAACTTGGTAATGTCCAAATCATTAAGTGTCGTTCTTGGTAAATTTCACACAAGTGAAATCCATTTTGACGATTATGATCATGTAATCGAAGGCTCTAAAATCCTTGCTTAGATTTATGGATTTTCATTCCTATCTCCTTCAAAACAAAAAACAAAGTTTTCCCCTATCAGGGACATTAGTATCTAAAAAACTACAGGGAAGTGGTGTTTATTTTGGGGTTGATGTTACACTAAGCTCGAACCTCATCAGGTCTCTAAAAAGTGTACATTATTGAAGAAAACAAATGAAAAATTGCACTAATTCATTATCTAAATGAACAAATGTAATGTATGGCCTTCCCCTTTCGATGATTAATCTAACATAAATAAATGATCGATCCTCTCTAGTGCCTTGTAATTTCTTAGTGGATTTATTTGAATAACAATTTGTTATATTTCCTCTTAGATTGCTAAATGTTAAATGACTTAGAATGTCTTTGTATTTATAGATAACTTGAATTCAAATTTAGACCATGTTTGCACCCAATTTGACCTCCAGTAGTCAGTGAAGAACAATGAGTGACAAAACTCAAGTTGAAAGGGATCACACAAACACTATTTTGGAGCATCTAAACTTTTCATGTAGACTCTAGACAGTTGCAAAAGTGTGCTGACATTCTTGATAAAGAAGACATGAAACATAAGAGGCATGAAAAGGAGATAGATAAGAACATGAAGAATTTGATGACACTTCCAATTCAAATTCCATAGTTTATATTGATGATTTTAGAGCCATAGAAGTAATTCATAGATGCATTAAAGAGGCGTATCTAACTTGGCGTAGTAAGGCATGCATATGGAAGAAATTGATCAAGATTCACTGGTTTCCTTGGGTATATTGAAGGAGAGAGGAAGGCCAAGCAAGTAAACATACTTATCCCACAACCAATCAACCATTATGTTAGTAGGAGGGCTACTTCCATTGTGATGTCACCCCCATTGGGATAAGGATCATAGTTTACTAAGTTTTATATGCTGCCATAGACCAAGCTTACCAACAATTATGGGATTAATATTTTTGAATGAGCACCTTAAATTTTCTAAAGATTGTATTAAACTATTCTTTTTATCAGACCCTGTGTTTTTTGATGGAGCAAGGATAGGAAAATAAATGCTTTAGCAAGGATTTTAGAAACATATTTGGCTAGGGTTTGACAAAGCAAAGAGATGAAAATAAATTCTTAAGCGAGGATTTTAAAATCATATCTAGCTAGGGGCAGTTAGACATGTATTTAGAGGCAATTGAATGAGTTTTTCTTTTCTTTTTAAGATTGTGAAGCCATAGAGGAGGAGGGGAAGGTCAAACAAAAAAACATACTCATCCCACAATAGGAGGGCCACTTCCATTATGGTGTTACCCCATTGCCATAAGGATAAAGGTATATTGGGTTTTATATGTTTTTGTAGGCTAAGCCTATCAACGAACACGAGATTAATTTTTTGAATGAATGAGAATTCTAGAGCCGTAGAAGCAATTCTAAAATGCATCGAAGATGCTTATTCGACTTGGGGTAGTAAGGAATGTATTTAAAGGGAGTTGTATAGAATTTTGTTTTGATTAGCAATTCCAAGATGCAAAAAAGAGTTATCTTTGAATTCAAAAGCAAGACATGTATTTTGAGGCATGGGGTAGTAAGTAACGTATTTAGAGGCAAAGTTGTTATATATAGCATAACCATTACACACTGAAAATACATTTCCGATTGGGGTAATAAGATATATATTTTGAGGAAATTGTATGAGAATTGTTTTTTCATTATGAAACGATAAAAGAGGAAAGGGGAGGGTCAATTAAACAAAAATATTCATAGTGCACCCAATCAACCATTAAATTACTAAGAAAACAACTTCCATTATAACATCACCCTTCTAACATATAAATCAAGGTAATATTGAAGTTTATGTGTTGGTGCAGACCAACCATCCTCCTTAAGAATTCCACATTGGCTAGAAAAAGACATTAAAAACAAATAACATTTACATATTTTAGAGATGCATTTAAAAAATAAAAAATCACCCATATGGCCTGTCATGCATTGAGGTGGTCCCTCGTAAGCTTAGTATGCAGGATCAGAAACATTGTGATGCTTCTCTTTCATTGGATGAGCTTCATAATTTCCTTCTTTGTCTTGTGGACGATAAGTCGCTTGGGTTGGATGACTTCCCCTGTGAATTTTACAAAACAACTTGGCATATCGTTGGGTAGGATTTATTACAGGTCTATCAAGAAGCTCTTCGATCTCAATCCCTTGGGAATCTTATTAACATTTATTCCTAGAGCTGGTAACCCGGGGCTTATATCCAATTAGAGACCTATCACTCTTCTTAATGTTTCATACAAGATTTTGGCTAAGGCTTTGGCTCTTCGGGTGGCACCACTGCTTCCTAAAATTGTTCGACCCGAGCAATCTAGTTTTGTTAAAGGTTGCTACATTCTGGAAAATCTTATAGTTGTTTAGGCAGGAATGGAATGGGCTCGCTCCTCTCTTCAAAAGGTCATTTTTCTAAATGTTGAACCCTTGAATTGACCAAGTACCTGAGGTGCGAAGAGTTGTGGCACATGGAAATAGGGCACAAAGGCACATGCGAAAGTAGCTCTTGGGGATGTGCGAGGGATCGCGCCCAGGCAGGATAGATTCAGGACTTGGTCGATATTGAACAATGAGTAAAAATGTGTTAAAGGAATTAATGGAAAAGCGAACAAATACAATTATGGATAAGCTATGGATACTTACAGCTCAAGAAAAGAACATTCCAGGTTATCATTACGGTTATCTTGAAGGGATAAGGAGCCGAGTTTGTTGTGGATTAGCGGGCACTTGCATGTTAATGATACTCAATTAGGAAAACACATGATGACATTTGGCATGTTTTTGGGTAGTGGTTGGACGATCATGAAAGATTCCTTCAAGCCTTTTCTTGTAATGATGAGCGGTTAGAAGAGATTGCTTCCAGTTCCTCCTTATGGATGGCTTTGCAGGATATTAGAGAGAGAGAGAGATAGAAATAAATAGAAAAAAGTGTGTACGTGTAGAGAATAGATAGAGAGTGTTATACGTGATTGTAAGCTCTGTAATGAAACCATGATAGAGAGTATGTTAAGGCTTTGTTGTTGTATTATCTCCATCTATGAAATCTTTTAATGTATTCTTAACTATTATAATGTGATGAATGAATACAATGGAATGATTCTGAACATATGTGTTATGGCTCTTGATCTGTGTGTTCTCTTTATTGTCAATGAATTCATACCCTTGTGTTCTTGATATTATTTAGGGTTTATCTATGATATTGTTGCAATGTGACCATGTTTACTTCCATATGTGGGGTGTCTGAACCTAGATCTTGTTCTTGATCCGGGTTGTAAGAATGACTAATTTCTATTTGTGCAACCATATTTTTGTTAATGGAGAACATTCTCATGAAGCTCACATAAAAGAGGGGCTTGACACCTGCGTGTGCCTCGGTTGAGCATCTAAACCAGTCTGGAGATGTGTCAATGCGTTTGGGGTTTGAAGAGAAGTAAGAGGTAAAGAGAGACTACATTTTGGCTCCGTTTCCCAGACCTCTTTACGAAGATGTTGTGAGAATCGTGAGTGATAATGGAGTGCTTGACCTTGGACAATGTCAAAGTGTGGCTTAAAAACATGAAGGATGAGTTTGCTTAGAGATTTAATATTGGATCTGAGTTTGATGCACATAAATGGGTAGAAGAACACTTGTATCATGAGTTGTATGAGACATTTTTCTATTGTTTTCCAATGGAATTTTATGAATGGCTATTTGCATATGCGTCAAGGAAGCGCTGGTATTATAGACCTCGTTTTTGGACCCAGGAGGAGTACCAGTAGCTGCATGATACGGATCTGAGTTGGACCCGTGTTGTAGATCATTAGTGGAAGGGTGTATTGACCAAATATACTCTAGAATACACGATTTCCACGTATTCTTGCCCATAAATTGTTGATTTTGATTTCTTGAAGGAGCCAAGATGGTCATTCTTACGTGTTATTCCATTAGCCATGAAGATCCTGATCATAACACTGAGTTTAGAATCATTCCCTATGGTGTGCTAAACCCTTGCTAGGCACTGGGCGCAGAAGCTAGAGTGGAGAAAGATGGCTGATCAGGGGATCATTTCTGAAAGTTCCCTAAACATCTCTAAATGGTGTCAGTGCAGAAGATCATCTCGAGAGCTTTCTAACGACTGTGAGAACGCGACAAACGGACATCGGGAGCTCTAGATATGTTCGGTCAAAGTTCGGTCAATGGGAAAGTCAACTCTGGTCAACTGGTCAATATTGGACCAAATCGCACTGTGACACATGGCTTGCCAACACTCGTCGAATTCGCTCGATTTGCCTATCGGGAGACGACAAGTGGACTATATGCTATTTCATACCACATTAGAGGGGTCGAAATTATATTGGTAAGTCCACGTTTCAAATGGCGCCATATATTTCCAAATGCCACATATATAAATATTAATGTTTAATACATTAATAATAAAACCATGTTATTGCTGACCACGTGGAAAGTGGTGAAGCGGTGGTAAGAGGGCTAGGCCCATACGTGGACTGTCCCACGTGGCAAAAGGAGGATGAAGCGGTTGGGGGCGGTTTATCCAACGTGGTCTTTGACCTCATGCGCATGGAGAAGGCTATTTAAAGCCTTTAACATTATTCAGCGCCAAATGTGGGATATCCCACTTAATTAAAACCGCCCCACTTTACCTTAGCCGCTTCCTATGGGATTTAATCCCATTTCATCAAATGCCGCTCATTTGGGACATTATCCCTATCAAATGTAATCGGCTCAAATGGGAATTAATCCCATTAAACATGCAAAACCGTATTTTATTGGGAAATTTGATCCCATTTGTTATGTACGGGTAAGGCTAAGGTTTAATAATAGCCTATGGATAATATTTTATTCCATTATTTTGGAGCCCTATTTTTGTATAAATAGGGGACCCCTCTCCTTTGGAAAAACACATTGGACACCGAACCCGAGCTTATTATTTGTTAAGCTTATTTGCGGGATGTGTCGACAAGTATTGTCTATTGGCCTATTATTTTAGGCAATATTAGATGAAATATTTGTGGCTAGGAGTTATTCAAACTACCTAGTCGGCCCATAGCGCCACACCAATTACTTGCAAATCCTGGATTGTCAACCGGAGTGCTAGCTTCGCATTGTTTGCGTCGGGAAGGCCGATCACAGCCGAAGGAGATTGTGTGCCAGGAAGGTGGAAGTCGGGTGCTATTTTTCACCCTTGTCGTCCGAAGGTCTGGTGTACTAATAGGCAAGTAAAATTCCATTAGGTTTTCTTGTGAAAGTACTATTGTAACTTACAAGTTTTGACTAGTGGAACGGTTCGATCACGAACCCGGAGACGTAGGCAATTGCCGAACTCCGTAATCAATCTGTGTGCAATTGTCGTTATTGTCTTGCATTTTTTTAAATTGATTACTTACAAGGAGTAAATTATCGGTAAATATTTAAAGCCTATAAGGGTCCGAGATCAGGTCGTAATAATCTGATTATTTTCGGATCAATGGCAGACCTTGCGGCTGAAAGGGAGAGAGCGGAGAGGCAACTCAAGTACAATGAAGCTCATGAAATGGAGTTGGAAAGACAACGTGAAGTTGCAGGAGTGATGGATATATGGAGGCAGACATTGCAGGAAGGATTTGAGGTCCACGCGGAAGGCATGAGACTTGAGCAGTCTATGCTACCTCATCTTGGCAAGCCCGGGAGAGAGACCCCTTCGGCTTCTAGAGAAAGCTCATTGTGTGAGGGAAGGAAGAGAGTCGTGTGCGCACATCTTAATCCACATAGCAACCAATCCTTGTGTTTAGTGTTACAGTTCATGAGATAAATATTATTAACCCAGTTGGTGTTGGTATTGGTGAACGATCGACACCTAGGAGGTATAACTTTTCATTTGGTACATCTATGGCTGCACAGTCAATCCCTGTGTTTGGAGGCATATTTTCTAGCACAACATTTGGGCAAGGTATAGGTACACAAGGTTTGTGTATCGTGTTTGGGAGTTTCCCAGGAAACACATCTGGGAGTGGTGTAATATCATAGACTATCAACGCGTAGTTTAGAGTGATAGTAGGGACACAAGGTGCGACCAATTCATGACCCTTACCTGCAATGGGAGGTGGATCTGGTGGGTCGAGAGGAATAAGAACTGGTGGACCTAGTGGACCTAGTGGACCTAGAGGATCTGGTGGGTCAAGAGGAACATGCACCAGTGGATCTAGTGGTGGAGGAAACATCGAAGGGAATCAAGGTTCTGGATCAGGAAGACAAGGGCCTCAACCACCTCAGCAAGTGTTCTTTGGAATGTCTTTGCATTTTCTGGATTATAACGGTGTTGAGAATGTTGTAGAGCATGTACAAAAATGTGAGTTGCTATGGCATGTGAAGGGAATCACTGCCCTATAGCGTAAGGCAATTTTATTTGCAACTATGTTGTAAGGGCGCACACATAGCTGATACCAGAAGTATGACCCTCGCTAGACAACAGTAGATTATACCGCACTACATAATGCCTTCTTAGCAGAATTACATATTCCTGAGTTTGAACAAAAGAGCATTGACACATTGAAGGAGATTCAACAAGGTATGACAAAGAGTGTGCGGGAGTATGATGCGGACTTTATGAATCTCTTGTCAAAGTTGTCTTATGATATTCATCCTTCTTAGCATGCTCAATGGTTGGAGGATTGATAACGCCTTTCAGGAGAGCGTTCTCCCATAAAACTTTCACAGATCCACACAAGGCCTTGGAGGCTGGCCTGCGTGCTGAGGCTGTGGGAAGCATGTATACTGGAGTCAGTCCATTTCTTGAAGCTCATATCAATGCCATGGAAAAATAGCTGGAGAAATTGTGTGTGAACTCGACACATGAGAATTGCAGTGGGATATGGTGCACAGACTGTGAAGTAGAGGGGCATACAAAGGACAGTTGTTCGCGAAGATCGGTATGTACCATGAAGGCGGACTGTGAGATTTTCCAAAGAGATCATGGTGCAAGTAGGTGTCAGCTACTGCAACATGTGATCCATAAGAATGTGTCTTGCTATTGCAAAATTTGCACCCCTACTACTCATGACACCAAGGATTGTAGATTGATTGACCAAATACATTATGCCATTGATATCAGCGTGTGCCAGACTAGTATTGTAAGATGTTCCAAGGATGAGGGACGACATTATGAAGGACGTGCATATGGAGGGGGTCATGGAAGAGGCTTTCACGGAGGATTTAGAGGTCATGGCAATCAAGGCAGCGGATGAAGTGAGTTCCTGCGTGGAACCTATTACAACTGTGGGTTTACGGAGCACTATAAGCATGAATGTCCTGACCTGCTATAGTGCTCTTAGTGTGGGAAGAAGCACAAGTATGAGGAATCCTTGGAATTGTTTGAACACATGAGCCAGCAGCAATGAAAGGAAAAAGGTGTCAGGATGGTAAGTGTGAAGAAAGCTAACCCACAGTGGATGTCAAGGGTGGCATATGAGTTATAGTTAGAACATGTACTAGTGATAATGTGAGTTGAGGCTGCGCGTGTCAGGGAGATACCAAAGCATAGACCACTAGTTATAAGAGAAGAGGTGGTGCATGGGAAGTATTTGAACCTTGTTCATCAAAAGGAAGTTTATTAGGAGACCATGGATGTGATTTGAAGCCTACAAGGAGAGATCCAATGCCTAAAGGAGCAATCACAGAAATTAGAGCAAAAGAATAGCACTGAGGCTCCACAGAAGGATCAGGATGAAGTCGGGGAGGTATGCAGGATGTTGAGGCAATAAAATATCATCCCTCTGTTAGGAGAATGTCTATGGGAGAAAGTACCATGCGCTGGAGGTGAGTGTGAGCGGCAGGTCTTACACGCTAACCTTCCCCCATACAACATTGACTATGATAAGGAGATTACCTTGAATGCAATGGTTGATGGATAACTCCTAAGTAATATTCTAATTGACACGGGCGCGGAAGTTAATGTTCTCACCTTGGACGCATGGAATCAAATGGGAAGGCCCCCATTACAGCGATCTTCAAATGTGCTATATATGGCTAACAAGAGAAAGGTGGTGCCCATTGGTGTCTTAAAGAATGTTGCTATCACTATCCAAGGGGCGAAATTCACCGGAGACTTCGAATTCTTGGCACTTGCTAAGGCAGACAATTGTCTAGCATTATTTGGGCGCCCCTGGTGCTATAAGAACAATGATGAATTACATTTCAATAAGGGATATATAAGTTTTGAGAACAAGAAGGAACATGTTATCATTCCTTTGATAGATGGAAAGTCAACGCCCTATACTAAACCCTTGGGAGAAGAAGACCTAGACATAATTTATGTGCGCACTATCAGAGACCATAAGGTTGTGCATCCAACAAAAGGAGTTATTCAGTGGCGAGACGCTCAATATGTAAGTGATACCACTAGTGCGGCATGTGACAATTGGGCACATGGAACATATGAGTTAATTGGAAGGCAATTAAGAGGATCTATTATAAGAGTAAAAAAAGTGTGCCCACTCAGGCGCCTAGGAGGAAAATAGTTGCCAAGTTACACTGGGGAAGGAAACCCTAATATTTTTTGCGAGCAATGGAAACCCAATGGAGATGTAAGATCGAAAGGAGAAGTATTCTTATCTATACTTTGCACAGAACCACAGCACGTTGGTGGGCGACCCATCAAGAT
This sequence comes from Taxus chinensis, assembly GCA_019776745.2. Taxonomy (NCBI): domain Eukaryota; kingdom Viridiplantae; phylum Streptophyta; class Pinopsida; order Cupressales; family Taxaceae; genus Taxus; species Taxus chinensis. Next base: position 79,123,769 of record CM034153.1, on the reverse strand, counting down.
AATCTTCTAGAGTGGCGTGAGGTGAGAATCACATTTTCTGTTAGTTTTCTCCAAAGCAATGCCCCTACTACTATACAAGACTATCATAGAAAGGAACCCACCTCGTTTCACATCTAGGCATGTGAGAAGGCATGGATGGAAGGCGTGGAAGCCCTGCCTCCATCACTATGGGTGCATAAGCTTTACTCCACCTTACAGGGTTGCACGCATGCATGGTACATTCATTCAGAACTATGCCATCAGACAAGAAATTGGCGGGAGTTGACGGTTGGCCTTATTCAAACCTTTGAGTATCGAAGTATAAAGCCATCAGTGCATGAGGCGTTGCAGGTTGTTAATTGCCTAACTATGGGAGATAGTGCCATGGTAGAGTATAGAATACTAGAGCTGTTAGGAGAACCTAACTTGGAAGCATGCTTCGATGAGGAAGAGTCAGAGGAAGTACAACTTGAACATGCTTACATGGGAAAATATGGAAAAGGAAAAGGAGATAGAAAGATTGCGCCAAGGACTAAAGGGTGAACATGCGCGAACCAAGGAGGCTTATGACCAAGTTGGCACCCTGGTCAAAAGCATTTTGGGATAATTTCTAGTGTTAGTGAGCCAGGCCAAGACAAATTATGGGGACGAGATGGATTATCTTGAAGACCTTGTAGGGATGCTACTTGCAAACATCAAGGATGGTGCAGGGCCTACAACTGCAGAGCTTGCCAAGGAGAGAGAAGAGAACAAAATCTCCATTGAATCTTGGATCACTGAGTTGGAGGATTTACTTAACTCAAGGAAGTAAACACATTGGCAGATAAGGGCTTCAATAGTTACAGGAAGTGCGAGCCCATCATTAACGCACGGGTGATAGATGAGGAGGTCGCCCTCAAGGTTTTGCAGAAGAAGATCCCCACTAACAAGGCTAAGCACGTGTAGTTGATTGTTGATACCACAACTCAGAAAGATAAGATAAAAATAAAGCATGAGAAGATATATTTCAGGATTAGTGAGATCTATGATTCCATCACTAAGCGGATGGACGAGTTCAAAGATATCTACGCGGAGTTGTTGGTAGCTATAAATGTGCTCAAGGGGGAAATGTAGGAGGTCATCCTAGAGCAAGCGCCCAACGTCGTGGGACAAGTGCCAAGGAAATATTCAGCATAGTTAAAGGCATGGGAGAAGCTAAAAGATGAAATAGACGCAGAGTTCCCTAAACTCCTCTAGTTAGTCGCTTAAGTGGTTGAACCATGTAGCATTTTTGCCTTAGCAAATTTTTGGACGTTAAGATTATGTTCAGGAAACGTGATGGATTACCAGGGGAGGCAATCGAATTAATGTGGGGTGATGTTGAACCCCTGAATTGACCAAGTACCTAAGGTGCGAAGGGTTGTGATGCGCGGAAGCACCTCTTGGGGATGCGAGAGGGCTCGCACCCAAGCAAGATGGATTTGGGAGTTGGTTGATTTTGGACAATGACTAAAAAATGCGTTAAGGGAATGAATGGAAAAGTGACCAGATATAGTTATGGATAAGCTATGGAGACTTGCAGCTCAAGAAAAGAATATTATAGGGCATCATTACGGTTATCATGAAGGGATAAGGAGCTGAGTTTTTTGTGGATTAGCTGACACTTGCATGCTAAGGATACTCGATTAGGAAAATGTATGATGACATTTGTCATGTTCTTGGGTAGTGGTTCGGCAATCATGAAAGATTCCTTCAGAAATTTTCTTGTAACGATGAGCGGTTAGAAGAGATTGCTTCCAGTTCCTCCTTATGGATGGCTTTATAGGATATTAGAGAGAGAGAGAGACAAAAATAGATAGAAAAATGTGTGTATGTGTAGAGAATAGATAGAGAGGGTAATGCATGATTGTAAGCTCTGTATTGAAACCATGATAGAGAGCATGTTAAGGCTTTGTTGTTGTATTATCTCCATCTATGGAATATTTTAATGTATTTTTGGCTACTGTAATGTGATGAATGAATACAATGGAATGATTCTGAACATTTGTGTTATGGCTCTTGATCTGTTTGTTCTCTTTATTTGCAATGAATTCATACTCTTGTGTTCTTGATATTAATTAGGGTTTATCTACGATATTGTTGCAATGTGACCATGTTTACTTCCATATGTGGGGTGTCTGAACGTAGATCTAGTTCTTGATATGGGTTGTAAGAATGACTAATTTCTATCTATGCAACCATCTTTTTTTTAATGGAGAACATTTTCATGAAGCTCACATGAAAGAGGGGCTCGACGCCTGCACACACCTCAGGTGAGTATCCAGACCAATCTAGATGATGTGCCAATGCATTTGGGGTTTGAAGAGAAGTAAGAGGTGAAGAGAGACTACACTGAAGATTGACTTTGAGAAGGCTTATGATCGCATAGAGTGGCCATTCATCATTGTTATGCTCAAGGCTTTGGGTTTTGGAGATTTTTTTCTCAACATTGTTCGCACTCTCTTCGCTGATACTTCTTCTTGTCTCACCATTAATGGACACCAATCACATGCGGTTGGTTTGTTTCGATCTATACGACAAGGGTGTCCATTAACTCCTGTTCTCTTTGTTCTTGTCGCTGATGTGTTTGGTTATCTTCTTTCTAATAGATGTGAGAAAGGTCGGATAAGGGGCATTTATCTCCCTGATCATCAAACCCAACTTATCAATGTCCACTTTGCCGACGATTATTTCCTCACTCTTGCTGACTCATAGCAGAATGTTCAGGAGACGCTCTCTTGCCTTGATATTTTTTACAAGGCGTCCAGATCCAAGGTTCAGCTTGCCAAGTCATTGGGGTTTCGTCAAATTCCTTGGCCAGTGTCCAACTGGCTGATAGACTATCCCTAGAAGTAGATTTAGAGAGGTGAAAGATTCCATTTCTTGGGAATTTCTTTTGCTTTTGATAGTGAATCCTCCAATATGTGGAAATTTGTGGTCGACTGAGTTAAGTAGAAGGTGCAAAAGTGGATTTCTCGACCGTTGTCTTTAGCTGGGAAGTTCCAAGTTTGTACCAAAATTCTTGTTGCAACTGAGGTCCATTATGTGACATGTTGGTGTCTGTCACGAGCTTCCTTTGACAAGTTGGCCAAACTCTTGCGGGACTTTCTCTGGTCAAGTTACAAGCAGGGCGAATTTCATAGAGTTGCTTGGGACATTTGCACACTTGCTCGGGAGCAAGGTGACATGGGCATTATCGATGTGTATAGGCAGAGTATTTCTCTCTGCGCGAAATGGGTCATTCGTTGCATTCAGGGCAACCAAGCCTAACAGATTCTTTTACGACATTGTATCTCTTCTGGAGCGCCCTACGGTAAGAAATGTTGGAAAAATATAGGGTTTCAAACCTTATTAATTACTAGAGTTCTGGTTAAAATACCTAGCACCTTTGTGGTTAAAAGCATCTGGAAGGCTTTTGAGTCGGTCAAGCATCTGATGCGGTGGGTGGGTGATGGCTTCAGAACTAATCTCTCCTTTAATGAGCATAATATCTGGTGGTCACCTATTTTTTCTTTAGATAATTTGCCCTTGGCGGAAATGTCGAACATTACGGCGGTGCGGCTAGCTCGAAAAGGCATCTCCACTGTTAGGGACCTGGTTTGCCGCAGATATTGGCTCCCCTGGCTTGCGCTGAAACAAAAATTTCACCTTGTCGATTCAGACTTGCCTTCAATTTTGGTAATTCAGTCTTTCATGTTGAATGTTATGTTGCACAAATTAGGCCTTCAATCGCCCCATGCTTGGTGGAAGAATTGGAGATGGAATGTGGATATCCCCCAGTTGCAATATAATTATGGAGTTATCTACTCCCTTCTTTCGCCTATCTCCCCTACCTTAGACAAGCTCAATTCCAGATGGACTTTGCAATCATCTCCCTCCACTTGGTTAAAGCATTTGCATCGGGCCTGGAATCCTTTATTTGAGCCAAAAATTATTTTTTCTCTGGTGTCTCATCTACCAAGGGCTTTCATTGGGGGAAATATTAAGTCACATTGGTATTCCTAACCCCGTTTGTCTCTGTTGTGGTCGCCCTAAGTCTTTCAAACATGTCTTCTGCAAGCACACACCAGCCACCTTTGCTCTGATCAATGGATTGGCGTAAAAAACTTTCTGGCTTTCTACAGAAAACAAAGTGAAGATCGAGTTCTCAGAGTTGGAGAGTTGTGATGTTTGAAGACAATGCTAATTGGCCAGCTCTTGCAAAACAACTGCATATACACGTTTGGTAGTTCTTCTATTCCGTTATTCATTTCTAACTCTGCAAAGCAACCACAATAATGCATAAGTTGTTTCAGCGTTTTGATCTGACCGCATAACCTAACGCATTAATGATAAAGGTGGCACTTACTGAATTTTCTTTGCATGCACATTTACAGCAAATAAAAACAGATAGAAATTACACATCAATGAAGAAAACAAAATGTTACAAAAGTTGCTAAACAATTTCTAAATAGCACAAATTGAAGCATGATAGTGTTGTCCCCCCGGTTGTATTTACCAGCGCCAAACAAGCTGTCAATTGAGAGTCGATAGTTTTTCACAACATATGAACCATCTATAAGAAAATCACTCGAAAGTTAATGATTTAAATGAGGGCACAAATGAAATATAGCTCACCTCGTCCAATGATCGCCCAGGTTACTAGATCCTCCTTCCTTTATACCTGCAGATTGGACCCCACCGGCTATACCTGGGCCAACAGTGGCTAGCTCAAATACAAACATAGGACTCAATACTTGCAATGGAACAACTTAGTACGGTGGCTCGCCGCATCCCAGGTGGGGAATCATGGTCCCTGTCAAATTTTCCATAAAGTACAATGCGTGCAAGACAAAATATGGAGGTATTCAATCCCCCCTCTAACGAGCCGCATTTTCATTGGCTTCCTTCTGATAAAACAAAAAAAAGAGTTGCCATGCGCATAAGGAATAAACCTAAGTGTTGCTCCGAGTGCTTAAGATGGACATAGTACATCAAGCACGTGTGAAGCTTGTACACTATGTTGACAAGTTTATATATTTAGAATCATCACATATCAGTCTAGTCGCTCTAGAAACACCTTGTAGTGCTTGACTATAGCGTTTTTTAAGCCACTTTGACTTACTGTCGTGTTTCTGGCTTCCATACGTATGGAGCTACTATTGTATTATTAATGTTCGAATGATTATAATAGTTCAAACATCATGCTTATACCAATAGTACAGAGCTATTGCTTTAAAGATGTTTGCAAGTACTGCTCCGAATGATAACATTCAATCTACCCTCGCCAATAGGTGATCCCCTTCTGATGGGAATTGAAAAATAAAAGCGTAATCCGCGCGAGAATGAACGGTTATATTTGTCCATTCGCCACCTTAGCACCAAGGATTTACAATTTTTCTTTGTACTAGGAAAAGCATGTTTGAAATTATTTCAAGATTGTATTGTTTCATACTTTGAGGCATACGATTTGCTTTGAGCAGCGCAAGGAAATTGATGTTAACTGTCAAGTCTAATAATTGTTATGTGTGTGTCAATAATGATTTAATATGAATGTGCATTTTGTAAATATTTCGTTAATCATCATTACTCTGTTTTGAATGAATTGAGGCATTATTCGTTCTAATTTTAGTTGTCGATGAAGTGGTTGTCAAGCAGCAGGCATACAGAAGGCCAGTAGAGGCTTATGGACATTTGACCTCCTATTTTGAGGTAAGTCGTAATTGTTTACGCATTAACATTTTTTGTAAGGATTTAAACAGATGAATTTGCTAAAAGAAGTCCCATAAATTTACTGCTTCAGATCGTGCCAATATAGACATCCTTATATCAGTTCTGTTTCAGATAGAATATATGCACCCATTAGGTAAATGTGGGCTGATTCGCCATTCTGCAGAAGAGGGCAATCCCTGTTTTGTTATTTTAGGTTTCTTTTGGATTTTCCCAGTTAGGTTTAGTATTTCTGTTTCACAATTAAAAAATGGATACATTTCCATTTTATATTTCTGAACTGGAGCTATAATACAATTAAATCATAGATTCCCTTCTTATATGGCATCATCTATACAGATTAAATTTGGTTTTAGATAGAATATATGCATTGCATATGCTAAATGTAGGCTGATTTGCCATTTTGTCACTAGAGCAGGGCCGAACTGTTTTTTGTTTTTGTTTTCTTTTTTTGAATCTTCTGTGTAGGGTATCTATTTCTCAATCCTAGTCATGGGCATATATCCATTTTATATCCTATAAGTTGGAGGAATCAGAAATTCCTTTCTTATAACACAAACTATAAGACTCAATATGCCACTCCTTGCTTGAAGTTTTCTATTGCCACATTGATACATACACACACGCTTTGGATCTGCATGTAGATTTGCTCATGCCCCGCAGATGGTTTATTCTTCACATGAAATCTGCTCAAAAATAGTATGCCCATATCATTTGAAGATAACACCATATTCTATGAGAGTCTTGCCTCCCAAGGACATCTAGATAACCTAAAGTGTGTCATTCTTTTGGTGAGATGGGTGATCTACCATAGCTACAATTTTGGCAAGTTGAACTGCAACTTATTCATGTCTGCAATGCAATTATCTGGAATGTGGCCTTGAAGGACTGTGTGCAGACCTGTTATATGTTTTTTGACTGTTTAGACAGTTTCTTTCAATATGACCCCCTTTCCACAAGGATACATTAATTTTTTCAATCCCTGGCGTTGCAGTCTCTAACCCACTGGACATCATTTCTATAGTTTAAACACCACTCAAAACCTTGCAAATATCGGACTGTCTCCTCCTTTCTCCTTTGCATCAGATATGCACTCTATAAATTCATTTCACACTTGTGCCACTTATGTGAACAATGGTAGAACATCTCCATCTCGAACCTTGTGTTCAATTCCACGTAGCCACCTTCAATACCAACTGCCAATAGGATTGACATCCAATGTCAATTTGCACCTCTGAACTGCTGCTGCACAGATCCAGATAGGTCAAAGCTCCTTGGCTGCTGCCAGGACCATACGTGCCTATGCACAGGCACAGGTTAGTAATATGCTCAGGTGACCTGGGATCATCAATCCCACTAACAAATCACTCCACATCTGCAAGAACTATTGCATATATGCCACTAGCAAACAAGGGAAATAGATTGAGAATCAAACAGATGTTTGGCAACAGTGTATTTTGCAGTAATGCTAATAACTTGCCAAAGATAATTAGAAACATCTGCAACTATGTTTTGTCACACATAAGCCAAGGCTGCATAAACTGGTTGCCTGGGGACATCTTTTTGTCCAACTTCAACCCTTTCATCATTCTCATCTTCATCATCCATCTCTTCATGTATTTCAATATTTTCTGGACTAGCAGTTACCTTCCTACCCACTTCATACTTTTGCTTCTTTCTCCACACTACCTTTTCTCTCATTGCACATCTATTGTCCATTGAATTATGTGAGATACCCATCATTGACGAATGAGTTGTAGAGCATGCAGATACCTTGCATCTCCCCCGAGCTCAATTTTCTCCTTGAAAAACATTTTCTACAAGATCAACCCAATATGGGGGAAAGATCACTTTATGCAGAAAAAATAGACCCAGGTGCATCTTGTGATAGATGATCATGAGAGGTCTCTGGTTCAAATACTTCCCCCAGATCAACTCAATTAGGTTCCTATCGAAACACAATATTCATAAATGCAAACAAAAATGCTGTGTGCAGCAGCAATCATGGGATCACAAGGATCTATTAATGCGCTTCAAATATTCAATCTTGTCTAGTTTCTCCTCTGTGCAGTAATTGCATCACCATCATGAAATTCTAGGGAAATTCGATCACCAGCAATCAAACATTGCAATTCACTTCTCACTTCTTTAATAATTCCAGCACATTCATTCCCAATCATCATGGGTTCTTTCACAGTAAAGTCAGTTCAACATAAATGTTTGAGAGATGAAACAGGACTTCCATTTGGTACCCACAATATTCATATGCACTATGGGGGTTTTCTTACGTTGCTCCTCAATGGAGTCCTTTATTCTTCAAAGTCTGATTAATGGAGAGTGCATGTTGAACAAGTGAAGCACTTGGTGGTTGGGTAGCCTATCTTCTCTTCCTTTGACACTAGGTGCCAAGCCTACAAATCAATTTGGTGAAATCTGAAATATAATGACAAGATCCTTGCCTTGATAAGAGGCTGCTCTGTCCTCCTTCGGTTTGAGAAAGGAATTAAAATATTTCATGACTTGAACAGATTTGGGGAAGTGGATGGAATGGACAGACCTTAAAGCTTTCTTTAAGCTTCCTCCATCTCAGTTCAGAATGTATACAATGCTCAGAAATACTTTCACAGCTCCCTCTACTGGACTAATTATGGAGGATGAGAATGACTTTTGGTATACTATGAGGTGGCTCAAAGGGCCCCCTCTCCAAGAGGCTACCTCCAAACAATTCTATGAAAAGATTGCCTTCTCCCCAAACTTTTCCCTGGGCCTTAACAATAAGTGGAATGTTTGTGAGCCCATTAGTAGATGGACTAATAGATTTAATGTTTTTTGGTATTCTTGTATTCAGTCAAAGAAATATTTCTTTAGATGGATTCTAATTCATAATAAGCTTGTTGTTGGCTTATACTATTTTATAGGTTGTTGAGACTATAAGCTTTTTGTTTTCTTTAAATTTTTATATATATTTATATTTTTTACTTTTTAAAAATATATTGCACAACCCACAGCATACTGTACCCGAGGTTTTTAAAAATTTACCATTTCAACGTACTGTACACGTACACGTACACGTACTCGTACCCGTACCGAAACAATCTAGCTGCAAACCTTATGGAAGACCATTGGTGGCAGTGTTACCTGGGACGGCGGGACGGCGGGACGGGGTTTCCGGGACGGCAAAAAATTTCTAAATTTTGGGGACGGCGGGGGGACGGCTGATTAAAAAATATATAAATATTTAAAATAAAAAGATATAGTGACTAAATTATATAAATACGCTGAAATAAAACCATTTGAGATTTAAATAAGGTGAAACTTGAACTCATAAACATCAAATACACTATAAACTTTAAAGTCTAATATCAATATGTTAAACAGTTAATGTCATAAATTGAAAATTCATAATACATATTTGAATTTTGATTCTTGAATATGAGACAAGCTGAAATTTGAAATTTCATATAACCATTCTAAAATACGATTGATCAAGTGACAATAGCTAATATTCATATCATTAATCTCATAGCCAAATACACCAACAATTGTCTATTGTCAATATTACAAAAAAAGAGGACAGCTACAAGTATCAGCCTAAAAATCAGAATCTCCATCTGAAGCAATATCCATGAACTCCTCCTCGCTGGTACTAGTATCCTCGTCCTCAAAGGTAAGCCCAATCAATCCTCGCTGCACAGTGTTGTCCTCTTCAACCTGCCTCGGCTCCTCGGGATCTACATCCCACCGTAATGCTGGAGTCTGTTTGTACTCAGGTGTCTTGCGATCTATAAGACGCAAAGCACTATGTACAGCTACAAGCTTCTCCGCTCTCGTAGAGGTAAGCCTATTCCTCTTAACAGAGTGTATCCAACCATACGTAGACCAATTCCTCTCAGAGGCAGAGGAGCTAGAAACCTAGGAAAGGAGGCGAATGGCAAGTGGTCGCAGCAATCCTGGAAGCCCATACAGTCGCCACCAACTCACTGGTTTCTCCTGTGCTAATGCTACCCTGTCTGTCTTTGCTGATGTTTTGTACGCATCGAGTTCAGTGAAGTCAAGCCACTCCATTCTGATCTGTGAAGCCTCTTGTGGAGTGTACATTTTTTTAAAAGCCTTCATAAGGCCCTTCTTCACCTCATCATCATCCAATGGGAAAACTCTGCCTGGCCTCTGCACATACCATTTGGGATTTAGTGCATACGCAGCCATATGAAGAGGAGTGTTCAACTTCTCCCATCTCCGCTGAATAATGGGCTGTATATGTTCATTATAGAACTCCAAAGTGGGGTCCCTCACCCGAATAGCTGCCTTCATTTGCCCAAGCATGCTATCAATGCACTCGTAGATCTCACCAAGATTGGGGCTGTTAGAATCCCCATATTTGATGACAATAAAAACTGGAGCTATAATTAATATGATGTATTTCATATCAACCCAAAATGTTTCCCGCAACACCACTTCCTTCACTCTTTTCCCTTGATCTGTCTTGGACTCACGCCACCTAGTCCAATCCTGTGTCATAATCATAATTTGCAGGGGCTCCTGCAACTCGGACATCCTCTCCAACAAAATAAAATAGGATGCAAAGCGGGTGTCAATTGGTTTCAAAAATTCCTTCTTCGAAAAATTTCGAAAAAGTGCCAATGATGTGTGGTGATTGCATATGAACTTCTGCACATCTCTGGCATCAGTCACTATCTGATTAACCCACTGAATCTTCCCTATGTCTTTCAGTGCATTGTTCATGGCATGCACACAACATGGAGTCCAATAAATATGCCTATATTCCCGCTCCACTAGCTTGCCTGATGCTTTGCACACATAAGTTGCATCTGTGATAACCTGTACAACATTTGAAGGTCCAACCTCCTCAATGGCATCCTTCAAAATCTGAAACTGAAACTCAGCATCTTTTCGCTTCCCAGAACAATCAATTGCTCTCAAGAAGTACAATCCATTTTTGCAAGAGACAATGATATTGATGAGAGGACGGTGTCTAATATCCGTCCACCCATCCATGATAATGCTGCATCCATGTGACACCCATGTCACCTTCATCTCCTCCATCAATACATTAACCTTGGAATAGTTTCTATCCAAGATTGTTGTCCTGAGTTTTGTGTCTCCAGGAGGCACATAACTTGTCCCTGCTTTTGCAACCTTAGCCATAGCCTCCTTGTAATAAGGAGAGCGGGCAGCATTAAATGGAATCCCAGCAGCATAGAAAAATTTCCCAATAGCATCATCTGCCTCTTCCCTTGCCTTTGAATCAAACATGTCAATAACTGAATTTGGGGCTGCCCCCACGACCTTTCTCTTCCCTCTGCTTTCCACTTCTGACACTTCAAAACTAGAACCAGCCAGAGTATTAGGAAGTTTGCCAGTCCTATGAGTGCTCAATGGAGTAGTAGCCGTAGAACCACGAACTTCTGGCACATTGCCCGTGGTATTTCCATGGAAGATTCTCACCATCTCAGCTCTCTGCTCTAGTGAAAGACCCTTACAAGTGCCAACCCCCCTTCCTGTAAGATGCAACAAGTGTGCATTGGTCCTAGTGATACTACCATGCCAAGTCAGTGCACATATGTTGCACTTCCATACTTTGCTCCCCCCTCCAGACTTGGGGTTATCAATTATTTGGGAAAATTGTTGCAATGGCTTCTTCTTATCAAATGGTCCAATGGCAAATTTGGACAACATTTGAGATGGGCAATTGGTAGCACTACCAGCTGAACTACCAGTTGCCGTTGCCACTACATTTTGTGCCCCTTCTTCACTCTCCCCCATTGTGGCATCACCAACTCTTCCACGGCCACCTATCTCAACTTCCCGTTCAACCCTCTCCTGCTCTGATTCATGCTCTGATTCATACTCATACTCAGTCTCAGTAGAAGAACTCATGGTGATGATTGCTGCAATGAATTAAAAACAACCATAACTATATGATTGATTGATTATGTAATGAATTAATTTTAAAAAAAACGCAGCCATTTAAAATTTAAAATTTAAAATTTTACAACCAAACCCTAGCCTCTAGGACTTATGCAAGATGCATTTTTTTAAATCCCACAAACTAGATGCATGATTGCATTATGAATGTAGATGCAAATGCTAAAAAACAACCCCTAAAAAATGCAAAAATAATCTAAATTTTAAACTAGAAATAAAAATGTAATTAAAAAAAAAATGTAACCATTTACATTGTAGTTTGTAGAACCAAACCCTATGCAATTGCAATATGCATTTTTAAAAATCCTACAAACTATATGGCATTGGCATATGCATGATTACATTGTGAATGTAGATGCAAATGCTAAAAAACAGCCCCTAACAAATGCAAATATAATCTAGATTCTAATTTTTTTAAAAAAAAAACTTTAACATGTATTATAAGCAAATAAAATTATAAATACCTCTTGCTCCCTCTTGCTCTTGCTCTTGCTCTTGCTCTTGCTCTTGCTCTTGCCCTTGCTCTCACTCTTGCTCTTCTTCTTGCTCTTGCTCTTGCTCTCACTCTTGCTCTTGCTCTTGCTTGGTGTGAATATGAAATGAGCCCATATTGTTAATTTATAACATAAAATAGCACTTTTAGGGTTAGGGTTAGGTTAGGGATGTCACTTTTATGTTATTAGAAATATACAATAAAAAAAAAGTGTTTTAATGTCTAAAAAGTATGTTTTTTTTTTTTTAATGCGCAAAAGCCGCGGGGGACGGCGGGGACGTCTGGACATCCCCGGGAAGTTCCCGGGGACGTCCAGATGTCCCCGCCGTCCCCCAGCCGTCCCCAACGTCCCCGGGACGTTTTCCACCTTCCCCAGCCGTCCCCAGGGCGTTTCGCCCACTCCCGCCAGAAAAGGAAACGTGGGGGAAACGTTTCCCCCACGTCCCCGCGTCCGCAGGGCGTCCGGGACGTCCCGGACGTGTAGAAAAGGGGGGGGACGCGTCCCCGCGTAACACTGATTGGTGGTTACTTCGTCACTCTTTCAATAAACTCTTCACTTCACCTGGTATTTCACTTACTTCTTTTGATGTCCCAATTTGTGCTGGTTTGGGTATGATAGCAAAACATTCCTCTTCCCTATTCACTGTACTCAAGCATTTCTTGCCACATCTTATAACTTTGACAATGTTGTCTGCTTGTTCTTGCTCTGTTGATGGGCTAAAAGTGAACATCATCCTGTTCTTTTCAAGTATACATGTGTTGGATCTTCCATCATGTATGGATTTTTTAATTAAATTGCCAAGATCTACCCAACAAAACATGACATATATCTATGTGCATATTATCACACCTAACTTTGTTGTACAGTATGAACCAATCTGAAAATTGACTGAGCATTATTCATTTACAACAATTGATGACCTTTTTGATTCCATGCCACCTTATAATGGTCAGTATGAGGTATTCTCTTCAATTCGAGCTTGTCTACCATTTCATCGGATACTAAATTATCCGTACTTCCATCAAGTATGATAACTTTGCAACAGTTACCTCCTAACTTATAAATAGCCCTGAAAATGTTATTCCGTTGCAATGGTTAGCTTTCATCCTTTGCTGGCTTCAGCAGAACTCTGTTTATCATGATAGTTTCTCCTTACTCTGGCTCTTCAGTGTGATCAGGTGATGCAACTGATTCTTCATCAGCTTGCATAACATGAGCGTTGGTTTCTTTCCTTATTCTACTATAGTCTTATGCTTGTGGGCATTCAAAATCCCGATGACCACTTTGACCACATGTGAAACCTGTGACACCAAACAATTTCCCCCTTCCTTTGTTGTAATTTCTTCTTCCTCTATAATAGTATGCTCCTCCTCTAGAAAATTGATTTTGACCTTGTGAACTACTAGGTACTCCTCCATTCATATTTTGTCCTCTTCCTATAGTTGATTGGATTCTTCATCTACATCTTCCTGCATTTTGTTGCTTTCTGGGAAACTTCTCTTCTGCTTTCAATGCAAATTGATAAGATTCTTCAATAATATGCGGTCTAACCAGTGTCATCTCATCTCGGATGGTCATTGTTATTCCATTTATGTCTTGCTACTTTTTCTTGGTCAACCTCATTATGACTTGATCTTATAGTGATCTTGTAAAAATCTACAGTGTAATCCTACAACTCTAACTCCCTTTGGCCTTGGATTTTTCAAACCTCTTCAAGAGACTAAGTTTGTAATCTTCAGGTTCGAACTTACTCTTCAGTTTAGCCACCATTTTATCCTATCTTGTGATTTTATACTCCCCGCTTCTATTCCTATCAACTTGCACCTCGTTCCACCATAGGGCTGCATTCCCCGTGAACTGTAACTCCCAAGATAATTCCTTCAACTCCACTGCTACCGTTTCCAATTAGGGCTCTTAGGTTTACTAGATCTACCAAATCTGAGTTTTCAAGATTCTAATGTCACTACCTGGGTCAGAGACTTCTACACCCACGCTAAACCACTTAAAACAACTCACAAGTCCTTCTCAAGGCTCAACTTTGTACATACTCCCAAATCACAATGTTTATCTTCTTGTCATCTCTTCCATCATTCATTCTTATAAGGTTTTGAATGTTTTTTCTTGTCCTTGGGTCTAAAAGCTTAATGTTTCCTTTTCCAACCTATGCCTCCTCACCTTCTTCTAGTCTCTTTCTACCTTATATACAAGCTTCCACAACTTTTATATGACACCTTTAAGAGTTTCACCTAAAAACTTGCTCATAACTGTGAAAAACAAAGTATAGGACTGTATTCCAAGTTTTCCTCCCTTAAACACCTTGTTTTTGTTCTTCCCACCATCTGTACACCTTCATTAGGTCTCTTCCATCCCACTATAAGCATTTCAACAAGTGTTAAAGACTAGTTTTAAGAATTTGTTCATTTTCTTTCTCTAAACCCTCCAAAAAGGGGTTATAATGCATAGCCAGTCTGAGTTTTTGACCTTTTATTTTATTTTATTGTTAAATGCTTTTGATCGGAGCTATGAATCAAAGGGTTGGTGGGGCTCCACCCTATAACAATTTCCTCAGACAAGATATTACAATTAAGACCAACACAAACCACCGCGGCCACTAAGCCTGCACCGACGATGCAATTTTCCGCCACCGCCTTTTTAGAGCCACAAGCTGCCGCCAACACCAATGCCAACGATGTAAATTCCGCCACTGTCGAGAACCACGAACCACATCCATTGCTGATGGAACACCTGCCACCACCGAACCGCCGCAACCAACCAGTGATGCAACACCCGTCACCATAGGTAAACCACGCCGAAGGGATCGCACCCAGCGGGATTTGAACCTAGGTGGATCCAGACACAACCATCTATCTTAATCGATCCACCTAAACCCCATTGGCTAAACTTTAGATGGTAAACACTTTTATTATACCAGAGCTATGAACTGGAATGGTGGTTTTGGAGGAGCAGTTTCTCTAAGTGGGACATGCAGGTGGGCTTGGGTCCTTAATGTCTGCTGAGTGATCCACATTTGGAGCGCCCCATTGTGTTCTGCTTGGTTCACATGGAGAAGTTCGACCCCTACCTAAAGGTGTCTCCATGGCTACTTATTCAAAGTGTCCAATGGCCTCAATGGGAATGGAAATTGATTTGATGATTACAAACCTCTAAGTTTTTGAATTTTGACCAATCTAAACTATTCCATTTACCTTGAAACTTCTTGAGACTCTTATTTATGCCTAATCCCCCCTTCTTGCCAAATTTTAGGCTTTTTCAATGGATACAACTCTAATTATGATTGTTTTTCCACTTTTTTCAAACCATAGACTGGGTATAGACCCAGAGCTTCAAGTTTAGGTTTAATTTCATTTAAACATGTTTTTGGATTCCTTCAATGCTCTAAAAACCTCTGCAGGCCCCTACCTCAACTCTACCAAAGCCTTTCAAGCTTCTTTATCCATTGTAATCACATTTACAACCTTTAGGATCTTGATTTACTAGTCATAAGGGGACTGTGTTAACAGAGCTATCCAGGGTTTATAACTTATTCAAATGTATGACTTCTACTAACTTAGAGACCTTCCTATCACCTTGATATGTTGTACAAAGTCACAATGCATATACATCCTCTTAGAATAATACATCTAAGTGATTCATTCACAATTCATTCCTTTACAAATCACAAGAACTTCTTCAAACAGTTGGCATACCTCCTCCTCAACGTATTTGTTTGACTCTCCATGGGATTTATGGCTTTAAAACCTGATTTCTCCTATTGTTAATGCCACCGTGTTTCCTCTATCAACTTGCACAATCATAGTTTATCCCAAAATACAGATTTTTCTCTTATAACCATGAGAACACGAGTCATCGATCACCTAGTTTCAATCAAACAAGAACAAATTTGTCATACAATTGATCTACCTTTCACAAATCTCTATATCTTAACCATACCAAGCATATGAACCAAGAGGAATATGAACACACAACTATTCCATCATAAATTCATTATTTTTTTATAAAAAAAACTCCATACTTCATTTATTGCAAGATCTGTCTTGCAAGATTCTCATGATCATACAAAAATTCTCCTCAGCCATAAGGGCTCTCTAACCCCCCTTACCAACTATTTCCTCCTTAAAACCTTAAACTCCTCTCCTGATTCGAATGCCTCTGTTAAGACTTGGAAGAAAGGTAGTTACAACTAGGTATAGTGACTAAATCGTAGTAAGAAATGACCATGGTTTATGAAACCCTATTAGAAGGATGGAAAGTATGTGATTTACATCATGTAGAGCTCTTGAGAACCATTTACACCTTGTATACTACCTATCCTATCACCTACACCTCTAATTACCATTTAGGAAATTCAAATATTTGAATGTGTTGGCTAGATTTTATGCTCGGCTAAACATACAACCTAGGCAGTCATGGGATAAATCCCCTTTATTTAACAGTGAAGTTCTTGTGTGCTTTATTTGTTTATTATACTACCTATCTAACTATTTTGGGGTATTACATTAATTGAATAACTCATGAACCACAACTAAAAAATTTGGCAGCAAGTAAGCAACTATACGACAACTAAAAAAGTAGATTTAGAGAATGGAAACTAGAAATGAATTATGTAGGGTAGGAAGTGTGTCCAACAACAAGTAGTTTGCAGAGCAAGTTACTTTCACACGGAATAAACAATCATTGACGGATTCTCACAACTTTAAGCAAAAGTGAAAAGAAGCCCATTATTATGAAAGCCAAGATAACACAAAGTCTATCATTAACATTCATGAATTGCACAATCAGACTTTAGTAGACACAAAGTTCGACAAAAAATCCTTCTTTCTTCTTATTCAACTGTCAACTTTTTACAATGTGTACATCTAGTTATTTCAACACAGAGTCTAAAACAACTATGTACAACATATAACAACAATTTTCCCAAAAATGCTCAAATCCCCTGACCCATAGGTCTCTTATTCTAGTTATAGTTACCATAAGTAAAGCACAAGGAAGCAATATTCATTATACTTCAATAAATGAGTAACTAATAAACAATTTAGGAGTTGAGTACTTTTCTCTTCAAAAACCTTATTACATGCCACATAATAATTTGGAATGTTCGAACATTTAAAACCATAATAACTTACTCATAACTACCATCACGTAATTGACTTTACCAAACAACTTGAAGTAACGGTGATTAACCACCGGATTACTTAAGTCTTACAATGAATATACTTAAGGGATAAAGAGAAGAAGAAGAAGAAGAAGAAGAAGAATTCCAAATTAACAACTTTAGTCTCTGCTTGATCTTTTTCCTTTTTGTCGAAGAAGAAATATGTCCATACTACATTAAATTCGGTAGCACTGCTACTTGGAACTGTTCATTTCATGCTGAAAGTATTTTTTTCTTTTTTTCCTCCAATTACTCCCACCAAAAATTTATTTTCATGATTCCATGTGTAGAGGAGGTCGAGAGATTTCCAGAAAGTCCAAGATCTCGAAAAATGGAGCACTTAGTAAAAAATTATGGCTAATTGGGTTTTCGACCCCCATTATTGCCTTCCTTTAATGTGCTAGAGAATTTTTTGCAATTTTTATCTCATTTACTCCTAGAAAAGACTGATTTTCATAACTTCATGGCGTAGAGAACGTTGAGAGCTTTTCGGAAAGTCCAAGACCTTTAAAAACGGAGCATCGGAGCACCAGAGCAAAAGTTATGGCCAAAATAAGTTGTCAGAATTCCCTTCTTTGCGTGAATGTGACCCCCCATTACTTATTACTTGTAGAAGTAAAGCAACTTCTCTTTGTATTGCGGGATTCTGTAATTGCTTTACTTAGTTACTTTATGAAGTAAACTAACTCCATTTTTCCGCATTGCTCTCTTCATTTTTCTCCAGCTTTTTACAATCACTTTACTTAGTTACTTTATGAAGTAAACTAACTCCATTTTTCTGCATTACTCTCTTCTTTTTCTTCTTTGCAAATTTTTGCAACTGCTTTACTTAGTTACTTTATGAAGTAAAGTAACTCCATTTTTCCGCAGTACTCTCTTCTTTTTCCTTCTTTGCGACTTTTTGCAACTTCTTTACTTAGTTACTTTATGAAGTAAAGTAACTCCATTTTTCCGCATTACTCTCTTCTTTTTCCTTCTTTGTGGCTTTTTGCAACTGTTTTACTTATTCTTTCAATGAAAAAATGCAAGTTCTCTTCTAAAGTCATTGCCTTCTTAGATCATAGTGGTTTATCTCGTAAATGGTATGCATGTGTTTCACGCCTTCTTGGATCCATTGGCATCCAGATGGACCGCTTCCCACCTTTCAGCTACTCCATGGATGCCCTTGCCCATCTCCTCTCGAACCAACATGACCTTCACAGAATTATTAGAGATGATATCAAAAAATAGTTCATTCAGCACACTTAGACCAACCCTTCGGGGGGGTAACGTCCGAAGATGTCCTTCTATGTTGCACACTTTCTTGAGATCCACGGCGGGCTCATTATCATACCCATGTACATATCTTGACACTGGTTATAGTTCTTCGTATCTCTCTTGGTCAATTCAGAGTGGGCTCACATCGACTCCGTGTGGAGACTGACCATCAGTTAGACTGCTCGGAGCGGACTTACCTGCTTTGCTCTCTTCAGGAGGTTGAAACTGAAGAACACTTCATTTTTCAGTGTCTTATTTACTACGAGATTAGGGGAAGATTCCATTGTCTGTTCCGTGAGTGTCCTTCCTTCGCAGCTTTCTTCAGATACCATGATCAAAGATGTCTTGCTCTTTATCTGCAGAAGGAACTCGGGCTTCGGAACAAGCTCTTTCACCCTCCTCCTAGATGGATGGATACAAGACAAATCACCTCATTCTTCTTGGTGCTCTCCTCGAAGAGGGGCACCAAATGACATCTTAACACGAGTATGGACCCCTAGTTCAGATCTGTCAGGACTCCGAACTCCATTTCCTTCACCAGAGGCTCCTTGCCTTAGGCACATCTCAAGGCCCCCCCACACAGACAAATATCTACAAGGCTTATGCAGAGGCACCGTATTTCTCCCAAACATCAGCTTTCCATACATTCCACAGTTTCAATTACTGGACATCGACACATTACGAGTTTCTTCCAGCCTTCCTTGAAAGTTAGGTGATGTTGTTGGGGGTGTTGCTCCTTCTTCCGCTCCCCCCTCCCCACATTTTCATCCTCTTCTTCTTTTCTGGTTTCTCAGCACTTGTTGCTTCCTTCTCTTCTTCCCCTTTCTCTCTTTGTGTTTCAAGTGACTCATGTGGGTCCTCTTGTTGGGTCCATTGGCTTTGTACTTTGTAGTCCCATTGACCTACTTTTGTGGTCATTTATTAGACATTAATAAAATTATCTTATCTTATCTTATCTTCTTTGCGGGATTTAGCAACTACTTTACTTATTACTTCAATGAAGTAAAGCAACTTCTCTTCTTTGCGGGATTTAACAACTGTTTTACTTATTTTCTTTTAAAGAAGTAAAGCAATCCAAGAACACCGATGAATTAAGCTTTTAGTTATGTGACATTTGCAAATGACTTTACTTGCTTAACCTTTTGAGAAGTAAAGTAGTTTGGTTTTAGCGCAAAACTAAGAAGCAGAAGCAATTCAGTTTAGCGCAGAACTAAGAAGCAGAAGCACTTTTTACGGGGTTTTATAATTACTTTACTCATTAAATTTAATCAAGTAAAAACACTTCTATCTAATGCAAAGAAAGAAGATAATGCAAATTAGGTTCACGAGGAAGCTTTACTCCATTGCTTTTTACAAGTAAAGCAACAATAAAAACCCACCAACCTAGTATACTGCAAATCACGCTTTTGGAGGGGACTTGCTACAACTTTGAAGTAAAGTAATTTGAGAAACCCGATTACTTGAAAGGGTAAGCACTTAGCTTTTTAGGGACTTCTAGACATTTTGGGAAAATGGGTCTTTTTGCAACCACTTCCAAGCAACCTCTTGCAACCTTCTGAAGGAATCCCGAGAAAATCTGTAAAAATTCAAAAGGGGTATCCCAAGATTTCTAAGTGAAATCATTGGAGACACTAGAATGTTTCTTTTTTGAGGGAAAATCCCAAATGGCCTTATTATAAACATGAAAGGGCCCAAATGAGTTGGGACCCACACTAAAGACTAAAACCATGCCCCTAAAACCTATCTCACTCCAAAATTGCAATGGAAACCAAAAATGGATATTTACAAGTCAATGATGCTCCTGAATCACTTCTTAAGAGCTTGCACTATGGTGTAGAATTCTCGGTCACAGTCAGAATATTTCTCTTAGTAGCATCAAGCTTCTTGCTAAAATATGCTACAAGTCATCTCTCAACTTAGAACAACACCTATCACCATCCCATTTGTGTCACAATCAATCTAGAACACCTTGTCAAGGTATGGTAATGCAAGCACTGTCTATTCGTTCACTTTATTTTGTAGAATCTTAAATTTTATCTCAGTTGTGGTTGTCCACATGATGTATATTTTGTCACCTCTCATGATTTCTGTTACTAGAGCACAAATTCGGTTAAAGCTTTTTATGAACTTCTTGTAGAAATTGGCTAACCCATGGAAACTCGTGGCTTTGAACATGCTTCTTGGTGTAGGCCATTCCAAGATAGCCTTTAGATTTTTGGATCCATTCTCAAATCGTTGTGAGACACCCCATATTTTAAATAAATCAGCTAATTTTGTATTAAGCTATACTTTAAAATCACAAGCAATTTCTTCTCTTTTAGGCTTTAGTACTTGTCTCAAATGCAAGATGTGCTCTTCTATTGAAAGTTAGACAATAAAAAACTTATGATGGTTTCAACACTTCATTCATAAGCCTCATGAAAGTACTTGGCACATTGGATAAGCCCAAATGGCTTTACTAATCATTCATATAGCCCTTCTTTTGTCTTGAAGGAGGTCTTCATTCATTGCCTTCCCATATTCTAATTTGATGTGTTCCACTCTTTAAATCTATCTTGGAGAAGTACTTGGCTTCACTTAGACAATCCATGAGATCATCCATGCTAGGCATTGAAAACAATACTTGATGGTAATCATGTTGATTGCTCAAGAATCAGTCCACATCCTCGATGTGTCACTTTTATTTGGTTCTAACACTGTTGGTGCAACACAAGGGCTAAGGCTCTATCTTATCAGTCCCTTATTAAGAAGTTCTTTGAGTTTCCATTTTACCTCTTCATTTTTTATTGGTGTCAACCAATATGCTCCATGTTTGGAAGGTTCAATCTTATTATCAAGTCCTTTGATAACTAATAATCCTTATTTTTGAAAAACCTTCTGGAAGATCACCGGAGATGATCTTTTTGTATTGTTTTTAATAACCCCTTCACCTAGTATTTTTACTTCTTATCTTGTCCCAACTTGGGTTGGTTTGGTATGATAGCAAAACATTCCTTGTCCCTCTTGCACTATATTCAAGAATTACTTGTCACAAATTAGAACTTTGTTACTATTGTCTACTTCTTCTCGCTCCTTCAATTAGATCAAAGTGAACATCTTGTTGTTCTTTTCAAGTGTATATGTGTTGGCTCTTCCATCATGTATGGATTTCCTATCAAATTTCCAAGATCTACCCAAAAAAACATGACACTTCCATGGGCATAACATCACACCAAACTTTGTCCTTATATGAACCAATCTAAAAATTGACTAAGAATTTTTCATTTACCAATAGTTGATGACCTTTTTAAAGCCATGAAATCTTACAATGGTTAAGATGAGATATTCTCTTCAATTTCAACTTTTCTATCATCTCGACAAACATTAAATTATTTGTAGTACCATTTTCAATGTTAACTTTGCAACACTTACCTCTTGACTTTCAGACATTCCTTAAGAGGTTCTTCCAATGCAATGGATCACTGTCCTTTTCAAGATTCAATAGTGTTAGCAGTTGTCCCTAGAATCACTTATCAGGACATGTTGATGTTATAGTCTATGGGTTTTATAGAATCACCCTATGTACAAATATTACAATAGTGTGCAATAAGACTTACATTCAACAAACACCATGTCTTCCTAATTGTTCGATGAGCTACAAAACAGGAAAAAATAGAATGTGGAACATGCAAGCTAGAGGGAAATATAACTCATAATAATGAATTGCTATTACTGTTGTTCAGAACCAAATACTATTCAATCAATCAACTATTCAACAACCCTTTGCACAATGTTCATACATCATTTTATAGAGCTTCAGGTGACTTTCTTCCTTCCAGTCCCTTCATTTCCCCTTTTCAGGCTAGAGAAGCTTTTCGTATTCTCTTCCTAGGATATAAAGGAGCTTTACATATCTTTTTTCTTATTTATACTATGCATATACATTAGATATTGCAAAAATATACAAAAATACACAAAAAACATCAAGTCAACTTCTAGGCCTTAATAGCCTTCCAACACTTTCTTGGACTATAACATAGTTGTCTCGTCCCAAGACAAAAGAAGCTTATCGAAGTCAAGGAGGTGCTTTGTCTTCATGTCTCCAACCTTCATGATATTCTTCGTTGCTCTATGCATTCGAATACTTTGCTTCACAGTCGACACAAGGAACACCGATTTACTGGTTTTCATACCCTGCACGTACTACTTAATAACCGCAACCCTTGTGGGTTTTCAATCTGCTAGAAACACCCCCATAGGCTACCCTTTAGGGTTTTCAACTTATGTGGGCCTGTTTATAGATATGCACTGAAACTGTGCAATTGTGTTCGAAATTTTACCTTGCCAAAATTGTGGTACTTATTGGACATGTATTTCTACCCTTCAAGATGTGAGAATTGGAGCTTGTGGAGCCTACGGTGCTAGGAGAATTGGTGGAGGTGGTCAATTGCCTGAGTTGCATGAAGTATCGTCTGTGGAGGTACATACTTCGAGATATCTTTCGTGTATTATTTGTAGTTGGGAGAAATGATTCCAAGTCTTCCTTGTAGATGCTCCAATCGGCCATTGCTTCATCAATCCTTTCGAAGAATCCTAGAAGTTACATTATGGCTTGCATTACCTCTAATAAGGTTTCCTCGCGTGCTGTATGCAACGATTGGTCAATAGAAATAGCCATAGACATTCTGGTATTTCAAGCGATTATGGCTTCCATTTGCTCTCTAAGTCTTTGTGCTTCTACACTTGGGAAAAGTATTGCGTTGTGTGTTCCTTTCCCATTCTTGCTAATCGGTCCACCACACTATGCCTCTGGCTTTGATAGACATATTCTAATGCCATTCTCAACTTCTTGAATCATATTCTCTCGCGACCATGTATGCTGTGCACAATCTTAGCAGTTTGTGTCTATCTCCTTGGCAAGTTGTTCATTGCCCCTTGCAATTGTACGCATTCCAATCTAGCAACTCAAATGCATGACTATCCTTTGCTTGCTTCTTTGGCCTATTATAAAATCTTGATATATTCCCACAAGACAAAAATTATCTCCTTAGCCTCTTTCTTCCCCTCAAGCATTGTGTTCTTTATTTTTCTTGCGAGCTCTTGGTCTCGCCATATAATTTTCCACAAGCTAGCTAACCAGAGCAGTATAACTTGCTCGCATCATCACTTGTTCACCAATTGCTTCTAGTGATAAGCTTTGGTACAATTGTCTTCAATGTGTTTCTTCATGTTGCACAATGCTTTGTTCTAGGGTAGCCTTCTAATTGCACCAATTGTAGAGCATCTGCACCGATATTTTCTTGTAGGAGGTTTGCTCCCTCTATCTGAGTTTACAATGGTAGCTACTCTATATCCACCATCAACCATGTCCTGATGATAACTCGCGTGGTGGTAGCCTATGCGCGGAGGTCTGTACACAATTTGTGGTACAATGGCGATATGCACATGCGAAGAGGGGTAGTATTAGTTTTCTTCTTCATGGGTTTGAGTAAATGGTTTATCTGGTCTCACCAAAATGTTTGTGCATATCCCCCTCCCATAATTTCTTCTGTATGGATTGTGCGGTGGACGGTTATGAGCTAGAACTTTTCACCTCCTACATGCACTATATCCTTTGGCTTTGCTCTTCTACATGGGCAAACTATGGACTTGTACCTGAGGGGTTGTAGTTATCTGTGCACAGTGGACTTAGGTTTTACTTCTTCGAACTCCTTTCTATCTTTTCGCTCCTGCTTCCGCCTTGTCTAGTCTCTTGCTACTTTGCAATGCGAGCTTGTTCTTTATGCTTGTGCACCTCGGCTTCTTTAAGCTTCCTCTCTTCTTTAGCCTTCAGTTTCTTCTTCTTCTCCTTTTTTCTTTCGGTATGCTTCTGCTTTCTCCTCTTGCTTCTTTTTCTTCCTCATGTTCTAATATTTGTGCTTTAGCCTGTGCACAACAACTTATCTCTTCAGCTCGATTCTCTTGTTCTTTCTTTTTCTTGAGTTCCTCCTCTTATTTTGCCTTGTGTTTTGCCTCAACCTTCTTCACATTTTCCTCCTTATCTGCATTGCTCTTGCGCTCCTCTTCTTGGTCCTTGAGCAATCTTATCTTCTTATTTCTTCCTGTGGGCATACATCAACATCCTGTTCTCTTGTTTGCACTTTCCTCTTCTTCTTCCATTTTCTTGACGTTCCTTTTATCACAACTCTTCTTTTTGCGCTTTCTTATCCTTCAACTCCTTTTCCTTCAATTCCTTCTCTTATGCAATGTGGGCCATTTGCTCTGGTCCCGCTTGCGCGCTACTTCGCATTGTCTCCGTTGTATCTTCCCCCATGTGGTTGAGTTTATGCACAATTGCTTCAGGTTGTCCTTTTTTGTTCTTTGGAGGACTCATTTGCATGGGTGGTGATTGCAAACACGAAGGGGTGCTTATGGTTTTAGTAATTGATGCCTTTGACATTGAAAATTTTTCTTTTTTATTGAGTTTCGAGCTTAATTGCTTCAAAGAAAGCTTGTTTTTACAATGTTGTTGGATTACACAATAACCGACATTGGTAATGCAGCAACCGGCATCGGTCAGGGGTCGTAGGAAAGAATCGGCGTTGGTCAACCTGTGCGATGGTGTTTTTAATTTTGGCTGAGAATTAGAGTAAATCTTTTTCTTTAAAGATGATTTCTTGAATGTAAAAGCACAGTTAGTTTCCTAGAATAGTTATAAATGAATGCAAACATTATATGAGGGTAAGTAAACAAGTAAGAATGGTGGCTAGATTTTCTGTATAGCTAAAAACCTAGGCAGTCATGAGATAAATCTCCCTCATTTACCGGTGAGGCTCCCGTGTAAGATGTTTATCAATCTGGTGAGTATAAATCCTAATAACTATTTTTAGAGGTTTTACTTTAATTACAAAGCTCATGAACCATAACTTAGCAATTTTTCCGCAAGTCAGCAGTTGTTTTAGAATGTTTTGCAGAAGGGGGAATAATAGAAGGAAGGAAAGAAGAGAGGAAGATACGTAATTCAACCAATAGTTTACAGAGTTGGTCTCATACATATAGATTAAATAAACAAGTAGATCTCACAATATTCAGAAGTAAAGGAAAAGAAAAGCTTCTAATCTAAATCTTAGATAACACAAAGTTTATCTAAAGATCCACACCAAAGTTAGAAGCAAATGCATCGTGGACACAAAGTTATTCGGAAATCTTCCTTTATTCAATTCCTCAGCTTTCACAAAAATGACATCAAGGGTTGCAGCACAAAGTCTGGAACTCAAGAATGTTGATTAACAAATTGTGATCATTTAACCCGTAGACTCTTCCTTTATTTATAGTGTATAGAAGGAAATTACAAATAGGAAACTTTTAATGAATTGCCACATGTTGAAGCTATGAAAAAGGAGGCAGTTGGCAATCTTCCTCCTGGAATTCCTCTTTGCACAACATGCATGATTTATAATTGAAAATAGAACCTTCTATTTTGCATGTCTGCCACCTATTTCCAAGTAATTGACTTCTTCCAGTAACTTGAAGTAACGGCTTTTAAACCAATCACTTAAGTTTTACAATTTAATTGATTACTCAATTACTTTTTCGGAGAAAATAAGAGAAAGAAAAAGAAGTTATTCTAGCTGCAACACTCTTTGTTGTGTCCTTTCTCCATACTCTGCATGTTGATCCAATATGCATTGTACTTCTGCTTCATCTATTTTAGCAACAAAACCAATTTAGTCCACCTCCAAATATGTTTTATGATGACAACCAACAATATCCATATTCCCACGAGCAATATACAAGTCAGTTTGGCCATCCACCAAATCATACAACTTTTCAAGGACAAGGATATGCATATTTTGGAGACCGCCATACACCTTGAGATGTTGAGTTACAGTTAAAGATGCAAAGAATGGAGGAAGGTACGGTGCAGACTAGAGCTACATCACAACTGAAGGCATTCAAAATTTGTTTCAGGGTCCCTTGTCCATGGGATGGCCCTATACTAAGAAATTTCAACCCTCAACAAAGGCTTGAATTTATGATTGAAATGATACCACAACTTGCAAAGTGGATTCAATAGATAGAAACTTATGAGCTTAGCGCAAGGGAACATTTTCAATGGGTAATTATTATACTACCACATCATGGTATGACCATCTCTCTTCCACAATCTACATCAATTCAGCTTGAGTGTCATGATTTTAGCCTGTAGTATACTAAACCCTATTGTTTATTCGATTCCTTCATCGACGAACTTTACATCCCACCTTGATTTTTTTGTACCTTTCTCTTCTAAAATTCCTTTCCCTCCACAAGAACAAAAAGGTACACCTCTTCCATCATCACAATCAATGCACAAAATAGTTGAATCCCAACCCACCCCTCCGCATGCTTTCTCAAATCCATTTTGGGAGGAACAAAACAAAAATATTTTCTAAGAGGAGGAGATTGAGGATCTTAGCAATGAAGAACTTGCAAGGAACTTGAAAGAATGGGTTGCAAATTTTGTAACACCCTTAACTGTTGTTACTTCCTCCTGAGCATTCAAGTGTTGATATGTGATTTATTTTGTAAAAGGATGTGTTCCTTTGATTGTGAAGTCATGCTTGATATGGACTATATCTTCTTTGTAATTGAAGATCTTTGACTGAGTCGGAATATGATTGGACTCTTTTATTTCTTTCATTTTTCACCTGAGTTTAATCTGATCTCGGAATGAATTGTGGATTTATCCATCTATAAGACCCAGCCTGGGATCAGTGGCATTGATCCAAGAGATGCTTTAAGTTTATTCGGGATGAACAAAAATTATAGACCTTACGCAGGTTGCAAGGTCTGAATGCGTTGAATAAGCTATTCCGGAGTCTAACTCAGGCTGATCGTGTTAAATGAATTGGTTCCCGATATCGTAATATCAGGAAGGTCTTGATCGTGGGCCAGGTAATAAATTCAGATACATTTATTCAACTAGCCTATTGGCAGTGCTGGAGTGAATCCTTTTCGTGAATGTATGTCTGTAGGTTCTTTTTCTGAACATTTTAAATGTTAGACCTAAACTGGATTTATTAAGGTTAGTAACCTAAAACTAAAGTAAAATCTATGGGTTAGATTAGTGTTAATCTAACCTAGGCCTAAGCTATAAGCTAAATGTTCTAAGTTAGTAACCTTGTGCTATGGAGGTTAGACTAAGTTGCATCTTAAATCCTAACCTATGTTACTAACCTAACTAATGAACAAGGAAGAAAGGGGACCTATGAAAGGGTGTGAGCCATGGGCGGCAGTTTCTATGGCATTAAATGGGATGGATAAGCATGAAGGATAGGGATTTAGTGGAAGTTTCAAACGGCTAGTAAGGCTGACATGGCAGAGTCGCCAAAGTTAGAAATGGTCTTCGACTTGCATTTGTCCATCGCCAACTATGGCGGTCGGTGGCAATGGAGATTGAGCGGGAATTTTGGAGTTAAGGTGATTAATGAACTCGGTCTTCGAGCTCGGGTTTCTCGGGAAGACATGCAAAATGGAAAACTGGTAGTTTGTTTGGTTTTTCATGCACTCCAGTTTTCCCTCTGTTTGATCACTGGTTCTTCGCACCAGTCTACTTGGAGTTGCATGGCAAAAATGAGTGTAACTCGCTCTTTTCTCTGTCAAGGAAAGTTTATAAGGCATGGAAATAACAAATTATTGTTGTTGAATCTAACGTGGAAAAAGAGGAGAAGGCTCGAGCTCTTTCAGTGGTCTTCTTCGGATTTTTAAGCAACATTACTAGGCATGTTAGGCCCTAACCTTTAAAAATCTTGCTTTCTTTCAAATGATTTCATTAGAACAACTCTGTTCAGATGATTTTTGGGTTCAGTTGGTTTTTATGATAGTTTGTGTGATTTGGTTGTTGTATCTTCTTACTGGCTCAACTTTTTTTTAAGTAAACCCTTGATGGGTGTGTATTGTGTTTCGAACTGTTATACTATCTCGCTGTATTTTGCATTTCGGATAAAGTTGTGGAAATGCTTGCAAGGAAAATACCCGAAATCGGTTCTGTGGGAGTCCATGAATTGTTTCCTTGTTGGGTTCAGGCTACAGTCGATACTTGCTGTCGAAACTTGTCGAAAAGGATACTGTTGGATTTTTGTTTGAATGTTCAGTATATTTCGACTTCTTTATAAGTTTTGTCGTGGGTTATATAAGTTGTGGTTACTGAATATTGTTGGGTTTTGCTATAATACTTAAGTTACTTTTGAACGGATAACTTGCTGTGTTTATAGTATTTGAATGTGACTTTGTAGAAGTTCTCCCTGTGTTGTAATTATGGGATTTAATTCGATGAAAGTTGCAAGATAAATATACATATGAAATGACCCTGTGGAGTCCTTGGATTGTTCGCATATTTTGGATTTCTGTATAATCCTGGTTGTGAATACTTATTGTTTTGGCTCTGTTGGAATTCTTTATATATATATATATCATGTATTTTGGCCTCTGTAGAAGTGGGTCGTGAATGCCATACGTTTCTACCTCTGAAGGAGTTCAGATGTGAATACGGTATGTTATTATTTTGGTTAGAATTCTTGAATTTGATATGTATCCTGTATCCTTCTACTTCTGTAGAAGTTTATTTGTAGAATACCACATGGGTAAGACTCCTTTTTAAATCCTGGGGCGTATATTATGTTTTCCCTTTTGAATAATCTCAGTCGTGAATACTGTTATGATTCTTGAGTTGTGGTCGCATGAAAGCAACTTCAATCTAAACTTGTTTTGAGCATTAGTGGTATGGATACTGTTGGAGTTTTGAAATGTTGCGAGTTGGCTTGATCTTCGATTAAACCTTCGCTGTGCGTGCATAACGTTTGGACTCCTATTTTATATCCTTGTGTTCCTTTCTGTCCACTTCTGTGGAAAGTAAAAGGAAGGGCCTTCTTTTCATACCTTACTTGGTTGAGACCTTGTTGAGATTGTTTTCTGGAAAAGGACTTCTAATATAAGTCATGGCTGTATTATTTAAGAATTTGTTCCAATTAAATGAGACTGTGCATGTTGTGTGGATTCAGTATGAATATCTCTACATAGGCATAGGGAAACATCATTTGCTTTAATGTTATTGAGCCTCTTGTTTGACTGTGATGAAAAGGTTGTTCTTTTGATTTTGGACTTGGGATCTGGTCCTTGCAGTGTTTTAGTAGGGACTAGATTTAGCTGTAAGTTGCTGGGTGGAATTTGTATGCTTGTGCATGATTACTCTTCTGTTAGTATGAATATCTAGTCGTGAGCTTGACTGAACTAAAGAGCTGTTAACTGTACCTCGACAAGCGATGGCATTGGATATTTTCTCATTTGTTGATTAGTATGGAAGGTTATGTGGAATTTGATAGATTATTCATCATTGCCTTGGAGAGCTACTGTACAGTAAGCTATAGGAAGCTTGTTATATTTAAATTTAAACAAAAATGTGGTGCTTCTGTGTGGTCTCGTCTGATTTATTCACATGCGTATAAGGTGAATGCTTTACTCTTGAGGAGACGGTACAGTCATGAGCTTGATTTGAGGGGAAATATGAATGACTCGTTTTCTTTCTCTTCTATTTTTATCTAACTTATGGAATTGTTTTAACATACTGATGGAATCATGAATTGTTATGATATTCATTTTATTATGTTGAATGTAATGGTCTGTCTGATGTTTGTTGTCCTTGGGATTCAGATGGATAATTGTTTTAGATGCATTTGTTCTTCTTGGTAACTAACGTTTATGATGAAATATCGGGAAGGTATCTAGGACTATTTAGTAACTATGAAATGAGTTACGCGTGTATAGTTTTATTGTATTACAAGAGCATAATCTGAAATATGTTTACATGTTTGGCGAATTGATTTCATTTAAACAGGTTGTTTAATGAAAATAATTGATGGATTGTAATTGTTTTAAGAGTTAGTGCTTATCATGCTCAGTTCATCGAACTGACCCGTGTTGACAATTTTTGCAGATGGTTGCCGTAAGTGGTAAAAGCACGCAGATCTGATAGGATGATCAGATTGTTTGATTTGGTTTTATGATGAATTACAGCTTGATTCTCTAGAATGTGCTACTTGTAGAAAGATGTTCTTTTTCTGTTGAGTATTGTATCAAATATGCTGAATGCATAAAATGTATTTGATTAGCTTGAGAGGAATGAAAAGAGTTATTTGTTACTTATATGATTGTATTCGTATCTTGATAGTTTGACCTTCTTCGGTTCAAATGATCTTGAGAGCATTGTTATTATTGTATAATTTGGAGACTTTTGTGATTATCAATGTAAGCTTGCAAGAATATGTGACTGAATACTTATGATTGTTTAGTAGTTCTAGTATGTTCTATCTAAAGCTAAATTGGAATTTAGATCACTAGTCTTTCTGGAAGCTAGGGTTAAAATAAACCTGAGCAGGAAGCTAAACAAGCTGAATAAATTATTACTTCCTAGTCTTGATCTAAGTCAAGACAACGTTTAATTGGATTCTTAATCACTATATCTCGATACTAATAAGTAAGATATAAATTCAGTTACGAGAACTGATATAAACCTAAAAAGGGTTTGGTTAGCAATCTCATGTGAAGATTGAGGGTTACTGCCCAATTTCGTTGATTTAGAATTATGTATATTCTATGAACTCCTTGAAGGGACCTCTTGTCTTAATAACTTCTCTTGTGTAATGGGTTTTACTAAGAAAGGTAATTCTAAGATGAGGAACCCAGGGGTTGGGAAAGACTACCCTTTAGGGAGCGTCTTATGGTATAATTTTAACTCAACGTGTGTAACACTTATTAATAAGTAGATCTTTTCGAGGCGGATTTAAAGGTTGACGGCACAAGTCAACTGCAGGGTTGTACCTTCGAGAAGATTAGGATCTTCTCGAAGATACAACAATGCAGGTGACTTATGACGACACCCTTTGCATTGATCGTTAAGATTTACACCTTAAACTCGAACAAGTTACTCTGGGACTGATTAGGAATGTGGTCACGTTATAAGGCTGCCCTAGGAGACTCGGGGTATCTTGACACACTGGATTAACTAGGGTTGACCCAGTATGTCAGTGTATCCCTAGTCCTCGGGAGCATCCCTATAACGTTGTCATCTTACTAATCTGTTCTTGAGTGAACAACGTGGGATAGGAGAGACTGACAGAAGTCAGTATAAGACATTCTACATAACATAGGAATGGGGTGAAGGACGTATTCTAGATTGACGAGTATGCCGTCAAGGAATACGAGACATAAGCATTATGTTTCAAATCTTTGGCCAAAGTATCGCAAGCTGCTGATTGCGTTGTCCTAAGTCACCTAGTCTAAGGGATGAGATGCCGATGAATAATGGTAACAATTATTCAGATAGGTTCCTTAGACAGAGCATTCTAAATCCCAGATTAGGGAAGAGAACCGCAAGAGTGATGTGTTAAATAAAAATGCCAACTCTTAATACTCATGAATAGATCGGTAGATTACCGAGTCATGGAATGAATAGATCGGAGGTACTCCGAGTCATTACAGCTGCATATGGTTATCTGTTATAAGAATGGTTGTTTTGATTTGTGAGTTCTAAATTATGTATTTAGAACCAGGAAGCATTTATCAAAAAAAAAAATTTACTTGTTCTAATGTATAAAAATGAGGATGTTACATCTTGGTATCAGAGCTGAAGGTTGTAGCTCTTGGGCCTATTGTGTCCATAATCTGATAAGAACCTGAATTTTCTTGTAACAGAAAATGGTTAGAACAAGGGGGAACGTTGTGAATAATGCTCCACCTGAAGGAGGGGCGGCAACAACCCAAAAACTTGATGAGATCCTTGCTGCCCTGTTGGACACAAGAGATCGTTTAGCTGTACTTGAACAACAGGTGATGGGAAATGAGGAGGATGATGAAGCTGGTAATAACAATCAGCAACCTCCTGAGGACAACCCCGATATGGGTGTTGATATTAATGCTGGAAATGCACCTGTCCAACCAGAAAACAAAAAGGCCAGGTTGGCAGCAGAACTCACTAATGATATAAAAAGGATAAGCCCACCTAAGTATGATGGCACCACATTAGGAGATGGAGCTGAGAACTGGCTCAGCGAAATGGAGAAGTACTTTGCAATAAGAAACTTCTCAGAGGAAACCAAAGCTATTTGGGGAGCCTATCAGCTTTCCCACGAAGCATCTTCATGGTGGGATAGCCGTAAAGCTGAGCTAAATATTGATGAGACCAATATTACTTGGGATCAATTTAAAGGCTATTTTAGGCAACGTTGGCTGCCACAACTTTTCTATGATCAGAAAATGACAGAATTCCAGAACTTAGCTCAAGGGAAGCTAACGGTAACTGAATACTGGGAGCGGTTTACAAAACTCCTCAAGTATGTACCGCAGTATCAAACTGACGAGAAGTTCAGAATACGGAAATTCATCATGGGATTGAATCCCGTGATAGGGGGAGAGGTCGATGTTCACAGTCCAACCACTATGGAAGGAGTTGTTGAAAAGGCCATAAGACAAGAACAGAAATTAAAGGCTATTTCTGCTCATAAAGAGGAAGTGTGGAAGAAGACTGCAAACCCTTCTTCAACCTCTCTTGCACCCAAAAAGGGACCATGGAAAAAGTTTGGAAACAAAAGTAAGTTTCCAGGGGATAATAATAAGAAAGCAGTAGCAAATAAGCCTGCTGGAAATGTAAGGGATAATTTTGCCAAAAATTATAACAATGGGCAGAAGCCCTATGGAGGACAACGTGATAATTACAAGGCTGGAGGCAATTTTGAGCCTAAAAAGGGACCTGTAGGAGGCTGCTACAATTGTGGCAAAGACCACTACGTAAATCAGTGCCCTTTGAAGAAGGATGATCGTAATCAGCAGCATAAGATACATGCTGCAGTAGCAGACAAGCAAGCTGAAAAGCAAGTGACACCTATAGAAGTTCCGGGTAAGTTATTTGGCATACCTGTCACTATTCTTTTTGATACAGGAGCTACTGAATGTTTTATTTCTAATAAACTTGCTTCTAAACTTAAAAGAAAAGCTGGAAAAATGGATAAATCTTGGACTGTACAGTATGGTAATAACTCTGTTCATACAGTGAGTATGTGTCTTTTTGGGGCAGTCCTTGACTTACCTAACTTTTCCACGGAAGTTGACCTCTATGTTACACCTTTGGGATCGTATGACATTGTCATCGGTGTCAATTGGTTAGCTGACCATAAAGCAAAAGTAGACTGCTATGAAAAGAACATAAAATGTTTAGATGATCAGCTGGAAACAGCAGAGATTCAAGGTGTGAAACGGGAAATTTCAGTTAGAAAACTGTCAGCTATGCAGCTTAAAAAGGCTAAAAACAAAGGATGTACCCTTTATGCAGTAAAGATATCTGAATTTTCAGAAGAAGATGGTGATTCCATGAAACGATTTCCTCTGCTACAAAGTTTCAGGGATGTTTTTCCTAGAGGAATTACCAGGGTTACCACCCAAGAGGGAATTTGACTTCACCATCGAAATCAAACCAGGAACTGAACCTATTTCCAAAGCACCTTATCAGATGACTACTACAGAGTTAGTCGAGCTTAAGGCACAATTGTAAGAACTTTTGTCTAAAGGTTTGATTAGACCAAGTGTTTCACCTTGGGGAGCGCCTGTAATATTTGTGAAAAAGAAGGATGGAACACTTAGGCTGTGTATTGATTATCGGATGTTGAATAAAGCAACAATCAAGAACAGATATCCACTTCCAAGGATCGATGATCTATTTGATCAGATGCGTGGGGCAGAGGTCTATTCTAAGATAGATCTTCAATCTGGTTATCAACAGTTAAGGATTAGAGAAGAAGATATTCATAAAACAGCTTTCCGAACAAGGTACGGACATTATGAATTCACAGTTCTACCCTTTGGATTAACTAATGCACCCACAGCTTTTATGAGCTTAATGAACAATATTTTTCAAGAATATTTGGACAAGTTTGTACTTGTATTCTTGGATGATATTCTCATTTATTCTAAAAGCATTGAGGAGCACAATGAGCATTTGAAGATAGTTTTGGGAATTTTGAGAAAAATAAAGTTGTATGGTAAGTTATCCAAATGTTCTTTCTTTGATTCAGAAGTTCACTATTTGGGTCATGTCATTAGCAAAGAAGGAATTGCTGTAGATCCTTCAAAAATAGTGGCAATAACTGAGTGGCCTACACCAAAGAATGTGCACGAAGTAAGAAGCTTCATGGGTCTTGCTGGTTACTATAGAAAATTTGTTAAGGATTTTTCTAAAGTGGCTGCACCAATAACTTCATTGCAGAAGAAGGATAAGAAATTTATTTGGAATGATAAGTGCGAAGCGGCTTTCAAAATTCTGAAAAGCCAGTTGACTTCCGCACCTATATTAGCTGTACCAGACCCTAATGGGAGCTTTACTGTTGTAACGGATGCTTCTGGGGAAGGCCTTGGAGGTGTTTTGTTACAAAATGATCAAGTCATAGCATATGAAAGTAGAAAACTTAAGTTACATGAGCTGAATTATGCTCCTCATGATTTGGAGCTTGCTGCCATTGTTCATGCACTTCAAGTCTGGAGACACTATTTACTTGGGAAACCTTTTGAGTTGAAAACTGATCACTTAGGACTGAAATATATTTTCACTCAGCCTAATCTAAATGCCAGACAGAGAAGGTGGTTAGAATTTTTATCACAATATGATTTTGATATTAGCTACATCAAAGGGAAGGAGAATAGAGTAGCAGATGCTCTAAGTCGTAGGAGGCACATTTCTGCTCTTATAACATTAAGAACTCAGTTTAAGGATGAGGTAAAAAGTGCCTCAGAATCTGATATTTACTTTCAGCAAGTAAAATCAGCGCTTGCTGCAGAACCTAATGATGAAAGGTATAAAGGTTTTCATTTTGATAATGAAGGAATCTTGCGTTATGAAAACAGGGTATACGTACCTGTGCTGAATGATTTGAGAAATAAGTTGTTAGTTGAATTTCATAATTCACCTTTCTCTGGACACCCGGGTATCATAAAAATGCTTGCTGATCTGAAACAACAATACTTTTGGAAAGGTATGAAAAAGGATGTCATTAATTTGTAACTCATTGTTTGGAATGTCAGCGGTTAAGGCAAAACATATGCACCCTGCTGGACTGTTATATCCTCATAGCATACCGCAGTACAAATGGCAAGTAATAACCATGGACTTTGTACAAGGGTTACCCATGTCCAGGAATAAACATGATGTTATCCTGGTAGTTGTAGATAAACTAACTAAGGTAGCTCATTTCATCGCTGGAAATCTAAAGGATGATTCACCAGTGCTGGCCAAAAGATTCGTACATGAAATTTTCAGATTACATGGTGTACCAGAATTGATTATATCTGACAGGGATCCAAGAATGACGTCAAGGTTTTGGCAAACGCTTAATACAGCTCTTGGAACGAAACTAAACTTCAGTTCTGCATATCATCCGGAAACGGATGGACAAACTGAGAGGGTAAATCAAGTGTTGGAGGACATGTTGCGAATGTATTGTATGGATCAACAGTATAAATGGGAAGAGTATCTTCCATTAGTTGAATTCGCATACAACAACACTTATCACTCATCTCTTAAAATGGCACCATTTGAAGCACTTTATGGAAGAAAGTGCAGAACCCCTGTTAGTTGGGATAGTGTTGAGGATAGAGTGGTAATTGGACCAGAGATTCTCACTGAAATGGAACAGCAAGTTAAGCTGATTCGTGAACGATTAAAGGAAGCAGCGGATAGGCAGAAGAGCTATGCTGACCTTAAGCGGGTTGATCGAAGGTTTGAGCTTGGTGAGAAGGTTTTTCTTCGTGTTAAACCCAGAAAGAGTTCTATAACTTTTGGCAAGGCTGCCAAGTTGTCACCTCGATTCGTGGGACCTTTCGAAATTGTCGAAATAATCAATCCTGTAGCTTATCGATTAGCATTACCACCTGCTTTATCTCGCATGCATGATGTTTTCCATATTTCTTTGCTTAAGAAATACGTTTCAGATCTGTCACATGTTTTAAATTGGAATTCCTTGCAGGTCCAAGACCCAGGAATAATCGTGGTTAAACCCACACGAGTGCTGGAAACTCACCAATTGCATTTGAGAAATCGTGAAATACAGCAATGTAAGGTCCAGTGGGACCAGTTTAACGAAGAAAGTGCAACTTGGGAAAATCTGGAAGAGATGAAAATTGCTTTTCCTTTTCTTTTTCAACAGAATGAAATCTGTTGACAAAACATTTCTTTTATGAACTTATCTTTTTCAAGTTTATATGAAAGCCAGATAGAGGCAAACATTATTCAGGCTGAATAAAATGTGTTGTGACATTGATTTCTGGAACTATTTAAGTTGGAAATAGTCGCATTGTTTTGTGAACTAATAAATTGGTTGACCTGAAGGTTAATCGAATATGTAATCATCGGGATGATGAATCTTTTAGGAGGGAAGCATGTAACACTCTGAACTATTGTTACTTCCTCCTGAGCATTCAAGTGTTGATATGTGATTTCTTTTGTAAAAGGATGTGTTCCTTTGATTGTGAAGTCATGCTTGATATGTACTGTATCTTCTTTGTAATTGAAGATCTTTGACTGAGTCGGAATATGATTGGACTCTTTTATTTCTTTCATTTTTGCACCTGAGTTTAATCTGATCTCGGAATGAATTGTAGATTTATCCATCTATAAGACCCAACCTTAGATCAGTGGCATTGATCCAAGAGATGCTTTAAGTTTATTCGGGATGAACAAAAATTATAGACCTTACGCAGGTTGCAAGGTCTGAATGCGTTGAATAAGCTATTCCAAAGTCTAACTCAGGCTGATCGTGTTAAATTAATTAGTTACCGATATCGTAATATCAGGAAGGTCTTGATTGTGGGCCAGGTAATAAATTCAGATACATTTATTCAACTAGCCTATTGGCAGTGCTGGAGTGAATCCTTTTCGTGAATGTATGTCTGTAGGTTCTTATTCTGAACATTTTAAATGTTAGACCTAAACTGGATTTATTAAGGTTAGTAACCTAAAACTAAACTATAATCTATGGGTTAGATTAGTGTTAATCTAACCTAGGCCTAAGCTATAAGCTAAATGTTCTAAGTTAGTAACCTAGTGCTATGGAGGTTAGACTAAGTTGCATCTTAAATCCTAACCTATGTTACTAACCTAACTAATGAACAAGGAAGAAAGGGGACCTATGAAAGGGTGCGAGCCTTGGGTGGCAGTTTCTATGGCATTAAATGGGATGGATAAGCATGAAGGACAGGGATATAGTGGAAGTTTTAAACGGCTAGCAAAAGCCGACGTGGCAGAGTCGCCAAAGTTAGAAATGGTCTTCGACTTGCATTTGTCCATCGCCAACTATGGCGGTCGGTGGCAATGGAGATTGAGCGGGAATTTTGGAGTTAATGACCATTAATGAACTCGGTCTTCGAGCTCGGGTTTCTCGGGAAGACATGCAAAATGGAAAACTGGTAGTTTGTTTGGTTTTTCATGCGCTCCCGGTTTTCTCTCTGTTTGATCACTGGTTCTTCGCACCAGTCTGCTTGGTGTTGCATGGCAAAAATGAGTGTAACTCGCTCTTTTCTCTGTCAAGGAAAGTTTATAAGGCATGGAAATAAAAAATTATTGTTGTTGAATCTAACGTGGAAAAAGAGAAGAAGGCTCGAGCTCTTTCAGTGGTCTTCTTCGGAATTTTAAGCAGCATTACCAGGCATGTTAGGCCCTAACCTTTAAAAATCTTGCTTTCTTTCAAATGATTTCATTAGAACAACTCTGTTCAGATGATTTTTGGGTTCAGTTGGTTTTTATGGTAGCTTGTGTGATTTGGTTGCTGTATCTTCTTACTGGCTCGACTTTTTTTTAAGTAAACCCTTGATGGGTGTGTATTGTGTTTCGAACTGTTATACTTTCTCGCTGTATTTTGCATTTCGGATAAAGTTGTGGAAATGCTTGCAAGGAAAATACCTGAAATCGGTTCTGTGGGAGTCCATGAATTGTTTCCTTGTTGGGTTCAGGCTACAGTCGATACTTGCTGTCGAAACTTGTCGAAAAGGATACTGTTGGATTTTTGTTTGAATGTTCAGTATATTTCGATTTCTTTATAAGTTTTGTCGTGGGTCATATAAGTTGTGGTTACTGAATCTTGTTGGGTTTTGCTATAATACATAAGTTACTTTTGAACGGATAACTTGCTGTGTTTATAGTATTTGAATGTGACTTTGTAAGAAGTTCTCCCTGTGTTGTAATTATGGGATTTAATTCGATGAAGTTGCAAGATAAATATACATATGAAATGACCCTGTG
This sequence comes from Taxus chinensis, assembly GCA_019776745.2. NCBI lineage: Eukaryota > Viridiplantae > Streptophyta > Pinopsida > Cupressales > Taxaceae > Taxus > Taxus chinensis. Next base: position 79,084,918 of record CM034153.1, on the reverse strand, counting down.
GAGTCCTTGGATTGTTCGCATATTTTGGATTTCTGTATAATCATGGTTGTGAATACTTATTGTTTTGGCTCTGTTGGAATTCTTTATGTATATATATATATATCATGTATTTTGGCCTCTGTAGAAGTGGGTCGTGAATGCCATACGTTTCTACCTCTAAAGGAGTTCATATGTGAATACGTTATGTTATTATTTTTGGTTAGAATTCTTGAATTTGATATGTATCCTATATCCTTCTACTTCTGTAGAAGTTTATTTGTAGAATACCACATGGGTAAGACTCCTTTTTAAATCCTGGGGCGTATATTATGTTTTCCCTTTTGAATAATCTCAGTCGTGAATACTGTTATGATTCTTGAGTTGTGGTCGCATGAAAGCAACTTCAATCTAAACTTGTTTTGAGCATTAGTGGTATGGATACTGTTGGAGTTTTGAAATGTTGCGAGTTGGCTTGATTTTCGATTAAACCTTCGCTGTGCGTGCATAACGTTTGGACTCCTATTTTATATCCTTGTGTTCCTTTCTGTCCACTTCTGTGGAAAGTAAAAGGAAGGGCCTTCTTTTCATACCTTACTTGGTTGAGACCTTGTTGAGATTGTTTTCTGGAAAAGGACTTCTAATATAAGTCATGGCTGTATTATTTAAGAATTTGTTCCAATTAAATGAGACTGTGCATGTTGTGTGGATTCAGTATGAATATCTCTACATAGGCATAGGGAAACATCATTTGCTTTAATGTTATTGAGCCTCTTGTTTGACTGTGATGAAAAGGTTGTTCTTTTGATTTTGGACTTGGGATCTGGTCCTTGCAGTGTTTTAGTAGGGACTAGATTTGTAGTTGCTGTAATTGTTATGATTACAGGAAATCTAGTTATTGATTAAAGAGCTTTAACTCCTTAATTGGATATTTTCTCATTTTTTGAATATGGAAGGTTATGTGGATCTCTTGCCTTGGCGTGACCTACTGACTGTAAGCTATAGTCGCAAAAATGTGGTGCTTCTTGTGGTCTCGTCTGATTTATTCAGCGTATAAGGTGAATGCTTTACTCTTGAGGAGACGGTACAGTCATGAGCTTGATTTGAAAGGAAATACGAATGACTCGTTTTCTTTCTCTTCTGTTGTAAAGTATTTGTTGATATATTTTTATCTAACCTTTGGAATTGTTTTAACATACTGATGGAATCATGAATTGTTATGATATTCATTTTATTATGTTGAATGTAATGGTCTGTCTGATGTTTGTTGTCCTTGGGATTCAGATGGATAATTGTTTTAGATGCATTTGTTCTTCTTGGTCACTAACGTTTATGATGAAATATCGGGAAGGTATCTAGGACTATTTAGTAACTATGAAATGAGTTACGCGTGTATAGTTTTATTGTATTACAAGAGCATAATCTGAAATATGTTTACATGTTTGGCGAATTGATTTCATTTAAACAGGTTGTTTAATGAAAACAATTGATGGATTGCAATTGTTTTAAGAGTTAGTGCTTATCATGCTCAGTTCATCGAACTGACCCGTGTTGACAATTTTTGCAGATGGTTGCCGTAAGTGGTAAAAGCACGTAGATCTGATAGGATGATCAGATTGTTTGATTTGGTTTTATGATGAATTACAACTTGATTCTCTGAATGTACTACTTGTAGAAAGATGTTCTTTTTCTGTTGAGTATTGTATCAAATATGCTGAATGCATAAAATGTATTTGATTAGCTTGAGAGGAATGAAAAGAGTTATTTGTTACTTATATGATTGTATTCGTATCTTGATAGTTTGACCTTCTTCGGTTCAAATGATCTTGAGAGCATTGTTATTATTGTATAATTTGGAGACTTTTGTGATTATCAATGTAAGCTTGCAAGAATATGTGACTGAATACTTATGATTGTTTAGTAGTTCTAGTATGTTCTATCTAAAGCTAAATTGGAATTTAGATCACTGTCTTTCTGGAAGCTAGGGTTAAAATAAACCTGAGCAGGAAGCTAAACAAGCTGAATAAATTGTTACTCCCTAGTCTTGATCTAAGTCAAGACAACATTTAATTGGATTCTTAATCTTTATATCTCGATACTAACCTAAAAAGGGTTTGGTTAGCAATCTCATGTGAAGATTGAGGGTTACTGCCCAATTTCGTTGATTTAGAATTATGTATATTCTATGAACTCCTTGAAGGGACCTCTTGTCTTAATAACTTCTCTTGTGTAATGGGTTTTACTAAGAAAGGTAATTCTAAGGTGAGGAACCCAGGGGTTGGGAAAGACTACCCTTTAGGGAGCGTCTTATGGTATAATTTTAACTCAACGTGTGTAACACTTATTAATAAGTAGATCTTTTCGAGGCGGATTTAAAGGTTGACGGCACAAGTCAACTGCAGGGTTGTACCTTCGAGAAGATTAGGATCTTCTCGAAGATACAACAATGCAGGTGACCTTTGGCGACACCCTTTGCATTGATCGTTAAGATTTACACCTTAAACTCGAACAAGTTACTCTGGGACTGATTAGGAATGTGGTCACGTTATAAGGCTGCCCTAGGAGACTCGGGGTATCTTGACACACTGGATTAACTAGGGTTGACCCAGTATGTCAGCGTATCCCTAGTCCTCGGGAGCATCCCTATAACATTGTCATCTTACTAATCCGTTCTTGAGTGAATAACGTGGGATAGGAGAGACTGACAGAAGTCAGTATAAGACATTCTACATAACATAGGAATGGGGTGAAGGACGTATTCCAGATTGACGAGTATGCCGTCAAGGAATACGAGACATAAGCATTATGTTTCAAATCTTTGGCCAAAGTATCGCAAGCTGCTGATTGCGTTGTCCTAAGTCACCTAGTCTAAGGGATGAGATGCCGATGAATAATGGTAACAATTATTCAGATAGGTTCCTTAGACAGAGCATTCTAAATCCCAGAATAGGGAAGAGAACCGCAAGAGTGATGTGTTAAATAAAAACGCCAACTCTTAATACTCATGAATAGATCGGTAGATTACCGAGTCATGGAATGAATAGATCGGAGGTACTCCGAGTCATTACAGCTGCATATGGTTATCTGTTATAAGAATGGTTGTTTTGATTTTTGAGTTCTAAATTATGTATTTAGAACCAGGAAGCATTTATCAAAAAAAAAAATTACTTGTTCTAATGTATAAAAATGAGGATGTTACAAATTTTAACATCAAGCAAATGCCATCTATGACAAAACCTTCAGTTGGAATTGAGATTCAAGAATTGGTGGTACGATCCGAACTTGCACAAGAATAAGCACAAAAGGAAGAAGAATTAGCTCCAAATCCAAAAGAAGAGAAGCACATGGAGGATTATAAAATGGAATCAAAGGTCTTGAGCTTAAAATAGGTCATACAAGAGGTTTCTCTCTCTTCTCCCACTCCATCCTTTCAAAATTCTGATTTTGGGGATGAGTTTGAACTCTCGAACTTCATGTTTGAGGACAAGGAGACTTGGGGTGAACAAATTACAAATCCGGAAGACACCGTGGAGGAGGTTGAATCCTTGGCACAAATGAAGAATGAATAAGCTAATTATTTATAAGATTTGGAGGAGTGTTTTGATGGAGAAGAGCCTATGGAATTGGTTACTTTTATTATCCTAGATCCCATCCTCCAAGAAAAAATGCCTATTACCACATAAGGGAATATTCAAGAACAACTTGCTTCTTTAAACAACCCTCTTGAATCAAAATGGGAGGAATTAAATTTTCCAAACTTCACGTTGGACAAGGAGGAAGAAAACAAGGATGGCACCACTTGCATATCAATCATCAAGGTGGGAGATCAGTTGTCTGTAGATTAGTGACAAAGACAAAAGCAACTCACAAACAGTCACCTTTTCCAGGAATGTCTACATGAAGACTTCCTTATTGAGATTGAGACTTAGGGTAGTGGAAAAATCCAATGGATCAGACCATGCCCCATTAGGTACTTGGCCTCACTAGAACCAAAGGAGAAGGCAAAACCGGTCATGCTTTCTTCAAAACATGGGGTTGAGTTTCAGAACACCAAGGACCGGCTCCAATAGTTCCAAGAATCAAACACAAATCAGATTAAGGAGGTATTTTTCTTGTTTTTCACTAGTACCTTGGGTTATGATATGGAAAACCAACTCCAGGGAAATTTTCCATTGATGTTAAGATCCATGTTCAATACCAAATCATCTGCATGGCTGCAAACTTTGAGGAAAGGAAGCTACTTTGCCTTGCTAGTGTCAGGGTTTGTTTGAAGTTTTCCTTGCCTCCAGCTAGTGTAGGGTACAATTAGGTTTGTTTCTAGCAGAACAAGAACTTTTTCACACTCTGCATGTCCTACTTGGGGCATGTATGATTTTCCTCTTTGTATATAGTTTTGTTTGTGTTTGCTCTAGCACAGTTCATCATGTCATCAGCAGAGGGGAATGTTGCAGCAAGAAGCTCAAGGCTACAGGGGATAGTTACAATCTACAATAAATTCCAAATACAGAGAAACTAAATCATATTATGGACATATTTCAATGTTTTCCATTCTCTTGTCTCTATAGATCAGTCATGATTTGAGCTTCTAATGCCTCTTGCAAAGTCAAAAAATTAGAAAAGACGAGTAGCCCTCCTCCAGTACATTCAAGGTCTTATTGGGTTTCAAGTAGATGATCAACCTCAAATTTCCCTTACTCATTTAGATAAAATCTGATGAAAGTGTAAGCAGCTCAAACCCTCGGTGGTTTTCCAAGCAAATTTCAGAATGAGGAAAACTAGTTTTAGCAGCAGTCCCCAATTGTAACCTAAATTAACATATGCTCTCAGGCTCTAAAGTATTCAATTTTTTGCAAAAATCATCAGTCAATTGTGCTTTGTACTTGGCAAAAACTAGATTTTTGGGATAGATTCAAGTTATATCTTCATTCCCAAAAAATCAAATGCAGAGAGGAAGGATGAAAATTCTAGATGTAAGACAATTTTTCACGCTCAGGAAAATCTTAATTCAAAAATCTTGTAAGTGAGATGGTCAATTAAGGTCAAGCTTCAGGTTCAATAGCGCTTCAAGCAGGTTCTGGGGAGCAAATCTCAAGGATATAGATCAATTTTAGGTTACCAGAAATGAATCCGTGCCCGATGGATGCACAAGGCTACTGGTCAACCACATCAAGCAAACAGATGTCCCCGCGAGTCGCCAAAAATTTTATCCAATTTGCCCCTAGGTAAAAATGGACAGCTGAGGAAAATTGGACCTAGTCGTCTGATCAGAACATCATGGGAGGATTTGGAGAGTTCCAAGTGAAAATCATGTTTTGGAAAGAATTAGGATAATTTGAGGAATTTTTCCTCTTCTGAGTTTTGAAGGACTCATAGTTTTCCTAGGGTAAAAAACGGGCTCCAATAGGACCACATTCAGTCAAAATAAGCAAAAATGGCAAAACAAAATGAGGTATGAGCCCGAAGGCATTCTACTCAGCCTCCATGGGGCTTCTAGTTCAAGAAAATTCCAAATATTTAGGTTCAAATGTGAAAATGCCAAAAAAGGGGGCTTTGAGCTTAAACAACTTGCTGAGCTGGTTAACATCCTAAGGGTGAGCTATGGATTGTCATGCTGCTTTAACAGGGCTCGAGTTGTCATGGCTCGACTAACCAAGTTGAGGGAGGTCCTGGGCGAGCTGGTTACTGAAAGATGGCTTCATGGCAAAGGTGGGGATCAAATCGCGAAGAGGTCAAAGTTTTAGGGCTGAGAGGACAGTCAGCCAAGGAGGGAGCTCGCGAGCCATGTCATCCAATTCATGCCAAAGGTTCGGGAATCACAACCATCATGGGTTTTGGAGTGGATCGACACATGGGCTCGGCATTGTGGTTAAGGGGAACACGGCATGGGCCGAGTCAACAGTGATTAGATCGCCTCGGCGCATGGAGCAACAAGGGTGCAAAGATGGATGTGCCAGGGTGGAAAGTTACTCATACCAGAGAATGATGAAGGAGCTCAGGCCGAGACATTTCTGGACAAGCCACATTAGATGAGAAAGCTTGGCGGAGATTGTTGGAGTTTTTTAACTCGTCAAGTTGGCGAGTTAGAAAATTAACCACTTTGGATTTTGGGATGTGAGCTCTTCAGAGTTCAGAGATTTGGGGGATTTGAGCATGCATGGGTGGATGAGATGTTCGATGCACCCAGTCTCTGAAATCTGAAGTCCGATGTTTCAGACTTCGAAGGTCAACTCGGGTCAGACCTTGGTCGCGACTTAGCTTCGGGACTCGGATTCAGGTATTAACGCATCGGAGTTTCAGAGGTGGGGCGAGGTACTGGTGAGTTGGGGAATCTCTAACTCCAAAGTCTGAAAAGGGGACCGGATTAGGGTGCAGGGATCGAGGCATATCGTCTGAGTCAAACACCGAGTTGGCGGGGTGACAAGGTGGAGCCGTCAAGATTGGGCCAAGTCAGAAGCATATGTTCGAGGTGATAGGGGTAGGTGCTGAGTCAAATGTCGAGGGGCTCGGTGAGTGGGTCCTAGGCGCTCAGCCAATGTGTGGATACAGGGCAATTTTTTAGGGGCTCATGGTAGGTTGTTGGAGCCGGTAGATGTGGGTTTTCCATGTTAGACGTCGAGAGCAATGATATCCATGCGGGCATCAAGGTGTTTGAGAATGGATCACCGAGGTAATTTCAAGGGCAGCCAACCAAACATAGAAAGAGACATAATGAATGCAAGGCAAGCGATGTAATAAGGGCTGAGGTGCCCACCATGATAAAGTGCAACGAGAAGCTCGTCAAGCTAGCAGGTGAGCTGGTCGGTGAACTATCCAGCCAAGGCATCTCAAACCCCTTCCAAAGCATGATTTAACCATGTGGGTCCCACATAAGGCATGAAGGGCCTTCCTAAAATTATTAAACTATTATTTTGAAATTAGAAGAAAAATTTGAATTAATGAAGCATGGAGGTCTCTTCTAGGATAAGTGATGATGCAAGCAAGCATGGGGTGCTGCAGGAGAGTATGGGCAGTGGCATGGCCTCCATAATTTGCTACAATCATGCCTAGAATTTAGGAATTTTCCCTCCTCTCTCACACTCAAAAATTCTATAACATGTAAAGGGATGCATATTAAAAAGGGTTAGACATTTTTCTTCATGTTGCTCCCTCTTATTCTCAGCTGAGCTGTTGTGAATTTGGGACTCCAAACCTTCTCTCCTGAACATTCTAATGGAAATTTTGCCTCTTTCCTACCCTATCGTGTACTATGCAACTCTTTGGGAGCAATAAACTTATGTTTTGTGTTAAATTTTTTATCCTTACATGTGTTTTAATGGTATAACTTGCCTCTCTTCATTATACAGGAATTCTATGCAGGCTTTTGTTTCCATTGCAATTTTTGGATGATGTTGTGTTTATTGGAATGGTGTGATGAATGTCATGGTGGTTTGTGATGTTATTCCATCCTCTCCACATTCATTTTCCTTCATTTCGTGCAGTGTGAATTGTGTAACAACCCCTTCTCTTCATATTATCACCACTTCTAGTGTAGGATTTTTTCATGCAATCTCTCTCCTTATCTCTTTGGAAGTGTGAAAATAGGTTTAGCTAGGTGTTTTTCTTGCATTAGGATTAGTTGTAGCATAGGATTAGGAAAAGGAAGTCAGCCTTCTCTGGAGGGCCATCTCAAGCCCCAAAGTCCCACAACTTGAGAGATGGTATGCAATCACACCGAATACCTCAGTTACAAAATCTAGCAATTTAGGGGATGTTTCGATTCGGTGATAACAGGCATAACTATTACACTTACATACTAGCACTCATAAGTTCTTATCTGAACCAGATATTGAAGAGATTAGCTTAGGGAAACAAGAATGGATCTTTATAAATCCATCACATGAATGGGAATTTTGAAGAAGATGCAAACATGAGAAGAGGATTAAATAACAAGCCTATGAGGCATGATGAAGGAGTTAAAGGAGTGATGTTGGGAGCTCTTGATTTCATTGACATGTTTGCTTTATGTGCAAGTTCAAAATTTGGGACAACCATGCCACAATTTCCCAACTTACATGTTGTCATGAGCATTTACAACCCCTAGAGCATTGTTGTATCATTGATGCACACACTTTTAAGAGCATTTTCAGCTTCTACATGGATCACACCCTTGAAAAGGGAAAAGGGAGATCAAATTTGTTGTTGTTATGACATTTTCAAAGTGCTAGAACAACTATTAATAGTCATGTATAGCTGTAAATTGGCACAATATGGGGGAGCTTTGCAGATGGAAGAAGCTAGGGAAAGGGTGTAGCTAGAGAAAATCATCATGACAACACCTTGCACGTGTTGGAACAACCTATATGAGTGTTGACAAATAGACTCTTATGAGTCTAAGAGTACTTTTCTTGTATATGTCTAAAGAGAGTATAATGATCATCGCACGAGACAAACATGAGTGGGAGTAGTTGAGTTTGTTTTTATCCCAAGTAAAGGATGAAGAGTATGTTATTGCATCAAATTTGGAAGAGGTCATTGAAGTTTCTCCACACTTTGAAGAGTTCATGATGTTGTTTTAGGGTCCTGATATTTGCATAAGGGAACAATGAGTGAAGAAAGGAGCTTACATTTGCTTGAGGATAAGCAAATTTGGGGAGGGAGGAATGTAATGTCCCCATTTTTGCGCTAGTTTGATTCGGAGACTTTGAGCCCATTTCACTTCCTGTGGGCAAGAAGGAAATGCACAAGGGAAGTAATTATCATGTTTTTCAGTTATTTTCATGAGTAACGCATTTTTCTTTAATAGTTTTCTACATAAAGTTAGGTCAATTGGGTTAAGAAGGTGAAAAGCCAAAGGAAAAATAAAGTAAAAGTATTCATTATGAGGTTGGTCCTATTTGAAAGCTTTCTAATTGATTTTGGTGCCATAGCAAGATATAAAAGGGGCCATTTGGCTCATTTTCGGATCATCATCTTGTCTAAAAATTAAATTTTTCATGGTTTTTGGTATGATTTCTCAATTACTTCCACTTAAGGGAAAAAATACTTTGGTGTGGCCAACAAAGAGGACGAAAACCTTTCTTGCTTGATTGAAGAACGAAAACTCTTCAATTCATTGAGGATTCTCCATCTGAGGGTTTCTAAAGAGTTTCAAGACGATTGATTTTGTAGATTTTCATCTCCTCCCCTAGGGCACCTTGTGGAGGAGTTACGGGGTTTTTAGGGAACAATGACATCCAACTTAGCTACCATTACATTCCTCATACTTTTAGCAGCCAAAATCTATATTTGGACTTCATTTTTGGGCTTGGAATCCTTCAATTCCATCCACTTTTGTAATAGTAGTCGCTACTGTCATCTTTGGGCTTGGAATGATTTGGATGGTGTGAACAATGCATTTTTAAAGAGATATTGTCTTTTTCTTGTTGCTAAATTATAAAAATTTAGACTATTTTACCTGACCAAATTTGCAGTTGGTAGTCATAAAAATCAATTTACTATCTATTGGGGTTTGTGTTATTTCCCTTTGGTTTTAGTTTCAGCCCGAAACGGGAAATTATTACGCGGAAGGCATTTAGTAGTGAGTTGAGACCTGTCGGGTCTAACAAAACTCAGAGATCGAATGGTGGAAAAATACTTAGTCAGAATACGTTGAAATCTGACGGCTCCAAAATATTCCCGTTTCTGTGATTTCAACTCGTTGTAGATCAGAAACCCAACTATTGGTAACAGGCATATGTTTAGTAAGCGCATTATCATTCCCTCCTTACTGAACGTCGTGCCGATCGACTTTGAGAACAAAAGGTCGTACAGAAATTTCACCTCCATCTCCGCAATTGCAAACACTTTCGCGAGAGAAGAGTTGTGAGATAATTCCCTGCTAAAAAGAAAGTTTCTAGTTGCAGGATAATATCTTTAATCACAGAAGAACAGGTATTTTTTTGTGGCCTCTCGGCCCTCCGATTCCCAAACATCATTTATGGTAACCTTGTCCCGCGTGTTCTTTCTCCATCGTTTCAGTCCACTCACCAGATAATTACATTCTACACCCTCTTTTCCAATATATGTGTTCATTGGATCAGCAGAGGTCACAATCTGAGAGAAGCTGGAGCATCTCAATGCCACCGTCCTTTCAGCATACTTGGAAACACCTACTATAAATAGAAGAATCCCTGCAACCAACAGATGCCCTCCCACCTGTGATAAATAGACAACATAAGTTGTTATTGAGATCTGATATAACATGGTCAACAGATGTCTTAGCCAGAGTTCATTATCTTGCGTGGAATATGCGGAGATGGTGTCGGATCCTCCCAAATGCAAGAGCAAATATAGGAGCCCATATTGCGAAAATGGCACGATTAGTGGTTGCAGAAAAAGGGTGCCCCATGGTACCAAGCGCATAGGTGGCTACGCCGTCGGCGGACATATAAGCCAACCATGTAAGGAACTGCAAAAACGGACTTGAATTGCAATATCTGAGTGATCATCCCAAAGCCAGCACAAGCCGCACCATCATAATCAATAGCACTACACAGTTGATCATCCATTCATTCGATATCCGGTAAGCAAAATCTGCAATATTCATGGGAAGCAAAGTGCTCGGCCTGCTCCATACTCATGCCTTCCAACAAACGTAACGTCACCTGCAAATTGAACGCATTTATAAGCGAACCAAGATTAGATATGCCATGAGAAATTTCCAGGAATCCTCTTTTCATGATTAAACTGGTTATATATTCTTGTCAACTTTTGAAGAGCCCTTTCGTGGAGCATGCGTGAATCGTTAGAGTCGCGTATGGCAGAAAAAAAATTGTACGAGTCCGTGTGTACGGTTCATGGGTCTTCCCAACTATTGATCAAGGTTCTGTACGGCTCGACCGTTGAGTAGGAGGGCTCGGTGGATTGATCCGGTGCAGAGGAGTTAGCAATGGGCTCGGTTGTTTTCTTTTGCACATCTCAAGACAACTCGGCTGTTAAATGCAAGAATGAACTCGCCCAAGCAGTTGCATATGAGCTACAATAACCCTTCAACTCTTTTAGCAACCAACTAGCTCGGTGGTGGAAGGCCGGACTTGGCCTCAATGCGTGATGCAACTCGTTTGTCAATGTAACAACTCGGTGCAAAGTTCAGGAGACAGAGGTGGCTCGCCCAAAGTCACAGCCAGCAAATAAAAAATGTCAAACTTGTCAATATGGGCTTAGCCACGTAGCACGTCATTTACCTTCCTGCCAGTCGTGGTTGATGCGGTGTGGGTTTTGTGGCCGTCATGATCATGTGGTGAGCGGAAGTTTGGCATGGCGGTCACATTCAACGGATCGTAATATGTCTCCTAGCGCTGTAGATAGTACCTTGCACCAATCAACTTCTTGTATACACAAAGTAATCCGCATACAACATGTGGACAACTTAACTAGTTAAAGTAAAATAAATAAAAAATAATATAACACGATGTTGAGGAAAAAAAAATCAATAGTGTCTAAACTAACATTTTTTATAGAATATAATCATGAATTATTTTATAGCTATCTAAATTTTATTAAATAATTTTGTAAAGTAGTCAATGACGTAAAATTTATAGTAAATATTACTTTATGAGTATTTGATTAATCTCTTTTAATATGTTTTTTTGGTTTGCTTGTCTCAAAGCAATTAAAGATGAGCCTATATTAACAAAGGTTAAAAATAATTTAAATCAAAATTTACTTCAATTTTTAAAAAAAATTAATTAAAATTCTAATATATTTTAAGTTCTTTTGTTGGTAATGTTCAAAGATGACAACCCAATAATAATAAATTTAGATTATTTTTTTTAAATAAAAAAACTTTTTATATACTATTAAATTTACCTATTTTCTTATCCTTCCTCTCCACTTTTTGCAAGTTTGTAGGGAGGAGGAGATTGTGAGGCAAGTTTTTGATTTAGAGACTTGTTCTTGAGAGGTGGAGTCTAAGGAATTAGTTCTTTCTCTCAGATAATAATTGGATGATTCGGATCCTCCTCCCTTCTTAGCCCTGTTACAACTCTTTTCGGTAGAGTTGAATTTACCGATTAAGCGTAAAGGTCGAAAGTCGTAGGTGAAACAACTAACATTGAGCACTAATACGGTCGTTCATGACAACACTCGATGGACCTTCGAGGACCTTCTCACCCGTAGTGGGAGAAGAGTAGGCGTTACTTGTAGTTATATTTGTTTAGCTCTTGGTTTTGTTTTGCTTCTCCTTTGTGGAACCCCATGTTTTTTAGACCATTAATTTTTCTTACACGCCCCTTTACTAACTATGTCTTCACTTATGACAATTGTAGTTTTTAAGACTTTACTCTAAAGTATTCTACTATTTATTCCTATTATTGTGTTTCTTAGTACTTTTGATTTTGTGGGGAATGCCCCCCTAAAGCTTGATTCATAACTCCGATAAATCACTTAAAAAAAACCCTTTTTCCAATTACAAATAGAAACATACGACTCAATTAACAATGAAAACCTAGCTCATTAACAACATAATGAATATGGACATAAAAAGGACATTTGGACCACAATTTCCATATATTAATATAATATATGTTAGATAATATGTTTTTTAATCATTTATGATTAAAAACTTTGTTTCCTTGTTTGGAAGATAATGATTAAAATGTTTCTATGGATGTGGCGGTCAAGATTAATAGTAACATTTTTTCGTACAAAAAATAGTGAAGTATAGCAAATGGTTTATCAAAAATAATGAATCTAAAAATCTATCAAACATCTCACTTTTCAAAAAGTTTGTAAGTCCTCATTGAGCTAAGAATATACTGGTGATCATAAATACCATTTTGAATGTCTCGCGTATTTGAAGTCAAATTTATTTGTTTCTCATCTTTTTCTTCCTCCATCCTCCTTTTCTAAAATTTTCCTCCTTCTCAGATTCAAATTTTCCTCCTTTTCAAATTCAAATTTTCCGCCTTTATTGTTTTCTGATATTACTTTTTCATCTGGAGAACTATTGAATATTTAGTATCTTTCTTTTAACTGAGTGCATCACTCTGGGAACATATATACCTTTGTTAGAACTTGAACTTTTTAGTGGTAAAGTATTTTTTTTGTTAGTTGTAGAGAATAAAAGGTTGTAAAATGTTTGTTTTGGGAAAATATAGCGATGCCTGGATCAAATGTCCAAAAGAGATTAAAAAAAAATTATTGTTTTTTTGCTTATCATCTTACCCATCCTAATTTTTCAAGAGAGTCAAATATGGTGCTTATATAAATAGTTTACCCATTAGCTAAACCTCAAATAATTGCCTTAGTTTTTTTATGATAAATGACTCTTTGATCTAATCAGTTCAAATTTTTCATCTATTCATTGTTCAAATGTTCATCTTTTAATTCTCACATTTTTATTTCCAACTTTCCATTTGTATATTTATCTTATCTAAAAAATTAAACGTTGTCCAATCAAAAACTTTAACGCCATAAAAGATATTATTTTTAAGTAAAGATCGATTAGCAGATAAAATCTAGCTTCTACTCATATGACCAACCACTGGAGGGGCTCAATTATTGATAAATATTGGTCATGCATCACTTGTTTCCCTTCACAAAACCTATTGGATTTTCCCCATTTATTATTTTACCCCTTTAAGATCTATTTGCTCACATGCATAATGTTACCAAGATCAAGATGATAAAGTGTATAAGTGGGGCTTCAATTCCCTCCTTATTTCCAACTTTCTCACTCAAATGACTAACTGCTAGAGGGGCTCAATTATCGTTGATCAATTCACCGTCACCCATTATCATGTAATTACTCAAGATTGAAATTGGAAAGTAGAGCTAAAAAGTGCTACAAGAAGCAAGCAATGAGTTTGAGTTTTGAGCATGAAACCTATTGTATTTTCCCCATTTTCATTGTCCCCTTTAAGCTCAAATGGTGTTCATGAATGATGCGAATGAGATCGAAGTGATAAAGTGGAGCACATATATCATGTATTATTTGGGTCTTCAAATTTGAGCCGTCAAAATGGTATGAGACATGCAATTATTTCATTCCCACTTAATCTTCACCCCTCTTCCTATGTTATTATTTCTCTCAATCAAATTTGACTCCTTCAAAAAATCCCCTTTGGCATTTCCATCGTACATTTCACGTACGATTGCTAGTAATATGCCTTACATATTGAACGGGGAGTGTGTGGGGGGTATCTATAACTATATACAGGGGCCACCACTCTCTGCATAGAAAAGGAGGTGGGGGGATTTAATGACCCAAACGAGAACCTTGGATTAGATAATCACCTCGAGTTACATTCACCCTCCCCTATGCTAATGGTATAATAGGATAGGGAGATCAACGTGGATGTCATAATGGAGAGTAGCCCAATGGATGTTGTGTCGAATGATTAGTCCTAGTATATTGTAATGATCATCTGAGAAGAACGATGTTTCTTAGAGAAACAGAATGCCCATATCTATATAGGGGATTCTCTAATCTAACATGCCCCAAACGCACGACGAATGGACAACGCATCTCTCATGTTCCATCATGAATATATGATAGGAAATAGACATCTTGTTTGATAGGAAACAAGCATCTCTGGTTGGACACACCGCATCTTTCTCACTTGATTAGAATGGAGGACTCTATTTATTTTATCTTGATTGACATCTTGATCATAAATGAAGATGAAAATAGAGAAGTGGTCGAGTGCATTCAAGGAGCCCCCATATATCATATATAGATAAGGGTGGTAAGTCCTAACAGGAGTTCGCTCGAGTCCCTCCTGTCACCACCCACACCCCCTACTTCATGCCTCGTCCATATATAGAATATAGAATTAGAGGTATGGTGTTGCTATATAGATACTATGTATAGGCCCACCTAGAAAGATATAGAGGGATCGACGTAAATGAACGAAATGTGGCCTCCCCTTTGATCCTCATCTCTATGTATGCGGCCGAGAGGGGGTCAACTGCTCTCTCATTGGTTTGGCATAAGGGAGGCGGGCGAGTGCCCCATCTCATATCCCAAATAGATAATAGAGTGGTCTAGAGAATAAAGAGGGAGAGGGGCTAATAGGTTGAGAAGGTCAAGGGGACTCCTTCGCCCTTGCATATATAGGCCAATGAGAGATGAATCCACTGCGTCTACTCTTGACATGGTGTTGAGGAGGGCAAGTATATACACTATACTAGACTATATGTTATGTGCCTTATCTATGGTCTTGTCAACACTCTCACGCCATATATCTATATAGGCCAACAAAGCTCATAATTGCACCAATCTATTTTTGTTGAGTGATGAAGATTTACTTTAATTTTTGAATTGCTTCAATACCCAAAAATTGATGAAGATAACCCAAATTTTTCATTTTAAAACTTTTCATTAACTTCACTTTGATTTTTGTAATGTGTTTTCCATTAGTTCTTGTGATGGAAAAATCATCCACATACACTATTTGTACTAGATATAAAATTGCTTTGACAAAAAGTGTTGCATTTTCAAACTAAAACCTCTTAAAATTCATGTTCAAGAGGTGCTCAGTGAGTTTTTAAATCATGCTCGTGTCTTGTTTCAAACCATACACCATTTTTGCTAGTTTGCACACCTTGTGCTCTTGGTCGTCCATTGCAAAAAAAATTGGTTGAGTCATATACATTGTTTCTTTGAGATCACCATTTAGAAATATAATTTTTTCATCCATTTGATGAGCTTTCCATTCATTTTGTGTTGCCAAAGCCAACAAATTTTGAATGGTAGTCTATTTCATTGTAATCATAAAGGTTTCATTATAGTTTATACTTTTCTTTTATGCATATCCCTTTGCGCCAATCCTTGCTTTATGTTTGTCAAGCGAGCCATCAACCTTGTATTTTTCACAAAAGACCCACTTACAACTGATTTGTTTACATCTGACTAGAGGATCAACCAATTTCCTGGTTTCATTTTTCACTAATGTAAAGTACTCGTCTTTCATTTCTTTTCTTCCAAACTCATGCTTTCAAATTGTTTGAAAGAGGCGGTTCTTAATGAAACGCGACATTGAGTTCTTTTGGAGAGTCATTCAAGGTGAGTTTAAATTTCTTCGAAGAACTTCGTGACAAACATATTTCAATGTCTATGTTTCTCATTTACTCATCTTCTTCTCTGATTTTGGTGCTTCATTTTTTTGATTTGAAGATACTTCAATTTCTGGCCTTAGTTCTTGTGGTCCTTGTTAATTTTCTAATGAAGTTTCATTGTCTCATTTAGAAGGAGTTTCATTCTCTGATATAGGAGACAAGACATAATCAAACGATTCCCAACTACATGTCCCTACCCCCACGCCCTCATTGTTTGTAATTTCTAAATTTCTCTCCTTGAAGACATCAAACTCCACATATTTTTCAAGTTGACTCAATTTCCAATCAATGCTAGCTTTGTCCTTTATAGGTTTCTCATTGTGCAGTTATGCCTTGTGTTAGTGTAGGATTTATTTTCCTCACATTATTTGTATTATCCTACTCAGGATATTCTACCTCACTTGGAGTTTCCCTACACTTATGGGATATTCTTGCTTAGGTATACACTTGATCACATTGTTTTAATTAGTGGTATTTACTACCCTTGGCCACTTGTCTGTTGACTGGTTATTTCAAATATGGAGGTTACCACTATTCTAGGTGAGGTTGTCGTGAATCTAGGAGGAGGTTATACATTCACCTTCTATATGTGCATATCTTGCATTATTCTATTTGATTGTATTGAGTTGGAGCTATTTTTTGCATTTTTACAATTATCTCTCTTGTATTTTCATAATTTGCAATCTTGTATGTGTGCTTTGTTTTATCTTGGAACAATTCACCTCTTGCATTGTTCACCTGTGCATTGTTCGAACCAGCAGATATGTTGTGCTTCTCTGATACCTTGGAGGATTTAGAGTATCCTAAAAAGATGCATTTGCATATCCTTTGCTCCCACTTATTTATTTTCTCCTTAGGAATTAATGTGTAACAAGTGGATCCAAAAACCTAACAATGTTACACTAAAGGAAGATGACCACAACATATTTCATATGGAGTCTTCACTTGGAAGGTTGTTGGTGATCTATTATGGTTGTATATTGTTGTTTGAGTTTGTTGGTGATCTATTATGGTTGTATATTGTTGTTTGAGTTACTTCAACCCAAAAGTGCATATTCAACTCTTTGAAATACAACATTGTGCAAACCATGTCCATCACGATTCTATTCATCATCTCAATTACTCCATTTTCTTGAAGAGTAAGAAGAACTATGAGATGGTGTTTGATCCCATTTTGCTTGAGAGAGAATTCAATGCTTTTGAAGTTTACATGCAATTTTTGTTAGTCTTGAGTGTCCCAATGCAGAATTGAGCTTTATTTTCTACCTTTGTTAAAAAAAATTGAAATGTTTCCAAGGCCTCTCATTTTTGTTTGAAAAAATATATCCAGGTCATTATGTTTTTAGTGGTTGATGAACAAGATGAAGTACTTGTGACCACCACTAGAGAGGATTGGAAGAAAACACAAGACTGAGTAAAATAGCTACAATTTTCTATATGTCTTCCAATTTGACTTTTGAAAAGGTCCTCTTAAGTGTTTATACAGAATGCAAGCTTCATATTTTTCAAATTTTGCAAGTAGGTAGGCAAACCTGCAACGCCGTTCTTTTGCAATGTACGAATGTTGTCGTAGTTGGAATGCCCAAATCTTGATTGCCCCAACATACTTGTAGACATTCTATTTTAAATTGGAGGAGAGAAATTCGTTAACAATGATGGCTCGCCTCCTAGTTTTTATTAATTTTTCTTCTTCAAATCCAGTCAATACAACTGCATTGTCAATTTTTCTTTTAATAGTGACTTCTATATTGTCCAGCAAAATGGAGTGCCCTTGTTGACGAAAGAGGACCAAGGACAAGAAGTTATGTAGAATGAAATCTGGAAGCCCTAGACACTTGATTCGAATTGAAATTGTATGAACTCTAACTCTGAGTGAGAATCATATGATTCCTTGGAGTTGTTAAGTGTTTCCCGTGGAGTATTGCATCCTTAAATATGATAGAAAACTATCTAACATCTAAGGCCCTTATTAAGGCCAATGCTTTCAAATTATTGTGCTTAAATTTTTTTTTGCATCGGATGGTCGTACTTTCCATTTGCAAATGTCGAACCCCATATCATTGAAGATGGGTGTTCTCTTCTTGGTGAGACCATTATAATAAAGAGTCTTTTATGCTTAGTGTTGTACCAACAATTGATCTTATCAATTTCATTTTGTAACAAAAGGAGATGGATTGGTTCCTTATCACTTGAAAAGATTCTCTTTTCCATATACCACCAAACTGATATACCAAATCTCTCGATATACTCACCCTCCCTATAAACTCATCGATACATGTAAGAAACTCATCCTTTTGATATACCCGTCAACATATGAAAGAGACGTTAAAGCACACAATAGCATGACGGTGCATATTACCTAGGTAGTACATGAAAAGGATTTGTTCTATCAATGACACCTACTTAACAAGAAGACCTCATACATGAGTGAAACTTCCTTATATACTCGGTTTTCCTTAATTTTGAAATGTATGTCTAACAATAGACATGAATGGGTAATAAAAGGAATCGGTAAATGAAATGTTTTCCTATTCCTCCCTAATAATTTATACAGACAATGCCACAAATGTTGTTGAAGCTATCTTAGGTTATAGATGTAACAATTCAAACACGAACCAAAAGCCCCGTTGATACCAAACATTGCAAATGGTTGGAATTTGTTCAATTTATTACGTATTTCAAAATTTGCTTAATTTTAGAAAAGAAATTTGTTTTTGAATTGATTTACGCAATAATTAACTTATTTTTTATTTCTTAAATTAGTGAGATAAAAAAAAAACAAAAAATGTTATCCTCCAAAAATACACTATTTATGCCTTAAACGCACACACTATATATGGTCAATGTCCTACTTCCAAGCCCACTCAAAATTAAAGAGGTTTTAGGTGCATAGAAAGTCGTGGGCATGGAAAACCAGCATAGTTTTATGTGGTAGTTTCATCGATGCATGGGAAGGGTTGTGGACATGTGAGCAACTGCAGTGACAATCCAATGAAGGAGCTTCCCTTGCATGGAAGGTGAAGGAACAGGAAATTGAGTGGAGATCGTGTGCAGTTCGAGCCGTGTAGAAACTCAAGAGTAATACAACACTGCATATGTTGCCAACACAATTACCAACACTTAAACTATATTACCCAATAGATATACTCGACCAGACCTGCAAGATATACCTACTCAAGTTTTGATGTGTTCCAACTCCAATAAATCTGCACAATATATTCAATGCTTAGCCATACGATTTGGCCATGCACATGCATATTTCAAAGCGCCTATCAGGAATTAAATTTGACGGCCGTTTAGACGTTTTTTGTGATTTTGGACGTAAAATATTTGTAAATATCTGATCCAACCATCATATGTAATTTGCATATTTAAATCGAGATTATTATTTTTTATATAGATTTGTATAAATATTATAAAAAAAATATGTAAATTTATATTATAAAAGATATAATAAATATAGAATAATTAGTAAAAATAACATTATTTTGTGTTTTTGAAGGGTGGTATTGAAAAATTACCTTCACCCGAAAATTGTTTGACAAGCATAGGTGGGAATCAAATTTAACCCCTGGAGCCGATAAAAACCAGCATTGTACAGCCTTAAGATATATTTGAAAATTATTTAATACTTAGTTGAAAATTATTTAATATTTAGTTGAATTGTACAGTGGTGAAATGAATGGAAATAATATTTTCTGCCCGTGGAGAATGGATGAAAATTTGAAATTGAATAGGTTGTGGCTCTAATGTCAATATCAGGTTAGGGATAATGGAATGACAAAACAATATCTTGTGCAACCCGAAACTGTATTTACATTTATTTTAAAAAATTATAAGCATGCATAGCCAATGGATGGCTATTCATTTAGTCTTCCAAAAGACTCTTCACATTCCTATTAGAACTATTCATTGACTACTCATGAATAGTAATGTTATGCACACTAATTTTACATAATTTTACATAGGTTTATAGAGTTTTAGCAAACATCCACAATTCAATAAAGCAAACACGACGTATCAATCACAAGAATTGTTGAAAGACTCTTGGGAAACTATATGAATATCTTTCCACTATATTTTTTTTTTACTCTTAAGTCACATTAAGCACTATGAAGCATCTGCATACAAATGTTTCTTCCAAAATCACTTCAAATGTGTTTTTTAAAAAAACGTAATATTTTCATTAAACATCAAGAAACATGTTACAAATAGATACAGTGCCAAGCAATGTAACTAATACACCAGGTAGCATCCTCAGAGATACTATGATAGCAGTTTAAAGCATAGTACAAGAGGAAGAAGTCATCCATGTGGTTCATCCAAATGAAGGATTCGGTGAAATGTTTGGCTTTTCTCTGTAGACCACCCTATAGGAATATGACCTATCACATGAACATTTTCCTGATCCAAAGCCCAGCTGGCCAAAGCATCCACTACTTTATTACCCTCCCAAGGAGTATGAACATAAAGAACTGTCTAGAAAGCTTGAGCCAAAATACCAATATTTTCTCGGATTTGTGAAATATGCCAATTAGAAGAGTGAATGTTGTCTTACTTATTAAGCAGTCAAATAATCGTTTGAGAGTCAGATTCAATAATAACTTTGGTCCACCCCATTTTGGCCGTTTTCTTCAAAGCATATTAAATGGCAAGGATTTCAGCCATATTGTTTGTGGTAATTCCAATTTGCTGCCCATAAAAAAGGTGTTGTTGCGTTGCATTATCTCTAGCTATTCCTCCTATACTAGCTTGTCCCGGATTTCCTTGAAATGCCCCATTTGTATTAATTTTAATGCAGCCTTCAAGAGGCAACTGCCAACATTTAGGTCGCAGTGATGGGTTGCTATAAGGACTTTGTTGCATATTCTCCTCCTGAAATTCAAGAATTGCAAGGAATCTCTTCCATTTAGCCAATACAGGGTTTGGCAATTTGACTTTTGTTTGGAGTGTTTCAACAATATTAGCTTTGATATAGGTCCAGCCAGAGGCTAGTTCCTATATTTTCCCTTTAAATATGTGCATGTTTCTTTCTTTCCAGACATTCCATAACATTAATGTTATAGAAATCCAACAAGCAATATTCATCACAGGGGTATCTTTTACAGCCAACTCCCAACTGTGAATAACCTGCACCAGGTCAGTGGTATCATTCCAAACTAGTGTGAACATGTCTAACAGGTACTTCCATAGTTGTAAGACAAAAGGGCAAGAGAAGAAAAGATGATCGTGTGTTTCTACCTCATTTAAGCATAACATACATCTAAAAGGTCCTTTCAACCCTTTTTTCATAAGATTTTTCCCTGTGAGTACCCGTTTATGAAGAACGGTCCAAGTAAAAAAGCTCGCTTTCACCCATAGCATCGGTTGCCATATCTTTATGAAGATATCCGTCCATGGATGATTAAGTGTTCCAGCCAAAGAAATATACCCCTCCGCCACCGCGTAACTACCATCAGATTGCCTTCCCCACCCCAGTGCATCTTCCACACGTGACAAGGATAGCTGACGTGGCTATGAAATGTACATCAGTTATTGGATCTGTTGTTACGATAAGGTCAGTGACCATTGAGAAAACGGAAGCCACTCTTTCTGAGGATGTGACGGTTGATAATGGTTGACTTTTATCTGCCCATGTGCATAGGGTGCATTCATAACATGTAGTAAATCTGGGTACTGAGATATAATTGGTGAAAACCCATTTCATGAGTCTATCCAAAAATTTGCTTGCCAACCATTTTTGACAATCCAAAATAAATTCTCTTTGACGCATTTCATGAGTCTCACCCAGGTGAAGGACAGACAACATAGGAGATCCGCTAGCAGGTAAGGAATGGCGAATGAGCTAACTTGTTGGTAAACCACCTGCATATTTAGCACACACATTAATCACCCATAACTGTTGTGGATTTTGGAGAAGCATACAATATAATTTAGCTACCAAAGCCATGTTGCTCTTAACATTGTCTCTGAAACCAAGTCCCCTAGTGTGTTTAGGACGACATAAAATCTCGCATTTGGCTAAATGCCATTTTTTATCCTATTGCTTTCCGCACCAAAGAAACCTTTGACTAATATGATCTATATCATGAAGAATCCTACCCAAATATGAAGAAAAGACACAATATATATTGGAATGGTCTGTAGGACAGTTTTGACCAAGGTCATTTGTCCTCCTAAAGAAAGCCATTTGTTTGTCCATTTGTCAAATTTGGCTTTGATTTTGGCCTTATCAACCCATGTCCAATCTGTGAGCTTTTGAGGAGAAAGGAAAACACCAAGGTACTTAAGTGGCAAAGTGCCTTGTTGAAACCTCAACTTCTGAAGAATGTCTTACTCAAGTCTTGGGGGGCAATGAAAGAAGAAGATTCTAGATTTGCCTTCATTAATATCGTGTCTGGTAGCTTGAGAGAAAAGGTGTAGAATAGTGGCAATATGAGATGCTTCTCTTGTAGAGGCTTTCCCCATTATAGAAGAGTCATCCATAAACTGCAAGTGTGTCAAAAGCAGAGCCTGACGCGCAAGTTGGATACATTTAAGTTGTTTTTCTTTTCTGGCAGTAGTTATCAATCACCCTAGAGACTCCACCACAATTATAAACAAAAAGGGAGAGAGCGGGTCACCTTTCCTGAGTCCTCTCAAGGCTAAAACGTAGGGGAAGGTTCCCCATTGATGAAACAAAGAACGAGATTGTAGTAATACAAGTTTGAATCCACAAAATCCACTGAGCAGCAAAGCCAAATCTTTGTAAAAAAGTAACCAGAAATCCTCGGTCCACTTTATCATATGCTTTTGCAAGGTCTAATCGTAGGAACATGGTAAGCCCTTTTTTAATTCGCATAGAATGAAGAACTTCTTACGCCAAAACTATATTATCTGCAATTTGTCTACCTGGAACAAAACCTCCTTGTTCCGGCGATATAATTTTATGTATAATTTGTTTTAGCCTTTTAACCATCACTTTAGT
The DNA here is from genome assembly GCA_019776745.2 of Taxus chinensis. Taxonomy (NCBI): domain Eukaryota; kingdom Viridiplantae; phylum Streptophyta; class Pinopsida; order Cupressales; family Taxaceae; genus Taxus; species Taxus chinensis. Next base: position 79,061,898 of record CM034153.1, on the reverse strand, counting down.
AATGATTTTCTACAAAACATTACATAAAGCAATTGGGCGATATTCAACAATGGAAGATGCCTCCGCCAGTTTAGGAATCAAAGCTATATGAGTGTAATTGAGACTTCTCAAGAGATTTCTTTCCTAACGACATTCCTCAAACACCTCCAAAAGATCTATCTTAATCAACTCCCAAAACTATTGATAAAATTTTGTTGGAAACTCATCCAACCCGTGAGTTTTTCCTTTCTTCATAGTAAACACAACCTTATGTAATTCTTGTTCAGAGATATGCTTAAGCAATTGGTGATTGCCTTCCTTCGTAATAATAGGAGGAATATTATCATAAATAGTTTGTTGTGCCCTTCCATTTAGGGCAAAGTTCTGAAACAGATTGTTGAAATAATGTAAAATTACCTGTTGGATTCCCCTCTTGGATGTCTCCTAATGGCCCATTTCAGTAGTCAAAGATGGTATATAGTTATGTGCTCAATGAGCCTAGACTGGTTTGTGGGAAAAAGCAGTATTCTTGTCTCCCTCCTTAAGCCATTGTACATTGTGCCTTTTGTTTCCAAAATATCTCTTCCCTTTGCTCCCACTCCCGTAGATCTCTAGTGAGCTCAATCTCCTCCTTCTGTAGATCTAATGAAAAGCCTTGCAATCTAATATGTTGGTTAAGGACCTGAATCGATTCAATGAGATCCCTTTTTCTAGCATGCACATTTCCAAAGACATTCTTGTTCCACTCCTTAATTTGTCTTTGAAGATACTTAAGAGTTAGGTAAGATATATGCATGCAAGTCCCATATCTTGGCTTCCCATCTTTCCACCATTTTGTAATCAAATCAAGAAATTGTTCATGCGTCATCCACATTAATTGATAGCCAAAGGGTGCCTTATATGTCTTTGATGTCCAATCTCCAACAATAGCAGCCAATGGTCGAATCCCCTGTGATCAAGAACATTGGCAATTGGGAGAAAATTCATGTTCATCCAATCCTCAAATATCCGAAATGTGTCCAATCTTTCCCTAATGCAGTTATCCCCAGTTCTTCTGTTAGACCATGTCATAAGACCATTTTGGGTCTAAACATCAATTAGTTAAAGGTTCTGAATAGAATTACTCATAATGGCTGATGAAGCATCCAAGTGTGAATTTCCACCATATTTTTCCTGTGTAGAGAGAATAGTATTAAAGTCTCCACCTATTATGCAAATATACCCCAAGTGATCATTCACAACATAATTAATAAGGTTCCATTGTATTGCCTTCAACATTGTTTGGGGCATAGATATTAAGGAAAAACAATAATTGATTAGTTTCCATATCTCACACACCCAGATATAGAACTCCATACGAGTCCCCACTATGTAAGATCTAAAGGCGCCAAGGGTCCCAAATACACGCCATACCTACTGAAGCTCCATCAAAGCCTAATGCAAGCACTTGTCCTTTTTTGCTAATATTATTGGCCAAAACATTCATTAATTCAACTAATGTCTTAGTTTCTTGCAAAAATAGCATCTGAGGTTGATATTGTTGCATCGATCTTCTAATCCCATTTATTTTAGAAGGGCTCCCCCTTAGCCCCCGCACATTCCATGTAATGACCCTCATTTTGAAACATGTTCAATAAAGGTTGTCAGATCTCCTAACTTCCCTCCTTTAGTTAACCCATGACCTATCTTCTGAATACGGGAATTATTTGATTTCCGTCTCAGGCGTAGCCGAGTATCCAATCTCAATTTTTTCAGAGATTCTTGATACACCCCCAACGGCGTTGTATTGCTACCAGCTCCAAGTAGATGGGGAGGAAGCATTAAGGCTATACAACTTTCTTCCACTTGAGCCACCTATGGACCCTTTCCTTCACTTGCGCAAGACAATTTGGGTTTCCGTTGAGAACCGTTAATATTATCCTCTTGAACATTCTTATCACTTTGTTCTGCAATAGGTTTATTCTTTTTTGAATTTACAGTTGCATTAGGCACAGGAGCTGCCAGCACAATTTGCATTTCAAGAACTTGTGAGACAACAATATCTTCCATATTCTGATTTGCATCTTCTGACTGCAGGACTATATACCGATTGGAATTGGTTTCCAAGTTTTTATCTAGAGGTTTCCCTTTTACTATTTTTTTTATTTGGCACCATAAATCTGTCTTTGTTTCTCCTTCCCCACAGTAGGGGTTTGTATTGCATGAGGGTAGTCCTTAAACAAATGTCCATATTCATAAAATACTCTACATCTGAAGGGAATGTTCCATAATTCTCTACCTGCTCCCATTGTTCATCACCCAAATCCAACATGATTTTAGAGGGTAAGCGTTGGTTCATGTCCATATAAACGCATAGGTGAGCATATACCATGTGTTCCATGCAAATAGAGGCATCCACAACATGAACATATTGACCCAAAGTATTGCCTATGGCTTGGAAGATAACAAGATTCCAGAATTCAGTTGGAAGCCCAAACACTCGAATCCAATCCGGTACAAGTGAGGGAAGATCCTCCTCCGCCTTAAACATAGACTGCCATGGTTTCATGAAGAGGCCTGCTCTACCAAAGAACCATGGACCCCCTTGGAAAATGTATTCTTTCTCTGCCATAGTTGCAAAGACCACAAGAAAGTAACTATTAGGGTAAAATGAGACAAAATATTCACCTAGGACATGTCAATTCTTGCTTGCCCATTCCTTAAAAGCCATTAGAGAAGGCTTAAACCCCAAAAACCTCACTATCAACGCCTTGTCTTGTAAAGTTTGTATTCCTCCTTGCACATCTGAACGAGGAATTTTGAGAACCGAAACATCAACAGCAGCTTTCATGCATCCAAAAGGTGTTTTTCGAGGATCCTCTTTAAGCAAGCACACAAAGGTTTTAGTGTTATTATTTATTCCAGCATCTTGAGGTCAAATTCCCCTAACCACCTCTTTGAAAGACATTTTTGATGATTCCCCTTTTTCTTGGACCAAATTGGGTAGTAGTTTTGTTTGCAGGTTTTGTGTGGATGCCATCCAAGAAAATACCAGAAACAAAGCCAGAGATGTATGCCCTATGTCGGCCCCTTAGGGCTCAACTGGGTTGGTACCACACTAAGTTTCAGTAATACAGAAACGGTTTACTCTCTTAAAAAACGAACAGGTGTAAAAAAGCTTCTTGCAACAAAGACTACCCTTAGGGCGTAGCAAGAAGACACGTCTTCAGCCTATATGTGGTGCTCAATATTATCGTCCCAACCCTTACACATATCCACCACCTCTTCACCGACAATACCTATGTATTTTCCACAGTACGCCAACATCGTTTCACCAATTATGCTCATCTTGTACTTCACAAGTGTAATCATCTTTCCACTATATTATTACAATTTTCAATTTGATAATTATAGGCAATCACAAAAAAAACAGTTTGATCACTCAGCTGACATATTGCTAAGTGGCTTTGTAATTGTCCCAAATGTGAAATTTTGATACCAACTTCACAGATAACTCAAACAGAATTATTGATTGTTTTAACCAATACCCACAATTCAATAAAGCACCCACAATGTATGTTATTTGATGTCTTGGGTGTCCAACCAATGCTATACGAAAACTATGCCCTGTAATTGAAAGACTCTTACAAAAGAACGCGAGTCTCAATCTCTCCACCATATTGTTACAATTTGGTATTTGATAATTACATAGCAATCACACAAATAAACAATTCAATCACCATGAGAACATACTCAACATTTATTTACAGCTGAGAGGTTCCTTCTTCTTCTATAGTGGCCATATAATTGCCCCAGATACATACTTTTTAAACCAACATCATGGGTGACAATTCAAGCCCAATTTGGCCCATACAAAGACTTGAGGCAAACGCATAATTTGGACGTACAGAAAAATAACATAGTTTTATTCAAAATTTGCAAAGGTGATTTATCAATAACCAATAATAACCCATAGTTTTAAGGTGATTTATCAATAACCAATTTAACCCATAAAATATAAAGATGTGACACATCAATGAACTTGAATCAATTTATGAAAACCAAGAACTGAACTTCATCTCTCGTGGCAAATGTTCTCTAACAAGCGTCTCACATGCCTCCAAGGAAGCGTTGAATGAGGCTTGCAATAAACCCTTCATATTCCCCCAAAATTGTTTTGATCATTTTGCTCCACCAAATTTCCTCCACAATAAATACGGATATTCAGGATGGTTAATGGAAGTCGCAATCACTAGAAAGCATATATCATTTATCAAAATACATGACAATCCAATATTACCAATATTTTGATACCTAGATATATGTAACAATTATGTCTGCATTCTATAGTCCAACTTCAAGATAAATGTAAGCTTCTCTAGTACATCAATCAAACATAGTTCAGCCTTGTTGCTTGAAAATGTGAAGTGGTTTCCCCTAGATACATTGTATCCAGAGAGAACAAACCAGTAAACCCCTTATTTGAAAAATCCTGTACTTTTGTATCACATTGACACAATCAAAATCTGGAAAGAAGATTCCAAGTGGTGGCATACACCCCAAAGCAAGTAATTTTGCTTTTAATATTTGTTGAATGTTAATAATCGACGAGACAACATGCAAGTATTACAAGCAACTGTTCAAAATGTAATGCAATAAGCCATAACATACCGAAAAAACAATTTATGAACAAGAAACAAACTAAGGGACGGTATTGGCAACCTTCTGGTATTAGAACAATAATTAGCACACTATTAATATTAAATAAATGGAATGACTTTGCATGGAAATAGAAAAATATAGAATAGAAAGCTTTCCGCTTAAAATTGACTTCCTTTCAATGAAATTCATGGGGAGCAGCATGTCTAATTTGCAAGAAAGACATATATATACACACATACACATTAGGCATTACTTTTTGATGTGAAATTCTCAAAAACAAATGGGTCCCTAAAGATAGCATTCACTTTTAAGAAACCAAAGAAAAACATATCTGTTGTCATTAAGGGAAATTTTGCTAAGAAACGTGATCTTCCATGATGTGCACTCATACATAATACTGCATTCTTGGTATTCAATATTAGCTCTCTATTCACAAGAATCTCAGTGAAACACCCGAACCAACCAACAAATATATTTTTTGTTCATTCTACAGAGTCAAAAAGGCATTGACCTTCATGGAAACATATAGCATGCAATACCGCAGAAATCAACCCCACAGGCTACAATATGACTTGGTCTAAATGGACATAATCTCCACAAGATTGTTCATAGGAGCATAGAACAGAAACTGTTAATACCACTCAATAAGTTCTGGACGTTCTCCACTGAAACATGGCAGCATTTACTCTATCCCAAGATGCAAATTATCATTCCAAGTCTGTTTTTGAAAAAAACCACTTAGGGATTTACTTACAGTGCTGCACATTTCTTTTGCACTTTCATGATCTCCGATGTTACAGAGTTCAGACTACAGTTACAGGGGATAGGCAAAAAGGCTCCGAAAATCTAATGCACAATCTCCTCAAGACTACAATATACTTTTTAGTAATAACTGTCATAGCTTCACAATATGAATTAGTGAGGAAAACATACAACTGGACCCTTCCCTTGACTTTGAGAGCAGTGATTGGATGTGAAGGAAATCCAAACAGAGTGAAAGAAAAAGTCGGGTGGCATCACATTACAGGGTCATTTGAGCTAAGCTTTTCGAAAATCAAAAAGCTGTGTCGTGCCACACCTCAAGGCTCATACACATGCACTAATGAAATACAATTTTCATCATAGAGAGAAATATTTATCTCCAGTTTAAATTGAGAATACCCACCATCATCCATAATGCCACCTTCCTCATAATTCCATTTTCTGGATATCTTTTGTGCATGCATTTGTCGAGTCTGAACTTTCATCTGCGTCCAGTAATTCTTTTGTGTACTTTCCAGCCTCCAGCTTCCCATTTTTGTCATTTTTTTCATTTATCGTTTTGAACAACTTTTCTTTTGACTCACCTGTGAGGAAGTCCACTGCCTCCAGCATTGTCGGTCTCTTCTCAGGGCCATTTTGAGCACACATAGTTGCAACATGAACTACTCGCTTTAATTCCTCTTCATTGTATTTGCCCTGGAGCTTTGGATCAGCAAGTTGATCATATTTACCTTCTAAAACCAAAGGAAGGGCCCAATCAATGATAGTACGCTTGGTACCTGAGTTGCCTATCTTTTCTATTGGTTTCTTACCAGTAGCGAGTTCAAGCAATAATATTCCAAAGCTGTACACATCACAACTTTCAGAAGCTTTTCCCCACATGGCATATTCTGGTGCAAGATAGCCTAGTGTGCCTTTCACTCGAGTGGTGACATGTGTTGCACCATCAGGTATGAGCTTTGCGAATCCAAAGTCTGCAACTTGGGCCTTAAAATCTGAATCTAATAATACATTGCTTGCCTTAATATCTCTATGAATAATATGAGGTGTCGCATAATGGTGAAGATAACTGCAAGAACAAGCAAGTCCAAATAAAATTAAATATACGCATATGCTCAGACCATCCAACAAACAAAATGTGAATTTGTGAAACATGGATGGCTTGGCTTCAAATGCGTATATGCATTAAGAACAGTTCTGTTTTTTTTATAAGTTTCCCTTGAACACACTGTGTTATGTATCGTTTCACCTTTCATTTACTTCTAACAAATCCTAAGGCTAGTATTTACACCCAAAAAGAAAACAGTACAAGGTACAAATTCAAACACACGGGGAGAAAGGGTAATGGGGGCACTTACGCAATACCCTCTGCAGAGCCAATCGCTATGCTCATTCGCCTTGGCCAATTGAGGAGGCAATCTGCAGAATGCTGGCCGTGAAGATGTGAAAGTAGACTGAGGTTTGGCATGTAGTCGTAGACTATGAGACGTTCCTGCCCTTCAGCACAATATCCTCGCAAACTTAACAAATTTTTATGCCGAACTCGACCAAGAATCTCAACTTCTACTGCAAACTCCATTTCAGCTTTAGTGCTCCACACCTTTAATCTTTTGACAGCAATCTGCAAATAGTATAATTTCAATAGTGTGGTTCCACCATAGAATAAGAGTTGATAAATAATTACACGTGCTCAAGTACTGACCCGTGTCAAATATGTGACATGATACACTACTTAAATCTATGAAAATATTTAGACTATATGTATGTTTAATATTTTGCATGTGTAGCCTTGCCGATGGTTTCCTTGAAATGCAAGCCCTAGGGTACACATGGTCCCCACAGAACTTGCAGGCCCTTTGAACAGTCCTACGGATTTTGCAATCACTGCATTCTGTTGGTTGAAAAGACGACGTATCTATTTTAGGAAATAAACATTTACCATAAACACCATACAGACTTCGCAGACATTAAAAATTGGATGGTGCTTTAGAAATTACCATAATCCTTGCAAACTTTGGCAAACATATAAAACCTCGTGTGGTGCTTCAAGAGAACTTTAGTAGTTGACAAATATCAATATTTTAAGATGGTAAAAAGGGTAACCAATTAGTCCCCATATGGCATAATATCACAAAATATTTCATATAGCAAAGCCAACCAAGTTAGCAACCTTGAAGAGACTAACTTGCAAGAAAGTCACTGCACAACATTACAGCAAAACAAAATGAACAAGGAGACATAGGGGCCATCTAAGAAAATTAAAAATATTGGTATTATGAAGCTAATCATGGAGCTAATAATAGGCAATTTAGGCCTGGAGTACCTGAATAAAATTAATGACATCAACCTACTCAATGTTTAATTCACCACAAGCAATTTAAAGATTTCTGATTTGAGACGAAAATTAAAAAGGATTGACAGAAAAGATGACTGGGCATAATTACAAAACTTAAAAGGTACATAATGCTCATACTTGTGAACCATCCCAAAGTTGACCCCAGTAGACGCTTCCAAAGCCCCCTTCTCCTAGTTTATTATCATAATTGAAATTGTTTGTAGCAGCATGCAGCTCCTTCAAGGAGAAAATCCTCCAAGTGCTACCTTTCTTTTCTACACTCTTCCTGCAAAATCCATTTAAGAATTCACATAATAAGTAAAAACTCACAAATATCGTCAAACCAGGATATTGACTGAAACAAAATAAAAACAGATGGAACAATGCCACTACATAAATTAATGGTTCTCAATATAATTCTATGGTTCTCAACATTGTCCACGGTCATCTTTCATGTTACGTTCCATAAGTTCTTGTATTAGGCTTCTACAATACTGGACGGCATGCTTAATGAGCAATTGGTTGACTTCTAAAACTTTTCCTCACACCTTTAATCTCTCTCAAGTTGTCTTGTAAGTTGTAACCTATCAAAATAGCAGTCATGTCATTAATTTGAAGTCAAAACAGCACATACTATAGAATGACTTTTAGAGTATGAATCAGCACTACCAACTCAGTCACTCGTCACATAGAACCTGCATATATTTTTGTCTGCGGCATGGGAATTTGGAGTTTGATTCCATATTTATCTATAAAGGATTCCCGGACTCTATTCCCAAGTGGAAATGGACACACTCACAGCTCCCCAGAATTAAAAAAAACTTCCACTAGAAGCCCTCATAAAACTTGAAACTAGTACACGCACACAGACAAGCATTTTCTTACACACATATAAATACCTGTCGGCTCTAGTATGTACATTTATACACTGACACAGACACAAATATGTGTGTGCACTGTAGACAGTTAAAGAGGTTAAGCAATAATTAATGTAGCCGACATATTCAGTGTGTGGTTTTGTCAGCATTTTGGTTAGTACATTAATAAGACTGTACAAAAATTTTAACAGTTTTATGAACAGTCAACCACCAGACCTTGCCTTTTAGATATCATGGCATCAGGTCCTCCGTGAACAGAAGGAGGTTGTAATAGAAGTAATCTCAAGGAATATTAAGCTGCTATTGTTCATAACTTGTTGTGGTGTGTACATACAATTGCTATTTCGTGTGCTGCTAATGCTAATCTAATCTCTCAGTAGACTATATTTATACTACATTTTGGCACCCTTGAAAAGAATTTGGATCACATTGTACACAGGAGCTTGTTGATTGCTAATCCTCTTGGACAACCATTTTCATTTAAATGACAACACGGGTAACTAATGGGCCAACCAGTCCAAGAAACGATCAAAACAATCCATCAAGAGGAAGAACTTTGAAAAGACTTCCAGTACCTGTGGGATCTCTCCATACAAATGATGTAGAATGACTCCTAGACCACCCTCCACAAATCCTTGCCAGACATTACATAATATTGAAATATCTACAGGCCAATCGTAACCGAGGGATTAGAAGGAACAAAAATCTTGCATTGGTACAAGGAAAGGCAGAGCTAAGAAGAGAGATCGAAGAAATGTAGATATAACATTAGCACCAAGAAAAGGACAGAAAAGAGCACAGAGCCGTGAAGCAGAAGTCAAAACTCAGAGATTGTTCCAACTCTTGGAACAACAAGAGAGACAGCACTGGTTACAAGAAGCAATCACTTCAAGAAATAAAAGCTATGTTACCCAGAAACTCCAACCAGGGCAGCGTACCCGCGTATTGACGTACCGGGTACTGGTACTGGTCCTGGTACTTTTGCCTGAAAAGTTTCCAAAACTCCCAAAGAATCCCGCGTACGGCTCTGCTGTACCCCAAACATTTCTGTACCATTTTAGGCTGTACCAGGGGCATTTTCTATACTGTTTCAGCAGTGCTGCTGTTTTTTAAACGCCAAAAATAAAAACATAAAAACTAGTTACTTTTGTTTCAGCAGTACTTCAAGAGAATCTAGATTATAATTATGTGCATATAAAAATTTAAGCATGTTGAATGTTTTGAACTTTCATGAATACAAAGAGTTTTAAGTGTTTTATATTTTACGGACAAAATGAGTATTATGCATATATATATAGTCAGGACATTTTCATGCCATTTCGTTTTCGTACCCAAGGGTTTTTTGAAAATTGGCGTTTCCACGTTTCGAATCCGTACTCAAACGTGTACCCATGCCCGTTTCCTAGCAACCTAGAATAAAAGAAGGGAAAGTAGAAGCCTGAGCTGAAGCAAGAACCAATCGGCACTAACACGACACAGTGGAAGGAGATTGTTGGGCCTCTAACGATACGGTTGGGTAGTCTCTTAGCAGGTCCAATGGAATCTAGTGAGGAGGACTAAACAATAAACTCAAACCCCTGCTTCCAAGAGAAGTATCCATTCGAATAGAGAAATTGAAAACGAATTCCGCAAGGAAGAATGGGTTGCCTATGAGTCAAACATACATGGTATTGAAGAAAAATATTGATTGAAAACTCTTCCCCGAATACTCCAAAGCAGTCGGAACAATTGGAGTGGCAACAAAGGAGTAGTAGCACTGAAGGGGAATATGAAGGTGAGCAAGATGATACACGGATAACTGTTGTAGGACAGCTCAATATGGATGTGTGCGAGAGTGCAAAGGAATGTCCTACACAGAATATCCCAAGATCATATTTTGTGCACCACTTTAGAATACCCACGCATAGATTCCCCATCTCCCAAAAAACAAAATCTGCCCAAATCCAATGGAGACAGCTCCAAAGATCCAGTACAACACTGTAGAACGTACATCACCATATCGACTTCCAATGGGCAAACAGATTAACAGACTTGGCTACGATGTTTCCCCACCACCTTGCGAGGGGTGGCTATTGATTGGTACTCTGCTGCACCAATCACAGATAAAGCTACATGGAGGACTCCCAAGACAGTATTTGAGAATGAATTTGAACTCCTCAGGGCTGACAACGAGATTGTCTTTGTGATTTACAATAGCAATCAAGGTAAGTAGGAGATAGTGCAAGCATACAATCAAAGACTCGAGGAGTTGTTTGGCAAACTGGAGGAGGTAGCAAATGGGCTAAGGAAAAGATGATTCATCGAAGGGGTAGTCCCTTCACTAAGAACAAAATGGTGGCGGTCCCATCTTTGTCATACAAGGATGCCTTTAACAAGGAAATGGACATCAAGAATGAGAACAAAACATGTATTGTTATATCTAAGTCCCCGGAGCCAGAATCGAACCTTATTCTAGTTTGGTGCATCACCCCTCTTTATTTCAGCATTTCTTTCTCTAAACCCTGGTCCCTTGGAATACTTGGGGTAGGATTAAATAGCAATAGTTTAGTGTTGGTTAGTTGCAGTGAGTTAGCATAGAAGAATGACCTGATTAGTGAAGTGCCAGACCTGAGAAAAGAAATTTGAGACCAAGACTTTTTCAGTTGCAACCATCCTAGGGAACACAGCTTACATAGACACAAAGTGGGCAAGTAGCAAAATATGACCAGGTGCTAAGCCAAGTAGAAGCTAAATTACAGATAGTTGAACAAGAGGTTCTCAATGAAAAAAGCAAGTTGCAGTGAGTTAGCATAGAAGAATGACCTGATTAGTGAAGTGCCAGACCTGAGAAAAGAAATTTGAGACCAAGACTTTTTCAGTTGCAACCATCCTAGGGAACACAGCTTACATAGACACAAAGTGGGCAAGTAGCAAAATATGACCAGGTGCTAAGCCAAGTAGAAGCTAAATTACAGATAATTGAACAAGAGGTTCTCAATGAAAAAAGCAAGATGCAAGAAGCAATATGTATGGTGAAGTATGCACAGGTACAAGAGCTACTAGCCACCAAGTAACTTCACCAAAGAACATCTGAAGTCTATGCCTTGGGAATTAAATACATCAATCAAAGGCTGCTCCTTAGAGCTCTCCAGTCGATCACCTCACACCCCATCATCCAAGGATGTCTTCCTCTTTGCCTCCTCCTGCTTCTTCTTCTTGAACTGTTTTTATTGTACAGTTGGAAGGGACTCCAACTAATCTAAAGGGAGTGATAATGTAGACGGTTTAAAAAGTTAAGTAATAATTAATGTGGCCAACATATTTTTTGTGTGTTTTTGACAACATTTTGGTTAGTAGATTAATAAGACTTCATACCATGGTTGTAACGGTTGTATGAACCACCAACCATATGAAGTCATGTAGGGGTAAGGGCACTTGTATCACGCCCTGCATGAACAAAAGGAGATTGTAATAGAAGTAATTTTCAGGAATACAAAGCTGTCAATGTTCATAACTTGTGATGTAAAATTGTTATTCTGTGTGTGCTGTTAATTCTAGTCTAATCTCTCAATAAACTATATTTATACCACAAATGCTATTTATATTAATATAACTATCAAGACACGCAGAGGCACTCACAGGTATATCTTGGGAAAATTCCACATGCTAAATAATAGAAAAATGCTGTACCTGCAACCGCTTTTTTCATTCCTGCTTCATGTAATTTTTGTATGAATGAAGGTTAGAAAGTGCAGGCATACACGGGGTACGGCTACAGAGGGTGCATTGTGGACCACCAAAACTGGAATAATCAGCTATAGGTGTACCGTGTAACCTCTATCACCTTTCACCTCTCTGTCTCTTCTCATACATATATCATTGTAGTAGAGAAAGGCTGGTTGGATGGTGAGAAAATGACCTAATCTGATACTATGTACAATGTTGAGATAAGGATTAGTTTTCCCATTTGATTATCCAGGTTTTGAGCTCCAATAACACTACCGTGAAAGACACAAATGAGTTGCTTGAATGACAGTCCCCCTTGTAAGAATATGATAGTGATTCAGACTCTCTGTCAGGCATAGGGTTTCATTGATGAAATTCCATTTCTGCAGCATATTTCTGTACTTCCTTTCTAGTAATTTTTCTGTTTTCTTTATGGAGATTTAATTCCTAAGATTGCAGAATTATGATTTCATTATATTATATCTCTATATTTGCAATTCCTTAGATCACAGAATTAGGATTTTATTATATTATATCTCTATATTTGCAATTCCTTAGATTGAAGAATTAGGATTTCATTATATTATATCTCTATATTTGCAATTCCTTAGATTGCAGAATTAGGATTTCATTATATTATATTTCTATATTTGCATGAGTATTTTAATTTCCTGATCCTTAGGTGGAGAATGCATAGGCAGATCTCAGCCTAGTGTGTGAATATTTCATAGGTGCCTCATATGTTAGTCTCCATTGATCAATTATTAAAAGACGAAGTTTACCATCAGACTAAAAGTAAATTCTCTGCTAACCTTGAGGTCAAAGTTCTCTTCCCACTATTAATGAAACCATATATGCTCCAATTCCTTTCACAAGATGAGCTTGACATCTTAGAAAGCACATGTATGACAATCTTCTGTAGATCTCTAGTAAAATTTCCATAAATCTGATACCCTTATCTCTATCATGCTGCGTCATATATTATTATATACACACCCCTGGTTATTGTTTTCTACCATGTGTCTATGAAAGTATGGGGAAGGTAGTCTTGTAAGCACCAGAATTTGTCAAAAGACAAAAGACCCAGTGACTGTGTGTGGAACACAAGTCACACCTCTATTATGCGGCAAAGCTTCCCTTTATTCAATATTTACCGGTATGAAACAAAACCTTAATGAAAGAAGTTGAAAACAAATACACATTACACAAGTATTGGATATGCTGATTTGCATTGTATGAATTTAAAATTGCCAACAAAAAAACTATATAAATAAAAGTTAAAGTTAAAACATATTGCTTGGATTCTTAAAGTAGATGATCAAGCTTCACAAACATGCATTAGATTGAATAAATATTGTTTGAACTTAAATCAGAATGACGAGAGCTGAAATAAATGCATCTGACAATCTGCCAAATACATCGACATAAGCACACGCAAATTAATGAACTACACTCAAACAGAGCAATTGAAACAAATCATAATTGAACATAAGACCAATTTCAACTCAACATTATTTGCATTAATATTCAGGGAAGAAAACTAACAGTAACTTGCACACCAAAACTTGAATATTCAGCAAAGGTCTTGAGCTGAAGACCAATGTAGACTCAACATTTTTTGCATTAATATTCAGGGAAGCTAACTAACAGTTGCATGCCAAAATTTGCATATTCGGCAAAGACCCCTCTCTTCACACGAAAAGGCTTAAATAGTAACAAAAAGTCTTTTGGTAGTTACATAACTACTGTAACCAAAACTTCTGTCCAATAAATTAAACAAATAAATTCAAATAAATAACATCAATAACTAAAGCCTGATTGATTAATCCAACTCAGCATTTAAAATGTTGCATCCTTGTTTCCTTCAGAATCAAGCGGGCCCAATCAAATTTTGGTTGGAGTTTTACTAATTGAATACACGGAATTACTCGCTCTAAAACTTGACACAAACACAATGCTTCTCATTATACATATTCAAACTCTGATACATATTTATATAAGTATCATATTTTACAATCTAAGATATGATCTTTATCAACAACCTATTATCTCTCAACCTCTCCTATCTACGTAGCCATCTCCGTACAATAGATTAACACTTAACTCTATAAACTAATACTAACCAATAGTATATACTATATGTAATAGCCTCAGCTAAATTCCCAACATTCCTCGCCCCAATTACATATAGTTCAAACAGTGGGAGAGTATCAACATCGTATATGAACTGAAACAGACCCGCAGTTCATCATGCTAACAAACAGTAGTGGGAATGGCCACATTATACCTACGAACAATTAATGATCATGGACAACCCATCGTATCATCAAAAACACCAAATTGGTATGAACTAGGACACGCACAACAGTTCATACAACTCTGTGTGAAGTTGAACAAGGACACACAATCATTCACAACAAATATCTCTGCAGAAGTGAAAGTGGTCTTAACTACACTCTTTCTTAGGTGGGACTAGGCCTCACTTCTACTGTTCTCATGATGTGACTAGGCCTCACCGCACAGTTACAAAACACAACAGTAGTTGGACTGAGTCCTCATGTTTTCTCAGAGGATGTTGGTTACTTCACTTGACGTCTCATACGCAATTGGAGTACAGTCTATCATCATTGCCACTAATGATCACCATCTTTGGCTTTGTAGTCATTTTGGCACTGGGTTTGCTACAAAAGAACAGAACCAATCTCCAAGCTAGTGGTGTGCTCAAGACTGGAGATTGTACTCCAACCTTCAATGGTCCTGCAACCTCCTCTGGACTCCACTCAACAAGCTAACTATATACTGAAGATTGTGTGGACCCCATAGACCATTTCATGGTGCACTCTGACAATTCCGGCATTATTTTCCCTAGTACTTGTCTCGTTCATGAAAGTGAGATTCCCCTTCTCAATCAAAAAGCTTTTATGGATGTCAGGTACTACTGAACAATGCACCCATCCAAAAATAGTTTTTTTACGTCACAAGACTACACATTTATGTACCTTTTTTTCAGAAAAATAACTCTTATAACCCAAAGATTTTGCAAGAAATCCTTTTGGTGGGTGTTCAAGAAAAAGATGTTACAGACCTGCTGGCCAATTTGGCATGATGTGGTAATATCTCATAGGTGAACTCCTGGTTTCAGTGATACGGAATTAATTCAGCTCAGGGATAGTAAAGAGAAATATTTCAGGCAAACTATATAAAAATCTTATGTTTATTCTTTTTAATGCCTTCTAACACTAAAATCACTTTCATTAAGCTTGGAACCTTTAATTTTATTACATACAAGGCTTTATATACATGCACACACACACACACACACACACACACACACACGTGCGCGCGCGCGCGCGTTATTAACTTATTCCAAGTGTACAGTGCCACTATTGCAAAGCTTGAAATGCTATTTTTGTTTTGGAATCATAATGCTGCATCAGACTGCTGTAGTTACATCCCAACTACACTTTGCGAAGCGGAGAGAGTGAAATGGCCATAATGGAGACGCTTAGTGTCCGCTTTGGATTCGATGCACTTCAATCGTGGTGTTTTAATAGAGACTACCCGAACAGATATAGAGAGGGCTTGGTGGGAAGGCGGATTATTCTTTACCTGGTCATCTCTGTTAACATTAGCTTAGTTTAGTTTGGTTTGTCGTTTGTTTTTGGTTTTATGCCTATATATTGGTAGATAGCCCCCCCCCCCCCCGAGTTGTTCTGCATCAGTGAGCTAATGGGAACAACATGCAGTGAGCAACAACTGTAAACGTGATAATGATAAAGAAGATGAGGTGACACGGTTGGGTTGTAAAGAAGAGAGGGGGGGCAAGTGCGCCATATCTAGATAGGTCCCCCCCTCTCTAGATATGCACCCCATCTAGAGAGGGGGCCTATCTAGATATGGCGCACTTGCCCCCCCCTCTCTTCTTTACAACCCAACCGTGTCACCTCATCTTCTTTATCATTATCACGTTACAGTTGTTGCCTCACTGCATGTTGTTCCCATTAGCTCACTGATGCAGAACAACTCGGTCTGAGTTTGTTGTCTCTCACACCGCACCTCCCACCTCTGTTATTCCAAACACAATGCGATTCACGGAACACCCCGCTACGGGATCGGTCATGGATCGAGATCGGTCATAGATCGGGATCAACGGGATGGGTATTTTTTTTGTTCAAGTGGTTGAGCTGTGGAAGAAAGTCCTCGAAACGAGGTCTAATATAGTTGAGATGGAGCTCAAAATTTTGTTGAATATGTTCTCGAATTTGTTTGGGACTTGGCTAGAACTCAGATTGGCAAAGAAGAATATGGTCCTTGGGTTTCCTTTATAGGAACTATGTGAATACCAAATTTCCTATTTATCTTTGTGCCGAAATGACTAGATCTATCTGTATATAGTGGTGTGATTCCCTTCCTTCTCCCTTCGGAGAGTGGTTCCCAACCAAGACTGACTATGCAGAGGGTTGGGTTGTTCCCAATCTCTGTTGCTAGGAAACGCCCCCCCACCCCCCGTATCCACCCTGAAATGTTTCGGGTACGGAAATGTTTACGAAACGCCTTAGAAACGTCGCGGAAATGCCTGGGAAGTTTCTGGAAACGTCCAGGACGTTTTCCGGGAAGTTTCCAATGTTTCCAAGAAGTTTCTGGGATGTTTCGCAGCTTATATATTATAAGAAAGAGTTTATTCCAGTTTGTTGTTGTGTCACTCCACTTAATCTTTTCAAATATAGCCTATATTTCTGCTCAGAGAATTTTCCAAACCCAGGTTTAAGTTGTCTTATAACATTAAAACTATACTAACAAGGAGGCACATTAAACAAGCCTAAAAATAGTTTGGGTCAGGATAGCAATCCAAAGAAAATAGGAAGAATCTAGCAGAAACCAAGAAATGCCAGGCTAGAAAGCAGGTTTTGACTTAAGTGTATTACTACTTAGAATAGAATTTTTGATTGGAATCCTCAATCAAATGAATACAATGAAGCGGGTTACAACAATAATTTTTGAAACATGGATGCGTGATAGATGATTATGAAGAAAATCTAGATGATATATTCTAGAATCTTGATTATAATCATGTATATATGAAACATTGAAATTGTAACCATGTTGAATGATGAATCTTTAGAACTTCAATGAATACAAAATATTTTGTGTGCTTTATCTCCTAAGGTCCATGGACTAAAATTTTGAAAATGAGTACCATATGTGTAAGTGTTTTAAAAACCGTTCCGGTACCTGTTCGATTCGATCAGTTTGATCGATTCATTAAAAAAATTTGTAAACCGTTAGAAAAACGGAACCAATGACCGGTTCCATACAGAACTAGCCGATTCAGTACCAGTTCAATATTGAACCATCCGGTTCCGTACTAAACCGGTCAAACCGACCAGTTCCGTATTGGACCGATCTGAACTTGTTGAGGGGCAAGTTTTGCCTTAAAACATTTTTTTTCCAATTTTAGCTTTTAAGTTACTTTTTTCCAACCCTAACCCTAAAATGATGTTATATATACCCCGTTTGAAACAACTATTAAATGATCTCGTTTTCATGCAATACAACCTCCGGCTAAGGCACAACCAATTACTAAATTGGATACCTAATACAAATCTCATTGTCTTGGATGATATTGATCCAACCTCAAAATGGGTAGAGGTGAGTCACCTAGCAGAGTTTGATCCCGATGACTTGGGGTGGATAGCTTTGGATGATGAACCGCTAGTAGCACCAGACATGGAAAACACTAGTTGTGCTACTACAACTACTGCAGATGTCCCTGAGGAGTCCAATGTGTCTGATTCAAAGGAACATGATGACATTGATGAGGATGAGGATCCCATTCTTAGCAGTGGTATTGAGTTTGATGATTGATATCAAACATGTAGTAGCTTGTAGCATATTGTATTTTGGATTCTATAGGCCATTTAGAGCCTCATTGTTTATGTATTTTATTTCGGATATGTAGTGCACTCAATGTTGGTTTGTTATATTTACCCCTACATGGTATATGCATGAGCAAACTTTGCATATTTTGTCTCTAATTGTTTGTAATCATGGTTTGGAATCTTTAAAATTTCTTGTTTTCATTAAAATTGTAATATTTCTAAATTGTTTCAATACGGGTACGGGTATGGTATGCTGAAACAACACATTTTTAAAAACCTCGGGTACGGTACGCTGTGGGTACGTTCATACAATATATTTTTAAGAAGTAAACAATATAAATATATATAAAAATTTAAAGAAAACAACACGCTTATAGTCTCAAGTCTCAACAACCTATAAAATATTAGAAGCCAACAACAAGCTTATTATGAATCAGAATCTATCTAGATTCTAAAGTAAGATTTCTTTGACTGAATACAAGAAGACCACAAAACATTAAATCTATGAGTCCATCTACTAATGGCCTCACAAACATTCCACTTATTGTTAAGGCCCAAGGAAAGGTTTGGGGAGAAGGCAATCTTTTTGTAGAGTTGTTTGGAGGTAGCCTCTTGGAGAAGGGGCCCTTTAAGCCACCTCATAGTATCCCAAAAGTCATTCTCATCCTCCATAATTACTCCAGTAGAGGGAGCTGTGAAAGCATATCTAAGCATTGTATACATTCTGAATTGAGATTGGGGAAGCTTATAGAAAGCTTTAAGGTCTGTCCATTTCATCCACTTCCCAAATCTGTACGAGTCGTGAAATATTTTAATTCCTTTCTCAAACCAAAGGAAGGCAGAGCAACCTCTTGTCAAGGTGAGGATATTATCATTATATTTCAGATTCCAAAAAATCAATTTGTAGGCTTGGCACCTAGTGTCAAGGGAAGAGAAGATAGGCTGCCCAACCACCAAGTGCTTCACTTGTTCCCATACCTTCCAAATTGACTGAAGAATAAAGGACCCATGAGGAGCAACAAGAAAGCCCCCAAATATTAAGTCATCCAAATGAAGTCCTTTTCATCTCTCTTGAGCCTTCAAAGCCTATTGGCAATATTGAATCTCACACGAACTTTCCAAGGTTCAATTCCAATCAAAGCCCTCAAGTTTTATTTTTTATTTTGCACTTTAAAAAAAATCATGTGAGTGTGTTGTGGGTACGTACCCACAATGTACTTGAAGCGTACTAGTACAAGTTCTAGTACCTGATACGTATCAGGCCTAGTACCGGGGGTACTTTGCATTTTCGGGGCAGTCTAATATTAATGTATTTTTTAGTAAACCAGTTCATAAGATTTAAACCGGTCTGGTTCCGCTTCGACCCTCAGCCGATTCCGATTTTTAAAACATTGATATATGTATATGTATATACGTACGTATGTACGTTATATGTATGTATGTATGTATATGTATGTATGCATGTATGTGTGTATATATATGTATGTATAGATAGATATACATACATAGATACATATATATATGTATGTATGTATGTATGTCTATATAGATAGATAGATAGATATAATGTATGTACATACAAAGTCACAAGGTTCGTGTTCGTGTTTGAGTTCGGCGACAATAAAATTCAGATTAAATTCGGCGACGATAAAATTCAAAAAAAAAAAAATTTGTGATAAAATTTGACATATAGAATATTTCGCCAAAATAGCAAAGAAGGAATATATTTTGGGGAAAAAATAAAAAGCAACTTCATAGAGAGCCTCAAACATAAGATATCTTTACCTGATCAACCCTCTCAAGTATGGGAGCATATCTTCCGGCAACTATCTTTGGATCCCAAGGAAGCTACCAAGCCACGCTTCTATATGAATAAGAAAAAGATAGTTGTTCAAGCTACTCTAGAGCAAGAGGGAACAACTTATGATGGGGTGATAAAGACAGATGGAGCTTCTAGGGGTAATCCTGGCAAAACAACCATGGTAGGGATTAGACGTAATAGAGATGGAGAAATTCATTTCCTATTTGCTGAAAACTTGGGAACATCTACCAATAACATGGCAGAAATTAAAGCTATTCGTAGAGGAATACAAGAGGCTATTATAATAGGATGGCGAAAGATCAAAATCCAATCGAAATCCAGAATCATGATGAAGTTATTGAGTGATTCTAGGAATGGTCATCCTCTACAATGGAGAATTGCTAAGGAAGTTTGTGAAATAAGAAATCTTCAACAAAATGTTCAAGAAATTCAGTTCACCCATATCCCCAAACATAATAACAAAGTTATTGATGGACTGACAAATTGGGATCTTGACAACAAGGATATCTTCTGCTACAGGTCACCTCCTCTATAGTGGTCAACAAAGATTCAAGAAGAAATTAGGAAAATCACAAACCTTGACTCTTTTCAATGAATATTCCTTGTCATTTTTGTTTATAGTGCTAGGGATATGGCTAATAGCTTCCATGCCTGGCATGGTAGAGTATGTAAATCAACATTTATTTCAGTATAATGGGTGACTTTTTTCAAAAAAAAAATAATAATATTTTTTTAATATACCAAAATAATTGTAATTTTTACTATTATATAAATTTTAAATATTATTAAATTATAAATTAATTTTTTATATTTTATATTTCATAATAAATATCATTTATTTTAAACATTATAAATGTTCAATCTCTATTTTTTAAAAATAATAAAATAATAAAATTAAAAATTACACTAAAACATAAACGTAAAACATAAAGTTATAACTAAAACATAAACGTAAACATAAAGTTAAAACTAAATAATAAAATAAAAATTTAAACTAAATACATAAAGGTAACCTAATGAGCTAAAATGCAACCTATGACCCAACCCGTGACCCAACCAACAACCCAACCTAAGCAACAATGGTGGCGATTGAACTGGCGAAAGGAGTCTATAGACTCCCACGAACCGCTGAAATGCAATCTCGACTCTATCTACAGCTGTTCGATGGTCACTCACATGCTTCACACAAACAGGTACAAATTTTAGGACAAATTTAACCGATTTTTTTTGGTCCTCGTGAAGTTCACAGGAATTCGAACTTTCTGCTTGATGTTCGGCGATAGATAGATAGATAGCTATTTTATTTTTTATACTATATTGTACAGATGTTTCATACCCAAGGTTCTTTTTTAAATCAGCATTTCCGCGTTTCGGACCCGTACCCGTACCCATTTCCTGGCAACATAGTTTAATACTTAACAAACTCTAACAGCTAATATGAACCCATAGTATATACTATATGTAATTGTCTAAGCTGAATTCCCAACAAGCTCCGCTGGAACCACCCGCCTCAATGGCGATTGGCTGCTTCAAAGCAGCCTCCTTTATCTTGTAGTTATGAAAAAGCTCCACCGGTGCCTGAATTTTGTCGAGATCTATAGTGTCCACCCAGTTGTTTTGTGTTTCCCATTTGAACAGTCTTTCATGATTATTAGTAGTGGCAGCATCTCTTTTGTTCATGGCACTGATCGCAGGCAAATAGTGGGACAACTCCATGACCTTCTGTGGTGCTATATCATCAAAAATGGAGGCATTTGTCGTATCTTCTTTGGCATATCTCTGGAACTCCTCCTTGAGCTATTTAAATGGCCTCCTCTTACCATCATCTGTAAAGCTGGAGCATTGCTCTTATCCGAGAATTCTTCAATGTCATTGAGAGCATCAACACACTTGCTCTGTATTCACACAATCTCAGTTGTTGCTTTCTCCCACCAATTCTTCGTTTTTGAAGGGCAAAACTGCATTTTCCAAGATGTCAGATGCATGGCTGTTTCTCAAGCCTTCTAAGTGCATCTTTGATTCTCTACAATCATCCATTAATTCCATTCTGTTGTACAGTTTAATTCACTCATCAATCAGCTTCATTCCATCCAAAATTAACCTTTTACAGTCCTCCCAAACTGGCCAATCGGTTAGAATGTTCTCGTCAATGATCATCCCATGACTTTTTTGCTTGCGTTGGCCTAAAATTTCAATAGGTAATGAATGTATGAACCGAAAGTTGATCAACCTGGTTCTTCAAATCTGCTTTGGTTTTTAAATCCTTGTCAAATTGCTTCTTTGTTAGGGTGACAACTAATTCAAAATCCTACCAAACCTCGACCCTATTTAATTTTGGTGCAGTACTGAGGGTATGAGTGTTAAAATACCAATCTTGCATCTAATCTGTATTCTTTTAGCTGGTAGAAACAGTGACATTAAAGTTGCTTTGATTTAGTTCATCCAATCTGACAATAGCTAATGGCTTGCTTTTCTTTCCAGACTTGTTGAGGATGGAAGATATTTCAGCCATATGCAGCATGTCATCTTTAGATTTTGAAGACACATTTCTGCCTTCTTTTCAGTCCCTGAGTGACACAATATATGTTGTTAACCACCTACAAAGACATGGTGTTTTCCCTGCCCTCTTTTATTATTGCTTGGTGCTCTTGTGTTGGTATGACCTGCCTTACAACAGGTGTAATGCGTACACTAGGTACTTGCCTTTAACTTTGAACGGCTGGCAATCAACTGTACTTTGAGTACTTACAACAACATGATGAACATATTGAACCCCTTCACATGCTGCACTGAGAATCTTCCTTTGTTTCTCATAGTAACTTCATATCCATCAGTACGGCTGGCCCAACAATCCTCGCAGCAAGCAATGTGGCTGCGATTCTTCTCAACAATTTCTATGTTGCCTTTTTTCCCATAGGGAAGACAAGATTGAAGAATCTTGAAATTACATTAACAATCTTCCTGCAGTAAGTTCCTTAGCTGCCAAATTCTTGCAAGTACAGAATCCAATGGCGATGGGAAATGTACCCTGGCTTTGTCCATTGCCTAGAGCTGTTTGTGGACCTCAGCCAATTGTCTTCAAAATTCCATCAGTAAAACTTGTGAACATATTGGGGAAGCAGGAAATTTGATAAACAATTCAGCCCACTCACTAATAGCAACCATTCCTGCTTCCGATATTCTCGTCAAATTCTCTCTACCACTCTCCAATTATTGCAAAGATAAAAGAATCATTTACATGGCAAAAATGCAACTGAAATTTATCCTTGCTCACTTGAGGATAACAATCGAAAATGGTTAGCCCAATGTTAACATCTACCTCACAATTCAACCCAGGCTATGCTTCATTATCATGAGAGCACATACAGCATAACCCACCGTGAGGAAGCAACCAGTATTTCAAACCTTCAGCAGTTGCTTATGCAATTCATTAGTGATAATCAAACAACGGTTTATTTTTTGCATCCCTATCAAAGCTATTGCAATAAACATGATCAATGCAGAGTGAAATTGGCAGGACTCTTTCCAGCAACAACCCAGTTTAAGAAGTTGACTATGTCAACTGGGACTTCCCCAAATCACTTCTAAACAATGTATTGGGAAAATGCCTTCTGGAATTTTTCACCAATTTTCATTCATGACTTTGCAATATTTTTGGGGGGTCTTCATATGATGCCACTTGAGAATCCGCAGCAGACATCTTTACCACCTATTCAATAAATGGAAATCCGGATCTTCAAGATAAAGAGGATGCAAATGTACCCACACTTGGCCCGTGATGGTGCACACCACCTCTTCAATAAATGGAAATTCGGGTCTTCAAGATAAAGAGGACCCAAATGTACTAACACTTGGCCCATGATGGTGTACATATCTTGTTTCAAGGTTGTGATGGTCTTACGGCAGAGAGAGTACTCGAGGACATCACGAAAGCAGCTGGCTCGAGATTCCCACGAATTTATGTATGAGGCACTTTCCTGCCTTTGTTGGACACACACTGGAATTGAATTAGGTTGATAAGTCCAATTTTTCCATCTATGTTTTCCTCCACTTGAAAAGTGAAAGATAATTTTGCACTACCACCCTAGAATTTGTACTTCATGAGCCTCCCTCGACTATTTTAAGAAAGAGAGATTTAATTACATATGTAAATGAAGAGGTTAATGGTGGGTCAACCGCATTTTAACAGACTCTAAGAACAAACTGACTGAACTCATCTTAATGACAAAAATGCAGATTTAAGGAGCAAAATGGATTAATTGGACGGTGAAGGAGGAAAGACAAAGGTTTAATGGAGGGATAGAGAAGCGCAAAGACAAATTTTACAGCTAAGATGAGAGTAAAGTGAAGGGTGACTTACGTATATATAAGCAGCTGCAGAAATAAATGCAGGAGGGAGTGGTAGGTAGGCATCAAATGAGCTCCCAAAAATGTGCTAGATGCGAGAAATTGGACTGTTTAGATTTGATTCCAGTTTTATTTTTCCTTTAGGATTTCCATTGATCCAAATTAAGTATACAATTCAGTGTACAACACACTAACTATGGGGCCAATGAGTTGTAGGTGAGTTGATAAAATGAGCTTGCTCTGTCTAGCCCCACCCAGGTTCAAAACCTCACAAAGGCGCCTAGTTCATAGCTCCGATCAAAAAGTGTTTACCGAACCAAAGAAAAAACAATAACTGTGGAGCTTAAAGTGTTACAGCCGTAAAACTAAAATTGAAAGAGCAGTAATTGCAAAACCAACAGTATATTATTGCAAAATGAAAGCATATATAAAAGGGCAATCTCTATAGGATAGGAGTATGCCTCAAACTCTACCTTCTTCCCACCAAGCTATATATTTCATAGCTTTAGAATGCAAATATTCAAAAGTTACTAAAGATAGTAAATGAAGGTTTCCGAATGAAAACCGAACGGTCACCCCATATGAGGATGACATGTATCGACCTTAGAAGTGGAAATGAATGGACAGAAGTGGACAAATATCCAAATTTTAGTAAATTACATTACTATTCTAACAGGTCCTAGCTTGTTGATTACAAACTGAAAGATCTCGAAAGAAGCTACTTTTGATGGATCAAAAGTTCATGCTCTAGCATCACTTTTGACACCCGGAAATTCTCCTAAGGGCCCCAAAATTGAAAGATACAAAAAAATATCAAAACTCAAAAAAAACAGAATTGTTTAGAATTATGCTCTAGATGGTCATTTGGATCATGTGTTCCTCCATGAGAAGCAATGGACCCCATTGCTTCTACATTGTGGACCAAGTGTGGAAATTTTTGTTGAATCCGATTCTTAGTGATCCACTTTCCCAGTATGATAACTGTCCTACCTAGGTCCATTGCTTCTACATTATGGAAGTTGGAACAAGTGTGGAAATTTATGCTGAATCTGGTTCCTTGTGTGCCAATTGTCCTACCTTCATCACCTAATAAAAAGGGATTTCTTGATGCTTCATTTCTTTAACCACTACATCAAAGATCTAATCAGTATTCACTAGTGTCAAATACTCTGGGTTCAGCTCTATATTCTACAACTTCTTACCAACATCTGATTCAACCAAGAGTGGTGGAAAGTATGGGCGCAGCAATTCTACATTAAACACTGGATGCAACTCGAGGTAGGTTGGCAAGTTGATCTCAAACGTATTTTCCCCCACTTGCTTGATGATGGTGTATAGACCATATTACAGAGGTCTAAACTTACTATTTGGAGTTTGGACCCTTGAGTCGTTCCTACAACAAGTGCAACCAGACTATATCACATACTTGGAACTGATGGGGAACCCAAGATCATTACGCTACTTGTACTTCTGACTAGTTTGCTCCATAATTTCATGAACTTGTTGCTGAATGTGTCAAATCTGCTTGACAAACTAGGTTGCCTTATTTGTTTCCAATTGAGAATGGGATGACTCTTCCCTCACCGCAATAGGCAATACTATATCAATGTGTGCTGCTATTGAAATCCAAGACATACCTGAAATGGGCTATGTCCTGTAGAGCCATGAAGAGTTCGATCGTAGATGGGTTGAATATATGGAAGGCTCCCAGCCCATGTCTGTGGATGGTACATTCGAAGAAGTACAAACATGCAGTTCACCACCTCTATCGGCCCATCGCCCTAAGGATGGAATGTCATGGACTTGTTGAATTTTGTGTCCATCATTGGCCATAGTGAAGACTAGAAGATCCCAGCAAACCTGCCATCCTTGTTTGAGACAATGCTTTGTCGTAGGCCAAAATGGACCCACACATGCTCGAAAAATAGTTTCGTAATCTCCTTTGCCAAGATGTGCTTCTTATATATAAGGTGTTATAACTACCAACTTTGAGAATCTATCAAGCACCACAAATCCATTGTTGTGTCCCTTCTTTAAGGAGACTTGACATGAAGTCCATTCAGACGGATTCCCGTGGTTTTTCTAGAATTGGAAGAGGTGTGTACAAAGCTTTCTTTTGATTGGTCAGCTCTGCGATTGCGCAGGTTGTGCAAGCCTTAATTTTCATGTCCTTTCCTTGATTGGGGAAACCTTACATGAAGTCCATTGAGACGGATTCCCATGGTTTTCTAGAATTAGAAGAGGTCTGTACAAACCTTGCTTTTGAGTAGTCAGCTTTGCAATTGCACAGGCTGTGCGAGCCTTGATGTACCTAGTGACATCATGACAAAGCTTTGGCACGCAAAAGTAATTCTGCAAAACTACCATTGTTTTCTCTACTCCAAAGTGGCCTGCCACTCCACTATACCGGACCTCAAAAATCATCTTTTGATGCTCCTTAATAGGAACACAGAGGTGTCCCATGTGACACAAAATCCCTTTTGAAGATGGTAGTCAAAAACATGTTCACCAAATCTCAACATTCGGTACATATGTCAAAGAAGTTAGAGACGAATTCATAGAGCTAAGGCCACTTTGACGTCTCATCACTTCATATCCACAAGAGTTGAGAATCATGGTTAGTGTTGCAATTGGAGGTCAACTCGAACAATCAACAACTTGATTTGCAATTGCCTTCTTATGTCGAATGCTGAGGTGGAATTGTTGCAGGTAGGTGGACCACCTCTGATGACGGTCATTTTGCAGTTTTCCTTGAGTCTACATGAATTGCAAAGGCTTATAAGTTATGATCAATACCTGCGATGGTCTCTTTGCCCAAAATTGTGTTTGCATCCCTACACAATGGCGTACAACTCCTTGTCCTATGTAGGATACTTGTGTACTATGTCAGAGAAGGTCTCACTATGGTCTGCAACTGGGTGGCCGTGTTGGGCAAGGACCGTGCCAAGAGAAAATTCTACGGCATCTACTCAATTTTAAAAGACTGTTGCAGATCTAACAAGACAAGGACTGGCGCCAAACAAAGCCTGTGCTTTAGTTGTCCAAATGATTAGTGTTGTGCATCAGTCCATATGAATTTTGCTTTTGCTCCCCCCTTTGTACTTGGTTCAAAGACCATGTGATGTGAGAGAACCCAAGCACAAACCTATGGTAGAAATTGGCAAGTCTAAAGAAACTCAGAAGCTCTATAAGAGTCTTTAGGGCTGGCCAGTCCCTAATGACATGGATCTTCTTTGGATCTACGTGGATGTGGTCCTTGTTGATGATGTAGCCCAGCTATTGAATAATATCTTAGCTAAAGGAGCACTTTTCTATGTTGGCACAGAGATTATGTTGGCGCGAGGTGTAACAAACTTGTTGACTCAGATGCACGTGCACCTCCCATGTCTTACTAAAGAATGACATCCAGGTAGACAACCAAGAGAGAATCTATTAAGGGCCTGAATCTATGAAGGGCTTGAGGACATCATTCATCATCCTCATAAATATTGTTGGTGCATTTGTGAGACCGAATAACATGACAAACCACTCAAACAATCCCTCCTTAAATTTGAAGGAAAGTTTCCATACATCGGTCGAATCAATGGGTACTTGATGATACCCTAACTTGAGATCAATCTTGGTGAAGAAATTAATGTATCTTGGTCAAATCCAGAGATGCAATGACACATACCACCTAATAATTTAATGGTTTGATGGAATAGGATAGGCAACACTGTCAACAAAGGTGGATGTTGTCTCTGCCTTGATTAACCCATGCGACAGAATACAGTTGTGTGTGTCATGTTGTATTCAAGTTCAACCTCTTGACAACTTCAGCAGAGATCAAATTCTTTTGATTCCTACTATCCACAATGAAGTGTAAAGCCTTCCCATTTATCCACATATGTGAGTGGAACAATCGTTTCACACCCTCGTAAGTAGAAGGCATTATTCGTGTTGTGGGAACAATGTAGTATGGATTTGCATTCACAATTTGCTCTTCTTGATGCTCACACGAAATTTCGACAATGGATGTTGAATCTTTTGTTGTGTCTGGCTTGCACGAATTTGTAAAGAGAGTCTTGTTATTCACTCAACAATCTCTTATGTTATGGTACTTGCTCTTGTGGTTCTCACACCACATTCCAGTATCCTTTTGTGGCTTCTCTCCATGTCTACTTCCTATCTTGCCTTTATGGTGGTGCATCTTTGGTTGGCTAGTTGGTGTCAACTTTCCTTTCTTTGGATGTGAGTTGTCGAAAGAAATATTCTTTAGCCCCTTGTCGCTTGAATTTCCCTTCAAACTTGACTACAGATCAATAGGCTTCTCCTAATGTCTTGACGTCAATAAACTCCATCTCCTCTTAGATGTAATAACTTCGACTGCTACACATATTTGAGAATTTTGTGCCTCTCACTACCACGGGTGCCAATTTGCCGATAAGGTATGAAATTCGTTGGTATAGTCTTCCACTATCTAGTCACAACCCTAGCATAATTGATGTAACTTTTTGAATTGGTCATCATAATTATTTATTGGATAGAATTCTTCTTTGATAGCTTCCACAAAATAGTCTCGCATCTTTTTGCGTGGTGCAAACCTGACAGTGAACTCACCATTGTCTTCATCTTGAAAATAGGCTTTCAAGAGGATGAATGTTATTTTTTCATCATTGGCAAAATTATTCCCACCAAAATATGATTTCGGTTGGTATAACCATTTATCCAATTCGTCAACATTGATTTTTCATTTGAGCTAAGCAATATCAAAGTTTCCTTGTACATTGAGGGCTGATAGACACCCGAAGACTTGTGTGATGATGTTGAGGGTGTAGTTTCATGCACCCCTCAGAAGGGAACTTCAACAAAGTATGCCATCATCTCCTTCCTCTAATTCTCTTCATCAAGCAAATCTTTAAAAAGACCTTCCATTTCCTCCTCTATTGTCTAAGGTCGCTTGAACTAGCAAGGAAGATAGTCTGAAGGGTCACGACTCTCAAGACTGCTTTTTGTAATTTGATCTCAAGTCGTGGGACATGCAAGGAATGAAAGAACCACTCCAATACCACTAATCTGAATTAAGTATGTAATTTGGTGGACAACCCACTAACTAGGGGTCTTAATTGATAAAACATGAATTGCAAAACCACTAGTATATTACAACATAAAATGAGAACATATACAAACGGGCAACCTCTACAAGAGAGGTGTATCCTCAAACTCCATCTTCTTCACACCAAGCTATCTATTTTATAGTTGTAAATTGCAGAAATTCAAAATTATTATAAATAATAAATAAAGGGTTCCGAACGAGAACCAAAACGTTGCCCCATATGAGGATGACAATATCAACCTTATAAGTGGAAATGAATGGACATAAGTAGACAAATTGCCAAATTTTGGTAGATAATGTTACTATTTTAATAGGTGCACTTGTAAGGGTCATATCTCCTAGTTCGTTGATTAGAAATTGAAACCACCACAAGCATTGGAAAGATCTTGGAAGGAGCTTGTTTTGTTAGATCAAAAGTTCATCTTCTAACAACACTTTCGATGCCCTAAAATACTTTGAAGGGCCCTAAAAATGCAAAATGTAGAAATATATCAAGAACCAATAAATTTTCGGGATTTTTAATAACCATGCTTTCAACAGGCATCTAGATCATCCACATCTTTGCATTTTTAAATGCTTTGAGCACTTAGCTGATTTGGAAGAGTTTGTGAGAAACAAATATTTCTGTTGTTTTTCTTTCTCCACCTCTTGGATGTCTCAACTCCAAAACCTTGTCATACTCTATCCTAAAAGCCAATTCTAGGATCTTGTAGGCATAATAAAATTGGAAAATCAGATAACTAAGAGCCTGATCCTTTTCACCTCTTGTATCCTAATTTCCACCTTCCCGGCGACGGTCATGGCTTACTCAATTTGAGGAAGCTTTTTCGGAGGACAGAATATTTGTTGTCCTTTTGGAGCTGCCTAATGACTTCTTGAGCTTCGATTTCTCAACAACTTGAATCCCTTGGCTAGTTGAAGGATATAAAGATGGGAAATTGGGAATTCGCTATCTCTTTTGGCTTTCATCCATTGAACTGCAAATTTTGATTACCCTATGAGATTCAACATTTATCCAATTTGGGTCCAATTCTCAAACTACTACTGAGTGAGAGTACAAGCATTACACCTTTTCCATCTACACCCCATTTCTTGATTCAACAATTAGCCAATTTGCAAAATTTCCGAATTCGGGTTTTCCATTACTCTTAGTTGACCACATAGAGTTTGATTTCGCAACAAAATTTGGAGTCAGAAAATTCTCACAAAATTTAATTTTACATTTTTACTAGGAATTTGTAAACTTGATATTTTCCACCAAAAACACAATGTGACTAGGGCTTATACTCCTCAAATTTCCAAAAAAAATAACAAAAAATTGATGACACAAATTCGGAGACTTCATGTGCCCATTCTCCAAGGGGCTTGCAATTGTTTAATATTTTTGAGTTACCAATTAATAATAAAGGGAGTGAGAGTACAATGGCATTGCACCTTTTCCATCTAAACCCCGTTACTTGATAGAAGTCAAAAATCTGCCAATTTGCAAAACTTTCAAATTCAGGTACTTGACCACATGGAGTCTGATTTCCCAACAAAACTCGAGACTTAGAAATTTTTCACAAATTTTAATTTTACATTTTTACCAAGAATATGAGAACTTGAAAATTTCTGCCAAAAACATGATGTGCCTGGGGCTTTATAGTCCTCAAATTTCCAAAAGGAATAACATAAAATGGTGACAAAAATTCGGAGACCTCCTGTGCCCATTCTTGGAGGGGTTTGCAAGTGTTTACTCTCTTTGAACCATGAATTCATAATAAAGGATCTTATTGTGAAGAAATGAATATGTGAAGGTTGCGTGATTATTTTCATTTTAGACAAATTTGTAGAAAATCTTGTGCATGTGAAATTTCCGGCTTCTATCTTTTCTATCTATGTAATTTTGATTGATTTGATATTTTCCAAAAAGGTCCCCCTGAAGCTTTGCTTACCTACTCAATGGGACACACGACATGGTTCTTTAAACTCTGTATTTTGAAATTCTAGTCAGGGAATTGTGGATTCAAAGTTGCTCATTAATTGGCTGATTTTCTTGCTAGTAAATGAGGATGGTAGATGACTTTGAATGTCACCCTGCCCCAGGATTCTGTTTTTCCAGCAATACCAACTCAACCGTATCAATTTTTTGTCATCATTATTCAATGTTCATAAGATACACCTACTCATCAATGTCTAAGTCCCATCCAATAGTCAATGACCTAACAGAATTTGACCAAAACCTGATATGTACAAAAACATGAAAGTGACATGTCCCCAGCTGACACTTATCTTTACTTTCACACTTTTGTGACTACTGTGACAGTCGTCAAGATGATGGATCACAAAAGATTTCTACTCCGACATGGTCATCAAGATGATGGAGAAGAGAACACTACTACTCTAGCATGATCATCAAGATAATGGACAAGTAATCCTATTTTAATATCCTTCAATGGGGATAATCATTACACATATCTCGATTGACGCATTTGACAAAGGAAGCAAACTTAACCTTTCAATTAGGCTTGCACACATAAACTACAATCTAAAATATTCCAAAAAGGTAAACATTCGATTATGAAGCACTGGATATCTGATCAAGTGACACTCAAAAACCATACAAGGGAATGATCATTGAAGAACCATCGCCCTTACAACTAGCATTTTGGCTTACTATTTTGATCAACAAAAGGAACCAATACACTTATCATATGATCAATTATACACGTAATCATTTTGATATTTTTGGACAAACTTTTTGAACATAGTAATGGAAAAAAGTTTAGTTAACATCGTTGCAGATATTTTATAACGGTTGTATAGATCTCAAGGGTGCCCACACAAAATGTAATGTCCCCTTTTCCCAATCGAAGACCTTTGGCCCATTTTGTCAACCCGACGGCCAAAGGAAAAATATAAGGGTGACTTAAGTCACAATGAGTTATTACAAAGTGCAAAAAATATTAATAAAGCACTTGTATTAATTTATTTGACTTAATAATAAATTTGTAATCTCTAAAATAGGTGTGTTGGGTCTAATATTATGTTGTATCCTTTCTAGGGAAGAGTAGAAAGAGACCCATGCTATCTTTGTGTCATCCCTAGGTAAAAATGCGACGTGGACAAAGAAGGGAAAGTAAAGTTTAGAAAGGATAAAAATTATTACTCTTCCCAAGAAAAATGCGACTTGGCATGGGAGGCCAAAATAGACATTAGGGAAATAATAAAACATTATTTAATGTTTATTTGCCCAAGGAGAAAGTGCGACTAGGTTTGGGTATACTTTTAGGGTATTTTGGCACTCTTTTCTCATTGGAAGATGAAAAGGTCATTTTGTAATATTTTCCTATAAAAAGGAGAGGGGCGGCTTGGGCAAAGCATCATGTAATCATTTTATCATTTTTGAATCTGATATTAAGCCAGGTGCTTTTGTATTGAAGTATTCTAAGGACGAAAACCTTTAGTATATTGCCTCTAGAGGACGAAAACCCTCTTGGAGATTAGGAGGAATTTCTACATTGGATCTTCCATAGAGCTTACAAGAATTTCAGTATTTTCCAACAGCGGTTGAGGAGTTTTTTGCAATAAAGGATTGAAGAATTTATCGCAGCAGTGTCACTGTATTTTCTGTATATGGAACGACCCTCTATGTGGCTGGTTTTCAATGTCTTGGACGCATCTCAGGTCTGAATTTCATTATCATCAATTGTACTGATTTCTAGAAGTCCAAATAACTATTTTTCAGTGATTTTAGAAGGTTTTATAGTGCTGTACACAGTCACTTAAATCTGCAGATTCCTGCGTAAAATCCCAGCCTATTTATATGTTCAAAAAGGTCAATTTTTATTTTATAATAAACTGCTGAAGTTTTGCGCTTGTTATGGCAAGAATGGATAATGCTGGTAGTGGTTATATGTGGATTTTCATCATCTAGACTAGTCGCCATTGATAGAAAACATCTATATTTAATGCTGCACAATCTTCAAACCAGTTTGGGTTCGGTTTTAGGCTAGTTCTATTCCAAACCCTAATCGCACTTCTTCCATAAATTCAGATCTGTATTAGTGTGAATGCTAGAAAAAGTCATAAACCAGCTTTTGGTGTCTTAATTGATCTAAATTGCATTGAAGAACAAGTGAGATCCATTTGGGGATCTTTCAGTGGTATCAGAGCATCAATCCTCCCACCTGGAGGGTTTGGTTTTATGCAGCCTAGAGAAGTTGGGCCACACAGATATTATACAAGGAGTCAGGCTCGTATTCGAACAGATCTGAATACTAGAAGTGGTCCCAGAATCATGGACAGAGGAGAGGGTTCACACACTCCTCCACAATGAGAGCGACCTAACCCAGATATTCTTTTCAGTGGTATGATCGATTCCCATCAGGAAATGATTCAGACCATGAGACAACTGATGGAGAATCTGACTATGGATAGGACGAGAAATCGGCATGATAGAAGGGAAAGATCTGCTTCCATAGCCAACAGCCACATAAGGCACAACAGAGTATCTACAGAGGTGGGTAGCGTGAGAGGTTCCCCTCTGCGTGATAGGAGATATACAGAGAAAAGGAGACCCACAAGGACTGTGGATCGACCTATGCAGCCTAGATTCCTACAGAGTGAGGAGCCACCATTAGTTGAGGAGCCACTTGAAGACATAGCCTTTTAAGATATTGTGATGGCAGCGCACGATGAGTGGAGAGCTCTACCACAGGAGGTACGGAATGCCTTTCCCCTCCATCAGTATTGTGTTCAAAGGAGGGAAAGCTTGAGAGCTAGACAAGTACAGAGGCCTAGAGAACAGCAAAACAGGGAGTTGAAGCAGGCCACCAACAAGGTGACCCTTTCCACATTTGATGGTAGTGGAAAAATTAGTGCCAAAGCATGGATTCACAAGCTCCACACATATCTACTCTCAAGCCTATGCAGAAGCAGGAGGCTATCCAATTTGCCACGTTGCACCTTGAGGGAGTAGCGTATGATTGGTGGCACCATGGGCTTATCACACAAATACATGATCTTTTGCAATCATACAGGGAGTTTAGTGAGAAGCTACTTGCGAGATTTGATCGCAAGGATGTAGAGCGTTACTAGAGAGACTTGGCACAACTTCGACAGAGTGGACACGTTGATGCATACATCAATGAATTTCAGCGTATAGCAGTGATGGTGCCAGAGATGCCTGAGAGGCGAGTGGTGATGTTGTTCATTGAAGGACTTCATGACAGGCTGAGGGGATTGGTCAAGGCTCTTAAGCCTACAACTTTGCATGAGACTATTCGGACAGCCTTGGACTTAGACGCTACTCTAGTGCAGCCCCAAAGGAAGAACATCAAGGAGGAAAAATCAGAACAACAAGAGCAGCCCACTTCTTCAAAGGTTGAGTTTACACCCAAGAGGGAGACTATTTCAAAGAGTGAGCTTCACCGGAAAAATTTATGCTTTCATTGCAATGATCCGTACGAACCAGGGCATAGGTGTCTTGGGAAAGGCAAAATCCATCTCATAAAGGTTAAGGATGAAGAGTCCGAGGATGAACAGGAGCAGCCAACACCGGGCATTCCAAATGAGGGTAGACTCACCTATCTTTCAGGAGCACCCGAGTATAATCCATTCATGTTTGAAGGCACAATGTTCGGGTGTAGGATCATGGCACTACTGGATAGTGGATCTACACATAACTTCCTGGATGCAGGTTTGGTAGACCAAAAAGGTTTAAAATGTGATAACTTTGAAGGCTTTGATGTGACTATAGCAGGAGGTCTCACTCTTCCATGCAAGAAGAAGGTCAACCAAGTTAGCATTTTATTTGGTGAGTATACACTTTGTGGTGATTTCTATGTCATGGATTTGAAAGATAACAATGTTGTGCTTGGTATGCAATGGTTTCATTCATTAGGAAGAGTCACCTAGGATTTGCTAGCTATGGAGTTGAGTTTCCAGTATGAAGGGAAACAAGTTACCATGAAAGCACTCAAATACACGCTGCCCCATCAAATGACAGCCATGTCTATGATATTTGTGGACAAGAAACCACCCAATGAAGACATATATGAGGAATTTTCACCACATTTCAGCATGGGACAACAACTACATGATGAAGAGTACAGCAAATTTGGGGCATACATGAGGAGGATTGTGACACTTATCCTAAGTAAGTTGCATAAGTTTTTTTTTTGCAGTCTTTGAGCAGTTTTGTATAGTGCATGTGAAGCCATTCCAAGAGCTTAGGCTGATTTGGGATCCAGGAGCTGATGAGAATGCAGATTTGCTACTTGTGATTGCTTGGGGGCAAGTAATCCCGAGAAGGGAGGATTGTAATGTCCCTCTTTTTCGGATAGTTGTTGGTCGAAGACCTTTGGCCCATTTTGTCTACCCAACGGCCAAAGGAGGAAATTAAGGGTGACTTAAGTCATTATAAAATTATTATAAAGTGTCAATTTAAAAATAAAAATTATAAAGCACTTATAATATTATTATTATGACTTAATAAAGTGACTTTTAAGTGGCCAAAGTGATTTTATTTCATTATAGGAAAAAAAAAGTGCAACTTGACATGGTGGGCAAATTAGACATTAGGAAAATAATAAAAATATTATGTAATGTTTATTTGCCCAAGGGAGAAATGTGACTTAGTATGGGCATGGTTTTAGGGCACTTTGGCACTTTCTTCTCATTGGATGATGGAAAAGTGATTTTATAATATTTTTCCTTTAAGAAGGAAAGGGGCGACTTGGACAATTCATTCGATGATCATTACTATTCATGCTTTTGAATATTTGGAGCTGTCAAAAGCTGCAAAAAAATTTAGGGGACAAAAACCCTCTAGAAAATTCAAAGGAGGAACGAAAACTCAGAAATATTTCCTCATTCCCAAGTTGTATGAAGACTCAGAAATATTTTTGAGTATTTTATTTGGTCTATTATAGCTGGAGCGACCTCTTTTGGGGTTTATTTGCAAGTTTTTATCAAGATTAAAGGGCTGCTTTGGGAGCTTCTGTATGTGGGATTATTTGGCATATTTTTCTACATTATTTCCAGCACTTTGTGGAGGGTTTCAGACTGATTTTCAGCTACTGTAATAAACAGGTCAGACACTGAAATTTATTTAATAAAAATCAGTATTTTGTTCCCTAAAAAATTATAGTTTTTGTTTGCAAAAAGTTTCCAACAATTGCAAAGGAGAAATCAGAAAGGGTTAGGGTGATTTGTGTGGTTGAAAATATAAATTTTCTATTCCTACCCTAGTTGCATTTTCTGGAATAAATTCTAGAGTTGCATGAAATTTCAGTTTTCAAGTGTTTCCAATTATACATTGTTAGAATATTTTATTGGAAAATATCAGAAAAATTATCTTCCATTAAGGGGGATATTTCAACTAGCACCAAGTTCACTGTTGGAACTAGTTATTACACACCTTTGGTTTTTGCAAAGGAATATCAATTTTGTTGTTATATCTTTGTCAGGGGAATATCTTTGAGAGAAGAATTTGGCAATCACTCCAAATTCAAGAGTGTTGTTTTACAGTTACGTTTCAAATACTCTGAGGCAATAGTAAGGAAGTGTTTATTTAGAACATGGGATTGCAAATTTCCAAGATGGTTTTGCGATCCGGGTATCGGTGGGAAGGTTCAACATAGAGGGATCAGAGTTGGTACAGCATTGCTTGAGGACAAGCAGTTTTGGGAGGGGAGAACTGTAATGTCTCTTGCTCAGGGTTAATGCGGATAGTGAACCCTTAGCCTATCCAGTTATTTCCCGCAGGCTAAAGGGGTGGAAAAACGGGAAATAAGGTAGTAATATAACTAAGCGGCCAAAAGGTAATGTCATAAAGGCAACTTATGTTATTATTATTAAAATAAAAGGGGACTTTCTATTTCAAGTGACTTAACGTTAAAATAAAAAATAAGTAAAGTTTCTTAATTGAAGTGCAAAAGTCCCACATGGAGCACCCCACTTGGGAAATAGATATAAAAAAGTATAGGAGGTGAGAGGGTTCATTTGTGAAGTGCTCATGGATGGTCATAATTTCATTTCTATTTTGAGTGTTAAGCTTATTGCTTCAACATTTCGGCCATTGAGGACAAAAATCCTCTTTGGCATACAAATTTGGAGACGGAAATCCTCAACATCTACTTGGTGATTTCATTCAGAGGTCACTCTTGAGCTTAAATTCAGATTTTCAAAGCTAGGGCACAGCTTCGAGGTCATTTTCAGAGGTGGGCAGCTAGGGCACACATACAGATCAGATTTTCAGAATTTTCCACCGTGGGACAGCCACCAATCAGCCGGAATCGACTTTGGGAAGGTTGTTGGATAGTTTTTGAGCATTTCTAGGGCTACACAAATTGCTAAAGAAGTGGGACGAACCCCTTGGGAGGTCATTTCAATGGTGAAAGGGGGTGTCTTTGCTGCTAGAATTGCCTAAGCCCTCAATCTGCCCTAGGGCATAATTTTCAGCCTATCCATTTTCTATGTACCTTGGGATATGATATTATAATGTATATGGGTTGATGGAGATGCCGACATGTGGAACACATCCCTCTTAGTTAGTTATATGTTTATAGCAAAGTAGCCAATACGGCACCCCTAGACCCCCTAGAGCAGGTACGGCACATTTCGGGAGCGGGAGCGGCTTAGGAGCGGCTAGGAGCGAGCCAGGCAAGTCCGGGTACGGCTGGGTACTTCTGCAGACGTACCCAGCCATATCCGGGCTTGTTTGGTTGTATCCTAGCTATATCGTGGCCGTATCTTGGCGTTTCCTGGCCCAAAACTAAGTTTTTTTTTCCGAGTTTAAATTTAATATATCATTACAACAGAAATTACAATTTTCACAGCACCATTATTCTACATAAGGTATAGTTTAAATTTAATATATCATTACAGCAGAAATTACAGTTTTCACAGCACTATTATTCTACAGAAGGTATATTTTAAATTTAATATATCATTACAGCAGAATTTACAGTTTTCACAGCACCATTATTCTACAGAAGGTATATTTTAAATTTAATATATCATTACGGCAGAAATTACAGTTTTCGTAGCACCATTATTCTGCAAAAGGTACCAAGTACAAGCCATCATAAACATGGATAAAAATAGCATGTATGAGATAAATCATAAATATAATAAACACCTCAACTAGATATGCTAGGGATAATTGAAATTATGAATGTATGAGTAGTTTGTTAGGGCTATTTGGCTTTTTTTTTTCATATGCATAATATGTGGTTAATTCTTATTTAGAAGGCTGAAATTTATATATTTTTTGTACTGCCGTATCCAAGCCCAAAATGTTTTTTTGCCATTTCCGCGTATCGGATACTCCGTACCCACTCCCGTATCCAAAACGTATCAGCTACTTAGCAAGGATCTTAACTTCAAAGCACGGATCAAATTTCAAGCTGCCATGGCCCTTCAGACAACACTCTACTCAGCAACACAAAAAAGTTGCGAATATTTTCCCATTCACAGAAAATGGCAGCACATTTTGTTTTTACAAAACATTCATTGATCTCATATTCTACTTAATTAACTTAGACTCGAGTTGCAACAGCAAGCATTACAACTGAAATCATAATCAGAGAGCTACCCTTTCTAATAAATACGGAAACTACTCATCAAAATTCACCAAGATGAAAAAAATACATCCTCCTCCTAACTGGATCTGTTTTAAAACCGAGCTCCTGAGTCGAAAATCTTTCATCCTCTGAGTCAAGAATAACTACTTTCCTAAATATATTGTATTGACTGTTATAATTTGTCTTTAAATCCTAATATAGACTGTTGATCTAAGACATTTTGGTAAATCTCTCAGCTTGGGTAAGGGATTGAACATGAACCGGAATTATTCGCCCTGATCAGCCCAAACTACTACTACTCATGCGAAATATCCCAGCATTATTTTCAATATATAAGGCTTTCATCAATAAATGACCTCCTTTCTAGACGACAAAACCTATAATTTGTCCATGTCTCTAGCTTAGATTTAAAAACTGGCAAGGATTCAATAGATAACCCACATTTTGAGCCCATTAAACCTCTAATACCTCTGCAGCTCTAATCATAGATCGAAATATAGCAATAGTTAAATAAAAAGCTGTTAGAACCTCTAATTTTACCTCAAGCTAAAATTAGCAGGCACAAAACAAGCAAACAGGACAAACATACCTCTCAAAAGCTCCAACACAACAATAGTTTCTGAAGAAGGCCATTTTCTTCTCCTCCTCCTCCTGCTCCACAGCCAAATGCCACCAAATTTGGCAAGATCCTACTAACTATAGCAGAAAATAAAGAGTTTTCTTCATCATTCTACGATAAATGTCTTTAAATAAGCTTTCAAAATAATTGTTTCTATTTCCGCCATTGATTTACCTTACGAAAACGAAGAAACAGAAGAAACCCTGGAAATAAGGCCACGGTCAGATGCGCACGGCCGCCTCAGCCTCTGCATTCCGACTCGAAACCCCGCGTATTTCATGGCGTGGGGGTCCGGCGGGGGAACGCGCTTAAAATGGGAAGAAAAAGAAATTGGAGGAATTTTTTCGCAGAGACTTTGTGTTCGAATAAGGAATTTGGATTTGAAAGTGGTATAAAGTGGGATTAATTATGGCGTTGGCGTCCGGAGGCGTTAAATGCAAGGCATCATCCAGCGCGCCTCCGAACCCCACCACTTTTTTATTTTTTATTTTTTAAATTTGTTTTGATTTTTGTCTCTTGTTGCTAATGTTAAAAAAACTGCCTTAGAATAATATTTTTAGCCCCACAAGAGGGGTTTGATGTTTAAGTCCACATTTGGGCCCTACTTTAATGATGGTTTTGAAGAATAATTACTCTGGTTTTGCTTGCATGGTTGTTAGGGAGAAGAGGGACTTTTAACATCAATTTTGATTGCCTCTGGGGTTAGGGTTGATTGTTTGTTACATGGCAATTAGTGCAACAGAAAACCTTTGTGGATTACTTATGTGGGTCATGATCCAATGATGAGGATGCCTAATTTGTATTGCCACCCAAAGGCAATTTGTGAGTGGGGTTAGAGGGTGGTAATCATGATGATGAGGGAAGAGGAGGAAGGTGAGGGTATAAGTAAAGTAAAATAAAATTTACGATTAATGTTGTAATATTATGTTTTATTGGTAAAAAGTATTTAATCATATTTCTTCAATCTAATAAGATAAAGAGGTTGGGTGGCTTTATTCATGAAGCATATGTATTTTGTAAAGAAGTTGGCATTCAAATTGGTAGGAAAGGAATGTACATCTCATTGATTAATAATAAGATAACGAATTAAAGACATAAGGCTTTCATAATTGATGATATTAGATAAAGGTTTTTGGAAAAATCTTGTATATAATTTTTTTTAAGTTATAAATTGATAGATGTATAAAATTGTGTGGTCAACTTCAAAAAAGTTTGACATTAGTTAGCTAGTAACTACTTGAGCCATTATATACCTTGGTCGTTATCAAGTTACACCTTCATTACTCTCATCTAATAAGTGGAATTCTCCTGACATCGTTTGTCGCTTGAATACTAAAATCATCCCCCTCGCCCTCATCCTGA
Source organism: Taxus chinensis (assembly GCA_019776745.2). Taxonomy (NCBI): domain Eukaryota; kingdom Viridiplantae; phylum Streptophyta; class Pinopsida; order Cupressales; family Taxaceae; genus Taxus; species Taxus chinensis. Next base: position 79,020,905 of record CM034153.1, on the reverse strand, counting down.
CGGCCAAATCTTCTCCCTCGTTTTCACCCATACTAATGTCATTATCTCTCACATATGCCTCCTCGTTTCCCATTTCGACATCCTCTCCACCGTGGTCAGCCATCTCAAGGTTCGTATATATATATATATATATATATATATTTGCTTTTAGAATTGAATACATTACAATTTGAAAATTAATTACTAGAAAGGAATTTGAAAATTAAAATGAAAATATAATGTGAGTAATTTTTTTAACTGAAAATAACTTACAATTTTTAACCCTTCAATTTAATATTGGCGTGAGAGCAATTTTTAATAAAATCTAAACATACATTATCGTCAAACATGTGATCAATGGGAAAGTATCCTTCTTTGGTTGTCAGTGCTTTTAACAATGTGTACTTGTGGTTTTGTAAATATGTGTATTATATGTTATTTACATTCGGTTCATCATATTCATCTTCATGCTAAATAAACTAATTGATAAAATTATTGTAAATAAAATGTATAAGTAAAACATATATTTTTTAAATACTTACAAATCGTGAGTAAATGTGGGCAATAGCCAAGGTGTTTATTCGATGCGTATAAGATTTTCCTTATGTCAATCATGCTCATATGGCCTTTATTTGTTGGGAAGTACACATGATAAGAATTATTTATTAGAAGGTTGTCAAATTAAATGTTAAGTAAATAGTGTACCCCTGTAGAAGTATTCCGTTCCATTCACAAATCTAAGTGAGCCTAATGGTGAAGGTTTTATTCCATATAGATGGTAAAGATTCAAACTCAAAGAGTAGATGGAAAAACAATCTCCAAGTATAAAATTTCAAAAAAATGCATGTACACTTTTTTAATTGATATCTTAATTTGTGATTTTTTATTTACACTATTTGTTTTACATTTGATACTTTCAATCTACATTTGGCTTTATGCACTCTACCCCTACATAAGTAATAATATTATCAAAGTCGTGTATTTCATGGAGCATTAAACTAAAAAAGTACCGGTAAATGTTTTCATTGTAAGTTTATGTGAAGGGCGGTATAAATGTAACAAATAGTCACAAAGACTTCGAGTTAGGTTCATATAAAAGATAATGTGGAATTTCCAAGCCCAATGCGAACTTATTCTAGTTTAGCCATTCAGGAAATGTATTTGTTTGTTTGTTAGATTAAATAATATCATATCATATCTAGATTGGTGCAATGGTTGAAACAAAGTGTTATTAAGCAAACCACTTAAGTTTGAGTCTTAGTGAGTTAATGTAAAAATTGACTCGTTTATAATCAAATTATCACTAAATGGCCAAAGAGGTTGAATATCTCTTTACGAAAAAAAAAAAAAACTAGGTGCTTATTTTTAAAAGTTAATATCAACATTATTATACAATGTTATAAGAGAATGAAGGTGTTTGATAAATAATAATTGTATGTATTGTCAGAACAAATCCATTTGACATGGTTTTTTCTATAAAATGAGTGTATATCATATAATTCGAGTTAATTATGTCCTTAAATTTATTCTTTGTTTGGTAGAGTTCAAAAATTATGTCACTTAGTATTTGCTTATGTTCCTCACTTTTAGGCAAAGTAAGCCATTTTATATGAATATGTATTATACACATTATTGCAACTTATCATTTGCTTATGTTCCTCTTATTCAGACTTAAAGCAAACCATTACACACAATTATGTGAAATTCTCTTGAAATGTGTCTTGCATGTGTTCATCTCAACTAAATATTGAATGAAAACATCAACTATTTTATATCAACTTAACTAAAAGACGAGCACTTTCTTCAATTTAATACAATCAAATCACATAAGATGTTCTAAAATGTGTACTCAAGCACTTGTGAATCTCCACATTCTAACACTACACATACCTAAGAAACTCTTTGCATGTCATGTCGATTTTAGACAATAGCGACCACGATAACCCATCTCTAAATATATGTATAATAAAACTTGATAGAATTGTGTTTTAAAGTTCCTCGTAAGGGAAGGATGACTTGTGGATGGGTGTGTGTATGTATATGAATATGTATTATAACAATTTGGCATTTTCTTGTGTTCTTCTTATTTAGATATAAAACAAGCCATTATACACAATTATGTGAAATTCTCCTTAAATGTGTCTTACATGTGTTCATCTCAACTAAATATTGAATGAAAACATTGACTATTTTATATCAACTTAACTAAAAGACGAGCACTTTCTTCAATTTAATACAATCGAATCACACAAGATGTTATTAAATGTGTCCTTAAGAACTTGTGAATGTCCACATTCTAACACTACATAAACCTAACAAACTCTTTGCATGCCATGTTAATTTTAGACAATAACGAGCACGATAACCCATCTCCAAATATATGTATAATAAAACTTGATAGAATTGTGTTCTAAAGTTACTTGGAAGGGAAGGATGACTTGTGGATGGGTGTGTGTATGTATATGAATATGTATTAAACAACTTAGCATTTTCTTATGTGCCTCTTATTTAGACCTAAAGCAAGCCATTATACACAATTATGTGAAATTCTCCTAAAATTTGTCTTACATGTGTTCATCTCAACTAAATATTGAATGAAAACATTGACTATTTTATATCAACTTAACTAAAAGACGAGCACTTTCTTCAATTTAATACAATCGAATCACATGAGATGTTATAAAATGTGTACTTAAGCACTTATGAATCTCCACATTCTAACACTACACAAACCTAAGAAACTCATTACATGCCATGTTAATTTTAGATAGTAGTGAGCACGATAACCCATCTCCAAATATATGTATAAGAAAACTTTATAAAATTTTGTTATAAAGTTCCTTGGAAGGGAATATTGACTTGTGGATGGGTGTGTGTGTGTGTTGGGTGGGGGGCGGGGGGGGTGGGGTATGTGGGCGTCTTGTTTTGGGTTTTACGGAGTAGTTTATAGAATATGGGATCACTTTGTACTCTTGAGGCATTTAATCATGTTTCAAATATCAGGTGTAATATTTTACCTTCAGTAGGATTTGGACTTTAGACCTCTTTTCAACAACGTGCGTTATTCACCATTGGGCTAATTCATAAACTTATGCCACCTATGTGACTTTTAGGACCGTGAAGATAAGAATGTTCCAAAGGTTCACACTATCATTATTTTATTGATTTTGAAGGAGCTTAGCATTTTAATTTGCAACAATGTTTGGGTTATTTACTAGTTTATATCTCAATAAACCTATAGAGTGTCATTACATCAATAGACATTCTACAATAATATTGTGAATGTTGGTGGTGGATTATAATGTTTGTGAGTTGTTAACAAACAACTTTAGACTTTTAATTTAATGTCTATTTAATCCTCACATTACAATTTCAATTTTAAATGTGATATTTATCTAACTTTATTTATTTTTTTAAATTACTTAGAGAAAATTAAAAAATAATAATATCCTAACCATATGATAAAGTTTACACCTTATTAAATTTTCTTTGTAAATATAATTTAGACTCAATATAACAATACAACCATCATTGACAAATAATTTCAATATAAACAAAACAATAAAATTATTTATCAATACTATAAATGGAAAAACTAAAAGAAAAACTTTAAACCCGTAGGTTAGTTTTTATTAAAAAGAAAAAGAAGATAAGAAGGCATAGTTTGGAGCGTTGAATGAGCATTCGTCTTCTTTGCTTTATTCCTTGGCACGTGCGAGCATCGTTTCTTTTCGTGTTAGAATAATCAACCTTGTTCGTAGGTATTACCCTTTTGTATGTTTCGTTTTCATTGGTCGTTGGCGAGGAATCAAATAGATAAAATAGACTTCAAATTTTGAATTTTGAATTTTGATTTGAAGAGTGTTTAGGAGGTATAAGGGAATTGGTTTCTGTTTTCTTGTGTGCCAATGTATAGATTTGAATTATGAATTGGGTTTGGATTACAATTTTAATATATAATTATAATTTATCATATATAAAAATTATTATTAATTTTAAACATTTAATGAGATTTGAAATAGATAACTCATATTAATATATAAAAGTTAATTTTAGTTATTTATTATATTAAAAATATATGTAAAAGTATTTTTATTATTTCTTCAAATCAATCTTATTTAGTATAATATTTGGATTAAAAGGACATGATACACTAGGAATGTATAAAAATGAAAACAAATTGAATTTTTTTATATAATAATATTGACATATTAAAGTTGTATTGTAAAGTATTTTATATAACTTATGTAAAGATTTATTTTTTTGTCAGATATAGTTTTTTCCTCACTCTCACAATTTTCCTTCTTTATAAATATGTCTAGTCTATTGTTCTCTCTCAAGTTTTCTCATCCTAACAATGGATCACTGAAAATGATCTAAAACGCTGATAAGAAAGTCTCTAACACGATTTTATTTAAAAATTTCAATTGATCTCATAGATTGTGAAAGCATAACATTTCTGAAGGTCTATTTTATCTCTATGCACACCATTAAGTTCCTACTTCAATTCTGGAAGTAAGCTACATGTTTTGTAACTAGCTTTGTTCGATACAATTCTTTCCTCGCTCTCACAAATTTCCTTCTTTTTAAGTATGTCTAGTTCATTGTTCTCTCACAATTTTTTTCATCCTAATAATAGATCATGGGAAATGATTGAAACATCGATAGAAAAGTCTTTAACATAATTTTATCTAAAAAACTTCAATTTATCTCATAAATTATGAAAGCATTAAATCTTTAAAGATCTATTTTATCTATATGCATACCATCAAATTCCTACTTCAACTTTGAAAGCGAGCTCCATTTTTGTAAGTAACATTTTGCATAAATATAAAAATATAAATGTAACATTTGGAATGCTCAAAAGAAAGCTACATTTAATAGAATATTAAGAAATTAAATTTTATTATGTAAATATTGAATATATAAGGGCACAAGATATATATACAGACAAAAACAGGGAAAAAATAAAAATAGATAAAACATATAGAAGATCCAAAGGTAGAAAAGAGCAAGATAAAAAGGTATTAATAATCTCCATATTTTTGCAGCATTTAAAAATAAATATAATATTCTCCCCTAATATTTCTATGTAACCTTTAGAAAACCGGTCATCTCTTCTGCATTGCATGATTTTGTTTATTTGTTTGTTTTTTAAAATTCGAATCTCTCCTAAATTGAATGTTATTTATCACCATACCAAAAAATATATGACAAATAATATACATTCATCTATGGAGGCCTAAACTATAACGTTCAATGTAGAAACGAGGGTGTAGGCTAGGAAAAATACACTACTAACAAGGAAGTAAAATACCAATAATCATACCTCCTCCTTCACGTTCCGTAGCAAACCTCAGAATGCGCTAGGAAACTTGGATTGAGCCCTGATTGTGTGATATGTAGGTGTTTTTCTTCAAGACAGAGCAACCTCTTACTTTGCAATAGATGGGAAAAATGATTATGAGACTATTTGGGCATTAGGACGAGGCAGAAGGATGTTCTTTGCTTAAAGGATGCAAGAACTTAGATAGGAAATTCAAGTTTATTCTTCGTGTCCTTAGAGAGGAGGGGTAAGGTTGTATTTATAGCCTGAGGGAGTGATTAACTTAAAGTAGTTTAAGTAATCATGGTTTGAAAATGTGGGCAAGATTAAGTGAGTGGTTTGAAAATGTGGGCAAGATTAGGTGAGTGGTTTGAAAATGTGGGCAATATTAGATGAGTGGGGGCCACGAAGAATGGGTAAGGATTTGAATTATATTTTTAATTCATAAGTGGAGGATTTTAGGTGAGTGGGGACCACTAAGAATGGGCGAGGATTTGAATTTGAATTTTTAATTCAATAGTAGAAAAACATGGAGAATAATGACATGTGGTGAGGATTGAGTTATTTTTTGGATTTTGAAATGGATAATTAATCAAATTATATTTGATTAATTCGAAGTGTATTTTTGTGGAAAATGAGGAAGGGGAATTAATTGATTCGGGATAGATGTGAAATTAGGGTGTCTACATTTGCCCCTCTTTGGAAGGGTACTACGAAAATAGTGTTCTTTCAAATAAAGTAGACGGGATGGGGGAAGAATTCAATCTACTTTTCTTAAGCAAAAGATAGAGTGAATGTTTGTTGGAGAGAATAGAAAGTGGTGAGTGACGGATGTCATAGTATCCTCCAAGACAAAAATGTCATAAGAAGATGTGATTATGGATAGATGTGGCAATGCCCGCTCGAGAGGACTGACGAGAATGGAATATATGACAGAACTCTCGAAAAGAAGAGAAATGAATTATGCGGAGAAGAGGACGATAATGGCGTGCAAGAGACTGGAATGACCACACGATGCAAATGGAGAAAGGATTCAATCAGCCTTGAATGCTAGGTGTGAGGGAAATAGAAAAGGGAATGGATAGGATTGGGGGTTGATTACGAGAAGAGTAAGGGAGATAGGGGAGGGGGAAAAAAAGAATGAAAGAGGTAGAAATAAGAGAGAGGGATGATAGGGGAAGAAGGGAATGATGAAGGACAAACAAGGCAAAAACAGGAAAATGACAGAGTAGAGGGTGAAGGGATAAAATAGAGAGATGTGCAAAATGAAGGAAGCAACAGAGATAGTAAAGAGGGATGTGTGAAAGTGAAAGAAATGATAGAGCTGAGAAAAGCAGCAAACGGGAAAGGATAAATAAGAAGGAGAAAACGAGGTGGGAAGAGGGGGCGAAATGGATGAAAATGGAAAGAGGACGAAAGAAGAAGTAGAACGGAGAAAAAAAAAGAAACTATGAGGGGCGAGAAAAGTGTGAAAAAGAATAGAGAAAAGAAGAGAAATAGATACCGAATGAATGAAAAGGTAGGGGTGGTAGAAAAAAAGAGAAGTGGTCAGAAGAAACGTGAAAATTAGGGGAGAGGAAAGGAAGATAGAGCAAATACAGGGAGAAGATTGAAGAAATATGGAACAAACCGTATGGAGATGCATGTGGAGGGTGGTATGATAAAAAAGACAGGACAACGCTGAAGAGCCAGGTTATCAATGGGGAAGTAAGGAGGAAACGTGATGGAAAAGGGGAAGAAGACGATACATGGGAAGGGAAATAAGACGAGGGGTGGGAGAGAGAAGAGGATAACAAAGAAAATGACGTAGAAAGAAGGAAATACAGAAAGGGGATAATACGTGGAAAGGGAACAATATAAGGAATGTTCATAGAAGAAAAAGAGGAATGACATTGATTAAAAAAGATGCGGAGATGCATGAAATGAGGATACTAGGATGATGAGAAAATAGAAAAAGGATGTATGATGAAGATAGTAAAGATATTGAAGAGGGCGAAGAGAAGATGGAGAGATGGGTAAGAAGTGACAAGAAAGGGTGGGATTGAGGAAAACGAATAGGAGAGAAAAGAGAATGGGGGATAGAAGAGACAATGCCAATGAGGGGACGTTAGGGAAATCCCCCTTACAATGAATGGTGGGGAGGGGTGAGAGAAAAAATGAAGAAAAGGAGAAAGCTAATGAGGATTAAAAAGGGTAATGCCAACAAAGGTACGTTAGGGAAATCCCCCTTACAATGAGTGGTGGGCTTAGAGGAGGGAAGGAATGAAGGGAAACTCTAGAAGGTCCAAGGGAGTGAATGAGGTCGTTCGGAATGAGGATTGATGATTTTTAGGGAAATCCCACTTATAATTATTAGCGCGAGATAGAAGATGATGACGAAAGAATGATAGAGGAATGTTAACAATAATGGTGAATGCGTGTGTGGGTAGAAATGTGGGGGGGATTCGAGAAGATGAAGTGGAAAGAGTAAAGAAAATGGGAGGGATGAGTTGGGACTAGGTGAAAGTGAGGAGAGGATGCGGGTGATGAGGATGAATGAGGTGAGGATGAAGAACCAAAACATGAAAAGAATGGGAAGTAACGGTATGAAGGATGATGGATCAAGAAGGGAAAAATGGGGGAAAAAAACATTATTGTAGGCGGAAGAGATTAGATGTATGTTGTAAGAAGATATGTGGAGAAAGGATAATAGTAGGAGGGAAAAGTGGGTAGTAGGAGATACCAGGTGGAAGAAGCGATCAACAAAGTAAACGAAGAATGAGGCGGGGGAGAAGTTCACGATGACAAGTTAAGCGTAGGGAGGACCCTGACATAAGATTGCCATGTGACGGAAGTGGTTAAGTAAGATTGCCAAGCGAGTGAAACTGGAGATGACAAGTGGTCAAGCGAGAAGTGGTGTTTGCGACAACGGAAAAAGAGGTGAAAGGATGTGATAATGGGGAATGTCGAGAAAAAGTGAAGGGTGAAGGGTGTGTAGTGATGGGGAAAGGCAAGGAGATAGATCATCCTTAAGAGGGACTCTTAAGTGAAATCGCCATGCCGGGTGAGTGGTTTAGTAAGATTTCCAAACAGAGGAGGATGATAGTGGTGGTAAAAATATGTGATGATGGGGAATGAAGAGGAAAGATGGATGGTGAGATTGTAGAGTGATGGGCGAGTGTAAGATGACATGTCATGCTTAAGAGAATCTCTTATGTAAGATCACCATGCTGTCGAAGAGGTTTCGTAAGATCACCTAACCGACAGGGATGATATGCAAGGAGAAAGACAAAATGATATTGGGGACAGGGGTGGAATGGTAGGTTGAAGATGATGATCGCGACGAGAGGTGGGAGAAATAAGATGGGAGAAATATGATGGGATGGGGGAAGGCCATAGGGCAGATCAACCTTAAGTGGAAGTCTTAAGTAAGATTGCCATGCAGTCAGAATGGTTAAGTAAGATCGCCAAGTTGAAGAAAAAGAAGGATGAAGATAGAGTTGGTGGGAATAGGGTATGACAAAATAGACTGAAGGGAAACCCTCAAGTGAATTTGCCATACTACGAGAGCATATAAGTAGGATGACTAAGCATAAGACGGATTTGGGGAAGGATGAGAAAAGAGTGAGTGAGGTATGCCTGATTGGAATAGGATACGAGATGAGGTGATAACAATAAAGAAAGGAGACAAAGGAGTGTAACATGAATGGATGAAGGAATATATGTAGTGAAAGGCGGAGAGTGTGAGGGGAATCCTTAATTGGGATGCTCGCATGGTGAGAGTAATGATGCGAGAATGAGAAGCAGAAGAGGTGGGATGGGAAGATGTGTTTGGTGGTCATTGTTGTTTGATGAGAGGGGAGGCGGTGAAGAAGCTTCTATAGCGGGGAGATCTTAGGGAGAGAGTAAACCTCCACCGAGGATCCCATATAGAAGGGGTTATTAAGTAAGATTATCAAGCGGGAAGTAAAAGGGGGAAAGGAAAGAATACAAATGGGTGAGAGGGGACATGAATGGTGAAAAGGGTAATATGGGGACAAGTGGCAGAAGAGTAAAAATGAGGAGTGAGGATGAATGAATCAAATACATGGTGATCATGGTGGGGGAGAAGGAGCTGTTGGATAGTGAATGCTACTTGAGAAAGATCATCAAGTAGGATTTGCAAACTGCAACGGTGATCAAGTAGGATTCCCAAACTAGGGAATGTATTAGTATGGGTGAATGGATGGAGTGCAAAGTAAGATGTTGATCATGCAAGAAGAGACTCACGTGACGAAAAGCATCTTAATTTTAATATAACACATAACAGGATGCATCGTGATATAAAAGATCAGAATCACTAGACTGTAATATGCGTGATAGCATAGACATGGGCCATAAAAAAGGTTTGATGCCCCAGTACGATATGCAAATGGAAGAGAGCATAGACAGAGGCCGTCAAGAAAATATGATGCCCCAGTACGACATGTAATCAGATAACATAAAAATATTAGAGAGAACGCCAGGATACATAAAATCAAGATGCCTCATGTAATATATCAACATACAAGAAATTAATAATTTATAACTAATAATGCAACACAAGAACCAATAAACATATCCCTAACGTGTTCCACAGTGAGGATTGATCGGATGTGCCCCCAAGCAGGGGTATGAGGACATAGTAAAGTATTGGGTCATTGTCCTCAAACAAGGAAGCAATGAGAGCCAGATTTGCCCCAAGCGAGGATTCATGCGAGGAGAAGTGTTATGAATTCGGTAGTCATAAAATGATTGGATCATCCGTTGGGGTTAATAGTTCAAAGGTTGAATTGTGTTGGTGTTTTTAGAGTTTTTATGATTTTACAACATTTTTGTTTTTTGTTTATGATATATATATATATATATATATATATATATATTTCTAATGTTTTTCAGATTTTTGACGATTCTTTCTAAGTTTTTTGGATTTTTAACAAGTTCTAATTTTTTTGTTAGATTTTGGACGATTGTTTCTAATGTTTTTGAGTTTTTGATATTTTCTTTTTTTTTTGGATTTTTACACTGTGATTGGCAATTTATGGACCAGACTGTAAACTTATTTTTGAGAGGCGATAAACCAAGATATTATCCGTATGTACCATGTTCCGTGTGGTGACTTATGCTCAGAATAACACAAATTATCTTTTCATTGGCAGGATATGGTGGCGATAATATGATGAAAAGAAGTCCAGCTCCATTCTTGACTCCACACAACTAGTAAGATGTGTGGGCTCATCACCTAGAATCAAGAAGGACGTAGGAGGTAGATAATGAATATAAAGACAAATGCTAACAACAATCCCTTTAGGAAATTGTGACTCCATTCTTCATAACGGTATTGAACCAGTTTCAAAAATGGCTTTCACTTTATGAGTCAAGTGCTAGACTTAGACAATTATGTGGCATGTTAATTAATAAGATATGAGGTGAAGGGATAGTTATCTCTTCACTTAGGCATCTAAATTACTTCTTTGGGGATTCTATAATTTGCAAGCATTGTAAGATTTTATATTTTTGAAATGACTCTTTATGCCTTGCCCCATGCTACTAGTGAAAAGTAAGGGCTCATCACCAAAGGCAAAATATAGGCGAGTGAATTCCCTTTTTTTCTTTTTATTTTGTTTTATTTTGTTTTTTTAAAAAATATTTTGCAATGTTTTATGCTTTTATGAGAATGACCCTCGACACTTTTCCCCATGCCACTTGTAAGAGGCAAGGGTTTATCACCAAAAACAAGACGTGGACGAGTAAGGGCACCTTCCTCCATTCCCAGTCTCACACTACCAGGAAGAAGTGTGGTCTCAACACCAAAGATTATGAAGGACGAAAGATGTGACGATCAATTATTCATAAGTTATTGAATTGATGGATTTTTACAATAGCACTTTGTATTTGGGAAGGAACATCTGCCCCTAATCTCATCCCCACACGACTAGTAGGACGCGAGGGTTCAACACCGAAGACCAAGATGGACAACCAAACGAACTGGGTAAAGAAGTTTAGAGCGTTGTTATGAAAGAGAGAATGTCTTTGAAGGGAATATATTACCATCAGTAAGCTTCTAGGTATGACCATAGGTGAAAGCGACTGAAAATGGGAGATATTATAAGAAGTATGATACTCACAAACTTAATAGGATCTATATTAGCACCTGTCGCATGATGATAAATATGAAGATGTGATTTTGATAAAGAATATATCTGCCAATGGAAATGAATAAATTTAAATTATTCGGAGATAAGCAAGACAAAAGGAACAATGTACACGTTGTTTCCCAGAATAGTGAAAATGTCAAGGATAAAATTTCTTTAAATGAACTGCATTCATTGGTTCATCAAGATCTTGACCATCTTTAGTGGCCAATTTATAGGCTCCAGAGCCAAATTTAGCTCTAATTACATAGGATCCTAACCAATTAGGCTAAATGTTTCCTTGTTTTTCTTGTTCTTTAGTGGTATTCTTTTGATTTTCTTTTAAAAGAAAATCACTAATTTTGAATTCTTTAGGTCTTACCTTTTTATGATAACTGTGTTGCAGTCGGTTTTGATAGACTTGAAGATGATTGAGAGCATTAAGTCATTTTTCATCGAGAAGCTCAAGCTCTTGAAGCCATGACTGTCGGTATTCATCCTCATTAATTACATCTTTAAGGGAGATCCTCAAGGATGGGAGTTCTATCTCAATAGGTAAAATGGCTTTGCAACCATAAACAAGGGAAAATGGGGTGGCTCCAGTAGGTGTGTGGTAAGATGTACGGTAAGCCCAAAGAGCGGGGTAAATTTGAGTATGCCAATTACGTCCATGGGTGTTGACAATCTTTTCCATGATGGATTTTAAGGTCTTATTGGTTGCTTCCGTCTGACCGTTGCCCTAAGGGTAGTATGGAGTGGACCATTTAAGTTTGATGTAAAAACATTTGGCTAGGTCTTTTACATCCTAGTTTTTAAATGATTTTCCATTATCTACAACCAAAGTGGATGGAATACCAAATCAAGAGATGAGATTATTAAAAATGAATTTCGATATTTGGCTACCAGTAACATAAGTGAGAGACATAGCTTCTACCCATTTAGTGAAGTAATCAGTAGCGGTAATGATCAACTTATGTCCATCGGACGATGTTGGTTTGATTTTACCAATGAGGTCAAGTCCCCATTGAGAGAAGGGCCATGGTGTGGTTATCGATTGTAATGCCTGGGAAGGTGTGTGGATAAGATTTCCATACTTTTGACATGTTTGACAATGTTTGACAAAATGACATGCGTCACTTTCCATGGTGGGCCAACAATATCCAACTCGCGAGATTTTCTTGGCTAAAGCGATACCATTCATGTGTGCTCCATAAATACCAGAATGGACTTTAACCGAGACACTCGAGGATTCTTCCTGATTAAGACATTGGAGCAGGGTGCCATCATATCCTCATTTATAAAGAGTTTATGCTAAAATGGTGTAACAAGAAGCACGTTGTGCTAAAGCACATTTATGCATTGGTTTCATGTCAGCAAGAAATGTTTTATCACGAATGAAAGTATAAAGATCGTGGTACCAAGGGTTATTCGGACCCATGATCTCACATACCATAGTGTTTTTAGGAAGATCATAGGCAGGAATTAAGAGATGTTCGATGAGAAAATGTGCATGGGGTTGACTAGATGTGATTTCTAATAGGGATCTGATGGTTGCCATATCATCGGTATATTTATTACGAATTTTAGGAATTTTATCAAAGATAATTAATCAAAAATAGCTTTAAAGACTATCCACCATGCGTTTATATGGGATAAGCTTTTCATCCTTGACCTGGTATTCATCGGTAACTTGCTTGATGATAAGTAAAGAATCACCAAATACAGCTAATTCTATAAGATTCCAAGATATAGTCAGTTTTAATCCTGCGATGAGAGCTTCATATTCTGCGATATTGTTGGTACATGGGAATGCTAAGCGAAATGATTTGGGGATAACATGTCTGTTGGGTGTGATAAGAAAAATACCAGCCCTTGAGCCATAGAGATTACAAAATCCATCAAAAAATAGAGTCCAAGCTGGCGTGATGTCTATGTGTAGAATATCTTCATCAGGAAAAGAGAACTGAAGTGGTTATGTGCTAGGAAGGGGTGCCTCGGCAAGTTGGTCTGCAAGGGCTTGTCCTTTAATTGCTTTATGCGGAACAAATTCGACATCAAATTCACTAAGTAATACGACGTAACTAGACATTCTTCCCGTGAGAATGGGTCTGGACAACAAATACTTGAGATGATCAATTTTGGCAATCAACTTAGTTGTGTGATTGATCAAGTAATGACGTAACTTATGGAATGCAAAGGCAACCGCTAAGCATACTTTTTCGATTTGGGAATAACGTACTTCATGCTCAATAAGTGTTCGACTCAGGTAATATACAGCCTATTCTTTTGCTTGATCGTTATGTTGTGTTAGTAGAGCTGCTATGGCATGTTCAGTGGCAGATGTATAAAGCAACATGGGTTTATCGACAACTAGTGACATAAGAACAAGTGGACTAGAGAGGTATTCTTTTAACTTAGCAAAAGAGTCTTGGCAATCGTGGTTCTATTGAAAGTGTGCATCTTTCTTGAGTAACTGATTAAAGTGATGGCACTTGTCAGCCAACTGTGATATGAAATGCCGAATAGATTGTATCTTTCCCTGAAGACTGCATAATTGTTTTAGGTTTTTAGGAGGAGGCATTTCCATGATGGATTTGACTTTGGTAGGATCTATTTTTATGCCTCTTCGTGAGACAAAAAACCCTAATAATTTACCAGAGGTTACTTCGAACACACATTTTTTGGGGTTAAGACGAACCTTATACTTGCGTAATCTATTAAAAATGTGTCTCAACACACTTGGATGCCCTATTCGTGTTTTGGATTTTACTAATATATCATCAACATAATCTTCCATGATATCATGTAACATGTCATGGAAGATGACAGTCATTGCTCGTTGATAGGTGGCACCAACATTTTTCAAGCCAAAAGGCATGACCTTATAACAGAAGGTGCCCCATGGTGTAGTAAATGTCATTTTATGTTGATCCCCTTCAGCAATACGTATTTGATTGTAACCAGAGAATCCATCCATTAAGGAGAGCATTTCATGGCCTGCCGTAGAATCAACAATCATGTCTATATTTGGCAAGGGAAAGTCATATTTGGGACAAGCCTTGTTGATGTCATAGAAGTCTGTGCATATTCTGATGCCAGGAATTTTCTTAGCAATGAGAACTATGTTAGATATCCATGCCGAAAAATCAATAGGTTTGATAAAGTCAGCTTCCAAGAGTTTCTCGAGTTCAACTTTCACAAGCAATGCAACTTGGGGATGCATTTTGCGTAGTTTTTGCTTTACAGGTTTTACATTCGGATGTACCACAAGATGGTGTACTACAAGAGATGGGTCCATGCCTAGCATGTCCTTATATGTCCATGCAAATATATCTTGGAATTCAATAAGGAGTGTTGTGAATTCCATGCATTCTTGGTCAGACAGACTAATGCCAAGTTGTAAAATTTTTGGTTGTTCGGTGGTGCCAATGTTTATGTCTTTTGTTTCTTCTACAAGTATTTTAGATGTATCATTTTTGGAGAACGATGCTAATGGTTGATGTAGGTCATCGGTGTCGAGTGTTTGTTAGAAATTTTTGTTGACATGTTTGTTGGATAGGGTGGCAGTGAGGTTTTGACTATGGGAAATCCTCTGTTTGCGCTTTTGATTCAAATTTTATGAGGGTGAAGGATCTGAATATTTTATCTCTTCGCCAAAATAGGTCAATTCATTTAGATTGATTTCAAATCCTTTTCTATGGTCGGAAGTAGGGATTTGGTCATGAGTTCCAAGGAATTCTTCGATGGCTTCATCATTTTGGAACATGTCCATGGCCGCATGATGTGGTTGGCCATGGTCTATAAGACTCGGATGTGTAGGCTCAAAATTGATGACATTAATAGATAAATGTTTAAAGTAAAGGCGTGTTT
Source organism: Taxus chinensis (assembly GCA_019776745.2). Classification (NCBI taxonomy): domain Eukaryota; kingdom Viridiplantae; phylum Streptophyta; class Pinopsida; order Cupressales; family Taxaceae; genus Taxus; species Taxus chinensis. The sequence goes on along the minus strand of CM034153.1, from coordinate 79,005,599 downwards.
CAATGAGGTCCTCAAAAAGACTACATGGAGACCTGATGTCATTATCAGAACTGGTGTCATCATTTTCACTTGAAATTATTATGGGAGCAACATCAAACACCTTGAAACCTAGACCATGTTTACCGTGATGTTGTGTGTAATTTATCGGGTCTAAATGACCTTGTTCATTTGGATTGAGTCCTTTACCCTTCCATCGCATGTTTTTTATTATCCGGTGAGCTTTGGTAAATATAGGGGACTCATAACATGGAGAAAAGTTGTCATTATATAACCAAGATCCTGAAGAACTTGGAATATGTTCATTGTCAAGATAACCAAACTTTTTCCAAACTGATTGTCCCATTTGGTAAGTGGGATGGATTCTCAGATGTGGAGCATTAGGTTTTCCGTAGTTATGTGGGGATTTGGTGATATAAAAGGAGTTTGCCATCTTTTGAAATTGATATTCACCGCATCCCGTGTCAATGATTTTAAATGTGTGAGATGGGGGACCAATAGGTACCTCATGTGGTGGGGAAGTTAGTTTGGTAGTCTTAAAAGATGAAGAGAATGGGTTATAACAAGAAGGGGGTGGATTGAAGGATGAAGGTTGGTTATTCACAGGAGGAAGTATCTTAATAGAAGAGGTGTGGTTGGATGAAGAAGATTGACTCGGTGAGGAAGAAGATGGTGTGGTGGAAGAATAATTGTTGCTAGAAGAAGAAGCTTGATTAGTGGAAGAAGATGATTGATTAGTGGGAGGAGGACTGGTGGAAGATGGTTGACTAGTGGAAGATAATGGATTGGAAAATGTGTTTTGGTTATGAGATGATGGTTTTGGATCATTGTTAGGGAGTGTATCAGGATCAATGCGTGTTTCGTTAGGGATTATGTGAGGTGGAGCATATTTATCTATTGATGGACAATAGTGATCATGTCGATACCGTCCTTCGAGGAATCTACAATACTCAAAAGGTTGAGGATCTGCATGTAATGTAAATTCCTTGTCCAAATGAGGAAACTTAATGCATTGGTGTGTTGATGGGACGCCTTTCATGGCATGAATCCATGGTCGGCCAACAAGAATGTTATATGCAACTTCTACATCTACCACATGATAGACCATGTCTAAGGTGATGGGTCCAACTTGGAGAGGCAACGTGATTGTGCCTTCAGGATTTCTTTCGCTATTATCATACCCATGAATGGTTATGATATTGTTTTGTAAATCATTTTCAGTGTAACCTAGACAACGTAAAAGTTTCATGGAAAAAATATTTAATGCTGATCCATTGTCTATTAAGACGCGCTTGATTTTACGATGAGTTACATAACCCTCGACGTATAGAGAATGATTATTATCGATGTTGGGATTAAGCAGGTTAGCGGGACCAAAAGATAAAATAGGATTGGGGACTGTAAGATGTGAAATTAAAGCCTAGAATTTTTTGTGAATTGATGTCCTTAAGGACACGAGCGTTATTCAATGTTTGCATAAGGATGTGTTGTAGTGCGGGAGAAGAATTAAGTAGTTCCATGATTGAAATTTATGTGGGAGTATTCTCTAATTGTTTGACACTTATTAAATGATGGCATAGGTTGTGGAGAGGAATTGGTGGGGGAATTAGATTGTGGATTAGGAGGTGATGCCAGGGACAAAGTGGCAGATTAATTTTGTATCGTAGGGGACCCACATTTTTTTATGTCTAGTGGTGATCACATAGTTAGTTCTGATTTTTATAGTTTCCACTAAGTCTTGGTCAAAATCTATGGCCGAAATGATTGAGTCATAATCGACATTGTTTGATGATTGACCCTTATTTTTTGAACTTTTATCGTGGTTAGGGAAGAGATTTTTAAACATGTGAAGTTTTTCATGAGGTTTTTTTGTCTCAGAAGTATTTTTAACTTCTATGTCTCCACGTTCAATCAAGTCTTGGATGTAATGGCGGAGTTACATGCATCGATTTGTGGAGTGCCCTTTTATGCAATGGTAATCATAATATTCATTGTCCTTATAACCAATTTTGTTTGGGTTGTCCTTCTTCAAAGGGTCTGACGATAGGATATGTAATCATATTAGCATTTTCCAAATGACAAAAGACACTAGATAGGACTTTCTCTGAGAGGAGTGAACTCTCTCTTCGTCGATCCTGAGAAAGGAACTTTCTTTCTAAGGATAATGATTTATTGTTTACATTTTAATGTGTTGATGGGATGGTTTTGGACACTTTATAGATATGGCAGGAATCAATAATGCCATCATTGACGATATTTTTGATTCTGATTAAAGAATTTAGATTTGTCCTGGTTCTGAGGAGTGTCTCGATAAGGTTGGTCCCTAAAGGGTGCTTTAAGTAAGACCTTAGAAATAAGAGATTTTTTGATTTGTGTGCCCTTTTCGATGAATTATTAAAAACTATTCAGACAATGCATTTGCATGTGGAATGATAATTCGGCATTGAGATTAGGGACAAGAAATTCTAACTAGTTGTCTCTTGGGTACTGAGCAGGGAAATCGACTTGCAATTCCGCGCCATCATTGTAAAAAGGAGGTAAAATTTTTCATTTGGCCTTTACCTAGTGTTACAGAGATCAAACATGATTATTTTTAAGTCTAAGTTTAGAGGAAAAATATTTGAAAAATTTCTCCGATAAGTCTGCAAATGACGTGACTGACCCCTTTGGGAAGATGGAAAAAACTAGTCTAAAGCTTGTCCCCCTAAACTTTGGGGAAATAATCGTAAAAGGTACGTTTCTGGATAGGAAACTTCCTAACATTGCATGTAAAATTTCTTGACATGCTCACGGGGGTTGCCATTGATTTTTTATTTATCAAACTTAGGGATTTTGAAGGATGACGGAAATGGTAATTGTGATATCTCTGTATCAAATGGATAAGGACACAATTCTTCAAAGTTGAAATTATTTCGATTGTTTTTGTAGTTCCTGAATGGTGTCTTTCATAAGTTTCCATTCTTGTGTGAATGGAGAAGTGGGGGATGGTTTATCAAACATGTCATGAGTATTGGAATATATATTGAGGTCTTTTAATCTTTCAGCTCTAGTCATTACTTCCTCAAGTTTCTTTGTTAAGTCTTAGATTTTAGTGAATAGCTCTTCGGCCGAAGAACCATTTGGATTGTTTGGTATTTTGTTGTGATAACTTGATTCACTGTTGTTGATGAGTTTATTTAAAAATTTTCCATCCTGAATTCAGGGGGTAGCTTTTCCCCCATGGCTAGGATGTGTAATAGATAATCATTTAAATTATTTTGTTCTATCACCCTATTGACTTGTTCTTGTTCTTCATTGGTCAGTTCTAGTTGTGCGAATTCTTCATCGTCATTTTCATGATTGTGATTGTGAGTGAATACCATAATGAAATGTGTCTGATTAAGCTAAAAAGTGGGTAGGAATTTTGAACAGGTGTGAGGAAATGTGAACTTTATTATTTTGGATTTAGCTTGAATAAGATTATGATGACTGATAAGGAGAGTAACTCAAACAAGTTATCTCAATATGATGATGATATAACTCGAGACGAGTTATTAGAGGATTTATTGCACGTTGTGTAGATTTGGCTTAAACAAGCTTTGGACTATTGATGAGGAGAGTAACCTAAATAGGTTAATCGCGACATGGTTGTGATATAACTCAAAATGAGTTATGAAAGGATTTGTATTGGTTGTGATTTGGATTAATGCGATGGTGGACAAAATAATGAGTGAAATCAAACAAGTCACCCAATATTAGTTTGATATAGCTGGAAATAAGCTATGAAGGATGTTTGACAATTGATGATATGGAAAGTGAATGCTAGTCATTCAATATCAGTTGGATATAGCCGAAGACAAGCTATGACAGATGTATTGTTGGTTGAAGCGAGCTAATGAAATTGGTGTGATGTTTTGGTCTGCATTGTTTGATTGTTTGGATGTTTTTGCTTGGTATTGAATTGGTCGAGAAATGATTTTTTTGTGTAACACAACTAGGGTCTAAACTTTTATAATGAACACATTGATATCAACGAAGTTTTATTATAAAAAAATGATAAACTATTTTGTTTTGAAACAACAATAAATCATGTAGATCCAATTGTTTTGGCTTATGAGGTAAATTCTTCAAGAATGATCATTATTTCATGCAATCATATAAGTATGCTGTGGATTGATGGATGCAGGCTCTTATTACTAAAAAAAAGAATATACCCTAGTCATGATATACCTAATTTTGTACTGGGACAAAATTAGTACAGGGAACCCTTAGAGCACTGGAGGAGACTCACCAATTCTTACTTTCCTGTTTTGGAGTGAATCACCACGTCCAGAACAAGTTTTATGAAAAGGTGGAAGGTGATGGAGGGATGAATGTGTATGGTGTCCTTATAACTCCCCAAAGAGTTACAGGGACGATACCCAAGCTTCGTTCTTATAGCTATTTAGGTGTGACTCACATGTGTTGCACAAAAGACATTACCTGTAAGTAAATAACAGGGGCGAGGTAAATACCGAATGATGTGATGAGACTAGGTCTCAAAGTGCAATGGAAATGTAAATGATGTTGGTGAATGGGTAGTCAAGTCCATGTCACCCCGGTGTAGCTTTGGTGGTGATGAAATCCACCCTCATCTACATGTAAAAACAAAATGATAAAGTGATTAAATGCAGGGTTCTTTCCAACTTGAAATAAATCACTAGTAGAAAATAATTACGTACCTAAGCATACTTTTTTTTGGGTTTCAACAATTTTCTTTGAATGGTGGTATTTTTGGCGGAATTTTTGTTGTTTTTGTGTTTTTGTTTTTGACAATATTCTAGTGATGTAGTCCTACAAAAAACAAATTAGTAGTTATCCTACAAACGAAATGTTAGAAAAGTGATCGTGGTTGTTTTTGATTATCCAGATCGCTCGAAGGCGTATGAAAAGAACATACACAACCAATGACCAAAAAAATATTAATAATATGAAAAATGAAAATAATGATTGAAATGACAGTTGGAAAACAAATCTAGAGGATCCTGCAATGTTAGAACAAGAAACTAAAAAAATTGTGACCGTTTCTGATTTTCCAGATTGCTCGAAGGCGCAAGAAAAGAGCATACACAAATACAATTGGAATAGATTTTTTTTTTTTTTTTAAATTTTTAATTTTTAAATGTTAATAATTATTGCAATTAATCATGATTTTGAAATAGTGATAATGATTGTTTAAAAAAAAAAAGAAAAATGATGAAATAAGAGTGTGAAAACGTTACCTATAAGTGTTGTCGTGGAAAATTAAAATGTAAGGCAAAAAAAAAATTGTTTTGTAGAGCCCAGGTGGCCACACGTTTCTAATTTCCAAGATCACTTTTTAAGTGCAAGGAAAGAGCATACATGTGAGGTTGTTACGTTAAATAAAATAAAATAATTAAAAAAAAAAAATATAATTTTGTTGTTTTTTGTTAAAAAAGACAGGTGTTAGAAGAAATGAAACCAAAACTTGTCTGTAAGTCTAAAATCAAAAAAAATATTTTTTCATTGCATAGATCTTTTTGATACCTTTCCTTTAAAAAAATGAAGTAATTCTGAGCTTCAGGATAAACATTTATGGCTTCTGGAAGATGGGCTACTGTAGCACTCTGAATGAAAATTTTAAACATTGAGAAAAAACATCCTGCGAGCTAGTTTTTTTAATTTTCTGACTTCACCTGAGAAGCTAAAATTTTGACAGCAAGGTTAAAAAATAATAATAAACAGAAATATAGAGTTAGATCACAAAATGATTAACTAAAATGAAAGAAAATAATAATAATAATAATAATAATAATAAACTTCCGACAAAGCAGTTATTTTAACAAAAGTAAATAAATAAATGTATTTTCTAGATTGGTTTTCCCATGATAGTAAGATGATAAACTAATGACTAGTTCATGTGTTTCTACAGATTACGAGTGAATAGAAAAATCAGAACTAGGAACTAAACACCAAGCACTGAGGAGATCAAAGACATGATGAGCATCATAGTTTCATTGTTGTTATAACCTGCAGATACACCACAAGACACCGCACAACAAAAACACTACCCAAAGTGTGAAGGTTAACCAAAGAAGGCCATAAGGAACAAGAAAAGTAAATAATAACAAACAACAATAAACAAAGAATAGATAAAAATCACTAACTGGGAAATTAATGGTAACAGATCAAAAGTAACTCAAGCGTGCCAGAATGTAAGATAATAAAAATACACTACTAACAAAGGAAGTAAAATACCAATAATCATTACCTCCTCTTTTGTGTTCCATAGCAAACCTCAGAATGAGCTAGAAAACTTGAATTGAGCCCTGATTGTGTGATATCTAGGTGCTTTTCTTCAAGACAGAGTAATGCCTTCTTACAACAATGATCCTTTTACTTTACACCAGATGGGAAAAAGGATAATGAGGCTATTTGAGCAGTAGGATGGAGGCAAAAGGATGTTCTTTTGCTGAAAGGATCCAAGAACTTATATATGGAATTCAAGCTTATTCTCCGTCGTGTCCTTAGAGGGGAGGGGTAATGTTGTATTTATAACTTAGGGGAGTGATTAACCTTAGAGTAATTTAAGTAATCATGGTTTGAAAATGTGGGCAAGATTAGGTGAGTGGTTTGAAAATGTGGGCAAGATTAGGTGAGTGGTTTGAAAATGTGGGCAAGATTAGATGAGTGGGGGCCATGAAGAATGGGTGAGGATTTGAATTATATTTTTAATTCATAATTGAAGGATTTTATGTGAGTGGGGACCATGAAGGGTGGGTGAGGCTATGAATTTGTATTTTTAATTCAATAGTAGAAAAACATGGAGAATAATGACATGTGGTGAGGATTGGGTTTATTTTTTGGATTTTGAAATGGATAATTAATCAATATTTGATTAATTCGAAGTGTATTTTTGTGGGAAATGAGGAAGGGGAATTAATTGATTTAGGACAGATGTGAAATTATGGTGTCTATAGAGGGCGAGTAAAACGAGGAGTAAAAGCATCGGAATGATGTAAAGATGAAAAACAAACCAGAAATTAAAGAAATCGTGTATTTTCCTAGCAACTACGAGTAATGATAGAAATTGTTGACGAGTTGGAAAACCTTAAGATTCAATTGTTGAAACCCATTTACTCTCATGTTACCAAATCATTTACTCAAAACACCAGGCAAACTGACTCATAATAGGTTGATTATGGATCATTTGCAACACAATTCTTTTCTCTGCATTAGCTACAAAGTCATGTTTTATGCAAATTTGTGGGTTGAAACATGTCTTGTTAATGGTGTTGTTAGATCTATCGTCGACATTGTTTAAAACAAGTCGTTTCGTCCATCTGGTTCTTTGCCAACAACTTTGGTCGAAACACTCCGCTTCAATTTTCTTTTCCACTCACCATTATTTCTCTTTCGGCGTTAACATTGCATACCTCACGTGCGATTGCTAGTATATATTTATTGTTCTTCAAAACTCTATATTTTTTATGTCTTAAGTTTTGGTCTAAGCGGAATAAAAATATAAATTGATTTTATATAATTGTATTGTATATGTTTATATGTTAGTATATGGAATGCATATGTTATATTTTATGATTCTTTTTAGATGGAATAAATGAGACTATAAAGGCATGTACTTTTTCAAAAAAAAAATGTTGCATTAATATTAGTAGGAGAATATTATATTATTTCTCAATATTGCAGAAATATTAGCACGAGAATATTATATTATTTCTAAATGTTGCAGAAATATTAAAATATTAAATTTTGCTGAATTTAGTTTTGTAGCTTTCGATTATTCTTTGCTCTTTGATTTTGCTCTATATTATATTTTTTATTTATTTTTCTCTTCGTTATAATTGTTCTTTACATTGGTTGGTTGGCTTGATTTGAAGTACCATATAAATCATAATATTATATTATGATCTTTATATTAATAGGGGTGATGTCACAATGGAAGTGGTCTCCTTGTGAATATAATGGTTTATTGGTTGCAGGATGAGTATGTTTGGGTGCTCGGCCTTCCCCTCTCCTCTTTTGCGACTTTAAAAATCTAAAAAATGATCTAAAATTACCTCCAAATACACGCATTATTACTTAAATCGAATATATATCTTCAGTGTATCTTGAAATAATTTCTACAACTCTAAAAACCTTAATTCATTCATTAATCCTCATTCATGTATACAATCATGACATAAGAAAATACCTCGTTGCCATTTTAGATTATGTCTCTCAACAAAACTAGGAATATACATATGAATATATATACCTAATATATATGTATGTACGTATATATGCACATGCATATACATATACATACATATAATGTGCATATACATATACATATAAATATATACATGTATACGTGTATACATACATACACATTCATACATTCATATATATGTGTACACTCATACAAATTGAACACATATATACATACATAGGTGTATGTATGTCTACATGCACACACACACGCATACACACGCGCACAAATATGTATATGGCACCCGTATGAACCCTATAAAATTATGTTGTTGTCCAAGCGATCAATAGTTTTTAAATGGGGGATCTTAGAAGTGAAGGTGGTGATTGTACTAATATGAAAGTGGTGAAGAAATATTGGTTTTTAGACTTGGTATGAAGGTGAAGGTCGGGGATTCTTAAATCCCCATATCATATATATATATATATATATATATATTGGTCACTAGCTAGGTTGGGGTAGTTATAGTTTTATTTATGCATTGATGGCCTAGCTATATATAGGGTGGACAAATTAGATAAGCCAAAATCTATTAATAGAATAGTTAGCGGTTGTTGCCAACTACCTATGAGTGGAAGCATATAGATAAACCATATGTTGATTAATTTAAGCTAGAATGATCCCCTATAAATTGAAAGAGGGGATTGATTCAATCCTCCTTCAATGGTTCATTACCTGACCTTATATATCTATGTGGGGCATATATGTGTGTGTCTACATATACATACATATGCATATTATATATATACATATATATGTGTATGCATATGTATATATATGTATACATACATACACATACATACATATGTATATCTATGTATACATGCATACAGAGACATACATATATGTGTGTGTATATATATATACATACATATATGCATGTCTATACACACACATGTATTACTATATATAAGTATATATGTATATTTATATATAGGTGTATATATAAGCATATATGTATACATGTGTGTGTATTGATTTTAAAATAAATATATGTTGATCAATAGGGTTTGGGTTTCACATTGGTTTATTGGCTTAATCTGCAGTAACATATAAAGCCTAATATATTACGATCTTTATGTCAATAAGGGTGACGCCACAATGGAAGTTGCCTCCTTGCAAACATAATGGTTGATTGGTTGTGGAATGAGTATGTTTGGGTTCTTAGTCTTCGCATCTCTTCTTTTGTGAATTTAAAAATCCTAAAAAATCACGTGGCATTGCCTATAAATTCATATATTGCTACCCATGTCAAATATTTCTCTTTATTGCATCTTGACATTATTTGTACAACTCTAAAAACCCCAATCCACCTATTCATTATCATTCATGTATATAATTGCAACATAAGAACCCATACCTCGTTGTCATTGTAGATTATGCCTCTCAACAAAACTAGTAATATACATTTGTGTGTGTGTGTGTGTGTGTATATATGTATGTATGTATGTATGTATGTATGTACATGTACACACACATACATACATACATATGCATATACATATATACATATTTGTATGTGTATGTGTATAAATACATACACATAATATATATGTATGTGTACACGTATACATTGAACACATATATACATACATATGTGTATGTGCATTATATGTAGGTCTACGCACATGCACCATAATGTACAAACACATATGTATATCGACGCATATAAATATGTATATGGCACCTTTCTAAACCTAGTAAATTGTGTTCATGTTGTCTAAAGGACTGATAGTTATTAAAGGAGGGGTCTTGGAAATGAGTGTAGTGATTGTATTGGTATGAATGTGGTGAAGGAATTTTGATTTTAAGACTTGGTATAAAGGTGAAGATCAAGAAGACTCAAATCTCCATGTCATATATAGATAGGGGTCATCGGTCAGGTCAGGGTAGTTATAGTTCTATTTATGCAACGATGGATATCTACATATAGGGTGGATAAATCGGATAAGATAAATGTCTATTAAGAGAATAATTAGTGGTTATTAGCGACCACTTAGAAGTGGAAGGATATAGATATATGGAGTGTCGATTAATTTAAAACATAATAATCCCCTCTCAATCGAAAGGGGGTTGATTTTGTCTGGGTTTAGCGGTTCACTACCAAACCTTATATATATTTATAGGGCACCTCTAGAATCGATTATTGGGATGAAGGAATTTCCCTTATTAATATATGCATGACCAAGTGCATTTACTTGGTCCATGTTCTGTATATGGGGGATATATAAGCATATCTATATATAGGGTATTTGATAGGGGAAAGGCAATCTGTTGAGTTGGGGCACTCACAACTAGATCCCATATCCCGTTAGAAGGGAGATTTTTGTAGGCCCCCTATATATAATTGGGAGTTCAAGGACCTCTTCCCCCATTTATCATATGTATAGAGTAGGACACCTCTATCTATAGACATGTCTTCTGAGCATGTTATATTTTGCAAGCACAAACATAAAATTGAGTCACCCCTAGATCAGTAATCAAGTTGGCATATAACATACTCCTTAATAAATAAATGATTGCCTCTAATTCTAAGGACATTAATTGATATATAGAGAGGCGATTGAGTATTGTATATGTGTTGTATTTGCATGGGATCAAACCCTTGCCTAAAGGGTAGGTGTTTATCTATATTCAAAGGGTTGAGCTTTGATGTTATTGGGGAAGGAACATGACCTAGGATAATCAATGTCATATAAAGTGAGGGGCCAGAAATCTCATGAACATGACTGCCCCTATATACATGGGCATAATCCAATTGATAGGGGTTTGAACCTATCTATCTAAATGAGGAAATTCATCTTATATATATACAAGACCATCTCAAAATTAATGCACCTATAGATATATAGTCTCGTGGAGATGATGAATATTGATTGTAACATTAGTCATTAACATTTACACTACCAGAAGAGAGATTCTCTTGGTGTTATGATATCTCCCACAACTTACTACTATGTCTTTTCTCAGGTGCCAATACAAGTAAATACCACTCACTATTTTCTTAAAATGTTATTCATGATCCATATATTTTACATGTGTGTTCTTGCCTAGGATCTTTGTTGTAGTTGAGGCATACATGATCTCACTGTAATATTTTTATACTCTCATGGCACATAAATGAACCGTATATAGATGAGATCACACATACCCCTCACCCCTCGCTATACGACATGACAATTTAGGTAAGGGAACCTACATCTATAGACCACATGGTATTGATATATAGTTGCGAACGAGTGAGATTCACTTCCTTCACCCTTCACTACAGAGTGGTGACATCTATCTATGTAAGGGTACCCATGTATAATGTATAAGGTGTGGGGAGGGGAATATAGAGGAGAGGGAGCCTCGACATCCATCATGGGGCCACTATAATCTAGTAACTGAACTAGGGGCACCCCTTGGCAGAGATTCACTAGTGTGTTAAGGAATAAACCATTGAGAACTAGACTCCCATCCATACCATATAGATAGAGAGTCACTATATCTATATAGGGCATCATCCATCTATTATGGACATGATGTGATTGAATATGGATGCAATATGAATAATACTTATTTAGCCAATATTAATCCAACATCACAACTGTGATCTAGATATATAGGGTTTGATTTGATAGCTACTAACCATTATCATTAGTTAACCCTTGACTGCTTACACATTTCTAGTATGTCCTTGAGTGTTTGGGTCAGTGGAGATGTATCCATATATGGGGCCAACATCCATAATGAGGTGAGCAAGCCATTGATCCCAAACCCCTATATATATATATATATATATATATATATATATATATATATATATATATATATAGGCAGGCCGATCTAGAAACCACTAGGTAGTGGTGTCCCCTCTATATATAATGAGAGACCTATTCTAGTCTAGATATAAGTATATATATAATGAAAACATTATCATTTATCTATGTATTCTCATGAGATTGATCCACATATAGATAGATTCATTATTTATGTGGGGCCTCACCTTCCAGCTAGATATATATACCATCATACCATCATGATGTGTTTCCCCTTCTGATTGTTCTTGGAGTCCCAACCCTACTTAGATATATATACATATGTAGATGTATGTATATATGTGTATGTATGCATGTATACATACATATACATGTATGTGTATATATAGATATGTATGTATGTGTGTGTATATGTATATAGACACACACACACACACACATGTTTACATATGTATGCATTCATACCACATGTATATATGTGTGTTTTTATGTGTGTGTGCATGTTCATAATCAAACATACATACACACATACACACACACAGAGGTGTGTGTGTGTGTGTGCATGTTCATACATACATACATACACACATACACACACACAGAGGTGTGTGTGTGTGTGTGTGTGTGTGTGTGTGTGTGTGTGTGTGTGTGTGTGTGTGTGTGTGTGTGTGTGTAATGTGTATGTGTGTGTGTGTGTGTGTGTGTGTGTGTGTGTGTGTGTGTGTGTGTGTGTGTGTGTTCATGTGTATTTATTTAATTATAGTTTTATAACATACATAATGTATTTTGCATTTTGTTAAGAATTAATTTTGAGTTGTTAAATTATTTATTATTTTAATTTTAATTTTTTAACACTATAAATTCAATATTATGACAAAAATACTTGTTTCCCTTCCCCAATCAATTGATTTATATGTTAGATAATGTGAATTTCATACAAAATTAAACATCTAGAGTGGACATAGGTAAGGTTGTGCATTTTCATACTCATTTTATTTCCGAAGCCAGTTGAAGGATTCAAAGGGTGGTATCTTCCTAATTATAGAAATAGTTCTTAGAAGTTAGTGCAAGCATTTGTTTAGTGACACAACATAGGATTCATGCTTGGCGGTTAAAGGTCATAAAAAGTGAAGAGGTGATAAAAAAAACATCTCACCATCACCATAATAGGCATATACCTTAAAGATGATATCACCACCCTTGGACTTTGTAAGAAAATTCTTGTGTGTTTGGCGCAAGACCAAAACCTTGCAAGCATTTGGAAACATTATGCAATACAATTTTGTAATGTTTACACGACAATGTACAATTCATTGCTAGAGGTTAATTATAATTATGAGTAATTACTTCTATGTAAATGATTCAAAAATTCATTGCTAGAGGTTAATTATAATTATGAGTAATTACTTCTATGTAAATGACACACACAATGAATGTGTGTGTGTGTGTTGTGTGTGTGTGTGTGTGTGTGTGTGTTCGTGTGTATAGAAATACGGTATTCCAAATAATGAAATCCACAAGGTAAGGATCATTAGAAATCACATCATAACTTAGAAGAATGAACATCATAAAAGTGTTTAGAAATTGTTACATAAGAAATACAAAGTCCAATAGAGGGATAAACATGCCAATTAATCCTTTTATTTAAAAATTAAAACTAAATGTACAAAATGACTTAAAGCCAATATAAACTAGGGCTTATCCCATTTTTGGGTAACTACAACTGATCCCCCAAGCTATAATTGAAAATAATGGTTTAAGGAAAAATAAATTATAGAAAGTGCAATTTTTGAATAATTGATCTAATGTTTTTCCATGTGCTCCAATTAGTATGTAAATATACAAAATACAACAAACATAATAACGGCATTCTTATGATAAAAGAGATATACAATAAAATATTGACAATAATTTTGAAATAACACAAGTAATAAATAACACATGATAAAATGTTGTTCTTAGGATAACGAGTGACACTCGTTAAGGAGATGAATAATGTCACAGTCTTACCTTTGCTCGATTGCTTGATTATTTTAATATTTGAATGGCCTCAAGATGCCCCCAAAAGTGTAACTAGGAACACAAGAATGTATTCAATTTCCATTTAGTGAAAACTAGAACTTTAACTCTAAATAATCTTGAAATTTAATTTGAAATGTGTAAAATAGAGAGGAGTAAAGGAGTTCATTTGTGTGTGTAGAATCAAATATGTCCTAAAAATGTAGAAGACCGTGCCCCCTTGTCAACGCATGCAGAGAGAGATATTGTAACAAAAAGCATAGAGAATTGGGGGTGACAAAATCCCTAATTAGAAGAATATTGGGGGGGTAACTTTCCCAACTATAAATGTCAATAGAGAGTTGGAGGATGGAGAACCCCAACACGTATAACTAAAAGAGTAATGACAAAGTTAAACTAGGAGTATTGGGGAACATCAAGTCTGACACTTGAGGAAAAGAGGAACCACATGGGTCCACAAAATGTAATGTTGTGGGATGCTAGGTGTCATTAAACCCTAACATGCCTTTTCTAAACCATATCATTGTATAGGGATATGTATTTGTAATTCTCAAACTTCTTGAAATAAAAATACATGAAAATAAATAATAATATGTAACTTGATAAATTTGTAACCAATAATTTCCATAATAATCACACCCCTTGAATTTTGTCATAAAATGATGTGAATCTATGCTAGAATTAACCATGCCCCCTGTACTTATCATAAAATGTAGCAAATCTATAATGTAATATGTATTTATATAAGTGACTCCCTACCTAAACCATTGTAAAATTTGAATTTTCTTGAGAATTGTTATTTTTAACTATTTAAAATAGAGCTAGATAGAATTGTAAAAATTTAGGACATTACTGTACCATGGTTATGTCCAAGTGGACAATACAATCCATGTATTAAAAATGTACATGTTCTTATTTGTAACCTTGTAAATTTTTTCCTATAATGTGTTATTATATTTTGTATCCTACAACCCTTCTGTGTGCATGTTTTTCATTGATATTTCTATGATAATCACACTAAATCCTCCTTCCTTTGAGTTGAGTGACATAGACTATAGATTAATTGATTCAATAGAGTTGAAATGTGTGCATGTCATACATAACAGATAGTAATCATTAGAACATATAAAAGGTAGTTATAGATGGAAATATTATATAATTGAACCGAATAGAGAATGAACGAAATAAATCATGGCCCATAGAGATTAGCAAGTACAAAAGGCATATAATCTCACTCAAAAAATCACGCATTATGTCACATGGAAAGGCCAAATGGTTGTATATAAGGGACACAAAAGTGTTGCACCCACACAATAAGCCAAAGGACATACAAACAAGGCCTATTAAGGCCACAAATAAGGAACACCAAAGTATCACACACACATACAATAGGACAAAGGTTACACAAAAAATAAAGAAATAATAAATCCTATGTAAAGAAGATAGAAATAATAGTCAATATGTCTATAGAACAAGATATACTAGTTGTGTACAATCCACATATGGTCCCAAATATATCGATAGTAACATAAATCCCAATGTATAATAAGGGCATAAGTAGGGTATGTGAAGTAGAAATAGAAAGAGTTGTCTAATAAATAAAACATTAGCAGTTGATGATGTAGAAAATTTCCACATTTGAGAAAAGCCACAAAGCAAAGGGACATCCTAACATCTAAAAACATATAATGTCTTGTGTATCTGTTGGTTGTCAAACATGCACCTGTGTCTCAGATCTGGAAGAACTAAGTTGTTTGAGACAATAATGGAACCGTATCCAAGTTGTGGGACCTTACGCGCTTGAGACGGATCTCCGGAGAAGGCCGGTTCCTCTATCTATTTCTACTACTACTGCTACTCCTAATGCTGGAAGGGAAAACTAAGCTAACAATGCCAAGGGACCAGGGATAGAAGGATAACAGAAAGGAAGAATAAATTAAGGGAGGTGATAGCACCAGAAAAAGAGGGATGAACACTATCTATTTTGAGTGAAAGTGAAGGAGAAAGCGTGAAGGGAGGCTATGCACGAGTAACATAGACCAAAACACATTCACACAAGCAATTTTGTGAGACCCAACTAGAAAAAGGAGTTGCAAGGAACTTAAAATGACACAATGAACACACAATGCAAACTGAAGGAAAGAAAGGATAAATAAAAAACTCTAAGGCAGAGAATAACCACAAAACGATGCTTCTATTACTTCCAGGTATGGATAGTCAACTACAATGGCATCCAAAGGCCGATATTCACATGCATGAGCTAGATCTAGAGGTCTTCATCTCAAAATACAGAGATGTGGAGTCCTTAGCAAATGTTAGAGAAGCAAAAATGTCCAACCCTTTAGAATGAGCAAAGCTCTTACATTTATAGATAGATTGATGAGAGAGAAAAAGGGGAGAAGGAGGGAAATCTTATTTAAAAACTCAACTGCTAGCCATCAATGCCTGTAAATCCACCTGCAAATCTATCAAGTGCGGTTCTCCATGTCTATTCGGCGTGTTGGAGAAGGAAGGAAAGTAGATAGGATCAAATTTGAGCGGTTGAAGCAATCATATACATATTAATGGCATGAAATATGTTTTCCCAGCTCCTCACCTACCAAATCCGCCAAAAGTTGAATTTGAATGGCCTAGCATGTAGCCCACGTCAGCAGCTTTCCAAAAAGTATGGGGGCGCAAGGATCTGAGCAGTTGAGAAAAAGGTATGACTGTCAGAAGATTGTTAGAGCCGGCTGGGCACGCAAGACATGTGGTGCGCGTGGATTGGATGAAAAGATGACCGAATGTGTAAACACTTTTTCATTTTCGGCCATGTGCCACTCATTGATTTGTTGTAAGGATTCAACACCTTGTCGGCGTGCTTTGATTGGTTACGTGTGGCACACTCAAGTGTGTCAAACATGACGTGGCACAGAGGAGGGCGCAAAGACATGCACACATGAGAGTGAAGCGCGGAAGGAAGAAAGAGGGAAGGCATGGTAAATGCGACGCGTGCGGGAGGAAGAATGTAATGCTGAGAAGAAGGTGAATGCGCAGAGAGTATGCACAAGGGGAGAAGATGGAACAAAGAGGAAAAGGAAAATGGAAGGAGGCGTGGAAGGAGCGCGCGAGGCACGCGGGGAACTTGCAACCATGGAGATGTGCCAAGTGAGCAGTGAAGTGTGCACAACTTGCAATGTAAAATCATAGAGTTAGAATGGAGATATGGGTGATCCAAATAACTAGGGGGGTTATTATGGATAACAATGTCATGCATCATGCTCAAATACCTCATAAAACATGCATGTGTATGAAATATAATTTTTTATCTACTAAATCACATGAAAAATAATATATGTAAAGTAGAAGCTAGTAGTTGAAGCTATGCTCAGAGTGTAATTTTATATCTTGAGAATATTTGGATGTTTTTTTGTATTTTTGAAATATTTCAACTTTTTTGTAATTTTGCAGTATTAAGAATGTTTGAAAGTGTGTTATTTGATGACCAATCCATGTAAATGGGGAAAAACATGAAATGTGTTTGATTGCACGTGGTAATCATAAATGCCATAAATAATACCTAAAATAAAATATTAAATTGCTTTAATCTTAGGCTATAAGAGGGTTGATCCATTCATAATACTTGAGGAGTATCCTTTGAATTATATTTATAATGTGATCTTGATTGGGGCTTATGATGAAGATGTGATGGTATAAGAGTTCTTATAACTTCATTAGGAGGTGTTTGAATCTAAATGGATGATTATAGGTTTCTCAAGACCATTTTTGCACAAGGAGTAGAATCAGGAGTTATATTTAGAAGCAGAAAAGAAGACTCATAAGGGATGTCTTGAATGTTGATAACTTCACTACAACAAGTGAATTTAACATTGTTGTGAATTGTAGAAGAAATAACACAAATCTTATGAATCTAAGGGTATCATAGTAACATATCACATGTCATAATGTGCTAAAGAACCAAGAAAGGTGTAGAGATGATATATAGTTACACCCACATGAATGGGTAACATAATATGTCTATTAAGTTCGTTAACAACATGAGAAATGGGCTATAAATCTTACTCATTGTACCCCACTATCTTAAGTAATGTCATAATACATAGATTGTCACAACAACCACTATGAATCCAAACACTACAAATGTATTTATAGTTTTTATACAAGATTAAGTGTTTTTTATAATTTTATATTGTTTTGGTGTATTTGTGTGTTTTTTAATTATTGTTTTAGGTTAGGCTCTTATTGGCACATGTTGGGTAGTTTTGGTCACATCCTAACATTTTCCTCTATATTCTTTCTATGTTTCTACATTTCCTCTCTTTCTTCCTCCTATTTGCTCTCTCCTCTCTTGTTTTTATCTCTCGCCCTTATTTTCTTGATATTGCAGACTTTTTCCTAAGAATTGTATGTTATGATTTTGGTCTTGCTAGAATCATATTGTATAGTTTTGATCACTTATTAAATTGGTCTCTTTGATTCTTATTTAGCTCCTATGAAGTTTTCACCCTCATTTGTCAACCTCTCTTGCTTATTGTGTGTTGGCATGCAAAGGTGCATTAGAGCATTTTATATAGATAAGATATACATGGAATGCATTATCAATTTGAATGATAGAGAAACATTGAAATGTGTAAAGCAATTACAAGAATTTAAAACAACATTCATGTTTTTCAATTCATGAAGTCGATAAATATATAAGAGAAGATATATAAGGATGGAATTGTCGATTTAAGTGATAGGGAGGCATCCTCATGCCAAAAGCAATTACAAGAATTTGGAGCAGTATTCAAGCATTCAAATAAATTCAAGAAGAGTATCTATCATTCATTATTGCATTGATTATATTGATCATTAAAAGTGATATGGGTTGGGTACTTCTATTACACCAAACTGCTTGCCAATTTGCATTATAATTAGTTTGTTGTCTTCAAAGAGTTGTTCCCATCAAGGTGTCTTATAAGAACATAGGAATAAAACAAGTCCTTGAAAACATCTCCCATTTATTATTGTGTTTTTCATTTATGTTGATTTTTGGGTCTTCTTCGCCTTGTTATTTGGACATACATTGTATTGTTTGTTTATGATTAATGTCTCCAAAATTTCGACAAATAAGAAATTCCTCCCAAACTCCCTCATGTCAATATTTATTATTCTATAAATATTATTATGTTGATAGGTGCCTTATAAGGGTAGCTTATATTCACAGATAAACAATAATTACTGAATTTAAGTTTGACATTCATTTGATAGTCATAAGATAGTTCTATCTTTTCACTTAAAGAACACAATAAAAAAATTGTGATATCTTAAACACAAGACATAATTTGGAGCCCTTTTATCTCTAAAGAAAACTTTTCAAATCCAATATAATAATTTATAACTAGATTAATCTATCTATCACCAACCAATAACAAATTTGTAAAAAATAATAAATTTACATCATTGATAAACTTATTTTAGATACATGTACTAATTATTAGTTCATATTGAGAGACACATCAATTTGTATGATATTTCTTTTTTATTTATTTTATAGTGCCCTCACTGAACGGGGGAAAAAGTTCATTCATGGCTCCCACAAAAGAAGATTGGAATTATGATGTGTTTATGCAATGTTTTTAGTTGTTGGCAAACCATAGTTTTCAATGTTGCGTAAGCTTTAGTCTTTCCATGTGATGAATACCAAAGTAGCTTTGTTCATATTGCCCGTTGTTTTATTTTACCTTTAGTTTTTCTTTATATTTTGTTTTCTTCGTGGATTTTAAATAAGTGAAGAAACCAAATTTGTCCTAGCTTTTTCTTCGGAAAATTTGTAACTTTGTAAATTGGTTTTCTTTTTCTTGGATTGAGGGAGAATGTTTGGTTTAAGTGTCTTTCAAAGGTAGAGTGGCCCCAAAATTATAAATATTTCCATTGGAAATTGTGTGATTAAAGTTATACACTCTTAAGTTTATAATGGGGTAAATGGTTGAATTAATATAGATATGTTAGATATATTTATTTAACTATATTACGAGAACTAATTTCAAAGTTTTTATTTTTTTATATATTATATTTATTAATAATTTTATTTTTATTTTTTTGTCATTTTTAATTGAATGATGTTAAATAGTATTGAGTTGTATTATTATGTGTTGGTTTCAAAAAAATTATAAAAAAATATGACCTAAATTTTATCATATAGTAAAGATATTACTCTTTTTCAATCAAATTCTCTAAACGAAAAAAGAAAAAAAAAGTTGAAGGTTGAATATATGTAAAATTTAAGGATGAAATTATTCTCTGATGATCAAATACATGTCAAATTTAAGGTCGAAAATAATTGTGAACATGCAGATATCATTACATCTAACTCCTTACTTCCATTGTAGAACACCTATTGATGCCATTAGATTGTAATACAAATACGTATAACATTTTAATCATATTTGTTATATCTAAAATATTAATTAGATTACAATAATTAATTTCAAAACTAGTGAAAAAGATGAAACATATACAGTAGAAATGTAATTTGGATATTGAGAAATTTGGTGATAAATATTGCTACATAATAGTGGAAATACACAACCAAATGCAACATAAAGTAAATATAGAAAACTTGGGATAAACAAAACAACTTTATCTAAAGGATTTTGTGTTCTTTGGGTAGTTTTTGGAGCATTTGGCGAAAATTACTGACATGTCTGAACTTTTTTTACAACCATGTTTGGTTTTGGTCTCTAAAAACTTCACTCACATTAATGTGCTTTTGTTCCCGATCACCTACAAAATAAAAAACCTTCTTTTTGCCCAAATTGGGTAGTAGTGTCTACAAAACCTAAAGGAAAATAACAATTATTTTGGAGTCTGCTTATAAACCAAGAAATATAAAAAATTATCTTCATATTTTTCAAGATCCTTAATGGTAATACTCTAAAAAACAACACTTCAATAATTGCATTAATTGAATAACTTTGTAAACTAGAGTTTTGTAGTATATGACCTTCCTCGTTCCAATGATTTCTCTAACATGAGTGTTCTAATAATTATGTAGATTCTTATGTTCTCCTTAGTCCAAGTTAGATGATATATTAATTATAATACATATGTATTTATAGATGAATTCAATTCAAACACAAACCTTATTGGCACCCAAATCGACCTCAAAGGGTATTTTTTAAAAAAAGGAACAAAAAGTGAGGAAATGCAAACTAAAAGGGGTCGGAACAACCTTCTCCACGGGCATGCGAACATTCTTGACATACTATAGAAATGTATGGACACTCTGTACACGGTAGCAAAATCAGGGATAATTTCGAGAGAAGGGATATAATGGCTAAAGGGGGTGATGGAGGAAAAAAAATATGAGATGGGAGAGTTAGTGGTCCAAATGGAATGAGAGAGGGGTATAATATCATTATAGTTTAAAAATGCACCACTAACACGTAATTTAGACTAACAATCAACAAATTCATATACATGTTATTTAGTAATGCCTTTCAAATAATAGTAAGTACCAAAGTGATTACTCCTCAACTAGTAAGTACCAAAGGGTATTTTCTAAGTGTCTATAAGTTGTTCTTTTTTGATGCATATGTGTGTATACATATCAAAGTAAATGAAGACATGACATGAATAAAAAATGTGAGCCTTTAAAGCTCTAGATCAAAGTCCAATGTGCTTGAAAGCATGCAAAAAATATTGTATCATTTTCTACACATGTGTGAGAGCTAATGATAATAATATAAAAACTAAAAATAGTGCACTTAATTTGATTATTAGGCGGGTATAATACCCAAGTAGAGCCAAGTGTAATCAAACACTCATAGATATTTAGTGACAAAATAAATCTAGATAAAAAATTGAGTACTAAGAAAATGTTAATAATGTTTTAAATATATTCCTTTTTAGGAATAGGTGACATCTCATGGGTACATCCCTTATAGAAGTGAGTAAGATTTAAATGCCTTTTGTTATACGAGTAAATGCTATTATGGGATACCTTCCCTTATAAGAGTAAGTAAAAGTTGAATGCCTCCACTTATGAGAGTAATTGAAGTTTAGACAAATAGTGGGATGTGTGCCCCCCTCATTCTCCCTATTCAATCCCTGTAAGATCTGGGTTGAACATTTGAAGCATACATCTTGAAGGAAAGCACTTAAATACATTATGTGTACACTAAAATATGAAATCAATGGCGAATAACACAAAAATATATAGTTATGGTAACATGTATATTAGGAAGTAGTTTCCCTCTATGGGCCTATAAGATAAGTAATGTAAGGGAGAAATTATTTGCCACATGTGGAATCGAGATATACGCACTACAACATATGAAAACTACTAATGCATAATCTATAGAGATATATCTATGAAAACATATCTATACTCTAGAATGTTTTGTTATATGGGTTCATGAAAGAAGTAATATAAAATTAACAAAATAATCCTCATGAGGGTATAAGAATGTACGAGTGTGAAGTATATGAAAAGAGGTTCTTTGCCTCCAATAGATGCATGAGGTAAACCATAAAAATTAAGAAATGATAGAACTAGCAATTGTATGAGGAATGTACAATGGAAATACCAAAGGGTATGTATCGAAGAAGTGAAAATGGAGGGAATGGAATAACAAAAGAGGAAGGGAGTTGATAAATAAGGAGTGGAGGGATGAGAATTCCAAGGATAGTGAAAGTGTTAAGGGAGACCAACTCGTAAACATTCCTGCAAATATAATAAAACAATTTGAAAAAGGTCGTGATTTCATTTTACATATCTTCTAATGTTTGGCTTTGGCTTATAATATTTTAAAATGCTTCATGGTTTTTTTAATCAATAAAAGAAGTCTTCTTAATATTCAGAATAAAATAGGGGAAAGATAGGAAAAGATTTAGAATTTTGTAAGTTTGAATGAGTGTTAAAAATATTTATACTAAGAAGAGGATGTCAAAAGAGATTGTCAAAAGAAGACAAGAAAATATGTCAAACTTTTAAAGTCGAAAACCATATGGGTACACTGATCATGCATACATGTCTTAGATCAAAATAAAGGAGTGTATCCTGCACAAAGTTTAAAATCCATATGTGCATCTAGTTTACTGATACTTGACAAGTGCTTCATATCGGTGAAGAGGATGTATGACCAAGAGAATTTCAAAGTTTTTAAAACAATTTTGTGCCCATTGAATCCATCTTGGGAATTCTAGATTTCAACTTGTTCATGTTTTCAGGCAATATTTTTAGCTTTTGAGCCACTGTGCAAAGTGGGTTTTTTCCCCCTAGAATATATGTGTTTTTTCTGGCTTGGAAATATGTCATGCTTTCAGAATTTTATGTAAATTGGAGGGAAAATTTGATGGAATTCAAATAAAACCCTGAAATTTCAAATAAGGGGTGTCAAAATTTGTGTGGATTTGGATTACATTTGAGAAGATTGGAAAATTTGTCATCCTCTGTAATTTACTTTCGGTAAGGTTGTAAAAACTAAGTGTTATCATACAAAGGTTGTTTAATATGTATTCAACTAGGATATTGCGCGGTCTATTTTTTTATTTGATTAATCTAAAAATAGGTATTGATGCAAATGACTTGCAAACATGAAGTGGATATATTGATAATCCTGTCTCAATGTCATTTTAACAGTAAGGGTGTTAGTGTCAGAAGAAGTTTGCAGGGAGGGTGTAGTAAATTTCATAAATAAGGAAAAATATTGTGAAATCTTGGATCGTACACCAAAGTTCCTATGTGTATGTAGTATTGGTTCATTTCCTGGTAAATTTATATGCCACGTGTACAATGGCATGAAGCTCTCATTAATAGGTGTCCTAAAATCAACACTGATATGGGTTAAAACAAATGTGCACACAGAGATAAATTTGTAACCCTAATATCTCCTCATTTTACTATATACAAATTGATTATTCTGGCTTTGTATCTATATCTATAGCGGGTTCAATGGTCTCTTAGAGTAAACTATTTCTTGATGTTATTTTCTTTGTTGTATGCAGAAGAAGAATATTAAGGAAAAGGATGCGATTCATTCAGGTGTAATGTTTAGCTGTATTGATATTGCTTCTTCTTCTTCTGGGCACCTATGCCACGTGCACTATAACCTTTGCAACACCATTCTCAAGGTACACGTTGTTAATGTAACCTTTGCAACATGATTCTCAAAGTACATGACAGTTTGTAGTGGCGTGCATAAATGTTAGATTTCAACGCATGCCCTTAATCCTTCCTTCATTCCAATAGAGTAACGCCTTCGGCGTAAATATAATTTTTGGACCTCTTTTGATTAAGTGTTAATATAATGATAAGTTTCAATAAAAGGTGTAATAACATCATATGGTGGACACTTTGGAGACTCTCAAAAATTAGATCAAGTGGTTCCTAAGTAGGTTTATACGTTAACACAGACGAAACTTAAGAAAAAATGATAATGAAGGGGTAGGGTATATTTAGAAAACTGATGTAAGAAATTTCGTCATATTCAAAATCATTAAAATCTTGACAGTAATCCACCATTTCCTCCAAGTACACACCATTACAAACCATTACTCAAAACACCTACACATGGCAACCATGCTCTCCTCCTCCACTATTCCACACAATGAAATCAAAATCACCCACATACACACCCACGATAACAATTCTCGATCACAGATAAAGTGATGTTTGCGATGATGAAATCAACCTGGAGACGGGGATAGGACATTGCATTATCAGATCCCCTATTTTTTATGCTTCCATATGTCATTTCTTTCTACAAATTTCTTCACTTCGTCAATATAACGTTTCTCAAAAGACCAATCCATGTGAAGGGAGATGTAGTTCTCACCACAGGAGCCTCTTTAGGCATATGCCAAGTTATATATGTCTTTTACACTCAACCAATGAGTTGGGCATTAAGAACCTGGTGGAACACCAACAAGGAAATAAGAGAATTATATGCATCATTGTATCTTTAAGGAATCCTTTTTGCTGCTTCTTCCACCGTAACTTCTACTTTGTCTACAATACCAACGTCGATGTAAATGTTTGCTAAGGTGCTGTATGTCATCTAATGTATATTATTTTCACCACCATATTTTAATTCATCCATAATATTTCGTACCTCATCAATGTCATTAGACAATGAAGAACATGCACTCATCCATAGATTATAAGTTTTCCTATCTGGCACCACATTCATTTCCTTCATATGCTTGATTTCCAAAAGAACCTTGTTTTCCTTGGCCAATTGACATATAGAGGGTCGTCATCTCATTATAGGCATGTTTGTTTGGCTAACGACTACCCTTTACTCATTCTGCACCTATGTATGGTGCCCCCCCATCATGGTCTCGATGGCCCATGCCACATTCCCGTAGCCGAATTGTTGACATAAGACCGGAAACCACCTACCAAGACCACACCCCTTGACGCCCTGATTGACGTGTATGGGGAAACACACCGATTGATGTGGACACATTGACGTGGATGCCAGGTGTTATGAATTTGAATTATTAATCTTCATGCCCCCTGGCCCTCCGTGCCAATTAATCATACCCCTACCTCCTTCGAATCATTTCTAATACCATTTGCTATGGGAAATCATGAGAAAACAACGCCTGATAACCAGATAACTCAAGCCAGGGAAAAGACAAGGCGGGTTTTAAAATTATTTTGCTTTGCATTTATGAGGAAAAGGAGGCAATGAGTCTTAAGCCATAGAAGCCGGAGGAAGGAGCCACTGAAGGGAGCCATCCAAGCCTGCGACAACCTTTATCGTAAGCGAACATACCCCAAAGCCCAGTGTTTCATTTCTAGCATTACAATTTTGTCTTTCTTATGCAAACATGATTTCTTATAATATAATAGCTCCTTGATTTCTATTATTACCATGTTTCACTGTTTGCGGCCTAGAGGAACGAGTTGTAAAGGAGGACAATGATTTTCTCCATTTTACTACTGTAAGTGCCATATTCCCATCTTCTAGTGTTTATGGTTAAGTAGGATAATGTTTTCATTAAAACATGTAAGGCTGTTTTATGGATTCATGGTTTCGTAGATTTGTTCAGCCCATTTTTCCAAAACTAAAGGGTTTCAAGATCTAAAAAGGGTATCTGCCAATTTTTAACAGAGTATTGTCCAACCGTAAAAACAAAGGAAACCCACAACTAAACCCCATGAATGCCTCTCTACCTATTATATTATATAGCTATTGGAATTCGACATCACCCTTGTTTTTTATTTCAGTTTCTAGCCATTGCCACACTTTCTTTTCCTTCTAGAACCAGGGTAGCATAAATCCCATAACAATATTTCTAGCTAAAACCATGAAACTAAAACTAAAAATAATGCTTGTAAGTACCACCATAACAAAAAGCCCACTACAACAAATTTCAATTTTCTTTCAACACAACTTTGGATAAGTGTTTTTGTAACCCCTCCATTTTATTGCTAGTTATAGTGAAAATATCTAAAAAAATTATGATATTATTTTTAACAAATAAATATGCTATGTCATTTTAATTTTGATTCATTTCTCATAATCTATCATAAAGAACAATAATACATTTATTATTATTCTCTTAATAATGATTCGAAGAAAATGATCTCTTTATTAAGAAAGTAATAAATATACACAATTTTTATTTTGTAAACATTCTAAAATCAACCTCATAAATATAGTCTCCCTAAGTTCATACTATAATTTGCCTCAACATCATCCCAATAAGGTTCCACCACTTAGAATCTACTTTCACCTACCTTCATAAATTTCAATTTCCATCATTTCTACCGTCCCATAAAACCTATAAGAAGTAGATTTTATAAATCCTTTACTTCAAAATAAGTTATGTGCCTCTTATATGAGAGTGGTTTGTTTTATATATTATGCATCTCAGATCTACTTATACAACTCTAAAACTCTCAATCATTTAATAATGAATTTAGTGTTGGTTGGTAGGCATAATTTTTGGTTGCCATAAGTAGGCATAATTACGTGAGATGAGTGTGTACTACTGCACATCCTTCCCCTCACCTCTTATGTGAATTCATAATAATCCACCTTTATGGGCTTCTCACCCTTTAATACCTTTCCATAGTAGATAATGAAATGAAATATCTTAACAACATCTGTGTCAAACTGTAGATGTGGAAATAGGTTGAACATTATTAATGCACTACAACTAATCACATCACATTTCAATCAACCCTTAATAGTCCTAACTTAATATTTAATCAAAAATAATTTCTAGAAACGATGCTCTAATAACATAATGTATGAAAATATAAACACTTTAAATGTTTGGTGAAAATAGGGTTTTAATAATGATACTTATTTTTTCATAATTGAGGAAACAATTGTTAGGAACAAACAATGCAGAACAAGTCTAAACAACAAGGCGCAATAGACCAAGAAAATTCAACATGAACATCAAACATCGCCCAAAACCTTAACACCTCTTAGCGAGTATTACCAAAACCATAACACTATGGTTTTGGAAACTATCAAATAGGGAAAATATGTATGCATGACCATGTTCATTTTCTTTAAGGATATGAAAATCTTGCTTGTTTTTCCAAAATCTAGTACATATCATTGGGAAATTTCTCTCCTTCCTTGGAACCTTAATACATGACTTCAACAACTTGTAAAACCATAAATGTTGGATGGTGTAAAAGGGGGTATTTGTGTATGTGTTAACACTTTTAAAATGTTATCCTTAATTGTCACCACTTATCTTAAATGTAATAATGCACTTATGTATTTATAGATTCCTTCGATTCAAATTAGGGCACACAATGAGTGGGAAAGGTTTAAAAAGAAGGGCCAAAATCATTAAGGGACCCAAAACAAGTGTTAAAATGGCTCACAAAAATCCAACTAAAATTGTATTGTAATGGTTTAGGAAAACCACATAAAAGAATAAAAATGCAGGAAAAGAGAGAAAACTAATGTGAGTAGTTTAGTAACCTACTTTTTGTATGAGGCATTTGGAAACATCAATTTTGGCACCTTTTATAAAATTTAGAGTAAAAGCACACATTTGAATCTTGTGATACACATTTCCCCTTTTGATTACCATTATGCCATGAGAGAAAACTAAAGTAAGGAGTTTGATAACCTCATTTTTGGATGAGGCATTTGGAAACATCAATTTTAGCACCTTTTAGAAAATTTGGATTAGAAGCACATATTTGACTATTGCAATACACATTTCCCCTTTTGATTGCCATTATGCCACTTTAGTCACTTATATTTATCATGCTTAAACTCTCAAGATCACTTCGAGATTGCTTAAAATTCATTTTCCACCTCTATAGACATCCTTCCCTTTTCATCATGAGTTGTTAATTTGAGATATGGACAAGTTTAGTGATATAGGTTAGATTTACAATCAAACCTTCCTCCTTGGTTGAACCTATACTTCTTGGGAAAACATGGTCATTTTTTCTATTTGGGAACTTTCATTAAGCCTCCTTAGATGTGACTTCCAGTTTGACTTGTGCAGGAATTTCAATGAAGAGTCTCATATATAAATAATCACCTTAAAGGTTATTTTCATACACTATATATAAGGCACACCTTAGCGATCACTATTCACAAAGGCTATACACATCTTAAATATTATAAGATTATTCCATGAGTTAAAATTTAATATGCAATTCATATGGGTCTAAATTTACATGTTGCAAAGTATTTTGTGCCAAGAGAAGAATTATTCTAGTTGCATTTGATTACTTATAGCTGCATTGATTGAGCATATATGATCAAGAGTGTAGTATATGCACTTCACTCACAAGGGGATAACTACATAAACCATTAATACATATATTACAAGATAGGGATTATGATTAATAACAACTAAAAAAATATTCACCTTCCTAACCAAGTAACATTTACTTTTGACATGTGGTATGCTAGCAATATGCTCTTAAATGGGAGGATCATGGAGTGTCCCAGTTGCATATTTCATGGCAATAAAGTACTTATAAGAAAATGATAAGTGTAGAATTATTATGAATGCATGTGGAAAAAATTGTCATGCATAAAAGTAAAGCATGAGTGTTCTAACATGATGCAACACTATGAGGTTCTACAAAACATTGCAAGAGGTTGTAAGTGATGTGGGATGTGTATAAAATTACATAAGGTGAAAATTTCCTTATGAATATAAGAAATTGTTTCTACAATTAATTGTTTATTGTTTGTATTCTTAATAATTCTCTTAATTTGCATAATTGGATGAACATTTGAAAAGAATTTGCTTAAAATACTTACATATAATCATAAGGAACTTAATAATGAACTGTTTGTACCTTTTCTGATCACTTGAGCTAAAAATTGTAATAATGAATGAATGATCAATCCCTAAACTGCAACCTGCTTCCACATTTAACAATTTTCAAATATGAAACTTGATTCCCTGCTTGTTCTAGTATGTCTATTTCTGATGTATGATGCCCTTCCCATCTTCAACAGAACCCTACAATAGCTCATAAGGGATGATGCATAATTTTGGTGAAGATGAAAAGACTGGAATGTCATCCTATATGGGGAATGCGCACTCTGAAACCTGATTCCCAGCTTGTTTTGTGACTGCTCACTTGCCCATTTACTGAAAAACATGGAATCTGTAAAATAAGGCTAAGAGTACAATATTTTGTGATCATAAGGGGAATGTGTTCTTGTTGATTTTTCTAGACTACTATGAAAGTATCTAGAACAACAACGTATTTAATATTAGATACTTAAGGAATGGTAACCATTTCCTTTCTCATATACATAGGTGCCCTATCTTAGGAGATTGATACATGATTTATAGAGTGTGGTAACAATACACACACACTACAAGATAAGAATTATGATTAATAAAAAATACAAAAATATTCACCTTCCTAGCCAAGTAACAATTACGTTTGACATGTGGTATGCTAGCAATATGCTCTTAAATGGGAGGATCATGGAGTGTTCCACTTGCATATTTCACGGTAATAAAGTATTAATAAGAAAATTAGAAGTGTATAATTCTTTTGAATGTATGTGACAACAATTTTCATGCATAAAAGTAAGGCATGTGTATTCTAACATGACACAACACTACGAGGCTCTAAAAAACATTGCAAGAGGTTGTAAGTGATGTGTATAAAATTACGTAAGGTGAGAATACTATGTGTAAAATTATATAATATATGAATATTGGGAAGGGATATGGTGTAAGTATATATGATCTATCAATACTCTGAGATGAAATATGTAATACTTCGAGAGAAGAAAGTGTTTCTTATGATAGGATGGGATTTTTAAAGATATTAGGGTTGTGAAGCATGTGTAAAACATATGTGGGAATACACATGGCAATGTACCAAGTACTGCTACACTTTTTATAGGGTGAAAAGTGTTGGGAAAGTTATGAGGCAAGTATATTTTCACTAAATGTATTATTGATGATAAAGGACTTAGAATGCATGTGTATATATAAATTATTGATGAAAAATGTCTTATAATGCATATTTGTTTAATAAGAAAACTAAATAACTACGGTTACTCAAGCACTTTGTATTTTAGAGTTCGGGGAATATCTCATAGCTTATATATTCGATGAGTACTTTTGTTTACTTGAGCTGTGAAGTCTCTATTTTAGGGTTGAAATGTCTTGATTAAATGGAATCCAAACACTAAACATTTTATTTTATCCCAAATATTTCTTAAAGGAATATGAACTTGAGTCCTTATGAATGTGAAAAGTATCATGTCCATACCATGCACAACATGATGTGCTCGTACCAACTTTTTTCGACAGAGCTAAAAAGGGGCAAATGAATGTGAAATGGGCACATAACAAGAGGAGCCCATTTTGTTTTTAGTGTTTTGAAGAAACTATATGCATGAGCTCAATAAATTGCAATATATAAAATCATTTATTCATATTGAAAGTGTCATATAGAAACCCTCTATCCGTGTATCTGAGTTCGCGAGATTTCAACATTTTTCATCATAACATGGGAGGTCACAAAACTTAATCCTCCATAGAAATGCACCATGACATAGAAATGTTAATGGGAATAACTTTATCTTTGGGCATGTGAATGCTCAAATTTTGGACTTCAAGATTTTTCTAATAACAATGAGCGAGAGTCTCCAGACACTTGTGTGGAACCAACGAGCACTTAATGATTTAAGGTTGCATTTAAAATTCAAAATCATACAAATGGGTGTAGAAATGGAGTGCAACACACAAAGGTCAATGAAATTATAAGGCATAAATATTAACAATTCTTTAAACCATGCAGACGTGATAAAATGGATATCGAGCCTTGTAGCTTGGATATGATATCACAGGAACATTGTAGAATAACTTTGGAGTAACTCAAATTTATAAATTTAAATAATAAATCCTAGAAGAAGTAAACTATCAAGAAGTGGAGAGGAGAAAGAGTTAGAGCTTAGGACACAATTATATTAGAAAATATTTATGAATGGACTATGTGTATTTATTTTTGAATTTGTATCCATGTAGTATGACTGTGAGAATAAATAGAATAAGTTAATAAAATGTATCTAGTTTTTGGTATTTGTGTGTATCTTTGTTTGTGTCGACTGTGTTCTGTGAATAGTTTCAATGTTTGGGTACTTGATCATTTTCGCCCCACAACTTCTAACCACACCAAGAAGACATGTTTGAACACATAACTCGTTATCCTGTTGAGTTCAATATAGATAGTGTTTTGAGTATTCGATTTGTTTAGAGTTTTGGATGAGCTTATTTTGATCCCATTTTAAGATTTAAGATTCTGAGTATTTTTTTCATCATTATAAATGGTTGAATAAAAATGGGTCATTTATTCACACTCTACCATTTCTTTTCCATTTTTTATTAGTTAGACTACCCCTTATCGAAGTTTAATTCAAGTTGTTGTTATTGACGTAATGTCCCTTGATTTATAAAATATCAATTATATTAAATCCTAATCATTTAGTCAGTAAATTCATAAACAACTAAAGTATATAGATTACATTTCAATTGAAAAGATAAATGTCATAAAAACACAATGCAAAATTGGTCAGTTCATAGTGAGGGTTATGCAGACCAAGAAATATTAGGAGAAATATGTAACTAAGAACTTAAAATATAAACCTAATCTAGTGGGAAGATTAGAACCATACCATCTTAGTTGTGATAGTTTTCAAAAATTACTACTTAAATTTGACACTCATGATCATTTTAATTTCCCCTCCAAAGGAATTAGTCTATTTTCTAGAAAAGACTCAGCCAATTTGAAATGACTCCCCTTCCTTGGAACCTCATTTTGACCATAAAACCTTACGAAATTGTAAAAATTGCAGGAAGGTAATGGGTGATATTTTATCCCTCAAAATATTTAAGGCCTTTATGATTTTGAATAGTCCATAAAACATCACTGTAACTACATGCATAATCTATATCACTACTTACCACATATGATAACATTGAATTACCTTCCACTTCTGGTGCTTGATATGATGACATAAACACATATCGCTTACAAAGTTCCAACGCCTTCAACACATGCTTACATATGTTTCATCTGATAGCCCAAGCACCTTCGCATACATCTAAGGCTCCGCATTGCCTTACACAATACCATGTGCTTCTAGTTGTTTGGCTTCTCACCCATAATTGATTGCAATCAGGAATAATTGCAAGGCAATTTGTATCAAGAATACTCTTTGCTCTCTCAACCACTGTTAATAGTTGTCTTTCTTTTTTGAAATTGATAAAAAAGACGGATTGTTGCATCTTCCTCTTGTATTTGTAAGATGGATCCACATGGTACACAAGTGTGTGAAACCAATAGTCCATCCAACAAGTGCATTTTTTTTTGTCTATCACACAAGTATCTAGTCTTCAGAAAATAATGGTAGGCTTAGATGGATGTGTTTGTTTTCTAATTTTCATGGGAGGAGTTTCTAATTTTTTCCCACATAGCTATCGAGTGACAAAAAATCGTAGGCTTAGATGGATGCGTTTATTTTCTAATTTGCATGGGAGGAGTTTCTAATTTTTTTCCCACATAGCTATTGAGTGACATATATTGAATATCAGTGACACTATAAACCACGTTTAATTATTTGAGATGAAAATTAATAAGGAAACACATGAAGGCTCGTACTCACCAATACGTTCTTCGCTCTCGCACCATGTTTTCCTGAAGTACTCGAGGAGCTAAGTTTCCTCTTTGAATTCATTGAAGAAGTCTTGAATGATTCGAAAGGTGTGCTCGTCATGCATTCCGGAACCATACATGATGCTACCTAATCCCTCGAAAACCTTCCTCCTTGGCTCCTTGCTACAATACTTGTACATGTTTTTCAACCATGCCCTGCGCACATGCCATAGGCATAGTAGTACACGGAAACTAAAAACACACCTAATGGCCTAGATTTTAGCCAACGCATCATCCATAATGAATGCATTTAGCTTCCAATTGGAACAAACCAATCACCCATAAATGTCTTCAATCTTATTCATCGATGTAATGGCCCATGCTACGGGTACACCAACCTATTGCTCATAAAAAACAAACAAGGTGTATAATTGGTATTGCAAAGAATATGACATTAAAGGTTAACATGAGGTTTAATATAACAGAAAGGGAACATTATTAATGATACATAAATAACTCATCATTTCAAAATTCATTCCAATTACTTACGCCATATTTTTTTATAGCAAATGTCAAATCCATGGAAATTATGGAATTGTGTGAATGTTGAACCATTCTCTCAGACATCCACAATGTTTGCAACCCCATAATGAATGAAATGGTGGTTCCATTTGGGCGTTGATATTTGAAAAAAATGTCTCTTTCCTCCATATGTCATAAGTTCATGCTCATGGCATCATCAACATGTTTTTGAGACCTTCTAGAGTGAACTCTTTTCCATGCGTTCACCACGTCCTTTCTTGTCAAGTATTTGTAATGCTCCGTTCGATGTTCCCCTAGTCCCTGACATGATGACCCTATTGCTAAGCCTAGGAGACTTGTGTGCGTGTGCTCTCATTGACCATTGTTGACCTTGTCCTTGTCGTAGTGAAGATTTTGCACCTTCCCTCTCCTTCTTGCCTTTCGGGTCGTTGTCGACACCCCAAACTGTGGACCTCGTAGCGTCATAGATGACTATCTGGTTAAAGGAAAATCTGGTTCTCGGTTCTTCGAGTTTTTCGGGTCGTCGACATTAATAGGATTAATAATTATTATCATTATTTTAGCCGTAAAATCATTAAAATAATGTTTATAATACTATTATAATTCATATCACCGACTTCAATCAGTTGCTTTTGTGTCGAAATTTTATCACTGGTAATGGATTGACTTTAAGTTATATTTTATTTATTTGTCTACTTCGTTTTAGGGTTTTATGACTTTTTTTTAGATTAAAACAAATAAAAAGAAATAGATAAATAAATTAAAAGGAATTAAAAATAAATAAATGAAAGCCCGTAAAGGGGCGGATTAGGGAAAAATCCTTCCCTCATTTTGAAAACGCAAGCCTGCAATGCGTTGGGTTTAGGTGTTGGGCGACTGGTTTGGGGGCGCAGGGATCTGCACAAAATGAGTTTGTTGAAAAGGTCTTGGAAACTTTCAAGCAAATGCAGTTGATACATGTAAAGCCAGGCTCCACAACCCTTTTCAGCATCCTCCCAGCCGCAGTCAAAAATGAGCTCCAAAACCTATGTGGCATCTCACAACTTGGATGTTGTTTTAGTGTTTGATCCAATGAAAGAAAGAGACAGCTTCTCATGGATGTGGTCACGACCGTGTACAGAAAATGTGAGGGGATTTTCCTCATAAGGCAGTCACACCGTTTCACCATGCAACAAACAGGTCTCCAACCCAATCAGTTTACTTTGACATCGTACCTCCAGCCTGTGCCAAAATGGATTTGGGGAAAAGGCGTGGGAGCTGTTTGTTAGAATGCCTCTAAGAAATGCGGTCTTATGGAGTGTCATGGTTGCAAGATCTGCACAAAATGGATTTGTTGAAAAGGCTGTAGAATCTTTCAACCAAATGCAAATAGCAGGTGTAAAGCCAAATTTAACAACCTTTGCCAACGTATCTCCAGCTTGTGTAAAACGTGGAAGCTTTGGAGCAAGGTTTGAGCAATAGAATCAGGTTTGTTTGTAATATTTCATTCTTACAGGGTCACAGCTGGGATGTATGAAAAATGTGGAAGTGTGCTATAGTTGGTATGTATGAAAAATGTGGAAGTGTATTCAAGGCATGTGTTTTGTTCGACAAGATGCCTCAGATATTTCAGTCTCATGGAATGCAATGGTTTCAGGGTATTCGTAGATGAGCTTGTTGTAAAGGCCTTTGAAAATTTGAAGGAAATGTATTTGGAAATGGTAAAGCAACACTTAACAATTTTTCTTAACACTCTCTCAGCTGTGCCAAAATAAGCGTTTTAAATTGGGATATGCGCAAAATGGACTTGTTGAAAAGGCTTGTGGTCTGTTTGACATAGAAAATGTAGTCTCATGGATCGGGATGAGACATGGGGGAAAAACGAATGGCTTGGTTTGCATGTGATTATCTGGCATCATGTTACATCAATGGTGGTCTCAACGGATCGCGAGTGTAAACCACTTGGAGCACCTTATCCTCGTTTCGCTCATCGTTTCCAGGCATGGTTCTTCTTCCCTTACCTCTCATAATTCTCGTGTTTTAGTTCTCTTTTGAAACTAAATAGAATTTTAAATTATTAAGATTTTTAATATAGTTAAATGTCCCTTCAATTCGTTGCAAAACAATAAATTGTCGTGTCGTAACTCACGAAGTCATTATAACTCGTCTACTTTAAACCATGAACTATCACCCTCACTTCGAGATGATTTAGAAAAATCTTACCCATCTTGATCGCTCCAATATTGTTTTATCGACCAGACGAAACTTACTTTCCAGAAATAATGTTGACCAATTCCCTGTAAAAAAAAGGGAAAGAAGAAGTTATTTTTTTTGCATTTTTCAAAGACTCATTAAGTACCCTTCGTAACTCTGGAAGCGAGATGTGAAGTTTCATTCATGTACCTTGGTATACGAGGAGTCACCTCGACCTTTGGTTTGACCCGAAATGAACATATGCCATCCTTTTAACGCTCTTATTGGAGCCCTGTTACACTGGTTTACAGCAGTAGAAAGCTGTTAAATCTAGAAAGTTGGCTTTCGTTTTAAACCACCATTTGAAACCTGGATGGAGAAATTTCTTCCCGTCTTCGCAAACCTATAGTGTTTATACTAGAAAATTACATGGAACATTCAGTATAGGAAAAAACACTTTTCAAGATAGTTTGGCGAAGCCATTTTGTAGGCCTTCGGTCGCAGTTTGACTAGGTCAAACTGGACCAATTTCATCTTGTCGCTCCAGAAAACTTGTCGCCGTTTGAAAATGGTTTTCTAGTTCTCAGTCCTGTCAACTCTGATGAATTCTCCTTATATGGGGGAACTAGTAGGAGATGCCTCGTTGCGTGCTCCTCCATCGAATGTCAGTTATGGACGTGGTTTTCTGGGCCCTCGAGCTAACTTTTGTCATTTTACAACTGGGTGAACTACGATCAGTAGTCCTGGAAAATTAGCCGTCAAACGCAAACTGTTCACGCTTTTTCAATTCCGTGAATTGCTATGAACTCTTGGTATATCTGGGGACACGTAGAAAGTTAATCATGGTGTGTGTTCTCATTGGAAGATAACTTTTGGAAGCGGTTTCTTAGCCTTTGAGCCCGTTTTGAACGTTTTGTAACTAGCGAGAAAATATAAAAATAGAAAGCTATCGGACCCTCGTAGGGTTGCCAAATCACCTTGGAAACTTTTAACACATGTAAATAACTGTTTAAAACACTCTAATGAAACTTGTTGTGTGTATTAGAACTTTTGACAAAACAGAGTTTTCTCTCTCTACCCTTCTCTTTCTCTCTCCTGGGTTTACAAAAAGAAGCAAAATGAAATGTAATGGATGCATGTCTCTAAACCTTTCTTTTTCGATTTCAAATTTTTTATTATTATCAAATGTAAATGGTAAACTGAAAAATGATAATTATGATAGATTAGGGTGGATGCCATGCCAGCAATTTATCGCTGATATCTTGCTCACGTGGTTTTTGCAGGATGAAAGAATGATGACGTAAAGGCGTTGAGTAATTCATTGTTTATTTTTTGGTATTATATTGAAAGACTTAATGTTGAAATTGGTAGTATGTAAAAGTCGCTAGATTAATAAATGCTTGAGAAATTGGTATTTCTTTCATGGATGTTATTTTGATCCCAAAATTGCTATGGTAAAAGTGGAATACAAATGTCAAAAGGAATTGATATTTATACCTTGTAGTGAGCTTTCATTGTGCAAATAGTGGTTTAATAGTTGGTGTTGTGTTTCTTACCTTGAAAATGTAATAAAGGAACCTAACCACAACAGTCAACCCTTGTTCAAAATTTGTACATAACTAGCTTGCCTATGTTAATCCCTTAGTGTAGAAAACTGTGACCCTTCAAAATGAACCTTTACACTTGATGGAACATCCTATAATAGGAAAATAATATCCCAAGAAAGGGGTTTATCATCTTAGTAGGTACGTTTAGTGACATCGACATAAACTAGACATATAGGAGCAACACAGTCAAATAAATCTTCTACATCGAATGAAATTCTTGTGGGATCCAGATGACATCATGGAGCTAGTGAAATAGTGGTTCTATCACTTAAAATTTTGCTAAGGAATCGATCCCCCTTAGCTATATGTGCTATCTTTGGCTAGTGAAAAATTGGAATTAAACTAAACCCTAGTGGATTAGGATGTTAACTTGTGGGTAGAAAACTATAGTTTAACTCCTTGCATGCGAAATTGAGTTGAAAGATGTTGATTCTAGAGAACCTTAGAAATTGTAATCTTGTCCCTTAATCCGTTGTTATGTCATTTTATGACATTAAGGAATAAATAATAGTTCTTATGCGGAATCGTGCAATGCAA
Source organism: Taxus chinensis (assembly GCA_019776745.2). Classification (NCBI taxonomy): domain Eukaryota; kingdom Viridiplantae; phylum Streptophyta; class Pinopsida; order Cupressales; family Taxaceae; genus Taxus; species Taxus chinensis. The sequence continues at coordinate 78,967,598 of CM034153.1, read as the reverse complement.
AGATATGGGATCTTCGTGAACATAGATCACTTGTGTTCATGTATAGTTTATAATGCTCCTAGCCATGTGATTCCTTAATATGTCACAAAAGTGCTTTCGTAACTCTTTTGTTTTGAGACGATGCTAAGAACGAGACCATAGTGCGATGTAAAATCATGTCATATAAGATGAAAAAGAGATTGGAGATTAGGATTAAGGTCACTCTTGGAGTCCTTATAACTTAATTAAACTTTCTCATGCGTTGCAAAGAATACGAATTGCCTTGGTGTGACCAAACTTTGAGAAAATAAAAGATATATAAATATAAATGGAAGTCCATAAGTTATTGAACTTTAATAACTATGGTAGCGAAATAACTATTCCATGATCGATGGATGTTCTTGGAAAAAAAAAAACTATCTCGAATCTATGTCTTCCTTAATCCCAAGATTTCACCTTGGCATCACGTTAGATTCACTTGTGTAGTAAGGGTAAATTTTTTAAACATTAAATAAACGTTTGAGAAGCATATTCTTAACATAAGAACAAGATAATTAAGTACTGTATATGTGATTAGAATTGTGCCAAATAAGCAAGTAATGGAAATTTCCATGATGCATAAAGGAAGCCAACCTAAATTGGACGAACTATAAATTAAATGTGGATTGAACTTAAGATTTTGTAGATGGAAAAAGGAGAAAACTATACTTGCACAATAATGTTCTTAGAATGTTAATCGTAACTGAGATGCAATTAAAGAAATGATGTGTTGTGGGTTCGCCGTTCCTGAAGTCATGTTCTTGTGGTTGGGTCATTGATAGTATTCATTCGTTGGGAAAAGTGTGGCATCGACATGCCTATGTCGTTTTCATGTGTCTATGTGAGTCGATGATTTATGTGATTGTCTTATGTGAGTCGAGTTTCTGTACTCGGAGCCCTTTCTGTGTTGTGTGTAGTGAGCAATGTAAGTAAAAAAAAATCCTGGTATTTTACTGTTGTATTTGGGTGTGTAAAATGTGGGCACTACAGTATTGGTCCCTCTTGCTCAATATACCCACGTTGGATGGATCCTCTCTATATTTTTCGTACACCATTTCTATGGTGACACCCATCAACAAAAGATTCTCGATATAACTTTTACATTCGTTTGATAAGTACGGGGCAACAATGACATGAGGATCGTTAATGGTATTTTCATTCTTACCATGACAACACTCACCGTTTACATCACAATGAAACATATTGTTGTATAATATTATCGCCACTATCGGTCTCCCACAAAAAACCTTCACATCGAAATGACATTGGAAACCCCTTTTAATTTGACACCTACTCACTTTTTCACTTGTTACCAGCTTATTTTAATTGTCATATGGACCATATGAACACTAGGAGCTGCAATTAAAAATGGTAACATCAAATGTTATACAAATGTTTATGAAAAGAACGTATGAACAATAATTGTTAGAAAATGTTTGAACCTAGTATATGAATTTGTTATATGCGGTTTAGGGTTTGCTATATTTTTTGACTTGTGATTGTGCGGGTGAATGTAGTCGAAAAAATTTCATTAGAACCTTCCCCTTTTAGAAATGCCTCTAGTATTGCAAGTAGTATGACAACATAAATGTTGATGTTTGGCTCATCCCCGATTGGTGTCCATTCTAGGTCTTCATATGAAAACTGAATCTTTTCCTTTGTTATCTCTTGGAAAGGAAGATCGATCATTCTCTGCCATTTGGGCCTCCTTCCCACGCTAAAAATTATTACATGCAATTTTGCATCGTTAATGAAACAATTATTTCATACTTTCTAAAATAATTTTTTGAGTTTTGATTGTTCATCATGAACATGAATACCATCTTAAAACATTAGAAGCATTTGAATTTCTGGCTAATTCAAAAGCCACTTGTATAAAAGATAGTATTGAAATGCAAGAAAAACAACAATTTATAGGACTACCTACTGCTCCTAGTGCATAAGCAAATCACAATATGGTCATCTATAATGTAACATAATAAATATAATGTGATAAATACTGTTACAAAATTAATATTATTTCAAATACATTTATTCAATGTTGAGAGAAACTTCCAATAAAAAATATTATAATCAAATTTATAAATATAATTCACATTATATAATAATATATTTTATGGTGCTTATTTTATTTATAAAATAATATTTTTCAAGAATGATGCATATAAAATAGAAATTATTACATTTAGCTAAAAACAATAAAAACTAACAAAACAAAAACATTTTTTTTAAACAAAAGTTACAAATTAGAAAATTAAAATATTAAAATATTAATAACATCTTATATATATATATATATGCCAAAACATAACAATTAAACAACAATAAAATAATAATCTTTGCAACACCCATGTTCCCTACTTTTTGAAGAAAGTGAACTTACAAACTAAAATTGAAGAATATATATATTTCAAAAAAATTAAATTGAAAAATGTGATTTCTCCACAATGAAATTTATAAAATATGGATATTTCAAAAAAAATTATTTTGTCTTGCATGAAATTATGAATATTATTCATGATTGAATTTTTTTACCTTGTTTAAGGATTTATCATCCGTGAGTAAATTATAAAAGCATAGACTATCTACATCTATAATTTTCCTTATATTTTGTTAGTGTATATTATTAAAAAATAGAAATCACTAGCATATATTTAATAATATTTTGTTAGTGTATATTATTAAATTCCCCACAATGTAGGTATTTCAAATTTTGTGGATAATACAAACTCAATATTATAATGTATAGAATTTTCACACTTTTATTTGAAATTTAGAAATGGTGCTAAACTTTTGAATCGTAATAAAAATTATTTACTATACATTCTAAACAACTAGTATTCAATGGCATACTAAAATGTCTAAAATATACATATAATTTATAAATTGTTGATAAATTGAGGACTATTTTTAGGAACTCTTGCAGTTTTCAACCTTGCTATGCGAACTTCCTTCATCTTCAGTTTATGTAGAGGATCATATTCTATATGTCTTCATTTTACCAACAGGATCGAGAGGAATGAAGCTCTTGGTATTCATATTCACTACACAAAAGAGTAACTAGTACACAAAATAAGCATATAAGCAGAGGTAGTATGTTATATGACAAAACTAGTATACATCATCTAATATGAAAAATATACAATTCAAAGAAAACACCATTTTAGAAAGTTAATATCTATGAAAAATTTCAGGTATGGATAATTTCTCTTCGACGGGTGACTTTAAAAACCTCTACACAGCACAGTCTACCACCTAATGATAGTTGGGCGTACGATGTGGCACCCTAAGGGACAAGCCCCTTCAACACACATCGATTCATGTCTTTGTAGAGGCAATTTCCCCCATATACCGAATTGGGAGTGAAAGTATCACAACAAAGAATTTTTGTAGCTTCAACTTACATCAGACATTCACAACATTGCAATTACCAATATTTAACAACTAACAAAAAAAGTATATATATAAATGATCTACACATTAGTAATATTTACAACTATAATGAATCCAGAAAATCAAACTTTTCCTAACGTATTCCATTTAACACAACTAAGAGCAATGAAATTATATCTAAGAGCTCAAAGATCACTTGCATATTTAATTGAATTTTTTAATATTTTCTTATGATAGAAACAGATCAACATGCAAATCTAGAACTTATTTATGCTTATAGATAATATTAAGAATCATCTCAAACACTTATAACATTAAATGTGTTCATTTTGTTTTACTATAATTATATTAATGTTTGAGTTTGGATTTCAAGACATTTATTATTAAGGTTCTTATTAACAAATATAAATACAAATATTAAGGTCATACTAGTGTGGCTTGAAAATTTTAATTCCGTAAATGAAAACGTGTGGCAAACTGTCGTGTTTTTTAACGTGCTGAAAAACACACTGTGTTTTTCAGCATGTTGAAAAACACACTGTATTTTTCATAAAGATGAAGAAAACACTGTGATTTCCACATGTTAATCACTAAACATTAATTACCTGGTTGTTACATGGTTGTAGAAGTTTTGACTACTACTTTTTCGTTATCATAAGTAATTTATACGTGCATGAATTTGGAGCCCATGAAAACATACGCTAGGATATATTTTTAAAATCCCGAATATGAGGAGGTTATTGCATGGTTGTATAAATTTTTTAGTAAATTCTAAAAGTGTAAAAGGATTTGAAATCTCTAATGAAATCCATAGATAGTGTAGACACCCTAATTTCACATCTATCCTAAATCAATTAATTCCCCTTCCTCATTTCCCACAAAAATACACTTCGAATTAATCAAATATAATTTGATTAATTATCCATTTCAAAATCTAACAAATAATCCAATCCTCACCACATGTCATTATTCTCCATGTTTTTCCACTATTGAATTAAAAATTCAAATTCAAATCCTCACCCACCCTTCGTTGTCCCCACTCACATAAAATCCTCCACTTATGAATTAAAAATATAATTCAAATCCTCACCCATTCTTCGTGGCCCCCCACTCATCTAATCTTGCCCATATTTTCAAACCACTCACCTAATCTTGCACACATTTTCAAACCACTCTCTTAATCTTGCCCGCATTTTCAAACCACTCACCTAATCTTGCCCACATTTTCAAACCTTGATTACTTAAATTAATCTAAGTTAATCACTCCCTCAGGCTATAAATACAACCTTACCCCTCCCCTCTAAACACACGAAGAATAAGCTTTCATGCCATATCTAAGTTCTTGCATCCTTTGAAAAAATAACATCCTTTTGTCTCGTTCATAATGCCAAAATAGCCTCATAATATTTTTTCCCATTTGGTGCAAAGTAAGAGGATCATTGTTGCAGGAAGGTCTTGCTCCGTCTTGAAGAAAAGCACCTACATATCACAAAATCAGGGCTCAATCCAAATTTCCTAGCCCATTCTGAGGTTTGCTACGGAATGCGAAGGAGGAGGTATGATTATTGGTATTTTACTTCCTTATTAGTAGTGTATTTTTCCTAGCTTACAGATAGAGAACATAAATTCATGTGTAAACCCTAGTGTATGACACTCCCCTAGATGTATGAGCATTGGTAGAAAAAATAATCACACTTCACAATTCTACAGCTTGCCGCCTATGCGTGCTCATGATCTGGATGGTTTTCGTAGATGAATTTACCATACGACCTGCAAGGATACATTTTATAGTGATAACCAACAACCTAAAACAAAGGATGGTTTTACAGGACTTTATCAACAATCCCAAATATCTCTGTCCATGAATCTCTCAGGTTTATCCTTTGTGCTTTCTGTCTCATCCCTCTATGTCTTTCACTTACCAGGGATAGTTACATGTAGTTGAACTCACTACTTACTGAAATACTAATACTAAAAATTAGGGAACTATATTAACATTGAGACCATGTTCCAGTTCCCCCCCCTCATTATGTGATACATATTACACTTTATTAATAATGTCAGGATATATTTGTAACATCAAATCCCTGATTGTAAACAGAATTAACACACACACACACACACACCCACTACATGTTGACATTACACACACACACACACACATCACACGTCCTTTTGTAGCTTCATACGGCCTCATGCGTTGGTGACTGATCGAGATGATCGTTGTAGGTGAACCTCCAACCTCAACATTGCCTCCGTCCTTACATGACATCCAACAACCTACTTATCATCATGCAAATTGGACGTTGAAGCTCAAATTTGTCTGTCCACTATGTCTTTCCTTCAGATGCATCATGTCCCCACAAATCTTCACTTTGGTATTGAAAATCCAAAGTAGGGGTCTAGGGGTGGAAGCATTGAGAGCGGGGTCAAGGGGCAGCACCCCTTGCAATGTGAACAGGGCAGCATATTTTCAAATAGGAACTTTGAAGTCATACTGCAAATCTGAATATTATTAGAACTACACATATTATTCATCTTACACTGCCACCACAATAACTGTGCGACCCTGTCATCGGTAACACCGACAAGATGTCATCTGATTGAGGTTTAGCCTCCGTTTCCTCTATCCTCCATGAATGATATGCTGTTTAAATCAACAAATTTGAAATTTGAGGTTCAAATACATACCTTGAACAGACATCAGATTCCACCGAGAATGCGTTCGTAAGGCATTTTTTTTTAATTTTTACAACTTTTGACATCGACTCAAAAAGAAAATTTGGCAACTATGATAAAAGGACTCTATTTGCCTAATAAGTTCATTGAACAACTAATGAAACAGGAGATTTTTTTTTAAAATCAGTATTAACAAGTATTCATATTAACTATAAAAATGAAACCTAAGACTCTGAAAATTACGACTATAAACTCTTTGACGAATACACTCATGACAACACTACACTCAAAACTATAAATTTAAATTCTAAATAACACTCAAACTTTGATAAAACGACATAGTTGACAGAAATCATGCATGAAGACTGAGACTTTTGAGCTTGAGTCTGAATGCCTATAACTAATATGTTAATAGTCGGAGTCATCCAAGTACTAAACTAAGAAATGATTATTAGGAGCTCAAGGCAATACTCTATGAATTAGCAGGTCACATCTTGATAGTACTCCAAATACTGTTGAATGATATGAAGACCAAATAGAAGCAATAATCTGTACATGCACCAAATGCAACTGATTGGAATATTTTCAATGCTAAAATTGACTTGTAACATAAAATGTTAATGAAGAAGAGCGTCATTCAATGTGACGAGAAATCAGCGGATGTACCAACTATGGACCTTTAGTCAATTGAAGAAAAATGCCTAGAGAAAAACACATCTAGGCTTTTACTCATCTGACCACACCTCCATGTCGGATATATTCCCTCAATATCGTGCATGAGTTTAGCTCTGCATTATTCTCAGGTGCTTTGGCTAAATCGAATCGAAATATGCATGCACAAAACTTTGAATGGTGTAAGGGGACAGTGCATATTGAACAATCAATAAGTTGATGCCTAATAGATATTGTCTGGAAGAGATGAGAGAAGTACGATAGTGTAGACACTCGAATCTGATACGCAACAGTAGGTGAAAATTTCAGAATGCTTGTTAACTGATGTGTTAAGAAGACTGTTTAGGTAGCTAAGATGCTCAGATATTAGAATGCACTATTTTTCTTGATTGCATAAAAGCTGCGTAATTAATTCTCATCTTCCACATAGTCAGACCAGGGTGAAATGCTTCGCACTAACAGTTGACCATTGTTGCAATTAAGTATCCACATATGAAACATGCTCAGTGTGCTTGGGATGTGTTGTTAAATGCCAAAGTAGATTTATCATAGCTACACATATAACCACCACTCTAAGATGCCTGGAAGTTGAGATTCTGAAAAGTAGAACGACTGCAATATTTGAGTTGATTGGTAGGTAGTTCACATAATAGATGTTGATTGATCTGGGCCCTATCAATCATATTCTTAAGCTTAATAAGTGTTCTGCAACTAGGTGAAATGCACTACATTGCCAACGAGTCAACAGTGAAGGGACGAATCCAAGAACTTGTGATTTTTGTTCCTCCATAGATACCGAATTTATTACTCCCATCACAGGACGACTAAGACAAGAGATTGCTCTGATACCACTGATAAAAAATGAACTATAATAAACAACACCGAATAACAAGAATATAGAAATTTGAATTCATTCAGGATATCAATTACAATGATAGAGGTTACATTTTATAATGTTTGATCTCCTACAAAGGTGGATTCAAACTTCATCTTCAATCCCTCATATCTCTCTCCATGAATATCTCAGGTTTATCCCTAGGATATCTCAGGTTTATCCCTAGGATATCTCTCTCACCCCTTTATTATCTCACACACCAAAATAGCTACGTGAGTTGTTCTCACAACTCACCCAAATACTAATACTAACTATTACAAACTATATTATTAATATAAGTTCTATAAACTCATTATTAATAATATTACATTTTATTTAATAATGTTACACAATATATTTGGTAACAATGGATCTGAAACCGTTTTAGAGACATGCAATTAGACATTCTATCCAGACTCTCCATCACAATCAAGGTCGAATTAGCCTAAAACTATAGCATGGCATATTCACACAACATAAACTATCCAGTATCGGACTTGTCAATTTATAGAACCTAACATAAAAGGCCCTGACCCTAAAACACATATACCAAACAAAAACAATAGTGGAGTATAGCCCTCACCTTGGACATATAACAAACAACTCAACCTCAAGTACTGGTGTCATGCTCAGGTCAAACTTTTCAAGAGAACAACTAAGCATGTCCATATAAGACTTCCAAAATACCCTAACAAGATATAGGAAATATACTGTCCTACCTTGCTAGATTAGTGAATCCAAGAGTTAAAGTATAGGAAGTTATGGGTATAGTAAAAATTGGGGGATGGTTATATACAATTGTATGCTTAAATTACTCATCTGTATATAAGGTAATTGGGTAATTAGTTCCAACGGGTGGTTGGGATTGAAGCTAGATCTTGTATAGAAGCTTGTGGATGTGCGCTAGTATTGGGTCTATTAGGTAGTGCATTATGGAAGCAGGACATGCATTTAGCACTCCCAATTGTAACCTTTGTTATATATGAAATCAACTACATAATGTGTCAATGGGCGTTTTCACTTATGTAGATTTCTGTGTAGCCACTTTTTGTCACTCAGTATCAAAGCAGGGTGCATTCAATGTTGGTTATCGCAAGATGATCCAAATGCAGTTTATTTACATTGTATGATGATTATATTTTTGCCGACTTTGTAGGAGACAGTATTGAGTACATAGTGTAATTGGAGGAGAGGTAGTCACGCCTCGTCCTCAAACAAAAACCATTGATAGATCTTTGATCCAGATGGTATCATCCAGACACGAGGATGATGCCATTGGATTGTTGGTTGTCCCAAATACAAGTTTTTAAAATGGCAAATGGTTGACTGAAAACACCCATAATGTCTGCAAGACATTTAACGTTTCTAGAGGTCTCTAATATAGCTTTGGGGATAGATAAACTATTTCAACATGGTTTTTACTACATGCTTATGCTTGAATGTAAAATGCCCTTATGTGGAAGACCATTTTTACAGCAGTTGAGATTAAAACATTGATGCTTATCTAGAGATTTGAGGGCGAAAAAAACTCATCAAGGGATATTGACTGAGTTTATTTGAGGCTTCTGTTGGATATATATCTCCAGTTCAAGAATGCAGACACTTAGAATATTATGGACAATTCTTCAAAAGTTTGGTGGTATTGTAGAGATATTTTTCTACTGTTAAAAGGTTTGGTGCCGACAGAACTATAGTCATGCTATGACACGCATATATGTATCAAATCATTGTAAGTGTCCCCTATTTGTTTCAATGCTAGTTCAATCTTATGTATCTGCTACTCTTGGGCCCATTCCACTTCCTGTGGGCTAAAAAGGTTATGAGCAAGGGAAGTTAATGTCATGATTTTCAGTTGTTTTATGTACAGCAAATGCATATAGTAATTTTCTATTTCCCATAGTTATACATCGGCTAGGAAAAAGGTGAAATAGCTCAATCCTCTATAGAACAATAAATTGAAAAAGGAACTATTATGTCTCATCCCAAAACAAAGATTTGTTTATCTTTAGGAGGATTGCATATTTGGTTTCCTTGGCACCACTTCTAGCTATTTAAAGGGCATTCACTTGGTTTGGAAGTTGTTTATGCCTTTACTTTGGAATTTAAATAGCTCTTAGAGTTGGAGCATGCCTTGCTAATCTCTCTCATCCACTGAGAACGGAATGACCCTCACATTAACATCAATTTGGTGTATCTCACTATAGAGTGTTGGCACTACTATGTGTTGAACAACCATGTAAGATTATACAGAGGTTATATAATATGTTCCACGAATATTATCCCATGTGCTTAAAGGACATCATTCGACAGCTAGTGTGCAGATCAGATTTGCGTGGTTTTGAAAATAGTAGATGACAGCCACACAAGTCCGTGTCTTGAGCTTGCAAGGGTAATTTGCACCAGTTGGGTTAAGCGGCTAAAATTTTAGACCCCCTCCTGGGGTGGCATTACTTTGCCCTGAAGGTGGGGTATTCAAAGGTGTCACTTTAGAAGAACACAACTGTGACTTCAAATGTCAATCACTAAACATTGTGTTACCATTCTATTTTTAGCAGCTGGAATCTTCATGTGTAGAAGTTTGGTTGTCATTGGAATGAGTCGTTATGAATTGATCTTAGCCATATTTGTAAAGGGTATTTAGTTGTTAGATAATGGAATTCCCAGCTGAATTTTCTATCTAAATTGGTAAAAAAGTATATATGACCATGATAGGTACTTTTAACCACGATACAACATGTTAAAGAATTCCCGCTTTGAAGAATAATATTGGCATGAAGAGGATTCTATAAGTTTAAATGTAGCTGATAGTGCTTAATCATAAATCACATATCTTGTACAGCCTAGCTTGCTAGGGTATTGAGACATTTAATTCACAGTTTTGTTTCGGTGTTACTATTTGGTTTAATGTGCAAGATCCTTTGGTGTTCAGATTCAGCCCAAATAGGGGTACTTTTCACTGTCATTCAATTGAGTTCCAATGATAACTGAGATAATGAGAGATTGCTGGTATGAGCAATGATTCTAAATTTGGTATCCAAATGTAAGTATTGAGTTCTAGTAAGTTTAGCAGATCCATCCTCTTGCATAATATTATCTTGATCAAACCCTATGTACTTTTCAGACACATTAAAAACACTTTATATATTTACTGATCATGCATGGCTACATAAGCATCTTATATGAATTTTCCACATAGTGTGAAACCTATGTAGTGGCAATACATAATGAGACTTATATAAACCTAAATATGCCATTCTATCATGGCATAATCTATTATCAATGTTGTATTAGTCGTGCAGCTATTAGTTTTATGTGAAGTGTGTCTTAAATTGGCCATACAAATTACCCCTACACAAGTTTATTGTTCCATATTCACATGTTGATTAACTTATCCTTCTGCAAATGTAGATCACGGAGGTACTTTCATAGCACATGTCAAGATTGATGAGTAATCCCACTTGACAGACAATTTCCCTTTCATTAGTGGTGAATTTGAGAGAGTAAATTAAACTTGACTGGACAATTGGAGATGCATAAAAGGGATTAGTTCATATGTAATCTAATTATTGTTATGTAATTACCTGTGTGGCGGAGTGTTGGTGAATTATCTTGGAGAAACTGTGAAGGAGCTTGAATATACTGTAATGGTAAACTCAATGCTAACTGGTAAACTCGCTGAATCCACTTGGATACTAGTATTGCCTCCACATAAACTCGTTGAATCCGCTGGTAATGCGCAGAAGGTGGGCTAAGCGGTGTTCACAGTTTTGGCTATATGCATTATAAAATGATGCAAATATCTAATAAGCTGTTGGCAAACTAGATGGGCAACCAGATGAACCATTTTATGCTAGTAAACTCACCTCCCAAAATGGCGTTAATGCCAGCTAAAAGCAACAACGATACGAAGGATTTGGCAGAAGATTTGGTGAGAGCTTTGACTCCTCCGGCACTGACACAAATTTTTTTGGCACTAACAGAACGATCCTTCCCCTGCCACGTCATTCGAAAGGATGGTCAATGTATGTGCTCCATCATTATTTTTATGGGGGGCAACATACATAGGTGCATTTTTAGTGACGAGTAGCTCTTGTCGTTCGTTTGTAGTAAGATTTAACTTCTTTATCTTTTTGAATTACTACTCCACCTTTTCAATCAATTGCTTTTGAACATAGCAATGGAGGAGAATTATGGGTTTTTACACCCCTTACATGTGTTTCTAAATTGTATCTGCCGTTGTCTTCATGTTTGGAAAATGCACTGGAATAGATTCCTTTGGCCACCCTTTTGAGATCAGCGGGCTCAACATTGTAGAAGACAAGAATAATTTTATTGGTATTTTTGAGAATAAATGAGAGCTCAGCCAAACACCATGGAGACTGTATAAGTGGGGGAAAATATGGCAATATGAAGGAAAGAAGTACGCATGGAAAGTTGTATTTGAGCTCATATGAAATCATCAAAGTGAAGCTTTTCTTTATCTAGAAATAATCAAGGCAATCAAGGGCATCGTAGATTGCCATGGTGAGTGCGTGTTTGATGTCAATACCACAATGGTTTATGAACACATCATAAGGCACTGATGGAGATGATGCAGCAAATGCTTACAATTTCCTCAAAAGCATTTGTGGTCTAAATCCCTGTTGCCATTGATTTCTATTGAGGAGAAACAAGAAACAGTAATGGAGGCGGGTTTGGTGTTAGGGTCTGAAATTGCAAGAGCAAAGCACCCGAGGCTTCAAAGGGAGATGAAAAAATTTGTGGAGAAGACCGCGAGTGAAAGTGGTTTACTTATGAGTATATGTGCCACGTGGATTGTAACCTTTAGAGAACCCTTTTTGAGGTATACCATAGTCCCCACCGAAACATATCTCTACACTGAATGCAAACATGGACGTGTTTGCACCCTTTGATTTTCAACATATGTACGAGAATTTTCTCTGGTCAGTTGATTTCCTGCGATTGTCAATTCTTGATAGCCTCACTTCAACTGTATATATGCCTTCGGCGTAATAAACATACATGTTATGAATAATGGAAATTACAATGATTATGTGAGAAGATCAATAACAACTTGAAAAAGATCATAACATAAGGGATCAAAATTAAATAAAATATAATGTGTTTTTCAAAGACCAAAAGTAATAAACTCTCAAGATTAAAAGATCGGGAATGACTTTAAATTAGTGTAAATCATAATCAATAGGAAGAGTAAAAAAATGATAAGATATTTGCATATAATAAATGAATAATTTGTAGAATATAACACAACATAAGAGATATGGGGGCCAAGATTGCCCAAATATTCAATATATGCAGAATAATACCCTTAAGGTAGGGAAACACCATACAATGCTCTTTAAGGAAGGAGTAACTCCACAATATCCCAAGATGGGAATCCACTTCGAGGGGGATACCTCCAATATACCTCTACCAAGTAGAAGACTCAAATCATACATCCATCACATCCTCATAATGATACTCACATCCTTTAAATAGGATGGGTAACACCTTATTCCAATGTAGGCTGACTCATTACCCAATACAACTAATTCCTATGTGAGCCCATATAACTAACTAAGGGGATGTGTGCCACATGTCGGCATCTCCATCAACCCATATACATTATAATATCATATTCCATGTGAACCCATACATATAACTAAGGGGATGTGTGCCACATGTCAGCATCTCCATCAACACATATATATATTATATTATCATATCCCAAGGTACATAGCATTGCCTCCCTCTTTGACATGTTTCGTCCGTGAAACATAAGAAGAAGCCATATAATGAGTGTGCTTTAAATTATTGCACACTTTTTGCCATGCTCGATCATCCAACCACCCATATGAAATCCTAGTGGGTGATGCTACTCCAAACCTGATTCCATATTCCATTATGCTCATCTGATTTCATCATGATCCATATGTGTTCCTTCTTGGCATCCATGCATATCCATAATGATTATTCCTGTGATTCCATGTCATACAATTATTGTTCCATTGATTCCATGTATAGCCAAAATTATTGCTCCTCCAATTCCCATATATTCATATAGATTGCTTACCTCATGTGTCCTAGTATGTCTCCATGATTGTTTCCTCTCATGATGATGGGGGTGTCTATATGGTTCAGCCTTAATATGCTCAACCTTATCAATCTTTTCCTCTTCTAACTTGTTTGTTATTTCTTTTTTCTCTTGAGTAGAGAAATTATTTTTGAATTTTTCATCATGTTATTCATCCTCTCCTTCTGATTCATCCTTATCCCCTTCTTCACCATCTTCAAATTCATCTTTGTGATCCAATTTTACATTACTTTTTTCCTTGCTAAGTGTGATATCTTGCAATGTAATTTTCTTTCGCTGTACCATAATTTCATGAATTTATTTTACAAATTAATATTAATTGTTCCCAATGTCTCTAACCAAGGATACCCGAGAATAATATCCATACCATCCATATCTAAAGCATAAAAATCTGAATGTAAAACATATTTATCCATAGAAAGCTTTAAATCTTCAAAATCTTGAATCTGCTTACCACCCATTTAAGATTCCTTGATATGATTTTTTTGCACATGTAGATTGTGAGCTACATCCATATTGATGACGTTATATTTTCTGCTAGGGTTTATGGAAACAATTACCTTTTTTCTTTGAATGCACCCTTCAAACTGAAATATTGAAGCTTCCTTCCTTGGAGATGCACTATCCTGTGTAGTAGCTTCATTATCAACATTTTCTTCTTCTTCTTCTTCTTCTGATGCTGCCTCTACTTCTTCTTCTTCTTATACTTTTGGTTTTGCTTCTTCTTTTCTTTCCCATTTTTCCATGAAAACTTGTTCCAGTTCCTCCAAAGACCAATTAGACTTTTCCTTTTCTAACTCAGAAAACCAAATCTGTGCAGGGCCACTAATCCATAACTTGAATAACCAAATATATGATGGTTTAGAGAATTTATCCCTAAATTTTTTCCACCATTCTCTAGCATCAATCTTGCCATCTCCAAAAAAAGTTACCATCCCCATGATCCACAAAACTAGGGTTTTAGGAATAGGCCCTTTTGATTAAAACTTGTTCTAACACTTTCGGCTAAAGTTCGGAAAAAAACCAAAAATCACATAACACAAACCCAAATTTAATTTTTTAGAGATTTCCGAAAATGTAATAAATTCAGGAAAATTCCTAAAATCGTGGCATGTGGAGCAAAATAGTGAAAAAAATAAAACTGCAATAACTCTGACAAAATAGATCTATTTTTTTTGAAATTTCAGTGGTATGACCTTTGAATATATTCACATCAACGCCAAAAAAATTATTTCCTAATTCATCATTATTCAGAATATATATATGAAACCTTAGAATTAGGGTTTCAAACCAAAACGAACATATCTTTCGAAAACCAGCTCCAAAAAATATGAAATTTGGAGGGAAGATCACTTGAATTATGTTTCTATTTCCCACAAAAAAATATGAAAAATTCCAGGTCGTTCTCCAGATATAGGTGAATCACCAACATTAGGGTTTCATCCCACAAATTGCATGGATCGCTGCTCTGATACCACTTGATAAGATATTTGCATATAATAAATGAATAATTTGCAGAATATAACACAACACAAGAGATATGGGCAGCCAAGATTTTCCAAATATTCAATATATGCAGAATAATACCCTTAAGGTAGGGCAACACCATACAATGCTCCTTAAGGAAGGAGTAGCTCCACAATATCCCAAGATGGGAATCCACTTCGAGGAGGATACCTCCAATATACCTCCACAAAGTAGAAGACTCAAATCATACATCCATCACATCCTCATAATGATACTCACATCCTTTAAATAGGATGGGTAACACCTTATTCCAATGTAGGCTGACTCATTACCCAATACAACTAATTCCTATGTGAGCCCATATAACTAACTAAGGGGATGTGTGCCACATGTCGACATCTCCATAAAACCATATACATTATAATATCATATCCCATGTGAACCCATACATATAACTAAGGGGATGTGTGCCACATGTCGGCATCTCCATCAACCCATATATATTATATTATCATATCCCAAGGTACATAGCAAAAAAATCCCAAATAGAAATATAAATACTATAAACTGTGTACAAAATAACAAGAAAAAATAATTGGTCCATCAATGGAAAAAATGTGACATAAACACAGAAACATACAAAACATGCCTTCGATGCGATTTTATGGCATTGGAGAAATAAAATATTTCATATACACAAAATCACTTAAGATGCATAATATTAAGGAATTCTTCAAAGGTTTATGTTCTAGTGTAGAAAGGTGATATGCCCCTCACCCAAACTTATATATCATAATAAATATGCATAACCAATTGGGATTAATTTTCCTTTTTTGTTCCTTGTCGACATTGATATTTAGATGATTTTATTTCAATATTGTCCATTACCAAATTGAATTCTCTCAATAGATTATAATCAAGTATATTTAAGTATTTAAAGAACATCAACAAAAATGAGCCTTATTGTTGTAGTGACCACCCGAAAGCTGACCAGAAAAGCACACCAATTTTTTTTGAACCAGAATTTCGAATCACCATCACACAATCAAGGACGGATATTGATACCTCTCAATTTCCTACTCTTATGTTTAACAATCAAACACATACAAGTAGTTTGGAGTTAGCTAACATGATATATTAAGTTGTGTCATTCATTTTAGCTTGTATAGTTTGCTTCCATTCTGACATAAGTGAATTAATCACGTGCATAACATTAAGTACGCTTACCTAGATGTTTTTGCACATTATTGTTCATCTAATTAACTAATGCATTATAGATAATCCAATTAAACATGTGCATACATTTCCATTCATTCAAATTATGCGAACAAGAACATTATAAGTACAATTCCATCAACAGGTTTATATATTATTTTTATAATGCATCCTAAATGTTAACTTATAGGTTACATCGTTATCATAAACCACAATGAAACATGATGCAAGTTTGCAAACAACTAACGAAAAATATTCAAAAAACTTTCAATAATAGAACATGACTAACAACAACTAACTTAACCAAAAGTTACAAGTTATAAGTTTTTTTACAAATGAATAAGAGTTTTCATTTACAGAGTTTTTCAATACATAATGGTTTACATATATTCAATATACCATGTTTGCATTTTCTTTGTCTCAATATATATATACAATAGATATCATCAAATACAATCTATAAAACCAACTGTCTAAAATAATAATAATGCAATAAGTATTATACAATATATCACAACTACGATATGCAATTACTTATCAAGTGAAAATGAGAGAAAGAGTATCACTGATGCACTTTACCTACAACCACAAGCCCAACCCTTCACTCAAAAAAATATGTGAGTAATTAATAAGGTAAGGGAGAATACCTTGTGTATATAGTCACCAAATAAGTGGTAGAATTATGAACAAGGAAAACATCAGTAGTAATGAATATAATTTTAACCAAAGTACTTAGGATAAAAATAGGTACACATTCCTAATGAAATCTGAAAATGAACCAAGGCATGAATTAATCCCACCTAACTAATCATGAGGAAAGACCTTAGTACCTCATTGTCAACCTTTAACCCCAAGTACTTGTCATATGTGAAACTGCATTAGGCAACTGTTGTCAAAATTCCCCCCCGGGTAAATCTCGATAACATGCATCAAAAGTTGCAGAAAGACAAATAGGCCGATCCAAGAAAAATCGTGAAAATCGGCTAAGTCCTAGTCCAAGGAGCAATCGGGACATTTGGGACAAAAGTACGCGGCTGGCGCGAAAAGCCGATCCGGCCGAAAGAAGGGGAAGATTTGGTTAACTGCTGAGAGGGACGCTTTTGGGACAAGCGGGCCAGGAAGGCGCGAACCGGCCGAACCGGGCGAAAGAGGTCCAAACAGTCCGAAGGAAAATTGGGACAAGCGGGCCAGAAAGGCGCGAACCGGCCGAACCGGGTGAAAAAGGTCCAAACAGTCCGAAGGAAAATTGGGACAAGCGGGCCAGAAAGGCGCGAACCGGCCGAACCGGGCGAAAGAGGTCCAAACAGTCCGAAGGAAAATTGGGACAAGCGGGCCAGGAAGACGCGAACCGGCCGAACCGGGCGAAATGAACACAAAGTGTCCAAAATCAAACGTGACATCCGGGACAAATGGAGGCGAAGTACGTGAAGGAGCCGAATTAGCCGAGGACCAATCAGAAGCTGCCACTGGTCCTGACAAGAGAAAAGTCAAAAAGTCAAAGGGGCGAGTTTTTTGAGCACCGATCCGAACCAATGAGATAATGCCACGTGTCCTAGCTAGGGCCCACATAGAAAATTCAAAAGACAGCCCGCCGAAAAGGCAGTGGAGAGAAAATCGTGTGACCAATCAGAGCCTGCCACGTGTCATCCAAGTGGCAGAGCGCGGGACGAATTTCAAAAAATCCGTTTTCGCCTGTTCCGTGCCCTAAATCTTCAGATCGTCATATCTTTTGATCCTGAACTCGGATTTGCAGGTTCTTTATATCAACGGAAAGCTGGTGAAATTCTCTACACGTTTCCGGGGTCAATCTTGCATTTTGGTTCAGTTTGGAGGATGAAAATCAAGAAAACGCCTCCGGCGCGAAACACCAAACAGAAGTAATGCGTCAACCAACAGTTTTAATGCAGCAGACAGTTCGCCGCTTCTGCTAGGCAGCCCGCCGTTTTGACAAGATCCGCCGCTTCTGCCATAATGAGATGAGTTAAGTGCATTCTGGAGGTGGTTGGAGCAGATTTCGAATTCCTCTCTCTTTTCTCTCTCATTCTTCCTATAAATTGTAAGGAGGGGCTTCTTTCTAATGTTGGACATTTCTGTTTTGCAACCCCTCCCTTCTCTCCTACTTGCAAGAGAATTCGTGGAGTTTTCAAGCCTCCCATATGGACTGTAATACCACTATTATCTCTTGGCCACTGCAATGTATTGAATCAATCCTTTGAGCAATATATACATGTCTGTGATTGATTTTAAATCCTCTCATGTATTCATTGTTGTCTTTCTGATCTCTCATTGTATTCCAGTTACCGTGCTTAGTGTGGTATCGCATCTATATGGTCTGTGTTTATTTTGTTGCAAAGCTTATGTCCTTCATTCCTCGGTGCATCACCTCCATAGCTTAGGTTTATTTTTATGCATTTCTCTCTCCCTGTCTCCTTGGTAGTTAGATTAGTTTTTTGGGTGAACCTCTGCGTTTTATTGGTGCACCTGAACAGAGGAATAGGAACCAGCCTTTCTCTGGAGAATCCTTCTCATTTTTCAAGTCCCACACTTGGAGAAAGGATTCAATGTTATGCAATCACACTGGATGCCTGAGTGATCAACCTAGAAACTTGATCTGCATCCAGGGGTGCTGTGATTTTGCATCAACAGTTTTGGCACTCCCGGTGGGACCTAGAAGTCTCATCTTTATTGCAGCAAGGTTGATATGCAGCTGCTGCAATTTTCTTGCTTAAAAGAGCTATTATTTGCATATCTGGCGACTCCAAAGGGAAGAATCAACTGGTTTCAGCAGTACAGGCCTAAAAGCTTATGAGAAGAATCACAAGGTCAAGAGCTGGAGAAGAGGAAGTGTTGTTTGAATATCTGCAATTATCTCCAAGAAGAAGGCAAAGAGGAAGAAGGATTCAAAGGTCTCCATCTCCACCAAACAGAACTCTCTCAACTCCTCCACCTGACAGGCCTTTCTTTCAATATACAAGGGTTTTAAGACCAATCAGAATGGCGCAACCAGTGAACCCCTATGTCAACTTCACAGGCAGCAGCCCACTTGCTCTCAATGCACAAAATCCAATCCCAGTTGCAGCACTGAAGAACATTCCATACTTCACTGGAGAAAATCAGACCACTCCTGGTGATCACGTCAAGGACATTGCTAACATTTGTGCAATCCATGAGATCGATGAGATGCAAGTAGCTGTCAAATTGCTGGCGTCTTCATTCAAGGGGAAAGCATTGCAATGGTTTAGGGGTCTTGAGGCTGGCTCTATCACAAACTGGAATCAGCTTTGTATTGCACTTCATGATCAATTTGGAGATAAGGGAGACAACTTGTCTCTTTTGGAGCAGCTGACAACCATCAAGAGAGCCTCCAACGAGCAGCTAACTGACTTCAACTTCAGATTTCAAAGATCTTGGGATAGAATTCCAGTAGCAGTCAGGCCAACAGCAGGAGGTGCTTTTCTATACTACCTTAAAGCTTTAAATTCTGATATTTCTATGTTGATTCAATCTATGGGAGGCACAACTATCCCTGCTGCATATAGTATTGCCATTAGAGCTGAAAATTGTCTGATTCAAGCTGGCAAACTAGCTCCTAGGCCTCCAATGCCATTATACCCAAGTATAGAGAGCCCAAGTGCTAGTCAAGCACCTGTCTTAGCCCCTATTCCCACTCCTAGGAATCAAAGTTCGAATGAAGCTTCCACTTCATCCCCAAATGCCCCAAATGAGCTTCAAGAGGTCATGAAGCAACTGCAAAATTTAGGTAATGAACTGGTCACACTCAAGAGGCAGCAAGCTCAGGGTTTTAAACCTTCGTATCAGCCTCAAGCTCAACCTAATAGGCAGCCATATCAGCCTCAAAGACCACCTAATCCAGCTGCAAATGTGAATCAAACAAGGCCGCCTGTCAATAGACCTTTCCAGCCCTATAATCCAAATGCCATATCTGCCTCTAAAGCATTAGTACCAACACAAAATAACATGGCACAGGAGTACGACTGGTGTTACCCTTGCAATCTACCTCACAATCAGTCAGCATGCTTCAATGGTGCACTAAATCAGGCCTTGATGGTGCAAACCATTGGTGTTGCTCAAGATCCAAGCCAGGAGGAGAATCAACAGCAACAAGAAGGACCTCCAACAGAAACCACATTGACAAATTGGCAAACGGAAGACTTCTGTGGAGTTAACCAACAGCCTTTTCAAAGCATGGCTGCCAATACACGGTCAAAGAAGAGAAACATAGAAGAGGGACAACAGTCTAATTCAGTTGTTTCTCAACCCACTCTTACGCAACAAGGGGGCAGCAGACCAAGCATAGCTCCAAATGTGCAAAATCAACTTAAGGTACCTGTTGCAGCAATACATGCACCTGTTCAAGTCCCAGATAAGGTGGTACCAAGTAAGGGGCAGTAAAAGGACAATTTATCCCCTTTCAACATCATCGATCAAATGAAGAAGACACATGTGAACTTTTCCATGTGGGAATCACTGGCAATCCCAGGACAACGAGATTTATTGCAAGCTGCAATGACCAATTGGTCTGCCACAAATGTATCAAACCAGGGACATGAGAAAGTTCTCACTAATGCAGTGCAACATGATGGGGGGCAGACAAGAAAAAATTTGAAGCCTCCGCCTTTCTATGTTTCATTGGTTGTTGGAAACCACTTGGTGCACAACTGCATGTTGGATTCAGGGGCCAGTAGTTCGGTGATGCCGAAGCAAATAGCGGATCAGCTAGGTTTGAAATATGAGCCAGTGCTGAAAGGAGTAGTACAGCTAGATGGAACGGCAGTGGGGACTGTTGGAATCATCAAGGAGTTATGTCTAACACTACATTCCTGTCCTAATGTTACAGTTTTGCAAGATGTGTCTGTGATTGACCTTCCGCCACTCTTTGCGTTGTGTCTTTCAAGAGACTTCACTGCGAAAATCGGTGGATATTTATCTGCAGATTGGTCGCACATGATTTTTAGGACAAGGTATGGAGCCAAAGCAACAATCAGGTCAGAACCAATTGCCAATTTCCATATTGAGCCCTATGTACCAGGCCCTATCAATGCAAATTGCTCAGCTTTTGATCAGGAGGAATGTTCAAGTGATCTAGAAACAGGTACTAAGGTCGAGGGAATTCCTGATTTAACTTTGGATGAATGGGCAAACAAAAGTCATGAATTTGACCCATACAAAGAAATTGAAGAATCTGAATTAGGCGTGTATTGTATACATGAGGAAAATTCACCCATTCCTGGCATCATCCAGCCTGAACAAAGAGATGAAAACAAAATTTGGAGATTATTCTTCGATGGTTCGAGAAGCAGACAAGGTGCTGGAGGTGGTGCAATGTTAATTTCGCCACAAGACATCAAGTATTATTCAGCTTTTCGTTTCCAGTTTTCTTGTTCAAATAACACCGCTGAATATGAAGCATTGATTCATGGACTTCATTGGGCCAGGAAAAAGGGCATAAAGAACTTGCAGGTGTTTGGAGATAGCGAGCTGATCGTCAACCAAGTTAGAAGACTTCATGCTACAAAGAACGACTTGCTGAGGAGCTACAAGAATAGGGTATGGGACCTCATTGAGGATTTCGAAGCTTTCAACATTGTGTCCATACCCAGGAAGAAAAATGAAGCCACAGATAGGCTCGCAACAGTTGGAGCGACATTTGATGTGGTTGACAACATCAGAAGGGAAAAAATACAGCCACACGTCCATGTGGTTGTAAGGCCAGCAGTTCCAGATAATAACACAAGCTGGCAGGTGTTTGAGAACGATCAACAGATCGTCAATTTCTTACAAGAAGAGGCTGAATTTTCAGCTAGGAATCAAGACAGATTAGAGCAGCAATATGGGGATCAAGTAGTACAGTTGCGGACAAACAAACTTCCTAAGGGTTTGGTAACATTGGAGTCTATCTTCAACCCTAACGACTAGTTTCGTAAAGAAAAGGCCAACATGCAGGTCAAGAGAGAAGATTCAGAGCTAATTCCGGTTGGGGAAGGCAAAACACTTCAAATTGGCAAAGTGGCCACTGAACAGGAGAAATCAGATTTCATACAACTTTGCCAAGAGTTTCCAGATGTCTTCGCTTGGAGCTATAAAGAATTAAGAGGATTCGATCCAAATTTGGCACAACATACCATAGAATTGGATCCAGATGCTAAGCCCGTCAGGCAGAAGCAGAGACCAGTCAACCCTCACATTGAGCCTCTAATGAAGAAAGAACTTAACAAGCTAATCGAGGCAAGTATTATATTCCCTATCAAGCACTCAAGCTGGGTTGCGAACTTGGTTCCTGTCAGGAAGAAGAGTGGAGAAATCAGGTTGTGTGTGGACTTCTGAGACCTCAATAGGGCATCTCTCAAAGACCATTACCCGCTTCCTTCAATGGAACAAATATTGCAAGTAGTATCCGGTTCAGAGAGATTCTCTCTCCTAGATGGCTATTCAGGGTACAATCAGGTGATGGTGAAAGAAGATGACCAATTCAAGATGGCTTTCACCACCAAATGGGGGACCTATGCCTACAAGAAAATGCCATTTGGGCTATCAAATGCTGGAGCCACCTTCCAAAGGGCAATGGATATGGCATTCAAGGGGTTGATCAATAAAATAGTTTTGATATATCTCGACGATATCACTGTATTCTCAAAAAATGCAGCGGATCACCTCTGCCATTTGAGGCAAGTATTTCAGAGATGTAGAAGATTTGGGGTATCATTGAATCCCAAAAAATGTATATTCTTGGCTCACGAGGGAAAACTTCTAGGCCATATTGTTTCAAAGGAGGGGTTGACGATTGACCCAGAAAGAGTTGAAGCAATTCGAGCATTGCCATTGCCAAGCCACAAGAAGGCTCTTCAAAGCTTCTTGGGAAGGATCAATTTTGTCCGTAGGTTTGTTCCAAATTTTGCTGCTCTTGTGAAGCCAATAACGCTGATGTTAAAGAAGAGCATGGCATTTAAGTGGACATCAGAAAGCAAGGCAAGTTTTGAGGCAATAAAAGAGGCTATATCTCAAGCTCCGACTCTCGTCAATCTAGACTTCTCCAAGGACTTTGTGCTATACGCCTTTGGTGGTGGGGAAACGATTTCTGCAATCCTGGCACAACAAAACAAAGAAGGGTTAGAGCAACCAGTTGCTTTCTTCAGTCAAGGCTTGGAGGAATTCGAAACTAGGTACTCTTTCATTGAAAAGCATGTCCTTGCAGTGATCAGGAGCTTAAAGAAATTCAAGCACCTAGTCTCAAACAACAAGATCCAATTGTTGGTCTCTCATGCGGGAGTTAAAGACTTCCTTCTAAACAAGGATCTGAATGAGAAGCGTGCAGGATGGATAACTCGTGTCATGGAATATGACATCGAGATCAAGGTCACCAAACTAGTACGTGGGAAGGGACTATGCGAGCAGCTAGCCTTGAGTCAACAAGTTGGAACAGGTAATGAAAAAGACGCTGTCCTGCTGTTACAAGATGATCAAAAACAGGAAAATGATGATGTGTCCACTCCCTGTTGGACTCAGAATATGATACATTTCCTACATACAGGCATGTGCCCTCCAGAGATGAACAAAGCAAAAAGAAGGTACTTCAGATTACAAGCAGTTCCTTATGTACTTGTTGATGGTATTTTGTTTAAAAAGGACATCAACGGTGTTCTATTGAGATGCATCGGGACAGGTCAGATTGAGAGGATCTTACAAGAGTTCCATGACGGGGAGGCAGGAGGCCATTTCACCCCACGAGTAACAGCTCTCAAAATCATGAAAGCTGGTTACTACTGGCCTGCTATGTTCAATGATTGCTACTCATGGGTTAAGAGATGCAAGAGATGTGCATTCTTCACAGGGAAAGGAAGGTTAACAGCACTGCCCCTTCGCCCAATTTCAGTAGATCATCCATTCATGCAGTGGGGATTGGACTTCATTGGAGTCATCAATCCCAATTCGAGTCAAGGTCACAAGTGGATTCTTACAGCAACAGACTATTTCACCAAGTGGACCGAAGCAGTAGCGCTCAAAGAGGCAAACGAGTCCAACATACTAGAATTTTATGAAGGAATAGTGACCAGGTTCGGTGTGCCGGCCACTATCATATCAGATAATGCATTGGCATTCATAGGTTCCAAGATTACGGAATGGGCTGTCAAGAATGCAATCTACTTGAGCACCTCTTCAAATTATTGCCCGCAGGGTAATGGACAAGCAGAGTCCACAAACAAGAATTTGCTAAAAATCATCAGAAGGACTCTGGATGAAAATCAAAGAGCATGGCATACAAGGCTAAAATCAGCATTATGGGTCGACAGAATAACACCAAAGAGGTCAACAGGTAATTCTCCCTACAAGTTGGTTTATGGGAAGGAGGCAGTATTGCCTATATCATTAGAATTACCAGCCTTGGAGCTCATGAAGCAGCTTGAGTTATCTGAGTTCGAACCAATGGAGGTCAGGTATGCAGAATTGATGGAATTAGAAGAAATCAAAGAACATGCAGTTCAGATGATTGAAAAGGATCAGGCCGTAGTAAAGAGATGGTTTGATAAGAGAACTACAACAAAGACCTTCCAGGAGGGGGACATAGTTCTGAAATGGGATGCAGATCGGGCAAAACCAGGAAGGCATTCCAAGTTTGACGCCATCTGGAGTGGTCCCTACATGATCATGGGGTGCAAAAGTAGTAATGCCTTCCAATTGTCTGCATTGGATGGAGAGGAACTTCCGATTCCGGTTAACGGAATCCATCTTAAACATTGCTACTAAGAGAAAGGTTTGCCCTTGTAAATATTAGTTTAGATCTTCCTTAATTCCTCTAAGTGCGTATGCACATTGTCCTGTTGTAATTAGGTTTCTATTTCCCTAAGTGCTTTGGCACAGGTTTCGCTGCTCTCAGGTTGTTTTCTACAGTTCAAAGTGTTGTTGGAGAAGAAGTTGCAGTATCAGGCTTATTTCAGGTTATTGCTTAACTCCATGCCCAATAGATCGCTAAAAGGCCACTGATCATTCACCTAGCAGGCAGGTGACCCGCTGAGTTGTCAAAACTGTTGTCAAAATTTCCCCCCCGGGTAAATCTCGATAACATGCATCAAAAGTTGCAGAAAGACAAATAGGCCGATCCAAGAAAAATCGTGAAAATCGGCTAAGTCCTAGTCCAAGGAGCAATCGGGACATTTGGGACAAAAGTACGCGGCTGGCGCGAAAAGCCGATCCGGCCGAAAGAAGGGGAAGATTTGGTTAACTGCTGAGAGGGACGCTTTTGGGACAAGCGGGCCAGGAAGGCGCGAACCGGCCGAACCGGGCGAAAGAGGTCCAAACAGTCCGAAGGAAAATTGGGACAAGCGGGCCAGGAAGGCGCGAACCGGCCGAACCGGGTGAAAAAGGTCCAAACAGTCCGAAGGAAAATTGGGACAAGCGGGCCAGAAAGGCGCGAACCGGCCGAACCGGGCGAAAGAGGTCCAAACAGTCCGAAGGAAAATTGGGACAAGCGGGCCAGGAAGACGCGAACCGGCCGAACCGGGCGAAATGAACACAAAGTGTCCAAAATCAAACGTGACATCCGGGACAAATGGAGGCGAAGTACGTGAAGGAGCCGAATTAGCCGAGGACCAATCAGAAGCTGCCACGTGTCCTGACAAGAGAAAAGTCAAAAAGTCAAAGGGGCGAGTTTTTTGAGCACCGATCCGAACCAATGAGATAATGCCACGTGTCCTAGCTAGGGCCCACATAGAAAATTCAAAAGACAGCCCGCCGAAAAGGCAGTGGAGAGAAAATCGTGTGACCAATCAGAGCCTGCCACGTGTCATCCAAGTGGCAGAGCGCGGGACGAATTTCAAAAAATCCGTTTTCGCCTGTTCCGTGCCCTAAATCTTCAGATCGTCATATCTTTTGATCCAGAACTCGGATTTGCATGTTCTTTATATCAACGGAAAGCTGGTGAAATTCTCTACACGTTTCCGGGGTCAATCTTGCATTTTGGTTCAGTTTGGAGGATGAAAATCAAGAAAACGCCTCCGGCGCGAAACACCAAACAGAAGTAATGCGTCAACCAACAGTTTTAATGCAGCAGACAGTTCGCCGCTTCTGCTAGGCAGCCCGCCGTTTTGACAAGATCCGCAGCTTCTGCCATAATGAGATGAGTTAAGTGCATTCTGGAGGTGGTTGGAGCAGATTTCGAATTCCTCTCTCTTTTCTCTCTCATTCTTCCTATAAATTGTAAGGAGGGGCTTCTTTCTAATGTTGGACATTTCTGTTTTGCAACCCCTCCCTTCTCTCCTGCTTGCAAGAGAATTCGTGGAGTTTTCAAGCCTCCCATATGGACTGTAATACCACTATTATCTCTTGGCCACTGCAATGTATTGAATCAATCCTTTGAGCAATATATACATGTCTGTGATTGATTTTAAATCCTCTCATGTATTCATTGTTGTCTTTCTGATCTCTCATTGTATTCCAGTTACCGTGCTTAGTGTGGTATCGCATCTATATGGTCTGTGTTTATTTTGTTGCAAAGCTTATGTCCTTCATTCCTCGGTGCATCACCTCCATAGCTTAGGTTTATTTTTATGCATTTCTCTCTCCCTGTCTCCTTGGTAGTTAGATTAGTTTTTTGGGTGAACCTCTGCGTTTTATTGGTGCACCTGAACAGAGGAATAGGAACCAGCCTTTCTCTGGAGAATCCTTCTCATTTTTCAAGTCCCACACTTGGAGAAAGGATTCAATGTTATGCAATCACACTGGATGCCTGAGTGATCAACCTAGAAACTTGATCTGCATCCAGGGGTGCTGTGATTTTGCATCAACAACAACCATGCCCATCCATAGAGTTCACTCCCTAGATCATATACACATATCTCTAAATATTCTCATTCACAAATCAAAATAACAAGTTTATATTTCACTCACCTATGAAACTGATTAAAAAACAAGGAAAAACTAAGGAAAAAACACAAGTGATTAGAAACCCTCATGGATTTCTCATACCACATATGAAATTTTACATTACAAGGATCCTAACCCTAATTCACGAATTAATACGAGGGAACTATACTGTCCCATAAATAGTCTCATAATGCGCAAGATATTTTTATGTATTTCAATTTTAACTAATTTATGCCATCATCTTAACATATTTTAATCGTTATACATATCATTTTAAGTATGATATTTCCAAGTGTTTATCTTGTGTCTAATTTACCAAATTATGGGTTACCATGTGTTGGTCGTCAGATAGGACTTTACGAAGAGCAACAGTCAAGGGACAAGAAGTCCCTCCTATTTAATGGGAGAGGTTCCCTTATTCAGAAATGAACTTATTTACAAATGTACAAGACATGATTTGTTGGTTAAACTTGGATATCACGAAAGTGTTTTCTATGAAGATCATCAATTACAAAAGGACTGAGGAAATGAGAGTACGGGAAAGAGCAGAAAGGCAACATGCAGAATTATAGATATCAGAGTAATTCTTTATGTATGCGAAGTCACAGTGAATTGAAACAAGATCATTCGTATCAGATAAATAAGATGGAATTTAAAGACACAAAGTTCTGTAAATAACATCTGCTTAGAACACAAATTTT
Organism: Taxus chinensis; assembly: GCA_019776745.2. Lineage (NCBI taxonomy): Eukaryota > Viridiplantae > Streptophyta > Pinopsida > Cupressales > Taxaceae > Taxus > Taxus chinensis. The sequence goes on along the minus strand of CM034153.1, from coordinate 78,939,607 downwards.
CTTAACATAACACAGATTCATTAATCAAGGAAACAAATTTCCTTCTTGGTTATACAAGATCACCGTGCTTGCAGAGTTGAAGAGTATGAAATCGGTAAGACTAACAAACTTGAGACAAATGATCTTCACAAAGAAAATAAATGAAAGCTTAGGAATAACAGAGATCAGATAGACAAAGAATGGAAAGTCCTTCTGTATTGATTTCTTTATAATCTATTTACATTTTTAGAAAATATGCCAAGTTTTTCCTCCTTTCAGAATGGCGTGGAAAGGCCATTATATAGCTTACAAATCAGTTACTCTTTGTAACCGCTTCTTTAACCAAGAAAAGTTAAGGACTGCCAATCGCAATACCTCAACCTTCTTACAAAGAAAACGGAAAAAGAAAGGGAAGAAGAGAAAAGAACAAGGAGAAGAAGACAGGTGGCCAGTCGCTGAGAGGGACCCACCGACTTCAGAATCCGCTGCCTGAATTTCTTTAACGCCTCAGCTATGTCTCTGCCACGAGGAACTGACGTGTTGGCCGTAGATTGACAGTCCAAAATCTAAGACATTTCTCCATCTCTTTATCAAACTCGAATGGGTATGATAATCTTTGCTTGGCTTCTTCAACGGCAGACTCGAGCGGTGAACATTTGTTCCTCAGTTCCTGAAATTTGATCTTCATATTGGGTATTAGCAGAAAGAGATAAGTATGCAATGGTATTTGACTCGGGAAGGAATTTCAGACGCAAATGGGATATACGCGCAGGCCGAATTAGGTTGCAAGGGTTCGAGCAACAAGATAGCATTTTGGAACGCAATGACAAGAATTGCAAAAGTGGCAATTCGGGTGTTTCGGCCGTTATATAGGTCCGTTTTGGAGAGAGAAAATGGTGATCAATGCGCATTAAATATGGAACATATCTTTTGACTTGGGACAGATTTGAATGAAAGCAGCGATATTCGGGTAGAGCGGCCGAAAAACTAAGTATGAATGGCACTTGGTTCGCTTGGGACATGTGAGACGCGAATGCGCGAAACACGCGGCTCGGCCGATTCGGGCGAAACAAGGAGAAGACGCACAAATGCATTTTGGGACATTTGGGACGAAAACGCGCGAAGGACGCGATTCGGGTGGCCGAAATTGGAACAACTCGCCGATTTGGGACAACACGAAAGCGCGAAGTACGCGGTCGGACATTTCGGCCAAAAAACAGCTTGCCCGCTTTGAACTTGGACATTTGGAACATGAAAGTGTCACAAAGTACGCGGTTCGGGTGTTTCGGCCGAAAATGGAACAACTTGCACTTTTGACTTGGGAACACTTGGAACATGAAAGAGCGAAGTACGAAGTACGCGACTCAGTTGGGACGTTTCGGCCGGAAAATGGAACAACTTGGCCCGGGGAACAGATTTTGGGGACATTTGGGACATGAAAGAGCGAAGTACGCGGTTCGGGCGTTTCGGCCGAAATTGGAACAACTCGCACTGTTTGACTTTGGGACAGTTGGGACGAAAAGTTCCGACGAAGTACGCGGTTCGGGCGGATTTCGGCCGAAATTGGAACAAAAGCGCACTTTTGAAATTGGGACATTTGGAACACGAAAGAGCGAAGTACGCGGTTCGGGCATTTCGGCCGATCGGGGAACAGAGCGCACTTTCTGACAGGCCCGAAAATTGGGGACGGCCGATCGGGGAGCAGAGCGCACTTCGGAACTTGGGACAACAAAAATGTCTGACAGGCCCGAAATACATACAAAATGACCCAAAAACTGCAGACTTTTCTCAATTTCATGACTTCGGTACATTAGAGAAAACACTTAAACTCAAAATTTTGAAATTTTTTACTTTCATCAGAGCAGGGAATTTTGAGTGGACAACAGCTGGCTCCTTCTGGGGATGACTTGGCATAAATTCAAGGAATGAGACAAGGCAAGAACTTAGACAAACTCAGGGGAAGCAGACCAGTACCTTATCCCTTGGGCAACGGAGTCAAAAAGCAGACCAATACAGAGGACAACACACCAAAACAGAAAAGGAAAGAAAAACAAAAACACTGTACAGAATATACAAGGGACTCCCTAATCACCTAGGACTTGAACAACTTGAGATACTGCCCACTATAAGGAAGTGGGAGAGAAGAACCATCCATGTAATCAAGATAAAAGGAATTCTCACCAGCAAAGTGTCTGATCTTGAAAGGTCCGAGCCACAGGGAATCAAACTTTCCATGGCTGCCACGAGGTTCATGCCTTTTATCCCATAACAACACAGTGTCTCCAACTTGGAAATCTCTGAACCTAGCTTTCTTATCAAACAGGACCTTTACCTTCTGTTGGTGAACAGATATCCTATCAGCAACCATCAATCTGTCCTCATTCAGTTTGTGAAGGTACATAATTCTCTTGTCCAAAGCATCACTAAAACTAGTATCTTCAATGGCCTTCATTAGATGCAAGGCTGGCAGTTCCACTGTTACTGGCAGTTGAGCTTCTACTCCATATACCACTTGAAAAGGAGACATTCCAATAGCTCTCTTTGGTGTAACCCTATCTGCCCAAAGAGCATCGTAGAGCTTCTTGTGCCAGTTTCGTTGAGACTCATTAACTAACTTCCTTATAATAGTCACCAGATTTTTGTTAGTGGATTCTGCTTGCCCGTTTCCCTGAGGGTAGTAATCTGAAGAATGAGCCAGGGAGATGCCATATCCGTAGCAGAAGTCCATTATCTCAGCTGAAGAGAAATTCGAAGCATTATCTGTTACAATCTTATTAGGTACACCATACCTTACCAAGATGTTCTCTTTGATGAAGCTGCATACCACTTCAGAAGTAGTGCTCTTAACTGGAATAGCTTCCACCCATTTGGTGAAGTAGTCCGTGGCAGTCAGTACATGAGTGTGACCAGCACTAGAAACAGGATTAAGTGTACCAATGAAGTCCAAACCCCACTGTTGAAATGGTTCCTCAATCACAACTGGCTTGAGAGGCAAAGAAGCCAATTTAGGTCTTCCCACAAAGGTCTGACAAGCCTCACATTTATCCACCCACTTGGATGCATCTTTGAACAAGGAAGGCCAGTAGTATCCTCCACGGAGTATCTTATGAGCTGTAACCGTTGATGAATAGTGCCCTCCACATGCCTGATCGTGAAAAGCTGAGAGCAACTTTCTCTGCTGTATCTTGTCCACACACTTCAAAAATCTCCCATCTAACCCACGCTTGAACAAGGCGTTTTCCCACAATACATATTGCACTGACCTCAATTTAACAGTCCTCTTTTCTTTGGAAGTTAAATGAGAGGGGCATTCCCCATAGGTGAGAAAATGGGTGATGTCAGCATACCATTCGTCAACCGAGCTAAGAAAAAGAACGGTAGGAAGGCCGACTTTGTTCTCCAGTAATTCATGCTTAGCTCCTTCAGCAATGAGCTCACAAAGACCTTTTCCACGAACCAGCTTGGTCGGTTTGATATCAATGTCATACTCTTGGACCTTAGCAACCCAATTCCCTCTCTTGGATCCAAATTCTTGTTGTGTGAGGATTGACTTAACAGTTGTATCTGGAACCAACACCATGGAGTGAGAGCTGAGGATATAAAAACGAAACTGCTTAACAGCTTTGACCACTGCAAAAGCATGCTTCTCCATCATAGTATATTTCAACTCATGATCTTTCAGAATATAGCTCATGAACGCGATTGGTAGCTCATGTTCATTAGAGTCTTCTTGAGTTAAGACAGCAGCCAAGGTATTATCTGTAGCATAGCAATAGATGATGAAATCTTTACTAAAATCAGGACAGGCCAAAACTGGAGTTTTAGCGATAGCTCTCTTGATACCCTCAAAGGATTCCTTTCCTTCAGAAGACCAACCAAATGTTTGCTTCCCTTTCATCATCTGAGAAATATTCAAAGTTAACTCTACAAAATCAGGGATGAATCTTCTCAAAAAATTGATCTTACCGAAGAAGGAGTGCACGCCCTTTTTACTGGTTGGGAGAGGAATTTGCTGGATGGCTTGAACTCGTTCAGGATCAATCTTAATACCATCTTTGGAGACAATGTGCCCTAATAGTTTTCCCTCTGTAACACAAAAGACAGATTTTTTAGGATTCAAAGAAATTCCATGCTCTCTGCATCTTAGCAGAACTGTCTCTAGGTGATCAAAATGATCTGCTCTTGTCTTGGAAAATACTGTCAGGTCATCAAGATATATGACAATACACTTCCCTTTCAAACTTCCAAAATCCAAATCCATAGCTCTCTGGAAAGTAGCACCAGCATTAATAAGCCCAAAAGGCATTCTCTTGTAGGCAAAGGTACCCCAAGGAGTATTGAAAGCTGTTTTATGTTGATCTACAGTATCAACCTCTACCTGATTATATCCAGAAAATCCATCAAGCATAGATAACATTTCAAATCCTGTTACTGCTTGCAAGACCTGATCCATCATAGGCAAAGGATAATTATCTTTCAGAGAAGCCTGATTCAGGTTCCTGAAATCAACGCAGATGCGGATCTCACCATTTTTCTTCCTAACAGGCACAATATTTGCAATCCATGTTGAATGGTGAATGGGAAAAATGATTTTAGCTTTCAACAACTTCTGTATTTCCTGAAAGATGGTGTCAGCTATTTTGGGGTTGTATTGCCTATGTTTCTGCTTGAAAGGCTTAATTCCAGGCTTAAGAGGAATAGAGTGTTGCATATCTTTTGGCTTGAAGGCTTTCAAATCTTCGTAAGAGTAAGCGAGAACATCCTTATACCTTTTTAAAAGATCAATTGCTTTCTTCCTCTCATCTGCTGTGCAACATTTTCCAATATTCACTAGCTTAGGGTCAGTAGGACTCCCAATATCAATCTTATCATACTCAGCTGATTGTTGAGGCCCAGAAGAAGCTCTAGATTTCACATACCTGTCATGTTTATCAAATAGTTCCTCCAAACTCACCAGCCCTTTAGGAATCTTGTTTCCTTTGAGATTGATGCATCCATCTTGATCTGTTTCTTCCCCTTGGGCGACTGCTTTGTCAAAGGGCACACTCTCACGAGGTAGGTTGTCACTTCCCTCAAAATACAGTTGTTCGAAATTACCCTTGAGTTCCAGGAAGGAAAGAAAATGTTGATCATCATTGAAAACTTGCCAGTTATTGGTATTATCAGGTACACTAGGCCGATGGACCATTTCAATAGTGAACTTATCCTGAGAGAAATCAGGATGAGGAATCAGTAGTGATCCTGAGACTGCCAACGAATCAGCCCTGCTGTTCTTCTCCCTAGGCATTGCTTCAATGGAGAAAGCATCAAGGAATTCAATAGAATCCCAAACCTGATTCCGGTAATGCCTTAACCTTCCATTTTTTACTTGAAAAAGGTTTCTGACCTTCTTTACAATCAATTATGCATCACCACGAGCCAGAAGATTCTTTACACCTTGTTCTTTGGCCACTTGCAGTCCAAGAATGAGAGCCTCATACTCTTCTATATTATTAGTATTTTCAAACTGCAATTTAAATGAAAAAGGATGTAGGCATCCTTCAGGTGACACTAGCAGGACACCAGCTCCAGAACCAGCTGAGGAACAACTTCCATCAAATTCTAAAATCCAAACACCATTAGGATCTTTAGGTGACACTCTGGGAAGTTGGATTTCATCAGGGGACATAATCATGTAATTTCCATGACCCATATCCTCATAGAGTATTTGTGCTTTAGGATCATCCGTTTTTTGCACAATATACTCAGATTGCTTCTCAGGCATCAACTTCTTCATTTGTCCATTAACAGTTATGAGTGCATGCGACCAGTCCATTTGGATTTCCCCACCCACATCTTTGCAGAAGTTCCTACTTAGCAACATCCCGTATGAAGGAGGGATATCTGCTACTAAGATGGTAGCCAACACTTTCTTTTCAGGCAAGGCAGTAAAAGCCACTTGTGCATCTTTAATTCTTCCGACCAGGGGCACTTCTTTACTCTCCATGGAGTAACAAGATCCATAAGTGCATGTGAGGGTCAGGCCTAAAGCATGAGCTACTTTAGCAGGCATTACGTTATCTGAAGCTCCTGAGTCTATGACACAATTACTGAGCCTATGGCCAGCTATAAGAAGTGTTACATAAAATGGTTTAATTTTGTCACCAGGCGAGGTGACAGCAGCTACCAGACTAGGCTGTGGTGCAGAAGGAGTAGGTAAAAGGCCTTTAGAGGTGGTCTTGGAATGGGAATTAACAAATTGAATCATCTTGGCAAAAGCTTTGGGATGAGTTTGATAATACTCGGCTTCTGAGATTTGAACCTTAGTCTTTTTCAGATGATCAATAATATCAAAAGACCCAGAAGTGGACGGGCCATCATCATTTGAAATTCTAGGCTTATCAACTTTAGGAGAAAAAGAAGGAACTTTGCAAGTAGGATTAACAGGACTCACCTTTGGTGTAGATAAAGTAGGGATAAGAGATCCTCTTTTTGCAATTACAGGGATAGTTGCCGGCTGCTCCTTAGATTTCTTGGGGGACTGCGTCACTTTCTCCCTCTGATGTGTCTACTCTCGAGTCATGACAGCAAATGATTCGCTATTCATGTCTGCTACCACTTCATCATAATCATCTCCATCATCAATGCCCTCAGTGGTAAAGAAATTAACTCGAGATCCCTCAAGTTCATCCGCTTCATCATCAAATTCTTCCACAAACTCTTCGCAAGCTTCATTATCCTCATCATCATCTGGCTCTTCAACTTCACAGGTTGCATTCACAGGAACCTTAACAGGAGGTCCTTCAAGTGCTAGTCTTGTTTGAGAAGCAGGCAAACGATTTCTGGGCTAAAAATTTCTCCTTGGAACATCTGCATAAGGAGCATGCTGAGCTAATTGTTTCTTTATAGCAATGAGATCATTTGCAAGCTTTTGGACTAACGGATCAGTATTAGGTCCAGGAGTGGAGGAGGAGGAAGCAACAGACTTAGATTTGGAAGGGTCTCTCCTCAACTTCCCTGACATGATCAGATCATCCTCGACACTAACAGCAAGAGTTTGATCCTCCACTAATGTTGCGAGATTAGCCCTTCTCAGCGCATAACTGACTTCAGACGATTGGGCATTTAAGAAGAAACATTTTCAGATTTGATCAACAGGTCGAGTATTTACAGGAATTTTGTTGATCAGTCTGTTGAATCGGGCCACAAATTCTCTCATGGGATCTTGTGAATCTTTCTTTATCTAAGAAATTTGGGCAAGCAAAGCATGCACATCTTCTGCCGGCTTGAAATGGTTTTCGAACTGAGTTCTCATTGTGTCCCAGTCGGTGATAGCGCTAGCCGGAAGGTGGTAGAACCAATCAGCAGCATTATCTTGTAACGTCTCAACGAACAGCCTTACGGAGATGTCTTCATGTTTCGACTCCCAGAACTCCACATGCAACAATGAAGGCTGCGATGTGTTCATCAGGATGCACTTTGCCATCGCCTTTGAATTTGGGGAAGTTCTTCCGGTTACCTCTGGGTAACTCATGCAAAGGCTGAGTAAGGGCCAGGGGCCCGACACGATGACCCCATGGTAATGGCGCCGCCATTCTTGGAAAAACGGCTTGGAGAGGAACTGCAACACCAGCAAGAATCAAAGCTCGCAGATTAGGGCTAGCTGGCTCTGAAGGAATACCACCCGTAGGACTTCTATCTTGAACAGGTGGAGTGCTTGTCGAACGAGTTCTTCTATTTCTTGTTGAAGGAAAAGGAAAACCCTGCTGCTCCAAAATCTGGAACTGAGAATCTTCAATACCAAGGGTCCTTCTCCCTCGAGTAAAACGCGGAGTCGCCAGATCAAAAGATGATCGAAAAAATAAAAGAACTGGAATATGATTTTCCCCAGCGGAGTCGCCAAAAACTGTTGGCCGTCAGATAGGACTTTACGAAGAGCAACAGTCAGGGGACAAGAAGTCCCTCCTCTTTAATGGGAGAGGTTCCCTTATTCAGAAATGAACTTATTTACAAATGTACAAGACATGATTTGTTGGTTAAACTTGGATATCACGAAAGTGTTTTCTATGAAGATCATCAATTACAAAAGGACTGAGGAAATGAGAGTACGGGAAAGAGCAGAAAGGCAACATGCAGAATTATAGATATCAGAGTAATTCTTTATGTATGCGAAAGTCACAGTGAATTGAAACAAGATCATTCGTATCGAATAAATAAGATGGAATTTAAAGACACAAAGTTCTGTAAATAACATCTGCTTAGAACACAAATTTTCTTAACATAACACAGATTCATTAATCAAGGAAACAAATTTCCTTCTTGGTTATACAAGATCACCGTGCTTGCAGAGTTGAAGAGTATGAAATCGGTAAGACTAACAAACTTGAGACAAATGATCTTCACAAAGAAAATAAATGAAAGCTTAGGAATAATAGAGATCAGATAGACAAAGAATGGAAAATTCCTTCTGTATTGATTTCTTTATAATCTATTTACACTTTCAGAAAATAAGCCAAGTTCTTCCTCCTTTTTTAGAATGGCGTGGAAAGGCCATTATATAGCTTACAAATCAGTTACTCTTTGTAACCGCTTCTTTAACCAAGAACAGTTAAGGACCGCCAATCGCAATACCTCAACCTTTTACAAAGAAAACGAGAAAAAGAAAGGGAAGAAGAGAAGAATAAGGAGAAGAAGACAGGTGGTTAGTTACTGAGAGGGACCCACTGACTTCAGAATCCGCTGCCTGAATTTATTAACGCCTCAGCTATATCTCTGCCATCCTCGCCCAAAAATCTCCGAAGTCGAGATGTTGAGCTTCACTGTCCCTGGAATTTGATCTTCATATTGGCAATCAGACAGACTCAAGTGACGAAATTTGTTCCTGTCCCTGGAATTTGATCTTCATAATGGTATAGGGAACAGAGAGAATTGCAATCTAGACTGTAGGAAGAAATTACAGTAGGGAACGGGATATGTGCGCAGGAAATTAGGTTGCAGGGGTTCGGGCAAAAGATAGCATGGAAGCAATGTGAAGAATTGCAAAAGGGGCTCTGCCCGTTATATAGCCGTTGAGGAGAGAGAAGGGTGATCAATGCGCATTAAATATCATATCTATCAGTTTGAAAAAACAGCATATTCGGGTAGAGCGGGAAAAACTAAGTATGAATGGCATTTGGTTCGCTTGGGACATGTGAGACGTGAATGCGCGAAACACGCGGCTCGGCCAATTCGGGTGAAGCAGGGAGAAGACGCACAAATGCATTTTGGGACATTTGGGACGAAAACGCGTGAAGTGCGTGATTCGGGCGAATCGGCCGAAAAGGTTCCAATGGGTCTGAAAAAGTTTGGGACATTCGGGATGAAAATGCGCGAAGTACGCGGTTCGAGTGTTTCGGCCGAAAATGGAACAGCTTGCCCGATTTGATTTGGGACACTTGGGACGAAAATGCGCGAAGTACGCGGTTCGGGTGTTTCGGCCGAAATTGGAACAAAAGGCCCGTTTGAACTTGGGACATTTGGGACAAAAAGTTCCGGAGTACGCGGTTCGCCGGCGAATCGGGCCGAAAATGGAACGACTTGCTCGATTTTTGATTTGGGACACTTGGAACATGAAAGCGCGAAGTACGCGGTTCAGGTGTTTCGGCCGAAATTCGGAACGACTCGCACAATGGACTTTGGGACAGTTGGGACGAAAAGTTGCCGACGGGCCCGAAAATGGAACAACTTCGGGGATTTCGTCCAATCGCGGAACAGAGCGCACTTTTGAAATTGGGACAGTTGGGACATGGAAGCGTGAAGTAGGCGGTTTGGGCGAATCGGCCGAAAATGGAACAGCTGGCCCGATTAACTTTGGGACATTTGGAACAAAAAGTTCCGACCGGCCCGAAAATGGAACAACGGTTCGGGTGATTTCGGCCGAAATTGGGGAATAGACTCGCACTTTTGACTTTGGGACAGTTGGGACATGAAAGAGTGAAGTACGCGGTTCAGGAATTTTGGTCGAAAATGGAATAGCTCGCACGAAAAGTTTGGGACACTTGGGACGAGAAGTTCCGACGGGCCCGAAATCGGGACAATTTCGGGGAAATCGGCCGATCACAGAAACAGTGCACACTTCGGAACTTGGGACACGCGGGACAAAAATGTCCGATAGGCCCAAAATACATACGAAATGACCCAAAAACTGCAAACTTTTCTCAATTTCACGACTTCGGTACATTAGAGAAAACACTTAAAATCAAAATTTTGAAATTTTTTACTTTCATCAGAGCGGGGGAATTTTGAGTGGACAACAGTTATTCAATGTATATTTCTCTGTCAATGGCTCTATCAACAACAAAAAATTACTGCAAACTTTCACGGGTTTCCCAAGCTACTGTTCGAAGGTTGGCAACAATGTCTCCTTGAAAATCTTCATCAGGCACAAGGTTTTGTTGAAGAACTGGAGTTTGTGGAGAGGGAATAGTCATTAAGATTTAACCAAGCATTGTTTAATGATTCCCGATTCCCCGGTAGAGTCGCCAAAAATTGTTATCATATGGATTTTCACGCATGCAAATGGCATGCAACAGTATGGGAACAAAGTCCCTCCTCAATGAAGGTGAGGCTACATTTATTGAAATCCAAAACTGTATTTACACTTGTACATTCAAAATCATATGTGGGGGGCCGTTTTGGAACATCAATGGAAAGAAAAGTGAATGAGGGAGATGAAAAGGAATGAAGGAATGAAATGGAAAGGAATGAATGGAAGGAACATGCAAGAGTTAGGTAAAACAGAGCCTAATATTGCACGAAGAAGAGTGACGAATAACTAACACAAATAAAACGGAGTTTGAGTTAGCTAAACAAGAATGAGTAAAGGTAACACACATGAACAAGTAAATAAGAGAGCTTGATCACTGTGAACAAGCATGACAAATTAATAGAGTTGACAATAAGATCCAAGACAATATTCGCATGCAAGATTTAAAATACTAACATCTAATGAACATAAGAACATCAAATGCTAAAAGAGATAATGAATGGGACACAAAGTTTATATTTCATTAACTCTAAAATGTCTTCTCAAAATAACACAAAATTTCTTTCTTTAAAATAAAGCTTGCATACAAAAGTATTTTCTTCTCCTCTCTCAAAGTCACCCTTTTACAAATGAGTCCCTCACTTCCTTTTATAACCCAAAAGTTGGTTACAAAGTAGTTAGGGTTTAACATGATCATTAAATAAGGCACTTGAGTGACCTTTGACTTTTTCTAACCAACTTTATTAAAGACAACAAAAAATAGAAATCACTTAAGTTATCCATAGTTTCTCGAAAGCAAACAAAAACATCATTTTCTTAAAAATCCAATTTTTAAAATATACAATAATAACCAGTGCCTTATCCATTGAAATGGGGTCCACCTATCTCAAGTGAATGAGAAATGGACTCTCCCACTTCGTTCAATACCAAGAAAATTATCTCCCTGAACCGCCGGTGAAATTAGGATGTGTCGCTTTTGCCAGTTGAAAGGATCTAAACCTTCCCAAAGTTTAAAACATCTTTTCTTCTTCTGGAGGTTCATTTGGTCGAAGAATAGCCTCACAAAATACCTGCAATTCAAGAATCCTACTTGGCATATCATTTAAATTAATAATCTTTGATTGAGCATTCTCAAATAAGTTCTTTAATTTGATGCACCGCTCCATTGAAACTAACGAGAAATTTTTGGTGGGAGTGTACATGTCCTTAAACAACTGTGAAAATTGCTCTTCCAACTGTTCCGATGAATACCTTTAATAATGCTCATTTACGAGGTTGCAAGGAATCTCAGCTATGAATTCTTGAATCAAGGCGAGTGAAGTGAAGGCTTCATTGCACATGCTCTCATAATGGATCATAGAATCCTCAAGAAGCGTCTTCCTTGATTTGAGATGCAAACACCAAAGAAAACATGTCCCTCGATGTTCAAATTCGAGAATTCCTTCAATGGCTAAAACTGAGGATTCCATACTCGTCATCTCCTGCAAACTGGCAATATCTCATGCAAATTTGATATATTAGAAACAAAAGTTTCTTTGAAAGAAATAATTGGATCAAGATACGCACTGACATCTTCATGAAGCTTAACCGCTGTCTTGATTGTCCCTTGGCCTAAAACGAGAATCTCTAAAAGCCAAGTTTTAGTGACATGGCCTAATATATTCATTTATTTTGAAAAATTGAGAGTTTCTTCATCAGGGGAAGCCACTGCATCAGGTACTGGGAAAGTGGATGATATGGGATTTATCAAATGTTGAACATATTCCACCAATTGATTATTTTTGGCCTTGAGCTGAGATTTCTGAGACTTATATTTCTCAAGTCTCTTTAGCATGATATCGATTGAATCTCGAGTCATCGCCATGTCAATTTCTAATGTATACCTCCCAAGTCTAAGTCTGGAAACTTCATAATCAGCAGGTGTCATGGCATCACGCTCCTTATCAACTCGTAGGATGGCGAGATCTGTAAATCTATTTCCATCATTATCCACCATTATTTGAGAAAGCATCTTAAGCTTCTTTGGAATGATGTCATTTGAAAGTTTGAAAAGGGCATCAAAATCAATGGCAATTGCCTTGACAACCCTCTTCCTTTTATTAACCTCGGAATCAACCCAGGAAGGAGTATCATGCATTATTTTGCATACAAAATTCTAGAGCTTGAATCAATATTCTCATTGTTCTCAACATCATGAGATCCTGCAAGAATCCTATCTACGACCTCAATTTGGGGAGAAATAACCTCAATCTCCACCTCCTGATTATTTGGGAGATTTTGGGAAATCCCTTTAATGAAATGCATGTTACGAAGTGTTTGATATTTGGACTACCTGCACCTGAGTAGACACTTGTTTAAAGCATGGCTGAGGATTGTTTGCCACGAGCTTCTAAGCACTATTAGCAATGTGGGTAGAAGAATATTTACTCAAGGTAGAAAATATTGATACACGCTCTCTTCCTTCTTCGGGGTTAAGGTCTTTAGATTTTTCTCCTCATGACATGTTACTTGGCGAAGTGGATTTTGGAAACCACTCCTTTCTTGCTTGTTGTGTATGATTGGATGGTACAGAGGTTGATCGAGAAGAAGCTTTGGTTGAATGAAGGCCTCCTCGTGTTGGAAATTTTTGTGATCCTGAAGTATGATCTTGAATTGATTATAACTTGGCAAGTTCTCTATCATACCAAGATATGCTTCTTTCAAGAATCAATTGATTCTTGCTATCAAGAGAAAATTCATCTCTTTTGGTCCAGTCAATTCAAGGCAACGGGGTAAAAGCAACTACATCATATGAGGGATCAATAACATCTTCATCATAATTTATGAATGAATCGGGAGGGTTCTTGATGCGGAAGGCCTTGATCTGCAAGTGTTAGGAGAGAAAACTCTCGTCTTCTTACTTCATGTTCGTCCGAATAGGCAGCCCATAAATCTTCCATGGTAGGGTTATGTTGATAATTTGCTCCAAGAATCTTCTGCATTTATCCATTGATATCAAAATGGGATCTCTTCACATATGGATGGATTGTGATGAGAGCGAACTCTTTTTCCATCAGTTGTGCACTGAAAATATTTAGACATTGGTATTCCCTGATTTGGATTGGGAAATGAATTCCTGAACGGTGCTTGTCACTGAGAAGACAATGAACTTGGAATAGTTGTCGTGCAAGCTCCATTAACGCCCATCTGTCACTGACATACTTAGGAAGCTTCCATGGAGTACCAACAAAACCACTCACGCGAATGTAGGAAAAGTATGAAAATTGAATAAACCAAGTTCCCCATTGGGAAATGACATTCATGGCTTCTTTAGAAAATCTTTCCTCCGTATTCCGATTCAGGTTCCGAATCACGCGGAAGGTGAATGCATCGTTGACTCTTCTAAAATGGTGAGAGCTATTTTTGAAACTGAGTTGTGGGTAATAATGAAAAACACTTTTTGACGGCCCCATGACTCCTCTTGTTTCGAGTCCCAAAAATAGCTTTCTTCTTGCTACTGCATAAGTCAGATACGATGTCATGTAGAAGTATCCAGTCATCTTAACTTCTATCAATTATTTGTGAAGGGTATTAATGATGATGGTGGCCCAATCCACAAACTCTTTCTTGGCAAGGATGATACAGATAAACTGATACATCCATGGGTGGAAAATCCTAGCAGAGGGTAAACTGAAAAATCAACTTAGGAGAGTAATCATGTCATAGATTTCTTCTACGAACTCAATGCGGTATAGTTCTTTGGGAAACTGATCAATTCGATGCCTCTTTGTCACTAACTAGTTATTATTAACCATCTTACTCCATCTCATGGGTTCTTCATCCCAAAATTCTTGCGTTGACTGGTGAGTGATATCCACATTCTCAGGAAAGTCAGGTATACCGAGAAATTCCTCAATGTGCTCTGGTGTGATTAAGAGGAAAGGCTCGCGATTATCTTTAAAAATTCCTCATCTCTCAGGATCATGGTGCTCCACACAAGCGATAACCATCTCTGGACACTGCACTGAGATAGGAAATGTTGTTGCTTGAGGTAAATCACTATGGTAAAGCCTATCCGAGAATATGGTTTTGCCTTCTGTTTTCACCCCTTCACAGAATTGTTACACATTGATGTGACCCAGATTTGTATCAGTGATATTGTTCTATGCTGACTTAATGGAACTGGGAGGGATGATTCCTTGGAATTTGTACTTGAGTGCGGACTTATTCGATTTCTCCACTGGCTTCCTTGATCTACCTACGGATTTGTTAGACTTCTCGGCCATTGTGAATTTCATAGAAGAATGACTCAGGCACGTAAAATAATGCAAGCGGGGTCGGGTCTAAGTATCTGAAACCCCGTCAATGCAAAGAAAATATGACTCATTTTAATATTATTATTATTATTATTGTTTTAAAAATAATAATAATAACAACCAGTCCCGGTTACAATTTTTTTAAATACAAATATATCGAGACTAAGCTCGAGTTCCAAATCTGGCGATACAATGATATATATTTTCTTTAATTAAAATTTCCCAATTTTAACATTCCGCACGGATCGATTTAATTTATTTATTTTTTTAAAAATCACCTTACTTCTCTGCATGCCTGATATCTTTTGATTCATGCGTGGAAGTGTCAAAAAATAATACTTCTTTCTTGCCACGTGAACTACTGAAATTTTGTGTTGGAAGACTCCTGATTTTGCAAATGCGTGGAAAATAGTTTATGCCTTCATCTGCTGCCCTCCCTCTACCAATGCGTGGAAATATTTATCTTTATTGTCCTCCTTTGCTATTTTGGACTGTCCTCTTGCTGCGTGGAGACTTGTTTGGACTGTTCTCTTAAAAAAATGTGTGGGCTATCCCTTCTTGTGTTTTTTTGTTGTTTTGGATTGTCCCTTACTCCATGCGTGGGAAAATTCTGTCTCCTGGTTGGGCGTGGTAAAATGTTTCTTCTTGGCCACTTGGACTCTTGCTCAGGAAAAATGCATGGAGGTGTGGAGAGTCTTCATGTTGCTTTCTCCTCTTCCTGCTCAGCGCCCAACCTCCTTTTCATCTAGTTTAATTTTTGATTTCTTTCTTTATTGAAAACTGTCCTCCTTCTATAACGGTAATGTGTTGGATTTCTATGACTGTCCTCTCCTTCCCCAGCATGGAAAAATGATTTGGTTTGGACTGTCCTTTTTCACCAATGCGTGAAAAATGATTTGGTTGTTCCTCTTTCTTGTATTTCTCCTTCACAATGGCATTCATAGACTATTGTTTGATGGATGTGATAAAAATATTATTATGTTCCTTAGAAGAAGTGAGAAGTAATTTTAGAAAGCTTCATACGACTCTTTCCAATGAGTTTGATGGAGGATTTTATGAGGGTTAACCCGACTTCCCCTCTTCCCGGGTAGTGGAATTAATTGCTAGGGGAAATGGGGAAAGCAACGGCCAATTGCTAACAGGAATGACAAAGTAGGCTGAAAATCTCTGTTTAATTTCCCCATGTGGGAAATCGGGAGATTTTTTGCCCATTTTCCAATTTATTAATTTGGTAATTGGGGGAAGAAATCCCACGAGTAGGGATTTAAAGCAATTTTGCCAGGAAAGGGGAAATCCGGGCCCGGGAAGCCAATTTGGCATCCCCGACAATGGGAAGCGGAAGCTTATTTTTCCCCCGACAATTAAAATAAAACTTGTCGAATGAATTTTAATTAATATTTATTTAATTAAATACTCCAAAGTTATTAAAAATTAATTTTATCAAACAAAGAGTAATTAATTAATTAATTAATTTTTAATGTAGTTTAAGACCTGGCGGGAGGAGTTCTCGCCCGAAATGGACAAAACGAAGACCAAAACGATCACAAAAATGAGACGGTCATGATGAGAGTGATAAACCAGGCAAATTAACACTTTTGAAAAATTTCAATATTTCCATTTTTTTATTAATTAATTTTGTAAAGTCAAAATTAGCTGATAACAAATTACAAGGACTCTGAACTAGGTTTTCTCTTATTCACATCATTTAAACTAGGAGTATCACTCACATAATAACAAATCTCATAATTGCTCCATAAAAATTACGAGAGTCACGATTACAAGAATCCTAAACCCAATTCGACCAAGTCATCTCCCAACTATTAAGATATTTATTATTGTATCAACAAATTTTATCATATTAATAATGTTAACTTGATCCAAATTATCATCTCATTCTACATAAATCTAGAATTGATTCCATGCACACGGTCAAACTTAAAAGTAGGTTCCAATTTATATCAAAAACATAATTAAAATAAATGGTTTACTTTTCCATAGTTATCAAATTCCACCAAATCATAATTACAATATATGAATCACTTTTACATAATTATCAACTTCCTAGGTTTTCTTTCCGAATAATGGCTAGCTACTACCATGTAACATATTCCTATATCCCAATCAATAGCTATAAAGTTGTAATATCATCTCTGTGAGGGTATATGTGTTTTCATATGTCTCTCGGAATACTTGAAATTTAAATACGTTCCTTTTCTTTAATTCAGATATTTTCATACTCTCATATCTCTAACTTTTTGTACTTTCCACTTAATCATCATTTGTTGGTTTACACCCTTATCAAACTTTCCATTAGATCAAACCAACTCTTGAATAATAATATCATTCATATAATATCTATATTATACATCTTTGCTTAATCAATTCATGTTGTTTAACTACATTTCATTTCCCATACATGTTCTAAGTGTATAACATGTTAGCTATATGAACCTAGGTTTACATTATAATGTTTCCATGCATAACCATCATGAGTATCTTAAATATACAATTATGATGTCATTTATATCATTGCAAAATGTAACAAATATATGGTTTCACATTTTTTTTGAGTTAGGGAGGTATATATAAATCGTCATAAGGCTCGTCATATTATGTTGTCTCTTTTTGATATTACTCATTTAAAGCATGAAGAAATCCTTTCGTTTTCTTGATTCAATTCCTTTTAGAAGATATTTGTGTTCAATAGTATATGATTCCCATGATTTAATTAACCCTTAATTTAAAATTTATAGTCCTAAATTTGTTATAAGTTATGTTTAAAACTTTTCCCCCTCTCATATTAATCATGCTCAAGATTGTAATGTTGACGAGTTCAAATCTTGTTTCTAGGTTTTCATACATATATATATTTTGGTTAATAATTTTGTACGAACCCTTACACTTAATTTCTGTCATGAAAAGTAACCATTCAATTTATTCATATGGAACTAAAAATAACATCATAAAGGAGGTTTTATCAGTATCTTCTTCATGTTTTGATATAAGTTAAAAACATCTAATACCAATAGGTTTTCATCATCCTTGTTTAGCTCTTAATATCTTCATATACAGTTTATAAAGGTTTACTAATCATTTACAATTTAATCATAATATCTAGAATGCATAATCAAGGTGTTTATAATACTAAAGTTCTTCTAGTGTTATAAAACATCATGACCGTTGACTCATTGGGTTCATATATCCTATTTATTATCATGACATGGTTGCAATTTCATGTTTGGCATGATAACATGATTATAACTTTAGAATTTACATTAATATCCTATTATGGTTTCACTTTGTACTTTTACGCTAACATATCATTTTGTATCAAAACCCCTTAATGAAATATTGATATTATAATTTCAAGTTTATCTCTCTTTATTATGTATTTCCATGTATATGATCATAGGCTTTCATCATAGATATAACTTCATTCCTTACATTTAATATTCGTAATATAGTTATATATTCACACTTCATGTTTAACTCCACATCATACCTACAAATTCCTTAATTAAATAATACTATTATAATTGCATTTTAATATTTATTATAGTATGAAGTTGACTATACTAGGTTTTGTTCTCTGTTGACTATCTGGTGAGGGTGTAAATAAAATGTAATTAAAAAAATAAGGGCACACAAATCTTTTTACCATTTAACTACCATGCACAAACAAACATAAATTCACATTTTTTTTATATAACGTAAAAATGGAGAAAACCTATTTCTTTTAGCTCCTTCTCTATTGTCTTTTCCTCTCCCCTTTTCTATGAACTTCTTTGATCTTTCTCCTCCGAGATGTATATGCATTTTATCCCTTATTTCCCCTTTAAAGTTGTTCTCCCTTTGTTGTTTTTATCATGCAACAATATAGGTTTTTATAATTTATTTTTTGTTTTAATGGGGCAGCTCATGCATCCCCATGACCTACTTTATCTCACTCATTTTATTTTTTTATGACTTATTCCTATAATATCACATAGGTGTTGAGAATGGGAAGTCTTTAATTTTTAAATACAAATGTGTCTCTTTAGTAGTTGCCTTCACATTGGCTTTTGCTAAGTTGTGGGCAAGTGGTGTTGTACAGGAAACCTCGTTCTCACATGGGTGAAATCCGATACTGGAAGGCACCAACAACTTCGAATGATGGAGGGATTAGGACCTTAGATGTAGATGTGGATCTATGGGTGCAGAGAAGATAGATTTTTGATACAAAGAAGACAGATCTACAAAACTGAAACATATGTGATTAGATACAATATGCAAGGGTTTCCCAGACAATCCCGGTTCTAAGAGGTTGTGAACTCCCTTGGAGGATGTCAACCCCCGTGTCTAACAAGATAACGATAGATCATGAACAGTAGATATCATGCAGAAATAATGAAATATAAAATGACGAGGGGACTTAGCTTGTGCTCTGATATGGGGATGAAATGCGTAACAAGATGGCAAGATAAAAAACAATGGTCAAGATTTCTCCTTCAAACTTGCAAAACTTAATTAAGCTCTTTCTTCTCCTCTCTGGGCCTAGGTCTCTCCTTCCAGGTTTTCTGGGGTCCAGGTCCAGTTAGGTCCTTTTTTTCTTCTTTTACAGGTCTCTTGAAATATGGGGGAAAACCCATATTTATAGCTTGGAGGTGAGGTTAGATTGGGGTTAACAGGTAATCGGGGTTGGATAGAGTAACCTAAGTTGAGAGGTATGATGTGATCGCGTGGGGCCCACGATTTCACTTATTAGATGGGGTGGGAAGCATGTTTGACATGGTAGGTGAGATAATAGATTCCATTTGACATTAAGAAAGACGTGTCCGATGGGTATATTAATACCCATAAATTAAATAAAATGTGAGAGATGCCAAAAGTCAATTATTAAATGGGTTTATATGGAGCCCATTTAATAATTAATTAAAATTGAGTGAATATATGGATGAGATTTATTGAAATTTAAGAAAAATAAAGGTGAGGGGAAATCACATGAATGTGAGATGATGGAGGGGCACTATACCAAAAATTGGCGTCTAAATTTTCCCCTTTTTGTTGAGTGGTTTGCGATAGCAAGCCACGAGACAAAAATAAAAAGGGTTAGATGAAATATGCATCCGAGGATGGATGAAGACATGACCAAAGGAAATTAGCCCCAGGCAAAAAAGGGATCACAATAACAATGCAAAATAATATGTCGGTGACTCCAATATCACATTGGTAGAGGAAATTGTGGTCTCAATGGAGATATACGAAAAATGTTCTGAAGACCAGTGAGTGGGTGAAGACCACTGCAGTATGGATGTAAACTGAGATGAAAAATGGGTCATAGGAAGAAATCAAAATATGTGCAACTGAATGCGAAATATGTGCAAAACCATTTGTCTGTAAGGAATCCTGTAAAAAATCATGCATCTGCAAAAGGGGTGTGGATGAAGATAATGATGCCCAAGTACATGGCATGATGTAAAAAATCATGCATCTGCAAAAGGGGTGTGGATGAAGATAATGATGCCCAAGTACATGGCATGAGAAGGACAAAAATTTAGTTATATGTGTCGACAAGTACAAGGATGAAAAGGTGTCCCAACATAAGGCATAGATGGATGTTGAAATAAGATATCCTAGGTTGAATACTCATAAATGTGGACACGATGAGAAGATACGATAGAAGGGTGAGATAAAGTACCCCAAAAGGTGATAAATATGATGGTAATCATGTTTTATAGGAAATATGCATAAGTCTTAGCGAATTAAAAGGTGATAAAAGTCTTATTTGTTTGATAATTAGGATAGGAAGTCACGATACTTTTGTGATAAAACAAAAGCAGAGCAAATATTCATGGAAGACAACAAGATCAGATAGGTGATGACCGTTCTGGTATCCTCCAAGACAAAAATGTCAAAGGAATATGGGAAGAGATTCTTATAAATGGATATGATAATGCCCCTGTGAGAGAATTGACGAAGATAAAAGATGCAACCATGTTGTCAAAAAGAGAAGTGGTCAATGTTGCAGAGAGAATAACTAGAATGGTAATGAAATGGATCAATGCTGGTACATAAATGGAGAAACATTGGCATTGACCATGAATGCCAAGTGTGAGGGATGTTGAGAAAGAGAAAAGGGAATAAACAGGAGGACTAGCTGATTATGAGAAGAGTCAGAAAGATCGAATGTGAAGGTGACAAGGGTATGAAATAGAGAAACAAAGACAAAAGAGGAGAAAAGAATAAATGAAAGGGGAGGAAGAAGATACCAAAGAAGGATTAGAGAGAAAGGTGGAAATGAAGAAGAATAAGCAAAGAGAAAACAAGAAAAGGACAGAGCAAAGGGTGAAATTATGAAAAAGAGAGAGTTATTTAAAATGAAAGGTGTGAAGGAGGATACAACAGAGGAAGGTAGAGAAGTAATGGAAAACAAAAGAGATGATAGAGAAAAGGAAATCAAAGGAAGCAAATCATAGTGAGGAAATCCAAGGCAAAGAATATGGAGCTGACCGCATGGAAATGCATGTGGATGGTGGGACGATAAGAAAGATGAGACAATGCTGAAGAATCAAGTTATCGACGAGGGAGTAAGGAGGAAGTGTGAGGTAAAACAGGAAAGAAGACGATGTAGAGGAAGTGAAATAAGATGAGGATAAGAAAGGAGGAGAAGACAACGGAGAAAATTATGCAGAAGGAAGGGAACTAAGAATGGAGATATTTGATAAAGAGTGAGAAGCATAAGGAACATAAATAGAAGCTTGAGGGGAGGAATGAAATGGATTGAAAAAGATGCGGAGATGCATGAGATGGGGATAAGTTGATGACAAGAAAATATAGAAAGGGTGAATGATGAAGATAGTGAAGAAATTGGCAAGTAAGAATGAAAGATGGAGAGGTAGTGAAGAAAACGAGAGGAAGGATATGCGACGCAATGTCATCGAATGGATGTTAGGAGAAATCCACCGATAATGATTGGTAAGAAAGGATGGGACAAAAGATGAGATGAGGAAGAAAGTAAACGAAGAATGGAAAGGGGAATGCCAATGAAGGGATGTTAGGAGAAGTCCCTTGATAATGATCAAAGGGCACAAAGGAAGGAAGGAATGAAGATAGAATGGAGGGGGTAAAAGAAAAGGATCCAGGCTGTGCAGAATGGGGACTTGTGATTTTTAGGCGAATTCCACCAATAATTACTAGCGCAGACACAGAAGATGATGATGAAATAATGTTAGGGGATGATCAATGACAATGACGGGTAAGTATGGGGGTGGATATGCGGTGGAACTCTCTAAAATGGAGTGGAAAGAGTAAATAAAGGAGGGATAAAGAGGTGTAGGAAGATGAAGGTGAGGAGAGGATGCAGTGGATGAGAATGAATGAGAGAAAAATGAAGAAACAAGACATGAAATGAATGGAGAAGCAATGGTTAAGTAAGATTACCCAATGACAGATGATGGAGATGAAAACAAGGCAAGGAGGAAGTGGTGTTTGCAATAATGGAAGAGGAGGTGAGAGGATGTGATGATGGGGAATGATGAGAAAATGTATACAGAGAGAATGTGGAGTAGTGGGCGAGTGCATGATGACCAATCATGCTTAAGAGGGACTCTTAAGTAAGATCGCCATGCCAAAGGAAGAGTTAAGTAAGATCACCAATGGCCGTGTCGATATGGAAGGAAAAAGACAACATTGTATTGGATACAGGTGTGGAATGGTTGGTTGGAGTGGACGAGTATGATGAGAGGCAGGAGACAGAAGATGAGGAAGATATGATGGGATGTGGAAGGGTCAGATGGAAAACCATTCTTAAGAGGAACTCTTAAGTAATATTTCCCTACGACGGGTACGGCTAAGTAGGATCGCCAAGCTGAAAAAGAAGAAGAATGATGAAAAGACTAAGCAATGTATATCAAAATGGAATAAGAGATGAAAGGAGGTGATAGGAAGGTGATAATAAGCAAACAAAGGAATGTGTCATCGGTTGATGGAGGAACATATGAAATGTAGATGGAGATTATAAGAGCAATCCTTAATTGGGATGCCCACATGGTGGGAGTGATGATGTAAATGTGTCAAGTGGAAAAGGAGGAGTGTAAAGACATTTATGGTGGTGATTTTCATCTATTGAAAGAGGAAATGGTGGAGAAGCTTCTACATCGGGAGGATCCAAGGAAGAAGATATACCTTAACTAAGATTCTCTGGTTGTATGGATGGTTAAGTAAGATTGTCAAACTGAAAGCAGGAGAGTGAAAGGGAAACTCAAGAGGAAAGACAAGTAAGATATATGTTGTGGTGCAAGGGGACAAAAAGATGAAAAGGTTGACATGGAGACAAAGGGGATGAGTGGAAATAGGGAGTGAAGAGAAATATATTAGAGACATTTTTGAACATGTTGAGAGATAAGGAGTTGCAGGATAATGAACTATCCTTGAGAAAGATCCTCAAGTAGGATTCGCAAACTGCTACGGGGATCAAGTAGAATTTGCAAACTAAAAATTGTGTTCATGAGTGCATTCATGAGATTATGGATAGATATATAATTCATAGTGTGAAATGTAATGTGATTTTGATAAAAGATGATCTTGATGAGATGAATGAAACATAGTTGTAGCAAGGGCGTACATGGAAACTATGCTTTGAACTAGATTGGAGGTAAATAAGAAAGGTTACCACTCAAGGCATTGCACTTGTAGCCAGTAGTAGGTGCTAACACATAACCAACGGTAATTAGTTACACCAAAATACCGTGAGGGAAATATGGATGAACGATTATTGTAATCCTAATATTGACATGACAAAGGGGTTGGAGATGTAACTTGTACGTGGGAAGCAGGTTCTCCAAAGGTGGTGTTCCTTAAGTCTATGCCCTAGCTCTGGGAAAGGGAAAAAACAATAGCAGAAATCTGATCATATGGGAAGCTTTCTAAGAATGCTGATAAAAGGAAGGCTAATCAGTGCGGGAAGCTTTCCAAATACCATAAAAATAGAGTATCCATCCTCAGAGGGTGTGGTCTACTATATACATAATATGGATGGCAAGAATAATATGATAGCCATCCTTCAAAGGATCAGTCTATTTCTTTTGATTTTGATTTGTATGCTTTTCTTTGTTTTTTAATGAACATCTGTCCTTCGAGGGATCAATTTGTTTTTGATGAATTTGATTTTGCCTTTTGCATACTTGAATTTTAGCTTCACATGGGGGAGAGATAGGAATAATGAAGTATACCACTTAGGAGGGGATGATGAATGTACAAGAGACGCCCCTAGATCCTTTGCATGGCTATAATAGGAGAATGAGAGGGTGATGGATGTAATGGTTATGGGGCCATATAAAATCAGTGAAGGTAGACTGCATAATTCATATTATTATCATGACAAATGGAAGGGATAAGGATGGGGGAATGATCTAAGGATGTAACTAAGTGCTCATTGGTAGATATGCTAACAGTAGACTGGTCATAAGTGCAATGCCTTAAGAGGTTCCATCTCTGGTTTACCACCACAAGAGGGAAGATAGTGAAGTTGCAATAAGATGAGATGATAGACAAGCAAGAAATACAACTATGTCTTGAAGGAAATGAACATATGACCACAATGGTGGATTTTGATGAAAATAAATGGTACCCCAAGAGAGACACAAATATGGCCATAATGGTGGACTTTGGTAAAAATGTCCCTCAACAGAAGGAAAAACATGGTCTCAAAGGAGGACTTCGATGAAAATAACAATAATGGTCCCTCACAGAAGGATAAAAATGACCACAATGGTGGACTTAGATGAGGATTGAGAAATAATTAGTTTAGATTGGATGAATATGAAGAAGGTAAATAAAACAATGTCACTGAGCGAAGTCTCCTAGTGACAAGGGAATTATAAGGATGATGTGCTCAAGGGCGAGGGAAGGTTGTTCCCCCAATGAGTTAAATGTGGAGGAGTTAAAGGATGTCAAAAGAGTTTAGATGAGATTGTTTTAGATTTGGATGGGATAAACGGTCGGAGACCACAAGTGTGCTTAGCAAGATAAGAGGTATTGATGAATAATGGAGGGCCTTCCTTAGGAGGAATGACATGGGCTAGAGGGATATTAAGGGATGATATGGATGGAAGAATCGTGGGAAACTTGACAGATGGGATATGAATTGGATTCAATGTAGATGGAGAAGGAACTTTCCCCTGAATGAGGAAATCATCGTTCTCAATAAGGTTGTGGACGATTGTCTGAAATGCCTTACAATGTTCAATGTCATGGCCTAGGGTACGATGATAAGTGCAACTACAATTTGGATTGAAATATGATGGCTTTGGACCATAGGGATTAAAGGCTTTAATGGGAGGAAGTGTGATGGCAGATATTCAAGTTAAATGTTGAAGGATATCTACTTAAGATCCCATTCAAGTGTCGTGGGGAAGGTAACTCTTGTGGGTTTTAATAGGACATCTTGTCTTGGAGTTAGGAGAAAACATGGATGTATATTGGATGGTTGAATTTTGTGTTTTGGAAAACAAATCAAATTTGGTTGAAGGATTGTATTGTTTAGATGTGGATTGATTATGGAAAGATGTCATAGATGGAGAGACTGATCCTAAAATAGATGTTGTGGCATTAGATTGTTGAGAAGAGGGAAAATCTAAATGTTTTTGAGGATGACTAGGGGATTGTCGGGGATGTTTGCCATGAGCCTTAGACTTCAATCGAGAATATTTACCTCTAGCAGGGATGATAATAATTTCAACCAGAGGATTTGATAGTGGTGGTGTGGTTATTAATGGAGAAAATGTCCTAAAACAAGATGAGGATGTTAATGGAGAGATAGGTGTTTATATGATGCGATTAATGATATCTATGTGAGATGTAGATTGGTTCGGTTTTGGCATGGGAAAAGTTGATTTTGTAGAGGGAAAAGGTAAATCATCTTTATTTGATTTAGGTGGATGTGTTGGTTCAATAGATGATCCAAAGGGTATCTTTGATAAGGTTACAAATCGAGAGGATTTGGTTGGTGTGATAGACAAATTAGGCTAAGGGTATTGGGGTAGACCAGGTGATGTGGCCATGGGCAATGATATAGGTAAAGATGTCAGGGTAGAGATAGGTGGATTTTTTGATATGATAGATATAGGGGTAGTTGGCATATATAAAGATATAAGGATATTTAGAGATGTGGGTGATGTGATAACCGATGGATTATACCTTATGGGTAATGCAACAAATGCAGGATCATTTTCAAGTGTAGAAGTAGGTGGCACTGGTTGTTTCATAAATGTTTCAAGGGGTAAGAATGATATGTTTTCTAATGGGGTTGATTTCAACGGTGGGGATGTAAAGGTGCATGTAGTAGAACTGAGTTTAGTTGGGCTAGTTGTAGAGATAAGTGATGTAGGTGGTGTAATTGTAGATTTGGGTGAAGGAATAGATATAGAGATATGTGTGGACATGAATGGGGCTGAAATAGGTGCTAAGGATGAATCTAATGTGGTAGATTGGGGTGTGCTTGAAGTGGCGGAAGTGGATGGTACAGTCAAATTTGATTTGGATGTGATTTAAGTGGAGGAAGTAGATGGTATGGTCCAATTTGACGTGGATGTGATCGAAGCGGAGGAAGTGGATGGTATGGTCAAATTTTATGTGGATGTGATGAGGATAGGAGAATGTGTACGTTCAAAACAAATAGAAAATTTTGTCATAGGTGTGATAGTTGTGGGTGCAACAGGTTCTGCATAAGGAATGGGCATAATGTCCACTGTAGGAGCATTTGGAGTTGTTGACGAGGTAGGATCTTGATTGATAGTGTTAACAGTGTAAGCATTTGACAATTGAGATGCAAATGATGTAGCTTGATTAGGTAAAGTTTGAATAGTGGAGCTATCGATTTGGATATCCCCTTGATTTATGAGTTGTTGGACACGATCTTTGAAGGAAGGATATCTCTCAATGTCGTTACCTTTGACTCGATGATATTTACAATAGTGGGCTTCGTGATACCAAATAGGCTTGGCTTGCGAGTTGTCCATGGTTCGTATGGGAGGAAGTTAGATGAAGTTTACAGTCATCAACTTATCAAATACAGAACTATATGATTATCCTAAGGGAGTGTAGTTGGATGTTGATTGAGGGGATCGTTGTTGAGACCATGTGCTTGATGTAGATGGTGACGAGGGTTTGATGACCACAATGTTGGCCGCACCCTTATTTTTCGTTATATGTGAATGGCTTGGTATATTCAACTTTAGGTTTGGCCGATTTGAGTTTGAGATGACCCTGCTCAATGGCACGAGTTTTGAGTTTGCGAGCCATTGTGAAAGCTACCTCAAAGGTTTGGAATTATTGGATTTGCGAAGTAGATGATATATGTTTTGTACAAGAACATGAAAATAATTCGATGAGTTTGGTTTGTGGGAGAATGAAGGAAAGTTGGTTTATAACACCAAACCATCATGCGATGAAGTTGGTGATGGGTTCATCTTCAAATTGTCGGATGGTGTATGGGTCAACAATAGTGGTTTTGCATGCAATATTGATAGAAAATTGTTCTAAGAATAGTTGTGCAAGTTGAGTGAAGGAGAATATGGAATGTCACGGGATACTGTTGTACCAGTCTAATGTAGGACCAAACAAAGACATGGGGAAAGTGTGAAGAAGTAGATCATGATCATGCGCAACAAGACAACATGTGTGTTTGAATGCAAAGATATGTTGTTGGGAATCTTCCTTGTTGTTGAAATTAGTAAACGCAAGAAGTTTCCAATGAGGAGGGTAGGGTTTGATTGGAACTGAAGGATGATTCGGTTCATTACAGATGTGCTCATAGGATAAATTATCTTTAGGTGCCAAGGTAACGGTTTCTAAATTCGCCAACTGATCCATCAAAGCGTGAATAGGATCACTCGAGGTGTTGTAAGGTTGATATTGAATTGGTTGTGTGGTTTGGAAAGTAGTTTGATAAGGTGAATGATGTGTTTGTGGATGTATGGGTGTTTGGTAAAGCATCTGATAAGGTGGTTGATAAGTTTGTGGATAGGATGTTTGTGGAATGGTTTGATAAGACAATTGATTATTTTGTGGATATGTGGGTGTTTGGGGAGTTGTTTGGTAAGGATTAACATATGTCTTGGGTTGGGATTGTTGTATATGCTGACTTTGAACAATAGGGACATGATGATAAGTGAGGATATATGTGTTAAGAGTTTGAGATGGTATGAGAATATGATAGGAAGGAATGTAAGTGTGAAGAGGTTGAGATGGTTGGACATGCCCATTAATAATAGATGAAATGGAATTGTCAAAATGGGATGTGGGTGGAATGCGATCCACCAATTTAGGAGATTGGGAGGATTGTGAGATCATAGGAGATTTTTGGAGTAAGAAGTCATATATGGGGTTAGGCGGAGGCCCAAGTGTCTCTAGAGGAGAGGGAGATGGTGGTGCGGTTGGTTTAGGAAGATTAGATTGATAAGGGATACAAGGGTCAGTTTTAAGACTAGGATAATTGTGCATGATATGGTTCTTAGGAAGCGATGTCATGAAGACTAGAGGTTGAGTAACTAAAGGTGTGCTTTTGAGTTTAGAATCTTGTTGGGCGAGGTTGTTGGAGGAAGTAACTTTATTAGTGGAGGACATTATTGATTTGTCTCAATTTGAGAGAGAGCGAAAATAGGTGTGAAATAGAGAAACATCTGTTTATGTATGTTATTGGCAAACAAATCAAGTAACATATTTTTTTATCATCATGATTAATTATGAGATGTAAAAAAAAATTAAAATGGATAATGAAGGTGCCTAAAGAACGGAATTTTAAGGCTGGTTTCAGGTAGTTTTGGCTTGGGAGATGTCTGAAACATTTGCCTGTGGGTGTTCAAATCCCAATTAGTTAACCAGGTGGGAGGAATGTTTCGATGTGTTGATTTTTTTCGTGAAGTTTTAGGCAGTGTGTGATAAGTGAGATGCCGAAGGTTAGACCCCGTATTTAAGCTATGTGATCAGGTAGGATGCAGAAAAGAAAGGTTCTTTTTTAAACCAAAATGAAATGTGACATTCAATGCAGAAAATCACTCAGAAAAGGGAAAGTTTAATGTAAAAAAGAGAAAATAGAGAAAAATGAGAAAAACTTGGAGAATCGCTTATCATTTTCCTTCGTGATTAGATTGCAAGTGATGATGGCATACTTGGAGGTGACGATTAGTGGCTAGGAACACCCGAGTACCCTAAAATTGCATCGTTTATAATTGCGGATAAGGTTGATAAAAGTGTTTTATGCGATGTGTTTGATTTCAATATTGGTCTTTGACATCGTTATTTTTTGATCGTGTATCGTAGATTTCACCTGCAGATGAAAATAAATGTAATTAGTTGATGTGATTAAACTGATATAGCTAACGTAAATATTTTTTCTATAAAAAATATTTTAAAAATAAAAATAAAAATAAAAGAAATTAATCTAATGGATTAATAAAAATTAGGAATTTGACGTTCATATTTAATTAGGATAAAGAAAGCGTAACTATGAAATAAACTATTAAATAGAAATACAATAGATTGTGAGATAAAATTATGATAAAATGCTATATAACTATGATATGATATAACCTACAAACGAAAAGACATTAACGTGTGTGTTTTGTGTTTATTTCATTTCTTTATATGAACTAGAAATAATAATAACCATATATAATGAGCGGACGTGGATTTTAAGAGATAATGACGAAAAGTAGATGGGGAGAGTGGACTTTTAGGACACAAATAGTGGCTTTGAGAGGACAAGATGGAAAGGTAATTGAGAAGTGTAGACTTTTTACAAAGGAGATGTGGACCTAAACCAAAATGTCACTGAGCAAGCTCGTGGGTGAGGTGATCGTAGTTGTGAATGTGTAGAGGTCAATGCTAATACTGGATATATGTGTTGGGCGTTGATGAAAAGGTCTATAGGATAGTCTATCAAATACATGGTAATAATCACAGGAATAGAGGCGAGCAATGTCTAATGTCTAATTACTAGGCATTCCAATGCATTGTAATGTCCCAACCATTATCCTTTCAATGCTCTAATAAATGTAATAAATAAATGCTAGATGATATTATCTTAATGCTTAAAATCATATTTTAGTGTGGGTATGCTCTCAAAATAAAAGAATTCCTCATAATTAAATGGTGTATCGTATTTCACTTGTATCCTAAATTCAATTATAAACTTATATATTTATATGTTTATTGAATTCAAATTAGGACCTTGTTGGTACATATGCGACATACAACAGGTAGGAAAAGATGAAATCTAAGATAAAAAAACCTCAAGGACCCAAGAAAGGGTCAAAAGATCCCACAAAAAGGTAACTATGACTATAATATTATAGTTATGGAAAATTAGAATTACATTGCTATAACTATGGAAAATTATGTAAAAAACTAGGTAAATGTGGGGAAAGTAAAACAAACTAGGGAGGAGAGAGAAAACATGAGGAATAAATAGAAAACACAAAAAATCAAGAAATACACAAAAATGAAAGATATGTGTCGAAGTTTAAATAAAACACAAGGAACATTCACCTACATGAGATAAATATCTACCAATAATAAATAAACACACAAAAATACAAACACCATTGTGAATAACTAGTCCCGTACCAAAAGTACGTGTCTACATAATACCTCATTTGAGGTGCGTATATATATACATGCCAAAGTGAAATAATCAAGTGGATATATAGAAGATTTTGTGATTTCTTAGAAACATGTTGAGAGATCTTAAGTTTAATATAGGAATAATAGTTAGATGAAATTCGAAATGAGAGAGGTAAATTACTATGCATAATGGAGGGTTGGTAAGATTGTTGAACTAAGTTCCATGCTCTTGCGCTTGAGATATGGTTTTTTTCTTTTGTAAACATAAGGGAAATATGTGTAATTGAATTGATGTCTATATGAGTCTATAATCAATATAGTGTTGAAATATAACCAAAAAAGGAATAAATATACTTGATTGTGTTGAAAACTATTAAGATGTCTTTATGAAATCCAAATCTTAGAATTTGTAATGCATGTGTGCACGCACGCGGGTGTGTGTCTAATGATGAGACCAATTGGAGTATGTATACATGCATCATGGTGAGACTAAGTGAGGTATGTTGTGTAATGGTAGGTTTTTTCTTCTACATTTAAATTATCTATTTTGTTCAACATTATATCTAATACATCATCATTATAAATATTTGTAAAAGACACACTACCAGAAACAACCTTATTTAACAAAATATCAAGCTTAGCTAGTTCATTTTGAATTGAAGAATACAATAAATATCTTTGGGTGAGGTTGTTAAATCAGGAATTTATTTTTTTAATAAAAAAAATTAGCCCTAAACTCCCACAATCTCAATTGTTTAATATCCTTTGATAAAATAGCATTAACTGTGGCTAGAAGATTGTCAGCCAAAAGACTATCAAGTGAAAAATTGGTTTTTTCACCATCATTTAAGGCAATTTTTTGTGGAGAAGGTGTGTTTGATCTTTGTTATCTTACTGAAGAAGGATGCCTTATCCCATGAATCTTATCTTGTGGATTAAAAGTTCCATGGGCCTGAACCCCACATTCAATCCCGAGATATTCCTCATCTAAATCAATTTCATTCAAAACACAAACACCCCACGCACTAGGAACACTTCCCAACAAAAAATTTAGAAACTCAGCTGCAAAATTTAGGGTTCCCCTGCTTGAAGTTGGAACATTAAATGAAATATGTTTCCCCTTTCCCTTGGTACTAGCATTTTTTATGGTGGCGGCGATGGCGACATATTTCTCCTCAAAGTAGTAGATGTATTTGGAATTGGAGGCAGAGGAGGCACTACAACAATCGATTGTAAAAACATGAGAAAATTGAAATGAAAAACATAATAAGAATTGAATAATATAAAATTATATATCATTTATGATTATAAATCATTACTTATTTGCGTAAATTGTAGCTGGGATGCAGATGGGGCCTTTTGTATTTATTGTGGTTATTGTTGGGGGGTAGAGTGAAAATACTAGGAGTGGGATTGGTACTAGTAGTGTTGATCTAAACATAATTAACAATTTAAATTTATCAATTTCTCTGTTTAAAAATAATAATTTATAATAAACTAAAGTTAAAACTTAACTGAGATATATACCATGAGGTAATTAAGATATATCTTAATCCCGTGTTTCATCAAATTCATATACAATTCTTGTTGGACTAGCACAAGCCCAATGATATAAACCTAAGCTACTGGAGGTTGTTGCATCAAAGGAATGTAAATAAGCTATAAATTTTTAATGTGTATTTATATGAAATTATACATATGTTAAACATTTTGAAATATATAAATAATTAAATTCTACTATTAGTGGTATGGTGGATGTATCAATTGGACGAGGAGTTAAAGAACTCCTCATCCATTTCAGTTGATAAGCACTTATTTGTGGAGTGGTGTACTCATTTTGCCAATCATCTGAAACATTAACTAAATTTCTAGAATCTTGTGGGAAATGTCCTCTTATGGCTGCCTCTCTTCTAGTTGCGGCTGCAACAACTATCCCCTATTATAATTCAGTAGTGAACTAACTATTAATTCCAAATATAATATATAAAATATTAAGAAAATTAATGATAATGATTAAAAACAAATAATCATAAATTTGGGACTGACCTCCTGTTGATCAATTTCTTACAGACATAGTTGTAAGTTTTATCTGGAGTGTGGTAGGAGAAGGGGTGCAACATAAATTGTATAGAGATTCATAATATAACACACAAATAACTCCTCTTTATCCTTAGAGAAAACAAATACTTTGTTGGACTCCATTCCTCGTGATCTTGTAGCTCTAGAATATTTCAGCATTCTTAGAAAACCTGCCACATTAGAGGAATTACAAAAGGCGGTGCTCTCTATGCAAGGAGAAAAATCCCCGACCCTGGACGAGTTCTTTGTAATTTTTTACTAGAAATTTTGGGATATCTGTGCTGAATATCTTCTTAAAGCTGCTAATGAATTCTATAGGACAAGGAGACTTCTGAAAGAAATTAATAATACTTTCATTGTTTTAGCTATTGAGAAGCAAGGGGCTAAATATTTCAAGCATTTCAAACATATTAGCCTCTCAAATGTCCTCTATAAAATATTCACTAATATTCTAACTAGTAGAATCCAACCATTGATCCCTCACTTGATATCAAAACAACATGGGCTTTTGTCAAGGGCATGCTTATTCAGGACGGTGTTGTGATGGTGCATGAAACCATCCATTCTATGGAGAAAAGAAAAAAATTAGGCATGGTCTTGAAACTAGTCATGAATAAAGCCTTCAATAGAGTTTCTTGGTTTTTCCTTGATAAAGTATTAGCAAAAATTGGGTTTGACGCTCATTTTAGAAAGATCATTACAACATGTATTTCAACTCCCAGATTCTTTATGATTGTCAACGATACCCCAGTGGGTTTCTTTTCAAGCAATAGAGGTAATCGGTAGGGAGATCCCATTTCCCCCCTTCTCTTCATTATTATGGCTGACAATCTTAGCCACAACATTTATAGAGTTGTTTCTTTGGGCTACCTCAATGGTTTCAAACCCACTTCTTTGGAGATCATTGTTTCTCACTAGCAATTTTATGATAATACTATCCTTTTGCTTCTTTCCTCTCTTCTAGAGGTAAAAATGATGAAGACTATTCTCAAAACTTACGATGAGAATTCGAGCCAGCAGATTAATTTTGACAAAAGTTCCCTCTATTTTTTCAATACTCCTCTAGGAAGGAAAAGGAAAATTTCTTAGATAGTGGGGTGTGAAATTAACTTAGTCCCCATGACTTATCTTAGCCTTCCTCTTGGTACTAATAAATTATCCTTGAGTGTTTGGAATGCTTTTCTTAACAGGTTTCAAAGGAAGTTGGTTGGTTGGAAGGGAGCCATCCTCTTTAGTGCAGAAAAATGCATTCTTATTAAGAACACGCTTCAAAACATCCCTATCTACATCATGTCTCTATTCTTTATTAATGATTCTGTTGTTGATAGGATCGAGAGAATTCAAAATAACTTCTTGTGGATAGGTATGAAAGAGAAAAATAGATTCCTTTTTGTGGCTTGGGATAAGGATTGCACCAAAATAAGTGTGGGAGGATTGGGAATCAAAAATATCAAAAAAAATGAATGTTTCTCTTATCTCCAAAATGAGTTGGAGGTTGCTCAAAGAGGACCACCCCTAGACTAAACTTATCAAAGCCAAGTATCTTGATCAAGGTAAAGCCCATGATTTCCTTAAGAATGATACTAACCCAGTGGCTCTATTTTTTGGAACAATCTAGTTAAGAATAGAAAAAATCTAGAGGCTAGCTATAAATGGAATCTAGGAAATGGGGAGGATATTCAGTTCTGGGATGAAAGCTGGGAGGATTTTCAAAATCTTACAAACAACTATAATTGGGAGTAACTCAAATTCAACTTCAAAACAGACTATTGGGAAGAAGGTTAGTGACTACATCTATGCAGTGTTGATGGAATACCTCAATGGAACACTTTAAAATATGATATATCTGATCATAAAGATTTCATTATGGATTTGTTAAAACATTCTCAGTCGCATCCCAATAAACCAGATGCAAACTAAAGATGAGTTTATTTGGAACCATTCCTTTGATGGGGATTACTCGGTGAAAACAGGTTAGCAAGTGTTTGCAGCTGAAACTCCTTGTGCCTTTCCTTGGAGCAAGATTTGGTTCAAAGAACTCACTCCAAAAATCAATCAATTCCTATAGTTGGTTTTGAATAAATAGTATCCTTTCCATTGATAACCTCGTTAAGAGGGGAACCACCATGCCCAATAGGTTCTACCAATGCAAAAAAGATAATGAGTCAGGTCCATCACCTTCTCTTCCATTGCCCTACTATTCTTTCTTTATAGAAGCTTATATTTAGTAGATTTGACATAAGTTATAAGTTTCTGGGATGATATTTTTCAAGCCTAGGAGTAGTGGCAGCCTCCTTTCAAACATGGCTTGCTCAGGAGGTTTTGGAGTATTATTTTTCCACACACCATCTGAAGAATCTGGATATGGCTCACAATTCTCTCATTTTTAGAGAAACTAGAAAATCCATCAAAAGGACTCCTTAATGAAATCGTTGTTGTAGCCAAGGAAAACAATATTAAAAATTTAAACCTTGTAAGAATTCCAAGTACCTGAAAGAAGATGGAGAGGTTCTTAAGTTCCTGGAATATTGAAACTCAACAGGTTCAAATTATATCTCCCAACATTGGCAGGTCTCTTGTTTAGTGGATTCCCCCACATGATGGATGGCATAAATTGAAGTTTTTATGGGGACTTTAAGGGTAACCCAGGTGAAGATGGAGGGGTTGGTCCTTATTAGAAATCATCATGGACACCCCATTGTTACTTATATAGGGTCCTATTGGGAAAATAATCAAATCACTATGTTGAGGTCCTCACCACTCTCTCAGGGAATCATGAGCTACCAGTGAATCTCAAGGTGAGCAATTTAATTATTAAGGGAGACTCTATGAACATTATAAATAAACTTATAGGCTCTCAATCCCCTAGCTAGACCATAAAATAATTTATAAATGAAGCCAAGGGCCTTACATAAAGGTTTTAAAAACATTAATATTCACCATGTTTATAGAGAGCGAGAATGGTGCGGTTAACACACTAGTGCAAATGATGGAGTCAACATTAATAATTTAAAAATTTGGTATGCCTATGAGGAGATCTCTCTCGTAGCAAGAGAAATCATTTTTAAAGAAACCAGGATCACCTATCTCTCTAATCATGCTAAGTCCAATAGATTTAGCACTTGGAGAAGTAAAGAATTTTCGTACTCCCAACTTTTGTCGAGTTAAACCTTTCAAACGGATATTTGTCTCATTATTTTTTGTTCCTTGGTTTTGACAGAAGGGGTTTTAAGACAATTGTGAACTATAAATGGAAATGTCTGGAAAGCTCTAGAACACCTGTATTTTCATCATTATTGTTACTAGAGCCGACTTTCTAGCTGCGACCAGGCTATTGCTGCTCTATCTACGAGCTCCATAATTTCAAAATGGGGGGTCCTCCTTATAGAGTGGAACCTATTTGTGATCCATCCTAGCAGAAGAATGCAAAGTTATGACAATCCCTAAATGTAGATGGTTTTACAAATTTTATGCAAATAATTAAGGGTCATGACATGCACATCTTTCTATCTTTCACCCGTAAATGGAAATAGAGAGTAATCACTTTCAAGGGAAAATAATTTTCCATCACCGAGGGTATGATCTCTTTCATTACTATTTTGGGTATGGAAGGGGTTAAATTATACCGCAACAAGTTTGATAAGGAAGCTGAGGATAAACATTTTGTGGAGGGAGATAAAGTTATGAAGATTAGGAAGTCTGGTATTCTTTGCTCTTCTATCCCCCATATGGTGAAGTGGCTAAAATGGTTGTGTACTACATCACCCTAGAAGGATGCTTTTCTATGTTTCCACTTCATCACTTGGTCCTTTTGAACCATTTCATGCATGCTTCTAAGGTCACGTTTCCATACTATATTCTACATTCTCTTGAAAAATCGGTGCATGATGTTCAAGCACATTTGAGGAGTCTTCCCCTGCATCAAGGTGTGATTTTCCTCCTTCACCAAAACTTCCTTGATGCAGTTACCATGATCCTACTCCCCCTCTGACCCCCCTCCTTAGTAACCCAAGATCCGTTCTAAGAACCTCAACATCAGGGCTCCCATCTCTAATCCCCCTCTGACCAAAAGAGTCCTTCACAGTAGTTCTAAGGGAAAATATTTTGTAGGGGAAGAAAATATTTTGCAAATCAATCACTATGTTCATGACCCTCTTGCTATATCTGATTTAACAATTTAATTAAACCAACAGGTTAAGGCTTTAAGGGGAATAGAGGACAATGTGGACTTTCTTCTTAAGGAAGGTAACAAGAGTAAATTGGACCCCTCTACTCTTACTAATCTGGAAAAGAAATTTAAAATCTTTCCTTTCCAATTAGATTAATATCCTAGAGGAAAGTGTTTTGTAGGTTGAGAACAAGAAAACCAATCAGCTTGTCATTCATAGGGTTGTTCTTGACTTTATACAAACCCATGTCAAGCAGATTTGTTATGTTTGTGGTATCCCAGGGTAAACCTGGAAGAATGATACAATCAAGAAGAAAATAGTTACTGAGAGCAGCTAGGATGTTGATACACAAATTGCCATTAACCTTTATAAGGCCGTGAAGATTGCTCAGAAATTTTATAACAAGTCTCTTAATTAGTTATGTGTTACTGTTATGGTGCAGTTTTGGTGCTTTGGTTTTGTTGTTTTGTGTCTCTTGTTGGGATCCTTGTAGGCAGTTGGACCATACCTATGTTTTTATTAGATTATCTATCTCTTCTTAGGCTTTTGTTGTTGGGGTATGGCCCCCACTTTTCAAAAAACCACTATGTTTCGATTGTCTATTATGGATTTTGAGTCTTTTTGTACTTCAGGGTATGGTCCCTTCAAAACCATTTACCAATAATAATAAAACACAAGAATAAATTTTTTGGAATTAATAGTAACAATTTCATTCACATTAATGTTACTTAGATCAATTCTTATCCTGGAGGAGAACAAAGTGCACCAATCATATTTTTGTCCACTAAGGGTGCACACGATATAATCCAGGGCCTAGTATAATATATATATATATATATATATATATATATATATTATACTAGGCCCTGGATTATATCGTGTGCACCCTTAGTGGACAAAAATATGATTGGTGCACTTTATTCTCCTCCAGGTATATATATATACCTTGTAATATAATTATGGCCTCGAAAAATTACACCATAGCTTGCAGAAACGGTTTACTGAAATGTTTGAGGGGGATTCCCCTTTTTGATGGATTTAAGGAAATTGTAAATGTAAGGAGACAAAATTTAATAAATATTAAATAAGACACAAAATCAAAATTCCTAAAATTGAAAATGATATAAATAGTAATATGATTATTCAAAACTTATTTACTTACCAATATCTTCATCAATAGATAATTCATAATGAGACTCCAAATTCTTGACATCTTCATCAACAAAAATATCCTTCATCGTGACATGATCCACATCTTTGTGTGGTAGTCATGTCAAACGCTAAATGTCTTCAAGGGACATTCCAAAGGATCGTGTGTGTGATGGGATTTTAATGGAAAAGGTACAATATGAATTGTTAAAGTTGGTTATAAGATTTTTGAGTGTTTTTGTGTCTGTTGGAAACTGGGGCATATAAACTAGCCTTGTGAAACTGAAGGCTTCAATCCATTGTGAAAATGAATTGGGATATGATATGAGGGTGTTTAGTGAAGAAAATACAAGAATCTTAATAGAAAACTTACAAATTTTAGGTTGTACATGTGGGCTCATGAGCACTTTAGAAATGACCTTCCTTCTTGGCATTTTTTTAATAAATAGAATACAAATTCCTTAATGTTTAGAGATGAGCTAAATTATTGTTTGGAGAGGACTTTACTTTTTGGGCTCATGGGCTAGTTGTCGTTAGACATTTGAGGTTGTTTTTTCATTTGTTGTAGGCTCTTGCTATTTGGCTAAGTGATAAAGTAAAGTGAAAATGAATAGACTAGTTGCCTATATATAGAAAAATGGGGAGAGTGCTACCAAACGATAACATTATACATACCAGCCAACAACATTCTACATGCTACTGGTCAGTAACATTATGTATACTACTGGCCAATAGCAAGGAGAATGCTACAGGTCAGTAACATTCTCTTTGCTATTGAATGGTATCATACAAGATGTTATAGACCAGTAGCATGTGAATTAATACCATCTGGTAACATGGAGAATGCTACTGGACGATAACATAGAGAATGCTATTGGTCGGTAGTATGTAAAATGCTACCATCTGGTAATATGCAGAATGTCACCAAAAACTAGCATGCATAATGCTATCGTCTGATAACATTCTTTATAATATCGATTGGTAGGAGGAAAAATGCTATCGACCAGTAACATGCATAATTCTATTATTGCAGTTGCATCGACCTTTCCCTGAATTTTGTAAAAAAATCATCATCACAATGAAATAATTTTTCTTGTGATTCACCTTACTCTCGAAAGTGGTTTCTCAAAATTTTCCAAATAGTTTCTACGGTTTTTTAAAGGACCCTTAAAATTTTCCCTGGTTCAAATGAGGCACACAAAAAAATATTGAAGTTGGAGCTCAAGGGGATGAGAAAATAAGGAGGGGTCAAGATGTCATTCTCCTTAAAACCATGACTTCCAAAGTAGGACCACTAGAAATAGCTCTTAACTCTTAGATGCATATTGATTAAGATAAATATGAAATATGGGGATGAAATGCTTAATCGAAATGCACTAGGGGTAGTAAATAAATGCAATGTGGAAAATATAAACTATAATAAATAATGTAAATGAAATAACTATGAAACCCTAATCGAGTAGCTAGGGTTAGAAGCACTTAACTGATTTGACGATCTTGCAGGACTGTGTCGGGATGCTTGAAAGAGAAACATGAATGGAACAATGTCGCAACAGAGCCCTAAAAGTTATAGATCTAGAGCAGATGGCTGGACTGGGGTGCATGGAAGAGGGATTGTGGCATCTGGGGAACCTGGGTCTGTAAAGATCACGGAAGTGAATATTGGAGGGTCATTGGTATATGTGAAGACTTCTCTATTGGTCGCTCTATTGTCAATGGATTTCATTGTATGTTGTTGGTATGCTGAGCCAAGGAAACACCTGTAAGACCCCAAAATAACTGTCAAATCTATATAAAAAATAATGAAAATGGGGGGTCAGAGTTTCCTCAGTGGCCACAATAGTGGGATTATAACTAAGTGCTGCACTACATCAAAAATCCAATGTAGTTCTATGTGTTGTGTATGTAATAATTGTGCCCTAGGTGCTCTTGTGCCAGTCGCATGTGAGAGATAACGAGCATAGCTAGATGTAAGATCTAATATATGTGCGCATGGAAACAAGAAAGACTCCCATCTTATGCATGTGATGCAGAAAACCAACCCTGATGTCCCATGATGGTCCTAAATGGAATGCAATAGAGCTAATGGATGCTTGACAGATGCGGCCTATGATGAGTCATGACGATAGAGATGCTTAGTGCTTAGGTCTCGTATTATGATCACATAACATTCTATTTATATGATTCTCTCACTTGAATTTCATAATTAACCCCAAAATGGCCGACTACCAAAAAGATAAGATGCTCAAATGGCTATAAAGGACCCAAAAGAAGTGTGTAAAGTGAAAAGAGGTCAAGGGTGCCTAGGGTAAACAGGGGCGCCTGATGCTAGATTTCAAGGTTGGGCGCTAGTGTTTAGACTGTAGGAAACTAAAGGGTCGAAGGTGAAATAGAACAGTGAAGTGTAGATGACCGAGAAGAGAAATAGAGATCAAATGAAAAAGGCCAAGGACATGGGTTAATTAGTACTTTCCTTGATCCAAAATCATATGAATATAAACATGTGATCAAGACTAAATATTTACCCAAAGTGTGTGATTTTGTGTCTACATTTTCTCCCACTTTATGTTGGTGAACGGAAAGCTCAGTAACATAAACTAGATAAGAGATACATACGTGATAAATGTGTAGACTTGATGTTGAAAGCATGCCGAGGGACATGAAAAAATGTGAAGCGTGGAATTATAAGGAGAAAAAAGTGTAAAAAGAGTGATGAGAGTGAACCTAGGGTGGAATCGCATGTGTGTTGATGATGAACTTTATGTGGTGTACCTACACATTAGTAGTGGTGTGATTGATTTCATCGTCGTCGTCGTCGTTGTTTAGCTACTTGCTTCTCATACAGTCAGACCTGTAAGGAGAATATGAACAAGTATTCAAATATGCATGTAGATGTGTAAGAAATGTGTAAAACACATATAAATGTAAATGTGTAAATGAAAGTGCAAACAAGGAACATGTGCACCTGATCTGCTTCGAGATTTAGGGTGTATAAAGGATCCTGTCTATTTCGTGCAAGTTTTTTGGGTGATCTCACTCTAATGGTGAAGAAGTGTAGGGAGGAAAGCCTTATCCTCCAATCCTTTAACCACTTCCCAAGTTTGTTGAAGAGATCTCTTACAATATCATTGATATTTCGAGTGATCAAACGCCAACATGGAAGAAGTGTAGAGAGGAATATTGTGTGTCATCCTCTAATCCTTTAACTACTCCCGAAATATCAAAACAATTGTAGATGGTGTGTTATGTGTGCTAAGGGTACCCTGCCCTATAAAATTCATTGTGTAGAGTTATGTAGATTGTGTTGAACCCTGTCACTATTTATGTGTAACTGTCCCCTAGTTAAAGGCGGTCCAGGAAAGGCATCGCTGAAATAAGGACCCATGTTTGATTCTAAGCACTGAACTATGTTTTACTAGTACTGTAACCATTGTGTAATGTGTGTATAGCTCTATATGGGGTGACAGTTTCACCCAAATGATGACCCCTCTTTGGAGGTGCATGCGACGTCATTGTAGGAGTGTGCAGCCTAAAAGAGGACCAACTGTTGAACTGAACTATGCCTTGTAGGAGGAAAGGGATGTGCTTGGTAAAAACCAAGGCACATACAAACAAAATGGATGGGAGACAAATGTTAGTATTAGAAAACATGTATATAGAATGTAAAATAACATGTAATGTGTAAGCTAAAAGGTAATGGTGTAAACACGTAAGAAAGCAATAAAAAACCAAGAAAAGTGGGTTGCAAACATGTGACACTACTCATGGCGTCACAAGACAATCAAGGCATTCGTGACCGCAAGTAGACAAGTATGCACAAAAAAAAAGAGCAAAGCCTGCAAACAAGAGAATAAAAGACAAGAAGTATGACAAAAAATGATGGAGGCATGTAAACCTGCAATACTAATGTTGCACATGAAGCACCCGTTAACATGTTAGAAAGATAAATGATATGTCAAAACATGTATAAGTATGTGAAAGTAAAGTGTTATGATAAAAATGAAACAATAACACCTATAGTGTATGAATGATGGAGGCCCCCAGGAGCCACTCTGGGTCTAGTAATATGGGTTGCGCCTTGTTGGGTCTAGCACACCGATTGTACATATAATATATCAGATTTAAGCATACATGCAAATAAAAGTTAATATTCTACCAGAAGAAATATACATAACGAGAGATATAAATCAACACCAGATTTAACGTGGTTCACCCAGTGTGTAACTACGTCCACCAAGAAACAAGCCAATAGTATTATCCAAAGCTTTGAAAAGATATATATTTGAAGATTTATAATCTTCCACACCTCTCAGGTGTACAATACTTTCTTCCCACTCAAGCTTTTGCTTCTTCTCCAAAGAATTCTCTCTCTCATAATTATTCTCACAATAATCATCAAATTTTACAAGCTCTTCTTAATTCTTACTTCTAAACCCTAGCTTTTATGTTTATATAGGTGTATTCAAACATAGGGCACTTAGCCATGAAATTACAATCAATAGATCTAATTTAATACTAAAAATAGATATAATTCCCAAGAGCTAAATAAAATACTACCAGATAGGTAACCGACATTAGTTATCCCTAACCGACACTGGCTTAGCCCTAA
The DNA here is from genome assembly GCA_019776745.2 of Taxus chinensis. Taxonomy (NCBI): domain Eukaryota; kingdom Viridiplantae; phylum Streptophyta; class Pinopsida; order Cupressales; family Taxaceae; genus Taxus; species Taxus chinensis. The sequence continues at coordinate 78,897,223 of CM034153.1, read as the reverse complement.
CTGATGATCAGTTCCACCTTGCCTGACCAATGTCGGTCATAGGTGATCGATGCCGATCCCTCCACAACCGACGCCAGGTTATTGTATTTTCGAATAAAGTTTCATATTAGCATGCTAATTCAAAGTAATTGAGTTCCATAACTCAACAATCTACCACTTGGAGATTAATTACTGCACCATACCTTTACAACGTCATTCTTGGATCATTCCTTAGCTATGTTTCTTCCTCTTCATGTCTCAAACTTGAAGACCAACAGAAGTGGAGTGTAACTCCAAATTCTTCTTTGACTAATGTCTTCATTAGCATATCAGCAGGGTTTTCACTCGTATGAATCTTTTCCAGATTCAACTAACCATCCTCCAATACCTATCATATGAAGTGATACCTCAACTGAATGTGTTTCTTTCTCGAATGAAACATTGAGTTATTTTCCAAACGAATTACACTCTTACTGTCACTAAATAGTTTGCAATCATCTTACTCCTTTCCCAACTCTTCCATAAACCTACTCATCCATATCATCTCCTTACAAGCCTCTATAGCTATAACATACTCTTACCTTCTGTAGTAGAAAAAACCACAAACATTCCTGCAATCTTTAAATCCAGATAACTGTCCATCCCACCTACTGTGAAAATATATCCACTAGTGCTCGTTCTACCATCCAAATCTCTAACCATATCCAAATCAACATAGCCACATAATCAAAGATCCAGAACCTCTATAGCATAACTACATGTTATATGTCCCTCTCCAAATAAATGATTATACATTAGACTTATTTCCAATTCTCTTTACCTTGATTAGCCATCATATCTACTCACAGCTCCCACTACCTATGTAATGCCTTAGTATGGTACAAACCATAACATACATGATAATCCCAACTGCTGAAACATATGGTAGTCATATCATGTATTTGACCTTCTCATCTGATGAAGGACACTGATCTTTTCTTACTTTTAAGTGTCTAACCATAGGTGTACTAGCAGGTTTTACATTCTATCATCTTGAACCTTTCTAACACCCTGTATGGATATAATCCTCATGAGTTAAATACATATTTCTTGTTCTTGTTATCTCTGTTTATTTGCATGCCAAGGATTTCTTTTTGTAGCTCCTAAATCCTTCATAGAAAATGTGTGAGCTAGCTTTCCCTTAAACTCACTAATGTCTTACATACTAGATCCTTCTAATAAGCATATCATCCAGATATAGTAAAACAATAAAATAGATCCCATTTTCAAGCTTCTTGAAATATACACAATGGTCAAATTCACATCTCAAGTAACCATGCTCATGCATAACACTATCAAACCTCATGTACCATTGCCTTGGAGCTTGCTTGAGCCCATATAGGCTCTTTTTCAACATGCACACTAATTTCTCCTTACCCTTGACTTCATACCCAAGCGGCTGCTGCATATAAATCTCTTCATCCAAATCACCATTAAGGAAAATCGTCTTCACATCTAGTTGCTCTAAATGCAAAACATGTACTACAACTAAACTCAATATAGTACGAATAGAAGTCATCTTAACAACAAGAGAAAATATTTTACCAAAGTAAATACCCGATTTATGTGCAAATTCCTTTACTACAAGACTTACCTTGTACCTTTTCTGTCCACCCTCTTCTTCCTTGATCCTGTAAACCCACTTATTCTGCAATGTCCTCTTACTTACTGGAAACTTAACCAAATCCCAAGTCTAGTTCTATTCGAGGGAGTCCATATCCTCATCCATGTCATGCTCCCACTAGACGTGAGTCTCATCCTGCATTGCTTCTTCAAAACTTTTTGGTTCACCATTATCAGTCAATAATAAATAAAATAGAGAAGGTTAAATATTTTTATAGGTTTACTTACCCTTTGTAACCTTATCACAGGAGTTTGGGGTACCAGAGGCTCATTCTGGACCTCTTGGACATTTGTATCCAAATTTTTCGGTGACTGACGCCAGTCACCTGTAACCGACGTCGTTTATAATAACTGATGTTGGTTGGGATCTTATGTAACCAATACCATTTTTGTTGATTGATGTCGGTCAGGGGTCAACTGACACTAGTTACTGTGTAACCCTGTCGATATTACTTTTAAATCTGAGAGTTCATTTTCATTCATAAACTTCTCAACCGGTTCATCCTTGGGTACCGAAATTTGATCCCTGTACATTATCTTTTCATTCCATTCAATTTCATGACTCTTAATAATTTTAGAACTCTATAAATCCCAAAAATAGAATCCGAAATCACCAGATCCATAACCAATGAAAGTGCATCTCTTGGATTTTGCATCCAACTTTTTCCTATTTTCCTTATCAATATGCACAAAAGATTCTGAACCAAAAAATTTAAGAAAAGAAATATCTACCTCTTTTCCGGTCCAAGCTTCATCTGGTATTCCTCCATCTAGTGAACTTGAAGGCCCACAGTTAATCAAATAAATAGTTATATTAACTACTTCTTCCCAAAACCGCAAGGTCAATCTAGAATGTATCCTCATACGTCTAGCACGTTCCATGATTGTCCTGTTCATTATTTCTACAACACCATTCTCTTGTGGTGTTCTTGAAACCATTCTTTCTCTACGTATCACATTCACTGAATAATAATCATTGAAAGTATTGCTACAATATTCACCACCATTTTTAGATCTAAGACACTTTAACTTTGAATTTGATTCATTCTCAAAAAGAGATTTCCATCTTTTAAAATTATCAAAAACATTATATTTTTGATTAATACAATAAACTAATTCCTTTCTTGTAGCATCATCAATGAAAGTAACATAATATTGGGATCCTCTATGAGAAGCTATCTGATCTAGTCCCTACACATCTGAGTTCACAAGCTCCAATTTATGTTCCTTCTTGGTTGCCCCAACTTTGAGAAATATCACTCTCTTTTGCTTTCCAAAGACACAATGCTCATAGAAATCAAGATCTAAATCTTTCAAATCTGATAACTTACCCTTAGCCTTTAAGATCTACATTCCTTTTTGACTCATATGGCCCAACCAATTATGCCACATGCATGCATTTGAATCTGAAGTAGATAATGCAGAAAATGAATCAGTAACATAGGTAGATAAATATAACGTTCCTACCTTCTTACCTCTTGCCACAACAAAAGCACCCTTGGTGACTTTCCAAGAGTCTCTTGTAAATGTAACCATGCAAACAACATCACCTAGTTTCCTTGTAGAAATAAGATTCCTCTTGAGGCTTGGCACATGCCTCACATCTGTCAATACCCATGTGTATTTCCATTCTACAATTTTAGATGAACTTCCCCTTAACAGTAATATTGTAAGGTTTATCATCACCCAAATAAAAATGTCTAAAATTGGTCTGGACATAATTTATGAAATAACCCTTATTAGGGGTTGCATGTAAAGAAGCTCATGAATCTAAAACCCATGATTCAATTCTATTATCTAAAGAAAGAATAAGAGTATCTTGCATTACCTCTGCTACAACAAGATTTTCTTCTTTACCTTTGTTTTGTTGTTGGATCTCTTTATCCTTTGACGAACAATATTTCATTGCATGTCCTTTCTTTCCACATTTCTAACAAGTAATTTCCTTACCTCTGGATTTAGATTTTCTATCCCTTGACTTTGATTTCCCATTACTCTTACTCTTGGATCTCTCCTTCAGTCTGCCCCTACTTTCTACAATCAAAACATTCCCAGATGACGATTCCTCTATACTCTTCCTACGAATTTCTTCATTTATGATTATAGTAACCACATCATCAAACTTCAAAATATTATTAGCAGATGTTGTATTACTAACAACCATTACCAAGTTATCCCAACTATCAGGCAAATAACATAAGAATAAAAGTGCTTTCACTTCATCATCAAATGGTATATCAACTGATTTTAACTGATTTACAAGAGATCTGAAATCATTCAAATGACTAGATGCAAATCCACCTTCATGCATCTTAGAACTAAATAGTTTCTTCATCAAATAAAATTTATTTGAAGCACTAGGTTTTTCATATAAATTAGCAAGAGATTTCATTAACTCTACCATAGAAGTCTCTTATGTAATATTGGAAGCCACATATGCTGCCAGACTCAATCTTATAGATCCCAAAGCCTTTCTATTAAAAATATTCCATTCTTCGTCAATCATCTTCATAGGTCTGGAATTTTTCGTCCAATGTTAAGTACAAATCTCTTTGATACAGATAATCCTCAATTTGCATCTTCCATAATTGATAATTTCAGCCGTCAAACTTCTCTACCTTGTATTTGTTTTCTTCTTCCATTGTTGTAGCTCCCACTCAATCAAAAAACCCTCTGTGAGTAAATCTGTCAACACACAAAACCCTCAAACAAAGCTCTGATACCAATTGTTAGGGTTAACACACCAGTTGTATGGATAATATATCAGATCCAAGCATACATGCAAATAAAAGTGGATATTCTACCAGAAGAAATATACAAAACAAGAGATATAAATCAACACCATATTTAACGTGGTTCACCCAGTGTGGGCTACATCCACCAAGAAACAAGCCAATCTATTATCCAAAGCTTTCACAAGATATACAATTGAAGATTTACAATCTTCCACACCTCTTATGATGTATTGAACTAATTTATTTCTCCAAGAATTTTTCTCTCTTATCACAAGAATTCTCTCTCTCATAATTATTCTCACAATAATTATCAACTGAAGGCACTTAGCCATGCAATTACAATCAATAGATCTGCTTTAATACTAAAAATAGATCTAATTCCCGAGAGTTAAACAAAACACTCCTACATAGGTAACCGACGTCGGTTACCCCTAACTTATGATAGTTCCTCCTTGCCTGAATGATGTCAGTCATAGGTGACCGATGCTGGTCCCTCCATAACTGATGCCAGTTACTGTGTTTTCCAGCAAGTTTCATATTTCATGCTAATCCTAATTAATTGAGCTCCATAACTCAACACGCCTAACATTTATTTTGCATGTAGTAGCTCTGTAGAATCTACGATCACATCTAGAACATAAAGGTGAATGCGTATGTGTATATGGTAAAGATGATGACATACAAGATATCTATCTAACATGTGTAATGAAGTGAACATGTGACATCATGAGTAAGCAAGTGTAAATGCAACCATCAAATGCAGTATGTAGTGGATATGATGGAATAAAATTTAATGTTAACGAGTCGATAGAAGGTGTACGTACCCGTGCTCGATTGTATGTATGAAAATGAAGTCCATTTAAGTTATGCCCCCTCAGCAGTCAAGAATGAACCGTAAGCAATGGTGCGTCATCGGGAAGTGCGTGTGAGTAATGTGTGATATAAGAAGAAAGTGATGAATTTAGCGCGAGAATTTGATTTTAGAAGAAAGTGATGTGATGATGCAAGAAGAATATTGATTGTAAATGTGATGAAGAAGTGTGATATTCATAGGTGTAAGTGTGTAAGCACGTGAAGATTTAGCATAAGGTGTATGTCACTAAATGTATGAGTAAGATGATAGAAGACATGATGATTTAACACAAAGCGTATATCATGAAATGCATGGAAGTAATGGAAAGTGGTGATTTAGCACAAGGCGTATACCACAAAATGTTGATGGAAGGACCTAAAAAGTGTGATGATGTAGCATAAAGCGTATATCACAAAATATGTGTAGATGATGGGATGACTATGAATATTGCATGGTGAACTAGAAGAAAAACGTGTATGAGTGTGATGAGGTGAGGTTCAAATTTGTTTTAAACCCTCAACAATCAAGTGTGAACCATGGAGCTAGAGTGCGTCATCAGGTAGTGTGCACAGTATAAGTTGGTTTATAGGAATATATAGAAGAAGAAGAGAACAAAACATGTATAGAATGTGTATGATGAATTAGAAAGATGTGTAGAAGTAGGATGCACACGAGTAGTATGATATGAAAAAAGATTATAATGTTGTATAATATATAGACATGTATAGAAGAAGGGTTTAAGGTGCAAGAGAAAATTGTCAACTATGTACAAGGTTCACGATGTGTAGAAGATATGGATGGTGATATAAGAAGAAAGTGTTGAAGCCATGTAAGAAATTTGTAATGCATAGAATAAATAAAAAGATGTAGTGTAATGTGTAGTGTGTGAGGTTCATGTATAGAATAATCCCTCAACAGTTAAGTGTGAACCAAACATAAGAGTGACGAAAGTCACCTACAAAAGACCAAGCGAGCGTCGAGCGGTGGTAGAAACACCAAGAGCATGTGATGGTGGCGGAGTTTGAAATGTGCTCTGGTCATCAGTAAGAGTAGTTTCTTTGACAAAAGTGATCGGTTAGAGCTTATACTGGACTAAAGGTGATGTAGGAGATTTTATAGGAGAAGAGGGTAACCTGATCTTGAGAGGAGGTTGTGTAGCTTGAATTAGTAATGTCGTAGATGACGTGAGAGGGGGAGGAGTGTGACTAATTTTGAGAGAAAGTTACTTAGGAGGTGCTTGACTTGGTAATGTCGTAGATGAATTGAGAAGAGGATTTAAAACAATATTGAGAGGAAGTTGCTTGGTTTGAGTGGGTTGAATGGGCAGTGCTTGACTAAACGAAGAAGGTACATTAGGAGTGATAACATGATGTTCATTAGACATGGAAGGAGCACATTTGGATGTAGAATTTGTTGGTGGGCATGCAACATAATGTTGTGCAGCGAATGAGATAAAGCCTTAATGATAAAGATGCTTGATTCTTCATTGCAGGGCATAACATTCATTGTCATTATGTCCATTGATTAAATGATATTTTGTTAGCCGATAAGGAGGATAGGAGTCAGTAGCTGGGAAGATGATCAAATGGTGAGTAAGAAGCCCTGAAAGCATATCTTGTTGTTTAGCTTTGTGATCAAACATTAGAGGCTCTGGTAATGGAAAGACTCGAGGCTCACTAATATGAGCAAATGTGGAAGTCATAGAAGGAGCACCAAGTTGGGGGGCCAAAAGGGGGTCTTAAGTGGACACATTTTTCTGAAGAAAAAAAAACTTCAACTTGTACGAGTTTTTTCGAAATAGTTACACTCAAAATTGGAAGATGTTGTAGAAATATGAATCGTAGCATTTTGAGTCTAGTTTCTAAGGTACTAAATTTTATTGAAAATGGATAAGTTTAAGTGGGTCAAACAACTAAAATACCAACAAATGCTCTTGTTTTTAAAAAAAAAAAACATAATAGAGTGACTTTCGTGCCCCCCACCATTTTTTGAGCACCATTTAGTATTTTTGAAAACCCTTTGGTAGAAAGATAGCTAGGAGCATCTAGTTTGGGCTCCATTTTTTTTAGATTTTTTTAGCGAATATTTTTTTATTTATGATTTTTCTAGTACAAAAATTTTATGTTTTGAAAAATAATGGAGCTCCGACCGTGCCCCCCCTTAACTACCTCAAAAAATATCAAAAATTAGAAATTTTTTTGAATATGTATAGAATTATGCCTAGTTTGGGCTAGTATATTTTTTTAAAATTTCGATCACCCAAAAAAAAGATACACCATGAAAGATAGACATATTTACACTTCAAAAAATAGCTATAAAAAGGCATAGTTAGAAAATAAATAATATGGAAACCTTATATTAGTCAAAAAATTTGAAAAAATATATTTTTAGAAAGAAGAGACTCTGCTCTACGTCGTGGTATAATTTTTTTAAAATGGATCGATTGTTTTATTTTGATTTATCATAGAGGAAGTGGCATTTTTACATTTTCTTGTAAAAACACGTTGTTTGTTGTGTTTGTGTAGGTCCATGCCTCAGGCTTGGGGATCCAAACCAGATCCCAAGCCTTGAGGCATGGCTTGGGAAAAGAGAAAATGCAAATAATGCGTACACGTTAGTATAAACATAATGCGTTTGACATGCATTCTAAATGTAAGTATAAACATAATGTATAAGCTTTTATACATGGTTCTATTTAATACGTAAATAAATGTTTAAGGATAAGAAATAATAAATGAAAAACTTATACTTTTAAATGACTTTATTTATTTATGTAAATATAAGAAATTAGGGTCACTCTACACCTTATTGAATTAGTCTCACAGCTCCATGACTCATGGTTTAGGAGATAGTTTTTTAAAGTATAATCCGGTCAGTACATAGGTAATTTTTCAAGATTTCAGCATTCGGCCTAAATATTTTAGCTTTTAACTTCTACAATCGAAACCCTAAACCACAGGCCATAAACCTAAACAATAAACTGTAAACCTTGATCCCTAAACCCTAAACCCTAAACCTTTAACCATGATCCCTAGACCCTAAAACCTAAACCCTAAACCCTAAACCTTAAACATTCAGAACCCGTGAGCCCTAAACCCTGAGCCTTAAGCCCTAAACCCTGAGCCATAAGCCCTAAACCCTAAACCCTAAACCATGAACCATGACCCTAAATGCTAAACTAAACCCTGAAACATAAAAACTAAATCCTAAACCCTAAACCCTAACCCCTGAACCATAAACCTTAAACATCGAATCCTAAACCCTAAACCCTAAGCCTTGAACCCTAAACCCTTATCCCTGACCCTAAAATCTAAATCCTAAACCCTAACCATATACCCTAACCCCTAAAACCCTAATCCCCAACCCTAAACCCTAAACCCTGAGCCCTAAACCATAAACCCTAAACCTTAATCCCTAAACATTAAATCCTAAACCCTAAACCCTGAACCCTGAACCATAAACCCTAAAACTTGAACCATAAACCATAAACCCTTATCCCTAAACACTAAATCCTTAACCTGAAACCCAAAATCCTAAACCATAAACCTTAAACCATAAACCCTTAACCTGATCTATAAACCCTAACCATAAACACTAAACCCTAAACCCTAAACCTAAAACCTAACCTTGAACCTAAACCATAACCCTAAACCTTGAACCCTGAACCCTAAACCCTAAACCTTAAACCCTGAACCGTGAGCCCTAAACCCTAAACCCTAAACCCCAAACCATATTTCATCAATATTTCCTAGTCTCATTCCTAGAACCATCATTGAGTCTACTTATAGAACTACCTTGTTTATGAGAGGTGGGACAAGTAACTAAATGGATATGACATCTACCTTGTGCCTTGTAATGCATATATTACACATCTCTTCCAAACTTGTTTCTCCCCACATATACTTGCACTCTTGAATGTAAATTTATTCACACTCTGAAAAAAAATTTCACATTTCTCATATTTCCATGTATGGTATTATGAAAGCCAGGATGACCCATTGGAAGCTGGGAAAAAATAACCATCACAACAAAAAAATTAATCTTAAAGGAAACAAAAGAAACATAGAGAATATATCAATGCAGAGGTGTAGGATCATAATTCAATTTCCTGTAGTATCATCTCCTTCAAAGAGAGATAAAGTTCAAGTGTTCTACTGGAATGGATAGTAAATTTGACAGAACTTCCTAAAGTGTTAAAAATAAGCATAGAAATGGGGGAATGGCTAAGAACACTAAGGGGTTATCAATCACCTAGTAAATCTTTCTTGTTTAGTTCTAAATGGGAGTTACCTAGCCTACGACTTAGTGACCTTCCATTCATTGATAATTCCTTATATGATAAACCCATGGATGTTTTCAAAATCCCCTAAACAAAAAGATAGGGGTAGTCATCAATCCTAGTGAAGGGTGTGATGTGATTTCCAAGCAACTTGAAATTCATATAGATTTAGAGGTCATAACATGAATTTACAAATATCTCTATCATTATAAATGGAAGCCAAGTAACAGTGTCTCCCTGTACATCCAAGGATTGAGGACTACTTGGGTATTTGGAAGGATTGGACAGTCAGGAATATGACATTTCCCTCCTTCAAAATATCAACAGATGAAAAACATCAAATTTTGATGACTCTCTTTGAATGTTCTGCCTACAAATTCGATGAACCCTGAACTTTGTGACCTAAACCCTTAACCCTCAACCATGAGACCTAAACCCTAAACTATAAACCCTAAACCCTAAAACCAAAATAATAAATCCTAAACCCTAAACACTAAATACTAAACCCTAAAACCTAAACCCTAAACCCATAACCCTAAACCCTTGACCCTAGACCCTAAACCCTGAGCCCTAAGCCCTAAACCCTAAATACTAAATCCAGAGCCCCGAGCTCTAACCCCCAAACCTTAAACCAATAACTCTGAACCCCGAACCTTAAGCCATAAACCATGAACCATGAACCCTAAACCCTAATCCCTAAACCATAAACCTTAAGCCTTGAACCCTACACCCTAATCCTTGAGCTCTAAACCCTAAACCTTAAACCATAAGCCCTAAACCCTAAATCTAGAGCTCTAATCTCTAACCCCTAAACCTTAAACATATAACTAACCCCTAAACCTTAAAATTGTAACTCTAAACCCCGAACCCTAAGTCGTAAACCTTAAACCATGCACCATAACCCCTAAACCCTAAACCCCGAGCAAACCGTAAACCCTAAACCTTAAGGCCTAAATGTTAAATCCTAAAGATCCCTAAACCCTAAACCCTAAAAATGAAATCATAAGCCCTAAACCCTAAACTCTAAACACCAATCACTAAACCCTAAACCCTAATCCCTAAGCCCTAAGCCCTAAACCCTAAGCCCTAAACCCTAAACCATGACCTCTAAACCTTAAACACTAAACCCTAAAACTTAAACCCTAAATCGTAAACCCTAAACCCTAAACCCTAAACCTTAAACCCTGAACCCTAAAACCTAAACCCTGAACCCCCTAAACCCTAAACCCTGAGTTGTAAACCTTAAACCCCAAGCCTTAAACCCTAAATCATCAACCCTAACTCTTAAACCCTAAACCTTGAACCCTTAAACATAAACCCTCAACCCTAAACCCTAAAAACTAAACCATGAGCCCTAAACCCTAAACCCTCAACTCTCAGCCGTAAAACCTCAACCCTGATCCATAAACCCTAAACCATGAACCCTTTGCCCTAAACCCTGAACCTTGACCTTTAAACCTTAAACTATAACTCCTAAACCCTAAATTCTCAACCCTAAACCTTAAACCCTAACTCAACCATAAACTGTAAACCCTAAATCCTCAACCTAAACCTTAAACCATGATCCCTAAACCCTAAACCCTATACCATAAACCCTAAGCCCTAAATGCTAAACTCTAAGCCCTAAATCCTAAACCCTAAACCATAAACCCTAAAACCTAAACCTTGTCCCCTAAACCTTAAACCTTGAGCCCTAAACCCTAAGCCTTGAACCCTAGGCCATAATCCATAAGCCCTAAGACAAAACCCTAAACCTTGAACCCTCAAACATAAACCCTCAACCATAAACCCTAAAAATTAAACCCTAAACCCTAAACCCTGAACCTTGAGCCATAAACCCTAAATCCTGAACCTTGACCCCTAAACCCTAAACCTGAACCTTGAGCCCTAAACCCTAAACCCTTAATCATAAACCCTAAACTCAAAACCCTAAACCCTAAACCCTAAACCCTAAACCCTAAACCATGAACCCTAAGCCATGAGCCCTAAACCCTAAACCCTAAAATCTGAACTATGAGCCTTAAACACTAAACCTTAAACCCTAAACTCTAAACCTTGATCCCTAACCCTTAGCCCTAAACCCTAAACCCTAAACCCTAAATCATAAACCCTCACCCAAAGGAAATTCCTAAAAATATCATTCAGCGTGTTTCAGTGTGTAGGGAATAGTGTTTAAGGTGATCAATTGACTCATTTAGTTTTTATGAGAGACTACTTCCTTTGAAGGCCTAAAAAGGTATTTTTGGCCATTTTGTAGTTAATTGAACACCCTTCAAAACAAGCTAAAATGAGCTAGTCATGTCACCGAGTTATCAAGGACCATTATTTGTGAAGTATTAATGCATCGTTTGTCTCCATAAGAGACATATGAGCAAAATCATGTATGAGAATCATGAATTTGATTCCATGAAAGGATTCTTTTAGAGCTAGGAAAGGTGAGGGGATGATCTTTATATGGAGCACCATGTTTCTAAGAATGAGCAATCATCTGAGTTCACTTGATGCAATTCACTTGGTACTATTCGTAACAACTCATTCAACACCTAGTAGTGTTATGACACCTTAAGGAGGAGGCACATTACAATCACCTCATTTTGGCCATAGGACAGGAATCCCATTCAGGGAACAATACTCTACCTACAAAGTGAGGATCTCTTTTTAGTAAGAAGTAAACAAACATCATAGAGTTAATTCATGGTTACTAAAGTGAATTATGGACCAAATTTTAAAAAATAGTACCAATTCAAGTTGTGGTAGGGCCAAAATCCATTTTAGAAGGTAAAAAAACCTTTAAAATGACTATATGCTTTCCCAAAACAAAGATCGACTACAATATATATGCCCTGAAAGTTTTAGGTCATTTGCTGAAATCCTGAAAATGAGTAAGTACTGACCAGATTAGATTTTGAAAAACTATCTTCTAGATTATAACTGTTGGAGCTACGAGACCACTTCCATAAGGTGCAAAGTGACCCTAATTTCTTATATTTACTAAAAAAAATTAAAGTATAAGAAATAATAAAAGAAATCTTTTACTTTTATTATTTCTTATACTTAAACATTTATTTTTGTAGGTATAAACCACCAAAACACATATACATGGTCCATACTACACAAAACGCGTACGTGTTTTGACTTTTTTGAAATGTGTACGCGTTATGCTTCAGTGATTCCCGAGCCAAAAAAATTAAAACGTGATCGTGTTTTAGCAAAATGCGTTCGCGTTTTGCTTTTTTCCAGATTCTTGTTTGCTTTTTGGCCCCCCAACTTTGTGAACTTACACAGGAGAACAAACACAAGCCTGACAAGTGTCCTTAAGACGTTGGATTTCAGATTTGAGCGATGTAATCATGGATTTCATAGCCTGAAAGTTTCTTGAAATAACTATTGTAAAGCTTTAATTGACTCCAACATAGGTTGATTAGATGGAGGGTCACGAGGACTATGGTCGTCAAATAAACAATTGAAAATAGCACTCACTTGATGCGGCGGCATATCTCTAGGGAGATACATGGTGTCTAGGGATTTTTAAAGAACAACTTGGAAATTGGGATGCATCTCAAGTAAATCAGACAAAGAAGTTTGAGGAGCCATTATAGAGGAAAGATGACGATCCTAAGAGTGTTCAGATTGAGTAGGGTTCACCAAATGATTAAGCTAAATATGAAAGATGAGGATGGAATGCTTAATCTTAATGTACTAGGGCCAGTAAATAAATGCAATGCAGAAAATATAAACTATATTAAATAATGTAATTGAAATAACTATGAAGTAGCTAGGGTTAGAAGCACTTAGCTGATTCGACGATCTCATGGGACTGTGTTTAGATTCCTAGAAGAGAAACAAAAATGGAACAACGTTGCAACAGAGCCCTAGAAGTTGCAGACCTGGAGTAGATGGCTAGACTGGGGCGCCTGGAAGAGGGACTATGGCACCTAGGGCACCTGAGTTCTGAATTTGGGTGCCTGGGTCTATGTAGAGATTCTGGAAGTGAATTTTAGAGGGTCACTGATAAATGCGAAGACTTCTCTGTTGGTCTCTCTACTTCCACTGGATTGCGCTATATGTCGATGGTATGCTGAGCTGAAGAAACACCTACAAGACCCCACAATAAGTATCAAATCCCTAAAAAATAAGAATTCAAATGGGGGGTCAGACTGTCCTCTATGACCAAAATAGTGGGCTTATAACTAAGCATTGCACTACATCATAGACCCAATGTAGTTTTGTGTGTGATAATGGTGCCCTAGGTGCTCTTGTGCCAAACACACGTGAGAGATAACGAGCGTAGCTAGATGTAAGATGTAATATATGTGTGCATGGAAACAAGAAAGACTCCCCTCTTATGTGTGTGATGCAAAAAACGAATCCTGGTGTCCTGTGATGGTGTTAGATGGAATGCAATAGAGCTAATGGATGCTCGGCGGATGTGACCTATGCTGACGATAGCTATGATTAGTGTTTGGGTTCCTTAATATTATGATCACATAACGTTGTATTTATATTATTATCTCTCTTAAATTTCATAATTAACCCTGAAATGACTAACTACCAAAAAGATAAGATGCTCAAACAACTATAAAGGACCTAAAACAATTGTGAAAAGTGAAAAGAGGTCAAGGGCGCCTAGGGTAGACAAGGGCGCCTATCACTAGAGTCCAAGGTTGGGCGCTAGTGTCCAGACTATAGGAAACTAAAGGGTCAAAATTCAAATAGGACAGTGAGGTGTAGATGACTGAGAAGAGAAATAAAGAACAAGTGAAAAAGGCCAAGGACGTGGGTTAATTAGTACTTTCTTTGATCCAAAATCATATGAATATAAACATGTGAGCGAGACTAAATATTTACCCAAAGTGTGTGATTTTGTGTCTACACATATGAGTGGGACCATAAGGTGATTGAGAGCTTGAGGCATCTTCTAAAAGGGGTAGAGAACTTCTCAAAAGCCTCCAAAAGTGACATAATGTTGCTTAAACCAAATTTTTAGTAACTGAAACGCTTTAAAAACTATGTACACGTGTTCATTTGGATCACCATTTCCATTGAAAAAAAGCTTTGAGTGTAGCTCTCTTTGAGAGATTTTTTACACTATCACATGTGGGTGAAATGGAGGTCTCATTTGAAAGTTATAAACAAAAAAACAGAGCCCAGTGATGCTTCTATGATTTTTTTGTTGAGATCGAAAATGCACTAAAGAAAACAATAAAATTTAAGCTCATGAAGAGATTTGTGAATAGGAAAAATTTTAGTGACGAATTTTTGTAAACTCACAAAAATCGAGGTTTATGGAAATTCAAATTGGAAAATTTTCAGGGATTTGTAGCAAACTTATTCACTGAAAAATTTGATGACATGTCCCTTGTACTATTCATTTCACCTAGATTTTACACATATATAAGAGCTTATGAATGTAATTCGCCACCATTTCGAATCATTTCGTGTGCATATTTGCCGAAGTAAACATAAGCAACCGATACCGTATAATATATGATGTCAAACTATAACTACAAGCCGTCCAACCCCAGGTCTCTAAGACCCATCCAACCCCTTAGTCATCCAACCCCTTAGCCATCCAACCCCTTAGTGGTCCAACCCCTTAGCCATCCAACCACTTAGCCATCCAACCCCTTAGCCATCCAACCCTTTAACCATCCAACTTTAGCCATCCCAACCCCTTAGCCGTCCAACCCCTTAGCCATCCTTCTAACCACTTGGATCCATCTAACCCATTATCCATCCAACCTTTAACAATCCAACTCTGTCATCAACCCCTTAGCCGTCCAACCCTTGAGTCATCCAACCACAGAGTCTATCCACAGAGCCGTCTAACCAAAGAACGTCCAACCACTAGTCGTCTAACCCAAGAGCCTTCTAACCCATCAGCCTAGATCCATCTAACCCTAAGCCATCCAATCTCAGAGCCTTCAAACATAAGAGCCATCCCTAAGCAGTCATGGATTTTGGAAATTAGGGTAAGAAGGTTACAAATTCAGCCAATTCAAAAAAGGGTGCAAAGACTTTGCTTGGCTATTTTGGAAAATCACAAAAAATGAAGGGGGTTTCTGCATCAGCTGAAAATATCGGTATGTGCTATTTACAGGTTATTTAGTCTTACAAAATTTGATAATTATGTTTTTCATACTGTTCTTCGAACTCTTTGTACTCTGTGTAAAAATTTAACTATATATAAAATTAATACTATATATGTAACAATTTTATAGAATTATATGCAGACGTTTCAGAAATTCCTTCACAAAATAATCAATTTAAAGATATCGATGATCCATTATATGTTGAGGAAAACATTCCGTCCCTTGATGACATAGAAGTACAAGAAAATTCATCGAATTCTCATGATACACCAACAGAGGAAGCTTCTACTCCAAGGTCTATTTCCAGAAAAAGGAGACATGAGAATCAAGATATTCCTGTTGAGAGCCCAGATGCAGAAGTTGAACCCCAAGAAAAAAAAAGAAAAAATGTCAGAAGAAAGAGGACAAACTGGACAATTGGAAGGAATTTCCAGTTCGAATGGGCTGCAAAATATCCGTTTATTGAACCTGTGTACACTGAAAATGGTAATGATGTTCCAACACAATGTCGATGCAAAATATGTGGTTGGAAATAGGGGAAGGATCACACGATGCAGCTCAAACTGGACACAATTGAAAAGCACTATGGGAAAATATACATTTCCCAAAAGCAAAAGGATGGCAACATAGTCAGAACACATAAATGGAAAGATGCAAAAGAGTGTCTACATGTAAAATACATAGAAGAATATGAAAAGGAACAAAAACGTATGAAAAATCTAAATGAAAAAGGTGGCACCATAGTAGCAAGATTGAGCAAAGCTATGGAGGCAGAAATGCATGCAAAAAGTATTCAGTTTGCTACCATATTCCATATATTGAAAAGGGGAAGACCCATGTCAGATTTCAGAGAAAATAAAATTTTGTATCAGGTTATTGGTCTACAGAACGTTCCTCAATCTCATTGGTCAGATACCAGCGGCTGGGAAATTGTAAAATGTCTATCTCTGGTAGAAAAGGAGGATCTGAAACAGTGTGTTCAAAAGGCAAAGTATATTTCCCTTTCAATAGATGAGGTTACTGCAGTGGATAATACTTCATGGATTTGTATTCATGTTTACACATTTGCTAATGAAATAAGAACTCCCCACCTCTTAGCAATTCATAAAATGACTGAGAATTGCAATTCTGAAAATATTTATAAATTGGTGGTCTCAAATATGAAGGATATCGCATGAATGGATGAATTTTCCATTGCAACAAAATTAGTTTGTGTCAGAACCGATGATGCAACTATAATGCAAGGAGCCAAAAATGGTCTCTGTGTTCAACTTCAGACAATTGTTGCTCCTTATATTATTGTTATCCATTGCATGGCTCAAAGAATGAATTTGGCCTAGAAAATTGTGAGCACATTTGAAAATGTAGCTAAAGTGGAGGAATTGATACGTGATTTGCATGCTTATTATTCTAGCAGTCCAAAGAGATTTTTAGAATTTCAGAAATTTGCAATTGATTGACAGAGGGAAAAAATATTCTCAAAGATGTAGATACCAGATGGATATCTATGTATGAACCTGCATGTAGAATATTTGATGAATATCCTTCATTGACAAGATTTATGTATAAATACCGCAGGGATGTAGATAAAGCTAAAGATCTATTGTGTCATCTAACAGACATAGAAACTTTACTCACACTCTGCGGTATTTTTCCCATGTTGAGGGAGCTTAATATTTTAACGAAGCATGCACAAGATCATTCTTTCTACATAACAGACTTCATAAGACTCAGAAGACGTGTGTGCTGGAGTCTTGAAAGTTTATATATTTCAGATGGGAGTTTTTCAGGGTGCTGCTTTTGAAAATTGGAATGCATTGACAGACTTGAAAAATCCCAGGTGCTTCTTAAAATACAATATACATGATCATCTGTGTATAACAACACATGGGAAAGAGATTCCACTTCATACGTTCCAAAAAAGAGTTGATATGGTTGTCTCAGAAATGGAAGAAGTAAGAGTGACATGAAATTTATATGATGCAATATTATTGGAAACTAGGAATAAATTGAGAAAGATCTTTGAATCTTTATCTAAAGAGATCCGGGAAAGATTCAAAAATGATAAAATACTTGAAGCAATGGGAGTTGTAAATCCACAGTTTTGGAATTTTTCTGGCGGAAAACCTTATACATCTATCAGTCCTTTATTTTTCAAAAACATGAGTGATCTAACTGACCATTTCTCTAAGACTGAAGAGATAAACAAAGTTTCTGTAGAAGGTATTTTACAAAGAAAAATACTTAGTTCCCAGTCAATGGATTATGCTAATACTATGATATGACAAGTTCAACTTCTACAAAACCCACAAGAATATGGTGCCATCAAAAGGATTTGGAAGGATATTTGTTCCAGTAGTATTCTGCGTGAAGATTTGAGTGAGTATATTAAGTTGTATGAACTCTGTCAAACAATGATTCTGGGTTCTGTGGAAGATGAGAGGGTTTTCAGTGCACTATCCTTTTTAAAGTCAAAAGTTTGAAACAGATTGGATAGGAATCTAGAAAGTTGTCTGAGGTTGTATGTATCACGTTACTCAGTGGAGTCTTTTCCTTATGATAGAGCACTCACATTATGGAATTCACTAGTAGAAAGAAGAGGAGTTAGTAATATTCTACCTAACTCGGGGGATCGAGACACATCCACAGATCATGCTACAGTTGATTTCCAAGACACAAATGAAAGTGTTGCTCCAGGACTGTTCGAATTCACATAGATTTCATTTCTTCTATACATTATTGAGACTATTTACAATAATTTGATGTAATATGTATTGATGTATTTCATACAAAGATTATAACTACAGAGATTACAAATTTCAATAAATGAGACTATTTACAATATTTGATGTATTTTGATGTATTTCTACAAAGATTATTTCAATAAATGAATATTATATTTGTCTTTATTTGATCCATTGGAACATTGTCACTATCATTTTCTTGTATCCCATTTGTTTTTTATATTTGGTTTTCAAACTGAAATAAGGACATATTTGTTTTTTATATCTGTTAATTGATTTTTTTACATCTGCATGAAATCAGAAACATAAATATTTGTAAACAAACATTTAAATCAAACGTAAATATTTTAAACAAACAAAATCATGAAAATTTAAGCACCATTTACATAAACAAAGAAACATAAACATCATTTGTATTATGTAGAAATCCATTAACAATAAATATAGTTACAATTCCAAAGTACTCTTGAAATCATTCTCTCATGTGGCAGATTACTTTATGAAGAAAAGTATCAATTCATAAAGCATTGTCGGCCAATACAATTCCAAAAAGGGGGTTGTAAATAACATTTCAAAGCTTCCGGAAAAGTTTTGTCATATAAGGACACATTACGAGGGCATCCTCTTTTCTGCCTATGATTCTGAATCATAGTTGTCCTTACGTCTGCCACACAGAATAAAAAGCAAAAAAAGGCTGGCCACTATCTTTTAATTCCTACGCCAGTGTCAGAATTGTGACAACACACCTGTCACATGGTGAACTTAACTAACATATTGAATTTTTTATGTTGTAGGGGAAGCTTGATCTTTTTCTTGCATAAGAGGTGGAGGAATCTGCTCTGTCTGTATAGAAGCTATCTTCTATAACTCCCGATGCCTGCAAATCTCGCACTGCGGTATTGATATTTTCAAGAATATTATGCTCCTCCCTCGCTACATCTCCTGTTGACAAAAGTGTTGCATCTGCGTCTGTCTTTTCCTTTAGTAAGACTTCTGGATCCATCTTATGCTCCTTGATTATCCTTCTCAATGTATTATTTTGTTTATTTAATACTATGAGTTTTTCCTTCAACTGTACAAATGAATTCAGGATTTTGTGGGCATTCTTCAAATGTGCTTCAAATACAGCTGCTTCTTTCTTTAATTTTTCATATTTTTCCTCCAAAAATAGAAATATATAATTTATAGTCTATTAGATAAGTTGAAAAAATATAGTGCAACGCTTATAATATTAGGATTTTGCATGTAAAAGATGACTCACCACAACTTTTTCTTTTTCTGCATTTGCTATTAAAACATTTGTCTTGTCTTTAGCCCATTTGTTGTAGTAAGCATGTGCTTCAGCATTCAGATTCTCCAACCTATTTAACATTATGTCTATAATATCATCATTGTAATCATTAGTATATGAAATTGTCCCTGACTGAGCTTTGTTTAGCAAAATGTCTTGCCTTGCCGGTTCGCTCTCTATGACAAGTGAACAATGAATGCCTTTGAGCGTGATTATGGTATCGGGTATTTATTTATTTTATCAAAAATTTAGCTCTCCTCTCCCAAGACCACACCAAATCCATATCAGACATTACAACTTCTTGAATTATTTCCCCCATACTATCTGATATCAGATTTTCTAATATAAAATGTGTCTTTTCATCATCTGTTTGTGGATATTTTCTTGGAGGAGGAGGAGAGTCCTTGTCTTGTACTTCATGCACATTTTGTTGTGGTTGTGGTGGAGGTGGAGTAGATTGAATCATATCATGGGTGTCAAAATAGTTACCCTTGTCTGCATCGCCACTATCGAAGCCCAAATACTCCTCGTCAAGGGTGATGTTGTTGAAAAGTTGTGTGGTCGTTACACTTAAAACACCACCTAGTGAGAGTCCAGGAAATTATGTGGTTGTAGGATGAAGTGTTCCAGCTGAGTCTGCAGGAAACCTTATATTCTTTCCTGAAGATCTTCTTTTTGTTTGGACTGTATGTGTTGGTGGTATTGGTGGCCTCCTTGCAAGTGGAATGTGCTTAGAAGCCATATTACCTACAAGAAGCAAACAAAAAATTGTTAGAAAATTATCATTATATGGTTGGGCCTTGTAAATGCTAAAAAATTGTAACTAAACAAAACATGCTAAATATTATATATTACAATTTACCTTGCATGTTCAGAGACGCAAACGTGACATTTTGATCTTGACCATCAGAATGAGTTTGATCTTCATCACCAGTTTCAGTAGTTTCTGAATACAATAAATGTAGAAAAGAACAGTAGAAATATTAAAATATAGTACTACTTACATAATCTATACTAGTTGTTTGAATTAGTTAATTATATAAAAAGAAAACTTCATACATATAGTTAAATGTGATGGTAGACGTGATGCACATACCGACCCCCTAGGTCATTTTTGACGAGGAACTTGTATTGGTGTTGATTCTACTGAATCCATGTCAGAATCTGCAGAGACCTCTGGAGGGGATTTACCTTGAGAAATTGACTCCTTATGAGATGTTGCAACTATAATTATTCTCTGCAAAAGAAAATCTTACAATTATTATTTTATTGAAAAATATTGAATTTGAAATCATTATAACAAGAAAACTCTAAAAGTAATTGTTACCTGTTGTTCTTCAAGAGTGAGACCAATCATTTTATCATTAATTGCAGTTGGAATTTTTGCTTGTTGCAATTCGAAGAAAGCTTCTTGATAGAAAGCAAGAATATAATTGCAACAAGAGAATACAATCTTGGATTTATCAGATAGATTGGCATTGCAGGTGCGGGAGACATTTGTTTTTATTCGGTTGGACAAATATGTGCACCAATCGAATTGTTGACCTGCTAGTGTCCGCAATATATATTGAACTGCCCAATACAAAATGTCTGCACATCTTCCCTGTAATACAATCCTGGCTTGAAAAAGTGATGCAACTGCAAGAAAGAATTGGTTTGTAATACCCTGTAGAAGAAGGCCTCTTGTTGAATGATTAAGAGGAGTTGCAATAACAGATAAAAAATGTTAGATGCATGGGTGGTTGAGTAATGTTAAGAAAAAAAGCATTTGAAAATAATAAACTTACCATCAACCTGCACATTATAATGAGACTCCAAAAACTTTTTGTCTTCATCTATAAGGACAACCTTTGTAGTAACGGGAAACTATATTTCAAATGGTAACCCAGTTAACCGATGTACGTCTGCGGGCTCAATTGTGAAAGAAATTTGACGATGACTCAGATGCACGAGGAGAATGGAAAATTGTCCCTCATTCTGGTTGTAAGAGGCGAGAAGGTAATCAAGGATGGAAGTATCAGTATCGAATTGGGGCATGTTGACAAGCCCAGTAAATTGTGATTTTTCCAACCATTCCTTTTGTGTGTCTTTTAGTTTCATCAGAGCTACAATGTGTGGGCACATGAGGTTTTTGTATTGGAATTTGGGTGTAGGAGCAGAAGTGGTGATTGCCATTGTTGAAATTTGGGAGAACTTCGAAGATTGGAGAGCTCAGAGCACTGAAAATGTTCTTGGAAAAGTGAAGAAATGAACCCTGTAGGGGTATTTATAGGGGTATGAATGGTTTAAGGGACACATGGCAGGAAATTATTGGCTAGCCATGGCGGCTGCCCAACCCATGTTGTACGCATGACCAACCCACCCGACCAATCAAACTAGCCAACCTAATGAAACAACCTGTCTAACCCACACGTCCAACACATGTGACAAACCCATCCCACCCACCCAAACTAAGTGTTCAATCTGACCAACTAACCCAACCGCCCAAGTCACCCGCACCTAAGCCAACCTACTTGTCCAACCTACCCACCCAGCCAACTGACCAACCCGCCCAACTAATCTGCCCCACCTGCCTGTCTAGTCCACCCACCCGACCAACATACCTGACCAACACACGCAACCAACCCACCCGACCAACCAATCTTCTCCCCACCTGACCAATTTACTCGTCCAACCCACTCAACCCACTACCAACCAAACTACCTGCCCACCTGCTAACGCCCAACTTGCCCGACCAACTTACCTGACCAACCTACTCGACCAACTTACCCAGCCAACTTACCTGACCAACCTGCCCGACCAGCTTACCCGACCAACCTGCCCAACCAACTATGCGAAACCTTGAGAAAATTGCTCTCTACGAAATCGCCTTTACTCGAAACATTTTTTTGGAAATTTTCCAATGATTTGAAAGTTAATTTTTGAGATTCTCCACAAATTCTAAAGTAATTTTTCAGAGGGGGCTTCTTAAAATGAACCCTGTTTGTGAACTAATCCTTGGTCTCATGGATACTTTTCACATGCACCATAACTTAAATATCCTTCATTGGCGACATGGGGGTGCATGGGATGCACACGTAAAGTAAGTATATTTTGGGGGACATGGGGAAAACAATTGGTGCCATGTGCCCACTGTACATACATGTGTCCATCATTGGTGGCTTATATGACTGGAAGGATGGGGTGTTAACTTTGGCTCAAGTTGAGATAACCCTAGACACTGATTTTTGCCACGTTTTTTCTTTCGATACTAGCCTTTGATCAGTGCATGACAAAGTTCAGTGATTTAACCAAAGTAAATGGACAGACCTTTCCTCCGATCTTGGCCACATGTCTCTTTTTATGTCACATGTTGATCATTGGTGTCCTGCAAGGTCTAGAGGTGAAGACCTTAACTTTTTCATAACTTTGTGAAGTCCGGGGAAGCCAATGGCTGCCATATGTCCACCTTGCCACTTGTCTTGAATCAAGAAATTGAAAAAAGTCAAAATTTACCCAAGGTCAGGGGAACCTTGAGAGTTCATGTAGTATGGGAATGTTGATGCTCACCACTTGTCGCGAATTGGTGAAAGAACTAAAGTTTGATGCAATGGTTAAGTCTTGGTCATGTAGTTGTTCCATGTGTCCCCTTTCGCCTTCACATTACTTGACGATCTTCTTCTCGAAGAAAACTAAGGCAGATGGACGTTCTCGACCATCTTGAGGCCAAAACAAGCTAAAATGACCAAGTGTTGCATGATCTCACTTGTGTAAACCCAGAGATAACTAGTGGAGGTAATTTTGACAAGTTTTAAAGCTAAGGGGGTTATGAAAAGCGAGAAATAACTCCATTTAATGCATTTAAATCTTAACAATATAAATATCAACTGTCAAAAATGGAGTAAGGTGCTCATTTTGACAACACATTCCAACCACTTGCATCGAGAGAATCCACATTGTTAGATATGGGCTCCCATCCATCATTCTTTTTTTCTTCTTCTTTCATTCTATCTAAATCTCACATATGTTAACAAGTTGAATTGTTGACCAACTAATTAAAAATAACACCCAAAAGATGCCAAATAAAATTAGTTGGTCAACATTTCAAAAATTTTAACCTATGTGATAGATAGACTCTACCTTTTTCTTTTCCCTACCAAATAGAAGATATAACAAAAAAATATAAATAATTATTATGGTCAATTGATCCTTCAATTCTTGAAACGCAACAATTACACTGGGATTGTCTATTTTTCAACACTTTCTATTTAGAATTCATCTCTCACCTTCAATCCCAATCAATACAACTATATTTTTATAATGTGTTCTAAGAGTTTTGGCCTTTGCTTTATCTACTACACAATTTTGAAAAGAAAATACTTCATTTTTCAACTTTGAACCATAGTTTTCCGACAGGAAAATCTTGAACAATTAAAAAAAAAACATTTCACATCTAATAATAATATAGCTCGCCTCAAATTAAGGAGGGTAACCCTCTCCTCCAACAATTTTAAGGTGAGATAGGGACCCATTATGTAAGGTATACGGAGATTCTTGTTTTATTTATTATTATTATTTTGGAAAAGGAAGTTTTTCGAATCATTGCAAATTATGAAAACTACACTTTAATTAATTACTACACTAAAGTCAAGAAAGAAACAAATAGATGAAATGTTGCAGCAAAAATAAACCAATATAACTAAAAGTTGATGGTGGTGTTATATTTAATGGTAAAAAATTGAAAATTTTCTTTCCAAGTGAATTCTTTGTCTGTTGTCAAAGGAACATAGATTGTGCAGCTGCCTTCTTGTCGTATGGAATGATGATTGCAATTATTTTACAATGTAGAACTTTACAAGTATCTCCCTTATTTTTTTCAATATATATTGTTTTACTATTATACTCCCAAAAAAAATTACATTCAAATGCAGCTTGGATAAGAATGATAACTTTTCATCTTAGTATTTTATTTATACGTATTAATTGATTAAAAAATTTATTGTTATTTTTCGTTTTTTTTTTTGTTAATTTACAATTTTAAAAAAATCCATAAAAAAATGTTCCAATTCTATTATAAATAAGATATTATTTATTTTGATAGATTTTTCAAAGTTTCAAAATATATGAGCAATAAATGTCAATTTAAAAGATATAAAAAAATACATGTCACGATATTTAATCTTGTTCCTTTAATCACAGTCTTTGTTGTCATTATACTAGCAATTGCAAATGAGTTGCAAATTACACCGGAGAGGATAACAATGTTTAGTTTTTGGAGTTACAATTTGTGGTGAAATATATGCTATCTTAAATTGTTTCAAGTTCATATTATGGGCAGGGGGGAGAAATATAGTACAACTACAACATCTGGAAAGAAAAACAATTCTTATTATGCTTTGGTGAAAGTCCACGACCTGTTTTGAAGCTCCTTTTTTCTCACAGGATGTGAGCATGTGCTAGAAAAAGATTAGACACATGTTGGTTGTATTAGGTGAAACAATGTCAACATTTGACTAACATTGAAGATTTCACATGCCGTGTGTAAATCTCCCATTGTGAAATGTGGCACTCGTTATTATAAATCATTCAAACTAAGTACCTTGGTTCCATAATCACCCTCCTCGCCCATGAACTAACATTTATGAGCTTGGCATAAGATTTAACATCGAATTATTTTCAAACTTTAGACCAATTCAAGTTTGTTATTAAGGAATGGTGTTAGTGTTACACATAGACTCAGATAATTGAGGTTGAAGTAGTACAGAGTTGTGGTTGCAATTGAAATAGAGGAAATTTGTTGGTATTTGAATTAAAGAATTTCAGGGATATGCATCGTAGCTGATATTTGTGACGACATATCTACCAATCAGTATCCTTGATTCAAGTGGTTGTTGTTGCTACACACGAATAACGATCTGTACTCCATAACTCCCGCATCCATCGTCAATGCCAAATGGGTATTCGATACCCAAATCACCACACCTTTTACACGAGTTGAAGTGGGATTAATCTTATGGAAATTTCGCAACCAAATGAGGAAAGATGATACCAAAGACCCAAATAAAGAAAAGCTGCCAGCAAACAACACAGGCAAGAAGTGAAGTATAATATAGACCTTCGCCCAGTGGACTTGCATTGGCCTCTCTCACAATAGCAGGGATATCCTTGTAGACCACCATGTTTATTATACACACAACACTTTCACAGACTGACATGATAAGTTGCATCTCCATTACTAGAGTATACGTTATTTGGGGTGAAGTTTCCCTATAAATAAGCAACGTATACATTGATGGCACCAGCGACAGAATGCTCACCACTTTGTTCACAATATCATTGCCCCCGTTTCGGCAAAGTGCCACCAGAACGGCTATTGCATTTTCTTTCGCTCTTGAAGAAGCGAGACATCTTAGGAGCCTAACCAGCATTGGATTCACACAGGTTTTCTGTATTTTGACCAACCCTTCCACTCTGCTCGCCAGAATGGCCAACACGACGAGGGCGACGTCCGTTAACAACATCCTCTCATCCGTCGGGAGTGTCACCAGCAATGGAATAGTGCCCGCCGCCACCGTTTTGACATCATTGTCGCGGTAGATTGAAAGGTTGAAGAGGGCAGTGGCGACGTCGCGTTTGCCATGCGCGTTGCCCTTCCGCAGCAAATCCACCAGGGTGGGTATGGCATCGGCCTTTTCCCCGATCATTCGCTTGTAATCGTCTATGACTGACAGACTGAACAAAGTTGCGGCAGCGTTTTCACAGGATTCCATGCTTCGCCCGTCTTTCAGAACCCGTATAATCACATCCAGACACCCGGCCTCCACAATCTAAACTTTGTTGTTTTCGTACATAGACAGATTCAGCAGAGTCGTAACGGCGTTATGCCCCCGCTTCCGCAATGCACGCCCGTTTCTCCATCCCACATTTTGCAAGCAACCTCAGCTTGTCCACCACTTGTTTATTCACCTCAGCTGTGCATGTACTAAGATTCTCCACCAAAAACGCCGCCGTCATCTTGGTGGCCTCTAGCGCTGCCTTCGTGGTGGCGATGATCTCCAGCGTGCCGTTTCGTGTACGTTTCTCCGGTTACTCGAACAGAACGCCGTTCTTCTCACACCATTGACAAATCAGGCTACGAAGAGCATGGTTCGGAATAAGATTCGCGTGTAAAATTTTCTGCCCCGATTTAGGACACGTACAGTGTCCTTCCTCGATCCATCTCGTGATCGAAACACGGTCATAGGTTTGACCCGTGGCCACAATCGCAAGGTCGCGCATCAAATCGAGTGAAATGGGGCACCTGAAATCATCCGGCACTTGAATATTTTCCGTTGAACTCACCTTTGAAAACCCTACCGCCTGTTGCTCGTCCTTATCGTAGCACTCCTCCGCGACGCCGAAGAGAACACACTTACAATAACGCACCAGTCCGATCAAGCTATTAATCATCGAAACCGTGGCCTCCGTTCCACAGTTGCTCTGCTTCCTAATCTCGTCTTCCAAAAGATCAATCTCCCGCCGGCAGCTCCTCGCATCTTTGATCCCTATTGCATTACAAGTGGGTTTTGTGTATATATATGTGCAACACTTTACTTATATATGTAGGTTGGAACCAAGATCTGGGCAAACTATTGTGGGTATGATGTAGGTAGGAATGTGCACATGCATTGTACGCGATGAGACAGTTGTGTGTTACAAAGTCTTTACTCCTCTTCCTTGTGTGCTTTTACATTTCCGATGTCTATTGTGGCCTTGTCAAGAGTTAGGCCTTGTGATTTGTGGATGGTGAGGCCCCAAGACATTTTTAGTGGGATTTGGCAACGATTTCCACGTGTGACAGGAGGTAGGGGCAAGTGGGTTGGGTTGAGTATGTCCCATGGGGGCCCTTGGTAGTGTTTGAAGTTGACAACAACAAAGGATGACAAGTCTGGTGGTTGTGTTTCTGGAGTGTACACGACATCTGTCACTTGCCCTAGTGCACCATTAACCAATCCTGACCTAACCCATAAGTTAGATGTCAACATGACCTCTTGTCTGGTGCATAGGAAAACTACTGGGTCCAGTTGAGTGTCATTGATGTTTGAGTAAGAGTTATGTTTGCTTTCTTTTGCGATGCTCATTACAATTGGTACGTGTAAGGATTTTAGCATTTGTTTATTGTGCTTGCTTGCGAGGTCCTTTGTTGCAAATAGGTGCTTCTCAGTTGTGAAGATGGATTGCTTTGACGTAGACATGCACGACTTTGTACGTGACATGAGAAGAGACCAATCCTTAACGGTTGCTTCTGCATTTCTGATGTTGGTCAACATTTCTCTAAATTCAAGTTGTGTCAGGTTTAATCCTTGTTGCCTAAAGTTTGTGTCCAAGGTGATCACTGTATCAAAAGCATGCCAAAGGGAGCTGCCTATTTTGTTGCCTGCATATAATGGTACATCATTGACCGGAGGGAGCTGGCCTAAGTCACCCACCAAAATCATTGAACAATTGTCGAATGCGTGGTTACTATGTTGGGGGAATGCCTCACGAAGTCTGTTGTTGATGTTGTGTAACATTGTAGGACCTATAAAGCTCATTTCATCTATGATTATGTAATGTATGGCACTCATACGCTCTTGGAAGATTGGTGGGGCTTGGCCTTCAAGAGGTTTCATGGCTGAAATGGGTATTCAGAGGGAAGAATGTATAGTAGATGATTTTATATTGAATGCAACAATGCTTGTTGGGGCTAGTACAAGGAGGGAAGATTTAATTTTTTCAGTCATATTTTCAAGCCCATTTCTGATGCGTTGTATGAGGTATGATTTTCCTGTACCAGCGGTTCCTTGAATGATCATCTTCAATGGTGGGTGTTTCCCTTGTTGAGTTGCATGGGAAAGTACAATTGAGTATGCAAGGTGTTGTTTTGATGATAGTTGGAGAGCGTCTAATTGGGTAGGTGGAGAAACAAATGGTAGTGATTTTTTAGTGCGGGCAAGGTCTATGAATTTAGGTGCACTTTTTTGTAAGGCAGTAGGGATGGAATGTACCTTCCAATTGTGGTATTGAGTGTTGGGTGCATGCGTGCTATATGCTCCCATTCAAATAGTTCTGCATGCAGAGGATTAGATCCCTGCGAGTTATTGTCGTCACTACTTGTTCCAGTTGCAGTTTCATCTATAGTAGTGGCTCTATGAACATGTTAAGGGACGTAGGAGTTTTTCAATTTGCCCCATTGGTTAGTTATTTCAGATGTAGAGATGCCAATCTCTGTTTGGATATGTCGAAAGGGTTTATAAAGTAGAAGCTCTGTCCAACAAAAATCCTCATAGTGTATCGCATCTGGGGCGGGGACATCACTGTATTGGGGGAATACGCAAACAACAGCAGGGGTTCTTCTTTGTAGCTACCGAGTAACTTTCCTTTGGCTGTTGTAGGACCAGGAACGAGATGCAAAGCCTTATTTCCTAAAATAATTATTCACCATTTATTTCACTAATTGGCTAATTTTCGACAGATTACCCTAATTTTAGATTCACCAATCAACAAATCTGTAAACAAATATTAACGGATGGTGATGATAATTTTGCAAATGGAATCGTGGTAGGCAGCAGGGAGATGATGCTAGGGTGATAACCTTGATAATCACGCCTAGTTTGAACGTGTTGTGGACTGAGGGAGATGCGGGACTCAACAACACACGTGGGCTAGCGTGAAAGAATAAAAGCAGGTATATGCGTGGCAGGTATATGCGTGCCCACACCCCAACTTCCTCCTCAAACATAACATCTTTGTATAACACATCATCTCTCTTAGAAATGGACTGCGTGGTTGTTCTTTTCTGATTCCCATTTCTTGAAATATGCTCCTGCTACTGTTGTATACCCACTGAAACAACCATTAGAGTCTGTGGAGCATGTAGACAATGATTTTAGATAAAAGGATAAGCATTGAATCTTCTAGCTTATCCATGGGAGACATAACATCTTCATCTTCGCTGGCCTCCTCCAAAGTCGCAGGGTTGTTAGAGGGATCCACCGAGACCACTCTCATTTGAGATCTGGCTGTTGGGGAAGGCTCGTTTAGTTCCCTCACTCCTCTATTTGTGGCGGACGCAACTTTAATATGCTCAACTCCTGTAGTATATGGGATAGGTGAAGCGTACAAGATAGGTAAACAATAAGGGTGCGCCTCTGGCTCTGGCAGATGTGGACGGAATAGGAGGAATGAGGCCACTCGTAGCACAGACAACACGTCATTGCACAGCAGTTCCTCGGCCGGGTCGACGAACAGCCCAGCCCTGCGCGACTGCTTGTGCAGCAGCTCCACCTGCTCTCTGACCTCATCGGTGACGTCCATGAGCTTAAGAGGCAGCACGTGGCAGGGAGTGCAACGAGAAAGAAGAAAGTGGAATGGAGCGTGCCACTGTCCAGTGTAAGCGTTTTCACAGGATGTC
Organism: Taxus chinensis; assembly: GCA_019776745.2. NCBI lineage: Eukaryota > Viridiplantae > Streptophyta > Pinopsida > Cupressales > Taxaceae > Taxus > Taxus chinensis. The sequence goes on along the minus strand of CM034153.1, from coordinate 78,867,177 downwards.
CGCTGAAGCGGAGAAGCTTATCCGCCTGCTGGAGGATGCAGACGCAGAAGACGAAGAAGAAGGCACTCTGGCAGACGAGGAGATTGTGTTTAGCGTAATGAAGAGTCTGGAGGAAGAGATGCTTCCAATGTGCTGCACCTGCTCACCACACATGCGGGTAATTTTTTCCTTCGAAGTAGGGACGCCGGAAATAATTTCGTGAAGAGGCCCGCCGGAATTTGACGCTTTCCAGCAGGGTCATCTTCAAAGGAGACACCTTCGGTGTAAAAATACCTATATAATATAATTTAAAAATAAAATAAAAAGCGTTGATTATAATTGCAATGATCTTTCATACAAGAATAGTGTTTTATTCTCATACAGTTCCATAAATTTCATAATAATTGTTTTGATATGTAAAAGCTTTTCATTATTTTTGATGTTACTTTCTACTAATATTATTTTTAGATTGTTTACTTTCTACTATCATTAATATGTAAGAGTTTCTTCATTACTTTTAATGTTACTTTCTACTAATAATAGTTATGAGGATCATAATAAACCTTAGGTCTATTTCACATGACCATGTTTATATAAACATTAATAGTGGTCAATAAAAAACCATATCTATTGAAAAACCAAATGATTGGATAGTATGTTTTTGTAGAATTTTACATAATTAAAAATTCAAAAAACATGGAAATGGTAAAAGTATTTGATTTTAACTCTTTAATATAGTGTAATTCATTATATCACTCTCTACCATAGTTTTTGGATGGTTTTCGTGGTTTCAGAAGAGCTTTGTGAATGTTGGTATGAAATTAATTAATTATTTTGATATTGGTGTATTTATGTGTTTCTTGGTCATTAGTTAAGTTGGGTTTTTGTTGGTCTATATTTTGTGTTTAACTTTTGATTTGTCTTGTCTCTTTTATCTCTCATAGAATTTTTGATATATTCGATCATGCTTTAATTTTTTATGGAATTTTCATTTATGTTTACTCATATTTTCTTCTATGTTTTTCTTGTGATCATAACAAGTGACCATTTTCATTGTTTTGGTATTAGTGTATTTGTGTGTTTCTTGATTATTATTTAAGATGTGGTTTTGTTGGCCCATGTTGTATGCGTTGTGTAACTTTTGATTTCTCTTTTGTCTCTCATAGAATTTTTAATATATTTGATCTTGCTTTGATTTTCTTAAATTACTTTTTCTTTTATGTTTACCTATATTTTCTTATGTACTTTTCTTTGTTAGTTGGTTAGGTTGGACAATTGTTCGTTCATTTGCTAAGATTAGATAATAGTTATCTTATTATTGAGAATGTATTAATTATTTCTAATTATTGATTTCTTTTAGTGACACCTTGCAACCAAATTTGTTATGGTTGTTAAGTTGTTATGTATCTCAGTTGTCGATTGAGAATCGATCTCGGCCGTTGGTGTTCCAATGAGAGTAGTATAAAAGGAGGTCATTGGGCATTTGGAGAGTACAAGTTTGGAGAAGCATTTGCAGTGCTAGCAAATGAGTTTGTAAGTTTGCAGTGATAGCAAACAGTCTTGTAGTGTTAGCAAGTGCGCAGTGATAACGTTGGGGATAGAAGTGGGGGAATATCAATGGGAGAAGTTGGGAGATTGTAAAAGTTCTTCCAGTAAGAGGCAAGGAATCTTTGTATCTCTTAATTTTCTGAAGTTAATTTAATTTCTCATTTGTAGAACTAGTTTTCCCTTAGGGTTTTTTCTAGGGAAAATTTGTCTGAAAATATTTTGTTCATTGTGTTACACATTTCTTTCCGTATTCTTATTAGTGAAGTTGCAGTTGTGTTATTTTTTGATATTAGCTGTGAATTAGTTTTCGACAGTTAAATAATCTTTTAAGATAGGAGATCATTAATTAGTGGCTGCAATAGAATTTTCACATGGTATCATAGTAGTGTTAAGGGTAGAAAAAGGTTTGCCCTAGGAAAGAAATTGAGGGTTTCTAAAACCTAGTTTGATCTCTTTAAATTTTTATTATTCTTATCCTTTAAGATGGCTTCAGCTAGTTTAAGACATCAAGACAGATTATATGGTGCCTTGAATTTTTGTGTTTGGAAGCCCAAAATTTCTTTATTTTTGGAAGAGAATGGCATAAAGGATTACGTTACTACTCTTGTAGCTGTACCTATAGATGCAACACAACTTACAACATACAAGAAAGAGGATGCCAAGGTGAGGAGGATTTCCTTGATGGTGTCAAGGATCATATTGTTCCACACATCTTTGAGTTAGATACGATGAATAAGATGTGGGATGCCATTCTGAATCTGGTACCAGAACACTACCACCAACAGGAAGATGATTCTGAGAGAAAAGTTGAAGAATACCTAGATGAACAAGGGAGAAGATGTTACAAGTTACCTCACCAGACTTAGACTTGTCAAGGATGAGTTAGAAGCTGTTGGAGATAGCCCTAGTGATGATGAGCTGGTACGGATAGCCCTAAATGGGTTTACTAAACAGTGGGATGTTTTTGTTCAAGTTGTTAGTGGATGAGACACCTTACCGAGATGGGATTGACTATGGACTAATTTCACTTGGGAGGAGTTTAGACTAAGTATTGTCAATGGGGCCAACAAGAGTCAAAAAAGTGAGGGAGAACAAGAAAATGTTTCCCTAGTAGGAAAAGGGAAAGAAAAGAAGGGATTTAGCAAAGGATCAAATTATCAAAGTGAGAAGAAGAAGAAGAAGGACTTGTCTAAGGTCAAGTGCTTTGGTTGTCACGAGTTTGGCCACTATGTCAGTGATTTCCCAGATAGGAAGAAGGGTAAGAAGTAGGTGGCAGCTTCAGCAAGTGTAGAAGAACTCTCTAGTAGAATGGAAGACAAGTTTGCACTCATAGCTTGTATGGTCAGCTCAACCTCACAGTGTGTTTGGTATATAGATAGTGGGGCGTCATTTCATATGATAGGAGTTAGAGAGTACTTCTCCAGTTACAAGGAGGAGGACACCAATATCCAAATTTCTATGGGGAACTTGTCCAAGCTCAACCCAGTTGGGAAAGGGACTGTTCAGTTTTAGAGGGAGAATGGAAAGATAGTTCCACTTCATGATGTCTTGTATGTGCCAGGCTTAGGTATGAATCTGATTTATGTATCTGTTCTTCAGGATAAAGGGTATAATGTACTTTTTAGAGGGACACATGTGTTGATTAAGCACAAGGATTGGAAATCACCCATAACTATTGGAGTTAGGAGTGGTCACCTTTATAGGTTACAGTTTGATACTCCTAAGGAACTTATGAGTAGTAGTAATCCTAGAGATCTTGGAGAGCTATGACATAGGAGGATGGGCCATATTCATCATGGAGCATTTAAATTGCTTCATGAGATAGTGACATGTGTTCCAGAGGTGAGCACAGAGCATGATGATGTATGTAAGGGATGTGTGTTGGGGAAGTTTGTAAAAGCATCTCTTTCCAAGGAGTGACAATAGATCTAAGGGTGTTCTTGATCTAGTACATTCAGATGTATGTGGACCAATGTCGACAAAGTATCTCAGAGGATATGAGTACTATGTTACCTTTATTGATGATTTCTCTAGGAAGACTTGGATATACTTCTTGAAGACCAAGGATGAGTTTTTCAGTCGCTTCCAAGAGTTCAAGGCTCTTGTGGAGAACTCGATAGGAAGGAAGATAAAGGTTCCTTAGTTAGATAATGGAGACGAGTACAAAGGAAATGACTTCTAGGATTTCTCTACCAGAGAAGGAATCAAGAGAGAGTGGATGGTTCCTTACAATCCATAACAGAATGGATTTGTTGAGAGGAAGAACCATTCTATATCAGAGGTAGCAAGGGCTATGCTACATGACCAGGACATGCCTCGTTATCTATGGGCAGAGGCATGTAGCATAGTAGTTTACATTCAGAACAAGGTTCCACACAAGGTACTAGGGAAGATGACACCAGAGGAAGATTTCATAGGGAAGAAGCCAGATGTAGGTCACTTCAGGATATTTGGGAGTTTGGCATATTTTCATATTCCAGAAGATACATGTACCAAGTTAGATCAGACTGCAGAGAAGGGGTACCTTGTTGGGTACAGTGAAACTTCAAAGGCATATAGGATTTTTATTGTAGGGACCAAAAGAATTATTGTCAGACGTGATGTCAAGTTCATGGAGGAGAAAGCATTTATAAGGTCCAGAGATTTTCTAGCAGATGATCAAAGTGAGCAGCCAACAAAAGCTCCAAATTCAAGTCAAGGGCAGAAAAGTTCAAGTACAGTTACTAGTACAAGCATAGACTTAGGTAGTGAAGATTCACAGAGTATGGAGTAACTCATGTAGCAGGATATGCATCTAGAAGATTTAGAGGTTGATATTTCATCCTCTACAGTTGGCAGCAAGAACCGTGTGGTTCAAAACACACAAAGGGATACTCAGGAGTTTGTGGGAGCTCCTAGGAAGAGTACGAGATAGAGGAGAGAACCAGCCAAGTTCAATGACTATGTGGCATTAGTCAGCCAGTTGGTAGATAGTGAACCTTCCAGCTATCAAGAGGTTACACAACATCAGGTATGGCAAGATGCTATGGTTGAGGAATATACTTCAATAATGTAGAATGATGTGTGGGAGGTAGTGCCTAGACCAATAGATAGGGCAGTAGTTGGATCATGTTGGATCTTCAAGATAAATCACGGTGCAGATGGTAGCATTGAGAAATACAAGGCAAGGTTTGTGGCAAAGGGGTTCTCTCAGGAGGAGGGAATAGACTATGAGGAGACATTTGCTCCAGTGGCCAGGTATACTTCTATACAAGCTGTAATCTCATTTGTAATGTAGATGGGATGGCAGATCCATCAAATGGATGTCAAGACAACATTCCTTAATGGTGAATTGAAGGAGGAGGTATACATAGAACAACCAGAAGGATTTTTAGCACACAACAAAGAGACCCATGTGTGCAGATTGAAGAAAGCCTTGTACGGACTCAAGCAGGCTCCTAGAGCATGGTATGAGCACATTGATACATACTTGTAGGAAATGGGCTTTGTGAAGAGTGAGGCAAATGCTAACCTCTACTACTTGGTGGTTGGGGGTGAGGCTCTCATTCTTGTTCTATACGTAGATGACTTGTTTCTTATTGGTGCACTAGGCCTCATAGAGGATTGCAAGAGGGACCTTGCAGAAGAGTTCGAGATGAAGGACTTGGGACTCATGCACTATTTTCTAGGCATGGAGGTGTGGCAGACAGATGGAGAGATTTTCCTTGGTCAAGGGAAATATTGCATTGAAATATTGAAGAGATTCGAGATGGAGGATTACAAAGCCATGTCTACACCTATGATCACTAATTGGAGGAAGGTAGATACATCTAAGGACAAAGATGTAGATCCCACCTTATACAGGTAGTTAATTGGTTCACTCATGTATTTGGTCAACACCAGGCCGGATATAGCATTTGCAGTAAACTCTCTTAGTTAGTTCATGGTTGAGCCAAAGAGAGTGCATTGGACAATGACTAAGCATGTGTTGCGTTATTTACATGGTTCAGTTGAGTATGGGATCATATATGTTTGAGGTAAAGGAATCAAGTTGATAGGCTATACTGACGTAGATTGGGTAGGCAGTACAATAGATAAAAAGAGCACTTCAGGGTGTTGTTTTAGTTTAGGATCAGGAGTTGTTTCTTGGTTCAGTAGGAAGCAGAAGTCTATGGCTTTGAGTTCATCAGAAGCAGAATACATTGCAGCTAGCATGGTGACATGTGAAGCTATATGGCTTCGGAAGTTACTAGTGGCCTTGTTTGGTTAGAAGGTTGAGACTACTGTGATACACTGCAACAATCAGAGTTGCATCAAGTTGTCTGAGAATCCAGTGTTTCATGATAGGTCTAAACATATAGATATCAGGTATCACTTCATCAGGGATTGTGTACAACGAGGTATTTTTCAGCTACAATACATACCTACAGAGGAGTAGGTAACAAACATTCTGACTAAGGCATTGGGGAAGGAAAATTTATCTTCTTCAGAGATAAGATGGGTGTCGTGCATAACAACTTCCTTGCTAAGAGGGAGTGTTAGTTTGTTAGCTTGGACAAATGTTCATCCATTTGCTAAGATTAGATAATAGTTATCTTATTGTTGAGAATGTATTAATTATTTTCTAATTATTGATTTCCTTTAGTGACACCTTGCAACCAAATTTGTTATGGTTGTTAAGTTGTTATGTATCTCAGTCGTCGATTGAGAATCGATCTCGACCGTTGGTGTTCCAATGAGAGTAGTATAAAAGGAGGTCATTGGGCATTTGGAGGGTACAAGTTTTGGAGAAGCATTTGCAGTGCTAGCAAATGAGTTTGTAAGCTTGCAGTGATAGCAAACAGTCTTGCAGTGTTAGAAACGGTGCAGTGATAGTGTTCGGGATAACAATGGGGGAATATCAGTGGGAGAAGTTGGGAGATTGTCGAAGTTCTGCCAGTAAGAGGCAAGGAATCTTTGTATCTCTTAATTTTCTAAAGTTAATATAATTTCTCATCTGTAGAACTGGTTTTCCCTTAGGGGTTTTTCCAGGGACAATTTGTCCAAAAATATTGTGCTCATTGTGTTACGCATTTCTTTCCAGTATTCTTATTAATGAAGTTGCAATTGTGTTATTTTTCGATATTAGTTGTGAATTAGTTTTCGGCAGTTAAATAATCTTTTAAGATAAGAGATTAATAATCAGTGACTGCAATAGAATTTTCACATTCTTATAATCATAACAAGTGACCATTTTCATACTACACCAAATTGGTCATGACTTTTATGAGCCTTATGTCTCTTGATATTCTAATCTTTCGAAATAATTTAATTACTTTCCAATTTCATTATATATATAGTTTGTTTAGTATATTTAACACCGTAAAACCACTTACCAGTTTACAATGTTTTAAAGTTATTCTAATTTAGACAACTTAACTTAGCTACCATGTGTTATGACAATATTAGCTATCATGCAGTGCTACATTGTTATTAGTCAAGTTATAAATTTAAACACATTGGACACGATTTGTTGTTAAATTTCTATAGCATTGTGCCATTGAATATTATATAATTGCATACCATCTTTTGTTTTTTATTCTCACTTGTTTTATTGAAGAGGTTGTAAATAGAAAACAATAGATATTAGGAGTAGCAAACAAAACGGTAGCAAACCAACTACTAAACATTATTTTTAAATAGGTATTGAGGGTTTCTATTGTGTTTTCACCCTTAATTAATATATTTTAAAAACAAAACTATCAATATATACAAAAATGGAAGCAAAAATATTAAAGAGAAAATAAATTGATTTAAATATAAAATATTTAAACAAGCAAGAAAATATTGTTGAATAGAATGATAGAAAACTAAACAAAGACAATTACACGTTTAGAAATCTATTTTGTTTCTCATCTCTAGAGTAAAATGAGTGACCATGTGGCTTGTGATTCTTAGGAATAATTAGAAGAGATAGGTTCCATACTACATTTGATTGATTGAATGAAATGAATGATGATTTTTTTATTTGTAGATATAATTCCAAAATATATTGAAGAGGCATATCTGTAATGAGATAATGAAACATGTATTTAGAAGCCAACAATTAAATATTATATAAAATTTGAATCTTATAAAATATGATTTTCTTCCATCATGTATTAAATACCAATAAATGCATCGTTGCCTCTAGGGCGATTGAGGAGTTCATCCAGGGCCATGCCAAAAGTGTTTCCAACCTCAGCGGTGTCCCGGGTGCACTTTGGGGCAACGAAAAAGAAAGCAAAAGAACCATTGAGGAGCTTGATACGACTGATGCTGCCCATATGACTGCTTTGGGTATGTTTCATGCCTGGAAGAAAATCAAGATCAGTATAGATAAAGCCACCAAGAAGTAGCTCTGGGAGCTTCTGCTGTTTTTTGCTGTTTTTCTGCTGTTTCTTTGCGGTTGGTTTGCTGTTTTTTTGCTGTTGTTGTGCTGTTTTGTCTCGGTTGAGTAGCTGTTTCTGAGCTACTTGGAGCTTCGTTGTAACACTTGGATTTTGATCCATTCTCTCTGTTTCTCACTCTTATTCCGGCTCTCAGGCCTTCTTTTGTAATCAAGGGTATAGTCCCTTTCAAAAAACTATTTGCCAATAATAATAAAAAAATATTATCACAATCTTTGTACTATATATATTTGGGTTAATGATATGTAATGTTGTTTCAATGCTTTTACTTTCTTGTGTTTAAAGTTGTTATAATATGTATCATTCACAAAATAAAGCCATGGATATTATAGAGATGCTCTATGAAGAAATATATTTTAATAATATATTTGTAAATTATAAAGAAAGATTAATCTATAATTTATGTAGTTCTAGTTATATCAATTTAAAATGGGATTGAGCATCTATGGGGTGAGGTTTGTTTCAATTTTAGAAAGCATCCTTGACTCATAGTTGGGACCAAATTATCACTTAGTCAAAAAGTAGACAATAGTATACATAGTGATAAAGGGAAATGACCAAGGCCGGATAAGGCTCTTAGCTTTTTAAGCCATATTTGGAGCTAATACCCTTTATCCATTCTAAAAATAGTTTGCGATGGATAAAATAATTAATTGTAACCAAATAATGGATTACTTGGTATGTAATGCCTTTGCCATCCAAAGAAAGTTCACCAATAAATAATTCCCTTGTAGCCACTTCCTAAATTCCTTGGTTAAATTCTCTAACTTATAGCTTTTCAAATATTTCTATTTTCCCCATTTATTTTTCTTACAAATTCCTTATATATTCACATTTCTTGATCTCGTCTCCCAAGAAAATTTCAATATTTTAAAACATTATAAAATATGCATAACACATAACTATGAATTAAATTTAAGAATCTTGCAACAAAGATACTCATGTAGATATCAAGGGGATGCTAAATACCATAATCTTAGTATAGTTATTTAAAACTAATTATATTTTCTATATAGAGAATTGATTTGGTATGTAAGACCGAATTCTAACTCCAGATAAAACATATGGTTAATAATTTTGTTTTGTTTTGCCTTATTAATGTTATGAGGTGATTTGAGGCAACTTCTGAGATGAACATTAATATTTTTATTGTTAAAACCTTGAATTGACGCAAATTTTAAGAAAATTATATTGTGTGATCTCTTAGCACAAATAACATAAAAACATGGCAAATCAATGGATTGGGAGCATTTAATGCAATTTTTGATACAACATATGTGAAAAGACCATGTTTGACATATGCTTGAGAAAATGTACGTTAGACATTATGCTGATGATAATTGCATCAAGGTTATTTGGAAAAACTTCTCTAAAATGGGTGAAACGTTTAAGCGTAAAACAAAAAATAAATCATAAAAAACAATACATAAGCTAAGAAGTTGGAAACACCATTTTGACCATAAAAAAAGTTGGCAATGTTGCAGAAGAAAAACTTGCTTGGGGACTTGCAAGGCATAATTTGTTGTTGTAGTGCATTCTCCCAATAGGTTTATACCTTGCATTGTTTCCAAATCTACCCATTTTTCCAAGTCATTTGCACATATTCAAAGAAAGTAGACACCTGAAGAGCTCACTTTGCATGGTGTTTCCAAAAAAACCCAGCAAAAGATGTCGTTGATAGAAATTACAACTAACTTGTACACATCACCCTGTAATTCCTACATTTACAAGAAATAATTTGTCCAATTGCAATTATTTTTGTTGTTTTGATGTATAGATATTCTCTTCTTGTTTTATTTATTATTTATTTGTCTATTATTATTTTAATAGGGAAAATTAAACTATCTCATGTGCACGAACAAGTTTCCTCCTTAGGTTTTGAGGCCAATTTTTCGTACATTAGTTGAATCATTTCTTAATTTATTTCACACCAATATCGATCATAAGAGTATAGGTTTTCATTGCTAGACTAATCCAAGTGTTTGTAAATCTAACAATATGCAAAAGCCACAACTAGCATAAAGAGTATAGGAGACCCATGCAATTATATCTACCTCCAACATAAAAATTGAAAAATGTATGATCTATATGATGTATGGTGTGAATCATATAATGCAAAGGAGAGTTAGAGCTCCAAAAGAAGTATCCCCTACCTCAAGGAGTGAATAATCAAATGATTCCTCAAAATCTCCCACAACCTCTTGGGCTCAAAGTGCAAGCAAAAAAGATCAAAATTTTATAGAGAAACTTCCAAATAACCAAGTAAAATATCTATCTTTAAGTTACTCATAAAATCAACCATTTATAAGGATATTTTGTACAAATATTTGGAAGAAACTACATTATTGGGTAGTGACTCCAACCCTTTGGCTTTAATAGGAACAATACCCACCCAATGTTATATTTCAACCTATTAGAAGATCGACGATAGGAATATTTCAAGGCTAATAAGCCATCAAAGACTTCTTAGGCAACGATCCACTGCCATGCACATCCAACTTCAAATCATGGTTGTAGCTTCATATTGTTTACAAATTGGGTTAGCTCGTCACCAGATGAAGAATCTCTATGAATCGATAGAGAGGAAGCCCCTTATATCCACAATTAAATAGAACAAGGAAGAGCCCACCATTTTCAAGCCTACAAGGCTTCAATTCTAAACACACAGGCATAAAAAAATTATATTATAGATCATTTTTTATAGGGCGGTGTTATAAACATTACAGTGAAATATAACTAGGTAATAAGCACTTAAAGATGTATGTCATTTACATAAGGGACCACGGTGATGGGAAATGGATGTAATAAAGTAGAGATAACAATATTGTAAATAGTAACAAACATTTCCTATCCATAAATAAAATGGAACGTACAACCTTCATAATCAAACCATACACACAATAAAGGGGTAGGATAAAAGGATACTTACTTTGAGCTGATTTCTTGGTGCATAAATCTTGCCCTTGGCTTTGAGCACTTTGTTAGGGATTCTTGTTCATGGAGTCAAGATGAATAGATGAAACCCTAAACAGACCATATTCAGGGACTCCTAAAACTTGGAACAACTAGTCATTGTAACTCATATTCTTGGATCACCTAGGCCATTACTGCAACTTGTCTTATTTCATGTTCCTTTACCCTATTCTTATTTTTCTTTACTAAGTGAAACTACAAGCCTGTGCATACAAAACCCTGTTCTCGAGAAATGACCAAAGGATAATTCAAATCCCTAGGTCAAGTTTTAGTTTTGGCTGGTGTCATTAGCCTGGCCAATGGCATTGGATAACATGGCATGAATATAGAACATCACCAGTCAAGTCAATGATGTCAACCACAAGCAATAAAATTAATAGGGGCTTTACAGAGAAGTACAAGAAGGTAAAGGGAGACAACACATCGTATGAAGATGGTAGGTTGGTATCCATGGCAAATTTATCATAGGGTGGCTCAAAAGCAACTCTCCCAATTTTCCAATCATGGGAGACTAATGCGCCAACAAGTGTTAGACATAAAAAAATGTTAGTAATGCAAATTTAAGGTGTATAAATATAAATGTTAGTAAGGTGAATTTAAGGAGTATGAACACTAGAACCAATTAATTGGATTTGGTAATTTACCCAATTTCAACAATTTATCGTCTGCTAGGGATTTTAACATAGGGTGCTTCTGTTGAAACCCCATACCTTTAGAACTTGAGCTCATCCCATTCGACAAATTGGCAACAAAAGTTTGATCATTGGAACTATTAGCCAATTTTGCAAAATTATGACTTTGTATTTGCAACTTTCGTCAACTAGCTTGATGCTTCCTAGGTGTCACAACTCGCAGTGACTACGTGAATGCATTCTTGGTCACCAACCAGCAAGAGATTTGAGTCTCACTAGTGAGATGAATTCACTAGATTCTATTTTGGAGGAGTTAAAACTTACATTCAACTCCTTTACTGCAAAATTCACCGATCTCTAGGAAGAACCCATGCAGGTTTTCTCAGATGAATGTTGTATTTTGTGCTTCTTTGATTTGTGAACTCAACAATCCCATGCAGCTTGAGGTCAAAGAAATTTTACATGTGAGCTCTATTTTTGTAGATTTTCTAAAATATCGTTCTCTTAAATTGTAGAGATCCATCGCACTTTTGGCAAAATTTAAAAAGAGTTTGAAATTAGACTTGTGTATTATTATAAATATAGCCTCAACTGTCAATTGTAGGTTTTCAATGAGACTTGCATATTCTGCAAGATTGCAAGTTTGTATACTTTTGTGAATAAAGCTAAATTTGGCTCATATTTTGTCCTCTATGCAATGTGACGTGTTTTGTTTACTTCAAAAGTCTTATTTTTCAGCTTTTTGCTTATGCCCTTGTACAATGTGGGTATTTGCATATTGCAGTTTCTGTAAGTCAAGTTGAAATTGTAAATCACAACTTCTATTACAATTTTTTTCCATATAACCTGTACAAAACTCAACCGTCTATTGTAGGCTTTCTGTGAGAGTTGCATATTCTGCAAGATTTTATACTTCTTTTGTGAAGAAGGATAGATTTATATCATATTTTGTCTTCTATGCAATATGATGTGTTTTGTTTATTTCAGTAAGTCTTATTTTCCAGCTTTTTGTTTATGCATTTGTATAATTTAAGTATTTGCATACTGTTGTTTCTGTAAGTCAAGTTGAAATTGTAAATTACAACCCCTATTACAATTTTTTTCCATATAACCTTCACAAAACTCAAGACACTTATAACAATTGTAATTGTAAGGTTTGTCAAAAAAACTTCAGCGACTGTTACACACAATTGAGTCTTGACTAGCATTTGCTAGCCATGCATCTTGTGAAAATTGTCTCCAATTAATAGTTTCTAATGTAAAATTTAACCATTACTTGTGTCTATTGGGTTAGCTGCTCATAAAGAAAGTATCCAATTTGATCATTTTATATCTATAGCTGCAATGTTCCTCTTAATCCTGGCAAAGTCTTTCATTAATTTGTTGCTCATGAGTTCTTACAATCTTCTCTATCCTCGTTAGTTCTTGCAATACTCTCCATCCTCACGAGTTCTGTATCTTTCAGACATGTAGTGACCACTTGCTATTCAGTTGACCCTAACTACGCAGTTTATTATACCATTTCTCAACCTCCAAGTGAACAGGTAGTGACCACATCTTTCCCTTTTTTATTCAATTGGCTCTAACTATATCATTTATTGTATCTTTACTTACCATCAAGGTGAGTTTTATGCTCACTCAAACAAACAATGTGCTTCCCTTTCTTGTCCATAGGCTCATGAAGACCATAGTATATTTAGTTTTGTAAGGACTACCAAAGCATCCTGACATTCTCTCAGTGATAGCATCTTATAAACCCCATTATTCATATCATTTCAGTACCATATATGTGTGTATGTGTGTGTGTGAGATATATATATATATATATAAGGACCACCAAAGCATCCTGACATTCTCTCAGTGATAGCATTTTATAAACCTCATTATTCATATCATTTCAGTACCATATATGTGTGTATGTGTGTGTGTGACATATATATATATATATATATATATATATTAAAACTGCAATCTAACTTGTACATAAATGTATTCTAATCATTTATTTTAAACTAGAAGAAAACATAACAGTGATAACACAGCAAATCTTATTGAAATGAAATTCTAAAAAGTGTCACAAATATATCTGCTCTCCAAGAAAGTAATGGGCATGTAAAGCCTCATTGGATATCTCTGACCATTAACTCAGATGTTTAAATCGTTTGTCATTTACAAACATTATGATCTCTATACTGGCAAATCAGATATACGTATATCATACATGGGATCTTCGTAATCCCGAGAGAGACCGTCTAGTGATTTTTCATTCCTCTCCATCGAAGAATTCCAATAAACAGATTCAAACAACAATCTTTAGCAGTTAAACTGACCAGGAGATGCTCTAACTCAATACAAAATGTCCTTGGTATTCGATGACCATAAACACAAAATCCACCTGGACAAATATAAATCGCATATATAATTGTTACATATAGTTTTGGTCGAAATAAAAGACCTAGCATAAAGATAATAGAATTAATTTAGACAAAAACACCATACAAAATTACAAACATACAAAAAAAACCATCAAGAGATTCTCTCCTCACAGTATCCAAGGATTGGCTTGATTTTTAGCTCTTCTCACATTTCCTGCTGGCGGAACAGCTCTCCATTTCCTTCAAGCATTCCTCTCCTTTTGCAATTCCCATTCTTCCGACTTGTCCTCCAGCTTTTCAGTCCTGAGCTATATAGGATGACTGAAAAACAGTTCAACGTCATGAATCCTCCATGGTATTAAAGCCAGGGCTTTAAAAAATACCCCATCAGTATATCTAGACAGAGATGCATACTTTACAATACCATTTTATCAAGTCAACAGCATGGTCTAGCCTCTAAACACTCTGAAACAACATTTTTTTGGAAACTGAAAATATAACCTTATTTCTTCTTAACATTGCAAGTCTGACACATGCTCCATGTAATAGTGCTAGCCCTTGTTTATAGCTTGTTTCATTAGCATCACCAATAATCTCCACAAGAACATTCTCCTTGTTTGAAATGATGGAAACGGTTTGCATCTCTCACAACAATTTCTCTTTCAACAATTTTATAGATAAACTTGGTTTAAGTGTGGCATTCACCACACACTCGAAGATTCTTAACAACTCTAATAGTTGTGCCAGGGGATGTGTTTAACAAGCCAAACGCAATTGCCAACTTACTATGGTGAGAGAGCACTAATTCCTTCTCCTCCTCTTCCACATCATTCAATACAAATTTATTATCTGGAATATACCCTGCTGCCTTCATCTCCCAAGACAATTTCTCCAACATTGCATAGATATCCTGTGTTTGTGGGTGTGATCTGTCTTTATGGACTTCAATCCAACTACACCCGGGTGTCTTTTTAATTTCTCTATCTTTCATCAGTTTCCTTCCTTTTTGAACGTCACCCCACCTGCCCACTTCTGCATAAATATTTGACAGAAGAACATAAGGTGCAGCATTTTTTGGATTCAACTCAAAAAGGAGACTTGCCATAAATTCTCTTAGCCTTAAAAGTCTGATGTGATCTACAAGCACCAAACAAACACGTCCACACAAGCACGTCAGATTTTATTGGCATTTTGACGATAAAACTTTTGGTTTCTTGAAGATAGCCAGCACAGCCAAGAAGGTCAACCATGCATACATAATGATCTGTCACAGGCATGATACAATAAGATTTTCTCATACAATTGAAGTATTTACAGCCATTAACCACTAGACCTGCATGGCTGCATGCAAATAACACACAAACGAAGCTTACAAGGTCTGGGTTGGTTCCAGAGTGCTTCATTAATTCAAAGAGTTCGAGAGCATAATTTGAATAGCCATGCATTGCATAGCCTGCAATCATTGCATTCCATGAGACAACACCTGGATTTTACATTTTATCAAATAACTCGCGCCCTTTCTGTATATTTCCACATTTTGCATACATGTCTAACAGGGCAGTCACAGCTACAACATCTAACAAAAATCCACTTTTGATTATTTTTTGATGGATCGCCATACCCTTTTTTAAAAACTCCATGTTTGGCACAAGCTGGGCGGATGCTGGCAAATGTTGAAGAGTCTAGCTTTATACATGCCCCATGTTGCCACGATACGGGTACAGGGACGGGTTTGGATACATCAATTTTAAAAAACCCTTGGGTACGATACATCTTAGATACGTTATACATATACTCAGTTTACTCCTTGCAATGGTGGACTCCAAACAAAACCTCCTTCCAATGTTTGCCTCCTCTAGGCTCTTCAATTCCTCTTTGGCTCTTTGTTCATACACTTGCAAAAACCAACAATGAATTGTTTGTGTGATTTCAAATTAAGGGGTGACTGTTTTTTTATAGCTTTTTGAAGTGTTTAGGGTTTAATATTTTATTCATTTAAACTAAGTCACAACATTCATATTCAAATTCGAGTTTGGCAAAGATAAAATTCAAATTAAATTTGACAACACTAAAATTCGGAGAAAACATCATCATGAAATTTGACTGTTAAAATTTATAATTTTTTTTTTATAAATATAATAAAATTATAAATATTAAAATATACAAAACTTTAAATATGTTTATTTATAATATCATATATTAAAATATTATTAAATTATAAATGTAGTTTATATTTTATATTTAATATCATTTATTTAATATTTTAAAATCAAACTTCATAAAATATTAAAAATTTAAATTTAAATAATGAAATAGAATAAAATGATTTTAACATTAAAATAACTAAACTTTTAAATGAATTATAAAGTAATGAAAAGTTAAAAAATTAATAATAAAGGAAACTAAAATTAAAAAAATCTAAAAACTAAATACCTAAATCGTAACCTAAAGGGACAAAAGCTAAATATTCCAAAGATATTTGGAAACTTACTTCTTAGTTGGCGGTGAGAACTCCTCCTCCCAACATGTTTTTAGCGGCGAAGTTGCAAATGGTGGATGTCACGATATGAATGAAAATGGACTCGCTAATGTGAAATGTCTATTTGTAACCCCTTGCTGATGATGCCATCATGCCACCTTGAATGCTTTGCTCGCAGTCTGCAGACTCTTGACACCCTTTAATCAGATTTATTTAAGCTTGGGTTCACCGCAGGTACGACCGGGTTCTTTCCAGGTATGTCTGGACGTGCCCAGACATACCCATCACGTATCCATACCCGTATCTTGACGTATCCGTACCGGATACATATCAGGCAAGGTTCGGGCAGCTAGGGGACGAACCCTGGCAATATAGCACATGCCAATTGCATTTTCTTAAAAATCTCCGTGGCTTTCTCAACAACCCCATTTTGTGTATATCCTATTAATATTGCATTCCATGCTGGCTACATTTCGTTGAGGCATTTTGTCAAACAACTCTTGTGCTTTATTTTCCATGCATGTCTATCAATGCAGTCACAATCACAAAAATTCCGATTCAATTGTTTTTTTAATGGATTTCCATACCCTCTTCCAAAATCCCAAGTTTGGCACATGATGAAATGATGGTTGCAAAGGTTGATGAGTCTGGCTTTATGCCTGCAAGTTGCAACTTTTTATAAATCTCCAAAGCTTTGTCCGCAAGCCCATTTTGTGCATACCCAGGAATCATTGCATTCCATGAAATTACGCTTGGAGAATTTGTTTTGTCAAACAACTGACGTGCCTTCCGTATGTTTCCACATTTTGCATACATGTCTATCTATCAAGGCAGTCGTAAGAACAACATCTGACAAAATTCCACCTTCCATTTTTTTCAAGTGTAGCTCCATACCCTGTTCCAAAGATCCCATTTTGCCACACGCTGGGAGGATGCTTACAAATGTAGTTGAGTTTGGCTCTACACCTGCCAGTTGCATCTGCTTGAAAATCTCTAGTGCTTATTCAACAAGCCCTTTTTGTGCATATCCGGCAACGATTGCAGTTCAGGAGATCACATTTCGCTCAGGCATTTTGTCAGACAATTCGTGTGCCTTCTGTATGCTTCCACATTTGGCATACATGTCTACCAGGGCAGTCACAACTACAATATCTGATAAAAATCCAGAGTCAATTATTTGTTGATGGATGTCCAAACACTGTTCCAAAGTTCCCATTTTGGCAATGATCTCCATGGCTTTTTCAACATGCCCATTTTGCGCATATGCCACAATTAGCGCATTTCATGAGATCACGCTCTGTTAAGGCATTTGTTCGAAAAGCCTCAAAGCCTATTCAAGGGCACCACCGCGGGCATATCCTGTAATCATCGCATTCCATGACACAACGTCTGTATTATGCATTTTGTCGAACAGTTCGCGCGCCTTCTGTATTCTTCCACATTTTGCAAACATGTCGATCAGGGTATTCATCACAGTAACATCAGATGGAAATCCACATCTAATAATCTTTCCTTGGACCTGCAAACCATGTTTTAGTGATGCCATGTTGGCACATACAGGGATAATACTGGAGATAGTGAACTGATCAAGTTGGCCACCTCTTCTCTGCATTTGGTGAAACACAGTGAATGCCTCATTAGGAAGCTCATGCCTTCCGTAAGCTGAAATTATCATATTCCGCGAGAAGCTATTTGGTTCAGTCATGTTGTCGAAAACGTTGCGAGCATCCACCAAACTTCCGCATTTGTCATACATGTTGATAAGTTTATTTTGGAAAAATGCGTTTGGATTGATGCGAGAGTGGATTTGCTTACCCTCCGAAAGGGTTTTCTTGGCAGTACAGACCTGCAATAGATGAATATATGTACAAGAATCCACAGGAGGGTTATGTTTGGTAAGAAGAATGTATAGCGCCTCCTTCAAACGACCCTCTTTACAGAGCGCTGTGAGATAGGCATTGAGATTGGAAGGAGTGATGCATGACATTGTATGAAAAAGTATTAGTTTCATCAAATCCTTTTCTTGTTATCCTTCGGAGGCTAGAACGGAATGTATTAGTTTCATCAAATCCTTTTCTTGTTATCCTTCGGAGGCTAGAACGGATATTTGAAAAGTAATTGGGAAAAGTTACGTAATTTAGTAGGTTTTTTTAAATATTATTTGATTATAGAAGTGTAGAATTGCAATTCACACACACACACCCGCGCACGCATGAATAATGATATATTTAAGAGACATCTCTACTTAAGTTGGTAAGGTATCTATTTAAAGATAATTTATAGGTTTTTTTAAATATTATTTGATTATAGAAGAGGAGAAGGGAAAATCAAGCAAACAAACATACTCATCCGAGAGAGACACACTCACACTCGCTCATATATACTTTATTCTTCACACAACAAAGCACAGTCTTTATTCCTCAAAACAATACACCCCAATGTCTAACTATAATCTAAAATTTCAATATTACTTGTAATAGAGTTTCAAATCCTCGTCAAGGACATTGACTCGATTGCAAATAACAAGTTAAGAGCAAGCTCACGAACTTTTTGTGGTGACCTTGTCAGGCATGTCTATCAAAGGTTGCCATTGGGGAAGTGCTTACACCACCTTGGTGTGCCCAATCCTAAGTGTCTTACCTATGATAAGTCTTGGTGTGGTCAAATTCTACGTGGCTTCTTATGGTAAATCTTGATGTAGCCAAGCTTAAGTGTCTTTCTTGTCACGAGTCAAAGATTTCCAAACGCCTATTTTGGACTTTTTCGTGTACCCAAGATAACTAGATTTATGTTAGCAAATGTAGAAAAATATAGAATAAAGAGGAAATGGACTACACATCAAATGAATGTGTGCTCTTCATTTTATTATGATTGGGACTAGTTACAATGTAGTTGGAACAGTTATGTGACAGTTCGTATCTAAAACCTACCAACTAACATGTGAACTCTTATAAATATATGCATTATATTTAATAGCCCCCTTTAATGACTAAACTAGAAACAATGATAAGTTTTTCCCAAAATTTGACAAATAAGAGAGGACCAAGAGGTTTAGTCATTAGTTCAACATGGCGCTCCTCGGAAGGTCAAAAGTGAAGAGATATATGACCATCATCAAATAATTATTGAATTTAATGATGATGAATCTCAATATACGTGGTGTGAACATGATATACAAGATTCTTGACCATCTTTAGTACACCTTGACTGTCACAAAAAAATAAAAAGTGGAGTAGGTCCACTATGAGGAAGATGAAGATCAAGGAGAATCCAACGAAACCAAACTACTTTACAATTGACACTGATAATAGCCTTGTATTTTGTTCCATTGGAAGAGATATACACAATGAGTTGAAGCTTAGTCTATGATGAAACAACTCTTAAACCGAAAGAGAAGATTTATGTTGTGGTAGATCTTCATGTATCCATTGAACCTCCCCAATCAGAGTTTGTATAGCTAAAGAGTCTGAAATTTGTGACTCTGTTATAGAGAATACTAAAGTCAAGAGTGCCTTTGACATATCGAAGAACTCGTTTTTCTACTCCCCATTGTGTGAGAATTGGTTTAGACAAAAACTAAGAAAGATAGCTATGAACAAAACATATATCCCATCATGTGGATGTAAGCTATATCATGATGCCCACTACCTATCTATAAAGTGATTCATCTGTCAATGGTGAATCGTCATGAGCTGATAACTTCAACTTGAGCTCCATAGGTGTAGATGAAGGATTACTGTCAGACATTCTAAACTTCTGCAACATATTTATAACATACTTGACTTGAGCTATGAAAATCAGATAATCATGTTGCCAAATTTCTACACCTAGGCAATATTGTACGGATTTGGGAAAAACTGCACAACACAACCTACTTCTAATGCTAAACTACTCCTACAACTAATCCTACTCTAACATTTCCAAGGGACCATGAAGAGAGAGAGAAAGCCTTTAGGAACAAGGAAAACTAAGTTAACATGGGAGATGATACCACCAAAAGGAAGTGGAACTTTCCCAAATCCAGGTGACACATATGCAAGTTCATGAGAATGGAACTATGAAGGTGCACACGATTCCAAAGCAAACAAGTAAAATAACACAAAATATGCAAGAGAGCATGGTTTTCACACCAAACACAAAGTATTTGAAGAAAAGGGAGAAACCAAACTTGCATTGATCAATATTTTATCGATTAAACACAAAGACGAGGCTAGAAAATCTCCATTCATGAGTCATAGAGGTCAAATGCATGAAGTTCCAAGTTTTCCAAGGAAAATATTGAAAATATGCTAAGGAAAGAAGGGAGAATAACCCTTATAAAGTGCACAAACACTTGCATTTATACAATTCGTGGAATGAAGGAAGAGAAGGAGGAGAGAGGAGAAAGGACTGCCACACTAGAATTTTTCCCCCGAAGACATGTTGAATGAGCATGGGAGCCATGATTTCTTGCAGATTTCACTTGTAGTACAAGCATGGCTGCCCCAGATGAATGCCAATAACCACATCATGACCTCTTGATTCTATCGCACACCATCAGTCTATAGTGAAGGACGCCACACTTTATTTAATTTTGGTGGTAGGGGTGGTTGACCTCCTAGTTCAGAGTTTGGCATGGTTTTGAGACCTTCAACGACTTTTTTCTTTGTCCCGTGGATTTCATCGGGGCATTTCAAATTTTTCCCTTTCACGAACCCTCGCAAATTTCCCCTTGTTAGCACCGATGAGCAGAAATACTTTGCACTACCCATGAGGGTCTAATCCTTTGATCCATGACTTTTGAACTTAGCTAATCTCTCCAAATTCCCATGGATATGCTTTAACCTGCTAGGGATTGATTTTATACATGTTGTGAAGGTTGGATAAGTTCCATGGAACACTTACTCTACCAAATTTTTCCCAATTCCTTGACTGCTCATTTATTTGTTCCAAGGGTTTTCCTGTGTTGCATTCCACATAATATTGAATCCGTGTCCCACGACTTTTCTAGAGCACAAAACAATTAAGTCCTTTTGACGAGTTGTTTAAAATTACATGGGGTGTAATTTTGGACAGCATAATATTTTACCTTTTCTGTCCATTTCTTGAAGAACCCATTCATACGAGGATTGCTTTGTCTAGGGATTATGCTAAGTGGCCATCTCATATCTCTTCTTTGTGAGATATGTTTAGATGTAATATTGTTTTTGAGTTGTGGAAGTGAAAAAATGTTGTTTTCTTCAATCAATATTTTAGATCTTCACACTCATCTTTCTTCTTTTCTTTCTTCCATCCTCTTTTCGATCGTCAATGGCATTCTTCAATCACCCCATCGAAACTTGAGGGGGCATCCTTCATCCTATTAATTTTTCTTCTACCCCTTCAAAAATTTTACTTGTTTATACTTGTCTACTTTCTTTGAAGTGACATCACACATGTCACCTGTATGATCTACAACTATAATTTGGTCTACATGATCTTATCACTAATATCATACTAACTATTCTAGTCTTGTGTCAATTTACTACACTACACTAGTAACTCACCCTTACTAACCTTTTCTAAACCCCCTAAATCTGCTAGTCCCTCTCTAATCAGCTTCTATAAGCTTATTTCCCTCAAAATTAACTTTTCTTAGGTTAATTCAATCCTCTTATCGAATTTCTAATGAGAGTGAATTTTAAAACAAATATCTCACCACTTGGCTTTACAAAATCCAGTTCACACATCCCAATGTGCTTTTCTAAAAATCACATTTTGACTCTTTTTCGTCTCACATGCTTCCAAAAACACCTTTTCCTCCAAACCAAAAACTATAAATAGGAGAGTACCCCTCCTACCTTTCCCTAAGAACTCTCTCTCTCTCTCTCTCTCTCTTCTCATTTCTGATTTAAGTTATGCTTTAGTCTTTTAGAGTCATTTCATTTCATATTTGAGCTATTTACTTGTATTTGCTAAATCTTTCAAAGATGGAAGTAAATGGGAGAATCCATTAATAGTGAGCGCTCATTCTTAATTTTTTGAGACATAAATAAAAAACATAACTAATTTCTAGAGTTTTAATAGGTTCATTTTATAGATAGCTTTCATGGAGTAGAGTAACTAATATAGTCATGTTTAGAGGTTGATTGTTTGTTTCAAGATTTATATATGTATGCAAATAGATAGATCTTGCTTAAATTTAATCTGATGGTCATTGCATTGTTTATTCCAAAGATTTTGGGGTTTCTTTAGGGATTCTTACCCTATGTTCATAGCTTTAACAAAATTTTCATTACACACAGTTTTTAAAGGTATTTAAATCAAGTAGTTTTCTATACAAAGAAAAATAAGGGTGGACAATTAGTAGGGCATTATGACATGCATTTTTTTCCACTTATGCGACATCATGTGATTTGGTGATTTTTTGATGTGACTCATTGTATTAGCTACTTTTTTTTCAAATCTTAAATGAGAAATGTACATGTACTAGTCCTTGACTTCACATCTACTCTCACCATTATTGGTCCATGCTCCACTATTGGCTCCTCTCCCTTAAAAACTAGAATTAAACTTTGACCTGAACTACCAAATGAAATTGGAGTACGGACGAGGTGAGTGTAAACATGACAATACAAAATATCAATGTTTTTCTTAAATCCTTATGCATCTACAAAATTTTTGATATTGATCAAATATTTACCAAATAAATGAGATTGTGCATACCAAAAATGGAGGATGACACTTATAGATCTCTTAGTCGTAATGCATCAAGTTTTCTATAGTTCTATCTAGATTGAGCTTGAAACCTTTATACATAAAGATTGGAACCTCTAAAAATTATTTGGAGTTTGTATAAATGTTTGGAAACTCACTAAGGACAAATATATGAAAACACGACCTAGACAGGTCACACAAAGTTCTTCTCAAATACACAAAATTGAAAAATATATAATCAGACTTCTCAATTTGATAGATTTCATATGTGAGGAAAATTTCATAATCAATTTTCCCCCTCACAAATCCTGGATAGTTTGAATCTCTGATACCAATTGTTAAGTTTTGTCAAAGTTTGATAAAAAATCGCATATTTCATCATATTCCCATCAAACAATTAAATAAAATATAAAGGTCAAGCAATTCCTATAATTTAAGAGCTTGCTCCAACTATTATACTAATATATACGAGTTGTTTTAACAAATTGTATTATACTTATACCAATATTAATATTAACTTGTTTCTCAACAACTAAATATTATCTCATACAATTAAACATACCCACCCACATATATATACTAATAATAATGTGAACACTAACAATTCCTAATAGGTACATGGAGTTATTGTGTTTGAAAATCGTCTGTTTTCCCCAATTATTAGACAAGTGAAGATATTTAGAAGAGGAAAATTCTTATGGAGTTCAAACCTTTTAGGAGGAGGATAGTAAAAGGAATGGAAAATCCCGCACTCCCTTTGGTCAACAAGTATCAAGCAATAGGGAATAATGAGTTCTAATTTTAAAGTGGGTCATATTATGATTTCTTCCCTAACTCATAGTTTCATTTATTAATGAATTTTTATTGACACATGTTTGCAAACGAATGTCAAGAGTATAAAAAACATGTTTTAGCATTTACACGACATGTGGCGGATCTAGATTTGCTGATGTGGAAGGTGAAGAGAGTGCTCAATGTTGGGTTAGAAAAATGGCTCGACTTAGCAACAAAGGTGGTGCATGAATTCATGTTGGATGTCATATGTCGAAAAAGAAAGGAGAATATGCCCGCGCTAGAATTTTTGAATCAAGATATCTTGTCATCATTGACGGTGTTGGTAAACATACCACAACTCATGATCACCATGTGTGTTAGATATGAGGCCTGCCATCCCAAGGAATTTCTATAAGATAATATTTTTAACTTCATCTTGGCCAGCAGAGACACCACCTTGGCGGTGCTTACATTATTTTTTGGCTTTTTTCCTCCCATTCCTACACAGATCATGCAATTCTCTTAAAAACCACCTATCTCGTCACTTCCCAAAAGCAAGAACCATCTAATTTTTCTTATGAGGAGTTGCAAGGTATGATCTAAATCTACGCATCATTGTACAAGTCCATGCATTTCTATCTACTAGTTTCATTCAAATCCTAACGCACCCTCCAAAACATCGTTCTACCTGATGAAACATTTATCACTAAGTGTAGACACAAAATATACGCACTTGGGTACATTTCTAGGTATTAAAGCATACTAATGTATACATGATTCCTATGCAAGAAAGCTAGTGGTTGGCAACTCCTTTTGGATTTTTTCTTTATCTCTTACACTTTACTAGATTTTCACATATCACGGCTCTAACAACACTTGAATAATTTATCCTTTGATGGCCTCAGACACTAGCATCCAGTTAGGACAGAAACACCTAGGCACTCTTGCCCCTCTTGGGCACTATTTTCCCTCTCTTTCTTCTTCCTACTCTTTTGAGTCCCTTTATCTTCTTGGTCACATTTTAGTAATTTGGTTTGTCCTTTTAGTCTTCAATTACAAAATTCAAGTAAGGGAATCATATATATACTTATTTACTTCTCTCAAATAAGGGGTCAAAGATCATACACATTATCTATCACCACTTAAGCTTTCCTAAAGGAACAAGAGCATTACAAAATACATATCTAGTATGTTCGTATAAGGGGCAAGAGATGCATTGATCTACATATGTTGCATAGGAGGGGAGTTCATTATATTCCATCACACACATTTTGCATGCTCCGAACAATCTAGATCTAGCCCGCTATCATTGTGCAACTTGTACAAGGGAAAATTGGGGCATAAGACACAGATACACACATATAAACGAAGAACTACATGGATTCTAAGATATAGTGTAGCACTTGGTCGTAAGTTAAATTTTTAAGTGATCGTCGAGGTCATTCTGACTCCACGTTCTGCATATTTTTATTAGATTTGATTTGGTTTGTGGCATGTGTAGTTTGATTTTTTTTGCAGGTCACAAGTATGATCAACGATCTAACAGTAAAACTAGAGTGGCAAAGAGTGACTAACAACGATGGTATTCTGACCCATAAAAGATTAGATCCTGACTATTTGAGTAGACACGGGCACCTATATCAGTCACTAGCACCTAGGGCACTCTTATCCTCCTACGGGTACTTATATCCTGTGCATTTTTAGGGTGTTGAACCCTCATCTATCCTTTGTAACATTGTTCCCATCTTGTCCCAATAGATACACAATTTTGATTACTCCCAGGTTACACAAAATCATCTAAGTCATCATCTCTCTCTAATTTTCTTAGGGTTTTACATTGTTGAATTTTATTACATGTGCATATTTTACATAGTTATCATAATGTGATTTCTTATAGTAGTTAGTCTAAAATTAGATTTAATTCAAATTAGATTAAAACATTTATTTGGTGAATGTGTTCAATAAAACCCTACCTTTTACACATGCATTGGATTCTCTCTCCTTATTCTGAATTTATGGACCAATCTTCTTACCCATCCTATGCACCCACCAAGGTTTCTTGCACGGTTGACATCAGTTTTGATTTTATGTAAGTTTGTACCCAACACCCTCCCCACTTCAACCCTCCAATGTCGGACCCAACTATTAATGTGGTCACCACTTGACGTAATAGGAAAGTCATGGATTCTCTCATCTCTATTCCACCACCTATCACAATTCCTACCAACACCTCTAAAGATTATGATATCATCAAGCAACTAAAGAATACACTAACCAAAATATCCCTTTATGATATTTTATGCAATACACCAGATTGTTGTCATATATTAGAGGTTTCCCTATGTTTCATTCAAATTGCAAGTGACAATCCCCTTATTGCCTTTTCTTATCTTATTCATTCCCTCAAAAACCTACCACATGTCATTTCATTCAATAATGATGATATCCCTCCTAATGGCGGTGGTGATCATTCATCACCTTTGCTTATTACAACTAATATCTGTCACCATCTTATCAAACACATACTAACTGACAACGGTTTTGGGGTAAGTGCATCAAGTTAGGGGGCCAAAAATGGGTCATAAGTGGGCGTCATATTGCAAAAACCAATGAAATATCAACTTGTAGGGATTATTAGAAATGTATGCACTCAAAATTAGAAAAAGTTATGTGAATATGAATCGTAGAATCTAGAACCTAGTTTCTAAACTACTAATTTTTACAATCAAAATTCAATGACTTGGTTTTTTTTTTTAAAATCCTATAAGATTGTAGTCTGTTTGCCCGTAATTTGGATGACCAAAACTTGATTATTTTTTCATTCAGTGAAAAGTTAGATGTCGTTATCTATCTTGGGATAGAATTTATTTTGTATTTTTTGAGAAATAATTTTTTAATGATTTTTTCCCTGAAAATGGTCTGAAAAGATAAAGAAAACGGAGCACTTTTTTGTTTTCCTACCATAACTTTATAAAAAAATATAAAAATCAAATAATTTTTTGAACGTGTATAAAATGAAAGGAACGATATCCATATCGTACCAAGCCAAGAACACAAATGCTAATCAAACACCATGATCAAGACGATGAAAACAATTTGCCAGAATAACTTTACATAAAAACTTTGCAAACAAATGAGCAACAATATCATATATTATTATGGAACTCAATGCAATACATTGAGAATGGGCCTTGCTTATATAGACAAGGAATAACAATCGAAGAACCAGACAAGGTCGTAGATCAAGCCATAAATCATGGAAAAAACTAGTCATCAAAGAACTAGTCAAGTCCATAGATTTATGAGAGAACTAGACATCAAGGATCTAGTCAATACTATAGATATAGGAAAGAAATATTCAATACCATAGATCAAGGAAAGAACTATACCTAACAACTAGATAATATCTCATAATATCTAAATAAGATAAAAGAAATATCCACACACATAAGTGGGTGAAGATAAATACAATAAAGGTAAATAAAGTACCTAGGTGAACATGAGCTAAGGTAAATACCTACTCTAACACCCCCCCTCAAGTGAAGCTAGGGGCCAAAATAGAAGTGGCATGTCCACAGTATGAGTCCCGGAAACTAGGCCTGATGAGGTACTCATGTACAATAATTGGGAAAAATGGACACCACAAGGTACCCAAAACTAGTAACAACAAAGTAAAGAGAGTAAAGACCCACTCCAAGGCATCCCAAGAAGCTCAGCTCAAAAAAATCGTAAAATGCTGAAGAAGTTTGGTGTGCACTGTCGTCTGAATCCACTGCTCGATCATAAAACTGAAAAACAACTGACATTGGGTTTCACCAGAATAGCTCCATATAAGGAGACTTTCAACGGAGTGATGTTGAAAGTGTAAAAAAAACACCAAAAACCAAACATAATTCGATCAAGTGCTGCAAATAGGTGTGCCACGATCTAAGAACAAAAACCAAAGTAACAAGGCAAGGACACAAAATCTAGAGTGTCATGATCTAAGAAAAGCCAAGGTAACAAGGCAAGGACACAAAATTTGAAGAAGCAGGATTAACACCACACTCTCCCATTTTGCTGAATGGGTGGAGGGACGCTACAAATATGTATGAGTTGTCAAAATAACTACTTGAACGCTGACAAAATAACACTGGAATGCACCATAATAGATCCCCCATAAGAGATACTGTCAACATGCCAAAAGTGTCAAAAATACAGATACAAAATCTCTCAACAAATAAGAGAGATACACTACACCTGCTAAAGATAAATGCTCAAAACAAGAAGCATCACAATGTAGAAGGTATAGAAAGTGGAGCAAGAGGCCTAATGGTGGAGGAGCCACACCTATGGAGTCCTCTTAACGAATGCCTATGTCACCACCACGAGTGATCAGATATCCACCCCAAATCAATGCGGATGGATGAATAAGATGCCTGCATATGACTTGGTGCAAAATGCACAATGGGTGCATGCAAAAGAACATTAGAATGTGTGTCAGGTTGATCATGTTTGACAACTGAAATATTAGGTTTCTCAAGCCTGAGTAAAGGTGCAGAACTCATGTGTTGCTCATGATCATCAGAAAGAGTCGAACGACCAAAAAAAGGAGCTCTGTTAATGTGTGATCCCAATGAAGTATCTTCTTGAAAACCAATGTCATGACGAGAATTCCACTTAACATGTGGAATAGAGGAAACAATACCATGTGAATGTCTGCCAATGACTTCGCTAGTGTGACCCATAGAACAGAGCATGCGAGAACTAAATGCAGTGGTATGCTTCTAAAAAAGGCCATGCAGCTAAGTAGAAGTAGGATACACAACATGTGATACTGTAATAGGCACAGATGTGGAAGAGCATGCAGTAACAAGCCTCATGGGTTTAGAAGCATCAAAAGCAGATTCAGGCTCAAAGACTGGTAGATCAATGTCAGTAGGTACAAGAGCAACAACTGCAAGTGGACTAGGAGCATGGATATGGTTGTCCACAATATGATGGTGATGCTACAAGCTAGCAAGTTTGTTCTGCAGGAAGTGTATTATTATATCCTTATCGTGAATGAGTGATTGTAGAAGAGAATTTCACTTCTTGAGTGATCTATTTTCTTCCACAAATTTTACAATATCCTATTGAAGTCCACATACTTCAGAGAAAAGCATATCATTCTTAAAATCCATGATAGATACAAAATGCAACTCCCAGAAGTTTAGGATGTCAGGCTCAGCTGAAATTACGTTCATAATTGATTACAACACTCCTCCATATTTGGCACTTTATAATTATACTGCAAGTCTCAAAATAAATATTTCCAATGGAAAGAGCACGAAAAAACAAGCACTTTTACAAAAAATGGCACTCAAAACCGAGTTACTGATCAAAAGTTACAAGATTTTTAATATTCTGCTCTGTTATTTATTTTAGTTGCCATTGCCTTCACCACTTAAATAAAATTAAAGGGGGCTAAAGTTAAGCACCCACTAGTAGGAATCACAAGCTTTAAGCCCTCATATGACCAATTGAAACAGCTATGCCACAAACAAAAACTACCCTGTGTAGATCCCGAGAAACCCAACAGATCCAAAAAAGAATCCCACGTTTAATTTTCTTGTGGGCATGAATCCCGAGGTGAATCAGTGTTCTTCTCTGCAATAACAAAAAAATGACTGCCTGCAGAAATGGCCGAGTTTACAGTCGATCTTAGGGTTTTCACACCTTCCGGATCCAATGGAAGCCTTTGTTTTACATAAAATCACATGCAACAACAAAATTCGACCAAATCCCAAATATATGAATATACACAAAAATTATTTACAAAATAAAACTTACAGACGGATGTCAACAGCAATCTCCTGCTCTGATACCATGAAAGGAACGATAACCAGATCATACCAAGACAAGAACACAGATGCTAATCAAACACCACGATCAATAAGATGAAAGCAATTCACCAGAATAACTTTACATAAAACCTTTGCAAACAAATTATCAGAAATATCATATATTATTATGGAACTCAATGCAATATATTGAGAATGGGCCTTGCTTATATAGACAAGGAATAATAATCTAAGAACCAGTCAAGGTCGTAGATCAAGCCATAAATCATGGAAAGAACTAGTCATCAAAGAACTAGTCAAGTCCATAGATTTGTGAGAGACATAGACATCAAGGATCTAGTCAATACCATAGATCTAGGAAAGAACTACTCAATACCATAGATCAAGGAGATAACTATATCTAACAACTAGATAATATCTCCTAATATCTAAATAAGATAAAAGAAATATCCACACACATAAGTGGGTGAGGATAAATACAATAAAGGTAAATAAAGTACCTAGGTGAACATGAGCTAAGGTAAATACCTACTCTAACATAAAATTTTGCCATGGTTGGGATGGTATAGGTTTTATCACATTCTGACATGTGAAAAAAAAATTGCATTCTTAAACGTAGACATGAACTTTCATGGGAAAAAGTGTCTTAAAGACCTACTATTAGTAAAAATCATAAAATGATATTTATCATATTCTATTAACTTTAAAATCAATATTTCTATGAATCTAAAAGTCTCCCCTACGCGATGGTATAATTTTTGTGACATGTTTTCAAATTTTTGGCATGGTTCAAGTCCACAGAAGAGTAAATTTGATGTTTTTGGCCTTTCACACGCCATGATGATCTCCCAAAGCTCAGGTTCGGGAAAAACAAATATTTCCCAAGCCTTGAGGGTTAGATTTGTGTGTGTGTGTGTGTATACACACACAGATATGTAGATGTTTTCCCGTAATTTTTCAATTTGTGAATTTGTGAAGTAGTAAAAAGGGATTTAACGAATCAATATATTGCAATTTGCTTATAATATTTCAAATAAATCAAGGTCTTTTTGGGGTGCAGCTACTGCGTTGCAGTTTACATCCTAGAATCACTTACTGAAGGCGAGTATTTAATCTATTTGAGACTTGTTTTCTTTCATGTCGCATTGCTTTATTTGTAATTCTTCCTTTGTAAGTTATTTATGTCATTTTTTGATTTTACGGTATCGCGAATGTCATGAAACTGGAATGCCTTAGTGGATTTTTATCCCAAAGCTCTTTCAACTTAAAAATTTTCCTTACAGTGCACTAAGTATATATTTCAATGCTATAATTCTCATAGAATGTATCCTACATATGATTTTTAAATCATGTTGCATTTCATTTTATTACAAAGCCTGAACATCCTAATCCTTATAACCACTATGATTTTTTATGTCATCTACAATAGTCCTCCACTTGCAGAGAATCATAACTAGTTTTCCTATCTTAGATACATCTATTTAATATATATATTTTATATTTAAAATCACTTCATACGTCTCCACGAGTTGTTTCTCTGTATATTCCTTGTTGTATCAGTGTATCTTCTTTGAGTCTTTTTGTTCTCTCTTCTACTATATATATACTATGGTTTTTATTTATTATAGGACCATGACATATGCCAAAGTCCATCACTGTGAAGTATGGTGGAATGTTGCCACGTGTACCACCTTGCACCATTGATCACTGCCTGTCGACACTTCCTCGTCCCACAACAAACCCAAAGGATATGTAAAATGTGGCACATTCCACAGGTTTCACGTCCGCCAGGAGCATTTCCTTGGGAAACTGATGAAATGGTGACAGGTGGCATCGATCTTTCGTGACCCACTCTGGACCTGAAAACTTATCAACAGTGGCTCATTCTGCGGGGTTCACGTCCGCTGGGAGGATTTGGTTGGGAATGGGAGGTTAATGGAATGCTGAGAAGTGGCTCAAGATTACATAACTATTAATTTCAACAAGATTACAGAGCCATTAATTTTAATGTGGCTTCAATTTGTCCTTATTGATTTTAAAAGAATAAATTTAGTAGAATTACCCTCCTTCCTTCATCTTCAATGAAAATTTATGGAACTTTTCATAGATTTGTTTTGTCTTTGGGTGTGATCCATCTCCTACACAAAAATCATGTACCATTTTATGGTATTCGATCCAACTACATTCAGGGATATTTTTAATTCTTGCATCTTTCATCCATATCCTCATCATGTGAAAATTTTCCCATGTACCCCCTTTTGCATAAATGTTTTAGAGTCACAAAATAATATAAGTGGCGTCGTTTTGATAATCCAAATAAAAAAGAAGAGTTTCTATAAATAATACTAATGATAGAGATGACATTATATGATAGGAAGATAAGTATTTAAAAATCATCAAAATGTGAAATATAAATAAGATATTATGAAAAATCAATAATTATTTAATATTAATCAAAATATGTCATGTTTATTACACAAAATAAAAATTCATACAATGAAATTTGTAATAAGTAAATGGCATTATTTCTCTTCTTAAGAACTTCATTCTCACTTAAGTTTATTCTTTTGTTCAATGTTCAATGGAATTAATTTTCCTTTCATAATATTTTCATAGTGTTAATATGTAACGGTAGTAATATTGAGATGAGTATTTTATTCGTTTATCTACGAGTAATTTTGAGGAACTAGACTTATAGAATGATAAAAGAATCATACTATACCTCTTATCTTGTCACTAATTTTTCACGAAAAATTTCTTAATGATACATTAATTTTCTCTATTTATTAAGATCCTCATAGACCTTGATCATGGCCTAGTCTCAACAAACTTTCATGACAGTGACTGAATCTCTTTAAAACTCTTGAAACTATGTCCATTATTGTTAGTCATCTCATCACGCCTTCATATTGCGGATACTTTCCTGTAGATATTCATCAACATGTATATAAATATTGTGTTCTTTCTGAGATAGTGATCAAACCCTCCAATGTCATCATGATACTAGATTCAACCTTGTCAACTTGATTCCTAGCCACACGATATTCTTCTTGACTGTTACTTTTGACTATGCCAATCTTTCAATAATACAATTATAAATTTAAAAAGGGGATTTTCTCACCTTCTTGACTTCACAAAGCCTCTCATACTTAGACATAATACAAAAAGTACCCTGATCATAAAATCAACATATTTCTTTTGATTCTCCTCATGAATGAATCAAGCCTTAGAACAAACTGTTAATTTTAATTACTCAAAGGTATAAAAAATTGCAATAGTTTTATAGAATTATATCATTATTCCTTGGTATATACACAACCTTCAGGACTTGTGAATATAATGAAACGTTTATCCCTTACCTATAGTTTAGACTATGCTCTTCAAAATCTTGCAATCAACTTGCACCTGCTACTATCATAGTTACTTTATGACAATATCTTTCAAGTTTCTTGAACGCATTCTCCAAGTAGGAACACGAAAGCAGACAAAGAATACCATTATCCTAGTTGTATTATATGTGACACATCATATTAAAGCATTCAAGCTTCTCTCAAAATTAATGATACTTTAGCTATATTTGACACATTGACATTTAATTGTCAAGCCAAAGAACCCTTCATGCATTCACAACCTTGAATTCATAGTCTCACACCACAATGAGTCTTAGATGGAAGACCATATATTGTATCTCAACTCTTTTGAAGTGATGAACATTCTTGGTAATTGGATCTCCTTATGAAATACCTCATACCTATGATGAATCAATAATATCTTCATGAGAAGATGCACACCTTATTTGGCTTGATGACACCATTTAGAACCTCTATGTAACAAGACAAACCTCTATACATTATGAAAAAGATCGGTCATCAAGACTCCTTCATTAATCCACTAAAGATAGATCATACCTTGGATGAATCAATGAACTCAGAGTCCTTCATTAGTAGATACATATTATACTTTGATTTCAAACTGAGCACAAACCTTGAGATCACCTATTTCATGTTTGATTAGCTACAACAAAGACTTATTATCATTAAAGTGTCTTATCATTAGAGTGTCTTTGGCTGCTCAACAAATCATCTAAGTTGTTTGTTCTCTTCTCAAACCTTTGACACATCTTTAGTTTTCTTGATGTATGCTCTAATTATGACTGTACTAATATTCTTATTCCTTCCAACTAAGTTATATGAGAGATAGCTAAAAATATCACCTCATCCTTTCACTTTTTTCTACATCAATTTTTATTTCAAAAGATTCAAATATTGTGATTTTTGTACTAAAACATGTAGATCAGACCAATACAGATCAAGTGCATTGAAACTGAATAAATTGTAGGCAATCCTTATCCAATTTTATGTAACATGTCAATCAAATAACCATGAAAAATTATGGAAATTTTTTTGTAATTTGTTCTGATACTAATGTAACACTCTTGCCAAAAGTAGTGCATGTTAAGTGACACAATATTATATAGACCATGTCAAAAATCAGTTGAAAAGAATTCAAATCTCTTTGAATAATTCCATTGGGATTAGTTACATTTTGTTCTCCTTAAATTCTTTAATTCTACATCTAAACTTATTCTAGGTTTCCACAATGACTCTTATTTTAAATTATTATTTTGTATTTTTCTATTTCTTGTAAGATGCAATGTTTATTGTTGTCTCCTCTCACATGTCATTATTTTGTGTATTTTTATTCAATTGACATCCATTACATCTTGAGATGCACTATCTAGTGTTTTGAAAAAATGATATATGGTTATTGAAATCACTTCTTTTTATTCAATTTTAATGTTATAAATTAGTTAATGAGAGTGATTTTGAAATGCTTCACGATTAATTTCGTATATATGTTGTCTTTATACCTAAATCAATTCATCTGAATGCATTTTCATGTGTAATATTTTTATTTATACATATTTCTCATGTTTAGATGTCTATGCATGTATCAATATCATTTAATCTAGATGTTGTATCTTTTTTTATTTCAATTCTATAGGATTCACTAATTCAAGAAAATGGAAACTATAAACGAAAGCTTAGCCTCAGGAAAAAAATCTATTCCAACCTCTCCTAGTAGTGGTACTGGAATCTAAGTCCGAGGGCACGCGTGGAAACCCAAATAGTTGTGTGTCAGGCATGATATCTTCAATCTTCTGCGCGTCCTCCCCTGATTCAATCCTAGACAAGTGATCAGGTCCAAAATTACTTTTCCCTGGCTTGACAACCACTTTGAACTCAAATTCTTGGAATAACAGGACCCATCGACATATGCGCCCTTTTAGAATCGGCTTATTTACCAAATAATTCAATGCCATGTGGTCCATATAGAATACGAATGGTGTTGCCAGCATATACTATCTAAACTTATGTAACGAGTAGATCATAGACAGTACCTCGTGCTCAGTAGTGGTGTAATTTTGTTCTGTTGGTGTCAATTTCCTACTTGTAAAACACAAGGGATGATTGATAATCCCTTCACCAGGTTGTGCCAGTACTGATCCAATGGTTGTTCCTGAGGCATCAACATGAACATGGAAAGGCTTATCCCAAGTAGGAAAACGTAGTATGGGCATAGTGACAAGCCTATCCTTTAAAGTGTCAAATTCCTTTTGATGTGCCTCTCCCCAATGAAAGACACTTTTTTGTCTAAGAAATTCTTCCAAGGGTGCGGCTATCTTGTCATACCCCTTTATGAACTTCATGTAGTATCCCATATGCCTAAAGAATCCGCGCACTGCGCTTTGACTAGTAGGCTCCCCTAACCCCACAGTGACTGTAACTTTGGCGGGATCCAATAGTAAGCCTTCCTTGCATATGATATTCCCTAATAAGGTTCTAAATGGGGTAGCAAAGACACATTTATTTATGTTGAGGGATATCCTCAACTACCTACATCTCTCAAACATCAATCTTAAGTTATCACAATGGTCCTTATATAGCCCATACATTGTCCAATCATCTAGGTAGACTTGAGGAAATTTATGTATGAAGTCCTAAAAGGCTTGTAGAAAAATGCACGAGAACATGGCATGCACATTCTTTAACCTAAAAGGCATGACCGTATAGGCATAATGTCCCCACTCAGTAGCAAAAGTTGTCTTCTTTTGGTCTTCCTTTACAATTCTTACCTGGTGATAACCTGAGAACACATCCATGAAGGAGTAGACTTCACGCCCGACTACTCCCTCGAAGATTTCTTCAGTAAACATGGTTGGGAAGGGATTAATGACACACACTCCATTTAGGTCCCTGTAGTCAACACAAATCCTTATCCTCCTGTCCTTCTTGATACTTATGACCATTGGGCTTATCCACTCTGACTCTTCAACAACCTCAATGATGCCTGATGCTATCATTTTGTCAATCTCTTCCTTGACACGTACACGTAAATTTGGATTCATCTGGTAAGGTCTCTTCCAAATCGGGCATGCACATTCCTTCAAATTTATCCTCATCTCTCCCAAGGAATGGTGGACACCTTTGAGTTCATGGTATCCACGTGGGAACAAGTCCTAGAACTCGCGTAATAGATTAATGATATTTGAAACTTCCTTCTCTGACCAATAATCTCCAATGATAACTTCCTTAGGTTATGCTTCTGAACCAATGCTAACCTTCTTAGTTTTCAAGGGCTCATAGTAGGCACACGTCCTCTCATCAGTGTTATCTATGACTTTGCTCGAACCTACAAAATGGTAAACATCTAGACTCTCCATCTCTTCACCATCAATCACATAAACCATTTTCCCTTTTTCCTTCTCCATGCACATGTGATCAAGCTGCATCTCCTCTGATTCATTTTCATTAAAACGTGCCTCCAAACTAGGCTCACCTAGCAAATCTAGTAGTCTATCTTCTGCCATGGAACTATCTCCCATCATAAGGCACTTGACAACCTGCAACACCTTATCCATAGATGGTTTTGTGCTTTGGTATTCAGAATCTTGTATGAGATTAGCTGTTAACTCCTGCCAATTTCCTATCTGATGGCATGTCTCTGAGTGGATATACCATGCGTGCAAAAAATATTATAAAGTGGATTATAGTTTATGCACCCATAACAAAGGTGGTAAAGCTTCGGCGCCTCCTATCTAGGCCTTCTCACAAGATTGGATATAGAATTAGGCGGGTTCCTTGCCATGGTAATCTTGTATGTTGGTGGGTGTGTTGATTCTAGAGAACCTAACAGCGAAGGAGATCCTCACCTTGTGCCATTCTAAGAGATTCTCATGGTTTGTAGCCCACCAACATGCTGTAGTTCCAAGAAAAATGTAGTTGAGCATCCCTCTTCTTTCACTTTCATTTCTCCACTGAGCTTCCATTTCCTACAAAAAATTCTCAGGGTAGGCCCCTCTAGAGTAATTGGGAAACTTCTTTCCTCCTAGGCGCTTGACTGAGCATGCCTTTGTTACTCTTGTTACAGATCCTCTTAATTCTCATCTAATTAACTCATAAGTCCCGTGCACCCAATTATCACATGTCATGCTAGTTGTATCACTTATGGACTGAGCATCCTCAAATTGGATAACTCCTTATGTAGGGTGGATTATCTCAGGATCTCTGATGGAGTGCACATAAATTTTGTCAAGAACCTCTTCTCCCAAGGGTTCAGTCTAGGGTGCCGACTTCCCATCCATCAAGGAGATGATAACCTGTTCCTCCTTGTTCTCAAAACTTACATACCCTTTTTTGAACCTTAGGTTAGCATTGTTCTTATAACACCATGGGTTCCCAAGTAATGATGGGAAATTTTTTGCCTCTGTGAGCATGAAGAATTCAAAATCTCCAGTAAACTTGGCCCCTTGAATGGTGATAACCGCATCCTTCAAGACTCCAATAGGCATTTCCTTCATCTTATTCACCATATAAAACACATTCAAAGATGGCTGTAATGCGGACCTTCCCATTTGATGCCATGCATCCAATGTGAGAACATTGACCTCTACTCCTATGTCAATAAGTATATTTCTCAGTAGCCACCCATCAAAAACTACATTCAATGTGATCTCCTTGTCATAGTCGAGGCTATGAGGAGGAAGGTTTACATGTAACACCTCTCTCGCGCTCTGCTCCGGCCTGTGGTACCTTCTCCCGTAGCCATTCTCCTAGGAAGGGAATACTATTCTCTTGTCTTAACATTTTGCATACTTCCCTGACCTCATCCAGGTCCTCCTATGGTGCCTCGGCATTCCTCCTTTGCTCCTGCTGCATGAACTGCTCCTTTAAATACTATATCTCTCCTTGTAAACTCCAAATGACATTCATAGTTTCTTGATATAATTCCTCTGATGAGCAGGGTTTGGATCCTTTGCCTTGCTACTTCCTTAGCTCATGTGGCCTCTACCTGCATTGTCACCAAAATATGTTCCAACCTTGACTCACGCGCCACTCTTAGCATCCACTGTGTGTCAGCCTTCTTTATGCTCACCATCCCAGTGCCCTTTTCTTTCCAATGTTGTTGGCTCATGAAACATTTTTTCAAAAATTTGCCAATGATTCGAAATTCGTTTTATGAGATTCATTGATGATTCGAAAGTAATTATTCAGAGGGGTCTTGTTAAAATGAAACCTAATGCGGATCACATGAGGGACTACATGAGGCTCCTAGCAGATGGACCACAGGTACACAAAGCTACTCTTTTTACTCTGGTTATTCAAAGCATTTAATTTTTTGTTAAAATGCATATTTTTATGTAAAATTAGGGCAAAACCGGGGGGGGGGTGCCTATGTTGGCACATGCATGGGCACATATGTGCCTATGCACAAACCAATGCACCTACGCCTTTATTGTAATTTGTTTATTACATTTTTGGGTTTATTTAGGGGCGGGCATGGTGTGAGGGTGAGGATAACCAATTTATTTAATTAATTAATAAATTATTGATGTGCACTTTGGGGATATATTAAGTTAATTAAGATACGATTGTAATGGTGAAGTTCTGTTAAATGTGTCAGTTTTGGTCGCAAATGATTCTGAGTTGGGGGAATGCAAATTTTTGGTGTTTATAAGTGGATTATGTTGAAATAAATAATTTTATGTTTCCCATTTTGACTCTTCCTTTCTTCCAGGTTACTAGCACAATGTTGATCACTCGGATACAGTGAGCAGAAAATATTTCCATAAACAACGTAACACCTCCCTCATGCAAAATATTCCATACTACCGGGTCGACCTTGGCATCTTCACAGGAAGAAGGATCAATGTGTAGTATGATACCACCCATAGAGAACATGGCTGTTGTGAAAGTGATTTCGAAAGGCTTGATATAGACGATGCTTGAATAGAGATGTCGAGCATCTTCATTCCAATCTTCAACATGTGTCTCCAAGATTTATAATTTAAATATGACGTAATTAGTAATAGTCATTAATTGGTCCCGCCCATCAGACAAATACAATATATGAATGCCATAAAGGCCCAAAAAACCCTTAAATGTCATATCCTCTTCTCACCACTAAAAGAGGTTATGCCTCAACATAACCTAATAACTTTTATTGTAATGTTAGTTAATGTTCAACCAACTACAACATTAATTAGTTAATGTTCATGTAATTACTGCATTTCGTGGAGGTTGAAGGTTTGAATGTTAGCGATATTATATGCATTTAGTTAACATATATTATAAAGGAAGAATCTATAAACAAAATGAAATAACTAAAATTTCTAGACATGATTTCATACTGTATAGATTATTAGACAAAAAATCATAAAGCAATATCTTGTTCGAATTTCATTATTGACACATTTATTTGTTACATTTAGGTTCTTCAAGGTTTGTTCATTCTACACGTGGAAATGAAGTGGGTAAGCACAAAGATGTTATAAGGAGCAAAAGCAACACTTGTGATGAGAATTTGTTTGCGAGATTTGGGGAGGTGATTTCACAAAACACTGTTTGACATGACAAGAATAATACACTTTTTTATCTTTTAACTAGCCTCGTGGATGTTAAAATTTCTTCTTATATTGAACCCTGACGTGATTTCAAACTGGCGTGGGTATATATATCTTCTTGAATCAGTATTGTTTTGTTGTAGGTACAGTCGGTAGTTGGTTGTTTATATTACTTCGAGCATACTGGTCACTTTCATTTAACACGTTACTAGATTATATTTTGAACTTAATGTCTACTAGCTTATGACACAACATAATCTTTGGATCTTTATGGTCTCAAGGTTTTGACAAAAGAAAGTGAGATGAGAATATATATATTAACTTGAATCAATATTGTTTTGTTACATATACAATCGGGAGTTGGTTGTTTATATTACTTCAAACGTAGTGGTTGCTTTCATTTAACAAGTTACTGAATGATATTTTGAGCTTAGTGTCTGCTAGCTTATGACACAACATAATATTTGGATCTTCATGGTCTCAAGGTTTCGAAAAAAGAAAGTGAGATATTGTTTTTATTTTATTATTCACTGGGATTTAACAAATTAAGTCAACCTAGTTTGAGATTAACGGCCAAATGTATTTGAAGAATATGATATTTCAAGCTAAAGAAAGACATATTGAGTTTAGTTTCTATGAGTATCTCTAGTGTTAATCTTGTAATGAACTTCCACCTGGTTGGAGGATTGAATTGATATAACAAAAAATGTTATAGTAGTTTAGGATTGAACTGAAATTTGTAACTTGTTTTTTGAATTTGTTACTACTCGATCAGAAGTGTGACTAGCATTGTGGATGTTAAAAGTTCTTCTTATTGTAAGAATTGAAATATTTGTTGATTACTACAAAATGCCTTTTATGTTGTACTTATAATATGTTATTGTTTGAATGAACAAATATTGAACATGTTTTTAAAATAGTCTGATGTCTTTTAAACGTCCTAGATCAATTGTTTTCACAAAAACACTTTTATCACATGCATTGATGGAGATCAATGACTACAATGCTTAAGTTTAACATGTGACATATCGATTATTAGACCAAACATATTCATTATCAAAACATATGTTGTCTTGCAAAGGATTTCTGGAGGAAAAATTAGACTAAGGATTTTCTACCCAAGGTCAACAACATGAAGACTACCTTCCTTAATTGGAATTGAATTGTAATTATTGGAGGAAAAAAATTGTACTTATTTGAAAGATTTGTTACTTACTACAAAATAAATTTTATGTTGTACTTATAATATGTTGTTGTTTGAGTGAAAAATATTGAACATGTTTCTAAAATAATTCTGTCTTGTAAACGTCTTAGATCAATTGTTTTCACATAAATGCTTTTCTTACATACGTTTACGGAGATCAATGAATATAATGCCCAAGTATAACACCTGACATATCAGTTCTTGGACCAAACATATTCATTTTCCGAGCATATGATGTCTTGAAAACGATTTGTAGAGGAAAATTTTGATTAAGGATTTACTCACCAATGTCA
Source organism: Taxus chinensis (assembly GCA_019776745.2). Classification (NCBI taxonomy): domain Eukaryota; kingdom Viridiplantae; phylum Streptophyta; class Pinopsida; order Cupressales; family Taxaceae; genus Taxus; species Taxus chinensis. Next base: position 78,826,112 of record CM034153.1, on the reverse strand, counting down.
ACATTTTTTTCTTGTTAGCTGTACAAAATTAGATTTTAACCATTTTTAATGTGAGAAAGGATACAATTAATAATTATACCATAAGCAATATCCATATAGATACTAAAGAAAATTTTCTGAAAGAGTTTGATAAATATAATTATTCATACCCCTATAAAGGGTAATAAATGTGCAGATTATCTTGCCAAATTGGGGGCTAAAGGTAGAAATTTTAAAGTGTGTGAGATGGGAGATGATATCACCAATGTTATTAATCTCTTTAAGAACATTAAGTATTGATGTTTCGGTGGTTGTTTTCCCTCGTTGGGATTTCATCCTTGTACTTATGGTTATTAGGACCCTTCTCACGTGCATGATATATGGCGGGATTTGTATTAATTTTGCTCTTATGATTCATTTTAGCCATTGTTTCTTCCATTTTCAATCTCAGTCGAATAAAACCATGGGAAGTGGTCATTTGAGAACCGAGCCCATGAGCTATGGTGACCTCAAGGAAAACCCCTCCTTGTGGTGCATTCTAACAATTGGGGGGTTTAGGAATTTCATCTCAAAAATCACAGGGTCTGATCCTTATCCTGAGTTGGAGTTTTGTCGGGCATGGAAAAAGGTAGCATGGTGATCCGTGGTATGGGAATTTAGGTTTTGGAGGATTCAATAGTGCAGGAAATTGGAGTGGAGACAAAGGGCTTAAATATATTCAAATACGCACCAGATACAAACATGAAATTTAGACTTTCTTCGGAGGTAAAGAAATGGTTTACCTGTTGGTATATCGTATATCTAGAGTCTGCATCCCTGATATTTGGAATACAGTCTGCCTCAACCTTATGAGGTACATTAATCTTGAAATAAATTATAGAAAGATATTTACCAACCATCTTACTATGCTTAGTATTTTTAGGCATAAGATTGCTATGAGTCTTCCCTTTTTCTTGTTTATGTCACTCTCTGCATCGGTGCATGATTTTCAAAAGGGAAATATTGATACCCCAATATACCATGGAATAATTATTTTACTTTTTAAGAATGGTAAACTGGTGGTGGAAAAGGAATTATAGCCTTAATCCGGGGATTCAGATGAAATTTGTAATCTTGTAAACCATATGAACAAACTAAGGAGAATGAAGAGTAAGGCACCTGATGGGAATGAAAATATTGGTACTGGGGTTATAGGTTCTCTAATTGATACAAAATGGGAGTCATCTAAAGGGAAAGAAAGAATGGAGCTAGGTTGGAATGTGGCTTTTGATAAAATTTCTCTCAAGGTGAGTTAGGTGGAAATGCATATGGAGGCCTTAGGGGAAGTTGGAACTAATGTGGGAAATAGTTTCATGCATTGCATCGACGCCTCTAAGAAAATTTGCATCACCCAAAACTTTATTAGGGCCGATATGGTAGAGATCAAAAGTTTGGTTTTGGAGTTGTAGGGGTGTGTGGTCAAGCTAGGGTAGGGACACAAAGTTCACAGGTATAATCTCCACCTCAGTAGTTCTGATGAGGAAGAGTAGGTTGAAGATGAAATCCCTATCACGAGTGAGAAGGATGATAATATGAAAGGATAGGAGGAGCGTCCGGAGTATAAACATTTGAAGGCTAACTAGTCTATTGGCTCTTGGAGATAGTTTTTAACTGTTTGTGGATTGTATCATTTGGGATGTTTTCCCTCCATGTTTTGCATTTTTTTGTTGTATTGATCTGTTGGACTATATTTTGGGATAATTTGTTTTATCCTTTTTTGTCCTGTTTAGTTTTTGTTCACTCTTGGTGATGTAATAACAAGACATATTTTTACAGATTGCGTTGCAGTAATGCGCACCTACTTGCATCATGATCTTTGTGGAAAATTTCATGGTCCACTACCATGGCACATACTGATCTTCAAGGGAAACTGTCCTTGGTATGCCCCTCTACTTCACAATCCATGCACCATAGACCACTGTGAGTTTTATGTGTTGAGTTTACAGATAGCTTCTCTAGCTGCTTAGCCATTGCAACAATCTGAGCCTCAAGGAAAGGGTTAACACCACTATCCACCCTTCTAACGACTTCAGCATGCAGGGAAACTTCCAAGGCCTCACGCGGGTCTGTGAAAGTCTTGTGCGACAACGCTCTTCTAAAAGGTGTTATCAACCCTCCAAGAAACCACTGAGCATGATGAGAAGTATGAATATCATAAAATAGTTTTGACAAGATAGTTTTAAAACATGTGTCATATTCCCACACACTCTCTGTCATTCCTTGTTGGATCTCCTTTAGAGCGCTGATGCTCTTATGTTTAAACTCAGGGATATGAAATTTAGCCAAGAAGTCATTCCACAACACTGTGTAGTCTACCATTGTCTGATGAGGGTCATATTTTTAGTACCAACTATGCACGCATCCTTGCAACATCGTTACAAATTGAATTTCCTTCCATTATGGGGTAGTGACCCCCTTCGTACACCATATCAGTTCACACTGGTGTACATGCTCTGCAACATCCTCAAAACCTTTGTAGTTTGGTAGGTATAAAGACATCTCAAAAAATAATTGTTGAGATGGTTGAGGCCCTTGTCCACCTGATCTAAAACCTTGATTTCCTCTGCTGTTTCCTCCACCACTAGATCCACCAGGTAATGTTCCTCCTGATCCACCAGATCCGCTAGGTCCACCAGGTCCTCCATCTCCTACACTACAAGATCCACCTCCTATAATTGGTAATGGGCTTGAAGTGATCATGCCTAGCGTTCCCAATGTCCCATTGAATTGTACACTGATAATTTTTGATATTGCACCACTACCAGATGCGTGTCCCCCATCACTCCCAGATGTGATATCCAAACTTTGAATACCTGTACTTTTCCCAAATGTCATTCGAGAAAATATTCCTCCAAACACAGGAAATGATTGTGCAGCCATAAATGTTCCAAATGAGAAATTATATCTCCTAGGTGTAGATTGGTCACTCCCACCAATAGCAGTTGGGTTAGCAATACTTATATCTTGATTTGAAAGACTAAGTGCCAGGGGTTTGTCACTAGGTGGGTTTATATGCGTGCCGACAACTCTTCTTTCTCCCAGTGACAAAATATCATCAGAAGCTGAAGGGATCTCTCTCTCGTGCTTGCCAAGATGGGGTAGTATAGACTACTCAAGTTCCACATCCTCCGCATGAACCTAAATTCCTTCTTGTAATGTCTGCCTCCATAAATCCATTACTCATGCAACCTTGAGTTATCTAGCCAACTCCCTTTCACGTGCTTCACTATACTTGAGTCGTCTCTCCTCCCTCTCCTTTTCAACCACAAGGTCCGCCATATTCCCCCACCCTAGCTTCCTCACCCATCACTCAGACGAAGCTTATCCGGCCATAGGAAATGCTTCCAAACTCAGGGTAATGATCAGTATATTCATGGCTAACGAGATAACCCACAAGAATGATCCTCTAGGATCCCTTAAGAACTCAAACTCAACAATCTTTGGACAAGAATACGTAGAAATAGCGTATTCCAGGGTATAAATGGTCAGCACTCCTCTCCACCAGTGATCAACATCACACGTCCAAGTCAAATCATCATCTTGTAGCCTCTGATATTCCTCTTGGGTCCAAACATGAGATCTTTATTACCATCTTGATCTAGATGCATATGTTGAAATCCATTCATACAACTCTGCTAGAAAATAATAAAATAAGGTCTCATACAATTCATGATATAGGTGTTCTTCTACCCATCTGCATACCTCAAACTCAGGTTAGGTCCTAAATGTTATAACAAACTCATCCTCTGTAATATTAAACCATGCTTCGACACTGTCCAAGGTCAAGCACTCTGTCATCAAACATCATTTTCACAACAAATTTGAAAAGAGGTCCCGACAACGGAACGAAGATGTAGTCATTTTTCATGTACCCTTAGTATGTCAGTGCTATGCTCTAATTCCTGTTCTACCAAGGCTTCGATGATTTTCGTTGCTTCTCTTTCTTCTGCCTCATTTACTTGCTCCTTCGTGAGGCTTGGATTTTTCTGATCCTATGCGCCAACCTCTTCACTTCTTCCCATGTCCTGGGCACCTTCCTCCTCCTGGCTACCCTTGCGCCATATGAAAAGGAACTCATGTTCTTCTCCGCCCTCTTATTTTGAATCATGCACACTGAAGACAATTGGATCTTGATCTCCTTTAGGATCATCTTCTTCGTTGTCATCCCTCTCACCCATGTATATCTCTAAGCTCTCTGTCTCCTCTGAGTCAACTTCCTCCATCACCTTTTGTTTCTTCCTAACTGGGGATTCGAGTATAGGGGATTCTGCTTTCTCTTCCTCTTCCTCTGGTGATTTCTTCTCTGTGATAAGCTTTTCCTATGCTGGCGCCTCCTCTTTAACTGAAGACCTCTTCCTACGCATGTAAGTACTTGTCCTAGTGCTTGTTCCTGGGGCACCTACCGCTTGAGTATCTTAGACACTTTATGCCTTCTTCTTTATTTATTTTGTCTCCTTCTTCTTGGGCACAGTCTTCTTCCTACATGTTAGGTCCTTAGGTATAGCTATCTCATTTTTAAGATAAGCACCCTTCTCAAACTTGGGCCTTATATGAAGGTGTACACGTGCCGCAGACCTCTCTGCAATGGTCAGAGTTAGGGGTTTCACCATTTAGACTTCATGCGACACATAATTTTCTGCATACGCGTGTCTGTTGGGGTAGACCAACATCCTGTGCATCTCCCTATGGTCTCGATTCAAATTTACAAGGTCAAACTTTAACTTTTTGCAATCCTTGAATATGTTAACTCCCGTCTGGAAGTATTGAGATGTGAAGGTGAATGGGAGCTTGCACTATGGACTCATGGTTTCATCAGTCAACTTGAACCTACCAATACAAAAGTGTTGGTATACAGCGAACTCAAATTCTCCTACTGTAAGTGCTGGAAGTTGTTTTGGTATTCTCCATTCTGCCCCAAATGCATTCTTTAAGTGCGTATACCATTTTCCAAGACACGCCTTGTGAATGGGCGTCATGCTATCACAAGTGTATTTTTCAAAGATTTTTGTAGGTGAGGGGTCTTCCTCTGGGTACTCCCAAATGAAATTGTCCGATGCATATGGTACCCCAATCTCTGAGAACACAATGGTTAAGAGGACATTACCAAAGAGAATCTTGTCTCCTTCCTATGCGCTGGTGAAAATTTCATCTGTAATGTATGCAGACAGATTGTAGATGGTACCCTCTAATATTCTTCTACAAACATTCAACTAGTACTTGTTTACCTGCGTCCATATTTCTTGCACGTTGAATTTTGTTAGTAAGCGCACGACCATTATCATCATTGGATCTTGGCTATCCCCGATATCAAAATACCTTGACCCCTTCTTATATGCATATGCAGTGAATGTTTCCTTGATTTCTTCCTTACCACACATGTCATCCTCTAAGCTTTCTCCCTCACAGATAAGGTATGTGATTATTAAAATTAGCTGAGGGGTTATGCACATATTATACCCTACGAAGTGAAAGTGGTCTTCATGTACACACGACATTAGCCACTGATAGAGGCACTTTGGCTTTCTGAAGTAAGGAAACTCATAGAGTTATAGTAACCCTGCCTTTTCTAACTTCACCTTGACTTCATTGCTATAAATTGGTAACTCCAACTCCATTTCCTTTTCAATCATGTTGGTGTGATGATTATAGTCACTTACTATCATTTTTCTCAAGTGGGATTCCCATTCCATCCTGAGCGAAACCCCATCTGGGTATTGCATTTCTGCATACCATTCCTCATTGGTACCTGCGGTGGTTTCTTGTTGTTTTCCCTTGCCCTTGCCCTTTTTAGGTGTTATTGCTAGTTTCTTGGGTGCCATTGTATAGGTTTTCTCTATGCTTCAACGTCTCTTCCTATCTCTGCTCTTCTATCTTTTCCAAGTTCAAATCTCTAACTTGCGAAGAATACTCTTTTCCAACCTGTGCCCTAGTTGCCAAAGCCTAACTGGAATATATTTTCACAAGATGATGCTTCTCCACAACTCTTCCCATGCTCATGAATTACTTCCCTCCTGGTTTGCAGATCCAAACTAGTCACTCACGGTTAAATTGCTCCAATTTTTCTTCACAAGGATCAACTCTGGAAACTCTAGCTTGCAAAATCTCTTCCTCTTCATAAATCGCAAAGTAAATAATGAAGTTCGTAACCTTCTATTTATAGTTTTTCCTACTTTTAGTGTTAAATGCCACTTCACCCACCACCGTACTCTAACACTTAATGCGGATTTTTCACCAAAGTCTGACTTTAGCGCCTTAACTCACGTGCTCAATCTTGCATGGAAAATTCTCCAACCTTCTGGCGTGTAACCAATCCATCTTGACAGTAGACTCTTATGTGTGTGTAACCAACATCGAAGGCACTTCTTCTGTCATGAATTTTGCTCTCACCTACATTGTGTTGTCTTTTACACTTTTTCCTTTCTTGTACGTGGATCCCCAATGTAGCCTTCCCCTGATAGCAACCATTCTTTTTCACCTTTTCTTGCATGTACTTCCTTCATAGGGCCATTCAACTAGGCCTTCTAATGAAATCTTTCCTGGCGCTTCACTCTTCAATTTCTTCCACCTTACTCTACCCCACACTAAAATGATGCGCGGTCCTCAGCGTAGTTACAACCTTCAAAAAGTAATGAGATTACCGGTGCCCATGGCGCAACACAAAACAACAACGACAAAGGGAAACACAAGAAAAGAAACATGCAATAAGGGAAATCCTAAACTAACTGGCAATGCTACCTTATTTACAAACACCAAGAAGACTTATTTATAGTAGGGCTTCAGCCTACTCCCATTGAAATGTCCTAGAAATCTCATCCCATCCAACGCTTGTAATTGGAACACACCTGAATCAAGGATGTACGAGATGATTTAGGGACCCAACCAATGGACTTATGACTTCCCAGGATGGCACAAAAAATTAGAATCATATAGTAAGACCATCTGCCCAACCTCAAACTTCTTGTTCTTAATGTGACGATCATGCCATGCCTTTTTTTTTCTTTTTCATTTTTTGGCTCCACCTAGCTAATGATCATCTCTCATCCAATTGAATTAACTTTTCAATTCTCTCTTACAATGCTTGTTCATCATCTAATCCTCTCTTGCGTGATATACACAAAGAAGGTAAAATGAATTCAATTGGGAGGACAGGCTCTGTGCCAAACACCAATTGAAATGGTGTGGCCTTATTCAACCTCTTGTAGGTTGTCCTATATGCCCAAAGAATGGCTGATAATTTTTCATCCCAATCCTATCTACAAACATCACAGATATTAGTCAATGTGTGGCTAAGTATTTTGTTAAATGCCTCAGCAGTTCCATTTTCCTGAGGGTGATATGGAGTAGTTTTGTGATGGGCCACCATGAATTCTGACAACAGAATCCTGACCGTCTCATTGAGGAAGTGCGTACCTCTAGCACTTGTCAAACTAAATGGGCATCCATACCTGCTGATTATGTTTTCCCATAAAAATATAGCAGTGGTAGCTGTTGTACAATCCTTTGTAGGCACTGCCTCTGCCCACCTTGTCAAATAATCAATGCTTGTGAGGATATACAATGAACTAGTCCTTTGCGCCACTAGTGAGATTGGTTCGACAAAGTCGATAGCCCACTTCTCAAATAGTTTCATGGTGGCTATTGGTTGCAAGGGAATTTCATCCCTTTTTCCAGGTTTTCCAAGGCATTGACAATGGTCATAGGCCTTGCAAAAATCAATGCAATCTTGATAAATGGTCTCCCACCAAATCCCTGTGAGTATAATCTTCTGCACGGTTACATTTCCCGCATAGTTTCCTCCTGTAATCCCACCATGCTCCTCTTCCATAATTGTAATGTGCTCATGTTCTAGTATGCATTGGCGTAGAACCTCATCATGACCCATTTTGTACAGGTCTCCACTAATTAACATGTAGGGTGCAACGCGTATGGCCAACTTCTTCTTCTCCAAGGATTTCATTCCATCTAGTACCACACCTATTTTGAGAAATACTGCAATATCCTCCAAATCTGAGGGCACGCGTCGTAACCTAAATAGTTGCACGTCTAACATAGTCTCTTCAATACTCTAGGCGTCCTCCCTTGAATCAATATGAGACAAATGATTAGGTTCAGAATTAATTCTTCCTGGTTTAACAACCACCGTGAACTCAAATTCCTGGAACAATAGTACCCACTGACATATGCGCCCTTGTAGAACAGGCTTGTTCACCAAGTATTTCAATTCCATATAGTTAGTGGAAAATATAAAAGTGGTTGCCAAAAAATACTATTTGAATTTATGAGGTGTGTAGATCATTAACAATGCCTCACGCTCAGTTGTAGTGTAATTTTGCTCTGCTGGTGTCAATTTCTTGCTTGTAAAGCACAAGGGATGATCAAAAATCCCTTCACCAGGATGTGTAAGTACTACTCCAATGGCAGTCCCTAAGGCATCCACATGAACATGGAATGGCTTATCCCAAGAAGGGAAACGTAGGATGGGCGCGGTGATAAGCCTATCCTTCAGAGTGTCAAATGCCTTCTGTTGTGCCTCTCCCCAATAAAAGGCACTCTTATGTCTAAGTAACTCTTCTAAGGGCATGACGATCTTGGCATACCCCTTGATAAACTTTTTGTAGTACCACGTATCCCCAAGAAATTCACACACTACACTTTGACTAGTAGGTTCCCTCAATCCCACAATTACTGCAAATTTTGCGGGATCTACTAGTAGGCCCTCCTTACATATGATGTGACCTAATAATGTTCCAAATGAGGTAGCAAAGACAAATTTATTAATGTTGAGGGATATCTTGAACTCCTGACGCCTTTCAAACATCAGCCTTAAGTTGTCACAATGGTCCTTTACTAACCCATATACTGTCCAATCATCCAGGTAGACTTGAAGGAATTTATGGATAAAATTCTAGAAATCTTGTACCACAATGCGCAAGAACATAGCAAGCACATTCTTCAACCAAAACGACATGGCTATATAGGTAAAAATTCCCCACTTAGTGGTGAAAGTTGTCTTCCTTTGGTCCTCCTTTGCGATCCTTACCTGGAGATAGCCCGAGAATCCATCTGTGAAAGAATATACCTCGCACCTTGCCACTCCCTCTAGGATCTCTTCAGTAAATGGGGTTGGGAAAGGATCAATGATACACACTACATTCAGGTCCCTGTAATCAACACAAATCCTTATCCTTCCTTTCTTCTTGATGCTAGTTACTATTGGACTTATCCAATCTGACTCTTCAACAACTTCAATAATGCCTGACGCTATCAACTTATCTATTTCCTCCTTAACCTTCATGCGTAGTTTAGGATTCATCCGGTATGGTCTCATTTAGACAGGGCATGCACCTTCGTTCATATTTATCCTCATCTCCCCCAAGGAATGGTGGACGCCTTTAAGCTCATGATACTCACGTGGGAATAAATCCTCAAAATCACGCAAAAGATCAATGATCTTGGATACTTCCTTCTCCGACTGATAGTCTTTGATGATAGCCTCTTTAGGATCTTCTTCTGAGCTGATGTTAACCTTATTTTTCTTTAAAGGATCATGATAGGCACGCACCCATTCATCAACACTGTCTATGACTTCGAGCGTCTCTATAGAATGGTAAACATCCAAGTTTTCTGCTTCTTCTCCTATCCAATTTTGCACACATGGCAAGATTGGACAATACGGGTCCTATCACATTCAAAATGAAATAATAGTCCCAGGAACCCACCTCCGGTTATTATCGAGATACAATAATTAAAAATAATTCCTAAATTACATATGAAGAGATCACCTAGCATCGAAAGGCACCCAGTTGATCTCAACTCAGTGAAGAGTTCGGGGTCGAGTTGATAGAGAACCCGGTGTCAAATTGATAGTCATCTCGGAAATCATCTCGGTAGAGTCTCTCAGTTGTAAGAGCTCGATGAGATCTTGTTAATACAAAATATAGCTAGTTGAAAATTGACGAATGAAAGGAACTCTATAAGGATCTCGGTAGAGATCGATGCAAAAAGATATGAAGGCCAAGTCAGGAGAAAGTTAAGTTAACATGAGGCCAGGTTCTAATCCATTAAGACAGAGATGCTTCGACCAACCACGACTCGTTCATTTTGGAGAATTATCTTGTTTGGACACGTTCTACAGATAGGGTATGAAGATCATGCCAGATATGGGATCGTTCAACATCATACGTGAATCTATCGATGGGACTCATCGTAGCATGATGGATAATTCAAGGAACTTCGTATGCATTAAAGACCTAGGAAGATTCTAGTCATTGATTATCAAAACTAGGAGGCCTGCCAAATAATAAAATGGTAAGTCAAAGGACATGCTTTAAAAGAGTATTAGTGAATTATAATTTTCGGTGTTGTTCAGACCTTCCTCGGCCAAGCATTCGGTGCATTCGGTGCACAGGGCAGCTGAGGCATGTTGCAGTATAGTAGAAGTTCTTTTTGAGTGCTTCCAACAAGCAGGTCATCCAACTATGTTGTTATCTGTTCAGTATCGAATGCATCCTCAAATTCAGGATTTTCCTTCAAGATATTTTTATCAAAATCGATTAAGTGACAGTGAGAGTGTTACCGGGAGACCTGATGAAATTTATTACAAAGATTCTCTATCGAGACCTTACTTGTTTTACGATGTAACTCATGGAAGTGAATCTCATAGAGGTGGAACTGTTTCATATCAGAATATTCATGAGGCACAATTTGCTTTGCAATTATATGAGCATCTTCAACGAGTCACTAGGTCATCAGGCATAAAGGTTTCTGTCGGAATTATCACACCTTACAAGCTACAGCTGAAATGTTTGCACCGAGAGAATGATGTCTCCTCACGCTGAGTGGAAAAGTGGAAATCAGTGGCCATCTGTCCAAAACGAAATATGGCCAAATAATGACGAAACCCCGCACTCCAATCCCAGACGTGGAAAATAAGGTGAGCATTGCCAAGGGAAATGACGTGATGTCAAGCCATCGAAAAAATTCCGAGCGTGGGAGAAGTTTGAGTCTACTGCCAAAAAATCGGGAGCACGATGATGGTAAACCGAGCAGGTAATTCCGCGCATGGGAAACATTTCACTATATTTCCAAGGTCAGTTTTTGATGAATGGCAGGCCAAGTTGTTAATCCCGCGCTAAGGTATGAATAGGGGAACTCAGGGAATACATTCCCAAGTGGAAATATTGGGTTGGAAAACCATGATCAGACTTCCGTGAATGGGAGAAATCGGATCAAATTGCCAAGTGGAGATCATACGATGGCGATCCGTCATGAGAATTCCACGCAGCTTGGAGTGGTCCGAGTCTTTGTGCGAGTCACCAGGAGGATTAATAGGACAGTTGTGAATTGGAGTAAATCATGGGGAAAACAAGTGAATGATACCAAGTTCAAGAATGAGTCAAATGCCGAGATAGAGTGGCTTTTTGCATTATGGACCTTGAATGCATAACAAAGTGGGGAACAGTGCAAACATTTGAAAGCATGGGAAAATGAGAAAATGTTCATCAAATGAGAATCACTCAGTTCCGAGTTGAGGCCTGAAAGTCGCTTTAACTCAGTGCATGGAGATCAAAGGATGATGGTTAGATGGCTCAATCAATTTGATGTGCGAAGAGTTTTGACAGGAAAGCATGATCTGAAGTTCACACTAGATGGTGGTCATAGGTGACAAGCTCCCACGCACCAGGCAGCAGGCATGTTGCAGTATAGTAGAAGCCTTTTTGAGTGCTTCCAGCAAGCAGGTTGTCCAACTATGTCGTTATCTATTCAGTATCGAATGCATCCTCAAATTCGGGATTCTCAATGCTCTAGCATAATGCAGCTGTAGGCTTATCCTTATTCTGAACTCAGATCCATGGCAGCTGCAGGAAACAAATATTCACTGCCGTGTACGATGGATTGGAGTCACGCTATTCAAGGCTTCATAAAATTTCCCTGAATCAGGAGATGAAGGTTTATTACGGTGCAGAATGAAACGATTCATATTGCTCAGCATTTTTTCTCCTAGAAATGAATTGAATGTGAAGGTCAACTCTGAAAATACCTGGTTGGCCGTTTTGTATGCTACATCCTTGTTACTTGTAAATGGTCTCTTTGAGAAACTCTGAGGGCAATAGGCAATATTTATACCCTTCCATTATGTACGTCCAATCAGACAATAAAAAGTATTCTTTTACCAGGTTCAGAGAAACTTGTTTTTTACAATGGACGATTATACTGTAGTTTCAAGCTAATTTTATCTAGCTTTATTTCTATTAGCTTTGATCCACGACTAAGGAAGAATTCATATGGTTGTTACCTGTACATTTTTCCAAGGTCCTCTTGGTTGCCCCAGTTGTTCAATGTATTTTTTGAAGGGCTTCTTTTATGTGTTGCAAATTGTAACATAAAGGATCTTTTTAGTTTCTGGAAAAATGAGTATATTGTGTAGCTCACAGCTACCTATGCCATACTAAGATCCCAATAGTGGCATAATTTTTTATTGGAGCCGAGATTGCAGAGTGCACTGCCAAAATACCGAAGGGCTCTTTGGCCAAGAATCAGTCTTAAGGGTGTCTATCGACATGTTATGGGCATGAACCTGGGTCATCATCATGGCAGCATTAGGTTTTTATTGGTAATGGCATTTTCTCATCGTTTGGAAGGTACAATTGTGCTTATTATGGCAAAGCCAAAACATTCTTACTACAAGTGTTATATAATAAGGAAGAACCGTGAGCATTGTGGTAAAACCATTCTTTTCAGAAATGTTGGGTTAAGCTCGGTATTCAAGTGAGTTGAGCCAGAGAAGAACTCAGGAGTTCGGTTCTGGAAAGAAGGTAAGACGACACGAAGCATCGAGAAGAGCTGGTGGAAGACGAGTTGTGGAGAATTGAGTTCATTTTGATTGGCTCACAAGGTGTTCAAAAAGCCATGACGGTGGGGTAAATTGGCTCCGGTCGAGCTTATAGAGGATTCGAAACTCACCGAGTTGGGCTATGTGCAGACTCTATCCACATGGACCCTCCTCCTCTTCAAGTCAAATGGGTCAACAGGGGGTCCCGACATTATGTTAATTAATTTAATATTTTTATTTAAATATTTTAATAATAATATTTATTATTATTATTTAAATATTTTATTTAAATATTCTTTTAATTAATTGAGAAGACTAGGTCATCAGGCAATTAATGACCCATGATGGAACCTTCTCAGGTGGTTCAACTAACTGTAATAAATACATCATGGGCCTTCAATTTAGGAATGTAATTATGACATTTCCTCTTCTTTCTCACATATTCTTCTATAAATGTAAGTTGGAAGCTCATTTCAAAGGGTTCCAACAGTTCAGACAAGTTGGACAGTTAGATATCTCAGGCGAGTGTATACTTTTCAAGAGTCCTCTCTCTTCTGCAAGTTGTTCTTGTGTGTTGAGAGAACTTTCAAGCCTCCTCTTCAAGACTGTAATGGAAACTATTGCCTCTTCTGAATGTATGATGCATTGTGCATGTTATTGAAGCAATAAAAGTGTGTGTTTTGTGACTAATCTTGGTCCTTTCATCCTTCTGTGCTTCTTTGTGCCTTTCTCGTACTTGCAGGTACACTGTGCAAGTTTAAGTTTCTATTGCAGGTTCTTGGAGTTCTGTGCTTATCGAGTGGTGGAGTATTGCATGCAGTTGAGTTGTGGTGTCTGTTCACCCTTCTTGAGTTCATCCTTCTTCACTGGGAAACTGGTATATTTCTCGGTCTGATAAAGTTTAACAAAGGGAACACATGTCTCTTAGTTTGTGGTATCATGTACCCTCTCTAAGTTGCAGTAGGTGAAGTTGACCTGTGGTGCACACACCCTCTTCAAATTAACCCTTCCTGAGTCTGGAAACACCCTTTATTTGGTGCATCACCATCCCTAGTATAGTTTCATTTCTGTAAATCTCTTTCCCTAAAACCCCATGAAAATGTTAGCATAGGACTAGATAATCATTTTTGTTACACTAGGAGTAGTACAACACTTAGTTTAGGAAGAGGAAGCCGGCCTTCTCCGGAGGTTCACCTCGAGCCCAAGTCCCACAGCTTGAGAGGTGATCCCATGTGTCCCAATCACACCGAACGTCCTATTCACATCCTGGCCATTCGGAGGGTGCAGTGATTTGGTGACAACAGTTTTTGGCACGCCCGGTGGGACAGAGTTGGTACTTCTCTTCTCACTTACACAAGTCAAAGTACCTGGCGACTCTATATCTCTAGATTCCAAATCTCAGTGCGGTAACTTATGCGAAGAATTCAGACAAGAGCTTCTTCAAAGAAAGGAAATTATCAGCATATCAAACTTTCCTTGTCTCCTCCAAAGAGAAGAAGAAGAGGCATTTCCACATCCCCAGTTGCAGATTTACCTAGTAGGGGTCATTCGACTCCTCCTTACGGAAGGTTTCCTCCACCCAGGAACAATCAACCTTTCATTGCTATGGTGAGGAACCAAGTTTTTCCCCCTTTCAATGCAAGCAGTCCTCTTATGTTGGCTCAATGTGACCCGATACCTGTTGCGGCACTCAAAAGTTTACCCTTCTACACGGGGGAAACTCACGTTACTCCAGTGGAGCATATCTTTGATGTAGCCAGCATCTGCGTAGTACATAATATCACCGAAGACAATGTTGCAGTTAGACTTCTTGCTACCTCTTTCAAGGGAAAAGCACTTCAATGGTTTCGCGGGTTAGGTGTTGGCACTATAACCACTTGGGACAAGTTGGGAGAAAAGCTATGTAAACAGTTCGAAGACAAAAGTGATCACCTATCACTTTTGGAACAACTCACTACCATAAAGAGAGCTTCCCAAGAATACATGAGTGATTTCAACTTCTGATTCCACAGGACTTGGAATCAGATTCTGGCGCTTGTAAATCCCTCTGCACATAATGCATTCTTGTACTATTTGTGAGCCTTGAATAGCGATGTAGCAGTTATGATCCAGTCCATGGGAGGGACTACACTTCCTGATGCTTACGAAGTTGCCATAAGTGCAGAGAATTCTTTGATTCAGGCTGGAAAGATAGCTCCACGACCACCAATGCCCTTTTCTCCAGATCTTACGAATCATCAGCCTATCATTGCTCCTATTCCAGTAGACTCCAAGAAACCATCTCAATCTTCCCCTACCTCTTCAAATGACCTATTTGAAGTCAAGTCGCTACTGCAAAATTTTGGAAATGAGCTCGTTGCACTCAAAAGGCAACAGTTTCAATACAATCGTCCGTATCAGCCACAAAATCAGCAGTATCAGGCTAACCGTCCTCCTTTTCAAGGAAACAATCAGCCTCAAAATCAAACTACAAGTCAAGTTGCAAATGTCAGGCCCTTGAACTTTCAGAACCCTCTTGCAGCTAGCTCATCTAGAGCTATAGTACCTGTTCAAAATAATCTAGTTCAAGACTACGAATGGTGTTATCCTTGCTCTCAACCTCACAATCAAAATCTTTGTCCCAATGGGGTTCTTAGCCAGGCCCTTATGGTTCAAAGTGTATCTTCCCCTTCAGAGTTAACAAACAATTCATCTACGCAAGAAGCAGCAGATCAACCGCAGGCACCTGAAGAATCCACTTTGCTAAACTGGCAAGCAGAAGATTTTTGTGGGTTGAATATAGATTCCTCATCAGTGGCAGCAAACACTCATTCCAAAAAGAGAGCAATGGAGCCTCAACCTCCCAAAGCTGATCTAGCATCCACTTCTCAACCTGGGTTACAAATGGCAGTTGATAAAAATGCGGGAAAGAAATCACCAGAAACACCGGCTAGCCATGCCGCAGGGAAAGATGGTTCTCCAGGCATCACGGTACCCAACAAACATTTTCCAAAGGAGGACCCCAATGCCCAAAAAAGTGTCATCAAAGTTGGAGCGATTCCCTTCAGCATAGTAGAACAAATGAAGAAAACCAATCTGAGCATTACCATGTGGGACGCACTCTCGATCCCTTCTCAAAGAAACCTGTTGCGAGAAGCTCTGAACAGTTTTAGTACAACCAGCGGATCACCAAGCCATGGAGTGACAACTGCTACAAGTTTGTGTCAACCGGAAGGGAAAATCATTCCTACGACAAACAAACCACCACCATTCTACATTTCCCTGATCATTGGCGACCACCTGGTACATAATTGCATGATCGATTCTGGTGCCAGTAGCTCTGTCATGCCTAAACAAATTACAGATGTACTAGGCATACAATATGCGCCAGTTGCAAGAGGGGTTGTTCAGCTAGATGGCACAGCTGTTAAGACTATTGGGGTTATCAAAGGACTTCAACTTACCATTCATGCATGCCCAAGTTTGTCATTCACCCAAGATATATCAGTCATTGATCTCCCTCCCCTCTTTTCCATCTGCCTATCACGGGATTTCACCACCAAGATGGGTGGTTACCTATCAGCTGATTGGTCACATATGATTCTCAGGACTCGATACGGAACCAAAGTAACTATAAGGGCAGAACCAATCTGCCATAATCATGTAGAACCCTACACTGCTAGTCCCATAAATGGAAATTACACCATCGGCGATCCCAAAGAGGAAGATGTCGATCATGAACCAACCACCCTTGTTGAAGAAGTCCCTGATACTTTGCTAGATGAAGTAAGTAGAGATCATCAGTATGATCCCTACGCTGATGTATTGGCAGAAGAAGAAGCTGGTTTGTTGGTCTTGGAAGAAACAGGATTAGGTACTTACTGTATCCATGAAGAAGATACGATCATACCACAACTTGTCAAAACACCAAGTGATTCTAAAGGACTGTGGCAATTGTTCTTCGATGGATCAAGAAGTAAGAATGGATCTAGTGCTGGTGTTATGTTAATTTCTCTAGAGGGAGATAAGTACTTCTCATCTTTCCGGTTGCAGTTCAGTTGCACTAACAATGTTGC
Source organism: Taxus chinensis (assembly GCA_019776745.2). Classification (NCBI taxonomy): domain Eukaryota; kingdom Viridiplantae; phylum Streptophyta; class Pinopsida; order Cupressales; family Taxaceae; genus Taxus; species Taxus chinensis. The sequence goes on along the minus strand of CM034153.1, from coordinate 78,809,207 downwards.
TGAATACGAGGCTCTTGTGCAAGGAATTCAGCTAGCCCAAAGGAAGGGAATCAAGGCCCTGACTATTTTTGGAGATAGTGAGTTAGTTGTTCATCAAGTTTCAGCACGTAGTGCATCCAAAAATGATCTTTTAAGATCATACAAGAACCGAGTCTGGGACCTGATTGAAGATTTCAAAGCTTTTGGAATCCATGCAGTTCCTAGAGGTCAAAATCAAGATGCAGATAGGCTTGCTACAATTGGTTCACAATACAACATACCAGTTGATATCATGAAAGAAGGGCAGCAATTTGTTAAAATGGTGGTTCGACCGGTAGTCCCTGATAATGTGAGTAGTTGGCAAGTGTTCGATAGTGACAAACAAATTGTCCTCTTCCTATAAGAAGAGGTGGAGTTTGCTGCAAAGAATCAAGATAAGTTGCAGGAGTCATATGGTGAGAAAATTATCCAATTGAAAAGCAACAAGTTACCAAAAGGTTTAGTCACTTTGGAATCCATTTTCAATTCAGATGACCAAGCCAAAAGACAAAGCCCTAACATGGTGGTCAAAGAAGAATATTTTGAGGAAGTCGAAGTATCAAATGCAAAGTTTCTTAAGATCGGAAAAGTGTGTACTTCTGAAGAGAAAGAAGCTTTCATCAAACTTTTTCAAGAGTATCATGACATCTTTGCATGGAGCTATAAAGATCTGCATGGTTTTGATCCAGGTCTAGCACAACATACCATCGAACTGGATCCTAATGCTAAGCCAGTTCGTCAGAAACAGAGACCAATTAATCTGAAAATTGAGCCACTAATGAGAAAGGAGCTAACCAAGCTCATAGAGGCCTGTATAATTTTTCCCATCAAGCATTCCTCATGGGTAGCTAATTTGGTGCCCGTGAGGAAGAAGAACGGAGAGATCCGGTTATGCGTAGATTTCAGGGATTTGAATCAAGCGTCATTAAAAGACCATTATCCTCTTCCATTGATGGAGCAGATCCTTCAAATGGTGGTAGGAGCTCAAATATTTTCTTTTCTCGATGGATATTTAGGTTACAATCAAATCCTAGTCCAAGAATCTGACCAATTCAAAATGGCTTTCACTACCAAGTGGGGCACGTATGCCTACAATAAAATGCCATTCAGATTGTCCAATGCCGGGGCTACTTTCCAAAGAGCCATGGACATGGCATTTAAGGGACTAATCAATGATATTATTTTGGTTTACCTTGATGATATAACTGTATACTCTAAACATGCAGAAGATCACATCACGCATCTAAGGAAAGTTTTCTGAAGGTGTAGGGAATTTGGGGTTTCACTTAACCCCAAGAAATGTATTTTCATAGTGCACGAGGGAAAATTATTGGGGCATGTTGTTTCAGCGGAAGGATTATCAATCGATCCAGCCAGGATTCATTCAATTAGGTCCTTATATCTCCCAAGTCACAGGAAGGGCCTCCAGAGTTTTCTGGGAACCATAAATTTCGTGCGGAGATTCATCCCTCAATTCGTGACATTGGCTAAACCACTGACAGCCATGCTGAAGAAAAACATGCCATTCTCATGGACAAAGGAAGGATGAGAAAGCTTTGAAGCCATCAAAACAGCCATTTCCCAAGCTCCCATGCTTGTGAACCCCAGGTTTGACAAAGATTTTATCCTTTATGCTTTTGCAGGTCAGGAGAGCATTTCAGGGATCCTCACCCAACAAAACAACAACCTGTTGGAGCAACCAATTGCTTTCTTCAGTCAATCCCTCAAAGACTACGAGTCCAAATACTCATTCATTGAAAAGAAAGTCTTTGTGGTTATTCAAGCTTTGAAGAAGTTCAAGCACATGTTGTCCAACAACAAGATTCATCTGATGGTGTCTCATCCAGGTGTCAAGGAGTTTTTGCTGAACAAAGAAATGAATGAAAAGCATGCTGGATGGATCACGAAGGTAATGGAGTATGACGTGCACATCAAAGTCACTAAACTTGTCAGAGGTAAGGGTTTATGTCAGCAACTTGCTGCAGACATGGAATCAAAAGGTAATGAGGACGTGACACTCCTAAATACTGATGAGGATGTTGATCAAGCTGAATGGTTATCCAAAATGAAGAATTTCCTCTTCTCAGGAGCATATCCGGCAAACATGGATAAAAACCAAAGATGAACTTTCCATCTTCAATCTATCCCATATGTTTTGGTAGATAGCATTCTCTTTCGAAAAGATTTGAACGGCATTCTCCTTCGGTGCATAGGACCAGAACAGGTCAGTAAGATACTAGAAGAGTTTCATAATGGCCTATCTGGAGGACATTATTCTGCATGAACAACAGCTACCAAGATCATGCGAGCCAGCTACTATTGGCCGGATTTATTCAAGGATGCCCATCTCTGGGTAAGGAAATGTAAGGAATGTGCCTTTTTCACAGGTAAGCAGAAGCTGGCAGCTCTTCCACTGCATCCAATTCAAGTGGATCAACCCTTTGTTCAATGGGGGTTGGACTTCATCGGAATGATTAATCCTCCATCCAGTGATGGACATAAGTGGGTCCTTACTGCAACAGACTATTTTACTCGATGGACAGAGGTGGTAGCATTAAAAGAGAGCAATGAAAAGGTAGTTCTGGATTTTTTGGAGGGTATAATGACGAGGTTCGGTGTTCCATTTACAGTCATTTCAGACAACGCGCTAGCTTTTCTTGGTATGAAATTGAGTGAATGGGCTGTTAAAAATGGGGTATACCTCAAAACTTCATCCAATTACTATCCGCAAGGAAATGGATTGGCTGAGTCTAGCAACAAAAACCTCATAAGGATTATTAAGCGCACAATGGAAACTAACAAGAGGACTTGGCATACACAGCTTAAGACCACCTTATGGGCAGATCGGATCACACCTAAAAGGGCCATCAGAAATTCTCCTTTCGTTCTTGTATATGGAAGAGAGGCAAAACTCCCACTCTCATTGGAGTTACCTTCTTTGGAGTTAGCTCATCAACTTGAAGTTATAGAGAGTGATCCTCTGACAGTAAGGTTTGCTGAACTCATGGAGTTAGAGGAAGTATGAGACAAGGCTATGAAAACTTTGGAGCAGCATCAGGCTCAAGTTAAGAAATATTTTGACAAGAAGGCGTCCGACAGGTGTTTTCAAGAGGGAGATTTAGTTCTCAAATGGGATGAAGACAGGGCCAAACCAGGTAGGCATGCCAAGTTTGACACTCTCTGGAGTGGGCCATACATCATCACAAGTTGCAAAGAGGCAAATTCATTCAGTCTATCTAGGCTCAATGGAGAAGAACTGCCCATTCATGTGAATGGGATACATCTCAAAGCTTGTTTTTGAGAAGCGTTCCACCCCCTGTACAGTTAAATTAGGTGTTTTCCTCCAAGTGCTTATGCACATTGTTGTGTGTTGTTGTTTTGCTTTCCTTGTTGTTGTGTTTTGTGTTGTTCTGCACATTGTTTCATCATTGGAAGGTGTCAAGGAGAAGAAGGTTCAAGGTTTCCATAAGAGTTTCAAAATCTGCTTCATTCAAAATTTTGTAGTGTTCCATGGATGTCAAGCATTCAACAGATTCAGTATACTTCATGCTTAGCATTCCAGGGAGGTCCAGGATATCGGCAATGCTCAAGGAGATTCCAGGATGTGTCAAAGAAAATCATACTACTTTCAGGATTCCAACATAGACTCCATGCCCAATGGATGACTTAAGGCTACTGGAATCATGCTTAGTAGGAAATCATCCCCGAGAGGTCGCCAAAAATGTTATCCAATTTTGCACACATGGCAAGATTGGACAACGGGGTCCTATCACGTTCAAAATGAAATAATAGTCCCAGGAACCCACCTCCGGTTATTATCGAGATACAATAATTAAAAATAATTCCTAAATTGCATATGAAGAGATCACCTAGCATCGAAAGGCACCCAGTTGATCTCAACTCAGTGAAGAGTTCGGGGTCGAGTTGATAGAGAACCCGGTGTCAAATTGATAGTCATCTCGGAAATCATCTCGGTAGAGACTCTCAGTTGTAAGAGCTCGACGATGGTCTTGTTAATGCAAAATATAGCTCGTTGAAAATTGACGAATGAAGGGAACTCTATAAGGATCTTGGTAGAGATCGATGCAAAAATATTTGAAGGCCAAGTCAAGGAAGTCTAAAGTTTGAACTATGGCATCAATAAAGTATCAACAAATTATAAAGGTTCAAGCCATAGGTGGAAGTGAAGGCAGAGATAAGGAGTTTGACTCATCTTAGCGACTTGTTCATTTCGGAGATCATGTGGTGAGATTCTTTTAGGACACGTTCTGTAGAGATAGGGTGATTCAAACACAAGCCAAGGCATCAAGAGGATAAAATGGTGGAGATCATTGCGTAAATCAGATACGTGATGGAGCCCTATCGATGGGACTCATAATTGATGGATAATTCAAGGCAACTTGTTTCTTAAAGACGGTTTCTAGGATACAATTCCAGGGCTCATTGATTAATGCAAAATAAGGCATCTCGAAATAATTTTACAATGGTAAGCTCAAAGGCAGCAAGAATGCTTAAAAGGTATTAGTGAATAAATATATAATTTTCGCTGGCATTGTTCAGACCTTCCTCGGCCGAGCATTCGGTGCACAGGCAGGCAGGCATGTTGCAGTATAGTAGAAGTTCTTTTTGAGCACTTCTAACAAGCAGGTCATCCAACTATGTTGTTATCTGTTCAGTATCGAATGCATCCTCAAATTCAGGATTTTCCTTCAAGATATTTTTATCAAAATCGATTAAGTGACAGTGAGAGTGTTACCGGGAGATCTGATGAAATTTATTACAAAGATTCTCTATCGAGACCTTACTTGTTTTATGATGTAACTCATGGAAGTGAATCTCATAGAGTTGGAACTGTTTCATATCAGAATATTCATGAAGCATAATTTGAATTATATGAGCATCTTCAACGAGTCACTAAGTTGGCAGGCATAAAGGTTTCTGTCAGAATTATCACACCTTACAAGCTACAACTGAAATGTTTGCACCGAGAGAATGATGTCTCCTCACGCTGAGTGGAAAAGTGGAAATCAGTGGCCATCTGTCCAAAATGAAATATGGCCAAATAATGTTGAAACCCCACACTCCAATCCCAGACGTGGAAAATAAGGTGAGCATTGCCAAGGGAAATGACGTGATGTCAAGCCATCAAAAAATTCCGAGCGTGGGAGAAGTTTGAGTCTACTGCCAAAAATCGGGAGCATGATGATGGTAAACCGAGCAGGTAATCCCGTAATGGGAAACATTTCACTATATTTCCAAGGTCAGAAATTTGATGATGGCAGGCCAAGTTGTTCATCCCGCGTAGGGGAACTCAGGGAATACATGGTCAATGGAAATATTGGGTTGGAAAACCATGATCAGACTTCCGTGAATGGGAGAAATCAGATCAAATTGCCAAGTGGAGATCATACGATGGCGATCCGTCATGAGAATTCCACGCAGCTTGGAGTGGTCCGAGTCTTTGTGCGAGTCACCAGGAGGATTAATAAGACAGTTGTGAATTGGAGTGGGTCATGGGGAAAACAACGCGACGTGAACCAAGTTCAAAGGCTACAGGCCAAGATAGAGTTTCGCTGGACCGCATTATGCAGATATTTGAAATGATACCGAGTAACATGGCGAGTGGGGGTCAGTGCTTATAGTTCAAATGTTCGTGGGAAAAGGAGAACATTTCAGAATTTAGGCCTGAAGAATCACTCGGTTCACCACTATGAGGAATCAAAGTGGCTGTCGCAGACCCAACCAGGTGATGCGTTAATGGCTCAATCAATTTGAATGTGCGAAGAGTTTGGCATGATCAAGTTGCTAAAAACTCATCTAGATGGTAGTCGATGGTGACAAGCTCCCACGCACCAGGCAGTAGGCATGTTGCAGTATAGTAGAAGCCTTTTTGAGCACTTCCAGCAAGCAGGTTGTCCAACTATGTCGTTATCTGTTCAGTATCGAATGCATCCTCAAATTCAGGATTCTCAATGCTCTAGCATAATGCAGCTGTAGGCTTATCCTTATTCTGAACTCAGATCCATGGCAGCTGCAGGAAACAAATATTCACTGCCGTGTACGATGGATTGGAGTCACGCTATTCAAGGCTTCATAAAATTTCCCTGAATCAGGAGATGAAGGTTTATTACGGTGCAGAATGAAACGATTCATATTGCTCAGCATTTTTTCTCCTAGAAATGAATTGAATGTGAAGGTCAACTCTGAAAATACCTGGTTGGCCGTTTTGTATGCTACATCCTTGTTACTTGTAAATGGTCTCTTTGAGAAACTCTGAGGGCAATAGGCAATATTTATACCCTTCCATTATGTACGTCCAATCAGACAATAAAAAGTATTCTTTTACCAGGTTCAGAGAAACTTGTTTTTTACAATGGACGATTATACTGTAGTTTCAAGCTAATTTTATCTAGCTTTATTTCTATTAGCTTTGATCCACGACTAAGGAAGAATTCATATGGTTGTTACCTGTACATTTTTCCAAGGTCCTCTTGGTTGCCCCAGTTGTTCAATGTATTTTTTGAAGGGCTTCTTTTATGTGTTGCAAATTGTAACATAAAGGATCTTTTTAGTTTCTGGAAAAATGAGTATATTGTGTAGCTCACAGCTACCTATGCCATACTAAGATCCCAATAGTGGCATAATTGTTGATTGGAGCCGAGATTGCAGAGTGCACTACCAAAATACCGAAGGGCTCTTTGGCCAAGAATCAGTCTTAAGGGTGTCTATCGACATGTTATGGGCATGAACCTAGGTCATCATCATGGCAGCATTAGGTCTTTATTGGTAATGGCATTTTCTCATCGTTTGGAAGGTACAATTGTGCTTATTATGGCAAAGCCAAAACATTCTTACTACAAGTGTTATATAATAAGGAAGAACCGTGAGCATTGTGGTAAAACCATTCTTTTCAGAAATGTTGGGTTAAGCTCGGTATTCAAGTGAGTTGAGCCAGAGAAGAACTCAGGAGTTCGGTTCTGGAAAGAAGGTAAGACGACACAAAGCATCGAGAAGAGCTGGTGGAAGACGAGTTGTGGAGAATTGAGTTCATTTTGATTGGCTCACAAGGTGTTCAAAAAGCCATGACGGTGGGGTAAATTGGCTCCGGTCGAGCTTATAGAGGATTCAAAACTCACCGAGTTGGGCTATGTGCAGACTCTATCCACATGGACCCTCCTCCTCTTCAAGTCAAATGGGTCAACAGGGGGTCCCGACATTATGTTAATTAATTTAATATTTTTATTTAAATATTTTAATAATAATATTTATTATTATTATTTAAATATTCTTTTAATTAATTGAGAAGACTAGGTCATCAGGCAATTAATGACCCATGATGGAACCTTCTCAGGTGGTTCAACTAACTGTAATAAATACATCATGGGCCTTCAATTTAGGAATGTAATTATGACATTTCCTCTTCTTTCTCACATATTCTTCTATAAATGTAAGTTGGAAGCTCATTTCAAAGGGTTCCAACAGTTCAGACAAGTTGGACAGTTAGATATCTCAGGCGAGTGTATACTTTTCAAGAGTCCTCTCTCTTCTGCAAGTTGTTCTTGTGTGTTGAGAGAACTTTCAAGCCTCCTCTTCAAGACTGTAATGGCAACTATTGCCTCTTCTGAATGTATGATGCATTGTGCATGTTATTGAAGCAATAAAAGTGTGTGTTTTGTGACTAATCTTGGTCCTTTCATCCTTCTGTGCTTCTTTGTGCCTTTCTCGTACTTGTAGGTACACTGTGCAAGTTTAAGTTTCTATTGCAGGTTCTTGGAGTTCTGTGCTTATCGAGTGGTGGAGTATTGCATGTAGTTGAGTTGTGGTGTCTGTTCACCCTTCTTGAGTTCATCCTTCTTCACTGGGAAACTGGTATATTTCTCGGTCTGATAAAGTTTAACAAAGGGAACGCGTGTCTCTTAGTTTGTGGTATCTTGTACCCTCTCTAAGTTGCAGTAGGTGAGGTTGACCTGTGGTGCACACACCCTCTTCAAATTAACCCTTCCTGAGTCTGGAAACACCCTTTATTTGGTGCATCACCATCCCTAGTATAGTTTCATTTCTGTAAATCTCTTTCCCTAAAACCCCATGAAAATGTTAGCATAGGACTAGATAATCATTTTTGTTACACTAGGAGTAGTACAACACTTAGTTTAGGAAGAGGAAGCCGGCCTTCTCCGGAGGTTCACCTTGAGCCCAAGTCCCACAGCTTGAGAGGTGATCCCATGTGTCCTAATCACAGGAAGGCTCCTCTTGAGTAATTAGGTAGCTCCTTTCCTTCTAGGTGCCAGAATGTACACACCTTTGTCACTAATCCTTTTAAATGTTATCTAATTAACTCATATGTCCCATGCGCCTAATTATCACACACTATACTAGTGGTGTCACTTAGGGACTAAGCATCCTTAGATTGGATAACTCCTTATGTGGGATGAATTGTCTCTAGATCCCTGATTGAGCACACATATATTCTATCCAGGACCTCTTCTCGCAAAGGTTCAGTATAGGATGTTGATTTTCCATTAACCAGGGGTATGATGACCCGTTCCTCCTCATTTTCAAATCTTATGTATCCCTTATTGAACCGAAGATCTGCATTGTTCTTGTAGCACCATGGGCACCCAAGTAGTGCTGGGAAATTGTCTGCCTTGAAAAGTGCCAAGACTTTGAATTCCCTAGAAAAATTAGCTCCCTGAATGGTGATGGCTGCATCCTATAAGACACCAATGGGAATTTCCATCATCTTGTTTTCCATATACAACACATTCGAAGATGGCTGTAATGCATGTCTTGCCATCTGATGCCATGCATCCAAGGTGAGAACATTGACTTCCACACTTGTGTTAATGAGGATATTACTAAGGAGCCATCCATCCACGACTGCATTTAACGTGATCTCCCTATCATAGTCAAGGATGTGAGGGGGAAGGTTTGCATACAATACCTACCTCTCGTGCTCTTCCTTGGCGAGTGGTACCTTCTCTCTCAACCATGTCCCTAGCAAGGGAATACTATTATCTTGCCTTAGCATTTTACATACTTCCTTGACCTCATCCAGGTCATCCTTTGGTGCATCGACTTTCCTTCTTTGCTCCTCCCTCCTGGACTACTCCTTTAGACACTATATTTCCCCTTGTAAACTCTCAATGACATCCATGGTTTCTTGATATACCTCCTTCTGATGTGTAGGGTTTGGGTACTTCCCATGTACCACTTCTTCCCTTGAAACCAAGATCTTCTGCCTTGGTATTTCCCTACATGCGCGGCCTCTTCTCTTGTTGTTACCATAATAGGTTCCAAGCTTGCATCATGTGTCACCGATGAAATCCATTGTGTGTCACCTTTCTTAATGCTTACCATTATAGCTCCCTTGTCTTTCTGGTGCTGCTGATTCATGTGTTCAAACAACTCAGGGCACTCCTCATACTTGTGTTTCTTCCTGCACCATGAGCACTGCAATAAATATGGGCACTCTTATTTGTAGTGGTCTATAGACCCACAATTAAAATAGGTTCCACGTGGGAACTCACTTCTTCCTCCTCCGCGGTTACCACAACCACAAAATCCTCCATGAAATCCCCTTCCACACACGCCTCCATCTGTACGCTCCTCATACCAGAGATCATCATTCTTAGAACTACTGACAATGCTAGTTTGGTGCACACCAAGATCAATGGCCTCATGGATCTAATCAATAAGCCTACAATCCTTAGTGTCATGGGTCGTAGAGGTACAGATCTTACAGTAGCAAGATACATTCTTCCGAATTGCACATTGTAACAAGGGACATCTAATCACATCATGGTCCCCATGAAAAATCTCACAGTCTACTACAATGGCAAGAACTATCTTCTGGGGGAAACTATCTTTGACATTCCCCTCTACTTCACAATTTGTACACCATATACCACTGCGAGTCTCATTAGCTAAGCTCGCAGAAAAATTCTCTAGCTGCTTAGCCATGGGAATGATTTGAGCCTCTAGGAATGGACTAACACCAGTATCAACACTTCCAACATCTTCGGCACGTAGGGTGGCTTCTAATGCCTCATGTGGGTCTGTGAAAGTTTTATGAGATAAAGCTCTTCTAAATGGAATTATCAACCCCCAAAAAACCATTGAGCATGTTGTGAAGGGTGAATGTCATATGAAAATTTTGACAGGAGAGTCTTAAACCACGTGTCATACTCCCGCACACTCTCTACCATTCCCTTTTGAATCTCCTTCAGGGCACTGATGCTCTTCTTTTTAAAATTAGGGATTTGGTATTCTGCGAAGAAGGCATTCTTTATAGTAGTATAATCCACCACCATTTGATGAGGGTCATATTTCCTATACCAGTTATGCATGTGTCCTTGCAAACTGACTGACCTTCTGTTCCGAGGTTGTGATCCCCTTCGTGCGCCATAGCAGCTCACACTAGTGAACATTTTCGACAGCATCTTTAATACCTCTGTAATCTGGAAAATGTAAAGACATTTCAAATAAGACTTGAGGAGGTGGCTAGGGCCCTTGTCCTTCTGAGCCAGAGCCTTGGTTTCCTCCAGTGTTTCCTTCGCCATTGTATCCACCAGATCCACTAGGTCTTGTGCCTCCTAAGCCACAAGATCCACCGGATCCACCAGGTCCTGTTCTTCCTGACCCACTAGATCCGCCAAATCCACTAAGTCATGTAGTGTTAGTGCCAAGGGTCCCTAAAGTTCCACTGAACTATGTGATGACAGTCTGTGATAATGCCCCACTACCAATAGTGTACCCTGGGCCACTCCCAAACATGAGACCGAAGACTTGTGTACTTTCTCCTTGTCCAAAAAATTCCTCCAAATAATGGAATAGTATGCGTAGCCATAAAAGTGGGAAATGAGAAATTGTATCTCCTGGGCACATATCTGTTACTTCTACTAATACCAACTAGGTTAGCGATACTCCTTCCTTGGTTTGGAAAACCAAGTGCCAGGGTTTTGTCACTAGGTGGGTTCAGATGCATGCTAACAACTCTTCTCTCTCCACGCAACGAACTCTCAGGTTCCATGTCCTCCACGTGAACCTAAACTCCTTCCCACAACATCTACCTCCATAGGTCCATCACACTTGCAACCTCATGGTGTCTAACAATCTCTCTTTCACACGCTTCACTATACTTGAGTCGTCTCTCCTCCCTTTCTTTCTCCATCGCAATATCTGCCATCTTCCACCACCCTAGCTTCCTAGCCCAATGGTCAGAGTGGTTTAGCTGGCCATCGTAAATGCCTCTAAACTTAAGGTAATAATAAAGATCTTCGTGGCCAAAGGAATAACACATAGAAATGATCCTCTAGGATCCCAAAGAAATTAGAACTCAACAAATTCTGGAAAAGACTATGTAGAAATGGCATACTCTAAAGTGTAGCTAGCTAGTAATCCTTTCCACCAATGATCCATAACATGAGTCCACGTCAGATCTTCATCCTACAGCCTCTGATATTGTTCTTGGGTCTAGGCAGGTGATCTATAATACCAACTTGATCTAGACGCATATGCTAAGAGCCATTTATACAACTCTATTGGCCTGATCTGCTACAATGTTCTTGGTGTGGGAAGAAACATAAGTATGAAGAGTGCCCAAAACTGTTTGAACATATGAGCCAAAAACACCAAAAGGATAAAGGCACTGGGATGGTAAGTATAAAGAAAGCCAATTCACAATGGATGCCAAAAGTGGCGAGTGAATCAGAACTAGAGCCTATACTAGTTACAACATTAATTGAGGCAACACACACCAGAGAAGTACCAAGGTAAAGACCATTTGTTATTAAAGAAGAAGTGGTACATAGAAAGTATCCAGACCCTGATCATCAGAAAGAAGTCTATCAAGAAACCATGGATGTAATTCAAAGCCTACAAGGAGAGATCCAGTGCCTAAAGAAGTAGTCAAGATAGTTAGAGTAAAGGAAGAATGCCGAGGCCCCATAGAAGGATCTGGATGAGGTTAGGGAAGTATGTAAAATGTTGAGGCAAGAGAATATCATTCCCTTGCTAGGAGAGTGGTTACGGGAGAAGGTACCACGCGTTGGAGGAGAGTGCGAGAGACAAGTTCTGCATGCTAACCTTCCCCCCATATCCTTGACTATGATAAGGAGATTATCCTGAATGTTGTTGTGGATGGGTGGCTTCTGAGAAATATTTTGATTGACACATGCACATAAGTCAATTTCCTCACTCTAGATGCATGACATCAAATGGGAAGACCCGCATTGCAGCCATCTTCAAATGTGCTATACATGGAAAAAAAGACAAATTCAATGCCCATTGGTGTCTTGAAGGATGTTGTTATAACTATCTAAGGGGCAGAGTTCATTAGGGATTTCAAAGTCTTGGCACTAGATGAGGTGGAAAAATTTCGAGTGTAACTTGGGCACCCTTGGTGTTATAAGAAAAATGCTGACGTATGGTTCAATAAGGGGTACATAAGTTTTGGAAACAAGAAGGAATGGGTCATCATCCCCCTGATAGATTGGAAGTCAACATCTTATACTGAGCCCTTGGGAGAAGAAGTTATTGACATGATCTATGTGCACTCTATCAGGGACCTCAAAGTGATTAATCCTACATAAGGAGTTATTCAGCTTGAAGATGCCCAGTCCCCGAGTGATACAACCAGTGTGGCATATGACAATTGGGTGCATGAGACTTATGAGTTAATTGAGTGACATTTAAGAGGCTCTGTTACAAGAGTAACAAAGGTGTGCTCAGTTAAGTGCCTGGGAGGAAAGAAGTTACTAAGTTATTCTGGAGGAGCCTACCCTGAAATTTTCTTGTGAGAGATGGAGACACAATGGAAAAGTGAGGTTGAAAGAAGAAGGATGCTCAACTATAACTTGCTTGGGACTGTAGCACGTTGGTGGGAGACACATTACGATAACCTTCTAGAGTGGTGTGAAGTGAGAATCATGTCCTTTGTTAGGTTTTTTTGAAGTAATGCACCCACTGCAATACAAGACTACCATGGAAAGGAACCAACCTTGTTTCACGTCCAAACATGTGAGAAGGCCTGGATGGAAGGCACGAAATCCTTGCCACCTTCTTTATGGGTGGATAATTTGTACTCCACTTTACAAGGCTACACATGCACATGGTATATTCACTCAGAAATGCGCCGTTAAAAAGGAAATTGGAAGGAGTTAACAAATGATCTCCTTCAATATTTTGAGTATCATAGTACCAAGCTATCGGTGGATAAGGCATTGTAGGTTGTTAAGCACCTTACGATGGGAGATAGTGCCATGACGTAGGGTAGAATACTGGAGTTATTGGGTGAGCCTGGTTTGGATACACACTTTGATGAAGAGGAATCAGAAGAGGTACAACTTAAGCGTGCATGTATGGAGAAAGAAAAAGGTAAATTGGTCTACGTGATAGATTGCGAAGAGGTGGATAATCTAGATGTTAACCATATTGAAGGTACACATGAAGTTAAGGATAACACTGATGAGAAAGTGTGTACCTACCATGAACCCCTGAAAACAAATATGGTTAACATTGGTTTGGAGGTTGAACCAAGGAAGCCATTATCGGAGACTATTGGTTGGAGAAGGAGGTTTCAAAGATCATTGATCTATTGTGGGAGTTTCAGGATTTATTCCCATGTGGGTACCATGAAATTAAAGTCATTCACCATTCCTTGGGGGAGATGAAAATAAAGCTAAAGGAAGGTGCACACCCAATTCAGAAAAGGCCTTACCAAATGAATTTGAATCTTTACATCAAAGTCAAGGAGGAGATCGACAAAATGATTGCATCAGGAATCATTGAGGTTGTTGAAGAATCAAAATGGATAAGTCCAATAGTCATAATCATTAAGAATAATGGAATGATAAGGATCTACGTTGATTACAGGGATTTGAATGTAGTGTTTGTCATTGACCCTTTTCCAACCCCCTTCATTGAGGATATCCTGGAAGGAGTAGCTGGGTGCAAAATCTATTCTTTCATGGATGGATTCTCAGGATATCATCAAGCTAGAATTACAAAGGAAGTCCAAGAAAAGACAACTTTCACCACTGAATGGGGAAGATTTTCCTACACAGTCATGCCCTTTAGATTGAAGAAATCATCTGCTATGTTTTCGTGCATTGTTGTACATGCATTTCAGGACTTCATTCATAAATTTCTACAAGTCTACCTTGATGACTAGACAGTTAATGGACTAGTGAAGGACCATTATGACAATTTGAGGTTGATGTTTGAAAGATGTCGACAGTTGAGGATATCCCTCAACATTAACAAATGTGTTTTTTCTACTCCACTTGGGACCCTGTTGGGGCATATCATATGTAAAGTTGTTGTTATTGTGGGATTAGGGGAGCCTACTAGTCAGATTGTAGTGCACAGATTTTTTAGGCATATGGGGTACTAACATAAGTTTATCAAGGGGTATGATAATATTGCTGCACCATTGGAGGAGTTACTAAAGCACAAGAGTGCATTTCATTAGGGAGAGGCACAACATATGACATTTGACACTTTGAAAGATAGGCTTGTCACTGCGCCCATATTACACTTTCCTTCCTGGGATAAGCCTTTTCATGTGCATGTTGATGCCTCAGGGACAACCGTTAGATAATTAATAGAAACACCTGGTGAGGGGATTTTTAATCACCCCCTTTGCTTTGCAAGTAGGAAGTTGACACCACCAGAACAAAACTATACTACTACTGAGTGCGAGGCACTATCAATGATCTATGTGATGCATAAGTTCAGACAGTATTTGCTGGAAACATCTTTCATAATCTACACGGATCACATGACATTGAAATACTTAGTGAACAAGCCCATTTTACAAGGGCACATATGTCGATGGATCCTATTGTTTCAAGAATTTTAGTTTACAGTGGTTGTGTAACTAGGAAAGAGTAACTTATAACCTGATCATTTATCAAGGATTGACTTAGGGGAGGATGCACAAAGCATTGAGGATATAATTCTAGATGAAAAACTATTTAGATTATGATGCAACGCCCCTTTGAATTGGAGGATATTGTTGTTTTTCTAAAAACGGGTGTGGCGCCGAAGGGAATGAAAGCGTTGGAGAAGAAATAGTTAGCTATATGCGCTACGCCCTACATGCTAATTGGTGGAGAATTATACAAGTTAGATCGTGATGAGGTTATGTGTCGATGCGTGTTATAACATGAGCATGTTGCAATCATGGAGGAAGCACATGGCAAGATTGCAGGAGGGCACTATGTAGGAAATGCCACAATGCAGAAAATTCTACTCGCAGGGATTTAGTGGGAAAGTATCTACCAGGATTGCATTGAACGTTTTAAGGCATGTGACCATTTACAGTGCCTTAGTAAGCTAGGAAAAAGAGATGAAATGCCCTTAAGACCTATAGCCAGTACAGATCCATTTGAAAAATGGGAAATTGACTTTGTAGGACCGATTTAACCTGCTGCACGATGGACTGGTTCGCGCTATATCATTACTTGCATTGATTACTTAACAATGTGGGCGGAGGTAGCTCTTACAAGGGATTGTACAATAGTGAAAACTACTAGATTCTTATGGGAGAACATAATCAACATGTATGTATGTCCTTTAAGCTTGATTAGTGATAAGGGTACATATTTTTTGAATGAGACAACCAAGATCTTGTTGGCAGAGATCATGGTGGTTGTGCGACGAAAAAGTGACATGCGAGCGTGGGAATCTACAAGTAACTCTTCCTCGCACCCGACCTCCCGAGGTCGTGCCGAGACAGCCGGTGGGGATGGAATACACGTGGGATGCAGACAAACTAGTTAGGCAATCTAATGTCTTCAATACGCACTAGTGGAACTTGTGAATCTAAGACAAAGAAGGCCCTCCTAATTTGGACTGGTGTGACAGATCAATCAGCAAGGATGACTACTTGAAGGCTCCAATCAATATTGAGCTCTGGCGTGATTCGGTCTATTGGCTGTGGAATACGTGGAAAGTGATCCGGGATAGTTTCGTGTATATCCCCAAATAGGGTCATAAGGTGGATGATGGATATAATTATTTCTATGGGCGGTTCTCTGGCCTAGACCAGAATTCCTTAGCTTTGTTAGCTGTTTTGTCTAGCAAAGATAATTGTTCAATGATGATAGGTGGAAGTGGAGTAGATCGGAATACTAGTGTGCATAGGCTAGTGTCTATGTCTAATTGACTCCTATGGATTCGTTAGGCTGCGGGATTTGTGGGTCACAACCGTAGACTCGTGGTTGTTGTGGACCTGCTATGGTCATGCGTACGAATCAAGTCCTAATCCCTAGTATCCAGTAATCATATGCTTTCTCAGCTTCTATGTTTAGGCTCAATAACTATGTGATTTTCTCAGAATATCTCATAGGCGTTCGTGCAACCTGAATCCTTAAGCTGGTATCTATATCTGTAAGGGTATCTCCTGCATATGGCTGTGGAACCAAAGGATCACAACCAAATATCTGTTCTCTTTCGAACCCTCCTATAGTCATATGGACGTGACCTAGGGTAATCTGTAGTTTGGTTGATTCGACCAAAACGTGTGTGCTTGGTCGTCTTCTACGTTTAACCCATCTCAACTGGGAATTGATTTGTTGCAAGATTACCGTTGTTCGGAAGACTTGGATCCTAAGATTTTGGTCTATATCAGTTATTGCGATGATGAGATTGGGCTGAGGCACGATTAGCTCGAATACGTATTCCCTGGGCTCCCTAGGTCCCATGATTGTCATACAAAAGCAACAATGTAAATCTAACTGCAGCAAAATGAAATTTAACTATGTGAAGTATATCTATAACATATATGATTTCTCTATTTTTGTATTTTTCTGATGAACTTATATGAATTTAAGAAAGTAGCTATTTAAAATATCTAGAATTGACAGCTAAGATAACAACTTAAAACAAACAAAATAACCGAGTGTAGCTATTTTTCTGTGCAATTTGTAGATCTATTCTAAACAATGAAATAGCTTATCTAATCTATTTGCAAGACTCTCGATCCTACCTCAGAAGTGAGGAGTGAATCATAGTTTCTCAGAAACTATCAATCCCCACAGCTTCCTTGGCAATATCGAGAGTAGAATTTACTGAAATAAAGCAATTAACTACTCTATTTGATATGATTCTAACTAGAACTTTGAAAGCTAGAACCTGGATTCTGCAGAATAGTGGCAAATCCGATGGTGTGTGTGATCTTGTCCCCTCAGTGTGATCTCCTCATTCCTTCGTGTTCACGTGGATCCAGAAAAGCGTGTAATGCTAGCATCAACAGAAGTAGATATTGGGATAAAGGCAGCTCAGAATGCAGACTGAATATAATGCAAGTAGGAGAGGGATAGTGCAAGAGTACAGAGCTTGGCTTATGTAATTCCTAGCGGGATTTATTGTGAGTCGTGTAACATAAAGTGTCCAAAACCTGAAACTATCTTGTTTGAGGAGAAAAACCTGTAACTTTAATGGCTTCCTACTGAAAACAAACTATTCTACTCCAATGGATTGGGTGAAATGATAACAACACTACTTGCACGAGCTGGATATGTGGCTTACCAACAGCAAGAACAATGCTAACTAAGCATGTAAAGAATTAAAACTATGGCTTCTAAGCAGAATAAAAGACTGAACTACTGAAAGTGAGAGCATGAAAAGTGAATTGAGGGGCCAGACCATTTGCTTGTGCACAAACTATTTATTTATAGCATATTGCATTCACTAAAAGATCAAAATCAAACTAGAAATCTAAAACTATAAACAATGGCCAAACACTATTCCAGGGGACCAAAAACATAAATGCAAGCCTAAGTCAGTGCAAGGAAAGTTGGTGAAACGTTGATTTTTATGTGAGTCGCGTTAAAAGAGCTTTCTGGAAAATGCGTAAAGGACCACCACTCTGAGCAGGGTAGTGGTTACAGGACAGCCACCCAGGCAGGGTGGCGGTTTCGTAACTGAAGAGACAAAAGGCCAAAAAAAGAGGGGAAAAGGGAAAAACAAAGAATGCGGGGGCTCAGTAGGGCATGTGGGATGTTAACGCACACTCAGAGAGCTTTTCCGGATCTCAAACACCTTGCGAGGAGACCTGTATCATCATTGGGGCGCTTGTTACATGTTAGTTCCGGTAGTACAGTACCTTAAAATTTCGGGTACATACATATTGCCCCCTCGGAGAAGTGTTTTAGGCATGAAGAAGCGTAAAATGGTGGGTCCGAGTATGGCAGTCCCGAAATGGGAAGTTAGAAGTTATACCTGACATGTTCGTGTGTTGAAATGACGCCATCCAAAATTCTCACTACCTGTAAAATGAAGAGAGAACTCAAGTGCAGATAGATACAATAGTTTGGAAAAATAAATGCTAAGAATAATAGGGAATGAGAATGTACCATTTGTGCGGGGATACGAACTTACCTCCATCAGCACTCCAAACCTGTGAAAAAGTCAGTTTAAAACGAAACAGAGTGTTATATATATGAAAGTGGGCCCATTTTCCTATTCATTTGCGCGAGTTGATTTGATTGATTTTGAGCTTTGGGACCCACAGTGACAGTTTCTTACGTGAGTAGAGTAAAAACGTTTGCGAGCGAGATAGTGATCATGCCTCCACATGTGGAACATCGACTTCAGCGAGATCACAGGTTAGTTTTCTTCAGATTATTACCCCTTTTACCCCCTTAAATTTGAAATGATAAATTCTTTGTCAATGGGGGGGGGGTAATTTTTGAAAATGCTAGTGTTAACAAGGTCCACCTAGGGGGGGCACCTACTGGGTAGGCTTCTATTTTTAGGTTAAATGGCCATTTTTTACACTTTTTAGGCCTTTTTAAGTTTAAAAACCCGTGTGGGTTTTCAGACCACAACTGCCGCCCTGGCCAGGGCGGGTGGTTACA
Organism: Taxus chinensis; assembly: GCA_019776745.2. Classification (NCBI taxonomy): domain Eukaryota; kingdom Viridiplantae; phylum Streptophyta; class Pinopsida; order Cupressales; family Taxaceae; genus Taxus; species Taxus chinensis. The sequence continues at coordinate 78,790,326 of CM034153.1, read as the reverse complement.
TGACCGCCACCCTGTTCAGGGCGGCAGTTACATAACCGCCACCTTTTAGGTGGTGGTTAAAAAACTGCCTCCCTACTCAGGGCGGGTGGTTTTGCACAAAATGCAAAAAGAACCTGTTTTTGAGATTGTGTTTGTATTTTCTAGCATTTCTACGTGTTTTTATGACTTTTCTTAGTATTGCCTGGATGCTAACTTACTTTGTTTTGTGTGTTTTTGGGTCTATGCAGGCTGAGAGAGGAGTACATCCGATGGAGTAGAGAGAGGGAGTGTGATTGGCTCCCAGGGGTACTAGATGCCCTCTCACAGGATGAGGAGGACACACTTCAGTGGGCTGACATATTGCTACGCATATCGCGTGTGCCACACGTGTTGCACCATGTAGTCACATCCTTTGTGACTTGTTCTCTTACTGGGATGCAGATCGGAATGCCTTCCGATTGCCAGGCGGTCCGCGGCGAGTGGACCATTACATTAGAGGACGTCTACCACATTATGGGGGTCCTGATCATCGGGAGGTGACTCACTTTGGAGATAGCAGGCTCATGGGCATAGATTGCACAGTGGGCTGACTTATATGGGAGATGCAGCCATCTCCATGGGGTCAAAGAAGGGGGTGAGAGTTCAATCCATTCCTACTTTGCCCATCCCCTTACTTCACCAGGCCATCATGAGGATCCTTGCCTCGAGACCGATCGGGGACAAGGGAGGAGATACTTTGTTATACTGCTGGTCCCCTATTATTACACAGATAGAGGGACACGGTCGGATATATGCCTGGGGGGCAGACATTCTTGGGACCACCTACCACGACTTATACAGGGTAGTCTGTTTACAGGGGTAGTCCTTGAGCCACCCGACCCTGGTTATGAGTTGGGTCTATGAGCACTTCATCCCCTACGACAGAGGTGTAGAGGTGGCAGATCTCAGAGCTGTGAGGGCAGCTAGATGGACAGACATGTCGGTGCTTCGAGAACCTCATCAGCCAGTTGCTTCCCTGACTACTGCCGACATGGAGGCCACACCATACCAGACTATGGCAGGTATATGGGGTGAGGAGGCTCTTACCTTGATCTCCTGCTCCACCACAGGGCAGCTTATTGATAGAGTGGGGCAAGTGGAGATACACCCCTTTGGATGAGTTCCTCAGCAGTTTGGCCTACCATACATGGGTATGCTTCCCCCAATAGCGTCGGTATACAGATCAGTTTGAAAGGCCAGAGGGGGGCCTAGAGGCTGGGGTTGGACAGTGGTTACTCCTGGCGTTCCTATTGCAGCCAGGAGGATAGTACGTGCCAGAGGGAGAGCCGGTGCGCCTCAGGCACCCTTGCTTCAGATTGTCGCGGGTCCTGCCCATAGCAGTGATGACCCTATTGACATTGACTCTGAGTTTGAGGAGTTCATAGAGGGAGGGACAGAGGAGGAGACGGAGGAGAATAGTGATCCTGAGTGGCACGACACTCAGGACATCATGCAGGCAGAGAGGGCCGAGCAGAGTGCAGAGAGGGTGACTCTGGTTTCAGAGGAGCCACTCTCCCAGGGCTGTGGTGGGGAGGATGAGTCCGTTGCGAGGCGCTATGTTGCTCCAGCCACAGGAGAAGCCCCTCAGTCGGCAGCGACATCCGTGGCAGGTGCTGACCCGAGCGACCCATCTTGGAGGCCTGGTGATCCGAGTAAGTTACCCTCTTTCTCTTTTAATGTTCGTTTCTTTGTTAGGATTTCCTTAGTTGCTATCTCGCCTTGTGTTTTATCTTGGATTTCCAATCTCCTATTTGGTTTCTAATTTGTTTTCTCCTTTGTTTGCAGAGACCGCCGATGAGTGGCGGGACTTGATTCGCAGGGTATGTACTGATACCCTGATGATCCCCATGGAGAGGACCCGCGCAGAGATGTCTGTGGATGCTGGGGAGCCTTCTGCAGCCGGTAGACAAACCAACGTCTTCGCTCCAGTCTGGCATGTGGCCAGGATGGTATCGACCCTTTGCACAGAGTTAGCAGGGTACAGGACGGCTGAGCGCTTGATGAGGAGCCATTCTCGTGGTGAGACTGCAGCTGCCCCTCGGGATCCTGAGCCCTCCGTGCATTCAGAGCGCCGGCGTAGCCGGAGCCCTAGGTGTGGGCATGCACCTTCAAAGGGGTCTCGTAGGGATTGAGAAGCCACTTGGCTCTTGTAGATTTTATACTATATATTCTTTTGTATATTCCGGGCTCTTTGAGCATTTTGACCATGCTTAGTGCATGATGGCATTGTATATAAACATTGATCATTTATATATATGTATATTTGTTCTAGAACAAATCCTTGGTATTCATGGCACCCTTTCTACTCCAGTTTCTCTCACGTATACTATGAGGCATGTTTATATGCTTTTCAGAATGTATGCAATGGTGAACAAATGATGCAGGTGTTTTACTTTCCTTTTGTGTTTCATGATGCTGATTTATGATAATGTAGACATAATGTGATTTTGAATCTTATTTTCTATAAGCAATTTTGGATACTTCATGTTTGTTTTGGTAGAGTGATGAATATAAACTGGTATGATGAGCGGATAAACCTGCCCCTACCCTCAACTCCACGCAACTAGTAAGATGCGAGGGCTCATCACCGAGAGTTGGGAAGGGCGCAAGTTATGAAATGTGTTGGAATGATAGTGATGAGAGACAGACAAAGCTTTGGCGGAACCAAATTAGGATATCACAAGTCCACTCCACTCGAGTGACTTCATAGTTTTGGATCTAACTTGCCTTGCGGTTTATCTAGACTTAGATCCGTAGATTGCCACATAGTAGACAAAATCTGGGTTTTTAAGATTTTAACTCTCTTAGGATTTTGAACATCTGATTCATTTGTTTTTGACTTAAAACCTCAAGGTTTGAATTTGTTTGTGTATGACCTTTTACGTTTGCTTGTCAAGAAGACCCCCTACACTTTGCCCCATGCTACTAGTAAGAAGCGTGGGCTTATTACCGTAGGCAAAGCATAGGCGAGTAAGGGCATTTCCATCCTTTCCCAACCCTACGTCACTAGTAAGAGATGCAGGCTCATCACCAAAGGTTGGTGAGGCAAGGAAATGTGTAAAATTAAAATTTTCTGTTTGATCAATGTTTGACTTGTTTACTTGAGCAAAATGTCAGTATGTGCTTATTTCCAAAGAGATATACATATGGGATAGATGTGACACTATGAAGCTTCTAGAACAGACCATAGGCAAGACACCTATCCTAAGAAGAAACCAAAAGTGAGAATAAACCTACAGATCTTGGCATGGTTACCATTAAGACTTTGTCATGTCTAGCTTTATTTGATAAAAGACTCTGAGAGAATTTGATGATATCACGAAAATGGGGAAGTATGATTAAAGAGTTTATGCCAACAACATCATGAGTTTGTAATGAATTGCTTTTGAGAATAGATTCCTTGATCACAATTTGTATACGAAACAAGCGGACAATATGATCCTAATCTATATGAAGATGCAATGTAGATAGATATATAAGTAGTGCTAGCTACTTACGCGTAGAACTGCTTGAGGTGCAGGGAATTGACTGTTTCACCAAATTCCTCACCTTCCAGCGTACATAAGAGGTATGCACCATTTCCATAGTCCTTCATGACTTGGTATGGGCCCAACCATTTAGGCCAGAACTTCCTTCCTTCGCCGCTCTTCTTGCCGATCCGGCTGTCTAGTCTTAGAACTAGATCACCTTCATATATGTCGCATTCATAGACCTTCTTGTTATACTGCCGGCACATCCGGTCAGCATAGGCTCTGTGCCACTGTTCAACATCTAACCTAGTTTCATCTAGGCTTTCTAATTGGGAGAGACGTGCTTCCCTGTAAGCGTCTTCATCCAGGATTCCTTGTAATGAAATGCAGAGACTGGGTATCTCAACCTCAAGCGGGAGAACTACTTCTGCCCCGAATACTAGCGAGAAAGGAGTCGCTCCTGTTGGTGTTCTTATTGAGGTTTGGTGGGCCCATAAGGCTGGATATAACTTTAAGTGCCAATCTCATTTGTTTTCCTTCACCGTTTTAAGGAGAATGGCTTTTAATGTTTTGTTTGTCGCTTCAGCCTGTCCATTGGCTTGAGGGTAGTACAAGGAAGCCATATGATGGCTTATTTTAAATTTATTGCATAGTTCACGAACCTCTTCATTCTTAAAAGAAGTTCCATTATCGGAGATAATGACTTATGGGACACCGTACCTGCAAATGATTTGGTTCAAAATGAACTTGGTGATTACAGAGCCCGGTACAGTAGTAAGAGGCATAGCCTCTACCCACTTGGTAAAATATTCAGTGGCTGTGATTATTAAATTATGGCCATCTGTGGACGAGGGGGAGAATTTCCCTATTAAATCTAGGCCCCATGTAGAAAAGGGCCATGGAGTAGCGATTGGTTGCAGAGCTTGTGCCGGCATGTGGATCTCATGGGAGAATTCTTGGCAGTTATGACACCATTGCGTACAAACTCTACTGCGTCGTCGTTCTAGAGTGGGCCAAAAATAGCCCATTCGATGTATTTTACGAGTGGTGGCATGGCCACCAAAGTGGCCTCCACACATTCCACTGTGAGATTCGTGGAGAATCTTCTTGGATTCTTCTGTGTCGACACATCTTAGGAGCATTCCATCGAATGCTTTTTCGATAGAGCACTTGCTCTATAATGACGTATTTAGCTACGATAATACGTAACCACCTTCTTTTGTTGCAGTTTAGCCTCTTTCTAGATACGTATGGTCCATGATATAATTAACGATATCAGTGTACCAGGGAAACTTAGAGATAGGAGATCTGGTTTTGATGTAGTATACACACTCATCTGGAAAGTCTAGATCTACTAGATTGCCTCCATCTAATGGGTTATCAGCTAACTAATCCGTGATGATTTGTCCCTTAACGGAATTCTGATTCACAAATGTTAACTCGAATTCCCCCATCAAGGTTATAAAACGTCCAACCTTTTTAGACAAGGACCCCTGCATGAGGAAAGTTTGTAAATGGTCTGTTTTTACCATGACCCTTGTTTCTTGGTTTAGCATGTAATGTCTCAAGCATTTGGTAGCAAAGACTATGGCAAGGCATTCTCGTTCTGCTTGTGTATAACATGTTTCATAGTCGAGCAGTGTTCGGCTAATGAAATAAATCACACATTCTCTCTTGTCATCATCTTCTTGAGCAAGCATACAGGCTAGCGAGACATTGGTAGCTCGTGAGTATAAAATTAATGGGCGATCTAGCTTAGGTGGCATTAGCGTAGGTGGTGATAACAAGAAATGCTTAACTGTATTAAAAGCTTCATTGCAGTCCTCGGTCCAATCAATGCTATAATCTTTCTTGAGAAGATTGTTGATTGAATGAATGGAGAAAGCTTAAGTCTGGGATGAATCTCCGGATCGCACCAAGCTTTCTGAGAAATGACCTGATTCCAGATTCATCCGAAGGTGGGACCATTTCGAGGATAACCCGAATTTTGGTTGGGTCAACATCTATCCCTCATGACAATATGATGTAACCTAGGAGCTTCCCTCCTGTTACACCAAAGACGCATTTTTTCTGGATTTAGCGTGACCCTGTATTCGATCAAATTTGAAAGAATGATACGGAGTACTTTCAGATGGTCACAACGCATTCTTGTATTTAGTCAACAAGTCATCTACGTAGGGATTCCATGATTTTATGAATTAGATCGTGAAATATATATGTCATAGCTCGTTGATATATAGTACCAACATTCTTGAGACCAAATGGCATAACATCATAACAATAAGTTCCCCAGGGAGTTATAAATGTGGCTTTAGCTTGATCTTGTTCAGATATTTTAATTTTATTTTATCCCGAGAATCCATCCATGAGAGACAAAAGTTCAAACCTAGCTGTTGCATCAAAAATGACATCTATGGATGGTAATGGGAAGTCGTCCTTAGGACATGCTTTGTTAATGTACCAAAAATCTATGCAGATGTGTATCTTCCCATTTTTCTTGAGAACGGGAACGATATTAGATACCCATTGGGAGTAATCGACTGGTTTGATGAATCCTACTTGGAGGAGTTTTATTACCTCCTCTTTCACCATGAGAGCTACCTTGGGCTTCATAGGTCTCGATTTTTGTTTGATTGGTTTTGCATCTGATTTAGTGATGAGTTTGTGCACCACAATGTGGGGTACAACCCCTGTCATTTCCTTATAATTAAATGCAAACGCCTTCTGATGTTATTTGAGGATCCGAGTATGTATTTCTACTTCTTCTGGGGTTAACGAGGGTCCTAGTTTCAATATCCTTGGTTCATATTCTGTTCCGATATTAATATCAATTGTTTCTTCAATCAAAGAGGCGTTACCTTCTTCAAACTTAAGCGGGGGCTAGAGGTAAATCCAAATCATCCCCATTTTCTACTGTGTATATGCTAGGTTCCATTTCCGAGGGAAGATCCATCATGGGATTTCCAAAGTAGGAAGACGAATGTGGGATTAAGGACAAATCTATCATATGATAGGAGAGATGTAGTGCCGCATAGGTGTTTAAGTAATTCAGAGTGGCCATATCACTATCAACGTGGCCTAGGATAGTAGATTCATTTCCATTTAAAATAGAATTTCTCATTGTTTTTATCAATGGTTCATCACGAAGGGATACCATGAAATGGGTATCCTATAACTCATTGCTTGGAGTAAAACGTGATGCTGAAGTTGCTATTGAATCGGCGAGAAGTTTTTTTCTCTTGCGGGATTGCTTCAATTGATATAAAGTCAAACTCCTTGCTTAAATCTAATACAACTTTTTTGTAAAGTTGTAAGTGCTCGGCTTTGGTTTCATATATCTTGGAAACCTGGTTTGTTGTTAATTGCGAGTCTCGTAAGACTCTGATGTTATTAACACTGATTCTCTTAGCTAAGATGAGGCCAATGAGGAGGGCTTCATACTCAGCGCCGTTGTTTGTGCATTCAAAATTTAGTTTAAAGGCAAATGGCAGGAATTTCCCCCTCGAGAGAAGTAAAGAATTACACCTGCCCTCAGCTCCGTAACGACATCTAGCTCCATCAAAATGGAGTGTCCAATATTTTGCTGGGAATATGGACGCTGCGATATCTGTTGTTTTTGCGTATTCTACTTCCACCATACAGAGATCCTACTGCTGGAAGAGAGCCGACATGCCTAGGGAATATCCGATGCCTACTGAATTGGATGGTAAGAAAATTGGTAGATCTTGTTCTATTAATTCAATGATTTTTGCAGTAGTTCCTAATGATACTGTTTCGATGGTGTTAGCCTCATTTTTGGGGGTTGGGGTCGCCTTGGCTAGGCTCATAGTTTCAAGATCTGTCGTAGGTACCAACTTTTCTTTTGGTTTTTGCGTCGGGTAGGTTTATTGAGTTGGTTTGTTAGGAGTTCAAACTCCGAGTGCATGCACTTGGCCTTTTCTTTAAGTCAGCTAGGTGTACATCAAATGGTTTTGGATCACCTTTGGCGACAAATATCCTTCCCTAAGTGTAAAATCCTTACTTATTGAAATAGCGTAGAAGGGATTGCCTTCATACGGTGTATCCATGGTCAGGCCGAGGGATCATATTATAGTTAGTTTCCCGATCTATAATATAAAACTCAGTCAAGATGGTTTTGGGTCCTAAGGTGACCGGTAATATTATAGTTCCAACCGAGGTGGCTTTAAGGCTATCATAGCCCCTTAGTGTGTTTCGAGTTGTGGAACAATTGGTTTCTCCGTACCCTAGCTTTTGAAGGAAAGAGAAGGGAACTATGTTAACTGCCACCCCATCGTCAACCATTGCATGCTTTCACGTAGTTATTATAAACCCATACTTGCAAATGTAAAGCCGGATCACCTCGATGTGCGATCTTCAACATCTGTCGGCATCTTGTTTATCTTGAATATGAATTTGGTACGTCCCTATCTGCCTGCCCCAGAGGATGAACATCAAAGTCTATATGATTTACCTGTGTTTCAGGAGGTGGAGTGATGTTAATTAAATGACCTAAACCTAATGCTTCCAAAAGAGTAGCTCTGTGAGCAGGAGAATTCTTTAGTAAGTCTAAAAATGAAATGTGTGAGAAGGTTTTTATTAGGTCATTAGTTAAATCATAGGCACCCACAGGTTTTTCTACGATTTGTTGGATGTTATCCATTTCTGGCAGGTGGCTTGGACTTGGCTGAGAGAAATACTCTCGTGTCTTTGTTATAGCTTCGATGGGTAATTCAACGTCTAATTCTACTATACCGACTACTTTAGGTCGTGGCTGACTTCCTAGTTGTGGCACAACTAATGGATTTAGCGAGGTCGAGGCTTCATGATCATTGTTTCCTGTCATTACACCCTTGTTCGTCCTAGTTAGATTTAGCCTGTTGTTATCATGATTTGGGAGTGGATCATTAAAGATCTTCAGGGGTGCATTTTGAGGGGAAACTGCCCCTAAAAAAGTATTTGATGTTGGTGACGTAGGATCTGCCAAGAACATATCCATGAAAAGTTGTCTTTGTTCATCTGGCAAGCGTTGCATGAATTTATTGTAGTCACGGCACGTTCTAGTGTCATGGCCCCGAATTTTGTGGAAACCACAATACGAATTAGGATTGTAATTCCTAGTTTGTTGGTTTGGTGTGTATTGTGGCCCAAAATTTTGATCAAACCATTGTCTGATAGGATTGAAATTTCACGTTTGTTGTCTTTGGTTTGAATTCTGGTTTTGGTACCTAGTTGAATTCTGGCTTGGACCCTGTATGGGATTTTTCCGTTGTTGTTGTTGTGGATGGTTAAAATCCACTGCATTGATTGTCGGGGTAAAGTTGTTATTTCATTGGTTGTGTATTTGTGATGGAGTATTGACAGCATTTGCTTTCTTAGGCTGGTCGGTTACTCCATTTGTTGTTACACCCCGATTTTTATTAAGGATTTTGGGTCCTTGGTTGACATTCGTGGTAGCAGGATAAGTTGTAGTGTTCTAAAAGGATGTGAATAACCTCCCATTTGTTCCATATGTTTTGCGACCACTGTCAATTGCTGCTTGATCTATTCGAAGAGCACTCTCAAGTACTTCATCGTAAGTCCTTAGTGGAAATTTCTGGACTTCTTCCTTCACTTCTCTGCTGAGAGAATGAAGGAATAAATCACATAGTTCCATTTGATCCATATTGGGAGCACTCACCGAAGAATAAAGAACTGTACGCCACCTCTGGATGAAATGGGTGACAGATTCATTGTGTTCTTGTTTGATGTGTAAGAATTCTCTGATTCCTGTTCTTAATAATTTGTTCATGTCAAAGGCCTTGATGAACTCTGAAACAAGTTGTTTGAACGAGTGGATGGAAGCCTCAGGTATTCTATAATACCAATCGAGAGCGATGCCTTCCAAGGTTTTTGGGAATATTTTAGCGATAACCCCATCCCATGGGAGTAGTTCTCGAATGGCCGTAGTGTAAGCTTTGATATGTGCGTTCGGATATCCCTCACCTTTGTATTTGGGAAAATCGAGAAGAGTTCTTGGAAGCATAACGCTTCGTATGGTGAAGTCTAAGGGCTCTTTCAAATATTCTGAGTAAGTCCCTATCGCATATGTTTCGACCATTGATGGTGCCTGCTGAGGAAGCGGCATTGGAATGGGTTGTTGATATGGCGTAGCGTATGCATTAGCAGGGGCGTAAGGAAACCCCTGTGTTTGAGCAAACATGTTGGGAGAGGAGAACACATCCCCTTGTGGTGATTTGGAGTACATGTTTAAGTAAGACGGGGTATTGTCTAGGAATGGATTGTTTTGTACTAGACCGGGAGGAACGGTGTTAGAGATGGTGGGTCTAGTTGGCGTTTGTTGTGAATACTGAGGAGTCATGCCTAACGTGCCTACTCCTATGAGGAGATCTACTTGGCTAGGATGGTGTGGAGGATTGGAACTTCCGGCTTGTATGAATTGAGAATGGTGATTTGCTTGAGCAAGTTCTAACCCTCTAACCTTTTCTATTAGAGTTGAAATGACTTCATTTGGTGAAGTCACGATATTCTGCCTTGGTGGTGTTTGTTGTATATCATGGTGTTGCTATAGGCATGTGATATCCTGTTATGAACTGATCGGTGTCCTGCCAAGTTTCCCCGTGGGTACTTCCTATATGCAGTGGCATAGAGGTATTTTCTTGAAAAGAGACTTCGGGTTGTGTATGTAAACTCCCTATGAGTGGGTACATACTCTGAAAGCGTTGTTCATTCCTGGTGTAACGTACCGAATGTTCATCATCTAAAGCCTGATATGGGTCTGATTGTCTACTAATTTGTGGTCTAAGTAGTACCTGAGGGGATGAACCAGATTCTCCGGTGAACATGTCATTTTGTTCGAGCCTGAAGGCTCTGTTTGTTGCATTTGAGCGAGTTGTTCCAACTCCTCTGTTTGGAAGGACGAGCTATATCTAATCCTTGGAGTTTGTGTTGATAATTAATTATCTGAATAGTTGTCACCCCATACTGAGAGTGAGGGTGATGATTGTCTATTATGTTGGGCGTAGTATGCCTCAAGACCCAAGAGGGGTCTGCCATATGCATCAAATCCCGACATATTCGGGGGGTATATGAATACCCGCAGAATAATGGGAAGGAGCGAAGATGAAAGTTAATGAGGTGAAAAAAATGACTTTGGACCAGAAATATAGGAAAGTTCACGTCACGGTTCACCAATTTTGTACGACGGAAAAGTGACATGAGAGCGTGGGAATCTACAAGTAACTCTTCCTCGCACCTGACCTCCCGAGGTCGTGCCGAGACAGCCGGTGGGGATGGAATATGTATGGGATGTAGACAAACTAGTTAGGCAATCTAATGTCTTCAATACGCACTAGTGGAATTTGTGAATCTAAGGCAAAGAAGGCCCTTCTAACCTGAACTGGTGTGATAGATCGATCAACAAGGATGACTGCTCGAAGGCTCCAATCAATATCGAGCTCTGGCATGATTCGGTCTATTGGTTGTGGAATACATGGAAAGTGACCCGGGATAGTTTCGTGTATATCCCCAGATAGGGTCATAAGGTGGATGATGGATATAATTATTTCTATGGGCGGTTCTCTGGCCTAGTCCAGAATTCCTTAGCTTTGTTAGCTGTTGTGTCTAGCAAAGATAATTGTTCAATGATGATAGGTGGAAGTGGAGTAGATCGGAATACTAGTGTGCATAGGCTAGTGTCTATGTCTAATTCTCCTATGGATTCGTTAGGCTGCGGGATTTGTGGGTCACAACCGTAGACTCGTGGTTGTTGTGGACCTGCTATGGTCATGCGTGGAATCAAGTCCTAATCCCTAGTATCCAGTAATCGTATGCTTTCTCAGCTTCTATGTTTAGAATCAATAGCTGTGTGATTTTCTCAGAATATCTCACAGGCGTTCGTGCAACCTGAATCCTTAAGCTGGTATCTATATCTGTAAGAGTATCCCCTGCGTCTGGCTGTGGAACCAAAGGATCAAAACCAAAGGTTTGTTCTCTTTCGAACCCCCCTACAGTAATATGGATGTGACCTAGGGTAATCTGTAGTTTGGTTGATTCGACCAAAACGTGTGTGCTTGGTCGTCTTCTACGTTTAACCCGCTCAACTGGGAATTGATTTGTTGTAAGCTTACCATTGTTCGGAAGACTTGGATCCTAAGATTTTGGTCTATATCAGTTATTGCCATGATGAGATTGGGCTGAGGCACGATTGGCTCGAATACGTATTCCCTGGGCTCCCTAGGTCCCGTGATTGTCATACAAAAGCAACAATGTAAAACGGACTACAACAAAATGAAATTTAACTATGTGAAGTATATCTATAACATATATGATTTCTCTATTTTTTTTGTGTTTTCTGATGAATTATATGAATTTAGGAAAGTAGCTATTTAAAATATCTAGAATTGATAGCTAAAATAATAACTAAAAACAAACAAAATAACCGAGTGTAGCTATTTGTCTGTGTAATTTGTAGATCTATTCTAAACAATGAAATAGCTTATCTAATCTATTTGCAAGACCCTCGATCCTACCTCAGAAGTGAGGAGTGAATCATAGTTTCTCGGAAACTATCAATCCCCACAGCTTCCCTGGCAATATCGAGAGTAGAATTAACTGAAATAAAGCAATTAACTACTCTATTTGATATGATTCTAACTAGAACTTTGAAAGCTAGAACCTGGATTCTACATAACAGTGGCAAATCTGATGGTGTGTGTGATCCTGTCCCCTCAGTGCGATCTCCTCATTCCTTCGTGTTCACGTGGATCTAGAAAAGCGTGTAATGCTAGCATCAACAGAAGTAGATATTGGGATAAAGGCAGCTCAGAATACAGACCGAATACAATGCGAGTAGGAGAGAGATAGCGCAAGAGTACAGAGCTTGGCTTATGCAATTCCTAGCGGGATTTATTGTGAGTCATGCAACATAAAGCATCCAGAACCTGAAACTATCTTGTTTGAAGAACAAAACCTGCAAATTTTAATGGCTTCCTACTGAAAACAAGCTATTCTACTCCAATGGATTGGATAAAATGATAACGGCAGTACTTACACAAGATGGATATGTGGCTTACTAACTGCAAAACAGTGCTAACTAAGCATGTAATGAACTAAACTATGTATCCTAAGCAAAATAAAAGACTGAACTACTGAAATGAGAAGATGAGAAATGAATTGAGGGGCCATTTGCTTGAGCACAAGCCATCTATTTATAGCATTTGCATTTACCCAAGGTAAAAGCCAAATAGAACTCTTAAACTATAAACAATGGCAAAACACTATTCCAGGGAACTAGAATCATAAATGCAAGCTTATGGTGGTGAAAGAAAGCTGGTAAAATGTTGAATTTATGTGAGTCGTGTTAAAAGAGCTTTCTGGAAAACGTGTAAAGGACCGCCACCCTGAGCAGGGCGGCGGTTACAGGACCGCCGCCCTGTTTAGGGTAGCGGTCACTAGACCGCCGCCCATTTAGGGCGGTAGTTTCGTCACTGAAGAGAAAGAGGCCAAGAAAAGAGGGGAAAAGGGAAAAACAAAGCACGCGGGGGGCTAAGCGCGGTCGTGCGGGATGTTAACGCATACTTTGAGAGCTTTTCTGGATCCCGAACACCTTGCGAGGAGACCTGTATCATCATTGGGGCACATGTCACGTTAGTTTGGCAATACAGTACCTTACAATTTTGGGTACGTATAGTGGCCCATCACAAGACCACCCCTTATCACCCCCAAATGATTGTAACTATTGAGGCATTTAACAAGATATTAAGCCACACACTAACCAAAATTTTTGATGTGGGGAGAAATGATTGGGATGACAAGGTATCAGCCATTCTATGGGCATACAAGAGAACCTACAAGGGATTGAACAAGGCCACACCATTCCAATCGGTGTTTAGCATGGAGGCTATTCTTTCGGTTGAATTCATGCCACCATCACTGCGTATTGCGCGTGTAGGAGGGTTAGCTGATGAACAAGCAATTCAAGAGTGTGTGGAGAAGTTAATACAACTAGATGAAAGTAGATCACCTGTTAGATGGAGTCAGAAGATTGAAAAGGCTAGGAAGAAGGCATGACATGATCATCATATCAAAAAATTAAAAAATTGAGGTTGGGCAGATGGTTTTGTTTTATGATTCCAAGTTTCTGCACCATCCTAGGAAACTCAAAGTCCCTTGGATGGGCCCATATATTGTATCTTATATACTTGATTCAAGCACTTTCCAGTTACAAGCGCTGGATGGAATGTGGTTACCATGCCATTTCAATGGGAGTAGGCTAAATCCCTACTACAAATAAGTCTTACTTATGTTTATAAATAAGGAAATATTGCCATTTAGCCTAGGATTTCGTTTCATGCATTTATTTTCCTTGTGGTTCCTCTTCCCATTGCTCTTTCCCTTTCTTTTTGTTTTTTGTTTGTGCCTAGTGCGCCAGTAGCCACTTATTATTTTCAAAAGGTTGTGTATGTGTAGAGGACCATGCATCTATTTTTTGTGGGGTGGAGTAATGAAAAGTAAAAATAGAAGCTGATAGTACTTGTGTTTCGGTGGCCCAGATTGAAGGATGAAAAATGCGTAGTGTAGAAGAGTGCACGTAGAAAAGGTGGACATAAGGAAGTTTGGTGTCAGGATAGCTTTACATAAAACACATACAAAGGATGAGAAGTGCAAGAACAACATGAGGTAGGCGAGGGAAAAAAATCAGTTTAAGGACAGAAGAAGTTCCTTCGGCATTGCATGTGCGTGCATGAGGATCTTCGGTTAGTTAAGGATTTTTGTACGTTAGAAGGTTGTAAGGGTTTTTCACACAGGATTGGGCATGGGGGTAAGAGCGCTTAAGGTTGGATTTATTGAAAAAATATGCCTTTATTGCAAAGATACATTAGTAGGTGACATAGTATTTATTGCGGAAGATAAGAAAAAGCTATAAGTAGAAGGTCATGATACATTGTTATTACATTACATTGTGATACTGAAGAGCTCTTGGGAACTAGGGCTTCCGTGAGAAGTTGCGCAAAATGAGATTGTGAAAAAATGAGTGCATGACTAGTGTGATTTGTGAACCAGGGTGGAATAAAAAGTTCACAGGTGTAAAGGAGAGGGTTGTTAGAGTTTTTGAAACCCGTAAGTACGCCATCTTGTAGAAGGAAGGATTTTTCTAAGGTTAGGGTTCCGCAGCTAGGGCATGGGAGTAAAGGGATTTTTTACGACGTTAAGCTAAATATTTGAGAAGAGAAAGGAAGAGGAGGAAGGAGGAATTTGTTTTAAGTAACTTGATGAAAAGATGACACCAAAGAAGGAAACTGTCTCACCAAAGAAGGGAAAGGGAAAAGGGAAACAGACTACTACCACCAGTTTCAACGAGCAGTGGTATGTAGAGATGCAATACCCATATGACATGTTGCTTAGGAAGGAATGGGTATACCATGTAAGGAAGATGGAAGTGAGTGATTACAACCATCACAAAATCACCACCAAGGAGGAGATGGCTTTAGAACTAGTTTTCCCGATAGAGAAAAGGACACCAAAAGGGATGTCAATCTATAGTGATGAAGTCAGGGTGAAGATGGAAAATACCAAGTTGCTGCAAATCTATGAGTTTCCCTAGTTTGGCAAGCCCAAGCGACTATACCAATGGCTGATGTCACACGTGCATGAGGACCATTTCTACTTTCACAGGATGAAGGATGTGCATAACCCCTCAACTAATCTCTAATTTTATAGGCATTTCCTGTTAAGGGTAGCCACTAGATGATGACTTTAGATGATGACTTGTAGGACAAGAAATCCCCTAAGGAGACAGTCCAGGATTATGATTCTAATAAGGGTTCATGCTAATTTGATATCTCTAATATCTCTAACCCATTGATGAGGATGGTCATGCACATGGTATCCAAGATGAATGGACAAGAAATGCTGGACACAAATAAATAAGGCTTGGTTGAATATGTGTTGAAATTTTTTAGAAGGAACCATCTAAACCTGTCTACCTTCATTGTAGAAGAAATCATCAGTACCATGCAAGAAGGAGAGAAGATCATGTTTGGAAATGTCCTCCTCACCATTCTTTTATCAGAAATTAGAGTGCTTGATGGGCCAGAGAATTTTGTATGGGAATATCTAGATGAAGACCCTTCCCCTACGAAGAGATTTAAAAAGTACACTTGTGATACCATGACATCCTCCCACAAGGCGCGCCTGAAGAAATGGTACAAGTGGATGCACAATGTGTTTGGGGCTGAATGGAGGATACTTGAACAATTTCTAGTGCTAGTGCAAGGAGAGGCCGAGTTTGCTATTTACCAACACTATTGCATTGGCATTTTCACATTAAAAGATGCGACAAAGAGCCCATGGTGTAAACTACCTTTCTCTTTCACTGCGCAGTATTTCCAAGCAAGGGTCAATCATTTCAAGGAGGTCCAAAATACTAAGGTTTCAACCTCAGGGAGGTAGACCTAGGACCACCGCGACATACAAAGGAAGCTAGTATACCCCAAGAAGTGCACTTATGTAGAGAATTATGTCTCCCATGAGGTGCACATGACAAAACCTATGATACTTCCAATTTCTAGAAGGACCGTAACAAGGGTATACATGTGTATCAAGACCAAGTATGAGAAGGGAACATACTAGGAGAATGATATCTCCATCCCAGAAGACCCCACTGAGAGGAATAAGATTGCACCAAGGAAGAGGGAAAGAGAAGAGGAACCAAGAGAAGAAGGCATCAAGTGTGAAAACATCACAATCTATGGGTGTGTAGGAGTCAGACGTGCCAAGCTGAGCACATATGCATGCAGGAATAAGTCCCTCATTAAGGAAAAGGAAAAATCACTTAAGGAAGAGGCACCAGAGTAAGAAGAGCCTCGTACACAAGAAGAATCACCAAGGAAGGAGTCACCTACTGAAGAATAAGAGTAGGAAGAGTCTCCTATACTAGAATAACCTTTTAGGAAGAAGTAGAAGGTAGTAGAGAAGGAAGAATTCGATGAAAGAGAGATCCTGGAGGCCTACAAAGGTGAAAGGGATGACAACGAGCATAAATAAGCTCAAGACCATCCTGTGAATGATGTACATGACTCCGAGGATGAAGAAAATGAAGAAAATAATGGGGATTAGGAGAGGCAGCTCAAGGAAAAGGGGAGAGTGAGGAAGTGAATACTAAGAATCAAAGGACCCCAAACCTCACCAAGGAGTAGATAGAAGATTCCACAGAGAGAGAAGTAACAGGCATAATAAATGATTTGGTGGAGTAGGAGGTGGAGTGAAATGCTGAACAAGTTGGTCAAGGAGATAGAAGTAGGAAAGCATAGGGAAAGATAATGGGAGCATGGGTGGAGATCCCCCCCCCCCCCCCCCCCCCCCAGCTTAGCAATAAGATTTCCAAAGGAAATGAACACAGGAGGAAAGAGTGTGGTAGTAGAACAAAGCAGTAGGGAATGAGATATATTAACAATCCAAATAAGGAACTACGCACACACTTCCAAGGTATAGTTCCTAGAGAATAAATCCTTACATGGTCTTCATTCGATGAAGAAGGTGGGTACCCGCGAACGAGGAAGATGCTATCTTGGGATTTCGAGTCCCATGTCAATGAGCTTGAGTTGGAGGTAAACCAAGGAGTACTGATGAAGATACAAGAGACCAAGGGAGTAAAACCCTTAGTAAACACTCAATAGTTATCCATGATGAGTAAGTATCCAACACACTTGAACAAGGTATCAGTTGAGGTAGAATAAGGAGAGACTCTTCAAAAGGAATGATAGGGTAAGGTTCCTAGAGGAAGAATTGGAGAAGAAGAAATAAGAACCTTATTAGAGAAAGAATTGCAAGGATCTAAAGCATGAGGATCTAATCAACACACAAATAAGGCACAAACTAAGGGAGGAAATGGTGAAGGTACATGAGGTGTATAAGAAAATTAAAATGATCATAGACACCATCATCTTAAAACACCTCGACCTAGCACCACCTGAGTAGAAGTATGAGTCAACCTTGAAATTCTTGGAAGACTTAACACACAACCTTACCATGGAAAGGTGTCCACTCACCTTAGAATCAGTAGAAGAGGCATTGGCATTCTCGAAGGAGGAAGAGAAGAAGAAGATTGGGGAAACATTCACTTGATATTCCAAGCTCCTTTCCACCATATAAACCATGTCACGCAGATGAATGAGGCCATGTATGATAACTACACTAAATGAGATAGGGTAGCAAGCATACTAGTTACTACATATGAGGCGGGTCTGAAGGAATACCAAGATAAAAATAAAGGAAATAGGGAAGAGTAGGATAAGATCCTAGCTGAGGTTGAAAATAATATGGAGGTAATTGAATCCTTGTGAGGTTCAATCAAGAACCAGCTTAAGGATTTGTATCCCCAGATCACCCGTAGGATGAATGCATTGGATGACCTTAGTAAGCAGCTAGAAGGAATTGTAGATATGCTGAATGCCAAGGGTGATGAATTAAGATTTTGAGGAGGTAAGAACTCTATTGGGTGACTTACTTCAATAGACATAAGGTGAATTAGATGCATGGGAGAAGATTGGGATGAAAATAAGGAAGTATTTCCCCCTCCTCTTGCTGCATTAGCAGATTTTCCTATTCTTTATTCTTCCATTCTTCATTATTCTCATTCTTTCACTTCTTCATTCAATTTTTCTAGGTTCCACCATTTTTTATTCTTTGAAGGAATCAGTATGTTTCTGATGATGGAGAAAAATCTTAGTGTGGGGTTATGTTGGGCCTTGAATTATTGACAAAGTACCAAAGGGCACATGAGCGCACGAGGGACCAATAAAGAAGAAGGGTGCACGTGGAGAAGCACACAAGAAAAGGGTTGAATAAGGATTTAGGAGAAACCAGAGCATACGTGCACAAAAGGCAATACATAGGGTCCAAGGAATTATCCATATTCAACATTCTAAAGGAACTTGAAAAAAACATGACTTGACTAGGAATGTTGAGTGGATAAGGTGTCAACTTGGAGACTTAGTGGTTAAGGAAAGAATATTACATACATAGAAGGTAACCGAAAGAGATCATTATAGAAATTGGAGATCCCGGAATAAAATAAACATGCACCATTGGAGAAACACATTGACACTTGGCATCTGATCTGATCCTAAAGGAAGGCATGAAAGAGGGTGATTGGAGCTATAAAGGAAGAATCTCGAAAACAGATAAGGGGGACCTGAAAAGAAGAGTTAGATGCAACTCGAGGCAGTGCGACCATGAGGAAATGCAAAAGGTATGTAATAGTTATAGTAATGTAAGTTTAGATCACTTAGTGTTATGGGATCTGGGGGATGTAATATGCCTCTATATGGTATTAGAACAAGTAATGAGGGTTGTAATTGGGAGGGCATAGCTAGAATATCACTCCAGAGGAGATATCTGTAAGAGATGATTCCGAGTCCTTTTAGTTGATGAATGGTTTATAATGACCTCTTTTTGATTGTAATATGGCTACTAGACTATTTTAATGAATATATAACTAAGGATCTCTTCTATACATCATGTTTAAAGGAGTAAACCCTCTTCTGTAAAATGGTTATCATCACAACTCAGATCTATTTCAAAATGTTTATTACTGATGCTTAGTTTCTGTAATGCACTAAGTATATGGAACTATTAGATTCCTTTCTTCTTACATGCTTATCTAAGTGAATGCAATTCCATTCTATAAATCATCCTCTAAAAATGGGAAGAGATCTTCTCACAATGCTCACATAAAGGAGGGGATTTGTGTGCCACATGTGCCTTGGCTAAGCACCCAAAGCTCGCTCAGTGATAGGCCGACACACATGGGATTAGAAAGGTTGTACTAAGGGTATATGAAAAATGACTACATCCTCCCTAGAAGACATACATACTTTCTTTAGAAAACATGAATCAATCTGATGATTCTTTCCAAAGTTTACCTATCACACTCATGTCATAAATAACATACTTCAAAATTCTACCAAAATAGTATGGACCAAATACCATAAAAAATATTTTGATAATATGAAACACTCTTTATCCTCATTACTCACCCTACAACCTCATTCACTAGATATAACTTTACTATAATATAGCTCTTCTACTTTGGTGTCTATAGGGGAAATGTTAGCATAAGAAGATGAAAATGGAAAGGATATTGTCATCTATCATGTTAGTCAATCCTTACTAAATTATGATACACATTATAATTTCATTGAACGGGATTTCCTATCTATATATTACATATCCATGAATTTGTGTTACTATATCTTGTATCAGACTACCTACATTATTATCCATATAGATCCATTAAGGAAATTTTCCTCACATGTTATTCTCCATAATATCTTAGAGAAAATGGTCCATGAATCACACACATATTATCATAAAAATCTACATCCTACATTATGGGCCTACCAAACCAATGTCTGTATGAACACTGCAGAAACCCCATTCTCACTCAAATATAGAGATAAAGTAGTCCTTTCACTCGAGGTGAAACTTCATTTTCTCTATATCTACCTTCATAGTATCTTTCCAAATAAGGAAATCCATGAAGTGTGTATCCATGAAACTTTACCTATTAGAAGAATTATATGACCAATCATATACTCATAATTGAAAACACAAAAACCACTTCTCCAAATAACAGATCAAGGTTTTTCATCTGTGTACTTTTGACGTGGGTGACCTTTTCCTTAAACTTGATTATACACATGAAAAAGAAGTAAAATATGATAATAAATGATGGGTTCCCCACCTCATTAAAGATATTATATATCTTAATACATATCATCTTCAAACCAACAAAAGGACATATCTTTAAAGAATAAAAAATTTCCCAATTCATCAAAAAATTCCATGCATAAAGGATCTTAGGAGTTTTGGTATTTAGTTACCATCTCTCATACTTCATTCTCAAATTCACTACTTCATCCACCTTTTCCTTTTCTTCAACACTGACACCATTATCAACATTTCATCTTTATTCCTCCGATCATTTCCATTGGATCATTGTTGTACTATGCGTATACTTTCTTAGACTTATGACCTTTATTGGATTTATGTACCTATATGAAAACCTTATTCTTATAGAATCTATCTCATGGTTTTTTACACTTTTTAACATTTATATCAACCTTTTGGGATAATCATCCATATTCTATTTACTAACACCTTTAGATTTATGAAATTTTCTCATTATATCTTCTACCATATAGTTTTTTGTGCTAATAATCATTGTTACTCGCCACTTGGCTAGATATTTATGACATATTGAAACTATGACACGATATATGTCCCATGGGCCCCTAACTAGGTGATTTACGTATTATTTTACTAATGATCCTCTAGTGTTTATGTTTAGTCTTTCTTTGCCAGGGTTCTTACAACATCAATTATACCCACACATGGTAGGATGAGTGATGCTATTAAGTACACATTAGTGGGTATATTTAATTTCAAGTGGTCCTTTATTAATTTCAACATTCCCTTATGTACTTAATTTCTCTTTTTTTGTTACAAAATATTTCATTCTATTGACCACCCCATTTTTTATATCATGAGATGCATTGATCAATAGTTAGAGCATATGTATACACCTTATTTTCATTTTAAAATTTCATACGTGTTACTAACAATTCCTTTGTGTAGATGACGGGTCATTGATGCATCTATTTCTTGAGCGGGTACCTTAAGGGGCATTCCAAGAATGGGGGTATGACTATTCACATGGTCCATTATGGGTTAGAGACAATACATAGAGAGAGATGTTGCTATATTTTCCTCTATTTAGTTACCCTTTTCCTTATTTTTTTCCAACACTAGCACTCCTGACACTTTCTTGTATCTGACTTCATCATCGATACCTTTTTGACTTATTATTTCTTGATCCATGACATATTGCACCATTTTTGAGATTTAGATATCATTTTTCGATACCATTTCCCATGGGTAATGGTGTCCATTTTTAGGTTTCCCTTGGATGAAATCATCACTTGCAGGTGATGGTGCTAGGTATATATGCACACCATGCTCATAAATTCATAAGGAAAGAAGAAAGATCATAAGAACTATCCATATGTTATGCTCTTTTACACCATCTTCACATCTACTCACTTTTCTCTTGGTTCATATTGCATTTGAATTGGATTACACACTCTTCTTGATTGTTGGATTACTTTTTCTACTAAGTCATCTATAATTATTCTAAGACTAGAAAATTTGTACTCTTATCTACCCATAGTGATTATCTCTTGGTGTACTGCTACTCTACAGATGTCAATGCATCAAGGACCACCCCAAAAGTAAGTTCTCTAACTCTTTTGGTAATTTTACATAGATTAGTTCATATCCCTTCCACATTTCTCTATGCTAGCTTAGTATTGTATGTACATCAGTGCTAATTACATAGTGATCTTATATGATCACCTCCTTAGCTTTCCTTTCCTTTATTTTATTTATATTTTAGTTATATTGTATTATTGTAGATTGTGCATGCCTGTCTTATCTTCTCATAAATCTACACCTCTACCCCCATCAATCGATATCCTAGAACGATACTCTCTGATAACTTGAGTGTGAACCTTGGAAACCCTAGGTTGACCTAGTGTATGGATTACTACCCTCTAGATATGTGACATTAGCACTTGTTGTATTCCCTTTAAATCAATCAATTGTATGTCGATTCATGTTTTTATATTATTCATTTCCTCATACCCTTTAATAATGAAATACTTAGGATTGAAATACATTGAGACACATTCATGGCCTACCATATATACATATTTCATATACCATTTCCTCCATCATTTGAAACTCTAAAATTTGAAAAATATAAAAGGAAATAACAACTTAAGAGAATGTGAGAATGAGGATCAAGTGGGGTGGCATGCACATCAAACAAGTTACACTCGGACATAAGTGGGACATAGTTTTATGTAGTAATCAATAATTAAACCACCATGAAATGTTCGTACAAAAGAAAAGGGTCTAATTATTCTCATAGATAAGAAAAGAATGTATAAATAGGAGTATTCTACAACTCCCAATATAAGACCCATCATACTTCCACAAGGGAGAAAGGGTTACATTCCAAATATGGAAAGTAACTCTTGTATAATGTAATGACATGTTTGGAAGATTCTATGACATAATATATCATACCCTAAAGACACCTAAGACCTATGATCTCACTTATGTGATATGACTCACCAAGTGAAGTGGAGAATACCTCAATATGACAAGGTAAGTACCTCAAACAAATATCCCCCCTTTATTGTAACTTAGGATGTGGCGTCACAAGTCCAAAAATGAGAAATGGGTCCTAGAATATATGCCTGATGAGGGTACATATATACAATAAGGATCCTCAAGTAATGGATTAAAAATCAATGAGAAAAGAGCTAGATGGGTGACAAAAATCATGGAGTATGATGTAAATATTAAAACCAAAAATCTATTTAGAGGTAATGGGATCTATAGGAAGCTTGCAAAGGATGCAAAAAATTATCATGAAACTTCATTTTTTTTAGATGAAGAACATCCATGTGTTGAACCCGAGTAAAATGTAAACCCTAGCACATGCAACTAGATGGAGGACATGGTAACATTTATCTCTTCTGGGTCATACCCTCATGGTCTGAAAAAATCAAAGATTCGACATTTGAGGATGTAATCTATTCCATATGCATAGATTGATGGTGTTCTCTTTAAAAGAAACATTGATGACGTGCTACTGAGACTTATTGATGGCACACATTGAAAAATTGTTAGCATAATTTCAAGATGGATTCTCTGGTGGACACTTCTCTGCAAAGGAAAAAATGATGAAGATCATTAAGGAAATATACTTTTGGCCTACCCTCTTCACAAATACACACAAATGGGTCATGAAATGCAAACATTGCAAATTCTTTGTAGGGAAAATGAAACTAGCAATGCTTCCACTCTGGAAAATCCAAGAGGATCATCCTTTTGCGTAATGGGGTCTAGACTTTATTGGCATGATCATCCCACCTTCAAGAACTTCCCACAAGTGGGTGTTGATAGCTATGGATTGCTTCACCAAATGGATAGAAGCTATCGCATGCTTAATGAATCAACTGAGTTAGTCATTCTTAACTTTTTCGAAGGCTTTGTAACAAGGTTTGGTGTTCCTCATACCATTATCTCTGATAAAGAAAAATCCTTCCTTGGTACTAAATTTTTTGATTGGTTGTTTTCCCTCAGGTTCTATTTAAAGACTTCTTCCAACTACTACCCTCAGGGAAATGGTATGACAAAGTAAACTAATAAGAACCTGATCAGAATCATGAAGTAGAAAATGGATATCAACCAGAGGAAGTGGCAAACAAAGGTGTTCCACGCACTGTAGGTAGACATAATAACAATGAAGAAGACAATAGGAACTTCGTCATACAATATTTTTTTATGGTAAGGAAGCTAGGCTTCCTCTATATCTAGAGTTCCTTCATTAGAGCTCGCCCAACAACTGGAGTTTGAGGGTGCAAATCAGAGAGAAATTAGAATGGCAGAGCTGGTTAAACTTGAAGAATTGAGAAACTCTACCATGATCAATTTAGAAAAACATAAAATATAAAAAAATTAGTGGTTTGATAGGAAACCTATACCTTAGGATTTCAAAACGGGTGATCTGGTCTTAAAATGGGATGTTGATAGAGCTAAACTTGGGTGCCATTCAAAGTTTCATGTACTTTGGATTTTCCCATATACCATCAGTTCTTACAAAGAGGATAAATCATTCAAATTGTATCATCTTGATGGAAATACACTATCAACCCTAGTCAATGGGATCCATCTCAAAAAAATTTCATTAAAGTCTTTTACATCATTGTACATATTAGAGCAGTTTCAATTCCTTTGTTTGTACATAGTTCTTTCCTCTCCCGCACACCCAAGCACATGCTCTTTTATTACTTCTAGGATGTTAGTTTGGTTAAGGGAGTGTCTAATAATTTTTAACAATTTTCCAATCCCATAAATTCAAAATAGAACATCTTTACATGAGAGTGGTAGCTCCATTAAGAGTCAGACAATATTTTCAAGTGACTTCAGGGATATCCTTCGAGTTACAAATCAGGATTCATGTTTTCATACAGAATCCATGCCCAATGGATGTTTCTAAGGCCAATGATCTCCTTCATATAGTAGGAACATGGCCCTAAAATTCACCAAATTATTGTCTAAAATAACCACCCTAGTTATTTAGGCAACTTGCAGTTCCATTCTGACTCTGACATCAAGTTTTTAGGTTACACCCCCCTGATTGTATACTTTGGTGCATTTACATATCTAGAATTCCTCACATGCCTTGGCACACCCTTCTTCCACTCCCATTGTGCTTCATTTTCCCTCCACTTTATCCTACATGCTTCCTCCTTCCTTATTATTTCATTTACTTCAATTTTACCTTCGACATTCACCCCTTTCGTGCCTACTTCCATTCCATCAGTCTTGTACCCTTCTTTGTGCACTTCTAAGAAATTTTATTCCACTTTTGGCTAATTCCATAGATAATTTCCCATGCTTCCCCTTCTTTCATGAGTCTGGTGCCTCTTTTCTAACACTCTTTCCTCTTTCACTTTTCATCTTGCACAACTTCCCTCGTGCAAATGCTTTCGCGTGTCCTTATCTCGAACAAATCCACTTCTTCCTTGCATACTTTCATACCCTCATAGATATGTGAATTTCTTCACACTTCTCATGTTCCCTTGTGTGCATGCTCGCAGATCTCTACATTCCTCCTTTCACACCTCTTTCTCATGCACACACGCCCAATGTAATCCTTTACGCCAACTATTCAGTGCCACATGTTAGCTCATTAGTTGGAGTGTACAACACATAATCTATCAAAAAGTGCTAGCTATGTGCCAAATCCTCACATCAAATGAGATCATGACACGTGGCAGAAAAGAAAAAACTAATAAACAAATCAACAATCTGCTGAATCCTTCAGTAGATTAGAACACGCCATGTGTCTTGCGTGTTTAGTTTGCACTGCAAACTTCATATCACCATAAGTTCTACTACAAAGATCAGATTCTTGCACTTTTGGCTTTTTTTGAAAGCTGGTGGTATGGGCTACACGTTA
Organism: Taxus chinensis; assembly: GCA_019776745.2. Taxonomy (NCBI): domain Eukaryota; kingdom Viridiplantae; phylum Streptophyta; class Pinopsida; order Cupressales; family Taxaceae; genus Taxus; species Taxus chinensis. The sequence continues at coordinate 78,764,742 of CM034153.1, read as the reverse complement.
GTCCATTCAAAACTATATTTTGGAGGGATTTGGTAGGTGGAAATTAGGGAAAAGCATCTCAGTGATTAATGCACATCCAATAAATCCAACCACCCAAATTTCTTCATATTTGGTCTCTTTCTCTCCTTCATTCTTCTATAAATTGCATAGCAATGCTCATTGTAAAAGGTTGGAATATTTTGGTTTGCTAAAGGCATGGTTCAGAGAATTCTTCTTTTGCATTTTTGAGTTCAATGCCTTCAGATTTGTCTCTTTTCATGTGGATACTTTCCCCTTTTTTCATTGTGATTGACTATGCATTATTTGGAAGCAATAAAATATTGTTTTCTGGTTATTCTTTGCCTTAGCTTGCATTTTGTTGCCTCTCCTTTGCATTGTTGGTTTACTGTGCATTTTTATGTGCCTTGCAGGTTCCTTTTTTGATTTTTCTTCATGGAAATGACTGTGTAAATGTGTTTCAGACTATGGCACAGTTGTTTTCTCTCCCTGCGTGCATTTTCCTTCATTTTCGCTTAGCTAATTTTTTTATCCCCCTATTTCTGGTGCTATCACCTCTCTTCAACTTAGGTTTTCAGTTTCATGCATCTCCTTCTCACCCTGGTCCCTTGGAAGTGTAGAGTGGTGATAGGTAGCTGCATTTCCCTTTATAGGAGTAGCTTTAACGTTAGAAATATGTAGAGGAAGTCAATCTTCTCCAGAGGTCTATCTCAAGTGCAAGTACCACAACTTTGAGATAGTCCCATGTTGCCTCAAAACCCCATTTCATCCTTATTTGGGATGGGTGCAATTTGAAGCTCCAACAATTATTATTGGGAGGCTCATTCTTATGTAATATAGTCTATTGGCTAAATATTGTCTCCATTTCAAATTCATAATAGTATTATTATTAAATAATTATACTATGAAAATACATGCATAATTTAGGTTATGTATAAGTTTAAAGAGAATAATACATAATGAACTAGAAGAGGTTTTCATGAATTTCCTATCTGGTTAACTAATATAAAGGAGTATGAGAAGATACAAATCTCAATACTAGACCTTGTATGAGAGAAATATAGAAACAAGGACCTACCCTTTCTCATAAGGCACCCAAGGAATCTAAACAACTCACTCTCAACTTATAATTTAAAACATGTATGGTAATGATTTTTTCTCTTCTCCTCAATGATACCCTCATATTTTCATGAAAATAAACACATGTTTTGTAATCACACACTGAACAAAACACATCAAGTGGTTAAGCCAATTTAACAATGTTTAATAATCATTTCGATATAAACAAATTTCACAAATGTACACATACCATCATCATTTAATACCATGAAAATAAATTAATATGATCTAATTTTACTATTGAAACCCCCTTTATATTATATTAACAAATCCATAATATGGTCTAATTTTATGCTACATAATATAAACAATTAAATCATAGATGTTATTCAAAATATATTCAATTCGTTACATTAATACTTGAGTAACCCAAGTTTTATTTCTCAACACATCTGATGACATGGTGATGTAACCACAACCATTTTAAAGCAAGTTGTATTTCTCAAAGGTGTTGGAAAAACAGTGTCGGGTTTGTTAGAGCAGATCATAAAAAATGAAAACAATGTCAGGTTTGTATGATTGCCTAAACTGTGTTGTCACAATTATAAAAGGTTGGTGAATAACATTAAATGAGTGACTAACAAGCATAGTACAACATATTGTTGTTTTCCTTTGAAACTTATAACATACCTCTTTTTAATTGATGAGATAATTCATTTTTTTTTTCCAGAGCTTGTTGCACTTGACATCACCATGTTGAAAATAGAATAGAAGGCTAATGGATTTATTTAAAGCGATACAAACATACCGTATTTACAAGTATTTTCATTTCCTATTTATATACAACATAATGTTCAGTTATGAAAGACATTCCTTATCTTTTACTAATTATTTAAAGGGTTGATTGCAGACCAAGATAATGATAAGTAATTGTTTAAAGGGTCGTCCATTACGAAGCTCCTTGCTGAAAGAAACTACAACTGCAAAAATAACTATTTTTCCACGTGTGTGGTTGAGATCGGAGAAAAAATATGACCTTGCAGTGATTAGGGCCATCTGATGGTTGACAAAAATGAATAGTGGTAGCCGCCCTCCATCCAATATACAAATGACTGTAAAGAACGATTTCTACATAATGAAAATATTCCTGAATAAATATATATTTTAGTTATAAAAATATAAAACTTATTTGTATTTACGTGAAGAAACTATTGAAAATTGTATATAAAAATTTGAATTTAGAAAGAGATAAATTGTCAAGAATTTGTTTCTTGATAGATACGGTAATTTGAAATTCCAAGTCTGATTCTGAATTAAAAGTGATAAAACATAATGTGAATAAGCACCCAGCCCAGACCAATAATCAATAAACACATTAACATGATAACAATCAACTCATTCCCTATTAAAAATAAGTGTGTGCAATGTACTTCTTTTTATTATTATTATTATTTTAAATATTTTTATTTGATAGGCTACATTATGTGGGGAAGGCTTTTCCCATAAATATGTCTAATTCTAGATTTATGTGACCATTGTAAATGTTTTCATTGGAAAATCACGTTAGCCAAATATGTAAAGGTGACGTCCATGAAAAATTTGGTTTTTGTTTGTTTGACTACGAAGGTATATGCTCTCTTTTAGCGTGTACAAAGTGATGTAGAGTAGGCTTGTTCGTTGTGGCTTTAGAAAACCACATGGGAAGAAAGGAGAGACACCTTCATGGGGGTAGGTTGGTGTTTCCCATTGCTGCCAAATGTTGATCGTGATCCGGATGATAGTCAAATAGCCTCAATGGATTCCATTTCGAGAAATGGAAATTCAATACCACCATTGTGTTGGTTTTTCAGTGTTATTTAAGTTCAGTGAAAAAGTGTAAGTGCAGTCATTGGTGCATACTAGAGGTAAACTACTTGTGAGGTCAAACCATATAAGTAGGGATCACCAAACATCATCTCATTACTGAGTTGAGCTACTAGATAGTGGAAATCAGTGCGATCCAAGCCTAGACACTGTAGATAAATCTCGTTAATGTAATCCAATCCAAATTTGAAGTCTTGATACATATGGGAAAGTGGTTTGTGGAAGCCAAGTTGGGGGAAAACCCGTCATGGTGTATGTCAAGCCAAGGATAGAGCCCAAAGTATAGATTTTAATGTGGGCACCAAGGTGAAATATGGTGAGGGACAATAATTTAATGGAATCCTCAGTCGATCTTAAACTTTTTTGCAAAAATCAAAATGAGAAATAATTTTCTAGGTGAATTTTTGCTAATTATTGAATATTTAGGTTTCCAAAATTTACATTTGGAAATTTGGAGGACAAGTAAATAGCACCAGAGAATGTAAATTATTGAGCTTTAAGTTACTTTTTTGTCTTGCATCATCAAAAGTTTACAATAATTCCACACTTTTGAATTTATATTGCCATTACCTCAAAGAGAAATTGGCCGAAATTGTTTATATAAACACTAAATACAATTCTAATGGTAAACATCCAATTCCATTTGAATGAAGGGTAGAGCTCATAGACTCACTTTTCTTCACCCAAACATAATTGACATGAGGAAGTTATCATTCCTTTATTAGCAATAGACTTCTAATTACAGTCATCCAACTACATTCCACAACCAACCATCTTATTGCATTTTGGTGCTAATTGTCTACCACTGACCGTAGGATTTTTACAACCATTTTTTAGGTAGTCTAAAATTGCTCGCTATAGTATATTTCATAAATTAATTATAAGATGGCTTCTAGATATATTGATGACATGGCATGGGTTTTAAAAATAAAAAGGATAATATTATCTTATTTTAGCCAGCTAAAAAAATCTCACACAACTGGAATCCACTCCAAATATAGGTGTTAAATTACTAACAAAATATTTAATGCAACCTAGAATTCACAAAAAAAGGCTAGGCATGCTTGTTTATCACTTTCCCATTTACGCCATTCTATGTCTCTCTTCGGCTATTTTTGTTTTGAATTTTTCATTCTCATTCATGCGATTGTTTTTTTTAGGATAATGATAGCTTCTGACACAGTCACCTTATTTTTAATTTTATTTTGATTGGGAGAACCAAAAATAGTTTAATGTTTTTCATCAAAATGATGCAAAAAAACCTCGCTAATTAGTGCATATTACATTTTTTACATGGTTGTCACTTAGATATTTTAGGAAAATATATGAGGTTAACAAATTAATTCAAAACTATAAAACTATATTAAGAATTCAATTGTATGGTATTTATTTCCAATTATATACATGTTTCCATGTAGAATTAACCAAATGTAATGTCTTCATCATTTTATGGTATGTACATTGGAAGTTAAACATATCTTTGAGGCTTCGAAGATATAATTGGTTGTTTTGACAACCTATTTACGAAACCCCAATTATATTTCGAATTACATACATGATTCTACAAGTATATTTATATATCCATTATATAAATTCCGGATTTATTTATTATCATTTGTATCTTTTCAATATGATTTCTTTTCTATGAATAAACTCTACCATAGGAAACGTTGTCTACCCTAGCGTCTACTAGGCTATAATTATAATTTGGAAAAATCATTCGTTTTCCTTGGCCCCTTGTGGATCAGTTGTTTTTATATAGGCAACACAACATTTTTTTGGTCCTAGCGATCACTTTTGTTCTTTTTCAACTATTATATTCACAAAGATTAACAATTTAGATTTATAAAACATTTCATTATGAATATGATATATTTACCTTTAAGAATAGATTAGCGGCAACTAGGATGCAACGAGTAGATGGCGTCGCATGTAAAAACTTGTTTTATAGATTCTCAAATGCAATTTCGAGTTTCCATATTTTTTCATAAATGTAAAATAATTCTACCGGAATCTTATAAAACTTAGATAAAACTATACATTTACCTATATAACATATTAAAGATACAATTTTACATATATATTTATGTATCCATTATATAAACACATAATTTATTTGTTATCTTTTATAGCTTTTCAATATGATTTCTAGCAAAGATTAAGAATTTAGATTTATAACATAACTTCATTATGAACGTGATATATTTCCCTTTAGGAATAGCTTAGCGTCTGCTAGGGTGCAACGAGTAGATCACGTTGTATTTAAAAACTTGTAATATAACTTCTTGGTCACTAGTCCATGTTTCTTTTATTGTCCTATATGTAAAAATATTTTTTCATAATCTCATAATAAATATGGAATTCTAGACTTATAGTTGTGTAACACATGAAAAACACGATTCTAAACATACAAAAATTCATTATGAACATGATATATTTGCCTCTAAATATAGCTTAGCGGCCGCTACGGTACAACAAGTCTAAGTCTATACGTATACTATTATATAAATTCCAGATTTATTTTTTATCGTCTATATAAAATCCTTTTTTAATATGATCTAAATGAAAAAAATTGCCTACTTTAGCGACCACTGGGCTATAATTCGTATTTGGATGAAGTATTTGTTTACCTTTGCGGAGTTGAGGATAGATGAACTTTGTTATAGGCAACACAATTTTTTGGGTCAAGCGATCACTTTGTTATTTCTCTCGTGTTAAATACGCTTTGTTATTTTTAGGAAACACCTTTTTTTGGGTCAAGTGATCGCTTTGTTTACGTTTAAAAATAACTTAGCAGCTGTTAGGCTTCAATGATTATATCACATTGTATATCATCAAGACCTTACGGTGGTTTGGATTAAACAAATAAAATTTAAATATTTTGAGCTAAGCGGGTACTAGGTACTTCCACACTATAATATTTTGAGCTTAGTGGGCACTATAATCTATCCAGTTACCCAATTATATTTTGAGCTTAGTGTTTGTTAGCTTATGAAACAATATAATATTTGGATCTTATAAGTCTCTAGGTTTTAATAAAAGAAAGTAATATATTATAAGCATAGCGGCGGGTTGGCTATGTCAAAACATAATAATACAATCTTAGTGAATATTGGTATTAAGAGCTCAGCGGTCGCTAGGTTATGCCATAACATATTATTTGGGTATTCAATTCGCTAGGTTATGTATTACAAACATGATATGTTATTTTAAATTAAGATATTTCAATCTTAGTGCCCACTAGGTTATGCTACCACATAATCGTTAGAACCTAGTGGTAGTTAGGATTTAAAAACTAAATTAAGGTAACCTATTAAGAGCTTATCAACCGCTAGGTTATGCCACAATATAGAATTTGGGTATTCAATTTTCTAACTTATGTATCACAAAGAAGATATATATAAATTAGTTGAATTCATTCTATGATTTTTAGATTTTAAACTAGGATCTTTCAATGATAAGTATTCAAAAAAAGTACAAGAGGAACCAGTCCATGGTAAGTATTCTAGCAGTGGAATCCCATGATGATTACAAGCAACTTATCTTACTAAATATATGCCAAAATATGGGTAAGAGTTGTAATAAGCTTCACTTCGCCCACAAATTCTTTTTATATTTATATACTTTGTTATAAAGACATCCAGTCTGACCTTTAATAAAAAAACAAATGCATATAGGAAATATTATGATGTTCAGCCTCTCGGCTCCACCTCATTGATGATCTCGACATCTGCGCCCCCTTTACTTTGATCAGAGGAGGAGGATGAATCAACACAACATTATGAATATGTTTTCTGAGCTCAACCCTTGCACCATGTCAAAAATTTTCCTCCTCCCTTTGGAGTGGTTCAAGTCAAGCATTATATTACACATGCTCTCACAAATATCACCGTTATCTTCTTCTTTGAATTGCTCTGTGATCGACCATACCTTCTCGAGCTAATTTCTCATATTTTTGTTGCAAATTTTCTCGTTCATCTAAGAAGTAAATGATTCCCCAACATCCTTTCCTATCATATCTCTTCGCTTCTTCCTGTTAGGAGTACACTCCATGCTACCCAAGAAACCACCAACACCCATGTCACCATCACAGAGAGACATGAAGCACAATGAAAAAAAATGAAAAGAGGAAAGGAGTAGTGAAATGTCCATCTGGCTCGGAGATATAAATCCACCAGCGCACAACACATGAAATGAGGTAAGTGTGATAGTACCGAAGATCATCAATTAGATATCCTAATCATAAACATCATGCTTCCCATTAAAAATCTTAAATACCCAACGCCGTCTTACATGTCACATGCATTTAACCCTTAATCGATTTCGTCTATTAAATGAATAGAATCTATCGATGTCATAGATGACCATTAAATCTGCAAATGTCATATCCTCTTATCGCCGCAAAAAAAGGTTACCCCTCAGAATAATCTAACAATTTTTATTAGAATCTTATAAGTCACTACGTTTTAACAAATTAAAGTAAATTTTTATGAGCTTATCAACCTCTAAGTTAATAAACCATGTTAACTTTGGTGAAATGTATAGCAATCAAGATATGTATATATTAGTTGACTCTATTGTATGATTTTAAGATTTCAAATTAAGATTATTCGAGCATAGCACCCACTATTTTATGCCACCACAAAATATTTGCAGCCTATCAGTGGTTAGGATTTGATAAATTAAATTAAGATATTTTTAACATAGCCACCACTAGGTTATGCCACAACATAACACTAGGATCTTAATAGTCTCTAGATTTCAACAAAAGAAAGTAATAACTTAAGAATATAAATATTTTGAGCTAAAAAATCAATAATATTTAACAAACAAAAGAAAGACATTGATTTTGGAGATATTTATAGGAATCAAGACCAGTATAAATTAGTTAAATATTTTGTATGGATTTAAGATTTGGAATTAATATATTTCGATATTAGCGCTCGCTAGGTTATGATACCATATAATATTTGGATACTATCGGTGGTTTAAGATACTTTGAGCTTATCAACCGGTAGCCTTTGCCACAACATATTATTTGGAGATTGAATTCACTAGGGTTCAATAATTCATAGTTACGATATTTTACAACAGTTAACAAATTACAGGAAGATATTTTGAACTTAAAAATAACCAAGCCATTTTAATTAATAACATGCAATATCATGGAGGGTATGGGGACGTTCGATAGGATCAGACAAGATCATATTTCTATATTTTGAACTATGCAGAGACTAGAGTAATGTCCATAATCATATTCCCTTTCCCTGAGAATAAGCCCCCTAGGGTGATATCACATTTAACATGATTTTATGACATTTTCAAGGTAAGCCTTTGCCATGTACATATAAGTGTTTCAGATCTGAATTCGCTAAAGGCTTGAATAATTAATATGTTCACGATTTATCATTACTTGTCTAAAAAAATTACATGAAGATATTTTGAACTTAGCTAATGCTAAGTTTAAACAACGAAATAATATATGGATGTTACGGTCAATATGATTAAAAATTTTTTATTAACATATTTTGAGCTATGAGGAGACTAGGTACTTCTATAATATATTATTTTGAGCATAATGGTTGCTATCATTTAAAATGTTATGGAATGATATTTTGAGCTTAGCGTCCACTAGATTATGACACAACATAATATTTGGTGCTTAGTGCTCACTACGTTTAAACAAAAGAAATAAAATATTATTATCTTGGCTACCAGTGGGTTACACCAAAACATAATATTTGGATCTTAATGGTGACTGAGATTTAGCAAATTTGAATCAACATATTTTGAGCTTAGAAGTTGTTAGGTACTTAAACAATATATTATGTTTATCTTTACGGCCGTTAGGTTTTTTCCAGAACATGTTATTTGGTGATTTCATCACTAGGGTTTAGTAATTCATAATTAAGATATTTTATAGCATTTAGCAAATTAGAGGAATATATTCACAACTTTTCTGGTGCTAAACCCACAATATAATAATCTGAGTTTATTTTTCGCTAGCACCTAAATAGTAAGAGAATTATATTTTGATATTAGAAAATGGTACATTATGCCACACCAAAAATTTTTGGAGTTTGGTGGTAACCCGGTTTTATCAAAATAAAGTAGGATATTGTGATCTGAGAAGCCGATAGGTTATACCAAGACATAAAATTTGGAGCATAGCGATCTTAAGGATGTAAGAAAACTTATTAAGATATTAAGAGATTAGCCATAACTACAATATGCCATAACATAAAACTGTTTGGAATTAGAGTAAAAGGGGGTTTTCCTAAATGACCTGCATACTTGCACAAAAAATCCTTCACGACCAGATATTACAGTGAAACAAGAAAATAAAAATCCCATATGCAAACATAAAACAAAAAAACCAAAAAGTCCCAAACCAGAAAAATCCAAATTACATTTTATGGATATTCATTAGAGTAGTTGCTTCATCCTTAGCATCAGCAACAGGGCTTCCTTGAACCAGCACATCCACTAACTTAATGTGTTCCAGGAAGTCTTCATTGATTTTCATCCATGTCATGTCCATGTGAATTTTTCTTTCCTTGATAGAAAATACTAAGCGTAACATAATATTCAATGGCCTCATCCGGATTAGGAGAGATATTATCTAAATGCTCCTTGTGTTCTTAAGCTACAATGGGGGAGCCCATTTTCTCTGATAGAGGAGAATCAAGGTAAACCAAGGAGATATCCCGCAACAAATTTGTAATTTCCGAGTCCATGCAAACTTCCATGCAAAAAGGTGGGAGGGAATTCACACATGATTTCTTACTTAGGTGAGTTGACTCAGTTGTAGCCATTATAGTGTCAGTGGAGATGAGAGGAGAAGCCAGAGAAGAATTGGAAAGAGGTGGAGAGGAAGTAGATGTCGGGTCCAAAAGCGGTTCAGAGACCTTAGGAGAGTTCTCAGAGGTTTCCGAAGGGTTACAAGCCGCCAGAGAAGACGAGGAAGACCCAAGAGTGAAAGAACGGAGGGAAACCACTAGACCACTCTAGCTAATGATCATGATGTAAAATTCAGATTCAGAAGGGAGACGAAGGTGGATGATGATGGAAAAAGAGAGTTGGTTGTGGAACAGGAGGGGGGACACGACGTTTCTTTCCTGGCTTAGAGGGGAAGCACAAGATTTATTTTTTGGAAGCTTCCATTTTAAAGAGAAAATACAAAATGTCTTGGTGTAGGAAAGGACCTTCATCTTCTCTAGCCAGTTTAAAGGACCTCTCAAGCGATTGAAACCAATAATCCACAAATTTTACCTTTTGATCATGTCGAAGATGCGCAAGAAGAAAAATCTGAGGTCTATAGATCACTTTGTAGCATTATTGCAGCATGAAGTACCTCCTCAATTACTCAACAACCGTATCCCAAGGTTGTGGAAGCAAGTACCATGCATATCTCGAGTGATACATTATGGTATTTTCACCAGGATACAAGAAATCATCCATCTCCTCCTAAAATGTCCGTTTAAAAAAATGCCTCCCTCTACGGGGAGCCCCGCAACAGCCGTAATGGTGTCTAGCATTGTTTTTACCTTTATTTTCTTGATTATTTCAAGGGGTAACAATCGATCTTGACCTCAGCATGGCAGGGTTTCTAGGATACCCATGTTGTCAATTGTGTATGTTTGTGCATCATTTAAAACAATGGATCAAAAGCCTCATTTACTGTAAACAAGGCTACAAATCGTATCAAGATAATATTATTTCTTAGAAAAAACTTGAGCTTTTATTAGTACTTATGATTTTGATTACAAAGTGATAAAATAGGAGTGTGATTATCACTTATTTAAACTAGATACATATAGCTAACATTAGTCAGAATTTAAGTCCAATATTCAGACTCCTGATATGTATAGAAATTTTTAGATATGTTAGAAGGTACAAAATCAAATATGTCTTACTCTTCCTCAGTAAAGTCAGAATCAGGGACAGAGATGTAGTCCTCAGTAAAGAAATTGGAATCCTTATCTTGGGTGTCATAAAGGTGAGAAAATGGGGCATTGGTGCTAGATATGCTAATATGGTTATGGGGATCAAACTTTGAAGTGGTATGGTAGTCCTCTTCCAGGTTCTCAAGGCCAGTCTCATAACGACGCTCATATTGAAAAAGGTTTTCTTGGAGCCTCAATGCTTCATCATACGCATCCCAAAAAAGTTAGTAGCTTGTCGGATATGCTGAGTGGACGTAAATATATCCTCTAGGCGATCAAATGGGGCTTCCTGGATTGTGTAGAGTTCAAGATCATGGAGCAACTCGTATTGCTCCCAGTAAATCAGATGACGAATGACAAGAAAGGAATTAGTTGTAGGGAGGTTAACACCACCTAATGCCATCTAAAAAACATCATACTAGATAGAGGTTAGTAGATAACAAGAGAAAGCTAGCCATTTTAGTCAGATTAAGTGGAAAATGTAAAAAACACAAAAAAGACACCGGAATCCCTAGCAATTCAGGTGAATCGCAGGTGAATGAGGAAATCGCTAGTGATTGTTATCAATTTTAATCATCTTATTAGATTGTGTGAGGACAATTGATTAAGTTACAAATTTTTATGAAATTAGAGCTTCTATCAATACATAAACAATAAGTAAAAATTACCTACAATCATTGTCTATAATGAACAAAACAAGCACTTTACCTTACAAAATGAACCAGTTTGATGGGAGGATGTAAGAAGATGGGTGAATAGCGGAAACAAGAAATATGATGATGAATTCAACATCCTTTGAGCATCGTAATGTTGGATAGAGTTGGTATGAAGTACTTGGATATATGATATGCTAGAATTCAAATAGAGTGCACCTGCAAAGCTTGAGAATCCATATGTGGAAATGATGTATGTAATAACATATTTATAGATTGTCGTCGATCGAGTAAATTTTTGGTGATTTCGGAGATATCGAGTTTAGTTAACAAACCAAGTGATTTTCTTCCATTTCGAGATTGATATGGTGGATTTCAAAGTTGTTAAGGTGAGGGATGGTTAAAAAAAAACACGAACTAACTTATTTGGATGAGGGGGAGTTAGATTTTTTTTAGATAGTTTAGTTAGTTAGTGATTCTTAGAAGATTAATTATTTAGTGACAAGTTAGCTTTTTTTAGGAAAATTGTTAGGTGGTTAGGGATAGGCTAGTGTTTCTTTTGGAAGGTGGTTTTAGAAACGGTTAAGTGGTTAGCGATGTGTCTTAGTTAACATAACGAGGTGTGAGATTGAGGATAACTAATTTATTTATTTAATTAATTAATTATTGATGTGCACTTTGGGGATATATTAAGTTAATTAAGATACGATTGTAAGGGTAAAGTGTTGTTCAATGTGTCTATTTTGGTCACAAATGATTCTGAGTCAGGGGGAATGTAAATTATGTGTCTACTTTTACCCTTTTTGTTTGGAAATTTTTGGCAAATTTCTAGTCAAAAAATAAGAAGGATTGTGGTGTCATGGGTGAGTCAATTGTAGCGCAATACATTGAGCACGAGTGTGTTGTTTTTTCAAAACGCTCACCCGAACTGTGGGGGTTTACAGAAAAATGATGGAGAATAAATTGATAGGGTGGCCAAAGGGCTCAACACCTGTAGACATATGAATCTAACAAGTCAAATTTGTTGAGCAAGAAAACAAAATGATGGGGGCCAAAGGGCTATGTCTCCCATAAACGTATGGAAAATCCCGATGTTTTTGTTTATGTGGTTTTGACAAAATATATTTGAGGCATAAGACATTTTTGGAGCATAGCACACTTTTGTAAAAGGTAAAATGTCATTTTATTAGGAAATGTAGTCATGGGAACTTAAAACAAGGAAATCATTGGCGATTGGGCAAATCGTCCGTGATTGCACTAATTGCTAGTGATTAGATTGCATGGAAAAAGGGTTGAATAACCTGGTTTGTTTTGTTTTTGTTTTATTGTTTGCATTTGTGTTTTTTGAAAGTGACTGTAAAAATTGTGTTTCCAAAGAGAGAGATTGTGAAAAATATGACAGGATGGCATCCTCGACCCGGAAGAGGAAACTTGTGCAGGATGAGGTGAGTTTTCAACTCATATCTTTTTAATTTTTGTGATTTTTTGGTAATTTGATAAATTGGTGCCATCTGGGGGTGTGCAAATTATTTAGAAGGGATTGATTGTTATTCATTGAATAGTTGGAGATTAAGGTGAATTCCCTCCAATTGATACAAACCACCATCTATTGTTGTGAATCGTTAGTGATCCAACCATTTGTGAAATAATTTGCTATTTTTGGTGAATTTTCTAGTTTTTGTAGAATGTTTTAAGGTTTTGAATTAATGTTATGTTGTTATTTTGTTGTTTTTTCATTGCAATGATATTAATGTAAGTTTTTTGTGTTTTTGGTTCGTAGGTAGACGTGAAGCTAACTATCAGAGACCATATTCCCTTGATGTTGGATAAGGTCAGAGAGGATTTTACCAATGAGGATTTAGATAACTTGGAGGCAGTGACGTTTAGTGGGATGAGATTCTATAGGAAAATACACAGATGTCACAGTCTCATTCTTGCATTATTGGAGAGGTGGAATCCTTCCACCAACACTTTTTGGTTTCCCATTGGAGAGATGACCATTACTTTAGAGGATGTCCATCAGATCACCAGGTTTCCAGTGAGAGGGGAGCCCATTTACTGCATTTTAGAGTTGGAGAGGGCAGATACGATGCAAGGATTGTATAGGGAGGATGCCTTAGGTGTTAGATATTATTCTAGGACTTTTGAATATCAGGCCCTATATGATGCTGGGAGAGATAATTGTCCACAGATGACTATGAAGATGTTGGGAATTTCATGTTTCACATTTCCAGATTTAGGAGGTGGTATATTCTCATGGATGATTACAGGGGTGATTACGGAGATGATGGAGCACCACATAGTTTGTGAGTGGGCTCGTACATTATTAGCAAAAATGTTTTGAGAGTTGTGGGCTTGGACAACCCACAAATGATATGGTATTGATGTTGGCTTTCTACTACAGTATTGGGATCACAAACACATTGTCATTGCTCGTCCTTATGGGGTTTCCTAGTGTTATCGATTTGAGGCACCCTGCATTTATAAGGTGAAGTGTCAGTATTATTAGAGAAAGGAAGGACTAGGGGCCTTCTTATTACACCAACTTGATATCATGGTTGCAAGTTGGTGATGTGATCTAGCAGCCATATGTGGGTTTTCATGCTTAGTATGAGTTCTTTGAGGATCTTTTGAGCTTACAATAGGATATATTGGTTTAGGGGCAGAGAGCCAAAGAGGATGAGTTATTACGTTTTGGTTGAGTGAGGAGACATTTTGGCCTCATTCAGGAGATGCCTAAGGATCTAGTGCCATATCGATGAGAGAATGAGGATATTGATACCCTGTATGTTGTATTGATGAGACCTGCAGTTATTATGGATAAACTTAGAGTTATGGGTCCAAATGAGGATGGACAGATTGTCCATATTGATGATGTAGGAGTGACTCCATATTTTGGTGCTTGGTGGGCACATTCGTTTGAGGGATTTTGAAAGGATGAGGGTAGTAGAGAGAGCTACATGGGTAGTTAGACATGTGTGGGCCTGGGAGGAGGGAGGAGTATAGGATCCTAAGGCATATGTGGAGAGGATTGAGGGCGATGATTTTTTGGCTCCAACAATTGTAGTAGTTATGCTTGAGAAGGCCATAGTGGAGGTTGAGAGGGATGCTTCTTAGAGAGATCACGATGATCTTGAAGGGATTCGAGACATGCTTATTGTCAAGTGTGATGGTTTTATTACGGAGCGTGATGGCCTGTAGGCACAACTTATACTTATTTCTGTTGATAGATAAAAGTACAAGGGGAAGAGGGATACGCTAAGGAAGTCCTTTGGGATTATTTGGTCTTCCATATCTGGCGCAGAGTTGTTAGCCATGGCTCAAAAGGGAGGGGAAGCCTCGACACTTGGCATGATTTCTATGACACATTATGAGACGGTGTGAGTGGAGTGGGATTACTACATGTACATGATCATCAAGAAATCATCAAGAAATACCTAGATGCCACTCTTTATGTTGATCATGTAGTTGCCCAAGGGGGTGCCACAGTAGTAGTGAGGCTTGGTGACAGTGCGATGAGTGTTGGTCATCCACCTTAGAGTTCATAGAGAGGAGGAGGAGGTGATTGAGGATTTGATGGAGGTACTCGTGGAGATGCAGGAACAACATGTGACACCCCCGCTCTTGGAGGAGAGGCTGGTGCTAGTACCATACTAGGAGATGTGTATTTTACTATATGATATTGTAGGCTCGTGGAAGCCCATTTGACATATATGAGAAATTTATGATGTATTCGAGACTTTGATGTACATTTATATGATGATGATGGTGGTTTCTTAGACTTCATACTTGTGTTGACAGGCTCATAGAAGCCTTGGATAATATAATTACTTGATTTTATATATACATGATGATTCTGATGATTATGACATTTTGTGATTGTTATGACACATTTGTTATGCATATGTTGGAGATATTGATGTTTATATATTTTTTTATTATGAGTCCTAATGTTTAACCATCTTTTAGGAAAAGTGACCTAACCACAATGTATTAAATTAAAAAGCAATTTAAACAAAATAAAGTAAAAGTGGAAATAATACCCTATTAAATAATATGTGTACAATGCATTTTGACAATGCTTGTACTTTTAGCCTTTCAAAATGTTAAATGATACTATCAATGGAAAGTTCATACTGATCATGGTGGACTTGGATAAAAAGTACAAAATGACCATATGAATGTATGCCTTTATGGGGAGAAGGGTTCTCCTCTTTGACAAATTTATAAAGAATCAATGCCCTAGTTTTTTATGATAAAATATTTTATGAAGAAAACTGATTGGTGTAGGAAGCTTACTTATGGGAAAGCTTATCGATGCTAGAAGATTTCCAGGATGCTATTTAATTTTTATATGTTTGTAGAGGCTAATCAATAAGGGAAACCTTTCTCATGGGTAACCATCCTTTAAGGGTATCGTATACATCTTACATTTAGATTGAATAGTCATCCTTCAAGGCATCAGTTGATGAATTTAGAATGATAGTTGTCCTTTGAGGGATCAATCTACTTTACTTTTAGCAATATGATATTTGATTACATATCCTTCAAAGGATCAGTCTATTTAATTTTTTTGTTTCAATAGGATGCATCCGTATGCATTTTTTGACTTTGATTTGAGTTGATATAAATACCCTATAAAATAGTATTTTAAGGAGGGAAAATAGGTGGTGTACATCCATATGCCCTATGTATTAATGCTGAGAAATTGGTGATGGAATGATTCCGAGCTTAGTTAAATACACAACTTGTTATTTTGATAATATCTTATTAAGATTGTCATCATGATAATCAATCATTTAACAGTAGAAATGCCGCAAGTGCAAAGCATTTAGAGGTTCTTGTTCAAGTTCCCCATCAAGATAAGTGAGATGATACACTCCTAAACCATATTTGTAAGAAATAATGTAGGGGCCAATCAAGTTGGGGGAAAACTTTCCACATTTACTCCATTCTAATTTAATCACATTTTTATTTTCTTTAAGCCCAAGGTCACCAATTTTAAAGTCACATTCCTTGATATGCTTCTTATATGCCCTACTAATACGTTGTTGATAGACTTGATGATTTTTCAAGGGCTGCTAGAAGTTTTTCATCAACAATTCTAATTATGTAAGATGATTTTGGTGATAATATTCATTGGGAATTAAATCCTTGATAGATACGCATAGTGAGGGGATTTGAATTTTGAGTGGCACAATGGCTTCAGAGCCATAAATGAATGAATAGGGTGTAGCACCCGTAATTGTGCGGATGTTGGTTCGATAAGCCCATAAAGTGAATGGAATCTAAATGTGATAGTTCCTACTTGTATCATTTATAGTTTTCATGAGGATTTTGTTAAGTATTTTGTTGGAGGCCTCAACTTGTCCATTTTCTTGACGATAGTATGGTGAGGAGAAGATAAGTTTTATGTTGAAAGTGTCACAAATTTTCTTGACTTTCTTATTTTTGAAGGATTTTCTAGTGTCTATGATGAGCTTATGTGGGATGCCAACATGACATATACTGTTTTGATATATGAAATTGACGATGGGGTCATATTTTTTTGAAGTCAAAGGGATTTCTTTAACCGATTTAGTGAATTATTTTGTTGCAATGATGATTGAGTGATGTTGTTGAGATGATTTTGGATTAATTTTACCGATGAGGTATAACCCACATTGAGAGAAAGGACACAAATCCTATACAAGTTGTAGGGATTAACTAGGAATATGAATGAGGTTGGAATGGAGTTGGCACTTAACACATTTCTTTACGTACACACAAAATTCTTTAGTGATAGTAGGCTAGTAATACCCTAGCCGTATGATATGTTTAGCGATGGCATTACCACTAAAATGGCTGCCATATATACCGACATGGACTTCTTCAATTTATCTTCTTGATTTATGCAATTTAAGACATCGTAGTAGTATGTCATCAAAACTTAATTTATAAAGGATATCTCATATGATGACAAAGTTGGTGTCTTGTTGGAAAAATGACTGTTTAGCGGATTGTGACATATCCGATGGGATTTTATATTCATAGTGATAATCATATAAGTGCGTGTAACATAGATAAGGTGAATTTTTGTCAATGACATTGATGGATAGTAGCTCATTTTGTTGTGAAGGTTGATCCAAGAATTGAATTTCTATAGAAATTTTGGTGTTATCCTTTGATTTTTCTATTTCAAAAGGGACTAGAGAGCCAAGTGATGCCATGTTGTTTGCAAATCTATTAGAAGATTGTGGGATGGTTTGAATGGTGAAGTGGTTGAATGCGCCAAGGAAAACTCGACAATGAATTTATACTTTTGAAGGGAATCATTTTTCCATTGATACTCTCCTTTGACTTGACTTATGACAAGTCGTGAATCTCCATATATTTCTAGATTGTGAACTCTTAGGAGGATAGTGGTAGTTAGACCCACGATTAAGACTTCATATTCTTCCATATTATTAGCGCATTCGAAGTTGAGTTTGAACGATAAGGGAATGGGAATGTTCCATGAATGTATGATGACAACACCGGTCCCTCCACCTTCTTGGCATTTAACACCATTAAAGAAGAGGGTCATTTTGATGGGGACAAAGTATAATTCATAATTTTAAGAAATGTTATTGATAGATTCGTCAGGAAAGTATTCATGGGGAGGTTGATTATCTGGAAGAGGTGTCTTGGTGAGTTGATCGGAAATAACCTGACCTTTAATGGAATTTTTTGGTACAATTTCAAGATCAAATTTAGTCATAAGCATCATGTATAAAGTTATGCGGTCATTGTGGTATGGTTTAGCATGTATGACTTTAAGTGGATTAAAATTGGTGACAAGATATGTTTTGTGATTGAGGAGATAATGTTGGAGTTTTTACGTAGCGAAGTATAATGCACAACACAAATTTTTGGCCTCTGAGTAGAGATTTTGGAGTGTGTGACTAATGTAATACACGGCCTTCTCATGACCTTAATTGTCACGGTGGGTGAGCATGGCCCCTAAGGCATGTTATGAGGTAGAGATGTAGAGATAGAAGGGATCCCCTTCACGAGGTGGCGTAAATACATGTGGTGACAACATATATTGTTTGATTTTGTCAAATGCCTTCTAGAAGCTAGAATCCTAATAAAACACTATGTGTTTACAGAGTAGATGGTGAAATGGTTGGCAACGGTCAGAGATTTGCGATATGAAACGGTGTATGGATTGTAATTTTCCTTGTATACTACGTAATTTCTTGAGATTAGAGGGCGGAGGAATTTTGATAATGGATCTAACATTTACGGGATTAACTTCAATACCATGAAGAGATGATAAATCATAAATTTTTTTTGGTGAGGAAAAAAAAAAAACTTTTCTGGATTGAGGTGGAGACATAATTGAATGAGATGAGAGAAGATTGATTTGAGAACATTGAGATGATCCTTTCATGATCTATATTTTCCAAGGAGGTTTTTGATGTAGTCTTTGAAAATTTTATGAATGAGATCATGGAAAATATAAATAATTATGCATTGATATGTTTCCCAGGATGTTTTGAGACTGAATGGCATGACGTGGTAGAAAAAGGTTCCCCAAGGGGTGGTAAAGATAGTTTTATGTTAATCCTTGAGGGTGATAAGAATTTGATTATAAGTAGAAAATCCATCCATGAGGGAAATAATTTTGTGGCCGGCTGTCAGGTCTACAAGTTGATCTATGTTCAGGAGAGGGAACTCATCCTTGGGAAAAGGAATATTGAGATCCCTAAAATATGTGCAAATACAAATTTTTCCTGAGGATTTAGTTACTAGGATGACGTTGGAGACCAATTGTGGATAGTCATTGGGTATGATGAAATTAACGTATAAAATGCATTGCAAATCTTCTTTAACCAAGAGAGCTATACGTGGGTGCATCTTACGAATCTTTTATTTTACCAACTTAGCATTAGGGTACATGAAGATGTTATGTATGAAAATTTTGGGATTGATCCCGAGCATATCATTGTATGACCAGGTGAAGGATTGATGATAATTTGTTAGGAATGAGGTGAAATCATTTAATTATTATTGATTAAGAGATTGACTAACCTCAACTATGTGGGGGTCTTGAGGTGTTTCTAAGTTAAAGTTGAGTGTGGATTCATTAAGAAGAGTGGATGTTTCGTATGGTAGGGATTATTTAAGATAATGATATGCAGCTCAAATATGAGATAAGATACCCTGGTCACCTTGACACTGAAGGATATTTATGGTAGATGAATCTTATTTAACCATTTATGGAAAAAACAAGAGGTAAATATTTAACAAAGTGATTGGATTGATGTGTAAGTGGTCCTAGGGATACAACATTGATTAAATAAAATATAGGTGGAATGGGTATGACATCATCTGTATTTATAGGATCTTCAAGGTTTACGGGTGGTGACTCTGGTTCGAAAATAACTATGGGGGCCATTGGTTCGGATGTGTTGGTTTCACATGTTATAGGAACAAGATTCTTATAACCCAAACCAACTATCTCATGATTTTTAGGGGAGTGTAGAGCTAGTTGATCACAGATCCCTTGTTCATAGTGTCTTAGACCAAAGCCTCTCCACGTATAGCGGTGGAGATACATACGAGTAAATTTTGGATTATTAAGGGATTTGAGATTCGATGTGAAATGCCTAGTGTGATGTGGATTGATAATGTGAGATGGAGGATAGTAGTGTACTCCATAGACAATATTGGTTTTAAGATAAGTGAGACCATAAAATATAACATCTCCTATGTTAGGTTCATACATGGGTTGTTTGTTAGGACAACCATATGTCTTTGGTGAAGGGATAGAATTAAGAATGAGGAGGTGATATTCCCCAAGCATGAGGTACTTCACGGCTTCGCCAAGAGAGGAATATTCTGATAATTTAGAGGAGGGGATAGAAGTGCTAGTGGACGCTTGATCAAATGATTCAGGCATGGACGTAGGTACAAGAACGCCATTTGGGAAATACACCATATAGCAATCAACGAATAGATTCAGATTAATGGGGATGGTGAGAGTCTTACCTTCATGGTCATACTTGATACACCGATGAAGGGTAGAAGGAACAAAATGCATGGTACATATCCAGGGGCATCCTAAAAACATATTGGATTGAAAATCTCCTTTATAATGTAGAATATTTTAGGCAGATTTTTAATGCCAACTTTGAGTAGAAGTATAATTGTGCCTATAGTAGGTGCGATAGTTTTGTTGAAAGAGTGTAATAGGATTGGTGTTTGAGCGATGAATGTTTTGTGTATTTTAAGTTAATCAAAGGAAAGGGATGATATTATGCTAATGGTGGCACCACTATAAATTTGACCCTCTTGATGGAAATATCATTGATTTGAGTTGTGATGAAAAGTGGTAAGTCGTGATACTCTAGTCTATGAGAGGGGATTTCAGATGGTTCAAATGAAATGGTGATAGATGATTTTAGGGAACCTATAAAATATGTAAATGGTGATGGATCATTGGTCGGGATAGTGATGTATTGGAGTGCGTCTAACATGGCTTGGTTGTGAGTTGGTGATGTTTGCTCAAGTTCATAAAGTGACATCCTAGCAGGGGACTAGTTTAATTGTTTAAAGTCTACTTTCTATAATGTGGTGAGTGGAGATGTAGATGCTTGTATTGAGACTTTGACTTTGGATTACGATGTTTGAGTAGGCTCTCTAGGAGCCAGTGCAATAGAATTTTTTTTTATCAGACGAGGTCGATAGTTCTGGGTGTGGAGGTATAGCGACAAAGTCTCTATCTTCATTAGACCCAAATGGATTTTTTTCATAATTTTGTGAATGTGTGGTGACATGGACAACATTGAATCAATGTGTAGGCAATTTAGGGGTGGATTATTCTAAACATGTTGCGGTTGACGTCGATGTTTTATGAGAAGGAAGGAAGAGCAAAATGCCAATCTTTTGGATCTTCTGGTAAAAGAGTCTACACCACTCTATAGTATGGCCTCATGTTCTATGGTAATCACAGAAGGTAGAAAATTCATACCAGATTGGCTTCCACCCATGGTGATTTGATGATTTGGGAGGTGGTAATGTGATGAGTGAATCTTGTAATAAGTTATTAAAAATGGTGGCATAATGTCCTTTAGGTTTGAAGGTATCCGAGCATTCATTTTTCTTAAGGGGAGGTTAAGCGGGTTGTTTGGTAATAAATTGTTTACTTGGTGGACATGGAGGCTTCTTAGCTGTTACGACAGGTTAATGAAAAGTATTTTGTATGACTGGTAGCTATAGAGGATAGTTGGGTTGTGTAGGAGGATGAAGGTCAGATGTGGATGTCCACTCTAGGGTAACAAATATGGCATATAGACTCATGGCGGGAGCCTGCTACATGGTTTTTACTCCTATAATAATAGAGTGATTAACCAATATGATAGAAGAAGGGTCATGCAGAGGATCTAGATCTTGGGGGAGATAAGGAACACTATTGGGATCCTGAGTGATGTTTAATTTTGGAGGTTTCATGGATCTTAGTTCTGATGCGACAAGAGGATTTCCGAAAGTATGTACGTTCTCAAATGAAGTGAAGGGTGAAAAGGTGGAGGACTGTGAAAATGATAAGTTTCATCATAATAAGGACTTATAAAAATTGAACAATGCCCTATTTTTTAGGTCCTCTTGATACTCTATATTAACTAGATACATTTGTCAAAGCTGATGCTATCAAAAGAGAAGACGTTCGGATGATGTGGTCTAAATGATTTGTAGATTTTGGTTTGTTTGTTTTTTTATATTGGGGATGGTTACATCCTATGGTTGGCTTGGGTAGGGGAAACTATGTTAATAATGTCTCAAGTGGTACCATACTTATATTTGCAAACCTAGGCACATGCATTGGTGGAGTTGTGTCAGAGTACAAGGGTATGGGTTTGGTAACGACATCCGGCGATAATGTAGGGATGTCTTTAGTGGCAAGAAGTGGTTTGGTAATTTCAAGCTTGTCAGATTTTGGCTTAGACTCTACAGGTATTTTTTTTATTAAGGGAAAATAGTTTTGAAGGGACTATACCATGTATGCAAAAGGGCTCAAAAGCCAGATAGTAAAGATGAGAGAAGCAGCCCAGAGAAGGGAAAAACAGTCAACCAAGGAAGGCTCAACAGCCAAATATTACAATAAAGGTGAAAAAAGGATCTAAACGTACAGAGATCCAGAACTAAGAAGGCAAGATAAAAAAGAAACCAAAAGAGAAACAACATAAAGAGCTCCGCCAAAAAACAGCTCCAGAACCGCCTGATGACAGCCACATAGCAGCCAAAAAATAGCATCACAACAGCTCGTTACTTGATGGCTCTGTCAATCTTGGTCTTGATAGCCTGCAGTGACATGAAGAAGGCAATGGTAGTGGCCTGAGAGGGGTCTTGCATATCTACTTGGGCAATTGCAATGTCCCTATTCTCTTTAGGGCCCCATATGTCCTCATTAATTCCACTTAAATTGTAAACACTGTGGACATGTTGTTCAATGAAGTTATAAATGCTTTTGAGGGAAGACAATATGCAGTCATTGCGGCTTTTAGCATTCCCCAATCTGCCATCTAGGGACTGTAGTTTCTTGAAGACTTCAACAATAACCCCCTCTTCCTCCTCACTTTGAAGGATCCTTTTACCCTTAGCTCTTTCCATGTTTTTTATAGCCCCTTTGAGCTCTTATATCTCCTTTTCTAATCTGTCCACCCTATCCAGCAATTCCTCCTCTTTGGGCTCCTCCACCAGCTTGCTAATATGTAGGAGGTTTTCAGCTAGTTCCAAGTCTTTGTGGCTCCTTAGGACTTGTTGGGAAGCAAGGATTTTAGCTTTGAGGCTCTTGCTTTTCTTGCTGGAGCCAACATCTTCATTCTTTCTTTTTAGCAGGGGGAGTGGGAGTAGTGTGGGTAGGTGGAGGTATGGAGGAGGGAGGTGGGATAGGATTCATGGGAGGGCAGCTGGAAAAATGGCGGTGAATCAGGAGGATAAGGCCCTAGTGCAAAGGGACAACCCTAGAGTGGCTTTGAACTTCCCTTATAGATTTCTCCAGGGAGTTAATCAGATAGTGAGGAAAGCTAATAATGTTATTTCTTTGAAAATGATTCAGAAAAATCAGATGCTTATGAGGTATAGTCACATATCTTCCTTCAAGGGTAACATACCTTACCACCATTTTGGCCAGTTCATCAAAAGGTTCAGGGATCGACTCCACCCTGAGGCCAGTAGTCACAAACTCAAGATTCTCCCCTTCTTCCAGAAATTTCTTGGTTTCCACCTCCCTGTCGACCTTCTTATTGAAGAATTGGTATTGATTTAGTATATAATGATGATATAGGAAGGCTTTGAGAAATGATTTTGACGAGGGAGGTTTTCGTGTTCATGGTTTCGAAATCATTGAGTGCTAATGTTGGCTCTACAGGTTTTGTTTTTAAGCGATAAGGCAGACAAAGGGAGAGGGTTAATTTTAGTTACCGTATTGATGGTATGAACAATGTTGGTTTTCGGTTTCTTAGAGGAAGAAGGGTGATTTGGAAAGGGATGCTTAAATATGTCGAGACGTTGATTTGGGGGCATGTTTAGATTGTCTAAGTGAAGGTTACCCTTGTTAATCTAGTATTGAAGCACGTTGCGGAATGTGTGACACCTTTCGATGTCATGACCATTGAATCTGTGAAATTTACAGTAATCATTATCTTGGTACCAAATGGGTTTCAAGACTAATATATTTATGGGTCGAATGGGTGGAAGTGATATTACATTAGAAGAGAGCAATTTATCAAAAAATACACCATAATTTTCTACTATGGGTGTATAGTTACACTGTTAATGGAAGCATTCGGTGGTCGCTTTCTCTTTAGGGGTGAATTTGACCATGATGGTGTTAAAACCTGATTTAGACTTATTTGAGATGGATGATGGCTTGGATGGAATTCCATTTTTAGTTTCTTAGGGAAGAACTTTACTTGTCCATTTTCTAGGGCTCGTAATTTTAGCTTACGAGCCATGGTGAGATATTGCAGTGTTTATCAAAATGGCTGTGGCGCCAGAAGGGATGAAGGTGTTGCAAAGGAAATAGTTGGCTATACATGCCACGCCTTACATGTTAGTTAGTGGTGATTTATACAAGTTAGGATGTGATGAGGTTCCGCACCGATGAGTACTAGAACATGAGCTCCTGGGTATTATGGGGGAGGTGCATGGTGGAAGTACAGGTGGGCACTGTGCAGGGGATGCCACTGCATGCAAAATATTACTGGTTGGATTATGGTGGGAGACCCTATATAAAGATTACAAGGAGTATTGCAAGGTATATGATCATTTTCAGCACCTTGGAAAACCAGGGCGAAGAGATGAGATTCCTTTACACCCTATTCCAAGTGCAGATCCGTTCAAAAAATGGGCTATAGATTTTGTAGGCCCCATTTCGCCATAGGAATAGATCGCGATATATCATCACTTGCATAGATTACTTGACAAGGTGGGCATAAGCAGCGCCGACCAAGGATTGTACAGTGGCTACATCAGCTTGGTTTCTGTGGGAAAATGTTCTTACAATGTATGGATGCCCGTTAAATTTGACTAGTGATAAGGGTACACATTTTTTGAATGAGATGGTCAGGATTATGTTAGAAAAATTCATGGTGGCCCATCATAAGAATACCCCTTATCATCCATAAGCAAATGGAACTGTCGAGGCATTTAACAAAATACTAAGTCATACGCTGACCAAGATTTGTGATGTTGGTAGGTAAGATTGGGATGAAAAAGTATCAACATTTCTATGGGCGTATAGGATAACCTACAAGAGGTTGAATAAGGGCACACTATTTCAATTGGTGTTTGGCACAGAGGCCATCCTACCAGTTCAATTCATTTTTCCTTCATTGCATATAGCGCACGCAAGAGGAAAGGATTGAAAAATTGATGAAGTTGGATGAGAGAGGATCACTGGCTAGATGGAGTCAAAGGACTAAAAAATCAAGACAAAAGGCATGACATGATCATCACATCAAAAACAAAGAATTTGAGGTTGGGTAGAAAGTATTATTGTATGATTCCAAGTTTCTGCGCCATCCTGGGAAATTAAAATTCCATTGGTTGTGTAGTCATTTTTACACCCACCAAAGAACAAGGGAATCCCATGCATGTCATCCTATAACCCATATGGTGCTGGGCACTCACCTGAGGAACGCGTGGGTGTTGAGTCTCTCTTTTATGTGAGTTAAGTGGGAAAACATCATCTATGATCCAAACTTAAAGGACGTGAGTGGAAATGAGACATGCAAGCATCATAGAGCTCAAAACAGCTTCTAGATCAGTGCAGTCATTCCAGATAAAAAGGTACTTAACAGATTAAGAATTGAAACAAAATAGAACAGGAAATGCATAAGAACTCATATTCATCTTATAAACATACATGAAAAGGAACTATGGAGAATCATGTATGAATCCGAACCAAGAAGGATCATATTCAATTAACTTGGTAACATCATTACATTCATTAGGCTTAAAAACACCACATTATGGCATACCGAAGTCATGCATCATAACTGGATCCATATCATTTAGCTCTCAAAAAGAAATTTAATAACCACAAGCCCTTGATACATCCTTCTCCCATAGTTCATCTACCCAACCTAATTTGACTTCTTGTGGCATTTTTGTAGAGCTCCGATCTCTAATGATCTCCTCCTATATCTATATTTCCATCTATCTAGCTCTCTATCTGTGATCATCTCCATTTTATTCTACGGGTGCTTTTATTTATAGGGATCCCAAAGTGCCAAATCATCCTTCTGCAACCTCAGATCCGACACCAAGTGTCTGAATGTGGTTCTCCATGGGAGCATGCTCCCCTAGGACTGATCTCTCCACTTTTTTCCATGATAGTCTTCTAGAATATTCCATCGTAGCGCATATTCCTTACTAGGCCAACCTGTTGCCAGGATGGAAACTTATCCACTCTGCATGAGCAGTCGGGTCACGCTTTCCTTGTGTCCTACCCAATATGCTAAATATGGCTAAGTCTTGAGACCTTGTTCTATTGGCGCGTAACACGAACCTTATAAAATCCTCCTAGAACCATGTCTTGCTCGCCTTCTCCTTGCATGACCATCCTTCAACTTAGGCATTGCGCGCCCATGCACCTTTGTGTACTTAACCAATATTTTAGAGGCCCAACATCACCCCACATTACACCTATTCTCTACTCACGGGAACACTTCTCCAATGAATAAAAGATCACAGATAGACTTACATCTTGGGAAAAGAATAAGGGGATGAAGAATTTGGAAAAGAGGAAAGAGTGGGGAAGTGATGGCATTATTGCAACAAGCCAGGAAAATATTTTTGCAAGTCGGCCTCCAACTTGTTCCAGGCATCAAATTCATTTTGCGCTCTCTAGAAGAGATCTCCGACTAGGGAAATTACCTCCCCAAAACTCAGTTTATCTCCTTGAGCGTTCATAGTGTCCACAACTTATTCTAACTCCTTTCCTACATCCTCAAGCGCGTCCATCCTTCTAGTAATCTATGGGTATAGCTCATTTAGCCAGTGTTTGATTATACCCCTTAGGGCCTTAATAGCTTCTGACTTCTTTTCAACCTCAGCCAGGATTCTATCCTGCTATGCTCTGCTCCCTTTGTTCTTTTCTTGTAACTATTTAAGCTCCGTTTCATAGTTGGTGACCAAAATACCTGCCACTTTATCTCTGTCTGCGTAGTTGTCATATGCAGCCTCAACGGTATGGGCAGAAATATTTACATCAGTAAGGACTTTGTTGTATTCAGCCATGATTGCTACTACCTTTAACTTATCCTCCTTCTCTAGGCGTGCTATCACTTCTTCTGCGTATTCTAATGCTAGAGGTTGCCTCTCCATGGTGAGAATGCATGTTAAGTCTTCAAGGAATTCAAGGGAAGATCTATACTTTTGCGTAGGTGGCGTTAAGTCCGGATGCTTCAAAATAATGACATATCTGATGGATTCTACCTTCTTATGTACTTCGCGCACCTTTCTTTTTCTTCTCTAAGTTAACGCTTTAGCTAAGCGCTAATCAAATCCTCCTACTTTAGATCCTTGGCCTTCTCTTCTAGCTCTTTCTCCTTCTTTTCTAGTTTTTCTTCTAGAAATCTTATCCTATCATTCCGTCCAAAGAGCCTAGCTTCAACCTCAACTAAGACCTTATTGAATACATTGCATAGCTGCTCATCTGAAAGTTGTTGAGCATTTACCAAGGGGTGTTATTCTTTTGACTCTCGCATTTTCATTAGTGCCCCCTGGCTTACCTCAAACTCTAGCTCGTCGATGTGGGACTCAATTTCCCAAGAGAGCATCTTCCTCATCTGAGGGTATGCAACTTATTCATCAAATGACTTCATTATCAAGAGTTGATCTATTGGGGTTGTACTTTAGAAGCATGTGCGCAACACCTTGCTGGGATCATTTATGTAGCTCATTCCTTGCCTTTATATCTCCATGTAATTTCCCCCTGTGCACGTTCCCTTAGGAATAGTTACCAATAAACAGGGGCCTCCCACGCTGTCATGATCTTTTCCTGTGCTTTCTTCCTTATCCTCTTCCATCACTATGTCAATGCTACGCTCTAATTCCTATTCTACTAAGGCTTCAATGATTTTCGTTGCTTCTCTTTCTTCCACCTCGTTTACTTGCTCCCTCGTGAGACTTAGAGTTTTATGATCTTGCGCACCAACCTCTTCACTTCTTCCCATGTCCCGGGAACCTTCCTCCTCCTAGCTACCCTTGCGCCGCATGCAAAGGAACTCATGTTCTTCTCCTTCCTCTTGTTATGAATCATGCACGTTGAAGAAAATTGGCTCTTGATCTCCTTTAGGATCATTTTCTTCATCGTCATCCCTCTCACCCATGTATCTCTCCAAGCTCTCTGTCTCCTCCGAGTCAAATTCCTCCATCACATTTTGTTTCTTCCTAACTGGGGATTCTAGTATAGGGGATTCTGCTTTCTCTTCCTCTTCCTCTAGTGATTTCTTCTCTGTGATAAGATTTTCCTGTGCTGGCACCTCCTCTTTGACTGGAGACCTCTTCCTGCATGTGTAAGTACTTATCCTAGCGCTTGTTTCTGGGGTACCTGCTACTTGAGTATCTTGGACACTTTGTGCCTTCTTCTTTATTTCTTCTATCTCCTTTTTCTTGGGTGCAGTATTCTTCCTACATGTTAGGTCCTCAGGTATAGCTATCTCGTTTTCAAGATAAGCGCCCTTCTCAAACTTGGGCCTTATCTAAAGGTATACATACACCACGGACCTCTCTGCAATGGTCAGATTTAGGGGTTTCACCATTTAGACTTCATGTGACACATACTTTTCTACATACGCATGTCTGTTGGGGTAGACCAACATCCTGTGCATCTCCCTATGGTCCCGATTAAAATTTCCAAGGTCAAACTTTAACTTTTTGGACTCCTTGAATATGTTAACTCCCACCTGGAACTATTGAGATGTGAAGGCGAATGGGATCTTGCACCATGGACTCATAGTTTCATCAATCAACTTGAACCTACCAATAAAAAAGTGTTGGAATAAAACTAACTCAACTTCTCCTACTGTATGCGCTAGAAGTTGTTTCGGTATTCTCCATTCTTCCCGGAACGCATTCCTTAAGCACGTATACCATTTTTCAAGACACGCCTTGTGAACAGGAATCATGTTATCACAAGTGTATTTTTCAAATCTTTTTATAGGTGAGGGGTCTTCCTCTGGGTACTCCCAAATGAACTTGTCTAATGCATCTGGTACCCCAATCTTTGAGAACACAATGGTTAAGAGGACAATACCAAAGAGAATCTTGTCTCCTTCCTGTGTGCTTGTGATAATTTCATATACAATGTATGCGGACAAATTGTAGATAGTACCCTCTAATATTCTTCTACAAACATTCAACCAGGACTTGTCTACCTGCGTCCATCTTTCTTGCGCATTGAATTTTGTTACTAAGCATGTGACCATTCTCATCACTAGATCTTGGATATCCTTGATATCAAAATATCTTAACCCCTTCTTATATGCATACGCGGTGAGTGTTTCCTTGATTTGTTCCTTACCACACAGGTCGTCCTCTAAGATTTCTCCCTCAAAGATAAGGCGTGTGAATATTGAAATTAGCTGAGGGGTTATGTGCATCTTACACCCTTCGAAGTGAAATTGGTCTTCATGTACACGCGATATTAGCCACTGATAGAGGTGCTTTGGCTTTCAAAAGTAAGGTAACTCATAGATTTGTAATAACCCCACCTTTTCTAACTTCACCTTGACTTCGTCACTATAAATTAGTAACTCCAACTCCATTTCCTTTTCAATCCCGTTGGTGCAATGATTATAGTCACTTACTGTCATTTTTCTCAAGTGGGATTCCCATTCCATCCCAAGCGAAACCCCATCTAGGTACTGCATTTCTGGATACCATTCCTCATTGGTACATGTGGTGGTTTCTTGTTATTTTCCCTTGCCCTTTCCCTTTTTAGGTGTTACTACTGGTTTCTTGGGTGCCATTGTATAGGTTTTCTCTAAACTTCAACGTCTCTTCCTAGCTCTGCTCTTCTATCATTTCCAAGTTCAAACCTCTAACCTGCGAAGAATACTCTTTTCCAACCCGTGCCCTAGCTACCAAACCCTAACTGGAATATCTTTTCACAAGACGACGCTTTTCCACAAATCTTCCCACGCCCGTGAATTACTTCCCTCCCGGTTTGCAGATCCAAACTAGTCACTCATGGTTAAATTCCTCTAATTTTTCTTCACACGGATCAACTTTGGAAACCCTAGCTCACAAAATCTCTTCCTCTTCATAAATCGTAAAGTAAATAATGAAGTGCCCAACCTTCTATTTATAGTTTTTCCCGCTTTTAGCATTAAATGCCACTTCACCCACCACCATACTTTAACACTTAATGTGGCTTTTTCACCAAAGTTTGACTTTAGCACCTTAACTCACGCGCCTAACCTTGTGTGGAAAATTCTCTAACATTCTGGCATGCAACCAATCCATCTTGACAGGAGACTCTTGTGTGTGTGTAACCAACACCAAAGGCACTTCTTCTATCATGATTTTTTCTCTCGCCTACCTCGTGTTGTATTTTGTGCTTTTTCCTTTCTTGTACGTGGATCCCCAATGTAGATTTCCCCTAACACCAACCATCCTTTTTCACCTTTCCTTGCATGTACTTCCTTCATAGGTCCATTCAACCGGGCCTTCTAATGTAATCCTTCATGGCGCTTCACTCTTCAATTTCTTCCACCTTACTCTACCCCACACTAAAATGATGCGCAGTCCTCTACGTAATTACAACCTTCAAAAAGTAATGAGATTACCGGTGCCCAAGGCGCAACACAAAACACCAACGAGAAAGGGAAACAAAAGAAAAGAAACATGCAATAAGGGAAATCCTAAACTAACTGGCAATGTTACCTTATTTATAAACACTAAGAAGACTTATTTATAGTAGGGCTTTAGCCTACTCCCATTGAAATGTCCTGGAAATCTCGTCCCATCCAGCGCTTGTAATTGGAATGCACCTGAATCAAGGATGTACGAGATGATGTAGGGACCCAACCAATGGAATTTTAACTTCCCAGGATGGCGCAAAAAGTTATAATCATATAGTAATACCATCTGTCCAACCTTAAACTTCTTGTTCTTAATGTGACGATCATGCCATGCCTTTTGTTTTACTTTTTCAGTTTTCTGGCTCCACCTAGCTAATGATCATCTCTCATCCAATTGTATTAACTTGTCAATTCTCTCTTACAACACTTATTCATCATCTAATCCTATTTTTCACCCTATACGTAGAGAAGGTAACATGAATTCAACTGGGAGGATAGACTCTGCACCAAAAACCAATTGAAATGGTGTGGCCTTATTCAACCTCTTGTGAGTTGTCCTATATGCCCAAAGAATGGCTGATACTTTGTCATCCCAATCCTGTCTACCAACATCACAGATATTAGTCAATGTGTGGTTAAGTATTTTGTTAAATGCCTCAGTAGTTCCATTTTCTTGAAGGTGATATGGAATAGTTTTGTGATGGGCCACCATGAATTCTGACAATAGAATCCTGACCATCTCATTGAGGAAGTGCGTACCTCTATCACTTGTCAAACTCAATGGGCATCCATACCTACTGATTATGTTTTCCCATAAAAATCTACCAGCACTTGGTAGTTGTTGTACAATCCTTTGTAGGCGTTGCCTCTTCCCACCTTGTCAAATAATCAGTGCAAGTGAGGATTTAATGCGAACTAGTCCTTCACGCCACTGACGAGATTGGTCAGACAAAGTCAATAGACCACTTCACAAATGGTTCCACGTTGGCTATTGGTCACAAGGGAATTTCATCCCTTTTTATAGGTTTTCCAAGGCGCTAGCAATGGTCACAGGCCTTGCAAAACTCAATTCAATCTTGATAAATGGTCTCCCACCAAAGCACTGCGAGAAGAATATTCTACATGGTTGTATTTCCCACATAATTTCCTCCTAAAATCTCACCATGTGCCTCTTCCATAATTGCAATGCACTCATGTTCTAGTACGCATCAGCAAAGAACCTCGTCACGACCCATTTTGTACAAGTCTCCACTAAGTAGCATGTAGGGAATGGCGCGTATGGCCAACTTCTTCTTTTCCAAGGCTCTCATTCTATCTGGCTCCACACCTGTTTTGAGAAATATTGCAATATCCTCTAAATCTGAGGGCACGTACTGTAACCTAAACAATTACACATCTGGCATAGTCTCTTCAATACTATGTGCATCCTCCCCTGAATCAATTCGAGACAAATGATCAGGTCCAAAATTACTTTTTCCTAGTTTAACAACCACCATGAACTCAAATTCCTGGAACAATAGTACCCACCGACATATTCGCACTTGTATAATGGGCTTGTACACCAAGTATTTCAATGTCATATAGTTAGTGTAAAATATAAAAGTGGTTACCAACAAATACTGTATGAATTTATGAGGTGTGTAGATCATTGACAATGCCTCATGCTCAGTCATAGTGTAATGCTGCTATGCTGGTGTCAATTTCCTACTTACAAAGCACAAGGGATGATCAACAATCCCTTCACCAGGATGTGCATGTAATGCTTCAATGGCAGTCCCTGAGGCATCCACATGAACATAGAATGACTTATCCTAAGAAGGGAAACGTAGGGTGGGCTCGGTGATAAGCCTATCCTTCAAAGTGTCAAATGCCTTCTGTTGTGCCTCTCCCCAATGAAAGTAACTATTATATTTAAGTAAATATTCTAAGCGATCTTGGCATATGCCTTAATGAACTTCCTGTAGTACCCCGTATGCCCAAGAAATCTGTGCACTGCACTTTGACTAGTAGGTTCCCTCAATACCACAATTACTGCAACTTTTGCAGGGTCTACTAGTAGGCCCTCCTTACATATGATGTGCCCCAATAATGTTCCAAATGGGGTAGAAAATACACATTTCTTAATGTTGAGGGATATCCTCAACTCCCGACACATTTCAAACATCAGCCTTAAGTTGTCACAATGTTCCTTTACTAACCCATATACTATCCAATCATCCAGGTAGACTTGAAGGAATTTATGGATAAAATCCTAGAAATCTTGTACCACAATGCATGAGAACACAGCAGGCACATTCTTTAACCCAAATTCCATGATTGTATAGGAAAAAATTCCCCACTCAGTGGTGAAATTTTTCTTCCTTTGGTCCTCCTTTGCGATCCTTACTTGGTGATAGCCCGAGAATCCATCTGTGAAAGAATATACCTCGCACCTGTTGGGGTGTGGAGCCTGTTTTTGGTCTTCTTGAATCAGTGTTGAAGTGTTTGAGCTCAAGTGGTTAAGTTTGGAGACTCCAGGAGCATTCTATAGTCATCTACTGTGACATTGTTGTGTCATTGTTGTTAATATGTTGTTAATTGGTTGTTAACGTCGGGATAATTTTTTCCAGCCGTGGGAAGTTGAAAGATCACAAATTTCAAACTTCTAGGGTCGTCTTTAGGAATTCTTAGAAAGATTGTAATCCTATAAATAGAGGTGTTAGGGTATCTTGAAGATATCTTGAGTGTTCAAGAGGTCTTGAGTCTTAATGATCAAGAGGTGATAAAGAGTGATCAAAGTTAAGTAATTAGGTGTCAGTGGTTTAGATGTGTTAAGCATCTTTGGAATTCTGTTGTGAGTTCATAACTGAGAGAATACTGTGAGAGTTGTTTTACTCTTTTTGATAATAAAATCTGAGCAAGTTCTTGGTGGACATAGCCCACATTGGGTGAACCACGTTAAATCTTCTCTTGCCTTCTTTTGTCCATTATTTATTTATTTATGATGTTTTATTTCTGAAAGTATAATTATGCTATATAGTTTCCTACTGCTGTGGTTTGAGGAATTGTTTCCACATATTTGTTCTCTAATTCCTAACAATTGGTATTAGAGCTTTGGTGGTTTTTTTCTGAAGTTGTAAATCACAGGGAAAGTTTAGCTTGAGTGGGAGCTATGGCAGATGAGGGAAGATCGAGGGTTAAGAAGTTTAATGGGTAGAACTTAGGTTTGTGGAAGATGCAAATGGAGGATTACTTATATCAGAAGGACCTCCATGTTCCTTTGGCTGGAAAAACAAAGAAACCTACAACCATGTCAGATGAGGATTGGGGAGTTGCTAGATAGAAAGGTGCTCAGGGAAATTTTTTTTATGCCTTGCATCTTCAGTTGCTTTCAACATATCACAGGAGAAGACCATGGAAGGTCTCATGAGTGCATTGGGGAAGTTATATGAAAAACCATCTACCTCTAATAAAATATTTTTGATGAAAAATTTATTTAATATGAAGATTTTTGAGAATGGTTTTGTTACTGATCATTTGATTGAACTTAATACGGTTGTGAGTATGTTGAAATTAGTAAAAATTGACTTTGATGATGAGGTCAGGGCTTTGTTGATTTTGTGCTCCTTACTAGATAGCTAGGATAGATTGGTTATGATTGTAAGTAATTCATACTCTAATAACTCAAAGCTGAAGTTTGAGGATGTAATAGGTGTGATCCAAAGTGAGGAAATGTGAAGGAAGAGCACTGGAGATTCTTCTACTTCTGGAAACACTTTGACGGCGGAGAGCAGAGGGAGAAAACAGAATAGAGGGAAAGGTAACCATGGGAAGTCAAATGATCATGGAAGGTCAAAGTCCAAGAGTAAGTTAAAATGTTGGCACTGTGGGAAGGTTAGTCATGCTAAGTTAGATTGCTGGGCTCTTCGGGATAATAAGAACAAGGAGGAAACTAAAGAGGTAAATTTGGCAGCACGTGATGTTTGTCAAGATGCCTTAAGTCTTTCTTTAGATAATATTTATGAATCTTAGGTGTTAGATTCAGGGGCTTCTTTCCATGCCACCCCACATAGACATTACTTTACTGATTTTTTTTAAGGTGATTTTGGACATTTATATCTTGGTGATGATGAACCATGTAGCATAGTAGGGAAAGGTTATGTTCAGGTGAAAATGCAGAATGGGAACACATGGCTACTTAAGGACGTCAGGCATGTGCCTAAATTGAGATGGAACTTGATATCAGCGGGATAGATGGGTAGTGATGGTTATACGGTTAGTTTTACAGTGGATTCTTGGAAGGTTACCAAGGGATCTCTTATGATTGCAAGAGGTAGGAAAATTGGTACTTTGTATTTAACAAGTGGTGTTGATTATTGCAATTTAGTTACTGTAGATGGAGATGCAACTTTGTGGCACTAGAGACTGGGTCATACAAGTCATAAGGGCATGTAGATTATAAAGGAAAGGTTTCCCAGATTAAAGGAGTTAGATTTGGACTTCTGTGAGGACTGTATTTATGGGAAAAAGAAGCGGATGAGATTCCTCAAGGTTGGACCCACTAGGAAGGAGGGTAAGTTGGAGTTAGTGGATACAAATGTATGGGGCCAGCTAAGGTAAAATCTATTGGTGGTTCATGTTATTACGTCACTTTCATTGATGATGCAACTAGAAAAGTTTTGGTATATTGCATTAAAAATAAATTTGATGTGTCTGAAACTTTAAAAAGATGGAAAGCCTTGGTTGAGAATGAAACAGGTCTCAAGTTGAAATGTCTCAGGTCAGATGATGGAGGGGAATATTGAAGCAATGCATTTCTTTATTACTGTTTGGTAAATGGGATCCACAGACAAAGAACGGTTCCAAATACTCCACAGGAAAATGGAGTGTCAAAGAGAATGAACAGGACAATCATGGAGCGTGCTAGGTGCATGAGGTCACATGTTGGGCTGCCACTCATGTTTTGGGTAGAAGTGGTAAGCATAGCTGTTTATATGATTAACAGAGGACCCTCTATGGATTTGGATGGAGGCATACCTGAGGAGGCTTGGTCTGGTAAGAAAATTGATTACTCATTTCTTAGAGTATTTGGATGTGAGGTATTTGTTCACGTTGATAAAGATGATAGGACCAAGTTAGAGGCTAAGTCTAAGAAATGCACCTTTTTTGGATATGGTGAAGATGACTTTGGTTTCCGTGTTTGGATTCTTAAAGACAAGAAAATATTTTGGTCTAGAGATATTGTCTTTAATGAAAAAGTCATGTATAAAGATCAGTTGCAGAAACATAAAGAGGAATAAAAGAAAGAATACATAGTGTTAGAGGACATTGTGGACAACAAGGTGTCTAAGGGACCGGTTCAGGTACAACATGTTCTGGCACAGCCAATTCAGGTACCTACTCATCAGGAACCCCAAACTCTTGAGGTGAGAAGGTCTTCTAGGGTAAGAAGGGAACCTAAATGATTTAATCCATCTTTGAATTATTTATTGCTCACTGATAGTGGAGAGCTAGAGTGCTTTGAGGAAGTAGTGTAGATGGATGCCATGAAGAAGTGGGAGCAGGCCATGGATGAAGAGCATAGATCTCTTATGGAAAACCAAACTTGGGATCTGGTGGAGATACTTGAGGGAAAGAGAGCATTGTAGAATAAGTGGGTGTATAGAATCAAAGAGGAAGATGGAGGTAGGAAATGATACAAGGCCTGGTTGGTGGTCAAAGGATTTGCATAGAAGAAAGGTATAGACTTTGATGAAATTTTTTCTTTGGTTGTTAAAATGACTTCTATTAGGATTGTTCTTGGTTTAGTTGCAGTAGAAGACCTGCACTTAGAACAGTTGGATGTGAAGACTGTATTCCTTCATGGTGAGTTGGAGGAGGAATTGTATATGCAATAGCCATAGGGTTATGAGGTCAAAGGGAAAGAGAGGTTAGTGTGCAAATTGAAGAAGAGCTTGTATGGCCTGAAACAAGCTCCATGGAAGTGGTACATGAAGTTTGACAGTTTTATACAGGAACATGGTTACTCCAGGTGTCACTTAGATCATTGCATGTACATCAAGAAGTTTCTTGATGGTAGTTATATTATTCTATGCATATATGTAGATGATATCCTTGTTTTAGGGAAGAACATGCAGGAAATAAAGATACTCAAGAAACAACTAGGTGAATGCTTTGCTATGAAGGATTTGGGGGCAGCAAAAAAAATCCTTGGTATGAGAATAACTCAGAACAGGAAGGAGAGGAAGCTAGTATTTATCTCAAGAAGAGTACATAAAGAAGGTCTTGGAGAGGTTTAGTATACAGGATGCTAAATCGGTTGGTACTCTTTTAGCAGGTCACTTTAAATTATCAAAGGAGTAGAGTCCCAAGAATGAGGAGGATAGAATCCAGATGTCCAGGGTACCGTACTCATCAGTGGTTGGTAGATTGATGTATGCTATGGTATGCACTAGGCATGAAATTTCCCATGTAGTGGGAGTAGCGAGCAGGTTTATGAGTGATCCAGGTAGAGAGCATTGACAGACAGTAAAGTGGATCCTTTGTTATTTGAGAGGGACCATGGGAATAGCATTGTGTTTCAGTGGATCGGACACTAAAATACATGGCTATGTATATTCAGACATGGTAGGAGTTTTGGACGGTATGAGGAGCATGACAGGTTATGTATTTACGGTTGGTTATACAGCGGTGAGTTGGATTTCATAGTTATAAAAGGTTGTGGCTTTGTCAACCACAGAGGCTGAGTATGTTGCTTCCACAGAGGCAAGCAAGGAGATGATTTGGCTACAGTAGTTTCTTGATGAGTTGGGTCATAAGAAGGAATTTGGGAGACTACACAGTGATAGTCAGAGCACTATTCATTTGGCGAAGAACTCCGCTTTCCACTTTAGGAAGAAGCACATTCAGTTGAGATATCATTTCATCAGGGCAGCTTTGGAAGAAGATAAGTTGAAGCTGGAAAAGATTCATACCAGTCAGAATCCTACGGATATGATGACCAAGGTAGTCACAAGGGAGAAGTTGAAGTTGTGTTCAACTTTGATTAGACTTCATGGTTGATAATGAAGGGTTAAGAACTTTTCTCAGTAGAAACAGTCTCCAAGTGGGATATTGTTGGGCTGTGGATCTTGTTTTTGGTCTTCTTGAATCAGTGTTGAAGTGCCGGAGCTTGAACGGTTAAGTTTGGAGACTTCAGGAGCATTCTGCAGTCGTCTGATGTGACATTGTTGTGCCGTTGCTATGCCGTTGTTAATATGCTGTTAATTGGCTGTTAACATCGGGACAGTTTTTTCCAGCCATGGGAAGTTGAAAGATCGCGACTTTCAAACTTCTAGGGTTGGCTTTAGGACTTATTAGAAGGATTGTAATCCTATAAATAGAGGTGTTAGGTTATCTTGAAGATATCTTGAGTGTTCAATAGGTCTTGATTCTTAATGATCAAGAGGTGATCAAGAGTGATCAAGGTTAAGCAATTTGGTGTCAATTGTGGTTTAGCATCTTTGGAATTATGTTGTGAGTTCATAACTGAGAGAAGACTGTGAGAGTTGTTTTATTCTTGTTGATAATAAAATATGAGCAAGTTCTTAGTGGATGTAGCCCACATTGGGTAAACCACATTAAATCTTGTCTTGTCTTCTTTTGTGCATTATTTATTTATGTTGTTTTATTTATGCAAGTATAATTCTGCTATATAGTTTCCTACTACTATGGTTTGAGGAATTATTTCTGCATATTTGTTCTCTAATTCCTAACAACACCCTGCCACTCCCTCTAAGATCTCTTCAGTAAATGGGTTTGGGAAAGGATCAATGATACACACTACATTTAGGTCCCTATAATCAACATAGATCCTTATCCTTTCATCCTTCTTGATGCTAATTACCATTGGAATTAAATCCATTCTGACTCTTCAACAACTTCAATAATGCCTGATGCTATCATCTTATCTATTTCCTCCTTAACCTTCACATGCAGGTTAGGATTCATCTGGTATGGTCTCTTCCGGACTAGGCACACACCTTCCTTCATCTTTATCTTCATCTCCCCCAAGGAATGGTGGATGCCTTTAAGCTCATGATACCCGCATGGGAATAAATCCTCAAACTCATGCAAAAGATCAATTATCTTCGAGACTTCCTTATCCACCCAATAGTCTTCGATGATAGCCTCTTTAGGCTCTTCTTCTGAGCCGATGTTAACCTTATTTTTCTTTAAAGGCTCATGATAGGCATGCACCCATTCATCAGCACTGTCTATGACTTTGCACGTCCCTATAGAATGGTCAACATCCAAGTTTTCAGCTTCTTCTCCATCAATAACATACACCATCTTCCCTTTTTATTTTTCCATACATGCGCGCTCAAGTTGTATCTCTTATGTTTCTTTTTTCTCAAAGTGCACCTCCAGGCCACGCTCTCCTAGCAACTCCAATAGCCTATCTTTTTCCATGACACTATCTGCAATGGTAAGGCACTTGCAAACTTGCAATGCCTTATCCACCAAGGGTTTTTTAGTCTGATACTCAAATGTTTGAATGAGATCAACCGCTAACTCTTGTCAATTCCCTGTCTGGTGGCGTGTCTCTGAATGAATGTACCATGCATGTGCACAACCTTGTAGGATGGACTATAACTTGTGAACCCATAATGAAGGTGGAAATGCTTCTGTGCTTCCCATCCAGGTCGTCTCACATGCTTGGATATAGAAGGAAGTGGTCTCTTTACCATGGTAATCTTTTATAACGGTGGGTGTGTTACTCCTGCAAAACCTTACTTCCCATGTACCATTTCTTCCCTTGAAACTAGGATCTTCTGCCTTGGTATTTCCTTTGCGTGCACAAACTCTTCTCTGTTTGTTACCATAATAGGTTCCAACCCTATATCACGTGTCACCTGTGGCATCCATTGTGTGTCAACTTTCTTAATGATTACCATTACAACGCCCTTGTATTTCCGTTGTTGTTGATTCATGTGTTCAAAAAACTCAGGGCACTCCTCATACTTGTGCTTCTTCCCGCACCATGAGCACTGCAATAAATATGGGCACTCTCGTTTGTAGTGGTATATAGACCCACAATTAAAATAGGTTCCATGTGGGAACTCACTTCTTCCTCCTCCATAGTTACCAAGACCACGGAATCCTCCATGAAATCCCCTTCCACACGTGAACCTCTATCTACATGCTCTCTCATACCATGAGCAGTCATCATTCTTAGAACTATTAGCAATGCTGGTCTGGCATACCCCATGATAAATGGTCTCATGGATATGGTCAATAAACCTAAAATCCTTAGTATCATGGGTTATAGAGGTGTAAATCTTATAGTAGCAAGAAACATTCTTCCGAATTACACGTTGTAACAAGGGGCATCTACTTGCACCATGATACCCATGAAAGAATTCATAGTCTAATCCCGTTATGGCACATAACATACTCTAGGGGTAACTATGCTTGACATGCCCCTCTACTTCACAATTTTTACACCATATACCACTGCGAGTATCATGAGTCGAGGTCGCAGATAACTTCTCTAGTTGCTTAGCCATGGTAGCGATTTGAGCCTTTAGGAATAGGCTAACACTAGTATCAAAACTTCCAACATCTTCATCATGTAGGGTGGCTTCCAATTCCTCATGTGGGTCTACGAAATTTTTATGAGATAAAGCTCTTCTAAATGGAGTTATCAACCCCCCAAAAAACCATTGAGCATGTTGTGAAGGGTGAATGTCATATGAAAATTTTGACAAGAGATTCTTAAACTGCGCGTCATACTCGTGCACAGTCTCCACCATTCCATGTTGAATCTCCTTCAGGGCACTGATGCTCTTCTGTTCAAACTCAGGGATGTAGGGAAATTCTACCAAGAGAAGCATTTTCTTTAAAGTATTATAATCCACCACTGTTTGATGAGGGTCATATTTCCTATACCAGTTATGTACGCGTCCTTGCAACATCATTGCAAACTGACTGGCCTTCCGTTCCAGGGTTGTGATCCCCTTCACACGCCATAACAGGTCACACTTGTGAACATGTTCTGCAACATCTTCAATACCTCTGTAATATGATAAATGTAAAGACATTTCAAATAAGACTTGAGGAGGTGGCTAGGGCCCTTGTCCTCCTGAGCCAGAGCCTTGGTTTCCTCTGGTGCTTCCTCCACCGCTGTATCCACCAAATCCACCAGGTCTTGTGCCTCCTGAGCCACCAGATCCACCAAGTCCTATTCCTCCTAACCCACCAAATCCAAAAAATCTACCAAGTCATGTAGTGTTCATGCCAAGGGTCCCTAAAGTTCTACTGAACTACACACCAAAGGTCTCTGATAATGCTCCACTACCAATAGTGTACCCCGTGCCACTCCCAGACATGAGACCAAAGGCTTATGTACTTTCTCTCTGTC
Source organism: Taxus chinensis (assembly GCA_019776745.2). NCBI lineage: Eukaryota > Viridiplantae > Streptophyta > Pinopsida > Cupressales > Taxaceae > Taxus > Taxus chinensis. The sequence continues at coordinate 78,723,506 of CM034153.1, read as the reverse complement.
CAAAAATTCCTCCAAATACTGGAATAGTATATGTAGCCATAGAAGTGGGAAATGAGAAATTATATCTCCTGGGCATAGATCTGTTACTTCTACTAATACCAACTGGGTCAGCGATAATCCTTCCTTGGTCTAGAAAACCAAGTGATAGGGTTTGGTAACTAGGTGGGTTCAGATGTGTGCCAACGAATCTTCTCTCTCCATGTGATGAACTCTCATCAGAAGCTGAAGGGGTCTCTCTTATGCGCTTGCCAAGATGGGGTAGCCCTGACTACTCAGGTTCCACGTCCTCCACGTGAACCTCAACTCCTTCCCATAACATCTTCCTCCATAGGTCCATCACACTTACAACTTCATGGTGTCTAACAATCTCCCTTTCATGAGCTTCACTATACTTGATTCGTCTCTCCTCCCTTTCTTTGTCCGTCGCAATATCTGCCATCTTCCACCACCCTAGCTTCCTAGCCCAATGCTCAGAACGGTTTAGCCGGCCATCGAAAATTCCTCTAAACTCAAGGTAATAGTCAAGATCTTCATGGCTAGAGGAATAACACATAGAAATGATCCTCTGGGCTCTCAAAAAAATTAGAACTCAGTGCCTTCTGGAAAAGAGTATGTAGAAATGGCGTACTCCAGAGTGTACCTAGCTAGTACTCCTTTCCACTAATGATCCACAACACAAGTCCACATCAGATCTACATCCTGCAGCCTATGATATTCTTCTTGGGTCTAGGCGTGTGATCTATAATACCAGCTTGATCTAGACACATATGCCAAGATCCATTTATACAACTCTACTGGGAAGCAACATAAATTTTTTTCATACCTCATGGTAAGGTTCTCTTCTACCCTCTCCAATCTCGAACTCAAGCCATTTCTAATCGTGAGAAAATTCCATCTTCGTGCTCTTTAACCATGATTCAACACTTTCTGTGATTAACCCTCTGTCTCACTGAATTTCATAGATTCATGATGTATGTTATTTCCCACTTGACAACTTCCAAAATAGGTCTCTCGCACATGGACCAGATGTAGTCATTTTTACACCCACCAAATAACAAGGGAATCCCATACACGCTGACCTATCACCCAACGGGAGTTGGGTGCTCACTCGAGGCACGCTCGGGTGCCGAGTCTCTCTCTCTTTTACTGATGTTGATGTGGGAACACATATCTTGATCCAAACTTAAGGAAGTGAGTGGCACTGTATATGCAAGCTCATAGAGACCAAACTGGCTTCTAAGATCAGTGCACGTCTTCTAGATGATAGAAAGGCACTTAAGATAATTAAGAAACTGAAACAAATAGAAAGGGAAATGCATAGGGAACTCCATATTCATCTTAAAAACAGACAGGAAAAGGAACTATGGATAATCAATGTATGATCCTAACCACTAAGGAGTTATAATCAATTAACTTGGTAACCTTTACATTCATTAGGCTTACTGACAAAACTCCACCTTATGGCAAGACCAAATCATGGCTCATAACTAGATCCTATCATTTAGCTCTCAAAAGAATTTCCAGCCCTTGATACATCTTCTCCTATATTTCCTCTTACCGCACCAATAAGAATTCTTGTGCTGCTGCATCTGGAGAGCCTTCGATCCTCTAATAATCTCCCTCCTATATCTATCTTTCCATCTATTAGCTATCTATCTGTGATCATATCCCTTTATTCTATGGGGTGCCTTGTATTTAATAAGGCTTCCCAAAGTGCCAACTCATCCTTTTGTGGCCCCTCAGATACAGAACCAAGTGCTGCATGTGTCCTTCATGGGAGCATGACTCCTCTAGGCCCCGATCTCTCCACTTTTTTTCATGTGGTGGTCTTCTAGAGCTTCCATCGTAGGGCATATTCCTTCCTAGGCCAACCTATCGCTAGGATGGCACCTTATCCACTCCGCATGCGTAGTCGGGTCATGCTTTTCTCGTGTCCTGCATGATATGCCAAATATGGATACGTCTTGAGACCTTGTTTTGCTGGTGCATAACATGCCCATTCTAAAATCCTCCTAGAACCCTATCTTGCGTTCATTCTCCTTGCACACCCATCCTTCAACCTAAGCCTTGTGCGCCCATGCACCTTTGTGTACTTAGCCAATATTTTAGGTGCCCAATAGGTTGGGGCCTATATCATCTTGAAAATCCCTGATTCAGACACGTCTAGTTAAAAGTGCTGGATGGGACTAGATTTCTAGCCATTTCAATGGAAGTAGGTTGAAGCCCTACTGTAAATAAGTCTTCTTGGTGTTTGTAAATAAAGCAATATTTCTAGTTAGAGTAGAATTTTCTGTAATGCATTTCTTTTCTTGTGTTTCCCCTTTCTCGTTGTTTGTTCCTTTTTGTTGTTTTGTTTTGTGTGCCTTATACGCGGATAACACATTACTTTCTGAGGGTTGTGTATGTGTAGAGGACCGGGCATCATTTTAGTGTGGGGTGAAGTAGTGCAAAGTTTGAGATGGGAAGTAGAAGTTATGATGAATGTCCCAGTTGAAAGAGAAATAGTGCATTTGAGATGGAAGTAGAAGTTGTGATGAATGGCCCAGTTGGAAGAGAAAAATCACGTGACGTTGAGGAAGCGCATGGAAGAAAGGTGAATGTGAAAATTTGGTGTCAGGATAAGGCTTTAGAAAAAAACCACATACAAAGAAGGAAAAAGTGTAGGATCAACACGAGGTAGGAGAGAGGAAAAATTAGGAAGGAGGGTAGAAGAAGTGCCTTCGGCATTATCGACACGTGCGTAAGAGTCTTCAGTCAGTTTGGATCTTTACGCGCCAGAAGGTTATAAAAATTTTCACGCAGGAACGGATGCATGAGTAAGGGCGCTGAAGGATGGTTTTAGTGGAAAAATCCACATTTAGTGTTAAGTATGATGGTAGGTGGTATAACATTTAATGCTGGAAATAAGGAAAAGCTATAAATATGAAGTCGGGCACATCATTATTTTACATTGTGATTATGAAGTGAAAGAAGCTCTTTCAAACTAGCGCATCCAAAGAGATTTGTGTGAAGAAGAATCATAGAGAACTAAAGTGTATGACTAGGGGATATCCGCAAACCAGAGTGGAGAGTGTACATGGGTGTGGAGAGAGTCACTTGAACAATGCCATGTTATGGAAGGATTTTCCCAGTTAGGGTTTGATGACTAGGGCACAGAGGAAGAAATATTTATTCATAAGGGAAAAATTTGGAGTTGAGGAGAGCAACAGAGAAAAGTAAGAGGAATGAGTTTTAGGTTGTAACTTGATAAGAAGAATGACACCAAAGAAGGTGACTGTCTCACCTAAGAAACAAAAGGGCAAGGGTAAAGGAAAGAAAACCGTTGCTTTCGCAAGCTCCAATGAAGAATGGTATGGGAAAATGCAGTACCTAGATGGGGTGTTACTAGGGAAAGAATGAGAATCACACCTACAAAAGATGGCCGTGATCGATTATAACCATCACACAAACACAACTGAGAAGGAAATGGCATTGGAGCTGGTTTGTCCAACTAACAAGAGGATGCTAGATGGAATGCCTATATACATTGTTATCCCGTAAAATTGACAAGGGCAATTTTTACCGATAACCATACCGAAAATTTTGCTTCGATCCCTCGTAAAGGATCCTTCGCGTTCGAAATATTTCAAAATCCCTCTCCGGGAAATCTAGTTTTTGAACTTAGTCTTTTTTGAGCCTTTTTGAATGGGCGCATGGATTTTTAATGTAACACATACTTTTGATGCACCCCCTTAAAAGCCTTTGGCGCATGGTTTTCCATGTTAGCGCGTCTTTCGGTGCGCCAAAGGATGTTTGATTAAGTTTTTGGTGCGCCAAAGGGCGCACGTAATATCTATGTTACACCAAGTTTTTGGTGCGCAAATGGCGCGTCCATTCTCCTGTCATCAATTACTTCCATGCGCCAAAGGGCGCACGCTTTTCTCTGTCGACAGGAGTTTTCATGCGCCATTTCATAAGTGGTTGGCGCATTAATGACAAGTTTTTTCTATAAATACCAGTGCCCGCCATGTCATTTTCATTCCATTTTGACAAGCACGTGATCGCTCTGGATTTGTCAGCTCTGCTCTGTCGCTGTCATTGCTCTGTGGACCCACTCGCCACAAATTTTCTATATATATTCGAGGTAGGTGGTTCTCCCGGTTTGTTTTTGAAAGCTTTCACGTTCTTGGCCTGTTTTCTCTCTCCTTCGAGCTTATTTCTTTGTCGGGTCTGATTGTTGCTTGCGTGGTCTGTTTCTTTAGTGGCCAGTCAGTTTTAAAATGAAATATGTTGGGTTTGTTTCTCCCCTATCCTGTCAAGTTTTGCATTTTTCTCCCTCCTCTCCCTCCCTCTTTCCGGATTTATTGGAAAAGGGGAGTGGTTTTGCATTGGCTTGGTCTGTGATCCTCTTTACAAAACCTTGTTGGGCTAAGCATCCTTTCGAGTGGATGATAGAGTTGAAAAATGTTTAAAATGATTAAGTGTTTTTCCATGGCGCACTGTTGCGTCATGTTGCAATAAAGACAGTCGCGCCCCTCGGCGCATCTATCAGCCCTGTTACCTGTTCAAAACCCCGCGCCTTCTTTAAACCTTTCTCCACTTCCAAAATGTCGTGAGAATATACTTGATTAAAGAGAGCACCTATGGAAACAATGCCTTTCCTTTCTCAATTATCATCTTAGTCCATCTATCATCATACTCCTCCTTCATCATATACCCTTGTAATTTATTGATCACCTCAAGGTAAAAGCTACTGATTAGAGGAATGACTTCTACATCAAGAGGAGGTGTTGAACCAGGTTGCAGGAAAGGTTGTATGTAAGAACTGAGATTTTTGTACATGTTCCTCTAATTCCTCAATTATTCATTTTTATTCTTCATTCCCTGCAATAATCCATGTTGAAGACTCCTTGAACAAGTGAGAATCAAATGTGAAGGAAGAGCACCGAAGATTATTCTACTTCTGGAAATGCTTTGATGGTGGAGAGTAGAGGGAGACAAAAGAACAAAGGGAAAGGTAACCGTGGGAAGTCGAATGATCGTGGAAGGTAAAAGTTCAAGAGTAAGTTAGAATGTTTGCACTGTGGGAAGGTTGGCCATGCTAAGAAATATTTATGGGATCTTTGGGATAAGAAGAACAATAAGAAGGAAAATAAAGAGGTAAATGTGGTAGTAGGTGATGTTTGTCAAGATGCCTTAATTCTTTCTTTAGATAATATTATTGAATCTTGGGTGTTAAATTCAGGGGCTTCTTTCGATGCCACCCCATGTAGACATTACTTTACTAATTTTGCTCAAGGAGATTTTGGACAATGTATATCTTGGTGATGATGAACCATACAACATAGTAGGGAAAGGTTGTATTTGGGTGAAAATGTAGAATAGGAACACATGGCTACTTAATGATGTCAGGCATGTGCCTAAGTTGAGGTGGAATTTGATATCAGTGGGTCAGTTTGGCAGTGATGGATGTACTGTCAATTTTATAGTGGATTCTTGGAAGGTTAATAACGGAGCTCCTGTGGTTGCAAGAGGTAAGATAACTAGTACTTTGTATTTAACCAGTGGTGCTCATTATTGTAATTTAGTTGTTACAAATGGAGATACAACTTTGTGGCACCAGATACTCAGTCATATGAGTCAAAAGGGAATGAATATTATAAAGGATAGGTTACCTAAATTAAACGAGTTATATTTGGACTTCTGTGAGGACTATGTTTATGGGAAACAGAATCAGGTGATATTCCTTAAGGTTAGACCTACCAAGAAGGAGGGTAAGTTAGAATTAGTGCATATCAGATGTATGGGGGCCAGCTAAGGTAAACTCTATTGGTAGTTCATGTTATTATGTCACTTTTATTAATGATGTAACTAGCAAAGTTTAGGGTATATTCCATTAGAAAGAAATCTGATGTGTTTAAAACTTTCAAAAGATGGAAAGCCTTGCTTGAGAATGAAAAAGGTCTCAAGTTGAAATGTCTCGGGTTGGATAATGGATAGGAGTATTACAATAATGAATTTATTAATTATTGTTCGGTAAATGGGATCCATAGGAAAAGAATGGTTCTAAGTAATCCAAAGGAAAATGGAGTGTCAGAGATAATGAATAAGACAATAATGGAGTGTTCTAGGTGCATGATGTTACATGCAGAGCTACCACTCATGTTTTGGGTGGAAAAAATGAGCACAACCATTTATCTGATTAACAAATGACCCTTTATGGCTTTAAATGGAGGTACACCTCATGAGGATTGGTATGGTGAGAAAATTTATTACTCAATTCTTAGAGTATTTAGATTTGAGGCATTTGTTCACATTGATAAAGATGATACGACCAAGTTAGAGGCTAAGTCTGAGAATTGTAACTTTGTTAGATATGGTGAGGATGACTTTGGTTTGTGTTTTTGGAGTCTTGAAGGAAAATAAAATATTTCGGTCTAGAGTTATTGTCTTTAATGAAAAATTCATTTATAAAGATCAGTTCGCAGGAATAAGAAAGAGGAATCGAAGAAATAATACACCGTGCTAGAGGAACATTACGGACAGTAACGTGTATAAGGGGCTGGTTTAGGGGTCAGCATGTTCCGGTATAGCCAGTTCAAGAACCTACTCATCAGGAACCCCAAACTCCTGAGGTGATAAGGTCTTCTAGGATAAGAAGGGAACCTGAAATGATTTAGTCCATCTTTGAATTATTTATTACTCACTAACGGTGGAAAGCCAGAGTTATTTGAGGAATTAGTGCAAGTGGATACTAGGAAGAAGTGGGAGTAGTCCATAGGATGAAGAGCATAGATCTCTTATGGAAAAATAGACTTGGGATCTAGTGGACCTACCCAAGGTCAAGAGAGAATTGCAGAACAAGTGGGTGTATAGAATCAAAGAGGAAGATGGAGGAAGGAAAAGATACAAGGCTTAGTTTTTGGTCAAGGGATTTACACAAAAGAAAGGTATAGACTTTGATGAAATATTTTTCTCTCGGTTGTTAAAATGAATTCTATTAGAATTGTTCTTAGTTTAGAAGTAGTAGAAGACTTGCACTTAGAGCAGTTGAATGTGAAGACTGCATTTCTTCATGCTGAGTTGGAGGAGGAATTATACATGTAGCAATCCATAAGGTTATGAGGTAAAATGGAAGGAGATATTAGTGTGAAAATTGAAGAAGAGCTGTATATGGCCTAAAATAAGCTCCATGGCAAGTGGTATAATGAAGTTTGATAGTTTTATGTAGGAGTAGGGTTACTCCAAGTGTCACTCAGACCATTGCGTGTATATCAAGAAGTTTTGTTGATGGTAGTTATATTATTCTATGTTCCTGTATGTGGATGATATGCTTATTATAGGGAAGAACATGTAGGAAATAAAGGTAGTTAAGAAGCAATTTAGGTGACTCCTTTGCTATGAAGGATTTGGGGGTAGCAAAACAAATCCTTGGTATGAGAATAACTCGAAATAGGAAAGAGAAGAATCTTGTGTTATCTCTAGAAGAGTACATAAAGAATGTCTTGGAAAGTTTTAGTTTGCAAGATGCCAAACCAGCTAGTACCCCTTTGGAAAGTCACTTAAAATTATCAAAGGAACAAAGTCTTAAGATTGAGGAGGATAAAATCTAGATTTCTAGGGTACCATACTCACCAACTAGTTGGTAGCTTAATGTCTGTTATGGTATGCACGAGGCCTAACATTTCCCATCTAGTGGGATTAGTGAGTAGGTTTATGAGTGATCCAAGGTAGAGAGGACTAGTAGGCAGTGAAGTGGATCCTTCGGTATTTGAGAGGGACCATAGGAGCAAGCATTGTGTTTCAGTGGTTTAGACATTACATTGTGTGGTTATGTAGATTTGGACATGGCATGAGATTTGGACATCAGGAGGAGCACGATAGGTTATGTATTTATGGTTAGTGATACAACGGTGAGTTGGATGTCATGGTTACAAAAGGTTATGGCTTTGTCAACCACAGAGGGTGAGTATGTTTTTGCCATAGAGGAAATAAAGAAGATGATTTTGCTATAACAGTTGCTTGATGAGTTGGGTCATAAGCAAGGGAGTTGGGAGACTACATAGTGATAGTCAGAGTGCTATTCATTTAGCAAAGAACTCTGCTTTTCACTCTATGGATGAAGCACACTTCAGCTGATATACCATTTCATCAGGATAACTTTGGAAGAAGATAATTTAAAGTTTAAAAAGATTCATACCAGTTAGAATCCTGTGGATATGATGACCAAGGAAATCACAAGGGAGAAGTTAAAATTGTTTTTAACTTTGATTTTCCTTCATGGTTGATAATGAAGGGTTAATAACTTTTCGTCAGTGGGAACAATCTCTAATTGGGAGATTGTTGGGGATGTGGAGCCTATTTTTTTGGTATTCTCAAATCAGTATCGAAGTGCTAGAGTTTGAATTGGTTAAGGTTGAAGAGGTCATGACCTTTTCTTTTCCAGACGTCTATTGTGAAGATGTTAAGTAGTTGTCAATGTCGAAAATGGTTCTTTTCCAGCCATGTGAGAAGATGAAAGGTCACAAATTTCAATCTTATAAGGTCATCTTTTGGACTTCTTAAAGGGATTATAATCTTATAAATAGAGGTTTTAGGGTATCTTAAATATATCTTGTGAGTTCAAGAGGTTTTGAGTCTTAGTGATCAAGATGTGATCAAGAGTGATCAAGGTTAAGCAATTGGGAGTCAATTGTGGTTTAGATGTAGTTTAGCATCTTTGGAATTCAATTATGAGTTCATATACTAAAAGAATATTGTGAGATTTGTTTTACTATTGTTAATAATAAAATTTTAGCAAGTTCTTGGTGGACATATCCCACATTGGGTGAACAACGTTAAATCTTGTCTTGTCTTCATTTGTGAATTATTTATTTATGTTATTATATTTCTACATGTATAATTCTGCTATATAGTTTCCTACTGCTGTGATTTGAGGAATCTGTTTCCTAACACCCAATTTTCACATGTCATACTGGTTGTATCATTCGCACAGACTGAGAATGCTTCAGGAATTGGATAACTACCTTCAATGTAGCAGCAAGAATTATCTCATGGTCCCTGTTGGAGCACACATAGATTCAGCTCCCTGAAGGACCTATTATCCCAAGCGTTCAACATAGGGCTTTGACTTCCCATCCATCCAGGGGCATGATGCCTTTGTTTTTTTTCCATGTACTCAACACATTCGATATATCCTTTATGGTTGTAACCTCATAGGCAACATTGTTCTTATAACTGATGCCATGGGCATCCAAAGTAATGCTGAGAAAAATTGACCTCTGCTTCATGTGAGCACTAAGGATATTACATCAGTCTCCAATGAACTTGGCCACTACTACAATGGTGATAGTTTCATCTCTTCAGAACGCCAATGGGCATTGCTTTAGTTTTTTTTCCATATAGGGGGAATATTCAAACATGGTTATAATGTGGGCCTTCTTATTTGATGATATGTATTTAAGGTAAGAAAATTGACTTCTCTAGTGCATGGTACTATCTCGATGTGAATATTGCTCAAAATCCATCCATCAACAACTGCATTCAAATTAATCTCCTTAGCATAGTCGAGGCTTCGAGGGGGCATTCTCTTAGCCTGTAAAACCTTCCTTTTGCACTCTATGTCGGTTCATGGTACCTTCTCTTGTAATCAGTGTCGTAACAAGAGAATGATATTCTCTTGCCTTAACATTTTTCACACTTCTTTGACTTCATCTAGGTCCTTCTATGGAGCCTTCAACATTCCTTCTTTTTTCTTACTGCCTAGACTGCTCCTTAGGACACTAGATCTCTCCTTGTAAACTCTGAACGAAATCCATAGTCTCCCCTTGATATATGTCTTTCTGATGAGTAGGATATGGTCCAAATACTTCACATGCACCAGTTCCTCTCTTAAAACCAGTGTCCTTTGTCTTGGTATCTCCTAGGCGCGCAGTGGCCTCTACTCACATCGTCAGTAGCACATAGGTTCTAATCCTGACATCACATGTTACCACTCTTGGCATCCAATGTGAATTTGTCCTTCTTGATTCTTACCAATGCTAGCACCTTTGTCTTTTCGGTGCTGCTGATTAATATGCTCATACAGTTCATGGATAGTCCTCATACTTATGTTTTGTACCCACACCATGAGCATTACAACAGGTCAGTGGAACTCACGTTTGTAATGCTCTGTAGATTCAAAATTATAACAGGTTCCTCATGGGAAATCACTCCATCCACTGTGGCTACTGCAACCACAGAAATCCTTTAAAAAATACCTCTTCTGCATGCGTTCCTCCATCTGCGTGCATCCTTCATAACATGGTGATTCATCAACCTTTAGAACTACTTGAAAGGATGGTCTGATGTACACCTATGATCAATAGCATCATGCATTTGATTAATTAGTCTGTAATCCTTCGTATTATGGGTTGTAGAGGTACAGATCTTACAATAGTAACGAAACATTATTACGAGATTGTGCATTGGAGTACAAGGGGCATCTACTTGCATCATGATCCCCAAGGAAAATCTCACAATATACTGTCATGACATATCATGCACTATCCTTCCAAGGGAAACTATCCTCTTGACATTCAATTCTCACTTCAAAGTCTATACACCAAAAACCTACTACGAACCTCATGTGCTGAGTTTACAGACAGCTATCTTCAACTACTTGGCCATTACATAGCAATTCTGAGCCTCCCAAAATAGGACTAGTGCACCACTGTCAACACTCCTAACAGCCTCGGCGCCCATAGGGTAGCTTCTAACGCCTCGTGCGGGTATGTGAACATCTCTATGTGACAGAGACCTTCTAAATGGGGTTATCAATCCTCTAACAGACCATTGAGCGTTTTGTGATAGCGATGAATATCATAATGATAGTTTAGACAAGTGAGTCTTAAAACACACATCATTCTCTTCATACACTCTTTGCCATTCTATGTTGGATTTCTTTTAAAGTGTTGATGATTTTCTACTCAAACTCAGGGATATAGAAATATGCTAGGAATTCGTTATTCAATGAAGTATAGTCTACCACCGTCTAATGAGGGATCATACTTCCTACACAAACTATGTGTGTGCTTTTACAACGTTGTCGCAAAATGACTTGCCTTCCACTCTGAGGGTAGTGATCCCCTTTGCAAGCCATATAAATCTCACACTTATGAACATGTGCTCTACAGCATCCTCTATACCTCTGGTAATCTGGTAAATGTAAAAAGACATCTCAAAGAACACTTGGGAAAGTAGTTGGGGTCCCTTTTCCTCTTGATCTAGAGCCTTGGTTCTCTTTGATTTTTCTTCTACCACTAGATCCACTAGATCCACCAAGTTCTATCCCTTCTAACCCACCAAATTCACCAGACCACCAGGTCTTGTTCCTTCTAACCCACTAGATCCACTAGAACAACCAGGACCAGAAGTGGTCGTGCCTAGTGTTCCTAGCATCCCAATGAACTGCGCACTGACAGGTTTATGATATTGCCCTTACTACCACTATTGTATACCTCACGTGCACCACTCCTAAACATGTTATCCGAAGGCTTGTGTACTTTCACCTTGACAAAAGACTACTCTGAAAACTAGGAATGGCTTGCGCATAGCTATGGATGTTCCAACTAAAAAATTGTATCTCCTAGGTGTATCGATCTGGTCACTCCCACCGATACTAATTGGGTTAACAATACTTCTCCCTTGATCTAGGAAAAAAAAGCGCCAAGGGTTTCGTCAGTAGGTGGGTTTATATACGCTGCCAATGACTCTTCTTTCTCCACATCAATGAACTCCCATCAAAAGCCGAAGGGGTACCTCTCTCTATGCACTTTCCAAGATGGGCTAGCATAGATTGCCCAGGTTCCATGTCTTCTACATGAACCTCAACCCCTTCCCACAATGTTTACCTCCATATATCCATCACACTTGTATCATCACATGTCATCTAGTAATATCCCTTTCATGATGCTTCACTATACTTGAGTTTTCTCTCCTCCCTTTCTTTCTCTAATGTCATATCTATCATCTTCCTCCACCCTAGCTTCCTCTCCCAGTGCTCATTAAAGTTTAGCTAACCAATGGAAATGCCTCTAAACTAAAATTAATAATCAATATCTTCATTTCTATAGGGATAACATGCATAAATGATCCTTTGGGCTTCTACATAAATTCAAACTCAGAAACTTCCAGACAAGAATATGTAGAAATGGTGTACTTGAGAGTGTAGCTAGCCAACACAACCCTTCCACCAATGATCCACAACATGATTCCATGTCAGATTTACATCCTACAACCTCTAGTATTATTCTTAGGTCCATGTGTGTGATCCATAATACCAACTAAATCAAGATGCATATGCTGAGAGCCATTCATATAGTTCTACTGGGAAGCAACAGAAAAAAATTTCATATAGATAATGGTAGAGGTTCTCTTCTACCCACCTACGCCCATCAAACTCAGTTCCAATGGTAAATATCTGATAAAATTCATCCTTTGTGCTCTTGAACCGTGATTCAACACTTTCCAAAGTTAAATGTTCTTTCATTGCTCATTACCTAGATCATGATGTATGTCATTTCCCACTACAAATTTGAAAATCGGTCTCGGCAATGAAACCAAGATGTAGTCATTTTTACCCCCATCACAAAGGAAATAAATCCTATGCGTGTTGTCCTATCACCTAGCGGGTACTGGGCACTCACCCGAGGCACGTGCGGGTGCCGAGTTTCTATTTTAAGTGATTTTAGTGTGAAACATCATCTATGATCTGATTGTTAATATATTTGAAATGAAATAAGACATACAAGCACCATAGAGCTCAGAATGGCTTCTAGATCCTTACAATCCTTCCAGACATAAAGTGCTTAACAGATTAAAGAACTTACACCAATAATGAAAGGAAGTAGTACAAACATCCAGTCTTAGCTTATAAACATAAATGAAAAGAACTATGAAGAAGGATGTATGCATAAAAACCATTAATGCTCATATTCATATAAACTGGTAACCTCATTACATTCATTAGGCTTACTACAAAACTCCACATTATGGCAGACCAAATTCATGCATCATAACTAGATCCATATCATTTAGCTCTCAAAAAGAAATTTCCAAGCCCTTGATACATCCTTCTCCTATATTTCATCTACCGAACCCAATATGAATTCTTGCTGCATTTCTGTAGAGCTTCGATCTCTAATGATCTCCTCCTATATCTATCTTTCCATCTATCTAGCTATCTATCTGTGATCATATCCCTTTTATTCTAGGGGTGCTTGTATTTATAGGCTTCCCAAAGTGCCAACTCATCCTTTTGTGGCCTCAGATACAGAACCAAGTGTCTGAATGTGGTCCTCCATGGGAGCATGCTCCTCTAGGCCCGATCTCTCCACTTTTTTTCATGATGGTCTTCTAGAAGCTTCCATCGTAGGGCATATTCCTTCCTAGGCCAACCTATCGCTAGGATGGCACCTTATCCACTCCGCATGCGTAGTCGGGTCATGCTTTTCTCGTGTCCTGCATGATATGCCAAATATGGATACGTCTTGAGACCTTGTTTTGCTGGTGCATAACATGCCCATTCTAAAATCCTCCTAGAACCCTATCTTGCGTTCATTCTCCTTGCACACCCATCCTTCAACCTAAGCCTTGTGCGCCCATGCACCTTTGTGTACTTAGCCAATATTTTAGGTGCCCAATAGGTTGGGGCCCTATATCATCTTGAAAATCCCTGATTCAGACACGTCTAGTTAAAAGTGCTGGATGGGACTAGATTTCTAGCCATTTCAATGGAAGTAGGTTGAAGCCCTACTGTAAATAAGTCTTCTTGGTGTTTGTAAATAAAGCAATATTTCTAGTTAGAGTAGAATTTTCTGTAATGCATTTCTTTTCTTGTGTTTCCCCTTTCTCGTTGTTTGTTCCTTTTTGTTGTTTTGTTTTGTGCCTTATACGCGGATAACCACATTACTTTCTGAGGGTTGTGTATGTGTAGAGGACCGGGCATCATTTTAGTGTGGGGTGAAGTAGTGCAAAGTTTGAGATGGAAGTAGAAGTTATGATGAATGTCCCAGTTGAAAGAGAAATAGTGCATTTGAGATGGAAGTAGAAGTTGTGATGAATGGCCCAGTTGGAAGAGAAAAATCACGTGACGTTGAGGAAGCGCATGGAAGAAAGGTGAATGTGAAAATTTGGTGTCAGGATAAGGCTTTAGAAAAACCACATACAAAGAAGGAAAAAGTGTAGGATCAACACGAGGTAGGAGAGAGGAAAAATTAGGAAGGAGGGTAGAAGAAGTGCCTTCGGCATTATCGACACGTGCGTAAGAGTCTTCAGTCAGTTTGGATCTTTACGCGCCAGAAGGTTATAAGAATTTTCACGCAGGAACGGATGCATGAGTAAGGGCGCTGAAGGATGGTTTTAGTGGAAAAATCCACATTTAGTGTTAAGTATGATGGTAGGTGGTATAACATTTAATGCTGGAAATAAGGAAAAGCTATAAATATGAAGTCGGGCACATCATTATTTTACATTGTGATTATGAAGTGAAAGAAGCTCTTTCAAACTAGCGCATCCAAAGAGATTTGTGTGAAGAAGAATCATAGAGAACTAAAGTGTATGACTAGGGGATATCCGCAAACCAGAGTGGAGAGTGTACATGGGTGTGGAGAGAGTCACTTGAACAATGCCATGTTATGGAAGGATTTTCCCAGTTAGGGTTTGATGACTAGGGCACAGAGGAAGAAATATTTATTCATAAGGGAAAAATTTGGAGTTGAGGAGAGCAACAGAGAAAAGTAAGAGGAATGAGTTTTAGGTTGTAACTTGATAAGAAGAATGACACCAAAGAAGGTGACTGTCTCACCTAAGAAACAAAAGGGCAAGGGTAAAGGAAAGAAAACCGTTGCTTTCGCAAGCTCCAATGAAGAATGGTATGGGAAAATGCAGTACCTAGATGGGGTGTTACTAGGGAAAGAATGAGAATCACACCTACAAAAGATGGCCGTGATCGATTATAACCATCACACAAACACAACTGAGAAGGAAATGGCATTGGAGCTGGTTTGTCCAACTAACAAGAGGATGCTAGATGGAATGCCTATATACATTGTTATCCCGTAAAATTGACAAGGGCAATTTTACCGATAACCATACCGAAAATTTTGCTTCGATCCCTCGTAAAGGATCCTTCGCGTTCGAAATATTTCAAAATCCCTCTCCGGGAAATCTAGTTTTTGAACTTAGTCTTTTTTGAGCCTTTTTGAATGGGCGCATGGATTTTTAATGTAACACATACTTTTGATGCACCCCCTTAAAAGCCTTTGGCGCATGGTTTTCCATGTTAGCGCGTCTTTCGGTGCGCCAAAGGATGTTGATTAAGTTTTTGGTGCGCCAAAGGGCGCACGTAATATCTATGTTACACCAAGTTTTGGTGCGCAAATGGCGCGTCCATTCTCCTGTCATCAATTACTTCCATGCGCCAAAGGGCGCACGCTTTTCTCTGTCGACAGGAGTTTTCATGCGCCATTTCATAAGTGGTTGGCGCATTAATGACAAGTTTTTTCTATAAATACCAGTGCCCGCCATGTCATTTTCATTCCATTTTGACAAGCACGTGATCGCTCTGGATTTGTCAGCTCTGCTCTGTCGCTGTCATTGCTCTGTGGACCCACTCGCCACAAATTTTCTATATATATTCGAGGTAGGTGGTTCTCCCGGTTTGTTTTTGAAAGCTTTCACGTTCTTGGCCTGTTTTCTCTCTCCTTCGAGCTTATTTCTTTGTCGGGTCTGATTGTTGCTTGCGTGGTCTGTTTCTTTAGTGGCCAGTCAGTTTTAAAATGAAATATGTTGGGTTTGTTTCTCCCCTATCCTGTCAAGTTTGCATTTTCTCCCTCCTCTCCCTCCCTCTTTCCGGATTTATTGGAAAAAGGGGAGTGGTTTTGCATTGGCTTGGTCTGTGATCCTCTTTACAAAACCTTGTTGGGCTAAGCATCCTTTCGAGTGGATGATAGAGTTGAAAAATGTTTAAAATGATTAAGTGTTTTCCATGGCGCACTGTTGCGTCATGTTGCAATAAAGACAGTCGCGCCCCTCGGCGCATCTATCAGCCCTGTTACCTGTTCAAAACCCGCGCCTTCTTTAAACCTTTGGCGCGCCTTTTCTCCATGCTACATCATGTTTCCATGCGCCAAAGGCGCACCTAGCCTTCATGTAACGCAAACTTTATTTGCGCAAGTATAAAGATAGATAAGGCGCGGGCGCACCCTCCATTGCAATAACATATTCATTTGGCGCACCATTTATTAATGTTACACAATCTTCCCATGCGCCAAAGGGCGCACCGAACCACAATGTAACATGCACTTTCTGTGCGCCCTTCTATAAAATACCGTCTGCTTCATTTATGCGCCATGCGCCTTTGGCGCCAACTTAACCTCTGCAACATGCGTTTCCTGTGCGCCTTATCTATTTGGCCTGCCAGTTGCATTTTTCATGCGCCCTGCGCCCTGAGCCTTTAAATCTCTAATTCTTTCTTCTGCTAGCATTCCAATGGAAAATCAAATGACTAATTCAACTTTCCTGGATTGGGTTTCGCTCCTTCTACATGCAGATCATCAGATAAACCTTGGAGAACACATGTCTACGTCAAGCAAGAGATCCGCCAAACCAAGAGGAAAGGCTAAGCTGACAGAAGAAGAAATGAAGTATAAATACCAAAGGGTCAGAATGCCCGAATCACAGGCAGAATGTAATATGGATGTCAGGGACTCTGAATTAGGTCACATTGACATGGAAGAATTCTGGGTAAGAACTCAAAAAGTGACAAGAAGTCCATGGATGGACAAGCTAATAGGCAGTGCCCTGCACTTTGCCGGAGGAATCCCTGTCAGCGCTGTGAATAACGAGTTTATGATGGTTGTTGCACAATCCTTCAACAAAGACACAAGATGTGTCGAGAACAGTAAGGGCGAGGTAGTTATAAACCTTACTGCCCGTCGCTTTGAGTTAATGCTTGGCATCCCTCACCACCGGAACTATGTGGCTGTTAGCCAACAAGAATGCATCCAGGCCTGGGAGGACAACGAAGACAAGTGCATGCAATTGGTGAATGAGGTCTACCTCAAGAATAAGAAGATAGTGACCCGGTGGCCTCAAACTATCCACCGGAGTGATTTCTCAGAGGAACTCAGTGATACAATCACCTTCCTAAGCAGAGTCTTCGGTCTTTCAGATGCTCACTACTTCCATAAGTGGATGCTGCGGTACCTGGAAACAATGAATAAAAATCTGCCCGATCAGCGTTTCTACTGGGGGGAGATAATAAGCAGCACAATATCCGAGCAACTGCAACAGTTCGCTACGACAGGAGTATTCCACATGAACTCCTACGTCGTCTATGCTGCAGCAGCTGAAAGAGATTATCCAGGGCTGCACCGAAGTGGAACTTGGCCTCAGGCCAAAATATATGAATACTATCAAGAGCTGAAGTTGGAGAACAACATCCAACACTTCGCTAAGATCAATGATGTTTTCTTCTACCACATCATGTGCATGTTGCGCCCGAACTTAGCTCATGGCCGCACAACCAAGAACACAGTGACAGCCGTGGAGAAGTGGGGGGCCTTGTTCACCCAGTTTCCCACGTTCACCTATCTGAGGGCAGTCAACTTTTTGGGCGAACCAACCAGGTTGCCAAGGTATGCTGGACCAAAGCTGATTTTATTGGAACTATCAAGACAGCTCGTCACATACCATGAAAAGTGCCTCAAGAGAAAGAAGGGCGGAACTCCTTTCCCCCTCATAGTAGGCCGTTACACATGCCCCAGCTATCACAAGGTGAAGGAGATGTTTGCTGAGCTAGAATTGCTCAACCTAAAGCATGATTTCCCAGCAAGGCCTACATTCGACCCAAGGGGCTGCTTGCCAAGGGCTAAGCTTGATCCGATCCATGTCCCTCAAATTGAGGACATTTACATCGACGTCATCCATGAGGTGTCGCTAAGAAGAAAGGATCACTCCCGCTTAGCATTGGCAGAAATTATTCAGTATGGAGTGGCCATCGTCCCCAAAGGCTTCCAAACTTCGGAAGATGAAGTAGACAAGGTGTACAATAACACAGATGGGGAAAATTGGCCCTTCCCGGCCATTGATAGAAGCAAGGATCCTCAGACAATCGAGGAGAGGGTCAAAGAAACCATGCGGAGAACAGAGCGCTGGTGCCGTATGAGTGGGTTAATCTACCTCGGTGTAGATTTTACAACTTCTCCTTTAGGTAATGCACCTCCAAGGTCAAAGAAGCAGCTAAAAGGCAAAGCTGCGGAAGGTGAGCCTAGCACCGTTCAGGAGGAAGCCCCTGAAAGTCCTCCATCCTCGGAGCCCGAACAGGTTATTACTCTGGAAGAAGAATTGACAGAGGATAGTCCTATACGCCCATCCACCCAGGATGTCGGTATCGCTACAACTTCAGAGGTCCCTTCTATCCCTTCTTCTTCTCTTCCTTCCCCTCCTCGAGTGACTCAAGCGACCACCCCTTTGGTCGTGTCCTCTGCCCCTTCTTCTACTCTTTCCCCCGCCTCTTCGTCTATCTTCTCCTCCCTCGCTGATTTGTCTTCTTCCATTTCTTCCCTCATCTCCGAGCTCCCTTCCCTTCCCATGTCTTCTGCAGTTGCGGTTTCCCTTCCTCCCGTGGGCACTTCCTCGGCTATTCTTTCGATGCCGCCGCCGCGTGTCTCCACGTTTTTCCCCTCTTCTACCGTTGCTGCCTCCCCCTCTGTCTCTGGTCCTTCTTCTATAGGACCAGCTTGGATCTCTCAGCAGCTGAGCCAACAAAAGAGGAAAGTCCCCATCGCTCCGATGGACTTTTCGGTCATCCCGGCTAAAGGAGCAAAGAAGCACAAGCCGGTTGCACGCTTCTCGAAGAGCGCTGCAGGGGAGAGAGTCATGGAAATAGCGTACCCCGACCCTCTCAAAGAGAAAGAAGATCTGTCTCTGACAGATTTCACCGTGACCCAAGTCACAATGGGGACATCCTCAGAAAGTCTCCAGGGGGAAGCTCTTTCCGCAGTTGATGCACTCTGCGAAAAGCTTCAAGAAACAAAGGAAGAAAAGAGGCTACTGAAGGAGCAGAACCTACTGGCCTGTAGGGACTTCATCGGTTCCCTAATCGAGGCGGGTAAAGATTATTCCAAACTCCCGGACAAGCTCATAGATGAGCGGGAGACTTGCGAAGCAATCAGTGAACGGCACCAGGATCCATCACAGGATCAATTTGGGCCGATGATTAGCAAGTTTTTAGAATACCGCGCTCAGTTCCACATATCATCACCTGAGGAGCATCAGGAACAGGCAGCCCCTTTTCAGCCACAGGATGATGATGATGAATAGCTGATTCTTCCTCTTCTTCTTCTCTCTATTCTCCGACTTTCTTTTCGTAATATCTAAAGTGTGTTGGCACAAACGATGACATCATCCATGTTGCATCATGGGATGATGTCATCCATCAAAGTTGTCAAAGTCAACATGACTTTTAGATATTTTGTAAATATCTTTGTAAATAAGTGTTTGGCTCCATTTTGCCTTCTCTCTCCCTCATCTTCTATAAATATGAGAATACTTGTTGTATTCTGGGTGAACATTTTTCAGATAGAAATAGAGGTGAGGAGAGAAAGACTTTGAGCTTTCTTGTAACAGAAAAGAACAATAATACAATTATTCAGACTTTGTGCTCAATAGCTGTGTTATACATTAGATCTTTCTTATGTTAGATCTGTATGTGTTTAATCTGCTGGATTCATATCTACTTTTCCGTCATTTGTTTATCAGTATTGCTTTGTTTATTTATGCAAATAGGTTTGGCTCTGTTTACTACCAAACCGAAAACATAAATCTTCTGACCTTTCCGCTTTGGAATCCATTTCTTTTCTCCCTTCGGATCTGTTCTTTCTCTTCCCCCTCTTTCATTTCCTTTCTTTTCGCAGCCTGAAATAATCTACTGGGATGAGATCCCAACCCCCGAAGGCAGAATCTGTGAGACTTGCATAGGTTCCTGCTAGTAGAAATAGCAATAAACCAGTTTCGCTTTGCTGTCTCAAAGAGGGGCTAAGCTCTGCACACTGTTGGCTCGTCTATCCATAGATCTGTCCACGCGACAGATTTTCGGACCAACAGTTTTTGGCGACTCCGCTGGGGAACGAATAGATCTGTCAGATCTGTGCTGGTAGTAAGATAAAAATCAAGAAAAATCAGCAGGTTGCTGCCAGTTCGCAAATCTAAACCTTTTTTGTTAAAAAAAAATAAAAAAAATTGCAAAAGTGCCCAAATCAAAAAATTTTCTTCTAAGAGTCATAGATCTGGGCCTGTTACAGATCTTTAGTTCGCTGACTTTTTATCAAAATCATTATTTTTTCGTAGATCTGAGGTTTTTGACTGTTTTCTTAAAAAGTTTGAAACCCTCTGAAAAGTAAAAATCAGATCTGAAAAATCAGCTTACTATCTTCCCTATCATTTTTATCCTCATTGTCATCTGTCATTAACCGCAATCGGTTTTTCGAAGAGGATAATTTTCAAATATCCAGAAAAGTGCATGCTGCTGGTTTTTGTCAGAAAAACCAGAAAATCAGCAAGTACAACCAAAAATAAAATTTAAATCTGCGCTGTAATATTGCAGATCTGAAAGGTACACTGGCGAGTGAACCTTTTACGCGCAACAGGAGAGCCCGTGGAGGAGCTGATCCTACTTTTGATCTGCTTCAGAGGCACAATTTCAGCGTAACACCGGCACATTTTTCAGCGCTAAGCTCAGCTAGCCGGTCATCCAGGAGTGTCTCGCCTTCACGAAGAAAAAGTCTTCTGCAAGGAGCGTCCACATCCCTTTGTAGTGCTTTGCTACTCAGCGGAACTACACTTCCAGCTCGTGTTCTCTTTCCAGATTTTCAGATGGCGGTTCCATGGGGAAACGCTATGGGTCCGTTGGCTTTACCACATCCAGTTCACGCACTCCCTCACGGAAATCGAAAGAATTTTCCTAAATTCGACGGGAGCGGAAATCAAAGCACGGATTCCCACATATCTGCTTTCATTATGTCGTGCAGTATATTGGACGTGACCCACGAAGACGTGTCGGTTCGCCTCTTTCTGGAAACTCTACAAGGGCCTGCAGCTGAATGGTTTCAGCATTTGCTGGCCGCATCTATCACCAGTTGGGCAGCTTTGCGGGACGCTTTCGAAGACAGGTATAAACCTTCAGAGGATGCATTTACTTTATTGTCACGAATCACTCATCTCAAGAAGGAGGCAAATGAGACCATGCGCGATTTTGTCACCCGGTTCAATGCACTAATCAACCGTGTCCCGGTTGCCATGCTTCCAACGCCGGAGAATTAAAAGTGTTTCTTTGTAAACGCCATGAGCTCAAAAGTCAGCTTCTTGCTCCTTCAAGAGCGAGTAGCTACTCTACCTCTCGCTCAGGCTGCTGCCATCCGGATAGAAGACAATTTGATAATATCTGGCGAGTTGAGAAGGGAATCAACAAAGCCTAAGTCCTTGGGCCCTTCGCCCACCACTTCGTCTGATCCAGCATTCCAAAAGATGGCGAACGACTTGCTTGCACTGAAGAAGTAGCTGGCCCAGACCTCTCCCAGTTCCTCATATCGGGATATCCTGCGGAGGAATTTTGTTCCTAACAACGCTTCACAAAGGCCGCGCTTACCTACAACTGCTCCACGGTTGGCGCTTGAGGCCCCTCCGGTTAATGCTCTAGCCGAGATTGAAGAAGAAGAAGAACAGTACTATGAGGAACCTTTGTCTCAGGGCGAAGATGATCAAGATGTCGGTGAGCCGACTGGCGACTCTACTATTGGATACATGGAATTTGATGAGGATGAATCTGATGAAGAAGAAAGTTCTCAGGGCTATGCAAGTGGACAATCCTACGCTGTTTTTACCCGCTCGCAAGGAAAGGAAGCAGAAGTTGCTGCCCATGAGCAGAAGGAGAAGGTCGTATCAAACGCACCTCCCACCATTGCTAGAAGAGGTAATCCTCTTCCTACTCGATTCCCTGTTAAGTCTGTTGCAAAGAAGTCTTTTCCGCCCATCTCTCCTCCGAATCAGCCCCCTCATATTCCTATCAAGATCAGTAACCCTATTCCATCATCGCGAAGTGAAGGGCTCATTCCTTTACCAACGCAACCCTTGGCCGCATTCGATATAATAGATCATGCAAAAAAGACCAAGATTCAAATGTCTGAAGCTGAATACCTTCAGTCAAACCCCGAACAGCTTGTAAGATTGACTAAGTATATCCAAAGCTAAGCTGTTATATCTAATCAGGCTTCCCCAAAAGGAATCCTTTCCACTCCCCCTGAATCCCATATAAATGTTGCTTCAACGTCTGCGTCAGGCAAGATAGAACCTTTCTATCTCTCTCTCCTAATCAACGACCATAAGTTGAGCAACTGTATAATTGATTCTGGAGCTTCTAATAATGTCATGCCGGCGAAAGTCGCTCATGCTTTGGGCCTCACTCTTACCAAGCCCTTCGGCAGATGTTACTCATTGGAGACCAAGCAAGTTCCGTTGGTTGGCCAAATCAAGGACGCACAATTTGCGTTTGCAGCCTTCCCGGATAAAAGAGTAAAAATGACAGTCCTTGTTGCTGACATTCCGGCGGCCTATGGAATTTTGCTGGGAAGGAGCTTTTGCAGCGAAGTTGGTGGAGAGATTCACATGGACTGGTCCAAAGCTAGAATTCCAGCCAAAGGCGTAATGCAAACTTTGGAGCCGGAATCCCAAAAGAAATACTTGGTCACTAGCTCTGAAGACCCCAAAGCCCAAATCCTTTTTGAATCATCAGGGATGGGGAACTACTTTTTGTCCACCGAGGCGGATACAAAGTATGTTTTCGTTCAAGAAAAGGACCTTAATAAGGTCTGGACCTTGCAATTTGATGGTAGCTGCGCAACTAGTGGATGTGGCACTGGGGCCGTGCTAATATCTCCTGAGGAGGAGGTAATTCCTCTTTCTTTCAAATTGCAGTTCTTCAACACTAACAATACTGCTGAGTATGAGTCTCTCTTACTCGGTATGCAAGCCGCAAAAGAAAGAGGGATAAAAAATCTAAAGGCACAAGGTGATGCCGAGCTAGTTGTAAATCAGATCAAAAAGATTTACCAAGTAAAAAATGAAAGGCTCAGGCACTACCGTAATGCAGTATGGGACAGCATTGAGGAGTTTGACGCTTTTTCAATAGGAGCAATTCCAAGAGCTCAGAATGACATGGCTGATTCGTTGGCTGTTTCAGCATCTCTCATGCTCCCGCACCCGGGTTTGAAAACGAACAAATACACCATTGAAGTGGTTTTCCGCCCAAGCGTGCCAGACAACTCTCAGCATTGGCAGGTATTCAACAATGATAATCACCTCATTGCCTTTCTAGAAAAATCAGAAAATTTTGATGAGTTGTATTTCGAAGGATCCACATCTTCATGCCGTGAATCAATCAACAGTCAAAATCACGAAACAAAGGAGAACGATGGCATTTGTCAGCTTAAGGGAAATAAAATCCCAAAGGGGCTAGTTTCTCTGGAGCGCCTGTTTGACAGGCATGACCGTTTTGTGAAGAAGAAGAGACGAGATGATCCTGACTCATCTCCAGAGACAGAACCAGTCAATATAGGTTCTGAGGCACATCCGCAATTCGTGAACATCGGGAAATGTTGCACGCCAGAAGAAAAGCGGAAATTTGTCAAGTTGCTGAAGAGATATATGGATGTATTGGCATGGTCCTATGCCGATTTAAAGTCTTTTAAGCCAAAAGACGTTCAACACGATATTCCCTTGAAAGACGATGTCAAGGCCTTCCGTCAGAAGCAGAGGCACTATAATCCCAAGATTTCGGGCACCATTCAGGCCGAAATTCAGAAGATGCTGGACGCAAGAATCATCTTCCCTATCCATCACAGCACTTGGGTAGCCAACATTGTGCCAGTGCGCAAGAAAAACGGTGAAATACGCATCTGCGTAGACTTCCGAAACCTGAATCAAGCTTCGCTGAAAGACAACTACCCTCTTCCAATAATGGATCAAGTTCTGCAAGCAGTAACTGGATCAGAAATGCTGTCTATGCTTGATGGTTTTTCAGGCTATAATCAGATTGAAGTCTCGCCTGAAGATCAATTCAAAACAGCATTCACCACTCCATGGGGTACATTTGCCTATAGCAGGATGCCTTTCGGCCTAACTAATGCTGGTGCCACTTTTCAGCGGGCCATGGATTTCGCGTTCAAAGGCATGATGGGAAAAGTCATTGTAGTCTACCTAGATGACTTAACCGTGTTCTCTAAACTACGAAGTGATCATTGTGACCACTTGGAGCAAGTACTGGCCAGGTGCCGAGAACATGGAATTTCCCTTAACCCAAAAAAGTCTGTTTTTGGGGTCACGGAAGGGAAACTGCTAGGCCATGTGGTTAGCAAAGAAGGAACCAAGATCGATGCCGAAAGAGTTAAGGCTATCCAAAGCCTTACTCTGCCTACAAGCAAGAATGGTGTTCATTATTTCTTCGGAAAGGTGAACTTTCTTAGGCGTTTTGTTCCTGATTTTGCTGAGAAGACCCGCCACATACTGAACATGATGAAAGGGTCACCTACTTTCAGATGGAGTGAGGAGGGGAAAAGGTTGTTTGAGGAGATAAAAACTTCTGTTGCTCATGCACCGGTCCTGGTATGTCCGGATTTCTCCAAGAACTTTATTATGTATAGCTACGCCTCCGAACACACTGTGTCTGCAATCCTAATGCAAAAGAACTCGGAGGATATTGAATCTCCAATCGCATTCATGAGTTCTCCTCTCAAGCCTCACGAGTTGAAGATGACTCAGTTGGAAAAGCACGCCTTCGCCGTTGTCAAAGCGGTGAAGAATTTCAGGTATTACATTCTGAACTCGCATACGGTGGTGCTGGTTCCCGACACCGCGGTGAAATCGATTCTAACTCAGCAGGAGTTAGGAAGCTTGAGAGGGAATTGGATCGCAAAGGTCCAGGAATATGACCTGGATATTAAACCCACCAAGCTGGTAAGGGGTAAAGGCCTGTGTCAGCTAATGGCTGAGAACAAGCGTTCAGAAAATCCTGATGAAAGAGAGGACTGTACCAACAAAGAGCAAAACCCTCTAGAGGCGCCTGTTTCTCTGTCTCTGGTTCTATTTATTGCAACCAGTGATGAGTGGTACTCCGACATTGCTTTCTTCCTTACCTACGGCGAATGCCCGATGCACCTAACTGCAAAGGAGAAGCGCACCGTAAAGCTCAGAGCGGCTAAGTATGTCATCTGGGATGACGGCTTATATAAGCGCGGGATAGACGGTGTCTTCCTGCGATGTGTTGACAAGCCCCAGCAAGTAAAACTGTTGGAAAGTTTTCACAATTCGGCTTGTGGAGGCCATTTCTCTTCTTCCGTGACAGCGCACAAGATCATTCGAGCCAGGTACTATTGGCCGACACTCTTTCAAGATGCAGCTACCTGGGTGGCAAAATGTGAACCCTGTCAGCAATTCGTCGGCAAGCCCAAGTTGGTTGCCCTTCCCCTAAGGCCGGTCATTATCAATGAACCTTTCAGGCAATGGGGAATTGATTTTATTGGCGCACTCAATCCTCAATCGAGTGCTGGACATAGCTATGTCCTCACAGCAACAGATTACTTCACTAAATGGGTGGAGGCCATACCTGTCAAGCATGCCACTTCCGAGGTGGTTTGCAGTTTTATTAAAGAAAATATCATTGTCAGGTTCGGTGTTCCAAACAAAATCGTTGCTGATAACGCTTCTAACTTCTCCTCGCGGGAGGTTATTAGTTTTTGCTATGAATATGGAATAACTTTAGCACATGCCTCGGATTATTACCCTCAGGGAAATGGTCAGGCGGAATCCAGTAATAAGAACTTGGTGACCATCATACGGAAATTAGTAGATGAAAATCAGCGGATGTGGCACAAGTCTTTGTACGACGCTTTGTGGGCGGACCGCATTACCCCCAAGAGATCTCTCGGCATGTCACCTTTTCAAGTGTTATATGGCACTGATGCCGAACTTCCCATTTCTGCGGAACTTCCTGCTCTACGCTTGGCACGAGCAATCGAAGATGAGACTTTTCAGAATTCTCTAGAAAAGAGAATTATGTATCTGGCAGAACTTGAAGAAAAGAGAGTAAAAGTGGTCGACAGGATCACTGAACATCAGAATCAAGTAAAGATGCTTTTTGATAAGAAAGCCAAGCAGAGAGATTTTCAAGTGGGAGATCTCGTCCTTCTTTGGGACAAGCGAAGAGAACCGAAGGGCATGCACGGAAAATTTGATTCCCTATGGAGAGGGCCCTTCAAAATCAAGCAACTCAATGGAGAGAATAGTTTCTATCTCTCGTATCTGGATGGAGCTGAACTCCCGCTTCCCTATAGCGGTCAACATCTCAAGATCTTCAGGAAGTAGAGCTTGCTCTCTTCTTTGTACATTTTTACTTTCGTTGTGTGTTTGCTTTTGTTTTGTTTTGTGTTTCTTTTGTTCTCCCTCCGGTCCCCCTGGTTTTTGACTCCTTACCCAATGGATAGGCACATGTGATCTGGGATTCTCTACCCCCGAATTTCCTCAGGGATAGTCCCCAGAAAGAGCCAGCTGTTATCCCGTAAAATTGACAAGGGCAATTTTACCGATAACCATACCGAAAATTTTGCTTCGATCCCTCGTAAAGGATCCTTCGCGTTCGAAATATTTCAAAATCCCTCTCCGGGAAATCTAGTTTTTGAACTTAGTCTTTTTTGAGCCTTTTTGAATGGGCGCATGGATTTTTAATGTAACACATACTTTTGATGCACCCCCTTAAAAGCCTTTGGCGCATGGTATTCCATGTTAGCGCGTCTTTCGGTGCGCCAAAGGATGTTGATTAAGTTTTTGGTGCGCCAAAGGGCGCACGTAATATCTATGTTACACCAAGTTTTGGTGCGCAAATGGCGCGTCCATTCTCCTGTCATCAATTACTTCCATGCGCCAAAGGGCGCACGCTTTTCTCTGTCGACAGGAGTTTTCATGCGCCATTTCATAAGTGGTTGGCGCATTAATGACAAGTTTTTTCTATAAATACCAGTGCCCGCCATGTCATTTTCATTCCATTTTGACAAGCACGTGATCGCTCTGGATTTGTCAGCTCTGCTCTGTCGCTTTCATTGCTCTGTGGACCCACTCGCCACAAATTTTCTATATATATTCGAGGTAGGTGGTTCTCCCGGTTTGTTTTTGAAAGCTTTCACGTTCTTGGCCTGTTTTCTCTCTCCTTCGAGCTTATTTCTTTGTCGGGTCTGATTGTTGCTTGCGTGGTCTGTTTCTTTAGTGGCCAGTCAGTTTTAAAATGAAATATGTTGGGTTTGTTTCTCCCCTATCCTGTCAAGTTTGCATTTTCTCCCTCCTCTCCCTCCCTCTTTCCGGATTTATTGGAAAAAGGGGAGTGGTTTTGCATTGGCTTGGTCTGTGATCCTCTTTACAAAACCTTGTTGGGCTAAGCATCCTTTCGAGTGGATGATAGAGTTGAAAAATGTTTAAAATGATTAAGTGTTTTCCATGGCGCACTGTTGCGTCATGTTGCAATAAAGACAGTCGCGCCCCTCGGCGCATCTATCAGCCCTGTTACCTGTTCAAAACCCGCGCCTTCTTTAAACCTTTGGCGCGCCTTTTCTCCATGCTACATCATGTTTCCATGCGCCAAAGGCGCACCTAGCCTTCATGTAACGCAAACTTTATTTGCGCAAGTATAAAGATAGATAAGGTGCGGGCGCACCCTCCATTGCAATAACATATTCATTTGGCGCACCATTTATTAATGTTACACAATCTTCCCATGCGCCAAAGGGCGCACCGAACCACAATGTAACATGCACTTTCTGTGCGCCCTTCTATAAAATACCGTCTGCTTCATTTATGCGCCATGCGCCTTTGGCGCCAACTTAACCTCTGCAACATGCGTTTCCTGTGCGCCTTATCTATTTGGCCTGCCAGTTGCATTTTTCATGCGCCCTGCGCCCTGAGCCTTTAAATCTCTAATTCTTTCTTCTGCTAGCATTCCAATGGAAAATCAAATGACTAATTCAACTTTCCTGGATTGGGTTTCTCTCCTTCTACATGCAGATCATCAGATAAACCTTGGAGAACACATGTCTACGTCAAGCAAGAGATCCGCCAAACCAAGAGGAAAGGCTAAGCTGACAGAAGAAGAAATGAAGTATAAATACCAAAGGGTCAGAATGCCCGAATCACAGGCAGAATGTAATATGGATGTCAGGGACTCTGAATTAGGTCACATTGACATGGAAGAATTCTGGGTAAGAACTCAAAAAGTGATAAGAAGTCCATGGATGGACAAGCTAATAGGCAGTGCCCTGCACTTTGCCGGAGGAATCCCTGTCAGTGCTGTGAATAACAAGTTTATGATGGTTGTTGCACAATCCTTCAACAAAGACACAAGATGTGTCGAGAACAGTAAGGGCGAGGTAGTTATAAACCTTACTGCCCGTCGCTTTGAGTTAATGCTTGGCATCCCTCACCACCGGAACTATGTGGCTGTTAGCCAACAAGAATGCATCCAGGCCTGGGAGGACAACGAAGACAAGTGCATGCAATTGGTGAATGAGGTCTACCTCAAGAATAAGAAGATAGTGACCCGGTGGCCTCAAACTATCCACCGGAGTGATTTCTCAGAGGAACTCAGTGATACAATCACCTTCCTAAGCAGAGTCTTCGGTCTTTCAGATGCTCACTACTTCCATAAGTGGATGCTGCGGTACCTGGAAACAATGAATAAAAATCTGCCCGATCAGCGTTTCTGCTGGGGGGAGATAATAAGCAGCACAATATCCGAGCAACTGCAACAGTTCGCTACGACAGGAGTATTCCACATGAACTCCTACGTCGTCTATGCTGCAGCAGCTGAAAGAGATTATCCAGGGCTGCACCGAAGTGGAACTTGGCCTCAGGCCAAAATATATGAATACTATCAAGAGCTGAAGTTGGAGAACAGCATCCAACACTTCGCTAAGATCAATGATGTTTTCTTCTACCACATCATGTGCATGTTGCGCCCGAACTTAGCTCATGGCCGCACAACCAAGAACACAGTGACAGCCGTGGAGAAGTGGGGGGCCTTGTTCACCCAGTTTCCCACGTTCACCTATCTGAGGGCAGTCAACTTTTTGGGCGAACCAACCAGGTTGCCAAGGTATGCTGGACCAAAGCTGATTTTATTGGAACTATCAAGACAGCTCGTCACATACCATGAAAAGTGCCTCAAGAGAAAGAAGGGCGGAACTCCTTTCCCCCTCATAGTAGGCCGTTACACATGCCCCAGCTATCACAAGGCGAAGGAGATGTTTGCTGAGCTAGAATTGCTCAACCTAAAGCATGATTTCCCAGCAAGGCCTACATTCGACCCAAGGGGCTGCTTGCCAAGGGCTAAGCTTGATCCGATCCATGTCCCTCAAATTGAGGACATTTACATCGACGTCATCCATGAGGTGTCACTAAGAAGAAAGGATCACTCCCGCTTAGCATTGGCAGAAATTATTCAGTATGGAGTGGCCATCGTCCCCAAAGGCTTCCAAACTTCGGAAGATGAAGTAGACAAGGTGTACAATAACACAGATGGGGACAATTGGCCCTTCCCGGCCATTGATAGAAGCAAGGCTCCTAAGACAATCGAGGAGAGGGTCAAAGAAACCATGCAGAGAACAGAGCGCTGGTGCCGTATGAGTGGGTTAATCTACCTCGGTGTAGATTTTACAACTTCTCCTTTAGGTAATGCACCTCCAAGGTCAAAGAAGCAGCTAAAAGGCAAAGCTGCGGAAGGTGAGCCTAGCACCGTTCAGGAGGAAGCCCCTGAAAGTCCTCCATCCTCGGAGCCCGAACAGGTTATTACTCTGGAAGAAGAATTGACAGAGGATAGTCCTATACGCCCATCCACCTAGGATGTCGGCATCGCTACAACTTCAGAGGTCCCTTCTATCCCTTCTTCTTCTCTTCCTTACCCTCCTCGAGTGACTCAAGCAACCACCCCTTTGGTCGTGTCCTCTGCCCCTTCTTCTACTCTTTCCCCCGCCTCTTCGTCTATCTTCTCCTCCCTTGCTGATTTGTCTTCTTCCATTTCTTCCCTCATCTCCGAGCTCCCTTCCCTTCCCATGTCTTCTGTAGTTGCGGTTTCCCTTCCTCCCGTGGGCACTTCCTCGGCTATTCTTTCGATGCCGCCGCCGCATGTCTCCACATTTTTCCCCTCTTCTACCGTTGCTGCCTCCCCCTCTGTCTCTGGTCCTTCTTCTATAGGACCAGCTTGGATCTCTCAGTAGCTGAGCCAACAAAAGAGGAAAGTCCCCATCGCTCCGATGGACTTTTCGGTCATCCCGGCTAAAGGAGCAAAGAAGCACAAGCCGGTTGCACGCTTCTCGAAGAGCGCTGCAGGGGAGAGAGTCATGGAAATAGCGTACCCCGACCCTCTCAAAGAGAAAGAAGATCTGTCTCCAACAGATTTCACCGTGACCCAAGTCACAATGGGGACATCCTCAGAAAGTCTCCAGGGGGAAGCTCTTTCCGCAGTTGATGCACTCTGCGAAAAGCTTCAAGAAACAAAGGAAGAAAAGAGGCTACTGAAGGAGCAGAATAAATTCCTGCTTCAAGCCTTACAGAAGATGGGAAGTGCACCTCCCACAACTGCCGCCGAGACTCCTGAGCTTCTCAGTCAGGAGAAGATTAATGAGTATTCAAAAATCGGCGAGCAAGGTATGGCTGTTTCTGCTTGGAGGAGCCAGATCCTCAAAGATAGTGAAAAAGTAATCGCCGAGTATATCAGTTTATACCTGAACATTGAGAAGGCGAATAAGGAACTCCAAGCGTTAGCAGGCCCGATATCAGAAGAGTTAGAACATGCTAGACTCCAGCACGAGACCTTCCAACAAATGTTCGACTGTTCAGTCGAAGATCTGGTCAAGTTCGGATTCTTCGGCTATCCAAGGGCCCTCAACAAAACTATGTCCACTTTGGACTATCAGATAGATCAGCTGGAGTTTGTTTTAGAAAAGATAGACAAGGTAAAAGAAGAGGCCCTGGATGCGATGTATCAAATGGAGAAAATTTTTCTATCTATGACTCCAGGGTTGCTCACTCCTTCTCTTACCTTGAGATCGGCTGATGATACTATCCGAGTTTTCAAGGAGATAGCTTCTCAAGGAACAGGGCCAGAAGTCACGTTTGACATCGAATCCATCAACAACCTACTGGCCTGTAGGGACTTCATCGGTTCCCTAATCGAGGCGGGTAAAGATTATTCCAAACTCCCGGACAAGCTCATAGATGAGCGGGAGACTTGCGAAGCAATCAGTGAACGGCACCAGGATCCATCACAGGATCAATTTGGGCCGATGATTAGCAAGTTTTTAGAATACCGCGCTCAGTTCCACATATCATCACCTGAGGAGCATCAGGAACAGGCAGCCCCTTTTCAGCCACAGGATGATGATGATGAATAGCTGATTCTTCCTCTTCTTCTTCTCTCTATTCTCCGACTTTCTTTTCGTAATATCTAAAGTGTGTTGGCACAAACGATGACATCATCCATGTTGCATCATGGGATGATGTCATCCATCAAAGTTGTCAAAGTCAACATGACTTTTAGATATTTTGTAAATATCTTTGTAAATAAGTGTTTGGCTCCATTTTGCCTTCTCTCTCCCTCATCTTCTATAAATATGAGAATACTTGTTGTATTCTGGGTGAACATTTTTCAGATAGAAATAGAGGTGAGGAGAGAAAGACTTTGAGCTTTCTTGTAACAGAAAAGAACAATAATACAATTATTCAGACTTTGTGCTCAATAGCTGTGTTATACATTAGATCTTTCTTACGTTAGATCTGTATGTGTTTAATCTTCTGGATTCATATCTACTTTTCCGTCATTTGTTTATCAGTATTGCTTTGTTTATTTATGCAAATAGGTTTGGCTCTGTTTACTACCAAACTGAAAACGTAAATCTTCTGACCTTTCTGCTTTGGAATTCATTTCTTTTCTCCCTTCGGATCTGTTCTTTCTCTTCTCCCTCTTTCATTCCTTTCTTTTCGCAGCCTGGAACACTCTACTAGGATGAGATCCCAACCCCCGAAGGCAGAATCTGTGAGACTTGCATAGGTTCCTGCTAGTAGAAATAGCAATAAACCAGTTTCGCTTTGCTGTCTCAAAGAGGGGCTAAGCCCTGCACACTGTTGGCTCGTCTATCCATAGATCTGTCCACGCGACAGATTTTCGGACCAATAGGGTGAGGGAGCATGAGAGACGCTGAGACAACCAATGAATAAGCCATGTCATTGGTTGATGCTCGAGTGTGCATAAAGATCACTTCTGACTTGAGAAAGCGTCAAAATCCTCGATGTTATCCTCAGTACCGCATTGCGGTAGTGTCTGACATCGGTCTAATTCTTTACTTGGCATAGTTTGTAGCTGACCTGACTTGGACGATTAAGCTCAGCCATCCAAGAACACTTTTAGCATTCTATGATTCCAAAAAGGGGTCTCTTTTGTAGCTTACATGCTAAGTAACAAGGATTCATACTCAATAGTATTATTCGTATTAAAAAAATACAACTTGAAAGAAAAAGAGAAAATATTCTCCTTAGGAGATATTAGAATAGCCCCAGTGCCACATCCAATCGTGGCACAGCTACCATCGAACTGCAACATCCACACTTTGTTGAGGTCCTCTTCTTGGACGAGGATGTCCATTTTATCAGTGCACATAGTGGGCAAGAAGATAGTCTTCGGCAATGTCCTTCTGACGATTCAAAAAGAATCAGAGCCTTGGGGTCGTCAGAATTGGTGACTACATATGTTCTGTTTGTGAGTATCTGGTTCCAATGTTTACATCACTCACTTTAACAGGGATCTTGGCTTTGGACCAGTCCACTTATGAGATTTCCCCACTGACGACCGCTTTACAAAAGCTCGCTCCCTAGTAGTATTCCGTAGGCAAGCTGGAATATCATGCTGCGATTTGAAGTAGTCATTGGAGAACCCTTTTCATCAGGAAATACCAGCGAATGCAAACTGCGCATCCTTGATTTAGACCATTTTCAATGTATTACCTATTTGGTTTCCATGTAGTAGCATCTGCCAAAAGGTTGGTACAGTGTGAGGCCCAAAGCTATGGGTCAACTTGGTGCTAGCATAACATTTTCAGAAGCTCCATAATCACATTATACAGTTGCTTAGTTTATGAGTCAACTTGATCAAGGAGAGCCATAGAGTAAAAAGGTTCAATTTTCTCTGACGTAGAAGTCAAAGCAATGTTTACGTGAGACATAGGAGGCATGGGAACAATTAATTTTGGGAAAATAGGAGGAAGGATGGCAGCCTGGTTTTGGATATACCTAGCTAATCTCACATGAGTTGCTCTGGGTTGGACTGAAGCCTACTCAATGCTGCTGATATTTAAGGATCTTGGTCTCTTTACAAGCAGTGTATCAATGTGCATAAGACCGAAATGCGACCAAGGGTTGCGCTAACGAAGGATAATGATGTCCTTCATTTCGTGTTAAGACCCTATAGAGATAAAGAAGGCTTACTGGTCTTTATGGAATTGAGAGTAAGGTTGATTTGGAGGAAAAACAAGAGGAACCAAGATGTTCTTTACAAAACAATTTAACTGAGCAGGTTGAGTAGGAAGGGGATTAAGCTCTTTTAGCAATCGTTACGCGGTGGAGCTACCACAGACCTTTTCCAGAAGAGGAAGCACCAGAGCAGGAGGAACCGTTTTCTTCTTTTCCTTTTGAGTGAGTTTCCAATAGCGTATGATTGTCCACTTGCAGGTGACCCCTGAGGTACCCTCTTCATCATCAGATCCTCATGCTTCGAATCACCAGTGTACCTGATAGTAGAGTCGGACCAGTCGGTTCACCGACATTTTGATCATCTTCATCTATGCGGAAACAGAAGGTTCTTCATAATTTGTATCCTCTTCTTCAATCTCAACTAAGGCATTACTTGATGAGGCCAGAGGGATTTCTAAACCTTCTGAGAAGTTCAGCAGGTAAACGCGGCCTTTGGGGGAGGGTTGTTGGGAGTGAATGATCCTCCATGGAAGAATAAGGTGCCCAAGACATGGAGCAGTGAGACGATGCTTGAAGACAATTTCTTCTTCAATGATCAGAGTAAATCATTTGCCATCTTCTAAGGAATAGCTGGATCTTATGAGGTGGCCTGAGAGAGAAGTTGAAGTCCTTTGATTCATGATAGCTCTCATCTTAGACTCACCAGATATAAGAAGGTTGTCCTCTGAGGTGCTGAATGGCTGAAGCTTGAGTGAGGAAACCAAGGTTGGTACTTGTTCTTGTAAAAGTAAGAAACTTATTCTCAAACTCATTGCGTTCACAAAGAAACCACTTTGGTTGTATTCTCTCCAAGGTGTTACGCGCAACATGGTAGGCAGTACCACGGTTGCAATACAAGTGAATTAAGGAACGGGTGATAAAATTGATGATCTATGAAAGTTTCATTGGCACATGCTTTCTTCAGGTGAGTGATTTTTGATAGTAGCGTGAATGCATCCTTTGAAGGCTTGTACCTGTCTTCAAATGTAGTTTGAAATGTGGCCCAACTGGTGCATGGATCCGGCTCAGTAAATGCTAGGAACCACTCTGTTGCTTGGCCCTTGTAAGGTCTCACATTGAAATGAGACCGAGTACTGAGGTACATCCTCATGAGTCACGTCCAAAATGAATTGCATGACAGAATCAAACGCAGTGATATGTGCTTTTGTGCTTTGATTTCTCACTCCCATCAAATTTCAGATGAGAATTCTTGCAATTTCCGTGAGGGAGGTGCGTGAACAAGGATGTGGCAATGCTAGAGGGCCCATGGCATTTCCCCATGGCTACTACCATTTGAAGAAATAGGAAAAATAACACGAGCAAGTGAGCATGGTTCTGCTAGAGCAAAAGAGCATTGCAAATAGATGTCAAGAGGATCTCCTTGAGAAGAGAAAGGACTTGAAGCAGGAAGAGCTAAACAACGCTCAGTTAAGGCATGAATTAAAGGATGAGAAGGTAAGGGTGCATAAGGTATACAAGAAAATAGAGTTGATCATGGATGCCATTATTTTGAAGCATCCATACTTGACACCACCCATGTAAAAGTATGGATCAACCTTGTAGTGCCTAGAGGACTTGACTCACGTTCTCACCATGGAAAGGAGACCACTTTCCTTAGAGTTTGTAGAATATGCATTAATGCGTAAATAAAAGGAGGATAAGATGAAGGTTATATAGATTATTGCTTAGTACAATAAGATCCTCACCGATGTGAAATTCACCGCACAGGTTCCTGAGGCTGCTTATGATAATTGTGCAGATAGAGACAGAGTGGCAAGCATCCTAGTCGCCACACACAAAACAGAACTCAAGGAGTTCTAGGAGAAGAATAAGGGGAATATGGTTAAGAGAGACAAAATCCTAGTTGAGGTGGAGAAGAAAGTGGAGGCTATTGAGACCTTATGAGGATAAATTAAGAAATAGTTGAAGGAGTTGTGTTGGTTTGAAAATCTATTGGTTAGGGAGGTCGTGGGGAAACAGGCCAACAATGTGCAGAGCATAGCCCCTCTTTGAGACAGCAAAGTGAAACTAGTTTATTGCTATTCTATCAAGCAATAATATGTGCAAATCTACACTATTCTAACTTCAGGGGGTTTGGGATCTCATCCCAGTAGAGGTAGTTCCAATTGCGGACAGAAATGTAGGAAGGAAGGAATGGAGGAGGGCAGATCTGAAGGAAGAAAAGAAATGAATTCCAAGACAGAAAGGTTAGAGGGTTTATGATTTGGGTTGGTAGTAAACAGAGCCAAACTTACTTGCATAAAAAAATAAAGCAATACTGATGAACATATGACAATGATAAGAATGAATCCAATAGAACAAAAACATAGATCTAACTTAAGAAAGATCTGATGCAAATAACACATATATGGAGCACAAAGTCTAAATACATGTATTAATATTTCTTCTATTACAAGAAAGCACAAAGTATTTCTCTCTTCACCTCTCTTTTCATACAAAAAATGTCCACACCTGGAATACAAAAAGTATCCCAGTATTTATAGAAGGAGAAGAGGAAAGAAGACAAAAAAAACAATATTTACAAAATATCTAAAAAGTCAAAAGTTGACTTTGGGCAAGTTTTTGGATGGCAACATCCCATGATGCAACATGGATGATGTCATCGTAAATGCCAACATAATTTTAAAATATTTTTACAAAAATGATCGAAGCGTACATGAGAGGAGAAACTACTCTTCATCATCTCTTTGCTTAAACGGAGTGTCTTGCTTCTGATCAGGAGAGGCGATGTGATACTGAGCTTGGTATTCCATAAACATGATGATCATTGTCTGAAGTTGATTATGATCTGGACCCTTGAAATGGTCACCAATGACTTCACAAGTTTCCTTTTCATTCTTGAGCTTGTCAGGTATCTCGACGTACTCTTCGCATGCATCAATCAAGAATCCAATGAAATTGCGGCAAGCCAGAAGGTTATTGATTGATTCTCGGTCAAAAGTGACCTCTGGTGCCAAACCTTGGGTGATGATACCCTTGAAGAGTTGGAATGTATCATCTGCCTCCCTCAACATGAACGATTCACTGAGCATCCCTGGAGACATCTTTGTAACTGTTTGCTCCATATTGTATTTTGCATCTAGGGCTTCGTCCTTGATTTTATCTATCCTCTCCAAGATGTATTCCATTTGATCAACCTGGTAATCTAACGCAATGAGAGATTTATTATGTGCCCGCGGGTGATCGATGATGCCGACCTTCAATAGGTCGTCAGCTGAGCAGTTGACCATTGCTTGGAATGTTTCATGTTGCAACCTGGCATTGTCTAACTCCTTAGAGAGGGAACCTGCTACTGCTTGTAGCTCCTTATTTGCCTGATCTATATCCTGGTAGATCCCTGTGAACTTCTTAATCATTTCCTCACTATCTCTGAGGATTCGCTCTATCCAGGAGGATAATACCGTGCCTTGTTCACCAATCTTGGCATATTCATTTATCTTTTCCTGACTGAGAACTTCAGTAGGCTTTGTGGTAGTTACGGGTAGAGTGCTGCCCATTCTCTGCAATGCTTGGAGAAGATGTTTGTTTTGCTCCTTGAGTATTCTCTTCTCCACTTTTGCTTCCTGAAGCTTTTTACAGAGAGCATCTACAACAGATAAGGCCTCTCCTTGTAGGCTTTCAGATGAGGTTCCCATCGTGACTTGAGTCACTATGAAATCTATAGGAGACATATCTTTCTTTTCTTTGGTGGGATCCGGATATGCAATCTCCATGACTCGTTCCCCTGAAGTGCTCTTAGAAAAGTGAGTTATCACTTTCTACTTCTTGGGTCCCTTCTTCGGAATGATAGAGAAGTCCATGGGTGTGATGGGAACCTTTCTATTGTGTTGACCCAGATGGTCAGAAATCTAGTTTGGACTTATGGGAGAGGAAGTAGAGGGAATGTAAGAAGAAATGGGAGTGAAAGGGGAAGCAACTGAAGAGGCCGCAGGGAAGAATGTTGAGACACTTGGTGGTGGCATCGACAAGGAGTCCAATGCGCTGCTACTTGTGGGGCCTGGAGTTACTACAAGAGAAGAAAAGGACATGGAGGTGGAAGGGATCTATAATTAAATAGAGGGAACACTGGGTGAAAGATCCGTGAGGGAGGAGAAGATGGAAGAGGTGGGAGATGGAAGGGAGGAAGGGAGAGAAGAAGACACATCCATAGGAATAAATGCTTCAACGAAAGGGGGAGGAGAAGGGGCGGAAGAAGGAAGGGTGGGTACCTTAGTAGTTGTAGCCGTGATAACATCCTAGGTGGATGTATCCGTTGGAACTTCAGTGGTCTCTTCTTCTTTACCTGGAGACACCAGGTTGACCACTTGTTTCTCAGAAGTAGAAGGAGGGATTTGGGGAGCTTCTTCTTGTTGCCTTGATTCTCCCTCCTTGTCCTTCCCTTTTCCTTTCGGCACATGGGACGGTCTTGGAGGTGCTCTACCTAAAGGAGAAGCAATGAAATCTACCCCGAGGTAGGTGAGACCATTCTGTTTGCACCAATGTTCAGTGCGCTGCAACGTGGGCTTGACCCTTTCCTGAATGGTCTTCGGTGCCTTGGCTTTGTTGATCTCTACAAATGGCCAATCATCCCCATCCATGTCAAGGTAAACTTGATCAATTTATTGATTAGGCTCTTGGAATCCTTTCAGAATGATGGCTACGCCATAATGAGTGATCTCCTCCAGAGCCAGTCGAGAGTTATCCTTTCGCCTGATACCTATTTCATGTGTTAGGTCGATCCAGATTTCCTCGATCCAGCAATCTAAGGTAGGTCTGGTTGGGAAGTTGTGCTTTAGATTCAACAATTCAAGTTCAGCATACATTTCCCATGCTTTGGCCAGTGTTGTGCATGTGTATCGGCCAACTGTAAGGGGGAATGGAGTTCCTCCTTTGTTTCTCTTCATGCACTTCTCATGGTATGTGATCAATTGCCTTGAAAACTCCAAGAGAATCAGCTTTGGCCCTACGTACCTTGGTAGCTTCATCGGTTCCCCCTTGAAATTCACTTCTCTGAGATATGTGAATGTGGGGAATTGTGTGAACAATGCTCCCCATTTCTTTGTGGTAGCAATCATGCTTGGGTTGGTCTGACCGTGTCTCATATTTGGCCTCAATAGGTAGATCACCTCATAGAAGAAGGCGTCGTTGATTTTGGATAACTGAGAGATGCTTGCCTCGAGCTTTAGCTCTGGGTAGAATTCATATATTTTGACTTGGGGCCATACCCCATTTCGAGCCAAACCTGTGAAATCTCTCGATGATGCTGCAATGTATACAACATAGGAGTTCATGTAGAACTTCCCAGTTGTTAGGACCTATTGAAGCTGCTGAGAGATGGCGTCGCTGATGATTTCCCCCAGCCAAAACGTTGATCAGGCGTATTCTTTCTCATGGTCTTAAGTACCTCAGCATCCATTTGTGGAAATAATGGGCATCAGGAAGCCCATATACTCTATTCAAGAAGGTGATTGTATCACTCAATTCCTCATTGAAGTCACTGCATTGAATGGTTTGTGGCTATCTGCTCATCGACTTCTTGTTTTCTAGATATAGCTCGTTCATCATTTTCATGCATTTATCTTCATTGTTGTCCCAAGCCTTCTTACAATCTTCTAGACTTATGGAGACATTTTTCTTGTGATGAGGAATGCCCAGGGTTATTTCAAAGTGATGAGCCGTGAGGTTGATGATCACCTTTCCCTCCTTATCTTTGACACATATTGTGTCCTTGTTATAGCACCAAGCCACTAACATGATGAACTCATTGTTTACAACACTTACTGGCAGCCCAGCTGCAAAGTGTAATCCGCTGCCCACTAGTTTCCTGGTTGGTTCTCACCCAGAAGTCATCCATATCAATATGCCCAAGCTCGGAGTCTCTAATGTCGAGATCACTCTCTGCATATGAGTCAGGCATCCTGACTTTCTGATATTTGTATTTCATCTCTTGTTCTGTCAGCTTTTCTTTTCCCTTAGACTTGGTTGGATTTTTGCTTGATGAAAACATGTGTGAGCTCGAGGATGGTTCTTGTTGTTCTGCAAGGAGAATCAAGGAGGTCCAACACAGAAGAGTCATGTCAACCATCATGTTATTCATAATGAAAGCTTGCAGAAATAAGAATGAGTAATTATAAGGCTTAAGGCGTAAGGTGCAAGTTCACAGTACACTGCAGAGGCTTAAAAATGCTGGGCGCACTTTTGTAGATGTCAACATGTAAAAAGGTGCGCCAGTGTTGATAGAATAAAAGTTGCGCCAAGGTTATAAAGGGTGCACTTTTGAGGAGTGTTGCATGACAGAAGGTGGCACTAAAGGGTAAAGTGTAGGGCACAGGTTTACAACATACAACATGTCATGTTGATGTCAAGGAATATGCGCTTGCGCCTTAGGAAATTTTCTTTAGTGGGGCACAGGAAAAGTCAGTGTTGCATGGGTTTGCAGTGCGCCCAAGGTGCAATTTTGAAATATGTTACAAAGGAGATCAATGCGCCAAGGGGGAAAGTGCTTGGCATGGATTTGAAGCGTAAAACATCCTGTGTTGATGTTGCACAGGATGTGCCTGCACCCTTACAAAAGTTTCTAAGTGTTATCATACTGGGCGTGGGTTAGGGATATGTTGCAAGCGAGGACAGTGTGCCAAGGCACAACTGTGAGGGTTTGCAACATGAAAAAAATAGTGCACCAAGGTTTTCAATGTTTTCTTGCAATTTCCTAGATTTCCTCTCTTTTGGTTTCTTCAAATGGTATAAAGAGATTTTTCTACAAGATAATAGGCAGTGAAAAGGAGGCCTTAGGTTTTTCAGAGGCAGGGGCCTTCCAGATTTACAGATCTCGAAGGAGAGGAAAAGGGGTTTTTAGTTGGTAGGGGCAGATTGTTAAGTTATTCATTTGTAGATTTAACCTTTTTAGATTTATAACAACCCTAAGACCTAAAACAACCAAAAACAAAACCACAACAAAAACCAGGGTGAAAGAAGCCACTTACCTGGTTTTATAAAGAACGGAGGACGACGTTGGGGTCCACAAGCTTGAAAAACAACACGCGGGAGTGACAAGGACAGCTGACAGGTGCAAATAAAACACTTTTCACAATTTTCAATTCATGAAAATGACAGGTGTTGAGCGCCTATTTATAGAAAACCTGGCATTTATTATTTCACCAACTTTCTTTGGCACACCTATCAGAGTGTTGACACGGACTAAAATGTGCCTTGGCGGAATCTCAAGGATGTCAACACATCATTAATAGCACCTTAGCGCACATTTGGAGATGTCAACATGATATTTCTAGCACCTTAGAGGTGCATCTTTATGGATTTTGACACAAGTTTTCTAGCGCCAAAGGGATTTTTAAGTGGCGCACATTTAGGTATGTCGACATGTCATTTTTTTCGCCGAGTTCAAAAAGGCACAATTTTAGGTATGTTGACACCTCAAAAACTGCGCCGAGTCTAAAGAAGCTAAGAATGGCTAAATTCTACAAAAAACTTTATTTTTGAAAGGGAGTTTTAGGCCATTTGAACATTTTCAGAATTCTTCAGGGGACCAAAACGAAATTTTGGTATGGCTACCCACAAATTGCCCAATTTTAATTTTGCAGGATAACAAGTTGTACCCCCAAATCACTCGAAGGATAGACACACTCGAGGATTTGGGTAAATAATTGGAGGGAGTTTTTGATACCATGAGTGCAAAGCGAGAAGGTTTAAGGTTTGAGGAGGTAAGCACCCTAGTCGGAGACCTCTATCAACAAGCACAAAATGAGGTTGATGCATGGGATAACTTGGAGGTAGATTGGAGGAAGGATTTCCCTCTCCTCCTTCAACAGTAATCATGATTTCCCCCATTTCTTTCCTTCTTTCCCCAAATTCTTCACCCTATTATTTATTCAACTTCTTAGAGCCCATTCATTATTTATTCTTTGAAAGAAGTGTTTTCGAGGATGGAGAATAGGCGTAGTGTGGGGTGATGTTGGGCCTCTAAATTATTGACTAAGTATAAGAAGGCACATGGGCGCATGGGGCCTAATTGAAGAATGACACGTAAGGTGAAAGCACGCAGGATAGGGTTTTAAGAGGGTTTAGCAGAACCCATGGCACACACGCAAGGCAAAACAAGGGTTTTAGGATTTAGCCATATTCGGCATTTCTAGTAGCACACGAGAAAATCATGATCCGATTGTGCATGTGGAGTGGATAAGGTGCCAACTTGATGACAAGGTGGCCTAGGAAGGAATATTCCTTGTGATAGAAGGACCCAGAAAGACATCATTAAAAGTAGTGGAGAGCTCGGATATGAAGAGGAATTCTCCCATGGAGGACCACCTTGACACTTGGAAACTGATCTATAACTTCATAAAGGCATGAC
This sequence comes from Taxus chinensis, assembly GCA_019776745.2. Taxonomy (NCBI): domain Eukaryota; kingdom Viridiplantae; phylum Streptophyta; class Pinopsida; order Cupressales; family Taxaceae; genus Taxus; species Taxus chinensis. The sequence continues at coordinate 78,681,526 of CM034153.1, read as the reverse complement.
GGCGGTTGCTAAGGCTATAAATACGAGCTCCTAGTAGAAGAAAAGGGATCGGAGGGTGGCAGAAGAGAGGTGAAGCTATTCAAAAATATATGGAGAATTCTAGGGGTTCAGGAGTAGGAGAGCTCTAGGAGTGATGGTATGTTTAGAGGGATGGGTCTATGTTTATCTTTGTATTGTGAAGGACATAAGTCCAGTTTCTGATGCATGACTCTAATCTACACTATTACATTACTCTGTGATGACCTTAATGGATGTAATGTGGTTATTTAAACAAGCTGAATATGAATATATGTGATTACTGGTTTATATCTACATGGATCTATTCCATGTATATCTCATGAGAATGGGTGTAAACCCTTGTGCATTTACTTTCTATTATGGTTCAGATCTATATTCTGTTAATGCTTTTCTTGTCTGAATGGATGCATTAGTCTAGAAGATATTTCTAAGCTCTGAGAATGAATGTATGGTTATCTTCTATTATTTTTCATTTAAGTATCTATCATACATGGTGTATTCTCACACAACTCACATAAAGGAGGGGCTCTGTGCCCGCTCATTCCTCGGGTGAGGTCCTAATGCTGTTGGTTGATATGCCGACGTGCATGGGATTTTCATGTTCTTCTAAGGGTATAAAAATGACGACATGTATAGTACTAAAAATTTAGTCACAAAAAATAGTTTAAAATTTATCCAGATGGGTTTGAAACCAAATAGTGACAAAACAATATCACCAGTTAGGTCAAGTTTGAAACAAACAAGGCCTAAATGACAAGAGAATGTTAACGCAACCTTTTAACAAGATATACTAAAAATAAGTTTCTAAAGACTAGCAAAGTCTAAGTTTTGTAGAATGGATGATACAAATGTAAGTAACGTAACAACGCTATTAGACACGTAATCAAGATTTACAAGAAAGTGAGATTTTAGTATCAAAATGGTGTTATAGAGATGAAAACAAAGCAACCTCAACACTTAAAAAATTTAAAACAAGGCTAGGGTGTAAAAACTATGTCTAAGTATAACAAGGAATTATTAAACGTGTGAGCATCATAACGATATAATATAGATATTTAGGTCAAGTTTCACAATGGAAATAAGATGTAAATATCTCGATTTCATGGCTACAATGTGGGCAGCGTAACAACTCAAAAAAAGACAAGGACGAATTCACCTATCTATGATGATAATAAGTCTCAAATACGGGTCTTTGAGAAAAGGGGGCCTACTATATCGTAAGTACGTACCATGCACACTTTCAACACTTGTGTTCCGACATTGCAACCTAGTCGCGTAAGTAGAATAAAAAAGTGGTGGACACGTGATATCTAGCGGTATCTGGTATATGTTCTTTCCTTTTGTACAAAAATGGGAAACAAACAAACAAAGGTGTAGACCAAATGGTGTTTGAAATAAGCTTCATGTTATTTTGGCAGAGTTTCACCTTGTCTTAGGACAAGTGAAAAACTAGAACAAAATGACAATAAGTATATTTCGTGATGAAATGTCACATGGTTTAAACTTTAAGATATTTTTTCCCTTGTTAAAAAAAAGAGAGTTTGAATCTAATAAAATTTTCACTTTGTGAGAGCACTCAAGTATACTATCTAAGACAAAAATAATGGCTCCAAGCCAACAAGCTTCCTAGGTGGTTCTCTCTGTAAGTGTCACAAGATATCTATGACGAGATCGATTTACCCAAAAAGTTACATTGACTAATTTAGGAGTATATCAACTTTACTTTACCCCCTTCAGTATAGTGAGTACCAAAGTGCGTTAAGTTACACTTTCATTGGGGTCGCGATACGGATATCTTGGACTCTAATCTCACCAAGGTGTACTAGACAAGTCGGTAGTGTGGAGCACTTTCCTATTTCATTCACAAGGTTCCCTCTTGTGTGGACTACTTTAGGGTTCTTAGGACCACCCCCATTGTTGTAGCTTAAGGCTTATTCCAAAGGGTTATGTCCTAGTTAAGCGAATGAGCCGTAGCTCTTAACCGAAACTTGTAAATCAAGTGTTTTGTATAGTGGTGTATTTTTTATCTTTTGGATTAAGTAATGTGATTTTTTCCACCTTTGGAAACCTACAAACACATGTGTAGTTAAAAAAATTGTTTAATTCCGTCTTTCTTTGACTAGCATTAGGTCCTTCACAAAATGGTTAGTAGTTTCAAAAATATTTACAATATCATAGGAAAATAGCAATGAAAAATGCTTGCAAATCAACTAACTACCATCAAACTTTGCAAAAAAAGGTTTATTCCCAATTAATACAAGTGATTATTAATGACAAGACTAAAATTACTTTTGATTCCCAATATCACACTAGGTGAAAGGGAAGAGCATACACAAGTTTTAGTATTGATTATTTATCAAATGAAAAAGCTCTTAAACTAAAAGATCAAGCATATGTCAAAACATGAAAGTTTGTTCCCTTAAGCAAAGAATGAAGGATGATTGTTCCTACTTACTCCACAGAAGAAAAAAGAATGGTTTAGAGGTGCTTTAGTTCTCAAGATAACACTATGTGCAAGAGAAGAGCATACACAACTCTTTTCCAAACTTAATCAAATAATGAAAACACAATTAATCTTTAAACTCTAACCCATTTTGCTCAAAAACCCCTTTATCAAATCCTAGGATAATTTTGTTAAGAATATTGCTCTAAAATCATTAATTTGATGAAAATAGCATCTAAAACCCTTAAAAAAATGATAGGAATCATAAAATTGAAGTTATGGAAATTTGAGAAAATTTTACCTTGATGCACAGGTGCCCCTACTAGTGCATAGGTGCTCACAGTCATGCACAAGTGCCCCTCTATCATTTTTCACACAATCAATGATGCACATGTGCTTCCAGTGAGGCACATGCACTCATAGTCATGCACAGGCACTCACAATCATGCACAGTAAATAATAGTCATGCACAGGCACTCACAATCATGCACGGTAAATCACAATCACACATAAGCGCCCCTCTATCATTTTTCACACATTCAATGATGCACATGAACTTCCAGTGAGGTACAGGTGCTCACAGTCATACAAAAGTGCCTGTTTCCTGTAGATGGTCAAAAATATGAGTTTTAAAGAATTGTTTTTGAAAAAAAGGTCCAATCTTTGGGATTTATTCACAATTTTGACAGGGCTTCGCCTCTTTATATCCTGCAAAAAGCAAGAAAACACAAATTCTACCACTAATCGAGTTAAAATAACCTTAAAAAAATGGAAATTGTTCTAAATTTTTTACAAATTACTCTAAAAATTTGAAATTAATCTAAAAAGATTGAGAAAACTAATCTAAAAAGCTTAAAAGTACACTAGAAATCTTGAAAATAAACTAGAAAACTTGAAATTAATCTAGGAAACTTGAAACTAAGCTAAAAAACTTAAAAATTGAATGCAATGGGGTATGCTCCCACCTGACATACCAAATGAATGCACCCCAAAATCTCACAAGAAAATTACAAAGTTAAACAAGGAAGGATAACACCATTGCCACCTAATTATCTAGGGATCTAAGTCTAGGAATGTAACATTAAGATAGAAGCTTAAAATACTGCCTAATTAGTATGAAAAGAATGTAAAAACTAACTAAACATGCCGACTAATATGATCAATTATCTAACATGGGCCTAAATAGACGTAAGGGGAAATCAAATGGTTATGGTTGCTACTCAAACAATGGTGAAATGACCTCTCCAAATGACTTTTTAAGTCACTTTAGATTATTCATCTAGTAACCTTGTTGAAGGTTTTAAGCAAGGATTAGACTTGGCTTAGAAATCATATGTATTATATGAGATGCAAATAAAAGCATGGTGTGTGTAAAGTATAAAGGAATGAGGTGCACCCTTTTTATAGTTTTCATTTTGGGAGAAACTTGTATTTTGGTGCATGTGGGACCAAAAGCCCCAAATTATATTAGAATTCCTAATCATGATTAGGCCTTGTTAATCACAATTAGTGAATTGCCAAGTGATTAAGAGGTATGGAGCCTTAATCAACCACTTAGGGTCAACTAAGAGGCTAGAATAAGCTTTTGAAGCCTATTGAGATGTTGTGGACGTGAATGTGGTGATTTTGAGTTGTTGGAAGAGGGCTTTGAGTCAATACTAGGGTATATTGATCAAAACAAGATCAAAATAGGCTTAATTAGCTTATAAACGCTATTTTTTTTGTTTTGAAGAGGATTTTGACTTATGATTCATTGTAAAGTGGCATCCTAAATGCAAAATAGGTTTGGTGATTAATGAAGTTCTTGTTAACCGACCAAAGTGGCAATTTTTTTTTGTTAATTAGTAAAGAGCACTAATTATAGTGGACTTGGGAAGAATAAGATTGATTTGCATGCGTTTTGGCAATAAGATTACAAAAGCATAATTTAGGTGTCTACACTAACCTTAGCTCCCATAATTATGGACTTATAACTAAGCATTTCACTACATTCCAGACCCAATATAGTTTTGTGTGCTTATGTGTGTAATTGTGTGCCTAGGGCGTCCTAGCGTCAATGACACAAAAGTAGGGGGAAATAACTAGATATAAAACTACAAATGGTGGATGAAATAGAATGAATACAACACTTTTCCCCTATGCTTGTGTGATGCAGATGTAGAATATTTCCAAATGCATTCTTTTTCCTTAGTAGATAACTAGATCTTGATAGTAGATAGTTTACCCATAAGATAGTAAGTATGTTATGTTTATGTAAGGATCTCTTGCTCAAATTTTGACACTGATGGTTCGGCATGCTGACTATCACATAGGTAAATGAGACCATTAAATTGTAAAGACTGAACTCAAAAGAATAAATTAAATGCAATTATTACGGGTAACAGGGTTCCTAAAATTAAGGATTGGGGCACCCATGGGCGCCCCAGCACAACCCTAGGTGCCCTAGTTAGGGATTAGGGATGACAAATGACAAAATTATGACACCTAATACTCACTGAAATATGACCAGAACTATGCAAACAACTGAAAACTATGCAAGACAAATGAAAATGATGACTAACTAAGTGATGAAACAAACTAGGGGATGAGCCATTAGTGAATACTTTTCTTATGCGAGATCCATATATAAAATAACATACTTGGCCGTATAAATGTAATAGTAAATGCATGATTTTTTTACTACATTAAATTATGAATAAATCCATTTTTTGAAGAGGGAATGCACACACAAGTTTATAGAAGATCCATTGTGAATGAGTCCACTCTTGATGCAAATGGCGCCAATAGTAGCGGTGATAAGCAAAGGTACAAATGGATTAATATCAGAAGGTGGAGGTATATCCTCATCACTAAATGATATATAATGTAAACTACTTTTAAGAGATTAAATAAGATGTGTGAAGGCCATAGGTGAATTATTTCATTCAATGTGGATAAAACGAAGGGAGGCTTCTAATGTATACAAATAATCATGAAAACTGTATAAGAGATCATAAAGAGAGATTTTGGCAGGTGTATGCTTAAGTTGCTCAATGATGTCATAAACCTTAGAGGTGGTGGTAGGTACTGTAGAATTAATGGGTGGTGGAACAAAATTTTGTGGAGGTGAAGGAGGAAGAGTGTGGTGAGTAGTGACTACATTGATGGATGAATCAGACATTAGAGTGATGAAGCGAGGAGGATGTTGAGTACGAAATTACATGAAATCAGCAGTGATAGTAACCATGCCATAAACCCTAGGGTGAAAAAAATATAAGAAGATTGATCCATAAATTCAGAAGAAGGAGATATATTTTGATGCATTCTTAGAAGGTAGATTTTGAATGAGTGGGTTCACTAAATGATTTAACAAATATAGATTTATGTTAAACCCTAATTGTATATTAACTGAATGTAAGTTAGAATATACAACTACTTGTTGGCAAAATAATTTGTCAAGTGGGAAATTTAGTGGGTTTTCACCAACAGTGCATGGGACTGAGTCCCTCTACTTAAATGGGGCATCTCCATTTATTGAAAAAAGGAAATGAAAACTAACTAAACTAATTTTTGGGGTGGCTCGAAGATTGGGGATCACACAAGAATACTTTCCTAAATATGTGGAAACTACTTGTATGTAATATAAGTGAGGGAAATTTCTTACTGAGGGAGCTAGGAGAGGAAAAAAAGAAAGTGCTTTCAATAAACAAATGGCATGATAAGGTTTGTTGCATTAAAATCAAAAAATTCACTTGAATTAATGAGAAGAAAACATTCAGAAAGAAAGGGGGTAAAACAACAAGAAAAAAAATTTCATTGCACCATGTTACACAATCTATAATGCTCATGAAGTACCAGTTGCAATGGAGATAAAACAATAGTACACAAAAAATAGAAGAAATGAAGGCACTTGTTTCAAGAAGACAATCAAATCTAGTAAACAAGTATCAACCATACCCATGAAATGAGGGCACCATTTATATTTATAGTATTATGAATGTCCCTTCATCTCCCCTATATGACCTTTCAATTTCCTTAATGATTTTTGACCTTTTGACTTCTGTCACGACCTTTGATGTTCCTTCATTACCTATGATCTTTCATCTTTATTTCATCGTGTAGGTGCCCAACTGCATCTTCTTGTCACATCATCACTGAGTCATCCAAAATCTCCTTGATGTGTGACATCATTTTACAGGTCACCCAAAATCTCCTTGACATGCAAATTCATTTTCCAGGTCACCCAAAATCTCCCTAAACCATGACATCATTTTCCGTGTCACCCAAAATCTCCTTGACATGTGACGAGACTCTTTTAGACATGCAACAACATATTTGGGTATGTCAAAACCTTCTGACACGTAACCAGAATTTATGGTCACGTGACTAGATTTTGTGGTCAAGCGACTACATTTTGTGGTCGCCAGAGTCTCCGTGACACATTTCCATAATTTTTGGTCACACGACTACATTCTGTGGTCTCATAGGTCTCTACTAAAATTAATAATTCTGGAATATGAATTTGGCTATTTTTACAACCATAAGAGTGCCTACATTTTTTCCCTAAATTTCCACAAACATTAACTTATCCCATGCAAATAGCCAACAGATCTCCAATCCAAACATATATATTATTGAATCTCTACATGATCAACAGGACAAGATTTTAAAAGATTATTGGATCACTAATAAACGTATGGAACCTTCCTCGTTATTTGGTCTCATTTTTTGACATGTTTGAGAATGTTTTTTAAATTTTACTAAGTTTTCCATATATATATACACATATATCTATATAATAGAAAATAATCAGTAAGTGGAACCTAATCACTTTGAACAAAGCTAAAATATTGACATGTCAATATTGATGTTCTCCATATGCACCATGTATCTCCTTTATTTTCCATTACATGTCCTCCATGGATCCCTAATCCCCGACTTGACCCCAACTCCAGACCCATAATTTATATTAATTATGGCTTATTTTGTGGGCTTCAATTTTGCTAGAATCCTTTTCTTGGGAGATCACAGGAATGGTGACACATGTCATGTCTTTAGTAGGATTTTAAATGTTTGGTGGAGTCAATATAGCTAGTGGATCTTTAAAATTTAGAGGAATTTTTATGTAAAGTGGTCCTCTACTTGTAAATAATGTATAAGTCCATAATATGATAAGGTATCCTTCATTCACAACTCCATCAAGAATTTCCATTAAAAAATGTATCCTATTTGGCCAATGCCACGAATTTTAATTTTAAAAAATTTTCCAGCCTAGCTAATCTTTTTCTAGCCATATTTGACATGATTTCTATAAAAAAAATTAGGTGAGTTCCTTAAAATTTTCTTTGTTAGAAACCACGATTGATTTTTGTGTGATCTCTCTAGTCCTGAATACAACAATGGTTACACTTTGTATGATTCCCATTTGGCTAGTTATGCCCATATTTGAGATAGAAAATTCCGGTGTTACCAAAACACCCTATAAAAAAATCCTCTCGTGATGTGAATCTCATTCTTATACAAGATGAATCCTCACACTCAGTCGAGCCTTCTCTTAGCAAACCGACACCTAGCTTCATACACCTCCAATAACCTCAACCACTCTTTTTTATTACACTACTATATCACTTGACGTACCTCCTCATATAGATGAAGGGGAGAATATATTTGATTTTGACTATGAAGTTGGTGACCTTATTGATGACGAAATACAAGATTTTATAACATCATCCATGTTAACCCATATTATCAATTTGCATCCTCCCCTACCTCTCACCCTTGAGGATCCTCAACACTCTAAGGAAGATCCATATTATACATGGCATGAGGATCCAAGGCATAATGTACCAAATTGCAGATCCTACAAAAGAAACATGAAGAATCTTGAAGACAAGGTGAAAAGAGATCAAGCTTGGAAAGCCACACTGTAACCTTCCAACATGAATCCACTTTATTTTTCACACTATGACTACTTCTCGCATATTGATGCAGGCTATCAGGTCATGTGTAATAGGTTCCTGGTTCTTGAAACCACTTCACATTAAAGAAAGTGTATACCTGAAGCCTCTTAGATCCACCATCCTTCCACCAGACCAACTCAACCTCAACCAACTTATGCACCATCACCTCATCCTGATCCCTGTGTTAACATGGACAATGTTCAACATTACATTCTCATCCGACTAGAGGATCAGATAGATCACACTTTATTTTCCATGAGATACGAGGTGCACCTACAGGTTTTAATCACACAACATTCCATAGAGGACCTCATGAATTGATCCCAAATCCATATCTTAAATCAAGCTGATGAGATTAGTACTGATACTTTATGATCATTCACCCCTCTTGGCAATATATCTCCTTTATAAACACCTCGACAATGTTGTTCTTTGTCCTAGGTTCTTACCTCCAGTGGGAATATCACCCTTTGAGTTTACACATATCTCCAAATACCTTATCCTTTCTCAGGCTATCTTCCATGCTTGGATTTATCATCACCTATCTTTTTCCCTGACATCTCCTACCATTGGAATTTAGCGGTCTTGATTCTGCCTATTTTGGCTTCAATTCATGTTGGCATTTCCTAGTGGATCGTCGAGGTCTTATACATATTCACTTATTTTCTTGACTTTTATTGGATTTACTTTTCACTGACAGTGCCTTAACACCCCATTATCATCTTTCTTGGCCTTTTTTCCACCTATTGTATTTTCGTCATGTGGGTTGGGATATCCTATTGATTTTCCCTCCCGCTATATTTCTTACCTAAGTATCACTATCGTTCTTCCTAAGTACCATGAGTATTACCACATACATGCATAAGGAAAGAAAGGATAATGATAAGAAAGTAATCATTTTCATCATTTATATTTACAAGGATCAATATCAATAAATACGATCACCATCAAAATCATGTGTATATACATACATACATATACATGTATATATATATATATATATATATATATATATATATGTATATGTATATATGTGTATATATATGTCATTGTGTGTGTGTGTGTGTGTGTGTGTCTACACACACACACACATATATACATACATACATATTGAATTAGATTTATACATTGAAAAAAATACATAATAATCCATCATCAATATCTATACAATATGGCTCAAACATCTTCACTCTCGTGCCATATCGTTGTGCTAATCTCAATTTGGGATTCTAGAGCTTAGTTCTCTTAACTCTACACTTAGCAATGCCCAAATAAAAATAAAAAATCCTATATAAGCATAATATTTCTATTCAAATTTGGTCATGGTGGTCCTCAATCTTCAAATTATACCCATCATTATAGTTCCTAATCTTCAAAAAATCTACTGTCTACTGCATTAGGATCATGATCTTCTCTTGCTCCTTTGGACATATTATGCGCCTTGTCCCGCTCTTTGGCCAAAAATCACATTTTCGACCCTATCTCTCTAATTTCAAAGCCTACGACATTTGTTCCGTAGGCCACTAACTAGGTGATTTATGTCTTATTTAGATGATGATCCTATAGTGTTTCCTTTTATTTTTGCTTCTCTAGAGTTCTAACATCATGAATTGTGTCCATACATGCCAGGACAACTGGCAATATCAAGTACGCATTGGTGGGTTTATTTCATTTCAGCTAGTTATGTATTTAATTTCAGCATCTACTTTCCATTTTGGTGTTATGCATCATTTTTTCCGCTGACTACTCAATGTTTCGTTATTGCGATATGCGGTAATTAACGGTTGGGGCATACGTATACACCTAATTTTTCACGCTTTATATTTTATATCTATTACTAACAATTTATCTTTTAGGTTATAGGTTGCTAATGCATCTATTAATGGGAATAAGTGCCTTAAGGAGCTCGTTCTATGATAGGGGTATGGTTATTAATGGAACCATTGGGTTAAGGACAATACATGGAGAGAGAATGTATTTTGGTCTAATTTATGCACTTCAATTGATCTTATCGTCTTACTTTTCATTACACCCTTCCAAAACCTTACTTGCACATGACCATATTATATTTTCCTTTAATTAATTTTGTTTTTCACGACACATTTCACACATTACTTTCCATTTCCCCTCCCTAGCTGACGCCATCACCCATGGGCAATTGATATAGTGCATTTTAAAATTATTCATTGAAGAGATCTCTCGTGGACGATCACATTGGTATAAATACCAAAAACTATCACAAGACAATTATAAACATATACAATACACAATAAAAATATATATAGGAACTCACCAATTTATATGCTCTTTTGCGTCAACTTACATCTTCTCACTAAGCTCTTGGATTTCTTACACCTTAACTCTTGGACTGGATCTTCTTCTTGTTGGATTGGTTTTCTTACACTCTTGGGTTGTCTATAGTGAGTTAGGATAGGATTTTTACCCTTCTCTTCCTAGAATTTATTCTCTCTTAGTGTATTTTCCCTTGGTAAATTTATGCATCAGAGACTAGCCCCAACAAGTAAGTATTCTTATTCGAATTTTCATTTTTCATAGAGTACTCCCCTATCTCTTTTCTTATCACTTCATGTTAATCTTGCATCTTATGCACATGTTAAGTTAACATATTGTTATTCATCTCCTTATCTTATGTTGCATTCTTTACTTCAGTTAGCATATATCTTGCATGTTTATTTTGTCTCTAATCAGCCCCATAGTACCGATACCCCAATAGGTTTCCTTCCTCTTTCTTGATCTCGGGCATTGGAAACCCTAGGTTGACCTAGTGTAAGGGTTATTTCCCTTTGGGTATGATATCTTAGCGGTCCCTATATCCACTTTGAATTTTATCCATTGTGTTTTGGTATTTGTGTGTCTCTTACTCATTGTTGTGATACCCTAGTTAAATGGATGATAGAAGTGCATGTTGTTTAGACACATTTTTTCGCGTCATACACCTAACATGACCAGTCTCAGTAAGTAATATAAAATCCATATTTGAATTTTTTTTGTATTTAAGCATGTAAGAAGTTAGATGTGTCATTAGTTTGAGCATCTACTTCTGTGACATGACAAAAGACCTTTTTCCCAACATTCAGGGGAATAAAATTATGACTGCTAGGAACAAGAGGTAATTTTTGTAACATGTGACATGTTTCTTGTACACTTATGTCATACTCAACATCATCGCCAGTTAAAATTTTGTGAAAGGAAATATATGTTGGTTTCTTAGGGTTGGAGATGGAAGAAATTCTTGAGATCATCTGATGGTATGATTCAAAATGTTTTCTACCTACATATATGTTTTTACAATATATTAGTAATTGCATGTTGAGAAAGAAAGGAAGAAAATCAACATTTTCTCTCCAAATAGACAGCACGTTGTGGTTGTGGATGTTGAGTTTATTGTCATTTCTGGCTAGGTGGTAGTTGATCTTTCTTCCAACATCTACATGTAGTCTTGATTCAACTCACATGTCTCATGGTGCTTTGAAGGGAAACTGTAGGCCTATTATTTTTTTCGGAGGCAAGCTTATTTAAAGCATTTGGTGTGACATTGAACACATCTCAAAAATTATTCTAGGTTAGAAAGAGTATCGATTCCATTATCTATAGCGTGTTTAATAGGCAGAGGTCCTCTTCAATGCAACATTGAATATATTTTATACATCAAGCTAAGGGTCAGGGGTTCCATTCATAAACAAATTGGTCTAAGTACTTATTCATAGATTAAATAGAAGATATGTCATCCCATTTATCGTCTCAACATCCAATGCATCTGAAAGCCCTAAAAATCTAGGTACATGTGTAAATACTTAATGCTTCCACTCATACTTGTAAGAGGGGGGATACCATATATTCAAGATTGTAAATTACTAAACAAAATAGAGAAGGGAAATAAATCTTACCTACACCAAGAGTCACAAGCCCCAAGGTTTTTTTTGTAAGAATTATTCATGAAATATTATGAATCTTTGATGAAGGAATGTAGAAACATGATGGGGGTTAGAAATAATGTTAAGTTTTCTCCATCTCTTCGCACCAAGAGGGTCAGCAAGTATAGAGCCAACCATAATTTTACGCAGGTTTGGCCATTTGGTGTCGGATGCACTTAGAGTAAAGAATAGTGTGGGGAGGGGGGCTAGTTGTTTAATCACGTCAGAGATATCACCTCTAATTTTTTACAAATTATAATGTGTTCCTCACAATAATTTCGTGCAGTCATCATTAAAAAAACATGCAACATGCGACAAACAATTTTTGTGAGTAAAGATGTATTTCAATGTGAGGTATTTCTTTCAACTTAAGAGAAAAAAATTTTAAATATTAAGTTGAAACAATCATGTTTTATTTTCCTAATGTCTGGGAAAAGTGGACTTTAAGTGACCAACCAATATAAGAAGGAAATTAACATATAATTGCAATCACTAAGGTAGAATGTAAAACATAAAATTGTGCAATGAAAAAGTAAAATATATCCTTGGGTCGTCTTTGGCATGAGAAATAATCAATATTATCACTAGGAAACATATAATTTGAATAGTAGACAATGGCTAATAGTATGTTGACATGGTTAAAGAGCTTGTAGATAAGTAGAATGCAAAATAGCCCTATATCATTCATTTCAACACACCTTTTTTTATTTCTATCTCCATAGTATTATAGATAATATAGATGTAACTTTAAAATGATACCTTCTATTTTTTATATTTTAATATACATATTTCCAACAATGGATTTGCATATAAGATAACTTTAATATATTTCATGTGAAGGATCCGAAAATTATTTGAGGCATTTTTCAAACAATTTTGATGATTTCAATGTTGAAATAACTTCATTCCACATGATGATATGTCTTTGAGGCATTTTTGATACATTCCACATGTGTTTTATATATTTCACTCATTTTTCCAATTTGTAAGATCAATTAACAATTTATTTTCTTTAATTATCATGAATGTTCACACCTAATTTTAAAGCTCCCAATTTCGCAGAGGGTAAGAGGTTATTCACTGAAGTTGTAGAGATTGGCATTACAAATTTATCGTTATAATTTTTCATTATGTTAATATCTTGAAATAATTGCATTCTATGAAAACAAAAATTTGTTGAGACATTTTTTCAAATAGTTCACATGGCATGGACCATTCTAGTCAAGTTTCCCAAATTGGCTTAGAGTTCTTAATTTTCATCAATGGACCTGCATGTGAAGGATCTTAGAAGGACCTGTATCAATCATGAGTGGACGAATAAAAAAAAATTATTTTAAACTCCCACTTTTGTAGATAGGAGTATGATAGAAAAGGTTGTGGGTTTGGCATCAAGGTGAGGAAGGAATATGCAAACACAACTTCAATCAAACAATTGTTTCATATAGCTATATTAATTTGATTATACAACAAGTGTATATCGGATATTGAACTAGTTTGGTTATAACCAAAATAATATTGTCCAAAATCTAAGCAATAATACATGGTAAAGATAAATAGTCCCCAAATAAAATTTATATACACACAAATACATGGTACAAGTTGTAAATTTAAATACATAGGTGAAAACAAAACTTTTAGGAAAATGTGAAGAAGGGAGTCGAAGCTTTTGGTTAGCATATTAGGTAGTTGTCCCGCTCACAATTTTAGGCACAGTTTCAATTTGCATGTAGATGGTTTCATAGAACATGAAAATTGTATTTATTGTTGGAAATTTTAAGATGACAATCATATTTTTGGGTCTACAACTTAACAAGTTCAAGAAAGTTGACATACAATGCAGAATTTTTTTAAATAATTCAAGAAAACCATTGGAAATTTCTCAAATAAAAAAAAATGGAATCTAATAGCAAACCTTCACCAACACATGCACACATTTTGACGCAATGACCAGATCATGACCACAACAAGATCAATGAGCACATGGTTGAAGATAGACAAAGACAAAATTGGAAAACTTTTACATGAAAACCCTATAAAATCCATCAGGATACATGTATACCTGTCGCTGCACACAATGCTGGCATTATTTCACTGTCAGAGATCTCATAAAAGATCTGCTCACATGTATTTTTCATTCCAACATCAGCCATGAAAAGTTGGCATGAACCACTCTAGATTTACTCCTCTCCCTCATGCAAAATAGATCTAATAATGAAGGTTGAATTTGATGCTTGCATGGAAATGCATTGGAGAATCCAAGGGATGGAAGGCTTTGAAATTGATCACTTTTTAAGTGTTATATGTGTTTCTGAGCAACTAAAAGATACAATATGGATGGACCAGATCCACGCTGAAAAAAGAAACATAAATAAAATAATAATAGAAGTCACCTTCAATATAAACATTTGAGGTAGGGTTGCATAGAAGGTTGCTATGTGCAAGACAAGTACCTAATCAATGATGATAAAAGTCTGCAAGAACCCTGCCAACACGCCAACCTTCTCACCCATGTGAATAGTGGCCACCACAAAATTCCAAGAAAAATTTATTAAACATCACGTTAAATTAGGGTTTTTAACATCGACAGTGAAGAATACTTCGTTCATCAATACATGTTCTATGAAAATATCTGAAACCCATCCTCTAATGTGTGTCAAAGGAAGCAACCTCCAATTCAACTAGGAACACCTTTCGGTGTAAAAATATCATTGTCATTTTTTTATCCTTACATAATACATGTACATAGCTTGATATGGACCACTAATGACATCAAATTTTATCACACTTATTCAAATAGGGAATGCCTACCTTCCTAAATATTGAAAGGCGTGTTCAACCCAAATCCCTATCCTATATAAATCACACCATAATCGTCCTTGGTACCTTGGAGCGAGATAAAATGCAATTCATTTGCACTTGACTTCTCAGATGCCCAGGCTGCCCATCTTCCCTGCTAATGTCATCAACCATTTCGAAAAAAAATAACGGGCGTAAAACAAATTCCAACAATAAGTTAAAAGAAAAGCCTCTCGCTAACAAATTGAAACATTCTTCAGAAACCTTGGAGAAAATAGGGAGAATTTTTTTAAGAACAATATAGGGAAATAATAATAAACTACAAAATTCCCGTTATCTCCTTTAAAATTTTTGGTACAGGTTTTCGCCTCATTTTTTGAGTGAAATATTTGTTTCAGTGGTTCTCTCAGATTTCTTCGATAAATTTCACGCAGTTTTGTACTCCTTTTTTTAGATTCTCAGGTCGGAATTTAAAGGATATGAAATACAGCAGGGATAATTTAGGGACGGTTTATGAAAAGTGTAGGAAGAGTGTAAAGTGGATGCTTTAGTACTTCGCCTCTCTTTAATAGTTTTTATTAATTCTCAAATTTCCCTCATTCGCTTTTTGGTTTTGTTCTCAAAACATGGTCGTTTTCATGATAAAATTTTAGTGTTCCTATTTATGATTGAAATGTGCGCTGCTATTTGTGTTGGATGATTCAAAAATCTTGTCGTCATGGTGAACTTGAGATAAATGCTCAATGCATGAAAATGACGTTAAAGTAAGAGTGAGCGTGTCTGGATGCATACACTTCAAAGGAGGGGAAGTTCATTTTTCCATGCACACATCTATCTACATTTTATACATCTAACTATTGCTCACTATCAAGTGCAACACGCACAAGAGTCACCCAGGGCACAATTTTCTTTAGACACACACATAGAACTACACTGGGTTTGAGATGTAGTGCAGTGCTCGGTCGTAAGTTCATTTTGTTGATAGCCAAGTTGAACAATCTGACGCCTCATTTTGCATCATTTTCTTTGTAAGATTTGATGTGTTTTAGGGTTCTACATGTACTTCTTTCTTAATGTAGACTTTAGGAGAATAACAATGAAGTCCATTGAAGTACGGGTGATCAAAGGTGACAATCAGTGAGCATCCTGCGACCCTATGAAGATCATTTTATGAGGTTTTGAGCAGTCACAGGCACCAAGGAGGTCTATAGCGCCTCAAAAACCCCTAACCAAGTCTAGGCGCCCCAATCCTTGTGCAATCAAAAGATTGTGAAGCTAAGTATAATTGCATGATTTAGTGTTTTTCCCAAATATTTATTGCATACCCTATAGCATAATTTGGCTCTAGTTTTTTAACCATAACTTTTGTCTTGTTGAAGGTCTCCACTAAATCCAATATTCTTTAGCGTAGATACAAGGTCTGAGGGGTATCCATTCCCTGCCTCATCGCTTTTGAAGATGCCGTAGGCTTTTGCACTCGGCAAAAATTGATTCCTAGTAGGCCCTGAATGCCTAACAACTTCACCAATAAATCGAATGGCTATTGACTTTAACCATATCTTTTGACTTGGATTTTTTTTTACAAATATTTTTTGGCATTAGAAATATTATCTTCATCAGTTTAAATAGTTTTATGTTTAGATAAAAATGTAGAGAAATTGGGGTGAGAGTTTTATGACCAAAACGTAGGGTAAAAATATTCCCTCTAAATTTTCATTGGTTAACAACTGCAAAATCCCATCAAACCTAGTAAATCGCTCCCATTGGATACTTAATTAAAATCCACATGTTTTTTAATGAAATATGGAAACCTCCTCCTCCTCTCAGCTCGGTAATTCCATGGGGAGTCTGAGAAAACACCATTTTCGAAGTATAATTGTATTAAACTGAAGAAAATTCGATCTCAATATGTTATTGAAAGACACTTGACCAATCCATGCATGCTTTATTCTATTCATTCATTGGTTGAATGTCTAATCTCTTCATCATCTTAGGAAACGAAAAAAAACCAAAAACCTGCCTTCAAAATTTTATGTACCGGTTTTCCCCTCCTTTTTTGAGTGAAATATTTGTTTCAGTGTTGAATTGCCCTCATTCGCTTTGTGGTGTTAAAGGACCAAATGCAGGTATAAATTTTGAGCATAGTCAATGAATGAGTAAATTTGAGAAATCTGCGGCTATATTTAATTTAAACTCCAATAAAATATAAGAAGACATTGAGCTTTGTTCAAAATATGTATGCAGCCATGCGAGAATGCAGGTAAAATACCTTAAAATTTTATGTTAAAAATTGAACAGAACGTTAAAATTGTACTTTAGTCGCAATCGCATGATACAGCGACAAATTTGTTTATTCAAAAAGATTTAACACTAAAATGCCGGCTTTGTAACAAAGCTAAAGATATGTGTAATTGCTCAGGAACCTTAAAACTAGGGGGAATTTTGAACTAAAAACTGAATGCTGTTAATTTTATTTTTAAGTTGATCTCAAAAGATGATTAAAAATAAGCAAAGCGAAAAAATATACAATGTGCTGTACATTTGCCCTTGGAGATCAAAATGCGCAGTTAAATCAAGACCGACAAAAAAATATATACACAGTGTGAAAATTGCAGATATGCAAGAAAAATCTGGCTGTAAAACTAAACCATTTATTTGGGCAATTGTTCAATTTCTAAGCATAAAATAAATTTCCAATAACCAAAGAAAACAAAATCTCCTGCAAATGACCAAATGTTCAGGTAATCAGTACATACATATTTTCACAGACCGAAATAATCAATTAATGTCATTGGCTTCTCAGAATTAATTATTGTCATTAGCTTCATCATCTATCTCCGTGTTGTGTGAACCTTCGCTTGAACTTTCGCAATGACAATCTATGCATCTTTCACCGCACCGATAACAAAACACAGAACCACAACTGTAATACAAACATATAATGCAATGAATTAATAATGTCCTGCTATAGCATAGTCCAAGAAAGAAAAACATACTAGTTCAGGCTTAACAAGAAAAGAATACCTGCAAGTCATTTTGCTGCAACCGTCGGTCCGTTCAATCATGTGTTTGCATTTTTTACACCTTCTCCATCCGTGCTTCCCTGCCAACAAATGGATGTCTGACCTTTGTTCATAATCTCCACATGACATGCCTTCATGCCAAGGAACCCTACAATCAATACATAGAAATCTGGAGCAACTGATACATCTTATGCAGTTGGTGGAGTGATGCTTCAAAGTTGTTGCTTTCAGCATAATTTCTGAACAATCTTGATATGGGCAATACACTACATAATCATCTGCAATTTCTACATCATCATCTGCACTTTCCAAAAACTTTCTGAAGATCTCCATCTGTTTAGGGCACAGAAACTTTTGACAATCTTCTGGCATGAGCATAGATTCACACCCATCATGTGGGCACGGTGGAACAGAGCATTGCGAAATCATGATCTGTATAAACTGTGTGAGGCAAACGAAACAATATCTATGTAGGCACTCTCGGACTTTTAGAATGTTCTTTGACCTCATAAATTGGGCTCGAGAATCGAGATTAGGACAGGCGGCGGCTTAATTCATTTCATTTGTTTTCCAAATCTGGGCACGTGCAATTAGGATAAGACAAAATGGGTCATAATTATTAATTTATTTGCTGTGTCAACTACGTCCCAACACAAATGACTAAAGTTTCAAAACGCTCATAATAGTTTTATGTGTTCCTCGTTAATTTTTTCTTTTTTAAAGGTGGTGTCCAAAATGATATACGTATTTGAAAAGACTAAAAGATAATAATATCTACCCTATGGTTTACTATAAATCATAAAATTGCGTAAATATTATCTTATGTCGGAATTTTGTAGAAAGCAAGGTACCTTGTAAGAGGGTAGGCCATATGGTTGGGCATCAATTGTTAAGGTGCATAGTATAGTTTTATTTCTGAGAATGTTTAATGTTGGTTGCAGTTTATAAAGTGAGTTTTAACAAAGTTTAGGGTTAGGTTGTCTATGATTTTGTGTTGTGAATCCTCTATTTTCAATTTTCAATACAGTGGGTTGATGTTATTTTCTAATTTTTTGTATTCTCCATTTTAATTACAATGTGCAGTGTGTTGTACATCCTCCATTTATAAAGGCAACCTCCCATAATCCCATTTTTTAGACAATCTAATTTCATCCAGTAATATTGTGGGGTTTGTTTCGCTAAGATAATTTGATTGGGATTAAGAAATGTACTAATATTTCATATTGTCTGTTAATGTCACATTTCCTTGTCATCTTACTTGTCAATGTCACATTGTCATGTCATCCAATGTTTTGCAATCCTGTCCCAATCATTAAGAACACATAATTACACTTGAAGAGTGTTTTATTATTTTATTTTCAACTCATAAATTGGATTCAAGACTAGGGAAAATGATAGCTGAATTTATATTGGGTGTGTATTGGATTCTTGATGGCTTCATTGACTCTTAACTTGTGTGATGGATAATTTTGTTTATAGAGGCTTGTTTGATAACATATGCATGTCATATACATATCTTTCAAAGTTCTAGTTATAATAATTGTTTGGTAATAGCTATTCTTCATTAGTGAGACTTACTGATCCTATAAAATTACATTGAATTATATATATATATCTTCACTTTATCTTGAAATTATTCCTACAACTCTAAGATTCTAATCTATATTAAGAAAATTGAATTAAATAATTACTAAAAATTAATAGCGCATAATGTAGTATAACATTAGGAAAAAAGGGGGGATGATTGAGCCACTAGGAAATTTACAAATCAACAATAAAAAATATGATTCGCGACCCCAATGCAAATGACACTTTTAAGTTCCAAAATGTGCCTCACCATATGGAAATATGAGTCAACATACAACTAGAGCCTAATTTTTGGGCTCCATATTCCTTTGGATAATTTTTCCTTATATAAGAGGCATATAACTATAAAGAGGGTGGTGTTGGAAATAATCCCAAATAACTCATTCAAACTTGCATCACCCAAGGACAAATCAGGCCTACAAAATCTTACGTTTTTACACAAGCAATCCCAATGTAAAATCTAGTGCCCCATACCTTTAGTTATTTGTACTAAAGGTAATTTATTATGCCAACATGTTGTATTTATTTCGGTTATAGGTATAATTACAAGTGGCTCATCTACATGAATTCGTGTATAAACAACTGCAAGTATTAATGATTTTGTATAATTGACATGAAGAAACAAAACTCTACCAAAATCTCTATGTAAAAGAGTTCAATATCTTTTTTCTTGAATAAATTAGAAGAAAATTCTATGTTTTGTTATATTTATTTGTTTTCTTTGTTCCCATTTCAATGATTTGTTATCAAATCCCTTAAGTTCAACCATTAGGTTGGGTTTTTTAGTTTTAGTCAAATAATCCACATCTAATGTGAGTCTTAATAACCGTCAAATCACATAAATCAATCGGAATAATTATGATTAATTATTCATTTTCAAGATTGCCTTATTTTTCTCACATGTGTGGGATCTTGTTGAAAATGGGTTTCCAAATGTAACAAATGTATAAAAATTCAATGCTCTAATCTGACGAAGGAATGCAGGATGAAGGCCTGGAAGGAATCCACATACATTGAATAGTTGCACTTCACCAAAATGAAGGAGTTGCAAGATTAAAGAAAGAAAACATTTAAGAAGCAATGTGCATGCGTATGAGAGCTCAAAATTTGAATAATGGAGTGGAAATGGAATGCATTGGATTTTCATGGATTAAAATGAAGTGAGTACAAATAGGGGAGTGGATTTGTAACCCCCATGTAAGAGAATATGTCCTTGACGACTCATCTGAGCATGAGATACAGATTTGGCTTGACCGAGAGCTTGCGATAAGTGTGTGTATTTATGTAAATAATTTCATTAGCATGGTATTAAATACATTGTTGAAAACATATATAAATTAAGTTTTGACAAAAAAATGTTTGCATTTACAGCTTCAACTACGGGAAAGTCTTCAGTGGAAGAGGACTCGTAGCATGGGCACCGACGATCCGATGTCATCTGATAGATCTCCATCCTCGTCTAAGGGAGGGATTTCTTCGAGCAAGGCCAAGAGAGGGATAGATTTTGATGATTAGGATATATATATATATATATATATATATATATATATATATATATATATATATATATATATATATATATATATATATATATATGTCTTACATGACTTTTTTTTCTATGCCTTTGTGCATGGCATTGTATGTATGCCTATATGGCATTTGAAATTGATATTATATGACCTAATCAAGCATTTTTATATTTATCATGCACATTAATACTATTTGGAACTTGATATTTTTGTATGAGACCTTACGTTTCTGAGATTATTTTTATATGAAACTAATATGATGTGCACTTGATAATATTTAAGACATTATGGATTGTTTTTTCATTTATCAGTTATGTACATGTACTAGCGTTTTCAATGTATAATATGCATCAAAAAATTTAAATCAATATTTATATAATGTATGTATATAAAAATCTACCTAGTTTGAGTAATTATTCATTCAATTTATCAATGTGTATATGTGTATTTACCTTACCTATGCTTCTTCTTGCTCATGGTCTCTTTAAGCTTGTTCCTATCTTATCATGCACCTACTACATTATTCAATGCTTCTTAGACTCGTCCCCTTTTCAAGCACCTCAGACAATCATTATGATCATCACTAACTTGATTCATAAGGCTCTAAACACCATTGTTGTTCATCTTGCCATAACTGCCAGCTATGCCCTTTAAGACAATGCTTTTTGCAACAAGCATGGATAAAATGATCTAAGGATACCCATAATGACTTACAAGCTTCAATAGTTCAATTTTTCCATCCCTAAGGTCCTCCCAAAATCTCAAACTCCAACTCCTTCTACAACTCCTTATAGATTTATCATTCACTTCTCTCAATACTTTGCACTTTACAAATACTAGCTCAATACACCAAAAAGCAATAAAACATTGAACCATGACTGAAAAACTCTTTAAAAATGCTTATAAAACCTATTTACACTTGCTCAAACCATCAAATCAATCATTTACTAGGAAATTGATAACCCTTGTGTGTTCTTATTCATTCCCCTATTACTATGATTGTAATTTTCATGTCGCTTGAGACCTTGGAATATTTTGGCAGAAATGGCCCTCCTGTTTCACTCCCTCAACTTTGTCCTCTCTCTCTCCATCATGCTCAGCTTGGGCAATCCCGCAAAAAGGAAAATGACCATGCAACATTACCATAAACAAAGTTTGTATTGGAATTATGTTGGGATGAGGACTGTGTATCAAGGCTCATATTCATATTCAGCGTATCATCATCGAAGAGGGAAAATCCCTTTCCAAATTGTTTATCAGTATGACATGGAAGATGAGAAAAGAAAATGAAAGATGGAGAATTAGATTTCATGGGTAACTAGTACTATCAACAAGAATAATATGGATTTTTCCTTCCCTGTCAATTTAATCATTTACCTTGAAAATTAAAAGTAAAAACTAACATGAACATGGTGAGCTCAATACATTATGAGAGTGATATTGAGATTGTGAGAGAGAGAGAGAAAGAAAACATGAGAGGGAGAGAGAGATAGAGGGAGAGGTTTTGTGGGGAGGAGCGGTTGCTTCGGTGTGGAGGGAGAGAGAGTGAGAAAGAGTGAGAGTTTCATTTTGGTGTGTGGTGGTGTCATTATTTTCGGGCTACCTCATCCGGGCGTAGTCCCTTAAAAGTCATGAGACCAAAAAATGTTATATCTTCAACGGGTGATTTCTCAGACACTGTGGCACCTACAGATGTCTCGTCAGCTCCTACAACTCCATGTAGGGACACTATACAAAATACTATCTCATTTTTCTCATCTCGATTCGCTTCTCTCATTGTCCTATTGTTTGCAAATGTGTGAAATATCACAGTTTAAGTTAGTGTAAGGCTGCCACACACAATATTTTGTAAACGGTAGCTTACAACATTGAACTGAATTTGGAAATACATCTATATGGCCAGGTGAACGCTAGAACATGTATCATTTTGGTATGGAGCCGTGCCATTGCTTCTGGGCTACCTCGTTCAGGCATAGTTCCTTAAGAGTCCTGAGACAAAAAAATGCTATATCTTTAACAAGTGATTTCTCAGACACTGTGGCACCTACAAATGTCTCTTTAGCTCCTACACATCTATGTATGGACACTATAAAAAATCCTATGTTAGTTTTCTTATCTTGATTCGCTTATCTCATTGTCCTATTATTTGCAAACACGTGAAATACTGCAGTTTAAGTCAGTGTAAGGCTGTCAGACGTAATATTTTACAAACAGTATATCATGGCACTGAACCTAATTTTCCAACACGTCTAGATGGCTAGGTGAATGCTAGGAGAGATAACATTTTGGTGCGGGGTATTTTGATTGCTTCCGAGCTACCTCGTCTAGGCATAGTCCCTTAACAGCCATGAGACCAAAAAATGCTATATCTTTGAGAAGTGATTTATCAGATACCATGGCACCTACATATGTATCTTTAGCTCCTGTGACTCTATGTAGGGACACTCTATAAAATCCTATCTCAGTTTTTCCCATCTCAATTTGGTTCTCTTGTCATCTTATTGTTTGCAAACGCATGAAATACTACATTTTGTGTCAATGTAAGGATGTCTGACACAATATTTTACAAACGATAGCTAGTAGCAACAAACCGACTTTGCCAATGCGTTTGGATGGCCAGGTGAATGCTATTGGAGGTGTCATTTCAGTGCAAGGCAGTGTCGTTGCTTCTGGGCTACCTCGTTTGGGTGTAGTCCATTAAGAGCCCTGAGACCAAAAAACACTATATCTTCAACGGGTGATTTCTCGGAAACCGTGGCACCTAAAGAAATCTCATCAGCTCCTACACATTTGAGTAAGGACACTCTACAAAATCCTGTCCCAATTTTTCCCATCTTGATTTTTTTCCCTTGATGTCTTATTGTTTGCAAACACATGAAATATTACAGTTTGAGTCAGTGTGAGGCTGTCAAACACAATATTTTGCAAATGGTATCTCGTGGCACCGAAATGAATTTGCTAAAATGTCTGGATGTCCAGGTAAACTCTAGGGGAGGTTTTGTTTCAGTATGGGGTGGTTCTATTGCTACCAGGCTACCTCATCCGGGTGTAGTTCATTAAGAGCCCTGAGACCAAAAAATGCTATATCTTTGATGGGTGATTTCTTCAAAACCATGGCACCTACAGATGTCTCATCAACTCCTACACCTCCATGTAGGGACACTCTACAAAATTATCTCCCATTTTAACCCATATCGATTTCGTTCTCTCATTGCCCTATTGTGTGCAAACGCATGAAATACTGCAGTTTGAGTCAGTGTAAGGCTTTCAGACACAATATTTTACAAACGGTAGCTCATGGCACCAAAACGAATTCTCCAACACATCCGGATGGCCTTTTGAACACTAGGAGATTCATTTTTTTGGTGTGGGACAGTGCCATTGCTTTTGGGCTACGTCGTCCCAGCGTAGTCGCTTAAGAGCCCTGAGACCAAAAAATGTTATATCTTCAATGGGTGATTTCTTAGACACCATGGCACCTACAGACATATCATTAGCTCCTACACCTCCATTTAGGGACTTTATACAAAATTCTATATCAATTTTTCCCATCTTGATTTGGTTTTCTTGCTGTCATATTATTTGCAAACACACGAAATACTGCAGTTTGAGTCAGTATGAGGCTGTCAGACACAATATTTTGCAAATGGTAGCTCATGGCACCAAAATGACTTATACAAAGCATCCATATGGCCATGTTAATGCTAGGGGAGGTGTCATTTTGGTGTGGAGCAGTGTTGTTTCTTCCAGGATACCTTGTCCGAGCATAGTCAATTAAGAGCCTTGAGACCAAAAAATGTTATATTTTCAATGGGTGATTTCTAAACATTGTGGCACCTATAGATATATCAAAATATCCTACACCTCCACATAGGGACACTATAAAAAATTATGTCCCAGCTTTTCCCATCTCGATTCAGCTCCCTCGTTGTCCTATTGTTTGCAAACACATGAAATACTACAATTTGAGTCATTGTAAGGTTATCAGATATAATATTTTACAAATGGCATCTCGTGACACCAAACTGACCTCGCCAACACATCCAGATGGCTAGGTAAACACTAGGGGAGGTGTCATTTTGGTGCGGGGTGGCGTCGTTGCTTTAGGGCTACCTCGTTCGGGCATAGTCCATTAAGAGCCTTGAGACCAAAAATGTTATATCTTCAACGGGTGATTTCTTAAACACTATGGCACCTATAGATGTCTCATCAGCGCCTAAACCTCCATGTAGGGACACTCTAAAAAATTCTGTACCAGTTTTTCCCATGATAATCTGGTTCTCTCATTGTCTTATTGTTTGCAAATGCGTAAAATACTATAGTTTGAGTCAGTGTAAAGATGTCAGACACAATATTTTGCAAACGGTAGCTCGTGGCACTAAACTGACTTCGCCAACATGTCTCGATGGATAGACAAACACTAGGAGAGGTGTTTTTTTAGAGGCCAAAGCTCCCAGTGCTTCCAGGCTACCTCGTATGGGCGTAGGACCTTAAGAGCCCTTAGACCAAAAATGTTATATCTTCGATGGGTGATTTCTTGGACTCCGTGGCACTTAGATACATCTCATCAAATCCTACATCTTCATGCGAGACCCTATACAAAATCCCATCTCATTTTTCTCCATATTCATTCAGTTCTCTCGTTGTGCTATTTTTTGTAAAAGTTCCAATTAGTGTAGTTAGAGATAGTGTAAGGTTGTTTGATGCAATATTTTTAAAACGGAAGCTCTTGTCACCAAACCAACTCTACCAACACATTGGGCTAGCCAGTTAAATGCTAGGGGAGTAGTCGTTTCAGAGGCCAAAGCTTCATGTGCTTCTGAGCTTCCTTGTCTGGGCGTTGTCCCTTAAGAGCCCTGAGTCCAAAAAAGGCTATAACTTTGACGGGTGATTTCTCAGACTCCATGGAACCTAGAGTGGTCTCATCAAATCCTACACCTCCAAGTCAAGACCCTCTACAAATTCCCATTTTGGTTTTCTCCATACCCATTTGGTTCTCTCGTTGTACTATTCTTTGTAAAAGTGCCAAATAGTGCAATTTAAGTTAGTGTAAGGTTTTCTGATGCAATATATTTCAAACGGAAGATCTTGGAACCAAACCAACTTTTCCAACATGTTGGGGTGGGTAGGTAAATGCTAGGGGAGGTGTTTTTTTGGAGGCCAAAGCGTCCGATACTTTCAGGCTACCTCATCTAGTCATTGTCCCTCAAGAGCCCTGAGTCAAAAAAGGCTATAACCTTGACGGGTGATTTATTAGACTCTGAGACACCTAGAGACGTCTCGTTAGATCCTACACATCTACATTGGTACCCTCTACAAAATCCTTTATCGATTTTTTCCATCTCAATTTGTTCCTCTTGTATTCCTATTATATGCAAAATCATTGAATAATTGAGGACATGAGTTAGTGTAATGTTGTCCATTGCTAACCACATGAATAATATAGGTGGTTCATACAATATAGGTGGTGAAATGAGAATTTTAATAAAATATTTTTACAATATATGTGGTGAAATGAGAACTTATGTTTGTTTTTCCTTTCCAATATTTAATTTCTCTTAGTTTCATTTGGCTTCGAGAATAATAAATTCTCTACTAACAGTGCCAATTGTGTGAAGGTAGAAGCTATTTTGGCACCACTAACCTACATACACATGTTAGTAAGAATTAAATTGAATTTTAAATCCTACAGAATTTTAAAAAATTCATTAAAGTAGATATTCAAATTAAATTCATTAAGAACATACCTTTGTAAATTAAATCCAATGAACCACATGGATCAACTCTAATCTTGAAAGAAGCAAGAATTAACTTATGGTATGACACATGAACCTTCCATATATTCTTCTTTTTATGGCCTAACGTGATATTTGATCAACTAAATATTTGTTGCAAGAACCAAATGTGAATAGCGGAGTATCTTTCTATATATTTTAGTCTTCAAACAACCAAACATTTGGTTTTTTGATATGATATTGTCGAAGACAATTTCCATGAACTACCATTGACTTGGTTGTCCATACTCAAGGTTTTACCATCAATTACTAGGGAAGTCAATTAATTTTTTTCCTCTATAAAAAGACATTAGTAGTATTTTGTTCCCTCTTTATTAAATTCTACCACAATAACTATAAAAACTTTTCTTGCATCAAAAATTAAAATTTAATACATTCAGGAATTATAATTTAATAATTTATAAATTTATAACAAATCATATACCTTGGTGCACTAGATCATGATATATCCCCCATTAGTCTACCATGGTCCTTTTCATATGATTTGAAGAGACAACATGTAGTAACATCAGTGGACATCGTCGATGAAGCAAGAATACCTGCAATGGAAGGTTAGAGAGATGCTAATATTAGGGCATTGAAAATAATCCAGCTACATAAATTGTGGATTCACATTCGTTCCAAACAAAATAAATGTCCATAATTACTATAAAAAAATACTCTTTCATTCTCGAAGTGAAAGTAGTCTAAGCACTTGTGTTCCCAGCTACGGAATGATAGGATAGTTTTTATGACTTGTTATACTTTCAATAGTCTATTATAAGTCATTGACATCTTGCCAAATGTTTCTATGTCATGGATGACTACATACCAAGTAAGAAGATTTTTATAGAACTAGGATAAATACCCAATTGACAACATGGATATTGAAGGCCTAAACAACATTCCCCTGCAAATATTTAGGCCTAGAGTGAGAATTGACATGGCCTTGATGAACCATTTGTATGTAAACCCCTCAATTACCTAGTTATATGCTTCATGGATTCCCTTTCTTTCCATGATCATAGATGACGGAAAAGTCCATGCCTTAGGGCATGTAGTTTCTTCTAATTAACTATCACAAAGAGACTCTTAAGTGAATGGTAAGATATCATATTTTATGGCCTGTTATCTACTATATGTAGTCTATGGAGTCATGTGGTGCCCTAAATTTTGTCCCTGTTGGGAACTCAAATTCCCTAGGGAATTTAATAGAGAGTATTCATATTTTTTTCCATAGATTGAGGGAACATATTGAGTATATGTACACCTCATTATACCCCTTAGTATACAAGATAATTCTTAAAACACCAATGCCAAGAATTTATGCAGGAGTGCTCAAGTACATTACAATAGAATGACTTGAATTTACTCAATAAGAAAAATGTACATATAGGAGGAGAGAAGTGCAACTACTACCTAAATCAGTTGTGATGAACTCTCACTAACTGATATTGGTAGTTAAGTTAACTTTAAAAGACTAGTAAGCTAACTCCAGATAACTGAGAAGCTAACTCCACACAACTAGTAAGCTAACTCCACACAACTAGTACACCTAAGCAAGCTAACCCAACAAGTGTAGGGCTAACATAAGTGAAAGAATTACCCTGATAAATAAATAAAAGGATAAATAATAACTTATACTAACACCCTCCAGTAAACATAGCTTAGGGGGGTGAAAAAGAAGGTGGGTCCTGACAACAAGACCTGATGAGGTACCCATTTAACAACTGGGAAAATTGGACACCGCAAGGTATCCAAAACCAGTAATAACAAAGTAGAGGGCAAAATCCTGTTGCAAGATATTCTCAGAAGCTCGGCTCCAAAAACTCGTACAATGCTGAAGAAGTGTGGAGAGCATTGTGGTCTGAATCTATTACTCGATCATAGAACTAAAAAACAACTGACATTGAGCTTCACCAAAATAGCTCCATACAAGGAGAATGTCAATGGAGTGATGTCGAAAGTGCAAAACAAACACCAAACATAATTTGATCAACTGCTACAAATAGGTGTGTCACGATCCAAAAACAACTAAGGCAACAAGGCAGACATGGGGTCTAAATAAATAGGAGTGCCATGATCCAAGAAAAGCCAATAACACGAAACCCGAAGAAATAGTATTAACACAACACCCTCCCATACTGCAGAATGGGTAGAGTGACACCGCAAATCTGTATGAGTTGTCAAAATCAACTACTCGAACATTGACAAACTAACACTGGGCTCCACCAGAATAGCTCCCCCACAAGAGAGACTGTCAACATGCTAAAAAAAAGTGTTGAAAATACAGATCCAAAATATCTCAACAAACAAGAGAGATATAAATGTATACACCCATAGATACAAGAATGCAATACCCAAAAGTTTAGGACGTCAGATTCAACCGAAATTGCGTCCACAAGTGATCACAACACCCTTCCGAATTTGAGACTTTATAATTGAGTGCATGTAAATATTACAATGAGTAACAATACCTTTTACATTTGAAATATGTGTATAAAAATGTTACCAATGTGTAGATCTCGAAAAAATACACAATTTCAAAAAAAATCACCTTAATTTGAGCTACAAATCAAAAGTTATGAGCTCTAGAAGGTTTTGCTATTAAAATAATATTTTAATGCTGATCTTTTTTTAAAAGGTACACATGACACTAAAATGTCCAAAGGGTAAAAGAGTGCATCCACATGATACATGCTTGCGACGAAAGGATAAAAAGCTTGTGCCGAAAACCTAAAATGTCCAGAGGGTAAATCATTACGTCCAGAGGGTACACGCCAATATCCAATGTATAAAAGAATGCACCCAGAGGGTACATATTTGCTTCCAATGGATAAAAGACTGCATCCAAAACCGAAATATAAAGAGGGTAAAAGAATGCATCCGGAAGGTACATGCTTATATCTAATGGATAAAAGAATGCAACTAGAGGGTACAGATCTGCGTCCAGTGGATAAAAAATTGCATCCAAAACTGAAAAGATATCCAGAGGGTTAAAGAATGCAATCGAAAGGTACACGCTTATATCCAATGAATAAAAGAATGCACCTAGAGGGTACAAATCTACGTTCAGTGGATAAAATATTGCATCCAAAACTAAAATACGTAGAGGGTAAAAGAATGCATCTGGAAGGTACACGTTTATATCTAATGGATAAAAGAATGCACCCATAGGGTACAGATCTGCGTCCAATTTTGACTGTCTCAAAACATTGTCAAGTTTACAGTTGATTCTAGGGTTTTGGCACCTTCCAACTCTAATGCCGCACTCCGTTTTGCATAAAAATGCATGCTACAGAAAATTGCTAACAAATTCCAAATACATAAAAATAATAAACCTTTGTTTGCAAAGAAAAATTTATAGATGGCTGTCTACATCATCTATCGCTCTGATACCATGAAAGGAACGATAAGGAGATTGTTCCAAGCTGCAATCTAAGATAATAATATCACATCACATTAGATTTGTAAAAATAGAAGAGCTAAAATACCATATATAGAAATCCATCATAATCCATAATGCTCAATACATTACAATATAATGACTTGAATTACTCAATAAGAAAGATGTACATATAGGAGGAGGGAAGTGCAACTACTACCTAAATCAGTGGTGAAGAACTCCCACTAATTGATATTGGTAGTTAACTCCAAAAGACTAGTAAGCTAACTCCACATAACTGAGAAGCTAACTCAACACAACTAGTAAGCTAACTCCACACAACTAGTACACCTAAGCAAGCTAACCCAACAAGTGTAGGGCTAATACAAGTGTAAGAATTATCTCGATGAATAAATAAAAGGATAAATAATAACCTACACTAATAGACTAGTCCCCAGTTTTGTTCTGTTGGAGAGACTCTAGTATGGACTACACCCCAACAATGGAAAGAGTGGGGAGAGGAGACAAGTTGGCCCCCTTTTTGGAGTTTTATGGAGAGGAAGATATAGGCTGCAAAGAACTTAGATATTTCTTTGCATTCCACATTTAGGAATCTAGTAAGAGAATAGGAAAAATTAATCTACAAAGAACAAGCTACTTCAACACTTTCCAATAAACCCATAAACCACACCGTTGTTGACGGATCTAGGTTCAATTTTGTACCAATTAGAATAAAATTGAACCATGGAAGGTATGTACATTTCCATGCCCCATAAGGTGTTGAGCTACTAAAATTGTTTATGTAGATTGTGATAAATCATAGGAGAAGGAGGTCCAAGCACCAAGACCCTATTTCTGCAATTGAATATAAATAGTGTAGTGAAGAAGGAATAAATTATTCATGCCCCATGTATCCTGATCTATATTGTGTAATATATATTTAAAACTATATGAAAATACTATAAATAAATTTTACAATTATAAGATTTAAAAAAAACTAAAGAATTTTATACTATTTGGTAACATCCATCATGGTCAAGGCCGTACCACAATCTTGACTTTACAATATGGTTTTGACTTTTTCTGAATTATGTCACATTTTAGTATATATGACATTTTCTGATGATTCAATTCCTATTGAAATTTGTTCCTATAGATGTAAAAATGTAAATATGAATCTCTCTTCTTTTGAGATGTGTGTGTTAAAGCATTTGAGCATATGGCTCAAAAGAATAGACGTGTACCCATGTGTAATAAGTTAGATAATCTACATATGATCATATAGACGGCTAGAATGACAGACACTATTGAGAACCTATACCTGTAAAATAGGTTGTACATGGTAGAGACCTTGACACAAAGACAAAGCAACATGCACCACACAACAAATAAGAAGGCATGCATAGTAATAGAAAAAACATAAAAAAAGGTCAATCATATCATAATCCAAAGTAGTACAAGCACAAAAACAAAAAACACGTCAAAATCCATAGTAGTGTAATCATCAAAGTATAAACCAAGTGTGTCCTAAGCGAGAATAACAATAGTGTAGTAGTAGAAATAATACTATATAGTCAATTACCCAATAATATATAGAAACATAGTCATATGTAAGCATGGAGCCGCAAACATGGAACACCTAAGGTGTCACAAAACAATATGAATAGAAGGAACAATGTGTTATAGTCAAAGAAACAAGTGCATACATGAAAGATAGACATGTATCCACAACCATGGGACACCCTCAGTGTCACAAAACAATCAAAGACTCATATGCCATATAAACCAATTAATTAGGGAATTATAATCAATTAAGACAATCGAGTGAATCCATGCACTAAACAATCAAGGAAATAAGTAATCCATATAAACTAGTAGTGACAATAATGTATTTGAAGTAAGTATAGACAACATTAATAGCAAGATAGGGTAGCATTCCAAAAGACACATGTTAGTCATGTTAGCTCAAATGATAATAATAAACATTATATATAAAATCAAACATGGTGATGAAAGTGTAAAATAACTTATAATGAAACAAGAACACCTGTATAGCACTGGGGGATACCCCTAGAAGAGTAGTGCAAGGAACCAATCTAGATCCTACATCATGTATCAACCTTTGTGAGTCCTACATCAAGATCAAATACCTCGTGAATGCATGCATGTAAAGAGTTGAGATGCTATCTATCAAACCAACACGAAAAATAACATGTATAATGCAATAAGCTAGCTAATAAAACTGTAAAAAAGTCCTAATTATTTTTGCACATATTTACATTTTTTTTTGTTATGTGATTAATTAAATGTTTTTGAGGTGTTTAGATATAGCTAAATGAAATAAAGGGGATAATACAAGAACTACCCGATAAGAGCCTCAGGACGAGGAACTCAATGGGTGGAGGGAGCGCAAGCCCCACTCGTGTTAGGATGCTCACATATAATCTATGCAAGAGTCATAACATTTTCTATAATATAGATAAGAGTAAGGAGACTCATGATGAGTAGTAGTATTCAACGAAGGTGACATAGTCCAATGCAAGGAGAAGGTGTTTTTCAAGATGCAATATGTGTTTTAGATGACCAATCAAATGGCTAAGAAGAAGGTGTCCAATGAGAGGTAGTATGTGAACAATTAGGAAAAATGTGTGAACTAGAATACTTGTGCATAGATGCATATAAGGGAGATGTCTTATGAGGCATAGTCATTAATACAAGATGTGCCCCAAAACCCAAATCACTTTTCTCATTTGATTCATAGCAACGTGGATTCCAACGGCATTTCAGGTGTAGGGTACTTGTTTCCTCCTTTGATAGATGAATATGGTAGAAGGAGAGATGGTGATGTAGGTAGCTCCTATCTAGATGCCAATAGATGCGGGAAGGAGTCTAGAAAAACAATCTATGCAAATGTGTTGGAACATCAATCTGAAAAGTTGGCTACCACTTCCTTTCCCTTAGATTTTTACCTTGGTAAAGGTGCAAGGTCCCTTATTCACTAATCCTTTATTATTGTTATTATGGGTGGGGGTTGTGACAAGGTAGCATCCAAATCCAAACCACTTACAAATTCTACTTTTATACCCTCTATCTCTTTTGGGGGAGAGGTTTTACAAAAAAAAATTCCATTTCATAAGCAGGGGCTTCATCTAGAAGTTCAATGGCATATGGCCTAGCTTTCCTAATCTACATTAGTGGAATTTTGAGTTTTTCCCGCCCATTAATGGAAGGTAATGTGGACATTTACCTTTTTTTTATGGGTTTCTTTATTGTACACTTTTTTGATCTAGTTGAGGATAGATATGTTATCTTTGAGTTATCAAAACCCTGGTATCCGAAATTTAATTTGTACTGAATACTTTTCAATCAAACAAGTTTGTGTAAGATTGCCACATCTTGAATCAGAGAATCATACTTCACAGGCCCTTGTTGAGGTCGTCTTGGAGAGGGTAACCCCCTATTTTCTAGACACATGGATCAACAATACAACATGATCTCATGGATCTATGAATACAAGATCTCACAACAACCTGCGGATCTAACAATATAAGACTAGATCTACATGGATCAACAATACATCATGATCTCATGGATGTACAATACAAGATCTCACCAACATGTGGATCTACAAGAAGAAACTATATGTGTTTTGAATAATATGCAAGCCATTACAATGAGACAATAACTATACAAAGGAAATCCAGTAGAAGATGTTACCTTCTTCTCACCATTCAGATGTACTTGCCATAGTTGTACTTGTTATTTCTTTCTGTCCAACTTCTCTCCATGGAAGCTTTGTCTTCATGTAACATGTTCTTTCTTTCTCTTCTTCTTCTTCATCCTCTCAATCTAGGAGAATCAAGGATCTAACTCTATCCTTCTCTTAATTAACCTTCTAACCCTAGCTTTCAAGCTTATATAGGCATTTTTAAACTTAGGGCAACTTAGCTATGCATTTACAACCTTTAAATCAACTTTATAACAAAGTTAGATTTAATTCCCGTGAGTTAAATATAAACTTTCACGCATAGGTAACCGATGCCAGTTACCTTGACCGATGGCGGTTCCTTTGTTGACCGATGGCGGTTCTTGTGATGACTAATGGCAGTTCTTCTGTTGACCGACGACGGTTAGCCAACTGACGCCGGTTACTGTGTAAACCAACCACTTGTAATGCATGCTCATTATGAAGCAATCTAGCTCCACAACCCAACACTTTCTTCATTCACTATTTCCATACAAATTTCGGGATTAACATTTGGATTCTCAGGTAAAGGTTCAACATTTGGATTCTCAGGTAAAAGTTCAACGTTTGGATTCATATCAATTTCTTCATCCATACCAACATTATCATTCAATTCAATATCAATATTCATTGCAAAATCATTATTATCTACATTTTTATCATGTATTTCATCGTCATTTTCTAAAACATTAGCTACATTTGATATAGAAAATGTCTCTTACCTTGCACGAAGTTTTTGCATTCTCTTCACTTTCTTTATTCTCATCTCTTCCAATTGCTTCGGTGTCTTGTTCTTGACTTTCCTCTTGTCCTTAGCTTGAATTTTATCGCCCATGATTACAAAAATTCAACTAGTGGGGTAGGGAACAAAATGAACTACTAAACAATCATGTAAGAATGTACAGGAATCTGCTGACCAAACAGAATGGAGGCAAAAATCCCATGAAAGAGATGAAAGTGATGTTGGGGGACCACAATATATATATATAAAAACATAACGTGTATGCGTTATACTATTTCCCTTTTGCAAGCCATGCCCCAAGGCTTGGGATCCAGTTTGGATCCCCAAGCCTGAGGCATGGACCTGCACAAACACAACAAACCCACGTGTTTTTGCAGGAAAATGTAAAAATCTAACTTCTGCCATGATAAATCAACATAAAACGATCGATTCGTTTAAAAAAAATTATACCACGACGTAGAGCAGAGTTTCTTCTTTGTATAAATATAATTTTTCAATTTTTTCTGACAAATATAAGGTTTCCATAGTATTTATTTTCTAACCATGCCTTTTTATAGCTACTTTTAGAAGTTTAAACATGTCTATCTTTTGTCGTGTATCTTTTTTTCGACTTATCGAAATTGAATAAAAAAATTAGGCACAAACTAGGACTATTTCTATACATATTAAAAAAAAAACTAATTTTCGATATTTTTTTAGGTAGTTAGGGGGGACGCGGTCGGAGCTCTGTTATTTTCAAAATTTATGTACTAGAAAAATCATTAAAAAATTACTCGCTATAAAAATCTAAAAAAAATATAGCACAAACTAGATTCTCTTAGCTATCTTTCTACCAAAGGGTTTTCAAAAATAATAAATGGTGCTCAAAAAATGGTTGGGGAACGAAAGTCACTATGTTATTTTTTTTAACAAAAACTAGGAGCAACTGTTAGTATTTTATTTATTTGACCCACTTAAACATATATTTTTTTTAATAAAATTTAGTATCTTAGAAACTAGACTCAAAATGATACAATTCATGTTTATACAACATCTTCCAATTTTGAGTGTAACTATTTCAAAAAACTCATAAAATTTGAAGTTTTTTTATTTTTCAAAAAAATGCCTTCACTTAAGACCCCCCTTTGACCCCCCAACTTAGTGCACTTACCCTATAATTGGCATGAAGAAGCAAAACTCTACCAAAATCTCTATGTAAAAGAGTTTAATATCTCTTTTCTTAAATACATTAGAAGAAAAATCTATGTTTTGTTACATTTATTTTTTTTCTTCATTTCCGTTTCAATGATTTAGTATCAAATCCCTTAAGTTCAGCCATTAGATTGGATTTTTAGTTTTATTCACAAAATTCACATCTAATGTGATCCTTACAAACCTCCAAATTACATAATTCAATGGGAATAATTATAAGTATTTCTTCATTTTCATGAGTGCCTTATTTTTCTCACAACTTGTGTGGGATCTTGTTGAAAATGGGGTTCTAATTCAAAAAAATGCACCAATATTCAATGTTGTAATCTAGGTAGAGAAGGAATTTTTTAAAGATAAGAGGAAAAAATACTCAAAATCCCTTTTTTTTATATTTCAGGTTGTGAATGATAGTGTGTTTACAAGGATTTCATTAATAACTAGGTCTGAACCAACATGGGACATCCTCTAAAGTAATTACTAGGGAATGGTGAAGGTGAAAACAATAAAATTAAAAATTCTATGAAGGGATTTTGAGACCATTTGGATGAAAGAAAATGAATCGATTGATTCATTTTTTACTCATGTATTCGGTATGGATAATCAAATAAGATCTCATAGAGAGAATATTAAAGATAAGAAAATTGTTGAAAAATATTAAGACTTTTTCCCAATAAGTTCGACTCTATATTAGTTACTGTTATATGATTCTCTCCACCCCGCTGAAATTCGATAACAAACAAATTATTGCTATGATTAATCAAAAAGGCCTTAAGTTAGCTCGAATGTATAGGGATGAGCTCATAGCTCGATTGATTGTTTACGGATAATAGAGGAGATGGATAGCCCCAACAGTGTGGAAATTGGTGGATTTGAGAAAATGTGGAGATAGCTATGAGGATATCGGACTAATGCAAGATGATTCAAGCCTTCAAAAACTTTGGTGAGAACTTAGCCAAATCATGGTAAAAAACAAAATGGAGGAAGGTGACTCGGTGAGTTAAATCTAAGCCAGGGAGGAGTCAGAAGGAAAATGAAGAAGAGTCATAGAAGGTGCCACATGTCAACTCAGAGTAATTCCAAAAAGAGAGGGAAGAATTAAACCCTCAAGCTCCTATGAAACTTCTGTATGGGGTCGAATGGTGATGGGCCTGCCAAAAATAAGGTCTTCGTATCAATGTGAAATGAGTCTCATTACAAACTCACGTAAGAGGAGAAGAGTCTCGAAGGGTGCCATGTGTCATCTCGTCACACTTTCAAAAATTTAAGAAAATTGGAGACCCTAGAGAATCATTGGGCCTCCACATGGAACTCGGTGCCCAATGCATTAAGATTGGCAACAGGTCAATGTAACGTGAGAGTAATAATAAAGCCCACTAGGAATTTTAATGCCTAGATATTTTAAAAGATACACAAAGCATTAAAGAGGGAGAGGAAATTATTAAATTTTCTTTTCCAGCAAAAGATTTAAATGCAGAGTCCCATGTAGATGAATCAAGCCCGTGGAAACTCAAATTATTCACCTACACTTAAATTCCCATAACTTGAGCATTACTTATCGAAATCACACAAAATTAGTCTCGTTGGAATCATGACTCTGATCCTGACACACAAAAATCAAGAAATTTGAGGATTAATGAATATTTGAAGAAAATGAGTCCAATTTAGTAAGGCAGTTGGAAAATAGTTGAGAGTACAATTAATGAGTATGGCCGTCATTTTCTCTAATTATAGGTCATGGGGCAGTGTGAGGTAGATTTTACAAATATAATTCCATCACTTCACATTATTTATTGCATCCTGTAAGTGATTTAAAAATGAGTTTTTCAGGATTTGTCTCCTCTCTTC
Organism: Taxus chinensis; assembly: GCA_019776745.2. NCBI lineage: Eukaryota > Viridiplantae > Streptophyta > Pinopsida > Cupressales > Taxaceae > Taxus > Taxus chinensis. The sequence continues at coordinate 78,643,574 of CM034153.1, read as the reverse complement.
TTCTCATTCTATATATTGTAATCTGGGGCTCATTATAAGGGAGTCATTTTTCCTTTCTGCCCCTCTTTCTTCTATGCTAGAGTTAGAACATGGAGCTTAAGACTTTTTCTTAAGCTTTGTAATTAAATTTTTATTTCCTCTTGCCTGCTATTGTTGTACTGTGCACATTTTTGGAGCAATACAATGTTTCCTTTGATGTATTTCATCCATCCTTTGCATGTTTTTATTGTCTCTACTTTCCTTTATTCACTTGGGTATATAGTGCATATCCCTAATGTTCACTATAAGTTTTTGAAAGTTTTTCTTGATGGTTTTGAAGTGGTGTTCTGTGTGAATCTACCTTTGTACTGTGGTGCATTTCTTCCACCCTTTCAACTACTCACATTTCTCCATTTCAGTAAATTGGATTCTTGATTAACATCCTCCTTTCCCAGTGTATCACTGCTATTAGGATAGGCTATATTTTTATGCACTCTCTCTCCCCGACTTGTTAATCTGTTAGGATTATGATCAGATAATTTTTCTTGCACTAAGAGTAACTTGTGATAGGTAGTTTAGGAGAAGAGCCAACTTCTATAAAACCAGCAGGTTATCTTAGGGGGCACGTCCCACATCCTTAAGGTATCCCACGACTTTGATGGTTCATCAGTAGATATAATTGTCAATAGTTTTCCTGGAACACCCAGTGGGAAAGGTACGAAGCACCATACTACTTCATTTCATTAGGTTGATGTGTTCTTGGTGATATTTATACTTTGGAGGCACATGCAAAACACATCTGGTTACTCCATTTTGTCTGAACGACCCATTCTCTAATTTTATAGACCTTTCTTCCATCTATTTCCATGCATCTTTCTTTCCATATTTGCATTTTCTTTCATTATATGAAGTTGTGTAAACATGGCTTCATTCCTGTAGTGGAATTCACACTTTCAGCAGTATGATCAACCTCTAATGATCTTCACAATTCCTCTAGACCAGCACTATGACCAGATTCAGAACCACTATGCTTACCCATATGAGTAATACCAAAACTAGTTTGGCTATGGAACCTATCAAGGACAAGGGTATAAGGACAACAACCAAGGGGATAATGTTGATCTGCTGGAGAAAATCCAAGGAATGAAGGATAATGTGGTTCAAACTCAGGCTATAAGACAAATGAAGGCATCTAGGATCAGTTGGAGGGCACCTTGGCTATGGGAAGGCCCTTTTCCTAGACACTATATCCCGCGAAAAAAGGTTGATTTCTTAGAGTAAATGCTGCCCCAACTTACACAATGGATCAAGGGTATCGAAATATATGAGCAAAGTGCAAGACAACCATGTCAATGGGTAAGTCAGCCACCAGCTCCTTGATTTTCTTTTTACCTTCCACAAACTCTATCATCTCAGCATTGTCAAGAGTCAAGCCCATCGTATGTTGTCCCAATTATGGATTCTTATTCTCCATATCCTAGTCTTCCATTTCATCTTAACTCTTGTACCCCTTTCCTTCCCAAATGGTCACTCCCTCCATACAAGCAGGAGGTTCCATCCCTCCCACCACTACAAATAATTGCATCACTTGAATCTCAACCCACCCCTCCTATTGCAATCCCAAATCTATTTTGGGAAGAGTAGGACAAAAAAATTATACAAGGAGGGAAACAAACTGAAGAGCCTAACAATGAATAACTTGCAAGAAATTTGAAAGAGTGGGCTTCAAGGTTCAATATTAAGAAAATACCACTGATAACTAGGTCTTCACAAGAGGTTTAGGTTTAAAGGGTGAAAGACAAAAGGGAAGAAGCAACTCCAAACCCACAAGAAGAGGAGCATATAGAGATGAGTAAATAAATTCAGAGGATTTGAATCATGATTCGGGTGTACAAAATATTGCAGATCTCTCTCCAATTCATTCTCCCCAGAAATTTGATTTTTTGGAAGAGTTTGAGATCACAAGCTTCATATTTAAAAATGAATCTATATATGATGAAAAATTTGCAGACTCAAAGACTATCATTTAAGAGGGAGAGACCTTGGCACATGAGGATGGCAATGATATTGATTGCTTATCTGACTTGGAAGAATGTTTTAATGGAGAAGAGTACATGGAAATCACAACCTTTATTGCTACATAATTAATTCCCCAACAACATATTCCTGATACCATGCAAGAGAACATTCTAGAACAACCTGCTACTCATAACAGCCCCCCTGAATCAGATTCAGAAGCTCTTGATGAAGATATAATCATTAAAGGCTTTTTACTTTCATTCAAGGAGTCTGTATTTTCTGATGAATCTACCATGAAGGATAAGGAATACAAATATGACACCAATTCTATACCAATCATCGAAGAAGAGGATCAACTATTTGCAGATGCATAGGAAATTCAAAAATAACATACTGTTTCGCACAGAATTTTGTTCCAGAATAGAGTTGCTTCTATCCTTTCATTCTCTTGAGAAACAGATAAGGGTTAGGGCTAGGAGGAATACCTGTTGAGTATTGGGAAGGTGTGCGTGTACTGTAGAGAGATCAGATCGATTGTGAAGAAATCCTTTTTGTCTGGGAAAGATTACCTGTAAGTAAGAATATAAGACCACCAGATCTTAGTTAGACAATAAGTGAGGGAACTGCCTTGAGCCCAGGAAATATTAGACTTCCTTTCGAAGGTGGTCAGTTCCTCTTTTAATACAAATTAATGCAAATGATAACAAAGAAGCTATTGCGAAATCATGATTTAGGTACCTCGTTAAAAAGCAATAGAGACTAAACTACCAATAATAAAATGTCTTGATGTTTGTTTGGTCACTGGTTATTGATGCATTCAGATCAAGTTACAAGGATAGACCCAGCTAGATATGAGATGGTTTGGGGCAAAATAAGGGAAAGGCTGGTTTTGGTATACATCACAGTGACCGATGCCGGTCACTCAATAACCGACTGCTGTTATAACACCAATACCGGTAGAGGATAACCAATATCGGTAGGGGGTAGTGATTTAGGGGTTTTGAATGGAAGTCAGTTGTAAGGTGGTTATGGTGTTTATAGGGTTGATAAATGATTAGGGGGGGGGTAGTAGGGTGATGGAGAAAACTCAGAGAGTGAGAAAACTATCTTTGGGGCAATATCGGGGTAGATGAATGAAAGTTAGGTGCAGAGTGCTGCCGGGTGGTAGATCTAGGAGTGAGCTTATAATTATTATGAATTAAAAGTTCAAGAAATGGTGTTTAGAAACATACAAGATACTACTTAGTAGTTCCTGATGAAGATACAGGTCCAAGGAATGTGGTGGCAACTATGAGGCTTAGTTGGGATGATCCGGTATTATAAAGCGAGCTGATGAAGCTATCCTCAGTCTTTTCCAATGCTTGAATGAGGATGACAACGATCCAGTTTCTCAGTTGCAGTCTTCAACTCGATGCTCTTCTCTGCAACCTTTTCTCTTTTCTTCACTTGTCTCTGTCTTGCAAATGAATTTTGGATCCTCTCTTTTTGGTTAGGGGAGGTCATTAATAGGGAACCGATGGTGGTTACGTAACTGACGGCGGTCGAGTAGGAACCAATGTCGATTAGGTCAAAGTGGCTATTTTTAGTAAAACAGCCATCTTTCCCTCCTTTTCTCCTAAGGGATCACTTGTGGGCTTGGTCAAGTTATTATTAGGTTTGTTTTGATGTGAGTGAGGGGTGATGAGTCACGGGTGTGGGTCTGGACCAATTATAGGTCTTAATTAGGTTGGTTTAGGGTTAGGGCTAGGTCATGGTGAGGTGGTGAGATGAGGTGGTGGGTTTTGAAGATGTGGATTTATTAATTATAAGGTAATTAATAAATCATTAGGTGTGTAAGGTTTTAGGTTGTGAGGTAGGGTTAGGTTGTTGCGGGACGAGATACGACGTAAAGGGCGTCGTAAGACCCAAATTTGGTGTCTACACTTTGCTGAAAATTACATATTATTTTCTGATGCTAGAAGATATGTGGCATGATATAATTTGTTGCGTTGTGATGGGTTATGTTTGCATAATTACACAAATTGCTTAAGGACTGTAGAGTGCAAGTCAAACTCCAAAACCTGGCAAAATATTCTAAAGAATATTTGGGTTACAAATTCAAAGTGCAAAGGTAACCCTGCTTACCAAATGGAATATGTGTTTAGATATGAATGGATCAGGGAAATGGACTATCAGTGCAATTTTACACAAAATTCCCAGTATAATGCAAAGTGTGAATGTGCCTCTGAATCCTGATAAAGGACATGTATCAATGCTTCATGTAAATTGAATAGGAAAATGCTTAGGTAAACTTTGTAGTTTTACACCCAGTTGAAAAAATTACAAATAGACAAAATTACAAATAAATCCTATGAATTCATCAATGTCTTAAGATTGAGACACATGTCATCTCCTTAGAAAAAGTCAAGAGGTGGGGTTTCGGCTCAAATTAACAAACTTTCACTCATTTGAAAGGAAATGTAAAAATACAAAAGGACTATCTAATCTTGAAAATCACCAGATCAAACCACATAGATGGTCCACAATTAAACAAAGGAAGCAAGTTAGATGACCAAGATGTGGAAAATTTATGGCCACAACCATTAACTCATATTTGCATGAATCCGGGAATATTTTTATGAAGTATTCAAACATTTTCGATTTGTTACCCTTGCACGGAGGAGATTTGGATGCCCTAACAGTGCTTATTCACAAAGTTGTAAAGAAAAATTGACTGAGAGGTGGTTGAGTTGAACTAATGAACTTGGACAAGAACAAAGGAAAATATCACAAAGTTCATAGAGATATGGGTTAGTACTTACTTTTCCTTATTTATTCTCAATACTCAAATTGAAGTTAATAAGAAATATAAAATTCACAATATGAGATCTCAAGGGTTGGGTTTCCACATAAGTTTGACTATTTCCAGTGACTTAGACAAAGTTTTGGACATAAAATTTCTAAATGTTGATCCAGATGATTTTTGAAGGAGGTTGAATATGCTAAATAAAAGAAGATGGATGCAAACCATTGATTGCAATAACATTTACCTCACATTTGCTTTCCCACCATCCATACACTCTCTAGAGCTTGTATGGTTTTTTTTCTAATAATTATTACCTAGAGAAGAAAGAAGTATTGGATAGAAGTGGGACAAAGGTGATAAATTTAACACCAGAATATTTTATTGCAATATTAGGGCTATAAAGATTAGATCAACCAATAATTTATACAGTAGAATCAACACAAACTTATTATGATGTGAGGCATGATGAATATGTGGGAATGTTAAATGCCTTATGGTTTAAAGATAAAAGGTCATCTATTAAGAGAATACCTAAAATATTGACCACGACCATGTTTTTTAAGGAATTTGAGGACCTCATTGTGTTACCAAGAAGAATGGCAGGGTTAGAAGGAGCTAATGATTTTCAAGAGTGGATGTTCCCTTTTATAATGGTTATCCTAGAGGAACAAGGAAATTTTTGCTGGGAAAGCTTTATATCAACATGCATTAGTTCTCATCTTATGACTATAGCTACCAAGATCATGGAAGGTGAACCGGTTGGCATTAAATTCTATATGATGTCATATGTCATCTATAACATTACATGTTTTAAATCGTTTCTAGGTATCCCATTACAAGTAAATTTTAAATATCATAGGGTGGATGATGTGTATTCACAATTGAGATTGAAAAAATGGAAAGTGAATGTTAGGTTAGTAAATGATTCTTTTATTTCCCCTGTAACATTCCTTTTTAAACTAGAATGGGAACAATAGATATTATCTGCTAGTGTTAGGGTAGTTACTCTGGATTATGGTTGCATTTTTATACAATACATATTATTCAAATATTTTAGGGTAAGGGGATTTGAAGGGAAGCCTTGTAAGTTACCTAGATATGTGAATGATAAGTGGAATTTAATGTAATTGTCAATACAGTTAACTCTTGTACACAAAATGATTGCAAGAAGGAACATGAAAAATATCAAATTCCCTCTCCAAATTGGTAGATATTCATGCCAAAACATATTAAAATATAGATTGATGAAAGAAGAAATGGATATATTTCAAATGAATAAGTTCATACCAAGACTTAATTATAAAATTTGTTGGGTTGTTAGTACAAGAGAGCATGAGCCTCATTTTGAGGATTATTGGATGAATAGTATAGATGAATAAGAAGTCAGATTGAGAGACTATTCCAAAATGACCTTGAGGTAAATTATTTATTTCAAGGTTCTTTTAGTTCCCCAAGGAATTATAGATGATAAATATGGGGCGGGGGAATATTACCATGACTAAAATATTGAGTCAAAATAAATTAGTTTGATAGATTGGAAAGAGATAGAATCAGATAACCCTTGTATGATAATTTCCAATGTAATAAGGTTAAAATTGACATGGTTGACTAAAAAAGGTCTAAAAAAGGTCTGGACTTATCTCTACAAAATACAAAGGTATTAAAGGATTTCCAAGAATTGAAAGTTTTGTAGGAAGATCTCCATCCACTGAAGGAAGGAGAAGACAAGATAGATCCCTTAAATTGTCAAGCTCCTCAGTTACCTAGTAAGAAGCCTACCACTGAGATTATTGATGAGTGGACATCATCAATAATTAATATTGGAAGTTCAAAAACTATTTTGATCCAAAAGACTACGGGAATACTTTTGAAATCTATACAAGATATCCCCATTACTGAATCATTGCCAATCTAAGCAAAGGTGAAAGGATTGGCTGCACAAAAAATTTCCTTAGGGGTATTCCAAGGACCATCTAGCACTCGAAAGATGATGAGAGGAGCCTTAGCAGGTACTGGTCTTCAATCCAAATGATAGAGTGCTAAAGAAAGAGAGGCACTGGACCTCAAGCACTTTGAGAGAGATAAGAATAAAACTTATACAATAGTACCTTTGGTAAATGACACTAGTATTTCAATGAAGGAAAGTGATGATGTATTAAAAAAGTATAAACATAGAGAGAATGAGGTAATTGATCCACTTTTTCTAACTTAGGCTCAAAAGAAAGTGGTTACTTCATTATCTCACTAGATAGTGTCATTTTAGACTCATGACAGTATTCAATCTACTCCAGCTACACCACAATCAAGTGTAATTTCATTTATATCCCCCACTAAAACGTTTCCAAGAATAGTTGGTAGTGCTCATATGTCTAGTCAATCAGATGATGTCATGAAGGAACAAATGCAAAGTAAGATGGGTGTTGAAAAACCTGAGAAACAATAAAAAAGGGTTATTGAAGGAATTTATTTAGAATTACTCAAGGAGAACTTGGAACTTGAAATGGATTTTTTGAAAATTGAAACTTATATAACTAAGGGTGTAAATTTCCCTGAACAAGAAGTACATATTCAAGATCTTGATTAAAAATCAAGTGCAAGATTGAGTTCTCAACCTCAAATTATTCAAATCAAAATCTCATCTTCTGTTATGAGTGTTGAAACAATGACTCAAACATGTTTAAATGAAACATATGTAATAAGTGTTGTCCATTCTGAAGACTAACCACCAAAAAATACAGAGGTATTCAAGGAGGGTGAGGTTTCTCAAGGGACAAGTGTCATGAAATAAATTGTGACTGAGGCTTAAAATAACTAAGAAAACCTGTTGAGGTCAAACTTGAAGAAATTACAGGTAAAGATTAGGAACCAAACCTTAAGTCTCAGCAAACATAGCATAAGGTGGTTAAAGAGCACCTCCAAGAAAAATTATCCACTAAATAACCACATAAAGAGCATTAAGGCATTTCAAAGAAAAAGGACCCATTTAAAGCTCCAAGTCTAGGTAACAATCTTCCAAATGAGGTTATAAATGTGGTAGTTACTTAACAGAGAACATGGATACAAGTACAATTGCCACTCCTGCTGAAAATCCTAAGGAAGCATTAAGTGAACCTGTTGTTTTCTGCAAAGAGTAAAGGTCAAGATGAAAAATTAATGACTAGAAAGGGGTTAGAATCAAATTCAGAACCAAGGAAAATGGTCGTTAGAGATGGTAACTTTGGAAAGTGAAAAGAAAATGGTAAGAGTAGAAGAAGTATCAAAAGAGTTAGTGGTGTATTCTGAGACCCCAAAACTCAAACCAAAATAAGAAAAGAAGGGGAATACCCCTATGAATAGATGGTTAGGAGGAATTCCTTGGATGAGGTATCTTGATTTGTGTTACTGTTAGATGCATGGTTTGGAAATGGTTTGCTGAATATTTTTTAATTTCGAATAGCGGGGGCATTAGGATTGTCAAGAGTTATATCCCCTGCTTCAACCATTTCCTGCACTATGTTTTTCAACATCTTGCAGTTTTCGTGACTGTGTCCCTTCACACGATGGAAGTTACAGAAGTCATTTTCTTTATACCAAGAAGGAATAGTGTGGGTGGAATCAAACCTAGAGTGAGGTTTAATAGGAGGCAAGGTGATAGCTCCTTCTTTAAGCAATTTGTCTAAGATCACACCATAAGTTTCTCCCAAGGGAGTATAGTTGATGGGCTCGGCTTTATACTTATAGGTGGCTTTCAGCTGGGTATTAGACAGTGCTTGAGATTTGACTTTCATAGCATGTATGACACCCTTTTAATTTTGAAGCAGCCGATGTGTGAGAATTGGTGGTGTTGGATTTTGTGGTAGAGTCAAGGGTCTGGAAATTTAAGCTTTTGTTGCGTAACCTCAATTTCTCTTCCTATAAGGCTCGAATCTCTAGTTTCCGAGCCATAGTAAAGGCCTCATCAAAGGTGTTGAAAGTTTGAATTTGGAGGGTGGGAGAAATGTGTTTAACACAGGCCCGTGTAAATAGTTCAATGAGCTCGGCCTGAGGTAAGGCGCAAGTAAGTTGGTTGATGAGGCCCCGCCATCGTCTAACGAAATCTGCGATAGACTCATCTTCAAATTGTCAGATGGCATAGAGGTCGGTAATGGATACTTTCTTGGCAATATTGAAGGATAAGTGATCCAAGAAACATTGGGCTAACTGATTAAAGGAGAAGATTGAATGATGGGTTAAAGCACTGTACCACTCCAAGGTAGGTCCTGATAAGGACATGGGAAAGGTATGGAGTAGTAAGGCATCATCATGAGAAATCAGATAACAAGCATGTATAAACAATTGCAAGTGTTGTTGAGGGTCCTCCTTATTATTAAAGCGAGTAAATTTCGGTAATTCCCATTGAGGAGGATATGTATGAAGGGGGACAAAAGGGGGAATAGGCTCCCGACAAACTTTCTCGTATGTCAGGGTGTTACGACTTCCTGAAACAGAAGCCTCAAGATTTTGCATCTTGTTTGTCATTTGTTTGATTAAATCATTGGTTGGGTTAGATGATGGTGTTGTCATTGTAAATAGAGGAGGATTGGTCAAAGAGCCGCTACTAGAAAATGGCAGGATTGAATGTTGATAAGATAATGGTGATGAATGTGTTGGGGCAACCAAATAAGGGTGTCCTCTATAAGAGGTTGAGGCTACCGGATGAGTGTGTGCAAATGAAAAGGTGGGCAGAGCTTGAGAAGGAAAGCTTGTGTGGATAGGTGGCAGAGAGCAAGTTTATGAAAGGGGCAGTGGATGGTAGTGATATGTGGGGCCCCAAATTAACCAAAGGAAAGCCAGTCTGGTGCAGTATGAACTAACGAAGCCACCGTGCTGGGAGACGGAGCTAAGGATGAAGACAGTGAAGCAGAGTTATTAGGTGGGGAAGGAGCCAAATGAGCTGCTATAATAATAGGCATACCAATAAAGAGTTGACTGTCGGGTGTATGGTCAGGGGTATGAGCCAAATAATGTTGCACGGTGCTAGGATTAGCATCCAAAAATTTGGCAAAGTCCTTATCTCCTACAGGGATCTTGGGAAAATTACTGGTATCCGTAGGATTCCCCATAGGATGTGAAGGGGGTGATTCAGGAAAAGGCACAGAACAGGCATGTGAAACCATGGCTGCAGCTTGTCTCTGGGTTATAGCAACCATGGACAAGGGCAAACATAAGTGAATTAGTCAATCCATCATAGAAACAACAACAAAATGTTGGAATTGGTAGGTTGTTGGTTTGTTGAGAAATGTCAAAGATAGTAACTGATATCAGTCGGTTAACTGATGTCGATAGAATAGGACCGGTGTTGGTCACTGTGAAAGCAAAGAGAAGATGTAAGAATCTACTGATTTGGGATTAACAATGCTTAGTATACCCGCCAAACTTTTCTGAAGTGATCACTGAAAAAAGGTATGACAGAGAAACATAACTAAAAACAAGCAAGATGCACAAGAAAATCAAGAGACTAACCCTAGGATTAGTTTTAATTATTGTGGGCTTATGCTTAGACTCAAGATGATGTCAATCCTAAACAAAAGACCTTAGGGAGATGTCAAGTTTGTTTTGGCTCATAAGTCTACCTCAATCGGGCGCAGGAATACCGCAGAAAGGGGGGAGGTTTGAGCTGTTGTATTTATTATGATGTGATTTGGTATGTGTTGTGCAGTGAGAGTAAGATTAATTTCTCGTCAATACCATGGATATCACGCCCACGTGTATGACTTGTTACTTAATCTACGTTCACTAAAATTAAAAACAGCTAGCAAGAATGTGATGCATGTGTTTTAAACCCAAATCGAAAATGATATTCGATGAAGCAAAGAAGATGACTTTTACTAAATACAAAGATATGAAAGCAAGACAAATTATTTTACTAAAATGAAAAAATATTTTGTGAATATTTAGCAGAAAAAAATAGCAAGTATGCTCCCTATATGAAAGCAAGCAAGAAAGAAAGAAACCCAAAATGGCTCCCACCGGGCGTGCCAAAATGTTTCACACAGAATGTTTCCGTTCCTGAATAGAGTTGCTTCTATCCTTTCATTCTCTTGAGAAATAGATAAGGGTTAGGGCTAGGAGGAATACCTGTTGAATGTTGGGAAGGTGTGCACATACCGTAGAGAGATCAGATCAATTGTGAAGAACTCCTTTTTGTCTAGGAAGGACTACCTGTAAATAAGAACGCAAGACCACTAGATTTTAGTTAGACCACAAGTGAGGGAACTGCCTTAGGCCCAAGAAATGTTAGACTTCCTTTCGAAGGTGGTCAGTTCCCCATTTAATATGAATTAAAGAAAAATGATAACAAATAACTACAAGACAATACTTACTAGTTCGTGATGAAGATACAGGTCCAAGGAATGTGGTGGCGACCTGCCATAAGGCAGTAATTTAGTTGGGATGATAGGGTGGTATTATAAAGGTGGAGCTGAGGATAGGTAATGGTGAGATGATGAAGCTATCCTTAGTCTTTTCCAATGCTTGAATCAGAAGAGGGTTAAAATGATCCAGTTGCTCGGTTGATAGTTACAGTCTTCATGATCTCGATGCTCTTCTCTGCAACCTTTTCTCTTTTCTTGCTCCTTCCCTGCAAGTTGTCTTTGTCTTGCAAATGAATTTTGGATCCTATCTTTTTGGTTGGGGGAGGTCATTAATAGGGAACCGATGGTGGTTACGTAACTGACGGCGGTCGAGTAGGAACCGATGTCGGTTAGGTCAAAGTGGCTATTTTTAGTAAAACAACCATCTTTCCTTCCTTTTCTCCTGAGGGATCAGTTGTGGGATTGGTCAAGTTATTATTAGGTTTGTTTTGATGCGGGTGTGGGGTGATGAGTCATGGGTGTGGGTCTGAACCAAGTCATAGGTCTTAATTAGGTTGGTTTAGGGTTAGGGCTAGGTCATGGTGAGGTGGTGAGTTGAGGTGGCGGGTTTGAAGATGTGGATTTATTAATTATAAGGTAATTAATAAATCATTAGGTGTGTAAGGTTTTAGGTTGTGAGGTAGGGTTAGGTTGCGAAATGAGATGCGAGGCACAGGGGTGTCGTAAGACACAAATTTGGTGTCTACAGCGATTACCTTCCTACACACTTATCAAGGACTCTACCAGTCATAATTATTAACTTTTAAAATGAATATTCTACTCTAGGCCCTCAAGATTGGGCACACGCAGTTAGGATTGTGAGCAAAAATTTAATTTAAGGAATACTCCTTTAGATGATCTATTACCTTAGTAAAATGACTATGTTTCAATGACCAAGTCCTCGTTATCATGATGCCTATTATATAGACTCAAGGATTCTATTGAATCATGTGTGTTCATGCTACATACTACTAAACTGTCTAAAAGTAATGTAATAGTTTGGTCTGAGTAAGTCTTGTGCTAATTTATTTTCCATTCTCATTGGACACTATGAGAGTTCCATGAAGCCTTGAACTCCATTATAGATGAGAAGGAATTGTTCAAAACGAAGATATTGTACAAGTGAAAATTCTTTGCAAAATAGTCAAATAACCTTTGAATTTGATATCTCACGCTGAGAGGACTATGCAACTGTATTGACCTAATCATATAACATACCTAGAGGGAAGTTTAAATGATCGCTGAAATAGATACATTTGGAGTTGAAACTCCCTCTTATTTCCTGTTCGAGTCCAAATGGACTGTATACAAACTATAGACCATCTCAAGTAGGACCCAATACACCCCTCAGTTGTATTACCATGTGCTTGTTGATAAAACAAAATATACATCCTGATTAATATTTTATTAATCCTGCAATTTGTATTAGGAAGACTGAACAGTGACTGAGATATTCATGCTAATTCATTTTCAATTGAAGGGCTTAGTTATCATACTTTCAAAATCTTGCTAGGACCATTCCATGCTAGTTATTTTGGCGGATGTGCTGGAGCTAACTAAAACATGGCTCTGGGAGAGTTTAGAAAATAGCATTAAGAATCTAAGAGGCAGATACTTAGGATTTCAATTGCTGAAAGTTTTGACATCCTTCAATTTTAGGCTGATTTAGGAACATTGTTATCATTCAAGGACCCATCTACTCAACATATTAAAACTTCACTAGGTGCAGGGAACAATATTACTACTAATGGTGATATATTTCTAACTTCTCTAGACAACATATGTAATTTATGATCTCTTAATAGGGAGTTAGGATTACTTTGGGGGTAATAATAGGCATTAAAAAGAGTAAATGATGAATACTTGAGTTGTGACATGTTGGTTTTCATCCAATTTTTGAATATAAGGATTTGATATTTATTCAATGAATGAATTTCAATAATAGGGCAATGATTAGTAACAATCAATTGTCTGGTTCCAATTTCTAACACTTCACCAATGCAACTACTTCAGTGGTGTACCTAATCGAAGGGAACTAGCAATCAACCTATACATGTTTCTTGATAGATATTTAACCTCATGTTGAATCATATGCCACCTAGGTAAACCCTTGGTCATTAATGTAACTTGACATGATTGACAACACCAATTTTGACACTATAGAGCTAATGCACATAGTGTTTTGATTGGTTAAAAGGTAATTATAAGGCATTTCATAAAGAATGCATACATTTGAGTAGTTGTGGTCTCCTTACTAGAGTTGTGATGTTTGTAAACTCTAATTTTGACACATCTATCCACTCCTAGGCATATTAAGGGATAAGTTACATGTCCAAATACTGATATAGTTACATTTTAGGCATATCGAATGCTACTTATCTCATTGCCAAAGATCCTAGTTGGCCTCTGGTTATCTATCTCAATATAAACTGTTGTAAGATAGCTTTAGGTGGAAATAAATAAAAACAAACTATAAAGATTTAGATAACTGTACTAAAGGGATTAAATTGTGAAAAACCATGGCCTAAGACTATGACTATTGGAGTTCATAAGACTAGTTCCATAAGTTGTTTTGAGTTTATCCCTAATTTCTTATACTTTACTAATAACTTTGCAATTTAAAGTATTACTTAAACATTTAGTTTTTGTACATTGTCTGATAAGCCTAGTCCTCCAAACACATATAATTTTAAAAAAATACTCTATATCCTGATCACGTGGAAGTGTGAAATAGTGAACGTGCTCACATTCTAGTATAATGGTGAGATCCCCTGGAAATAGCGATTTTGGGGAAGCTTTGAATTTCATTGGTAGACCCAAGGAATTTCGCCTGGTTCCCATGACCTTTAACAACACATCGACCTGAAATGCTAGTAAGCATTGTCACTCAAAGTAGTCCAAAAAATCACCTTCGTGGATGATCTAGAATACTACAAAAACTCAGCTGTAAATGGCTTACATAGATGTTATCAGATAGATCAAATTTCCTACAAATGTCAAGATTAATGATCCTCTTGATCTAAATATATATTTATTCATTGTACTATGTGTAATTTGTTTCCATTTATATTTATGTGTTAAAACTATGTCTTTTATACCTTTATTTTAATGGATTGTAAATGTTTGATCGTAACATTTTGTCATGTATCTTTTGATTCACTCAGGCTCCAAACACTTGAATACAAATTATTACAGTCACAAACTAGGACTTATTCTACACATATTCAATAAAATTATACTCTTTTATAAAACAAGAAAATTTTGTTGAGGTAGTTATGAGGAGCACAGAATGCGCTAAACCTTGTCCTTTAAAATTTAAAATCTTGGTACTTGAAAACTCATAAAACAGAATTAAATACTTGCAGAAATATAACAATCTATAAAAAAATATATGCACGAACTAGATACTCGTGTCTATCTTTCTACCAAAGGGTTTTCAAAAATACTGAATAACGTGGTTCACCCAAAATGTGGGCTACGTCCACACAACTGAAATGTGCTACTATGATTGTATTATCAACAAAACTAGGAGAACCGACTGGTATTCACAGTTCTTTAACCTACTTACACTTATGAACTCATTTTCAAAATTCTAATAGATAGCTTAGACCACATCTAGACTCAAAATGTTACACCCAATTGCACGTGCTTGATAACATCTTGATCACCTTTAGAGTAACTATTAAGAAATCAAGACCTCGTAGAAAACTCAAGAATATTTTTCAAGATTTCAAAAAAACACCTCTCCACTTATAGGACCCCCTTTTGGTCTCCTCTTAATAGTGCACTTACCCTAAAATCTGAAAATTTATAAGGAGTTGTTACAAAATTATTTTTGTATTTGTTAACTTTCCCAACCTGGAAAAATTGGGATCACGACTTTAGGCTCAACCAATCCTTTCCCTTCACCAAATGTCAAATTAAACATCTTCGACACAATTTTGAATGGCACAACAACATCATAACAAATGACTACTAAAGTTTATCTTAAAAGTCTTCAAAATTAACCGTATTTCGAGCTCCTAGCAATATTTATAAATTGATTAAAGATAGAGCTTAAAACACATTTAGGCTCTCTTCACCCCAACCATCTCCCACTTGGAGACCCATGTCCACTGAGCAACAGTTCATGGTGTCCCTTAATTATCAACCTATGGTAGTGCTCATTCTACAGTAATGAAAACAACTTGAACTATCTCCCTTGTGACCACCTTGTTCCTCTCTTCTAGATCAGAAGATTAGAAAATAAATGTCGTCACATGACCTTACCAATAGAGGCACACTTTCCAATAGAGGTTCTCTTGAAGTATCTGATTGTCTCAGCTGACATGTGATTCATCCTAGTAGTGAAAATCAGAGCTTCTCTCATAAAATCCACTAATGAATGAACATGCCCATCACTAATGTAGTCTCCTAACTTCCTGCTTATGACCCAACTCATCAGCACCACTTTTAGTATAGAAATTCCATATCATCTTATTAGAAATGAAATATTCTACAAGCATTGTGTATTGCATTCCTTCAAAAAAAACAACCTTTTGTCAACACGTCCTTTAGAAAATCCAGCACTACACTTAGTGTATCACCAACCGTAACAGTGATTCATGTTTTACCTGTTTTCATTTTCAATGCCTCCTACTAGTGTGAATCTCCTAAGGCGCAATTGTGATGTAAAATGTGGCACTATTAGCGTCACCTTTGTGTCATAGACATTCCTAACTTCAAAAATACAATGCTACTCCCATGGTCCCTATCCATGTCCCGAAGGATTCACTCAAGTACTGCATGCTAGTGCTCTTCTACCTAGATCACTCATAAACATGATCACTACTCGCTAGAAAAATGTCATGGGTCAATGTCTAGGACTAGGGCATACCATAGCATGACAAAAAGCTACCAACTGGTGATGAGCACGGTACCCTAGTATATGTATTATATCCTCCTACACACATCCTTTGAAGAGGACTGAGCTCCTTTGAATAGAGACAAAGTGACCTGTGAAAGGATAGTACCAACTATGTTTAACATGAGGAGGTGGTGGAAGACCTCTCTAAGACTCTATGTTAGAGTAGGGTTGTTTACCTTAGCTCATGTTCACCTAGGTACATTCTTTACCTTTATTGTATTTATCCTCGCTCACTTATGTGTGTAGATATTTCTTTTTATCTTATTTATATGTTAGGAGGATGTTATCTAGTTGTAGGGTATAGTTCTTTCCTTGATATATGGTATTGACTAGTTACATAATATCCTAGATATATAATATTGACTAGTTGTTTGTTGTGCAAAGCTTCTCTCATAAAGTCTATTTTGACGAATTGACTAGTTCACCTTATTGAATTTTATGATCTATTAACATCTGAGATATGTGTGGTTTGGAACAATCTTCTCATCGTTCCTTTTATGGTATCAAAGCAATAGATGTTGTAGACATCCAATTGTAAGTTTTATTTTGCAAACGAGTTTTTTATAGTTATATATTCAGAATTTCTTAGTATTTTGTTGCAGCATGCATTTTTACGTGAAATGGAGGGCTCTATTAAATTCGGAAGGTGGAAAAGTCCTAAAAATGAGTGTAAACTCAACCATTGATAGAGGCAGTTGTGTTTTTGAGTTTTTTAGTTTTATAGTGATGTACGCAAGCATGAACGAACATACAGATCCACACGGAAATCCATACGAGCCAGGCATGAGGTTTGAAAAAATTGTTGACTATTCGTTTATCTAGGTTTTCCGTGATTTGTACTAGTAATTTTTTGTTTATAGAGTATTCATATATTTCGCAAGGATCTGGTCGTTTTTTGGATTAGGCGATTGTGCTTATTTTGGTATGTACACGCATAGGTTTCTGTCCCATTGGATCCGGAAGGTGGTGCATATCCTAAGATCTACTGTAAACTTGTTACTATTTTGGCGTGGAAAGTCGTTTTTTTGGTTTTTTTTGTTATGCAGCTAGATTCACCTTGGAATTCGTGCCATACTAGAAAAGGTAATCTAGGATGTTTTTTTCTTGGTTTTTTCTCAGTTTCTCAAGAAGCGACACTGGGTTTTAATAGAAATAAGATTGAAACATATTTTCAGCAAGTTTGCAAGGATGACCCATAACTTTTTTGTAGTGCAAACTGAAGTAAATATTTCCTCTTTTGGCAGAGTGGTCCACAGATTGATACAGCGCATTGTGTGCTATTGTGGGAAAATCCACCCATTGAAATCCTTAGCCCGATTTTTTGAGTGCTGTTTTTTTGCAAAAGTGCATATTTTTCCATGTGTGTTCTATTGGAACTATTTGTTTTTATAAACACTGTACAATTATAAAGTGTTTTTTTTTGTAGAATGCACTAAATTATAAGGTGTCAAAATATGGCGGGGGGGGCTCTTGTTGCATTCCTTGGGGTTCTTGTTGCATTACTTGGTTCTTCCATTTATTTTGGTGAATAATGTATTTAAGATGGAATCTACTTCTGCATTAGATCAAATTGATTCATTAACAACACATAATTACCACACATGGAAACCAGGAATAGAAACAATCATTAAACGCAAAGGATTATAGGATTTAACTTATGCAGAACAACCAGTGTTCACTAGAGAATATGAGAAATTTCAGTACCATTGTAAATTTGATAAGTGTATGGGTTTGATAAGAACCTATGTAAGTGGTAGTATTTTGTTTTATTTGTAAAAATGTAACTCTCCTTTCAAAATATGGGAGAATTTGGAGGGCTTATTCGGTAAGGTGGATCACATGAGATCCATGCAACTTGAAATTGAGATCACTTCTCGTAGTCTTGAAGATCTTCCATACAATTATATACTATATTGCTAAGTTCAAGCATTTGTTAACACAGTTCAAGGGGAGTGGAAGAGATAAGAAAGATGAAGATGTGTGTTTACCTGAGTTCTATCCAAGTTGAGAGTACCATTCCAAAAATTTTCTTCTACATTTTTCTCTAGCATGGATGCATTATGGTGACACCTTCCAAATTCCTACCTTAGAAATATTTTGTGAAAGAATTACTAGGGAAGAATCCAAATTATCTAACCTTGAGTCTTCCACCTCTCAAAAGGCACTAGTAGCATCTAACCCTAATGGCAAGGGAAAACTAAATAGATAAATCCAAGTTCACACCTTATCCATCTTAAATTGCTCCTAAACCCAAAGAAAACATCTCTAAACCCATGGGAGTCTTATAAATCAAAGAATAAGTATAGCCTGTTCATGCTCTTTTTGTGGGGGCACTAATCATGTAGAAACTAGGTGTTGGAAGCGAATGCAATCCTTAGAGGATGCAATAAAAAAACATAATATCTCTATCTCCAGTCTACCTCCTTCCAATCAAGCATGGAAAAACACTTAATGTTGTTGGAAGATCTCAATCAACAATTACAGAAAAGTTGGGTTATAAATTATGGTGTTTCTCATCACATGACTTCTTCCAAGGAGTTTTTTCTATCTCTAGGTTTTAATTCTACTTCCAAAATTGAGGTTGGGGATTATTCATTTATTTTTATTGAGGGAAGAGGTGACATAAACATAGATGGTGACAGAATTCATGATGCATTGTATGTTCCTAACATCACTACAAATTTGCTTTCTATATATCAAATTTGACATTTTGGTCAAGGGAAAATAGTGTATTTTTACACCACATGGAGCAGAATTACAGAAATTTTGTTGGAGCCTTAATACACTTTTTGCTAAGGATATTGTTGATCGTAGTTCTATGACTATATCACTTTGAGGGTTTTGAAGACACTTCTTCTATATGTGAACATGCTTGGTTTCTCTTTCAGATTCACAGAGTAAAATTTGGCATGAAACGATTTTGACATCTCAATTATATATATATGAAGGAGTTGAGCACTCATGGTATGGTTGATAGTCTTCCTAGATTTTCTTGTCTTAAGGGTGTTTTCTCATGGTTGTGCAGTAGCGAAGCAACTCCAAGATTCATTTTTCATAAGGGTATGTCTAAGAGATTTTTTTCACCACTTGAGCTTGTACATAGTGACTTGATGTTTTTTCATACCCCATCTTTCAATGGAGCTAAGTATGCACTTACAATTATTCATGATTTCTTGAGGCGTACTTGGGGTTTATTTTTCTCAAGTACAAAATTGATGTTTTTTCACACTTTAAAGTCTTCAAGGATTTTGTCGATAAACAATCTTTTAATAGCATGAAGAACCTTCGTACTGATAATGTGGGGTTGTACTTCAGCAAATACTTTTCTGAATTTTTGGCAACTCGTGGCATTATTCACCAACATTGTTGTTCCTCATACTCCACAAAAAAATGGCTTAGCAGAAAGGAAGAATACAAACATTGAAGGAAATGGCTAATTGCACGATGCATTCTAGAGATATACCTCCTATCTATTGGGCAGCAACAGTTAATTGTGCTAACTATATTTAGAATCACACACCACACAGAGCACTTGAGCGTTTGACTCTAGAGGAAGCTTGGTCCAACACTAAGCCAGATGTCCTCATTTTTTCGAGTCTTTGGGAGCCATGCTTGGGCCTTTGCGCCAAAGAAGAAAAGGAAATCTTTGGATAAGAAGAGTAAACCCTTGATCTTTGTAGGGTATTGTGAGGACATGAGAGCTTATCATATTTTAGATCTTGATACACATGATGTTCTTTTTCGAACACATGTTCAGTTTGATGAGCGTTTCACTCCTCATGATTCTTCAACTTCTTCCCTTCTTCTTCTTCATCTCATCTTGAGGATCCTTTCTTTGAAGAGATTGATGAGGTGGGTTATAGATTCCATTTAGGATCTTATTCCCATTGATGTTGTCACTATACCTAAGTGGGATTGTACTACAGTTTCTAAGGAAACACCTTTCATATAGGATCTTCCACCTACTAGGTATCATCACAAACATTCTATAGGTTCTGGAATTTTGTGTCAGGCAGTTTCTAAGGATCCACATTCCTTTTCAAAGGTTCATGGGATACAGGAGTAGGATGATGCGATGATAGCTGAGTATTATTCTTTGATGAAGAATCATACTTGGGATTTGGTATCTCTTCCTAAAGAAAGAAGTATGGTTAGGTGTAAGTGGGTATATCAAACCAAATACATAGTTGATGGGTCTATTGACAAGTATAAGGCTCTTCTTGTTGCAAATGGTTTTTCACAAGTAGAAGGTATTAATTACTCTAAGACTTTTACAGTCATTTCCAAGATGGGTTATGTACGCCTTGTACTTGTTATTATTGCATCACAGGGGTGACCTGTATACTAGATGGACATGAAGAGTGCCTTCTTACATGGAGATCTATAAGAGGAAATATACATGGAGAAACTAGTTAGATTTGTTTTGGGTTCTTCTCTTGTTTGTAGACTCTGAAGGTCTCTCTACTATCTCTAACAGGCCCCTCGAGCTTGGTATGAGAATATGGATTTTTTTTCTTCTATATACTAGTTTTTTTCATTGCCACTCCAATCATATAGTATATCTACAGCATGTTGGTGAGGATATTGTGATACTTGTCTTGTATGTTGATGATTTGTTACTTACTGGAAGTTCTTCTTCACACATTCAGACTATTCATAGGGCTCTTTCTACACAGTTTAACATGAAAGATCTTAGGTTATTGCATTATTTCCTTAGTTTATAGATTTCTCAAACATATGCAAGGATTCATTTGACTCAGTAAAAGTACATTCATGATATTATTCAGCACGTTGATATGGCTGATTGTAAGCCAAGTCCATCTCCTTTTCAGTCTAGGGTTACTCTTACTTCCACATGTACCACACCACTTGGTGATCCTACATTATATAGGAATTTGGTTGGGAGTCCCATGTACTTGACCCATAATCACCCTGATATTTCATTTGCAGTAGGGCTTGTATCTCAATTTACACATTCTCCTCGTATTAGTAATTGAAAAACAACTAAAAGGATTTTGTGCTATTTGCAGGGAACTTCCCACTTTGGCCTACACTACACTAGGGGTTATACTTAGTTAGTTCGATATATAGATTCAGATTTGGAAGGTTCTATTGATGATAGGCATTCCACTTTTGGCTATATTTTCTGTCTTGGTTCTTCTTCAATTGTTTGGGCATGTAAAAAGCAACAGGCTATTGCAATTTCATCTTCAAAGGTAGAGTATAGGATAGTAGTTACAACAATTCAACAAATTATTTGGCTTTGACATTTATTGACAGAGTTTGGATTCCCACAGGATTCATTGAATGTACTTTGGTGTGTCAACCAAAGATTAATTCACATTTCCTGTAACCTAGTTGAGCACCAGTAGACTAAGCGTATTGACATACACATCCACTTCATTTTTCAGCAAATTTAGGATGGATTTTTTAGCTTGGACTACATTCCGACTCAACATCAGGTTGCAGAAATATTTATGAAGCCTTTTGCATAACCTCACTACCTTAAGTTGCATGGAATGCTTGGGGTTTCAGAAGTTGTTCTTGGGGGTGTTCGTGAGAACATATTTCTTCTTCTTCTTCTTCTTTATCTTTCCTTGTAGCATGATTCTTTCCTTTTTTGGTTCGGAATTTCTTCATGGATATATTATACATGAGTACCTCATCAGGCCTAGTTTTCAGGACTCATACTGTGGACATGCCACTTCTATTTTTTCCCTCAAATTCACTTGAGGAGGGTGTTAGAGTAGGTGTTTTCCTTAGCTCATGTTCACTTAGGTACTCTATTTACCTTTATTATATTTATCCTCACCCACTTATGTGTGTGGATATTTATTTTTTATTCATTTAGATATTAGGGGGATATTATCTAGTTATTAGGTATAGTTATTGCCTTGATCTATGGCATTGACTAGATCCTTGATGTCTAGTTCTATCCTAAATCTATGTTTTTGAATACTTCTTTCCTTGATTTATGGCTTGATCTACGACCTTGACTAGTTATTATATTTTTATACCTTACTTATATAAGAAAGGCCCATTCTCATTGTAATTCATTGAGTTCCATAATAATATACGATATTGCTGCTCATTTATTTGTAAAGGTTTTATGTAAATTTATTCTGGTGAATTACTTTCATCTTATTAATCATGGTGTTTGATTAGCATCTGAGTTCTTGGCTTGGTACGATCTGGTTATCGTTCCTTTTATTGTATTAGAGAAGAAGATGTTGTTGACATCCATATGTAAGTTTCAATTTGCAAACATTTTTTTGTATATTCATATATTCGAGATTTTTCTGTATTTTATTGTTACATGTATTTTTATGCAAAATAGAACTTTAGTGTGAAATCCTTAACCCCTGGTCATATGGTATTTCTTCTCATTAGTTTGTAAAGGTTTTATGTAAAGTTATTATGGCGAATTACTTTCATGTTATTCATCGTGGTGTTTGATTAGCATCTGAGTTCTTGGCTTGGTATGATCTAGTTATCATTCCTTTTAATTACCACTCTAAATAATTGATGAAAATCCCTTAAAATTTTAACTAAATTTATATTTTTTAATGGTGAACAAATAAATATTAATCCCCAAGATCTTGCTCAAGTTATATATACTTGAGTGTCAACATTTATACAAAAATCACATAGAATCACATAGAAGTGTCATTTTAGAAATGCAGGCAGGTAGTATAAAATGCACTTGAATGTATTCCATTGTTTAGAATAAATTTTACCCCTTCAACTTAAACTAATAAGCAATATGATAAAACTTACCAAACTTCAAAATGATGAGGTTTAGAGGTACCCATGGATGTTTATGGTCTATGTTTGATTTTTGTGCTCTGTATAAGAAATGAATTAGCTTCTATCCTGCCAAGAAAACGTTTAATCATAGATATTACACAAGAAGAGATTAAACAAATACATGGCAGATTACCTAGAAAATTCCAGTCCCTGGAATTCAATGGACTTCCTTGGAATAATGTCAATCTACTATCAAGAAATTAATTGAATAATGATAAAATAGAATGATAACAAATGATAAAAAAATATATAACCAAAAATGCAAAGGAAAAGGGATTGATGTGGTTCAAGGTTATATGTTGGTTAGACTATGAGTCCTAATCAAAAGGGAATTTGAGAATAATAGTATGGCTCAAGGGAGAAATGGTGTAGATGGATATGTGCTCACAAACACAAGGAGGATAATGTTTTTTTATTGAGATAACTGATGAAATGCAAAGGATGACTCAAAAGAGTTGGATACAGCTCAAAAGAGCGTGATAGGGCTAAATGATAGTGGCAGAGATAGAGTGTTGATCAGAATTGATGTCTAAATGTCAGAAATATAGGTTGTGATAGCAAAGGGGTCTAATAGAAAAGAATCTCCGATGATTGAGAAAATCACTGGAAATTGGGGCCAAATATACACAGGTTGACAAAGGTTGAGACATGATTAATAGGATTTAATAATTGATGAATTATTAAGGTGATAATGCATAAATAAAGTACTTACTTGGTGCCTGATGATAGGCACGATAGAGAATAAATGTTACCTAGAAATGAAAGTTGTAGATTGTCAAAAGATCAGACTTGATTGTTGGATGCTCTGAATTTTTTGAAAATAAGAAGGTTTTGGATGCGAGAAGTCTATAAAATTCACTCCTAGATGTTTGAACGACCTCTAAAGACTGGATTAGAAGTTCTATACATTTGGAGAGCTCACACACACTAGATTGAAGACTTGAAGTCCGTGAATTCCTATGGAGGATCCCTTGATTGAAGATGATGAGCGAAATTACCATTAGATGATGATTACTTGGTCCCCGAAAGGCTAAAAAATGATCACCAAAATTGATTGATGGATATGAATGATAATAATGAATAATAATTTGCTAACATTGATGTATCACAATAGTGATGAATTGTGATAGAAGATTGAGGCTTGAAAATATGAGAAGATCATCCCGTAAAGAGACTTCAAATTGGGATTAAATAATTGCTAGTGATTTACCTAATCGCCAACAATTTTGGGATTCTTGAGTTTGTTTTGGAACATTTTTCTAATTTGATTTTTTTGTTTAAAATTTTGAAGGATGGGTTTGTTAATTGGGTTTGAAAGTGTCGTGTTGTCTAATGAGGTATCAGATTTATTTAGGAAATGAGAAGATAGGTTTGATTATTATCTAAATTAGCTTGAGTTTGTTTAGGACAGGTGTTAAGAAGTTAGATTTAGGATTCATATCAGATTATTCTTGAATAAATAATGTTTTTGTAAGATAATGGAGGATTTATAGAAATATTTATGATGGATGATGCATTAAGATAAATATTTAGGGGTGATTTTAAATATATAGAGAGCTAACTTAGGTGAATTAAATTTTCATGATATTTGTGTATATGAGGAAATATTTTATTTAATTGTGTTGTCATAATTAATCTAATGTGGTGAAATACTGTAAATGCGATAATTAAATGAAGGTAGGTGAGCGAAAAAATTTAATGTCTACATTTTCCCTTTTTTCTGACGGCTTTATGGACAAAGTGTCAGATGAAAACAATGGAAAGTTGTATGGGTGAATCACGTGGAACACCAATGTTTGTGTGTCATGTGTTTTGTGAAAATTTTCCCCAGTCTTAGGGGTTACTGAAACAAGATGTGCTACCAACAAATCAAATGATAGGGGAACCAAACAATTCGACACCTATAGATGTATGATCTGTAAAATTAGGCTAAAAGAGCCAGAAAGCCAAGTGATGGGGGCCAAAGGGCACACATCCCATAGATGAATGGTGGATGTTGATGTAAATTTCATTTATTTATTGTAATGTTTTAAGGACTAGGGTCCATTGAAAATTGGACACACTTGTGGAAAGGTTTGATTGCCATGATTTTGGTCAAAAATGGGCACATACACCAACATGGTATGATTTGTAAGTGATTAGAGGAAAATTACCGACGATTAGAGGAATTGCCGATGATTTCCTTAATGTAAATATTGGTCTATAAAAAGCCAATTCACAGGATCATTTCACCACATGGTGAAATCGATTTGACAAAGCGAGTTGGGTGAGGGAAAATGTGTTTTTGAGGATACAAAGGTAAATTTTGGACAAAATGGTAGCTTTGAGCAAGCAACGTAAGTTTACAATGGTTGAGGTAAGTGATTTATCCTTGTTTTTATCATTTTTTTGTCATTTTTCATAATTTTAGGTTTGTTTTTCCATTTTGGGGGTTACATGGATGCCCTAGGTTAAAAACACAGGGATCGTTGACAATTCATGCAATCTTCAGTGATTGAAGTGAATTGCTGACAGTTCAACTACTTTGTGGGTAGTTTTCTTTTGTGGATATTGTCATGATTTTATAAGAAATGTTTTGGATCTTTACATGATGTTTATAATTCCAATATTGACATTTTTATTAAATGTAATTGATATTGACCAAACTTTGTTTTACAACAAGATTAACTTTTATATCTAAGCAATTTTGCATAATTTACTTTTTACTTTCGAATATGGAATTTTGTTTTTTAAATAGCAATGTACTTATTGGAATTATTTGATGTTTTAGCTACCGTTGTTATTTTTAGGTGATGATGTTGATGTTGATGTGGATATGTATTTGATATGTTCTAGATGATTTTTAATATATTTAATATATATTCTTAACAACGATACTATTTTTGATTTGTTTGTATTTTACAGGTGGATGCTAAGTTGACGATCTGTGACTGTATACCACTGATTTTAGATGAGGTGAGGGATGAAATTTTTGATGACGGTTAGGAGCATGTTGAGGCCATTGGTTTTGGTTCCATGAGGCATATTCATCAGTTACACAGGTCTCAGAGTTTTATGTTGGCCTTGTCACAGTGATAGAATCCTCCAATAGTTTTTGGTTACCTACCGGTGAGATTACTATCACTTTGGAGGATGTACACCGCATCTTGAGAGTACCTATCTAAGGAGAGGGTATATATATAATTAATAAGGAGGAGAGGGATGAGGTTATGACTAGGTTGTATAGAGAAGATGTGACTGATGTTATGTATGAGTGAGGACCGTTTGCCTATGGAAAATATTACTCATTTGATGCAGAGGTTCGTACTTAGATGACCATGATGATGATGTCATCATTTTTAATGCTTTACTAGATTCAAGAGGTGGTTGGTTTCTTTAGATGATGACAGGGGTTTTAGCCGAAATGATGGAGCACTATACCTTTTTTTAGTGGGGTCCTACCCTACTTGCAAAGACATAAAAAGAGTTGTGGGCTTGGAAGGTCCATAAGAGATATGGTGTTGATATTGGATTTTTACTACAAGTTTGGGCCTTTGAGCACATTATACTTGCTCAACCAATGGGATTACCCTCGGGGATTGGTAATGGACACCCTAGTTTTATGAGATGGAGGGAGGATTTCGGTCGTGCATTGAAGAGGAGGAGGTCAGGATATTATAGAGACATATTATCTAGATTGCAGGTGGGAGATGTGGTATAGAGGTCGTATCTAGATTTTCCTGTTTGGCATTAGTTTTCTGATTAGTTGGTTATTTTACAACACCCTATATAGATATAGGCTCGCCGAATAGGTGAGAATAAGCTCCTCTATTTTGATCATGTGAGGAGAAACATCAGATTTGTACACGGAGTTCTAGAGGAGCCCATACAGTGTCGATGGGAGGATGGTGACACAGAGACACATAGGGCAATTGTGACATATCCCGATGTTATTGTTGATCAATAAGGGGCCATGGGTCCTAATGATGATATCTTGTTCCGATTGATGGCACAAGGGTTATCCCTAAGTACACAACATGGTGGACTTGTGAATTAAGGATATTTGATAGGGCTCAAGTTTCAGAGAGAGTTGTACAGAGAGTTAGCTGAGTATGTGCTCGATAAGCGAGAGGAGTAGTAGAGGGTGTAGAGGATGACAATGAGGAGGAGGTTGAAGATGATGTAGCTACAACTATTACAGTAATGGTGGAAAAGAAGGCCGTAGTTGAGGAAGAGAGAGATACATCTAGGGGAGAGAGATATGACCTCACTGGAATTTGAGACACATTGATTGTTGAGTAGGATAGTTTGATCACTAAGTGAAATGGACTTAGTGTACAGTTATCACATGCCATTACAGATAGTGATCAGTACAAGGAAAAAGAGATGGGATAAGGAAGACCTTAGGGATTACCAAACCTTCTATTTCTGGTGAAAAGTTAGCAGGGATGGTTCAAAGAGCACAAGTTAGTGGGAAAAGACCTAGGGCTAGTGGAGCGAGACCATAAACTAGTAGAAAGAGGCCACTTGCAGGATCTAGGATGGTTTCTAGGGATAACTATCAGGAAGTATAGGTAGAGAATGATTATTATGTTGATATGATTATAGAGTATTATGCTGATGTCATTTTATACATTGATCACTTGGCCGTTAAGGCGGCAAGCCCTACTACTAGTGCTGCGAGTGTGGGTCACCCACCTCAAAGACTTGAGCGAGTGGGTGATAGCGAGGGGGGGATAGAGAATATGTTGGTTATGTGGGTGGTTTAGTAACAACAACAGGTGGAGGTGCTTAGGGAGGAGAGGGTATTATAACTCCTCCTCGCTAGTTCTTTGGATATTTTCAGTTTACATATTCTTAAAATATATTTGATAGTAGATGTATGGCTCATAGAAGCCTATTTTTGTATGACATTAATATTATGTATTTTGATGGCATGACTCTTATAAGCTTATTTTTTATACTGATGTATATGGATTTGATCGATATATATGGTGATGATGATGAGATTTTATGATTTATATTGTTCATCTTTCATGTGTTGTTGATCTCAATGTTTATGGTGATGTATGTTTTCAATTTGGATGTATTAGTATTAGATGTGATATGATATTATAGTTTTTAAAAAATACAATGAAATCAAATAACTTAAAATGTATCCTCAAATTATATTGTATAAAAATGTGGTTCAATTAAATAGGATAAAGATTAAATGATTGTCTCACTATGGATCTGGTACATATGTGATGGGTTTTGAAAGATTGAACACTCTTGCACTTATATCCTTTAACAAATGTCGAATATGATCATCAATGGGTAGTTATATAATACTTAATAAAATGTGGGATTAAATGAGTGATTATTATTTGGACATGAAAGGGGGTTTGAAAATGCATAGATCAATAAGGGGAAATGGGTTCTCTTTTTTTGAAGGTCTAAAGAGAGATGCCCCAACTTTTATTTTTGATTTTGAAGAAAACTGATCAATGCGAGAATTTCTCTAAAATGGGAAAGATGATCAATGCGGGAATATTTCGTGGATTTTTTTGATATTAATGTATTTATTTCGAAGGCTGATCAATGTTGAAAACCTTTTTATGGGTAGTCATCCTTCAAGGGTATGGTTTACACTTTTTATTGGTAGCTTTCCTTCAAGGGATCAGTGTACCTTTGCTTTTGATTTTTTTATGGATAGTTGTCCTTCAAGGGATCTGTCTATGATTTAGATGGATAGTTTTCCTTCAAGGGACCAGTCTACCATTTATTTTGACTTTTGAGAAATGCATCCAAATAATTTTGATATATATATATATATATATTTAGTTGAGACAAATTTCCTAATAGACCATCTTAAGGAGGGGGAAAGGTGCATATATGATCTACTTATTCATTACCCATGTCATGTTCCTTCAGGGTAGATGGGTGTAGTGATCCAAGGGATTCCTTCTAGATAAGAACTTATCCATAGAGAAATATGCGATGAATATATCCATGGTGCTCATATCTAAGGTAGTTTTAGGATAATAACAGATAACCACATGCTTTCAAATCATTATTGTGATATGATGGATGGTTTTGATAGGGTAATGAGATATTAATATATTCATAATAATCGATCATTTAAAAATAGAAAGACTGCAAGTTCAAGGCATTCCAAGGTTCTGATTCAAGTTCACCATCAAGAGAAGCGAGATGGTACACTCTTGAACCATACTTGTGAGTGATAATACCAATCTAATTAGGGGAAAACTTTCCATGTTTGATCCATTTTAACGTGGTGAAGTTTTGACTTGAATTGATAAACTAACTTGGTGAGGATGTGTGAAGTGATATTTTTGAAATCTTAGTATATAGGACTCCTCCTAACATAATGTGATGGATAGAGATAGCACACATTGAAAGGAATAATGTTTATAGGATGATGAAATTTTTTTATTTTGATTGATTGAGTACATGATAAATGGAGGAAGATACACAACCTTTAACGAAGGAGTTGATGAGGATTTGGTTTTACTATTTTTCGTATGTATTGATTTTGTGTTCATATAGGTGGATGAGTCATACTATTTTGAGATAAAGGACTTTTGTTTGATGGTGAGAAGAAGACACACGAGATTGATAGCCAATATGAGGATATTTCCTCCATGATCCTTTTCATGGATACAGTTGTCCTAACCATAATCCCTACTAAACCAAAAATTGACCTTGTTTACCCTTTCCTTATTAAATGGGACCAACAACATGACGCACCGTTGGATCTCTTTGAAAATGATGAAGCCATTTAAGAATTCATGGGCATTCATGATACAATTATGATTAAAGACCATAAGAAGGGTTTTTACATTGACTTAGATACCCATGTATACTATTTCTGAGGAAGTTGAGCTTCTATGGTTAACAAAACTTAAATAAAAAGTGAGGCAAAAATTTCCAATGAAAAGCCTCGGAAAAAAAAAAGTCCAAGTCACACATTGAAAATCTCTTTGAGGCACTGGATAACAAACAAATAAAAAAAATCAATGGATACGAAAAGTGACCATGATGAAGGGTAAAAATATTGTAAAGAAACCCTTGGAAGAGGATCTCAACCTTCATCCTGATCTTATGTGTATTGGAATACTTGTCAAAAATGCTAGTGGAAGAAACTATTAATGTGAATATTAGGAAAATAAGATGATCCAAAGATAGTCAAACTATGGAGCTTCGCTCTTAGCATGGGAACAGAAAACCTTCACCATGATTATGTGGGATTTTGTAGATATATTTGGATGGTCCTATAAGGATATGTTAGGTTTAGATACAACCTTAGTGGTGCACATAGACAGATGCAAAGCCCATCAAATAAAATCTCAGAAAAATGTATCCACGGGTGGCTATTCTAGTTAAACAAGAGCTAGAAAGATTTCTCAACCACGAAGGATTCATTAGACCTATTGATTGCTTAAAATGGATATCAAACATAGTCCTCATACAAAAGAAACCTGTCGAGATCATAATCTGTATGGATTTTAGAGATATTAATAAGGCATGTCCAAAAGATGATTTCCCATTTCCCAATATTGATATGATTGTTGATTCAACTGTAGGATATGAAATGTTATCTCTTATGGATGGATTTTCAGGCTATAATCAGATCAAAATCGTAGATGAGGATCAACACAAGATGACCTTCACAACCCCCTGGGGGACTTTTTGTTATCAGGTAATGCCTTTTGGCCTTAAAAATGTAGGTACAACCTATCAAAGGGAAATCACCATTATTTTCCATGATATGATTCATGACATCATGGAAGACTATGTGGATGATATCCTTGGGAAATCCAAGACAAGATCAGATCACCCTGAAATTTTGTGGTGTATCTTCAAACACCTGTGGGAATACAAAGTCAGATTGAATCCAAAGAAGTGTGTGTTTGGCGTACTGTCAGGAAAGTTACTTGGATTCATTGTATCATGAAGAGGGATTGAGGTAGACCCAACTAAAGTTACCACCATTACTGAAATGCCTCCTCCCAAAAACATCAAACAACTACACAACTTGCAAGGAAAGATACAAGCCATCTGCCACTTCATTTCCCAACTTGCTGAAAAGTGTCATTCATTCACCCATCTACTTAAAAAGGATGTTGCCTTTATTTGGGGACCAGAGAAACAACAGGCCTTCACCTTGCTTAAGAAATACTTAGCCAATCCACCTGTCCTCATGCCTCCAACTCCCGGTGAGCCACTCCTACTGTATATTTTTGCTACTCAATTTTTTATTGGTGCATTGCTCACCCAATATGACCTCGGCCATAAATAAAAATTTGTGTACTATCTCAGTCGTACTCTCATTTCTTATGAGCTCAACTACCCTCAGATTGAAAAATCTTGTTTGGCTGTAGTTTTTACCTTCCAAAAACTTTTCCATTACCTGTTAAATACTAAAACCAAGCTTATATCCAAAGTTGACCCGCTTAAGTACCTGTTGTCAAAACCCACCCTTACAGGTAGAATGGCTAATTGGATCATTCTACTAAGTGAATTTGACATTGAGTATGTACATCAAAATTTAGTTAAAGGATAAGTACTCACTGATCAGTTAGCAGAAGCACCATTACCAGGAACAGAGCCTGTGAGTCTGGATCTTCCAGACACTTCATTAATGTATATTGAGGAATCTTTCATGTGGCAAGTGCACTTTGATGGATCTTTTACTTTTCATGGTTTGGGGGTAGGTGTGGTATTAATTACTCCTTCAGGTGACCCTATACCTCAAGCTTTTCACCTTGGTTTTCCTTGTACAAATAATATTGTAGAATATGAGGTGCTCATCATTGGGATGAAGCTGGAAATCAAATGGGATATCCATCATGTTAAGATCATTGGTGATTCACAATTGATCATCAAGCAAGTTAACGATGAATATAAAGTCAAGGATGAGAAACTCATCCCCTACAAGAAACTGGTGGAAACCTTGAAAGAGTATTTTGTGCATATCACATTCAAGCAGATTCCAAGGGCACAAAACAGATCCGCAGATGCTATGGCAACCATAGGTTCTATGCTACAAATTCCACCAGAGAGAAATGACATGTTGTTCTTTGTTGAGAATCTACACCAGCCTGCATATGACATGCCAGAATCATGTTTGGCTTGTGAAGTTGTTGGTCCCTATTCCCCATGGTATGTGCACATCCACACCTATCTTAAACACAACACCTTCCCTCCTAACATCTCTCATTCTGAAAAACAAAGCCTTATCCACCAGATAGCCCATTACACCCTCTTAGGAGATACGCTCTATCGTCGTGGCTATGATGGGAATCTGTTGCATTGTCTAGATGTAGCAGAGTCAGTCCAAGCGATTAAAGAGGTGCATGAAGGGGTATGTGGGGCCCATACAAATGGAATGGTTCTAGCTAAGAAATTGTTGAGAGTAGGCTACTATTGGCCTACTATGGAAACAAGACTGCTGCAACTATGTGAGGAAATGTGTACTATGTCAAAAGTATGGAAATTTCATCCATGCGCCATCACAACCGTTGCAGCCAATCACAACCCCATGGCCATTCTCCAAATGGGGACTGGATTTAATAGGAAATCTCACCCCTACCTCATCTGATGGTCATACTCACATCATCACAGCTACGGAATATTTCACTAAGTGGGTGGAGGTTGTTCCTTTGACTTATGTTACAGGAGCTCAGATTTCAAAGTTTATCATGAATCACCTTATCTGCCAGGTATGGCATTCCTACAGCCATAGTTACTGAAAATGGTTAATCATTCAAGAAAAAGATAGTGAAGGACCTTTGTCATCGATTTCAAATAAAATTGAAGTGGTCTATGCCATATTATCCACAAGGTAATGGGTAGGATGAAGCCACTAACAAAACATTGGTTTGAATCATGGAAAATATGGTGAGTAAGACAGGTCGCAATTGGCATTTATAAATTCACCCCACCCTTTGGGCTTATAGGACCTCCATTCACACTCCTACTAGTGTGACACCCTATTCCCTAGTATTTGGAACCAAATCCATCATCCCATTGGAAATTGAGCTTCCTTCCTTGAGAATATCTCTTAGGGATTATTTGGACAAGGATGAGGATTACAGAGTGGCCAGGCTGGACAGAATTAGAACTCCTGGATGAAAAGCACATCCACACCCTTAACCATCTCAAAGTGTATCAGAACAAAGTCTCCAAAAATTACAACAAAAGGATCATACCTCATCAGTTTGAGGTCAGAGATTTGGTCATGAAAGAAAATCAGTTCAACACAAGGGTGGAAAGAGAGAAGAAAGGAAAGTTCGAACCACATTGGTTAGGACCTTACATCATTGTGGCCAAATATGGTACAGGAGCATACAAAATTTCCCATCCCAATGGTGATGAGCTCCATGAACCTATGAATTCCATGCACCTTAAGCAGTTCTATGCTTAAACATGGCACAAAAATTAGAAAAGCAAACAAAAAAAAAGAGTAAAAATGATCAAAATACAAAATAATTAAAAAAAGAAAAAGAGAAAACAGGTCATCCATATGTGAAAACCACGCAATTGTGGCACTTTGGATAGGTCCCTTGGTGAAAACTGGTTTCCAGGTGCCTTGGGAGGATTCATTGTTCACAAGCATCTTGCATCTAGAGGGTACTTTTACTTAGCCTAGGGCTAGTTCCATGCCTGCATCTGAGATTCCCTGTGAACCTATCCTGTCAAGCCTTGATCCAGATTTTTCTCCTCTTGTTAATCTATGAAGGGATGGTCTTTTTATATCCTGCATCTAATGTTGGGGGCACTTCTATGACTTCACCTTCCTATTTATAAACACGTGGTGCCTTCCCTTGTATATTCTCTGTCTAATGCTGGGGGCATCCACATTTCTCAGTTACCTGTGCATAGCTTCGGAAAAACCTTAAAAAAACACAAAAAATTTCAAAAATGTTAGAAAATCACAAAAACAAAAATCAAAAATGTTCACAAAATCACAAAAACAATAGAAAATTGTTTCACAAAATCACAAGAAACATTCAAAAAGCACAAAAACAATAGAAAATTGTTTCACAAAATCACAAAAACAATAGAAATTTTTTTCAGCAAATCACAAAAACAATAGAAAATTGTTTCACAAAATCACAATAACAGTAGAAAAGTGTTTCACAAAACAATCTTGCAAAAACATAACTTTAGTTTACTTACTTTATCTTGTTTCTTTCTTTGTTTGTGTACATTGTTTGCTTGTATAGTTGTTGCTTGTTTATACATTTGTATAGTTTATTGCTTAGACATACTTTGATAAGATTCATCTTTTCTTTCTTAGATTAGATTCATTCTTACTTGTACATATGAAGTGTGTTTTTGCATGCTTGTAAATAATTGTACATAGTTGTGTTAATTCATGTTGGTTAGCACTGTGTATTTGGTTAATTTTGTTAGCATTTGATTGTGTTTTCTTGTTGCATGTACATAGTTTTGTTATCACTTCATCATATTTCCATCAATATCATCACATCTAACATCATCTATACATCATATAAATAAAAAGCTAAGTATACATCATACATGAATGCTAAGCTAATCATCACATATCGTATCATCAAATGGGGGAAAGAGGGATCACAAATATCAAAATCTATCCCCCCCACACCAATATCATCATGTCATCCCATCCACTAATCTAGAGCATCACATGTACAATACAATTGATATCATCTATGGATCTATCATATCAAAATCAAACACATGTGGTAAAAACATCTCAACTATCATCATGATACATACAAAGTGTGAAATCAAATCATATAACATCATGACACATCCATAATCCATGTAATCAATCATCAAAACAATAAAGTCCATCATCTCATAACAACTGTGCCACATCAAAATGTCCATGTATATAGGAGTATAAGGTGTTTGTCTCATAAAAGATATACATCATTGATACAAAATGGGCCATCAAAGGGCACAACTCATAAATGCCTTCATCAGAGGCGTACATAAAAAATGCTATACATCGATCCAAAAATAAAGCCTTCATCAGAGGCATGCATCAAAAACTAGTACATCATATACAACTGTCAAGAATAACACCTTCATAAGAGGTATGTATATCACAATACAAGTACAATCAAAGAATGCAATGAGATTCAGGGCTGACTAGAACCCTCAGATGGACTGGCTGGTATGCGCAATGGAGGAGGACCCATAACCTGTGTCCCACACGGTCCTATAGGCTACCCTCATGGCTGCTCCACTGATGCATGTGGCCTCTCTGATCTCATCGATCCACTCAACTGTTGGCTATAAGTAGGTGCCCATTGACCAGCTGGAACTACCTCATAATATAGTGAATGATAATAAGAGGCTCTACCCTCCGCTGTAGCCAAGTCTCGATGAGTGTGGGTTGTCACTATTGTCCCATCTATGCATTGAAATGACACTACCTCTGCTTATAGCCATGCAACCTCAGCCTGACCCACTGCTCACTCTACACGAAGCCGATCTCTCTCAGCTATCACTGGTTGTAACTGGGTCTGGGTCTGCTATATGAGGCTCATCACCTGAGCCATCTGAGTGGCCATTTGGTGTATCTGTTGGAAGTGTGTGAATCCATCTCCTCCCTAGCCAACCTGGGCTCTAGCCTGGTCCTGCTCTACTATCACATCCAGAATATGAGATCAGGCCTGATCTCTCTCCACTGTCAGCTTATGCACCTGTTGCCATAAGGCAACTAGCTGTGCCTCGACATCTCCACTCTGAGCTCAGGCTAACCTCGGAAGCACCACCAGAGCCTGTCCCTGTACCTATGTATCCATGGGCCTATCCCTGATCCCATAACCTAGGCCTCAGACCCTCTGCATGACCATGTGCCTGTGCTTGGCCCTGTGCCTATCCCTATCTGGGTGCTGCCTCTGTCTAGGATCCTGTACTGGACCCTACCCATCGTGTCACTTCCCATCAAAAGGATCATCAACATGACCCACAACTACATCATCATCATCACTACTATATGGGACCTCGGGTGGTGCTCAAATACCTACTCCCCATGCCTCATCTGATATAGTCAAGCACCACAACAAAATGGTCACATACCAAGCCATGTACTCTGGTGTGGTGCCTGGGTCTCTAACCTATTGGGAAGGGTCCCAAACCTATGGTACCACCTATAAGAAGCTAGCCCTAGCCCGGGCTACCTGTATACATGGCCCCATGGTCCACCTCTCTACATCCTAGTGAGAATACCACATATCGGGTTGAGGGACGCCCTGAACCCTACCCAAATTGTCATGCTGACATCAGTCTACCTTGTATATATCAGTAATATAGCTATGCAGCTGCCAAGAAGAAAGTTCTCTACCATACATATGCTAAGCTCTACTCCATCCTCGAGCCACTGTATGTGTCTGTAGGGCCTCTAGATGATGTATTTATCTAGCAGCACATCAAACTCTCAATGGTAGTAGTAAATGATGCCTAGGTGCCCTCGTACATCATCTCCCATGGAGACCCATGCCATGAATTTCAGCTCCTCTAGTGCTTGGGTGTGTAACACACCTACAGGACACCCAATCGCTATATGGTCCCAGGACCAGATCTACAGTAAAGATGTCGCCCCACCATCTTCTGAAAGTGGTAGGTAATTAGGTGCAGATCCCAGTATAAATGTGCCAGTATGCACTAGCCCCAGCAGTATCACTCACCACTAAACACTCCATGTACTAATGTGATCAACCCCATTGGAAATGATGTCCCTGTCTTATCAGTGAGTAAGAACCCACTGATAAGAGCCATCAAGTAAAGTGGTCCCCGGTGAAGAGTCAGATCAGCTATACAATCATGTAGAGACACTGTCATACCATTGTGGGGTATCTCATCATAGCCAAATAGGTCACTAATCGCCGCAGTAATCTAACCAAAATCACTCGTATACTCAATCATCAAGCCTACAATAGGAACACGTAAAATCCACCACACATCCTCTAGTGTGATGGTCATCTCTCCTATGGGGAGCCTGAAACACTAGCTCTCATTGTGCCACCACTCAATCAAAGTGGTCAATAGGCCATGGTCTAGGGTGATCAATGGCATCCTCACTACATAGCCTAAGTGAAATGCCTCTAGTAGTATCATCATCATGTGACGGTCTCATGAGCACATGCTCCCCTCCATCTCAGCTATGTGAGTGTGTTTCTCATGCATCTGTAACATTGGCAACCGTCTCTGCAAAAACATGGCATGTGTTAGACACTAACAATTCTTCTAGGTATTTCTATTGTTCTTCTATCCTCCGCTTAAATTTTATTTTTCTTCTAAGTGTCATTTTTTGGCATTTTCCCCTCTTATTCGTCTCTTCTAGGTGTCTATGCGCCCTTTTGGGCATGTGCACACCTTGTGGTGTGTGCATCCCCTTTTTGGTGCATGTGTGTGCACACATCCACCTCAGGTGCTTTACGTCATGTTTATCCTGCCTACGCATGTGCGTGGGAGTCTAATGTGTGTGTGCGCCAGGGTTTTGATGCTTACGTTTATGCACATGTACTATGTGTATGTGTGTGGACACGCATACACCTTTTTGGGGCATATGCGCACACGCACACGTTTTTAGTGCCTACGTGTACACACATGCACTTCAGGGGTACCTATG
Source organism: Taxus chinensis (assembly GCA_019776745.2). Taxonomy (NCBI): domain Eukaryota; kingdom Viridiplantae; phylum Streptophyta; class Pinopsida; order Cupressales; family Taxaceae; genus Taxus; species Taxus chinensis. Next base: position 78,606,096 of record CM034153.1, on the reverse strand, counting down.
CCTATGCCCCCACGCATGCACACCTACGCTATACCCTACTTCTAGACTCCTAATTAAAGCATTAATTATGACATTAAATGCAAAATTGATGAAGTAGGTCAAGCTACTCATGAAGAAGCCATCATCTGCGTGTCAGGTGTACTCCCGAACTCGGTCGGTGCGTCTCCTGCGGGCTCATCCTCTCACCATCATCCTCATCACTATCGGGGGTCTCGTGGTAAAATTTCAGCAGTGGTCAGTAACAAATGAATTGGTCACGATGATTTACCCCCCTGGGTGGGGTATATTATACCATTCTCTCTAGACGTGATTCCTGGAAGACTATTTTGACCGTCGTTGTTGCTCTAACTCTTCTTCTACTCGCTGTGAATAATTATTTTATTTAAATAATTATTTTTCTTTCATTTTTCGTCATGTTGGGGCATTCTTTGCCATCTAGTACCCATTTCTTCTCACTAGGACAATTTTATTGCTCCTAGGTGATATCCTTTCTTCTACACACTCCATCGAATAATTATTTTTTATTAAATAATTATTTTATTAATTTTTCCGTTATGTTGGGGCATTATTTTCTGTCTGCTACTTCTTTCTTCTCCCTGGGGCATTTCTTTTGTGTCTGGGAGATTCTTGCTAATTCTTCTACTTTCTTCTATGCATCCAACCCATCCAAAAATTGAAAATCTAAAAAAGGTATATATCCATCCAAAATCCAAAAAAAAAAAAAAATTCTAAAAAAGTCCTAAAAATTGTAAAACTCACAAAACTAGGTAAACCAGCTCATAGCGGCTGAAACTTGTGTCTTGCGCATGGTATTATTTCCATATCTTGTTGGAAATTTCACATCTTCACAGATCAAATGACTCATGGATCATCAGATTTACAACCATTTACAAAGCTATCCTGCTTGCTTCATCAGTACTCTGGGGCACATATAGTTGCCTAGTACTATTTCGTAGCACACTACACTTTTTCCATTGGACCCAGTGTCCTTCATCATCTTCCCTTGCATGTATCCTTGCTCAGGGGCATCATTTTTAACCCTTTTCATCAATCATGAACATTTGGGGATCTTCATCTTGATAACAAAACATTTGTACAACCATCTTGACCATTGTTGGTTGGAATATGTGTGTTCGTACTTGTTTTCCTATGTTAAATGAGCTTGTTTCCTTCTCATATTGCATTACTTTTTGTATGTTGCATTGAGTGGGTGTTTCAGCAATGGACAACTATTCATAGTATGGATTTTCATGTCATCCTACTTTTTTCATATGCTTATATTTTTAATAAGGACCGATGACGTAGATCTTTGGCAATATGATGACAATAAAGTTGTTTCAATACACTGGATGAAATTGCTCTTTTTTTCCCATCTTCATTCCTCCTCTACATCATTCTCCTATCGATGCTTTTCTTCTTATTCACTTGGGGCATCCTGCTCCTACCCATTCTTCTATTTCCTTTCTCTCACCTTTTTCGATCGTCGATCGCCTTCTTTCATCACCCCATCGACACTCGAGGGGGCATCTCTCACTTCTACTAATTTTTCTTCTACGCTTTTAACAATTTATCTATCTACTATCTTTGAAGTGGCATCACTTACACCACCCCAAAGAGGGGAAAATGTAATGTAATTTAACTCAAGAAACACTAAATTTAACCCTTTCCCAGAAATTTAAATATCTTAAATTGATCACCGTCAATGCTAATTATCCTTTCCTTTAAATTGACACCATAATTCACGACATATCGTCAAGAAATGCTCACTTCCTCTTCTATCACCATTAATTAGCTACATTACGCTAGTTAATTAACCCCTTCTATCCAAAAAATACACCAATTAATGACCTTCCATTAATTAATCCCCTTTCTATCTAGACTAATTAATTATTATTAATTAATTAGCTTCCTCTTCCATTAAATCAATAAATCATCATTTATTTGATTAAATCCCTCTCATAGTCTAAATCATGCTAATTATTCATGTAAAAATCTTCTATAAGCTTGCACACCTATTAATTAATCACTTTGGTTAATTAATAAATCCCCTCAAACCCCATGGGTCACTAAAGGACAAACTAAACTCTCCTAAGGTTGACTCAACCCTTTCTAAACCTCCCTTATCCACAACTAACCCAACCTCTCCATTTATCCCACATGAAGAGGGATGTAGAGATTCTTCTATCCATTGGGCTATATAAGGAGCCCTCCTCCTACCTTTCTATTTACACCTACATTCCTAAATGAGCATAGAACATACACTATAGCCATTTATCATCTTTGAGCATTCTTCCATTATAAGAGCTAGCCTTCTCCATTTCTTGTATTCATCCACCCAAGTTTTGAAGTCATATGGAGATATGTCAAATGGTCTTGTAGCCATGATTTGACAAGACTCCATTCTTAGAAACCTTGGGATTTCAAGCACATAATCAACTCTTTGATTTCTAGAGATCTACATAGGTTCAATCTCATCTTATTTTAGCATTCAATAAGAGATAGAAGTTAATTTTCTTAACATATTAGCTTGAATTGTTCATTTCATGTTTAATGTAGAAATGTTGATAGGTTAGCTTTTTTTAAGATCTTAGCATGATGATGCACAGGTTTAGCTTAACATTGTATTGAAGCTACTAGGTGTTAGTTTCAACTTTACTTACATTGCTAACTATTTCATGCATACACCCAGACTTGTATGAGAATCTTATCAAGTAGCATAAACAAGAAAACAAAGGTGTGTGGATGGTTAGGATACAGTGCGTTGTAAAATTAGTGGATTCCCAAGTTGGAACCAGAATTCGAGGCATTACAAGTAAGGATCACTACCTGCACTGAAGCAACACGTGCCAAAAAAGCATTGTAGCAGAGGCCTACCATCGCTAAGGAGGATTTTTTACATGCACAGTACCCATATCCTACCCATAAAAAGGAGGTTTATCAGGAAACCATGTAGGTACTCATAAATCTTCAGGGTGAAATATAGTATTTAAAGGAGCAATCACTAAAGATGGAGCAAGAGAAAGCATCATAGATGGTCCAATCTAATATGGATGACTTGAAAGAAGTGTGCAAGATGTTGTGCCAGGAGAATATCATTCCACTGTTAGGGAATTGGTTAAAGGGAAACACTCCACGCGTAATTATTGAGACTAGATGGCAGATCCTACATGCAAATCTTCCCCCTTATAGCCTAGATTATGACAAGGAGATCACTCTTGATGCTTTTTTGGATGGGTGGAATTTGAGTAATATATTGATTGATACATGCATGGAATTTAATGTTCTTACCTTTAGATGCATGGGTAAAAATGGGGAGACCTCCATTACAGAAATCTTCCATCTTCGAATGTTTTTTTCATGGATAACCGGACCAAGGCCACTCCCATCGGAGTTTTAAAAGATGCCTCCATTACCATACAAGGAGAAAATTTCACTGGATATTTTGAGTTCATAACACTGGCAAAGGCAGATATCTTCCCGGTTCTACCGGGGCATCCATGGTGCTATGAAAATAATGTTGATCTTTAGTTCAAAAAGGGTTATATCATCTTTGAAAACAAGGAGGAAATGGTTATAATCCCATTAACAGATGGCAAATCTGCACCCTATGTTGAGCCCTTGAGTGAAGAAGACTTGAATTATATTTATGTACACGTCGTCCGGGATCCAGACGTTCCTGAGCCATCTAAATAATAAATCATTCAGTGGGAGGATGCACATTCTATCAACGATACTACAAGTGTTGCTTGTGATAATTGGGCTCATAGCACTTATGAGTTAGTATGGCACAAAGTAAAGAACATATTTACTAGGGATAGCAGACCATGTTGTATCAGGAGAATAGGTAACAACTCGGTACCTCGTTACACCGGAGAAGGAGACCCTATGGTGTTCCTGGGCACCATGGAGGAACAATGGATAGACCAATTGGAGAGACGGAATATGCTAACATATACCCTACACGGGACAACAATGCACTGGTGGATGGTTCACAAGGATAATCTTGTAGGATGGAATGAAATTAAGATTTCTCTTGCTACTAGGTTTTTCAAGAGAAATGCACCTACTCAAAACTGTACTTACCATGGTAATCATCCTGTTCAACACCACGTTCAACAGTGTGAGAGACTCTGGATAGAGGGCGGGAAGCTGTACCACCTCTGCTATGGGTGCACAATTTTTATTCCACTTTACAAGGTTGAGCACATGCTTGGTATGTATACGCAGAACTGCATAGAGAGACTGGAAATTGGTAGGATTTAATTATAGGAATGACCCAGATGTTTGAATTCTTCTCTACTAAAACTTTGGTGGAAGAAGCATTAAAGGTCATAAAGTGCTTAACTATGGGGGATAGTACCAAGGTGGAAGAACTCATTGAAGAGTTATTTGCTGAAGGAGACTCAGGAGCACGTTTTTTTGAAGAAAGAGAGACATATGCCATGTGACTTTAGCGTGCTTTCCTTGAGAAAGAAAAAGTAAAAATGGTCTACTTAGAGGATGATGAAGAAGTAGAAAATTTGGATGTAAACCATTCAACATGTAGGCGTGAGATGTTGGATAGTGCAGATAAGGCCATGTGTGCCTATCATGAACCTATGAAGACAAAGAAAGTAAATATTGGATCAGATGATGAGCCTAAGGAGGCCATAATTAGAGACTATTGGTCAGACTCTGAAGTGGAAAAAATCATTGAGTTACTACAGGATTATCAGGACTTATTCCCTCAGGGGTACCATGAACTTAAAGGTGCACATAAAACATTAGGAGAGATGAAGATAAATCTTAAGGAAGGTGTAAGCTCAGTTAGAAAGAAACCCTATAGGATGAACCCCAACTTGCATGAAAATGTCAAAGAAGAGATTGATAAAATGTGAAAGTCTGGAATCATCAAGCCCCTCCACGAGTCAGTATGGGTTATTCCAATGGTGATCAGTATTAAGAAGGATGGTCAGATTAGGATTTGTGTGGACTACATGGAGTTGAATATTGCATGTGTGATTACCCCTTTCCTATGTCATTCACTGAGGAAATACTAGAAGGCATTTCTGGGTGTGAAATCTATTCATTTACAGATGGGTTCTCTAGGTATCATGAGGTTAGGATTTCCCAAGAGGATCAAGAAAATACTAATTTTACTACTGAATGGGGTGGATTTTCCTATACTATGATGCCTTTTCGACTAAAAAATGTTCCTACTATATTTTTGTGCATAGTTGTTCAGGCGTTCAAATATTTTATTCACAGCTTCTTACAGTTTTTTTTAGATGATAGGACAGTGTATGGACTTGTTAAGGATCATTGTGACAATCTGCGCTTAGTGTTTGAAATATGTAGACAGTTGAGTATCTCTTTGAACATCAAGAAGTGCATATTTTCTACACCATTTGGAATATTGTTGGGACATATAATCTACAAGGAAGGTTTGTTGGTTGATCCAGCTAAGGTTGCAGTCATTATTGACCTAAAAGATCCTACCAGTCAAAGTGAGGTGCACGGATTCTTGGGTCACATGGGGTATTATAGAAAATTCATAAAGGGATATGCCAAGGTTGTCGCACCTTTGGAGGAGTTATTGAAAGTAAAAGGTACATTCTACTAGGGAGAGCTGCAACATCGTGTATTTAAGACATTGAAAGAGAAACTTACTACCACGCATATTCTGCAATTTCCTTCATGGGACCAACCATTTCATGTACATGTGGACACCTCTGGAATGACCATTGGTGTTGTGTTGGCTCAGCCTGGAGAAGGTATTATAGATCATCCTATATTTTTTCTAGTAGAAAGTTGACCCCCGTAGAGAAGAATTACACAACTATAGAATGTGAATCTTTTTCAATGATCTATGCATTACATTAATTCAGACAGTACCTACTAACTACACCATTTATATTTTATAAAAATCACATGGCATTGAAGTATTTAGTAAAAAATCCCATTTTATAGGGGCGTATATGTAGATGGGTACTCTTATTTTAAAATTTTGATTTTACAGTTGTGGTAAAACTAGGGAAAAGTAATTCTAGACCAGACCATTTATCCATAATATATTCAGGAGAAGAGGCATAGGCCATTGAAGATACCATTCCCGATACATAGTTACACATGTTAAAATGCGTGCCATCGGATTTAGAGGACATTGTTGTCTTTCTACGAGCAGGTATGGCACCTGACGGAATGAAATCCTTAGAGAAGGAAAAAATTGCTATATGTGTAACACCCTATATGCAGGGTTCATTTTAAGACACCTCTAGAAAATTGGAGGTGGAAAATACCTGGCAAATATCCTCGGAACCAGTTTTAGCGAAAGGTGAATTTACCAATTTTTCATAACCAAATTTTTGCCAGTTTTTTTGAGCCAGAGAGACTACAGTTTTGTAGACACTAACACCTCGTTGACGCACATCAACAAGCCTTGCTGATGCACCATCAATGTGCATCAATGACCTTTTTTGATGTGCGTAAACAATGTTCGTTGACGCACATCAACAACCCTTGATGACGTGCATCAAGAAGGGTCGTTGACCTTCGATTTGTCCTATAAATACCCTCACGCTGGTCATTTTCATGTTTACATTTTCTGGCTCTCGAATTTTTTTGTATACAGGAATCCATGATTCTTAAGCACAACTAAAATGGCGACTACAAGTGCATCCCAACTCCAAGCTCAAGACAAAAATAAAGAGGAAAATCTAGTCCTATCCACGGGAAAGATACTCTATAGGAATCCTTTGTGCCCCCACATCCAGACTATTTTACAGATGACTTCCGAATACAAGGATTTGATTGATGCATGTGAGTTTAGTGGGCTAGTTAAGATGCCCCATTTCAAAACAGAACAAGATATTTTGAACTACCTTCTCTCATCTTACAATATAGAGGATGACCTGTTTAATGTTACTATGGATGACAGACGATTGTTTTAATTCAATATCGACCCAACTGACATTCATCGGTTTACAGGTGCCTCTCATTTAAAAATTTACCTTTTGTTACAATGAAGGCAACACTCGTCGAAGACGATAAGAAATATCTCGAATCAACGTTTGGTTTCCATGTTGATTGTAAGTGTAATTTGTTTTCATTCGTCATTTTTTATTCAATTTTTTATTTTGATACAATTTAATGTTATATTAATTCCAACTATTTTTTGGCATTTGCAGCTCATGTCAATAAATCCAGGCGTGATGTGGATATGCAAGCAATTACACACCACTTTCTTGCTGTAATGATTTCCTATTTTCAATCCAGAATAGTTTTGCAGGGTCGGAAAATAGATATACCAAACTGGGCCATTGCATACATTGTTGCAACTATTGTAAAACAAAAAATTTGATTGGTGCACCTATTTATCAAGAAAATAAGAACTGACATTACAAATGCAAAGCTTTCAGAAAAACTTGTCATTTACTCCACAAACTATCTCCTTGGCCTTTATTACGAGGCTCTTTTAAATTTAAAAGACAAACCAATTCCCACTTGCACAGACAAGGCGTTGATGAAGTTGTCAATTCCATTTGAAGAACAAAAGGAATAAACTATTAAGTTTGTATTTCGACATTACACTGTGCACAGGTATTAACTATTTATTATTTTCAAAGAAGATTTATGGAGGCCCTTCCCTAAAAAAAGGAGGCATCAAGAGGAAGATGCCAACAACATGCTAAGGCTTCAGGAGATTCAAAATATAAAATGGAAGCTCACTCATATCCAAACCCCCAACAGTTTGAATTCGTTAAACACCAGAGAAGTAATATCCTTTTATGTATTATTTACAAATTCCAAATTTGTATTTTCATTTTCCCATTTAAATTTTACCCAATTGAATTGAAATACAATTCAATGTTGCTGACATTGCAGGGACTTTAGACCATATGCGTGTTTTGGAAAGTCAACCATCTTCCCCAACTCACTCAGTACAGTCACTTGCATTTTTATCTTCTCAACAACCACCTCAGCAATCCCAGCGTCAGACAGCTCAAAAACCACCAATTACTACTCCAACATGGCCATCTCAAGAACAGTGACAAGCTACCCCTCAACAACAAGGTACAAGTTTTGAATAGTACTTCGTTTAATTTTGTATTTTTTGCATTGTTTTCTAGTTTTTCATATGTTTTTTCTTGAAATTTTCAGCACATTGCATTCCTCCTTCCGTACAAAAAGTGGTACTGCCCCCCCTCAACCAATAATATTTAAAATGCTAACCAGAGGATCAGGAAAAAAGAACATTAGTAAACGCATACCAATTGCTTTGACCCCTAGTGGGACACTAAACATTGCCTCATCCTTTCAAATTCCAACCCTCTCACTTGGTGGATTGCCCAGCGTAATGAGCATATCGGTTTTGAATAATATAAATTTAGATGAAGATTACTTGGGCATTGATAGCAATGACCCAACTGGATTTTTCAATACTCGCGAGATGATTCAAGGCTAGCAGGTATACTTCAATTTCAACATACTTTACCATATTGAATTACATTTCACTTTAGATTTATTTCTCTAAATCTTGATTTATTTTATCACAAACAGGATCAGGCCACCCAAAGGAAAAAACAAGTAGTAGTTGATCAACCTGAAAGCCCCCATACCTCTCCAGCGAGATCATCTTCATCAGATACAGATGGTGAATGGTTGTTACATTTTCCTTTGGAGAAATTAATTGGTTATGATTATCAATCCCATGTCCTTGAGTTTATTCTACCTCATATCAGCTAGTTCATAGAATGAGAGAGAAGGGATAAAGTACTTATCAATGAGATTATTAGTCATTATAAAAATTATTGGCAAAGGGATAGTTTATAAGCTGCAGTCCAAAATCAACCTGCGAATATGGATTCCTTACTTACCCAAGTAAGAAGTGGGACTGTCATGTATAACAACAACTATAAAGATGAAATTTTGGATAAGACATTAAACAAATTGGAAAATATTAGTGCTGAGGCCCAGGCATATTTTAACAAATGGTCTAAGGACAAGGATTTGGTAGCAGTTGTAAATGCGGAGAGAGATAGATCGGTCGTAAGTATTATCACTTTCAAACAATATTTTTTGTTAATTTAAAGTTTTCTTATTTTAGTAATATGTTGAATTCACATCGCTTTTTTTTTGTAGTTGAAATATGAAAATTCTAAGATTCAAGCAAAGGTTTTCCAAGTTCACTTGGAAACAATGAAGAATAGTTTATCCACAACAAGGAATTTGAAGGAAAATACTGTTTTGGTTAAAAAACAAAACAATACACTGAAGCGGATAATTAAAGAGCATGGCTTTGACCCTGAAATATTATTCAAAACTAAGGCAGCCACTGATCCAAATTTTTTGTCCCATGGAGATGTGACAAAGTAAGAAGAAAGAATTTTTAAAAATCTAGACAGTACTGCGGAATATCTCATAAGTTCTGGGATTATTTCTATCATTGGGGAAAGGGGTACAGGCGAAGAAACCATTGGGGAAAGGAGCACATGAGTGGAACTGGATACAGAAAATTGAGGGTTAAAAATTTTTCTTATTGAGTGTGGAAACTTGAAATATTGAATCTATATTTAAAAATTTGAAACATTGAATGTTGTGGTCATTTAAATTTTATTATCTGGATTTGAAATGTGAAACTTTAATTAGATAGCCTTTAAAATTTTGAAATACTATATAATCTTTAATTTTATAACCTCCTATATATTATGTATAGAATTTCTATATTGTATATGGCATTTTTGTTTCTTCTTTACTTGTAATGATGATCACATTAGATGTGGATGATGACATTATAATAGAATCAGTCTCATAGATATGGATTATCATGAATTGTATGTGGACGTAGATTTAGCTTCAAGCACAATCATTGAATCTGGTTGATGATAATGGATAATTGTTTTAAAAAAAATGGAATGTGTTAGGACAAAGACATTTCAGCAAATTTAAAATAGATAAATGATTATTTTAATAATAATTGGAGTGTCAGGATTATGATAATGATATGATGAATTTAATAATAATTGGAGTGTCAAGATTATGATATGATATATATGGATGATGATGAATTTTAAGTGGACGTAGATTTATCTTCTAGCACAATCGTGGATGATGAATTGTATAATGGATCGTGGATTATAAAATGTATAATATGGAAAAATATTCCTTTGTAAAATTTGATTGTGTCATTTTATCCCACAAAGTTTAAAAAATATAACAATGTATTTTGCAAATATAAAAAATAAATTAAACATAATTGTAAGAAATCAAGAAAGATCATATGATAGGGTTTAACTTACCTCTGGTGTTTTAGATGGCTGTGAAATCATCACTCATAATGTGTTAGATATTCGTTTTAAGAAAACTCAACACGAGAAATGGATTAGTAGATAGATGGGTGAGTTGTCTGACATTGTCAAAGTACCAGCTTCCTCGGATGGATGTTAACCCACGTTTTGAAAAAAATAAAAATGTATTTAAATAAATGTAAATATATATACCTATAACATCTTTAATGATAACAAGAGCTGAAACAAAATTTATGGTGACAAACAATAAGATTAAGGAGAAGGAGATACCTATTTAAAGTTGAAACAATCAATTATCAATAGCTTCTTCAAACTCGATGTTCTCTTCTGTAGAGTGTGACGATGCACTAATTCCACTCTCAACGTTGGGAACAGTTGTAGTTGTAGCTATATTATTCACACCTCTTCTTTCGCAAAGGGAATTCCAATGCACAATTTCTCTGTCGAAAGGAAAGGTTTCCACGGAGTAGCGAGATACATAACACCTCATACAACTTTCCAAATTTTTATCTAACATTTTTCTTAGTTTTGATTTTATAAATGATAATGCACTTCAAACCCTTTCGTCCTCCAAAGACCCCAAAATTATTGTTTGGCATAACTCATATAATCTGAAATATTCATTGATATCTTCTTGTAAGATAAAAATTTGATAGATTCCTCACCACAGCCTTGTAATAGCACCACTTTCAAAAGGTTCGTCTAAATTTGTATATTGGTTCCTCATTGTTGTTACAAAATTTGTTGATTGAAACTTTAATAAATCAGCATTCAGTATACCTTTGATTTCCATACCCTTGAACTCTAAAGTCTTTGCAAAATATTCCATTATTGTACCCATGGATTTATGGAAATGGTTTCTTAGAAAATCAGCACGACCACCTTCATTATTCCAAAAATTAGGATTCATCACACCCATGGCTTCAAGAATTTTATCTTTAGAGAGATGTTCTCTAATTTCTTATGATAAGGATTCTGAAATTTTTTTAAGCTTTATTCTTGTTTCAACTATAAAAGACTCACAGAGATTACATGTCACGGGAACATCTTCTCATTCTGATCCTGTAATATCTTGACGTTTTTACAAAATGTGCAGTGGTATGTCCCTCCCATTAACATTGATGCAGAGATGATCGTGGATATTAAATCTCAAATAGTTACTGGGATTTTTAAGATCTAATAAAGCTTTCCAATTCTCAAAAATAGTTGTATCAAAACTATCTTGGGAACAGTACAAGATATCAAGACTTTGACATACCATTTTTCTCATCTATATAAAATCCACAATATAGATTAATCTCCCCTGTGCATGCTTCATTAGTGTATTGATCTCCTACAACATTGGAAGAATACCAACCAATATAAGTAGTGTCTCCAAATTAGTTAAACGGAAAAACAAGTCCCTCGCCCTATCAACTTCATGATGATATTTGTGCATGAAACCAACCAACGAAGGATACTCCTCATGAACTCTACATGCAAGTTCATACAAAGAGATCCATCTAGTCTCAACATCTTTCAGAAATTTTTTGCCATCTATAATTCCAATTGCAAATTTCTAGAACTCGAGAAATCACTTTGGGCTGTTTTCCATATAGGCATGAAGTTCTCTTTTAAGGTCTTCTAATTTAGCAACATTTTCGTAGTTGCTTACCATTTTATACGCTAAATTCATTTTGTGAGCCATACAGTGAATTAGTAGCATATATGGGGCCACTGTTGTTTGTAATCTAACACAAATCCCTATTCGGTGACCCTGCATGATAGATGCACCATCTGCTCCGACACATACCAACTTCGTATCAATATCATAATCAGTCACTCCAACAATATCTTTCTAATGAGAAACAACTATTTTATGTAGGTTTTCAGCATTATAGTTTTCAACCATTTTCATAACACCCAACATATGAGGTGTCCTTATATGATTTTCTAAAGTATAGACTGGATACATACCCATTAAATGTTGTCGACTGCTATCACTTCATCAATTGAAAGAGAGATAAACTTTGATTTTTTTACATTCTCTTTCAAATCTTCCTTCTTTATCATCAAAAGGCATTTTGTCATTTCCCATCCACTACTTTCAGACCAATGAGACTGAGGTACATTCAGCATTCCATTATATTGATACAAAACTTTGAAATCGAGGAAATCCAAAATCGGTATTCCTTTCTTTAGTATGTGAAATAAAGTAGATAATTGTATGAGTTTTACATGTAGATTTGTTTGATTCATCATACCAATTTGTGATGTGATCGCTCCTCCCTTTTCCATGAGATGTCTACATTTTTTTTCTCTACCTCATAATTTGTTGCGTATTTAACATGCATGCATTCTTTTTCAGTTTTCCACCTGTGTGTTTTGATTTTCTGGCCATCTACCCCCGTTACAGTCAAATATTGTTTTCCACAATGTTTTTCTATAGTGTCCAACTTCATTTGCATTTTTTGTTGCTTTCCCAATTTCCACGTACATATTGTACATGCACATTTAGATGAGATATCTTCATAATTAGATGATTGTACAGGTTCAATAAATGGAAATTTGGCTGCCCAATCAAACTTGTATGACCTGCCAATGGTCCACATATTCTTGTTCGTTTTCAATGTTTTACTTTTTTGAGTAGAATTTTGAGCAATATAACAATCACCTGGTTTCCTCTTTCGTGAACCGGAATTTGAATTTGATTTTTGTGTTCCATTTTGTTGAGTATTTGTATGTGTGATATCTTGATGCACTCTTGGTTGCACCCAAACAAAAATAACATCTTCAAGATCTAGCATATTACCATAGGTTCATTTGTTTAATACTGTGCAGAATGCATGTCCACATCAATAATACCTTCCACACAGTCAGTATTATGATTCTTTCTGGTGGCAGTTATATGGTTTTTGGTAGTTTCAATATTTGTATCAGTAGAGTTTCCAAAATACTTGAACAGGGACTTCTGATATTTCTTAGTTACTTTTTGGGTCTTCACATTCTAAAGACTGGCACCTTCCATTATTCTAAATAGAGTCTTGCATTAGCAAAAGAACCAAGTAGTGAGTCAGAGTCAAAATTTCTATCGCGTATCAACTATGGAAATCCTTGTCGCGCGTTAACAAATAACCCCTGTCGTGCATCAACAGCGCGCCGACTATCCCTGTCACGCATCAAAAATGTGTCAACTATCTCTGTCCCATGTCAACAAGGCACCAACTGTCTATGTTGTGCGTCAACTCTATCCCTGTCACGTGTCAACTGCTTACCCCCTTGTTGCACGTCTGCAATACCTCTTATCGCGCGTAAACTATATCCATGTCGCATGTCACCAAGGCGTCAACTATCTCTATCACGCATCAACAAGGCTTCAAGTGTCTCTATCGCGCATCAACTCTATTCCTCTCACGCATAAACTACTTACCCCCTTTGCCATGTGTCTCCAATATCTCCTTGTCACACATATGTAATACCTCTTTTTCACACGTCAACTATATCCCTATCGCACGTCAACAACTAACCCTAACAAGCTAACAACAATCTCTAGTGCTTAAGAGTATTGTAGTCACTTTTGCACCCACTTAAGAACAAGGGAACCTCATACGTGCCAGCCTATCACCCAGCGGGTGCTGGGTGCTCACCCGAGGCACGCGAGAGGGCGCCGAGTCTCTCTTTTATGTGAGTCTAGGGAAGGCATAGCTCATGACTCTGACTTAGTGAATTAACAGACATGAAGAGCTATAGAGCTCAGGACGGCTTCTATACCCCTTCAGTCATAGTAGAACCAAAATGCGCAACAGAAATAATAGAACTAAGAGTTGTAAATCTACTACTATACTTAACCATTTCAAGTAAGATTCATGATTATATACGAACAGAAGTACAATAGAAGTATGCAGGTAATACAAGGAAAGATTCTTAGCACATTTAACATGGTAACCTTATCACATTCATTCATAGTGTTACTTATAAAAGATTACAGAAGGCAGACCGTAGTCATGCACCATATGTGGATCCATACATGTATTCTCACAAGAAAAAAAATTCACTCCCCATTTCCTCATTACATCCTTGAATTATGTACCCATTTTCATCCCATAGTTCCCACAGTAATTCTACAGAGCTCCGCTACCTTATTTCTGTCTCTCTTCCTTTGCCAAGGGCACATGTATAAATAGGCCTCTGAGCTCTAACAAACTCCTCTGCAGCCTCATATCTGGCCCCAAGTGTTCAAGGTGTGGGTCACCCCGGGCGCATGCCTCTCTGTGTCATGATTAACCTTTTGGATCTTTCTATCGCAAGGTATATTCCTTCCAGGACACCCTGTCGCCAGGCTGGAACCTTATCCAAATGGAACACGTTCTTCATGTGTTCTGTCCCAAAGGCCAAAAATGGCTAAGTCCTAAATTGTTCTTCGCGTGGCGCACGCATCCTGGGTTCTTCAAGAAGCCTTTTGAACTCTACCTTGCACGCCTATATTTGTGTGCTTTCTCCTGCCATGCGTGCCTACGCGCCCTTAAGATTTGGGAGCTAGGATAGGGGCCCAACATTACCCCACACTTCACCTATTCTCCACCCTCAGGAACCTTCTCAAAGAATGCAGTACAAAAGAATGCAAGGCTTTTCCTTGGAAAAGAATGGGGGGGAAAGAATAAAGAAAGGGGAAGAGAAAGAATAGGGGGAAAATTTCCTAAAGAAGGAGGGGAAAGTCTTGCTGGAGGTCGGCCTCCAGTGTACTCCAAGTGCTGACTTCCTTCTGTGCTTTAGTGCAGATGTCGCCAACCAAGGTGCTCACCTCATCATAAGTTAGCCCCTCCCCTTGTGTGGTAATGGTTTCTACCACAGTCTCCAGTTCTTTAGCGTGGTCCTCCAGGGCATCCATCTTCCTTGTGATGACCTTGTAGAGCTCTTTTAGCCAGGTTTTGATTGAGACTCGCTGGTTCTCAATGGTTTTGGATTTCTTTTCTACCTCGGCCATGATCCTTTCCCGCTCGGCTCTATTGCCCTTATTCTTCTCTCTGAACTCCTTCAATTCGGCCTCGTCACTGGCAAGCAGTATGCTTGTCACCTTGTCTTGATCTGTGCAGTGGTCGTAAGTGACCCCCGCGGTTTGTGCAGCTGTTCTTACGTCGGCGAGCACCTTGTTGTATTCAGCCATGAGCGCGATGACCTTCAACTTGTCTTCTTTCTCCAAGCACGCCGCTACCTCCTCTGCCGACTCTAAAGCCAAGGGCTGCCTCTCCATGGTGAGGATCCGAGTCAAGTCCTCTAGGCACTCCAGGGAGGATCTATACTTTTACGCAGGAGGGTTAAGGTCCAGGTGCTTTGTGATAATCGATTGGGAGATGAGCTCCACCTTCTTGGAAACTTCGTGCACCCTGGCCTTTTCCTCCTGAAGCTCCCTCTGCAATTACGTGTTGATTAATTTCTCTAGGTTGAGATCCTTCATCAGATTCACCACTTCTTCCTTCCTTTTCTCCAACTGGTCCTCTAAGGCTCTAACCCTGTCATTTCTACCAAAGATCCTAGCCTCAATTTCCACTGAGACTTTGTTCAGCACATTGCACACTTGCTCGTCTGATAGTTGTTGCATGTTTACAATGGGGTTGTCCCCCTTTCCTTCGGATAGCTTCAACACCGCTCCCTAGTTAATTTCAAATTCAGGCTCATCGAGGTGGGAGTCGAATGCCCAAGATAGCATTTTCCTCATTCGTGCGGGTATCCTCCCTCAGGGTCAAAGGACTCCATGGCGGTGAGCTCCTTGGTGGGCACAGTACTTTGGAAACGCGCGTGCAAAAATTTGTTGGGGTCATCAATGTAACTCATCGTTGTCCTTCCCCCTTCCATGCATTTACTTCCCATGTTCACGCCCTTGGGAACAGTCACCGAGAGAGTTGGTCCTTTTGTGCTACTTCCACTCTTCTCCCTCTGTTCCTTCTTGAACTCACCGAGCACAAGGTCCGCGTTGCGCCCCAACTCTTCATTGACCAAGGCATCAATTATCTTCTCTGCCTCTCTTGTTTCCTTCTCATCCACCTCCTCCTGAGTGAGCTTGGGCACATCTAGTTCCTTGGTACTAGCCCCTTCGCTCCCCTCTTCGCCACGTGCACACCTTCCTCCCTTCGGGTGTCTTTCCTCCTTACAAAAATGAAGGCATCATTTGCATTCTCAGCCTCCTCTCCTTCTGAGTCATGGATATTAATTGGCTCTTGGTCCACCTCCAGCTCCTCCCCTTCATCGTCATCCCTTTCACCTACATAGGTGTTCAGGTCATTCATATCTTCAGACCCTTGTTCCTCTGTTCCTTGTTCTTCTTCTCTGACTGAAAATTATGGAGTGGGGGATGCTGTCTTCTCTTCATCTCAAGGTTCCTCAGGGGATGGTGGCTTCGCAGGCTCCAGGGTCTTTTCCCTGACCACCGTTCTTCTCTTCTTCCAAACATAAGTACTTGGCCCTACGGTACCTATATCCTACCTCCCACCGCCCCTTGTTCTTCCTCTTCTTCTTATTTCTCCTTGTGCTTTAGCGCTGGCTTCTTCCTTCCCATGGGGTCATTTGAGATGGATATTTCATTTTCTACGTACGTGCCCTTCTCAAACTTTGGCCTTATGCGCAGGTAAATCCTGGCAGCAGCGCTCTCAGCAATCGGTAAGGTCATCGGCCTTACGATGTGCACGTCCTGTGACACGTACCTTTTAATGTATGCATGCTTTCCTAGATAGACCAGCTTCTTCCTCATCTCTCTGTGTTCACTATCGAGGGTGGACAGGTCGAGTCTTAACTTCTTCGACTCCTTATATCTGTTTACCCCTGCCTGGAAGAATTGGGCAGTAAATGAGAAGGGGAGTTTGCACCAGGGACTCCAACTGCCATCCACCAAGATAAATCTACCAATGCAGAAGTGTTGGTACACTGTGAACTCTACCTCTCCTTCAGCCGTCACGGGGAGTTGCTCTGGGATCTACCATTCTACCCCGAATGTGTTCCTAAGGTGTGTATACCATTTATCCAAGCATGCCTTGTGCACCCCCGTCATTGACTCATAAGTATATTTCTAGAACTTGTCCGTGGGCGAAGGGTCTTCATCAGGGTATTCCCATATGAACTTATCAGACGCATATGAAACTCCGATTTATGAGAACATGATGGTTAATAGAATGTTCCCAAATAGTATCTTTCCTCTGTTCTCTGCGCTACTTATAATCTCGTCTACTATGTACTGGGAGATATTGTACATGGTGCCTTCCATGACCTTTTTGTAGACATTCAACCAGGGCTTGCTCACCTGGGTCCACCTCTCTTGTCCATTTATCTTGGAAACAAACCATTTTCATCACAGGATCACTGATATCCGCGACGTCATAGTACCTCGATCCCTTCTTATAATCCTGGGATGTGATGGTTTCCTTAATTACCTCCTCATCTTGGAGGTCATCTAGGATTGCATCCCCTTTACAGCTCAGGCCTGTGAAGTGTGAGATTAATTGTGGGGTTATGCACATCTTGTGCCCTGCAAGCAGAAGAAATCTTCGTGCACGCGCATCATTAGCCATTGGTACAGGTGCTCAGGATTCCCGAAGTAGGGCAACTCGTAAAGCTGGAGAAGCCCTACCTTCTCCATTTTCACCTTGACTACATCGCTGTAAATAGACATCCCGTCAGGTGTTCATTTGTTTATGGGGCACAACAGCTCTAGTGTCATTTCCTTCATAATTATACCTGACTGGTGATTGTAATCAATTACGGTCATCTTTCTGATGTGGCACTCCCACTCTTGTCCTAGAAAAACCCCATCTGGGTATTGCATCTCTGAGTACCATTCCTCATTGGTATCCAAGGGGATTTCATCTTCTTTCTTCTTTCCTTTTCCCTTCCCCTTTCCCTTCTTAGATTGCACTGTAGGCTTATCAACTGGTTTCATGGCCATCATTTTACCCTTTGCTTTCATTCCTTGGTTGCCTTCGAGTTGTCTGAGGGTTTTCTTCACATGCCCCGTGCCCTAGGGTACAAACCCTAATTTTTGATTTCCCTCTTTCGATCACGGAGTTCTTTCACAACTTTCCTCACACCCGTAAATCACTTCTTCTCTAGTTTGTAGATCAATCGGACTGATTGCATGTAAGTTTATGAGATTCTCCTTCGCATGAGTTAGCTCTCGAACCCTAGCTCTTGAAAGAAAATTGTTCTCCTTGTTTTCACAAAGTAAAATAATGAACTTACCATCCTTGTATTTATAGATTTTCCCACTTTTATGCATTAAAGGCTAGGCTACCTACCACCGTATGACAATATTTAATGTGGTGTTTTCAAACAAACCCAACTTCAGTGCTTTTCCTTACGTGCCCAATCCTTGTGCAAAACATTTTTCACCTATGCCCAATCCTTGCACAGAAACTTTTCCAAGATTCTGGCACATAGACAATCTATCTTGACAGAAGAATTTTGCACATGTGTTACCAGCACCAAAGGCACCTCTTCCATCCTCATGATTCTTGCTTTCGCCTACCTTGTGTTTTTGCACTTTTTCTCCTTTATACGTGGATTTCCAATGGAACTCTATTTTGTCATCCATCTACCTTCCTAATGCATCTTTTCAATAGGGCCAGTTCGAATGGTCTACCAACTCAATCTTCCTATAGAATAACTTCATGCCTCTCTTCATCACCTCACCCCACACTAAATCTATGTGCGGTCCTCTACACAATCATAAGTTTCAAAAGTAATAAGGTTACCGGTGCCCAAGGCACAAAACAAGACAACAACGTGAAAGGGAAAAACAAGAAAGGAAAAGCATAAAAGGAAACTCTAAACTAACTAGCAGAACTGCCTTATTTACAAACACCAAGAAGCATTATTTATAGTAGGGCTTCAGCCTACTCCCATTGAAGTGTCCAGGTAATTTTGTTCCATCCAGCGCTTATAGCTGGCACGCACCCGAATCAAGGATGTATGAAATTACATAAGGACCCAACCAATGAACCTTCAACTTTTCAGAGATGGCGTAGAAATTTAGAATCATATAAAAATACCATCTGGCCAACCTCAAACTATTTGTTTTTAATGTGGTGGTCATGCCATGCCTTTTGTTTATCTTTTTCAGTTGTTTGGCTCCATCTTACTAGTGAGATCCTTTCATCCAACTTTATTAACTCATCGATTCTCTCTTCCAGCGCCTGTTCATCATCTAACCCTCCTACGCATGCTATACGCAACGATGGTAGCATAAATTCAACTGGAAAAATGGCCTCTGCGCCAAACACCAGTTGAAATGGTGTGGCCTTGTTCAACCTTTTATATGTTGTTCTATATGCCCAAAGGACTGCTGACACCTTTTCATCCCAATCCTGCCTTCCTACGTCACATATCTTAGTCAATGTGTGACTAAGGATTTTTTTGAATGCCTCTGTAGTCCTGTTTTCCTGAGGGTGATAAGGGGTAGTCTTGTGATGGGCTACCATGAATTCTGCCAATAGGATCCTGATTGTTTCATTTAAGAAGTGAGTGCCCCTATCACTTGTTAAACTTAATGGGCACCCATACCTACTGATAATGTTCTCCCACAAAAATCTAGTAGGTATGGCTGTGGTGCAATCCCTAGTGGGCGCGGCCTCTGCCCACCTTGTTAGATAATCAGTACAGGTAATAATATACCGTGAGTTAGTCCTTTGCGTAGCTGGTGAGATTGGTCTGACGAAATCTATTGCCCACTTTTCAAAAGGTTCTGCACTAGCGATGGGGCGCAAGGGCATTTCTCCCTTCTTCCAGGTTTTCCAAGGCACTGGTAGTGGTCACAGGCCTTACAAAATTCAATACAATCCTGGTGAATCATTTACCATCATAGTCTAGCAGCTAGGATCTTGCGCGCAGTTGCATTCCCTGCATAATGTCCTCCAACAATCCCACCATGGGCTTCTTTTATTATAGCTATGCATTCATGTTCTAGTACACATCGGTGCAAAACCTCATCATGGCCCATTTTATACAAATCCCCATTGATCAACATGAAGGGTGTTGTGCATATGGCTAACCTTTTCCTTTCCAGAGCATTCATTCCTTTATGTGCCACACCTTCCTTGAGAAAGATAGCAATGTCTTCTAGTTCTGAGGGTGCGCACCACAACCTGAATAGTTGTGCATCTGACATGGTTTCCTCGATACTCTGCGCGTCCTCTCCTGAATCAATCCTTGATAAATGATCTGGCCCACAATTGTTCTTTCCTGGTTTTACCACCACTTTGAATTCAAATTCCTGAAATAGAAGAACCCAACGACATATGCGCCCTTGCAACACTGCTTTGTTTACCAGATACTTCAAGGCCATATGGTCAGTATAGAATATGAAAGGAGTTTCTAGTAGATATTGCCTAAATTTGTGGAGCACGTAGATCATTGACAATTCCTCATGCTCGGTCATTGTATAATTTTGTTCTGCTGGTGTCAACTTCCTACTTGCAAAACACAAAGGATGATCAACAATCCCCTCTCCTGGTTGAGCAAGAATGGCTCCTATTTCTGTACTAGAGGCATCCACGTGGACATGGAAAGGTTTATCCCATGATGGGAATCGTAGAATAGGTGCAGTGATAAGCCTTTCTTTTAGAGTGTCAAATGCCCTCTGTTGCGCCTCTCCCCACTGAAAGGCACTCTTGTGTCTGAGCAATATTTCCAAAGGTGCGGCGATCTTGGCATATCCCTTAATGAACTTTCTGTAGTACCTAGTGTGTCTAAGAAATCCTGCACATGACACTTTGGCTGGTAGGCTCCCCTAATCCAACAATAACAGCAACCTTCGCGGGATCTACCAGTAAGCCCTCTTTACATATGATATGCCCCAACAACGTTCCAAAAGGAGTTGCAAAGATACATTTCTTAATGTTGAGGGAGATCCTCAACTACCGACATCTTTCAAACATTAACCTTAAGTTATCACAATGGTCCCTGACCAACCCATACACTGTCCAATCATCCAAATATACCTGAAGAAACTTGTGGATGAAGTCCTTAAATGCTTGTACCACTATGCATGAAAATACAACAGACGCATTCTTCAGCTCAAAGGGCATGACCGTATATGTAAAACTTCCCCACTCGGTGGCGAAATTCATCTTATCTTGGTCTTCCTTGGTAATCCTTACTTGATGATATCTCGAGAATCCATCCATAAAGGAATACACCTCCCACCCAGCAACTCCTTCCAAAATATCTTTAGTAAAGGGGGTGGGAAAAGGATCTATGATACAAACAACATTTAATTCCCTATAATCCACACATATCCTAATCTGCCCATCCTTCTTTATGCTAATCACCATTGGACTTATCCACTCTGATTCCTCCATAGCCTCAATGATACCGGATGCTATCATCTTGTCTAGTTCTTCTTTAACCCTTACGCGCATGTTGGGATTCATCCTGTAAGGCCTCTTCCTGACCGGGCATGCACCATCTTTCAACCTTATCCTCATTTCCCCCAATGAATGGTGGACGCCTTTCAACTCATGGTATCCATGTGGGAATAAATCCTCAAATTCATGTAAGAGATCGATGATCTTTGATACTTCCTTGTCTGACCAATAGTCCCCAATGATAGCCTCCTTGGGCTCCTCTTCCGAGCTGATGTTAACCTTCTTGGTTTTAAGTGGTTCATGATACACGTGTGCACATGCATCCGCACTATCAACTATGTCGCATGCCCTAACCGAATGGTTGACATTCAGGTTCTCTATCTCTTCTCCATCAACAAGGTATACAATCTTTCCTTTCTCCTTTTCAGCACATGCACACTTGAATTGTATGTCTTCTGGTTCTTCCTCTTCAAACCACACTTCTAAACTAGGTCCACTGAGTAAGTTTACTAACCTATCTTCTGCCATGGCACAATTCCCTAGAGTGAGGTGCTTGATAGTCTGTAACGCCTCATCAACTGGTTGCTTCAATACTCGAATGTGTGGACCAAGTCAGTCTTTAATTCCTACCAACTTCCCATTTGGCGGCGTGTTTCAAAATGGATATACCATGCGCACACAACCTTGTAGTGTCGAATACAACTTATGCACCCAAAGAGAAGGTGGTAAAGCTTCCGTGCCTTCTCCCCAGACCCTCTCACATGCCTGGATGTGGGAAGAGGTGGGTCCATTTCCATTGTAATCCTTAATAGCGGTGGGTACGTTGATTTTCGAGAATCAGATAGTGAGCGCAATTTGAACTTCACACCATTCCAACAAGTTCTCACTATGCATGGCCCACCACCTGGCTGCTGTGCCTATCAACACATATCCTAGCATGCTTCGTCGCTCGTCCTCCCTTCAGCGAGCTTCCATCTCTCTCAAAAAGACCGCAGGGTATGCATCCCCAGAATACTTTGTTATTGTCTTCCCTCCCAGGCACTGAACTGTACGCGTTGCCATTGTTACCTTGGTTACTGATCCTTTCAGATGTCACCCAATCAATTCATAAGTCCCACGTGCCCAATTATCGCATGCTATACTGGTAGTATCACTGACAGATTGTGCATCATCAAACTGGATGACTCCTTCTGTAGGGTGGATGGTCTCTGGATCTCTTATGGAGCGCACATATATTCTGTCCAGGACTTCCTCCCCAAGGGGTTCAGTATAGGGGGTGGACTTCCCATCAACCAGTGGTATAACTACCTACTCTTCCTTGTTCTCAAAGCTTATGTACCCCTTGTTAAACCAAAGATCTGCATTATTCTTATAACACCACAGGTGCCCAAGTAGAGCTAGGAAATTATCTACCTCGGCAAGCGCCAAGACTTCAAAATCCCCAGTGAACCTAGTCCCCTGAATAGTAATGGTTGCATCCTTCAAGACACCTATGGGCATTGCCTTTGTCTTATTTTCCATATACAACACATTTGAAGATGGTTGTAATGCAGGCCTTCCCATTTGATGCCAGGCATCCAGAGTGAGAACATTAACCTCTGTGCCTATGTCAATGAGGATGTTACTAAGCAACCACCCATCCACTACTGCATTCAGGGTAATCTCTTTATCATAATCAAGGCTATGAGGTGGAAGGTTTGCATGCAGGATCTGCCTTTCGTGTCCTTCCCTGAGGCACGTGGCACCTTTTCTCTCAACCATGCCCCTAGTAGGGGAATAATATTCTCCTACCTCAGTAGTTTACACACCTCCTTAACCTCATCCAAGTCATCCCTTGGTGCTTCCACTGGCCTCCTTTGCTCATCTTTTCTAGTTTTCTCTTTTAAGCATTGGATCTCCCCTTGTAACCTTCGAATTACATCCATGGTTTCCTGGTAGACTTATTTCTGGTGAGCCAGGTTTGGATACTTCCCATGTACTACTTCTCTTGAAACCAGAGGTCTCTGTCTAGGCACTTCCCTTGCGCATGTGGATTCCACCCTCGTCGTTACCATAACAGGCTCTAGTTCTGATTCATGCATTACTCGCGGAAGCCACTGCGTGTCAACCTTCTTAATACTCACCATGGCAGCACCCTTATCCTTTCGGTACTACTGACTCATATGTTCATACAACTCTGGGCATTCTTCGTACTTATGTTTCTTTCCACACCAGGAGCATTGTAGAAGATCTGGACATTCGCGCTTATAATGGTTTGTGGCTCCATAATTAAAACATCCCACGTGGGAACTCACTTCTTCCTCCGTGGTTACCACAACCATGAAATCCTCCATGAAACCCTCTTCCACGTGCATCTCCATCTCTACGCTCCTCATACCGACGTTCATCTCCTTTGGAACTGCTGGCAATGCCAATCTAGCGCACACCAAGATCAATTACCTCATGAATCTGGTCAATCAATCTACAATCCTTGGTGTCATGAGTGGTTGAGGTACATATTTTACAATAACAAGATACATTTTTACGGATCACACGCTATAACAGGGGGCACCTACTTGCATCATGGTCCTCGTGACATATCTCATAGTTTACTGCCATGGCACGTACCACCTTCCAAGTACATATCCCACCATTATCCTTTGTGTGTCCTTCCACATTACAATCCATGCACCACATCCCTCCGTGAATCTCTGGAACTATGTTGGCAGACAATTTCTCCAATTTCTTAGCCATGGCAGCAATCTGAGCCTCCAGAAATGGGCTAACACCAGTGTCA
Source organism: Taxus chinensis (assembly GCA_019776745.2). NCBI lineage: Eukaryota > Viridiplantae > Streptophyta > Pinopsida > Cupressales > Taxaceae > Taxus > Taxus chinensis. The sequence goes on along the minus strand of CM034153.1, from coordinate 78,581,707 downwards.
ACACTACCAACTACTTCAGCGCGTAAAGCAGCTTCCAATGCTTCACGGGTCCGTGAATGTTTTATGAGATAAGGCCCTCCTAAAGGGTGTGATCAATCCTCTGAAAAACCACTAAGCATGTTGTGAAGGGTGGATATCATAAGACAGCTTAGACAAAAGAGTTTTAAAGTGCGCATCGTATTCCCACACACTCTCTGCCATTCCCTGCTAGATTTCTTTGAGAGAGCTAATGCTGTTCTGTTCAAACTCAGGTATGTGGAATTCCACCAAGAATGCATTTCTCAGTGTAGTATAATCCACAACAGTCTGATGAGGGTTATACTTTCTATACCAACTATGCACGTGTCCTTACAAGTTCATTACAAATTGACTGGCCTTTCGATCCTGGGTCGTGATTCCCTTCGCACGCCATAGCAGCTCGCACTTATGCACATGCTCCGTGGCATCTTCTATTCCACTGTAATCTGGCAAGTGTAGAGACATCTCGAAAAAGACTTGAGGAGGTGGCTGAGGCCCTTGCCCTCTCGATCCAGTCCCTTGGTTTCCTCTGGTGTTTCCTCCTCCACCGGATCCACTAGATCCTGAGCCACTAGCTCCAGCACTTCCACCTCCAAATCCTCCTATGTTAAGTACAAGGCCTTTGTTTATTGTGTCGAATGCTCCCATCATCCCACTAAATTGTGTGTCGATAATTTGTGAACTAGTACCACTCCCAATTGTAGTTCCTCCACCACTTCCCAACACACTTCCACAACCAGCCGTATACGTGCATTGTCCAAACATTCCACCAAATACCAGAATAGTGTGCGAAGCCATAGAAGTCCCAAATGAAAAATTGTATGTTCTAGGCACCAATCGGTTGCTTCCACTGATATCAAATGGATCAACTACACTCTTCCCTCATTCGAACAAACCAAATGCCAAGGTCCAGTCGCTAGGTGGGGTCAGATGTGCACCAATGACTCTTCTCTCTCTACACGATGGACTCTCATCAGAAGCCGCAAGGTTTTCTCTTCCACGCTTACCAAGATGGGGTACCACAGACTGTTCAGGTTCGACATCCTCCACGTGAACCTCAACTCCCTTCCACCATGTCTGGCTCCATAACCCACTTGTAACCCTATTGTCTATCGATCTCCTTTTCACGTGCTTCGTTATACTTGAGCCGCCTCTCCTCCCTTTCCTGTTCAGTCGTCAGATCAGCCATCCTTCCCCAACCTGGCTTCCTCACCTAGCACTCAGGGTGGTTTAGCCGGCCATAGGGAATGCCTCTAAACCCATGGTTACCATCAAGATTTTGATTGTAAGGGGAATAGCATGCAAAAATGATCCCCTGGGCTCTCGCAAGAACTCAAACTCTGTAACTTCTGGGTAGGAATACGTGGAAATGACGTATTCCAGAGTGTAGCTAGTCAGTATTCCCTTCCACTAATGGTCTATAGCACGGGTTCCATTTTAGATCAGCATCTTGCAGGTTCTGATATGTTTCTTGGGTCTAAGGGTATGATCTATAATGCCATCCCGATCTAGATGTATAAGTCGAGATCCATTCGAAAAACTCTACTGGGAAACAACAGAAGAAGGTTTCGTACAACTCATGGTAAAGAGTGTCTTCCACCCATCTTCACGTATCAAACCCAGATCCGGTACTAAATATCTGAGCGAATTCATCCTCCATGCTTTTAAACCAATCTTCAACACCTTCAAGGGTTAAGCGTTCCATCATCACTTTTTATAGAGATCATGATATATGCCATGTTCCACTACAACTTTGAAAAGAGGTCCCGCAACAGAACCAAGATGTAGTCACTTTTGCACCCACTTAAGAACAAGGGAACCTCATGCGCACCAGCCTATCACCCAGCGGGCACTGGGCACTCACCCGAGGCACGTGAGAGGGCGCTGAGTCTCTCTTTTATGTGAGTCTAGGGAAGGCATAGCTCATGACTCTGACTTAGTGAATTAACAGACATGAAGAGCTATAGAGCTCAGGATGGCTTCTATACCCCTTCAGTCATAGTAGAACCAAAACGTGCAACAGAAATAATAGAGCTAAGAGTTGTAGATCTACTACTATACTTAACCATTCAAGTAAGATTCATGATTATATACGAGCAGAAGTACAATAGAAGTATGTAGGTAATACAAGGAAAGATTCTTAGCACATTTAACATGGTAACCTTATCACATTCATTCATAGTGTTACTTATAAAAGATTACAGAAGGTAGACCATAGTCATGTGCCATATGTGGATCCATACATGTATTCTCGCAAGACAAAAATTTCACTCCCCATTTCCCCATTACATCCTTACTTGAATTATGTACCCATTTTCATCCCATAGTTCCCGCAGTAATTCTGCAGAGCTCCGCTACCTTATTTTTGTCTCTCTTCCTTCGCCAAGGGCACGCGTATAAATAGGCCTCTGAGCTCTAACAAACTCCTCTGCAGCCTCAGATCTGGCCCCAAGTGTCAAGGTGTGGGTTGCCCCGGGCGCATGCCTCTCTGTGTCATGATTAACCTTTTGGATCTTTCTATCGCAAGGTATATTCCTTCCAGGACACCCTATCGCCAGGCTGGAACCTTATCCAAATGGAACACGTTCTTCATGTGTTCTGTCCCAAAGGCCAAAAATGGCTAAGTCCTGAATTGTTCTTCACACGGCGTGCGCGTCCTGGGTTCTTCAAGAAGCCTTTTGAACTCTGCCTTGCACACCTATATTTTCACACTTTTTCCTGCCATGTGCACCTACACGCCCTTAAGATTTGGGAGCTAGGATAGGGGCCCAACAAGTATGTGAGTTCACGGTATTAGTAATTTGCTAAGATACTTGTGGTAGTACCATAGTATACTACCCGGTGAATCACCTAGGTTTCTATAGGAGATAGTTTCAAATGAAGGTGAAGCCGACCCCAAAAAAATATATATTGTAAATTTTAGGTGAACAAGACACCAACCCGCTTCGAAAAAATCACCTTTTCAAATTTTCCTAAAATGAAATTTTTGCCATATTATGAATATTAACCACTAAAATTATCCCTACCTATATGTTGATTAGCGATGACCTGTACAAGTTAGGCTGGGATGAGGTATTGGGTCATTGTGTACTAGAACATGAGCATACAAATATCATGAAGGAAGCTCATGGTGGTATTGCAGGTGGCCACTATGTAGGTGATACCACTGCTCGTATCTTGGGAAACCAGATCAACGAGATGAAATGCCTCTAAGACCAATTACTAGTGCAAAACCATTTGAAAAATGGGCTATCGATTTTGTGGGTCCTATTTCATAACCATGCACAGGACTGGATCACGCTATATCATTACTTTCATAGACTAATTGACAAGGTGGACAGAAGTAGCGCCTATAAAAGATTGTACAGCGGCTACAACAGATAGGTTTCTATGGGAAAATATTATTACAAGGTATGGATTTCCTTTAAGTTTGACCAATGATAGGGGTAGACATTTTTTTAATGAGACAATCATAATTTTATTAGATGAGTTTATCATTGCACACCATAAGACTAAACACTATCATCCTCAGGAAAATGGAACTACTGAAGATTTCAACAAAATTTTGAGCCAGACATTAACAAAAATCTGTGATGATAAAGTGTCTGTAGTGCTTTGGGCATATCGAACAACATATAAAGTTTGAACAAAGCCACACCATTTCAGTTAGTGTTTGGCATGGAAGCAATTATTCCTATAGAATTCATGCTACCTTCTTTTTTTATTGCGCATGTTAGAGGTCTAGCTGATGAGAAAGCATTAGAAGAATGGATTGAAAATTTAATCAAGTTGGACGAGTGATGAGAAATAGCACATTGGAGCCAAAAACAAGAAAAGGCTAGGTAGAAAGCATGGCATGATAGAAACATCAGGGATAAAAAGTTCATGATTGGATAGATGTTGCTCCTTTACGATTCCATGTTTTTTGTGCCATCTAGGAAAACTAAAGGTACATTGTTTGGGGTCGTATGTTATCACTCACATACTTAAAACAAGTGCTTGTCAATTAGAGGTGCTTGATGGAATACGGTTACCCAGGTACTTCAAATGGAGTAGGCTGAAGCCCTACTATAAATAAGTCTTCTTGGTGTTTCTAATAAGGCCATGTTGCCATTTAGATTAGGTTTTATATCTACATTTCCTTAATGTATTTCCTACTTCGTCACTATGTTTTATCAAGTTAGTTGGTTTTTTTGTGTAATAAGCATGTTTGCGTGCCAGAAGCTAATTATTATTTGAATAATTTTTATGTGTAAAGGACTGCACATACCTTTAGTGTGGGGTGGCTATTGATATCTAGGTACATGACTATTGAAAATAAGTACACATGAAAGGAAAAAATTGCTACGGGTGCTATCCAAGTTGGATAATTGTTAAAAAAAGAGATTTCTTCTGGAAACAAGGACCATAGGTGGAAATAAATGAAGAAACAAGTATAACGCGATGTAAGCAGGGGCCATGGGAACTACTAAGGGAAGGTACAATGGCAAGGTACTCAGGTGCATGAAGGTGTGCTGAAGAGCATTCCAAGGCTAGAAGGTAGGAAGCCACACTAGAAGGTTATATCTTGGGCGCGAAGATGTACCATGTGAAAAAAATGAAGATAGTTGAGTAATGAGAGGATTGTTGGTAGGTGAAGGAGCAATAAATACACTAACTTTTTGAGAATCTATTTAAGGATGGGGCGCAAGTTCATTCTCACCATTGTAATTGTAAAAATTTGAAAATAGCTAAGTGCAGACAAGTCGTGTGAATCGTGTTGAGGTGAAAAGAGTTTGAAATCAGATGTGGTGAGAATATTTGTGTGTAGAAGAAGATTGTGTCCCCATAGGTGGAGGGTTTGAGTGAAGCAGATGCATTAGGAAAGATCTAGGGCACATAATTTCCACTAGGGAATAGATATTTGAACTAGGGTTTTAACTTTCTTATTACAAAAGATAGAAAGGATATATTTTCAAATGGCACTAAGGAAATCACCTGTAGAAGGAGGAAAAGGGAAGAAAAAAGTTGAAGTGGAAGAATAAATTTCTCCTGAATGTAATTTCTTAGAAATGCAGTATCTGGAGGGTGTGATTGAGGGATAAGAATGGGATTCCCACATATGTAAATGTAAGATTGGTGATTACAACCATCACACATCAGATAATAAGAAGGAACTAGATATGTTGTTGAGCACAAAAACAAACAAGCGCACAACGGAAGACATGTCAGTATACGATGATGCTGGAGAGAATTTGCTACGAGCTGCCATACTTTGGAAAATATGAACCATTGTATCGATGGTTGATAAGCAAAGTCATTGAGGACTTCTTCTACTTCGTCGGAAAGAGGGTTAGACTCACAGCTGCCTTAATTTCAACAATGACAGGATTAAGGGCCTCAGGAGCATATCTAGAGAGAGACTTAATAGATAAAGTAGAGATCCTGTAGACAAGGAAGGAGCTATGATATACTAAAGGTCCGCGCGGTATGCATATTGATAAATTAAAGAAGTACCCAATGGTACAGGTAGCTGCATATCTGATAACAAAGTTGAATGACCAAGAAATGTGGTCACAAGTGAATACAATGTGGCTGCATGTTGCAAGGAAAATGTCTCAAGGAGTGATCTATAATATTGTGGGTTACATAGTAGATACAATCATTGTAGAAGAATGTACAGGTGACAGAATTAGTTTTGGTGCTATTTTATTGTCTTTGGTGTTTATGGAGATTAGAGTGCCCAATGGGCCAAAGGAAAAGATTTAGGAGTACCCCACGGAAAATAAATCTCTAGCAGAAAGATTTAATAAGTACTTATGTGGAGGGACCATGAGTGGTCCATTTAAATAGAGGGAAGAGATGTGGTATGATATGATCCATGAGGCATTTGAAGAGGAGTGGCGCATACCCAAGGAGTTACCTTCAGTGGTGGGTAAGGCATTACAGTTTGCGGTCTACCAGCATTTTTGCATCATGTGATTTGTGATGAAGAATGGAACTTGGAGCACTTGGTGCAAAATTCCATATGCCTTCACAACACGCTACTTATAGGCATCATTTCACCGGTTCACATATGCATGCCACCTAAACTTCATCACAAATAAGGTAGATTGTGATTACCACACCCTGAGAAAAACATATGTATATCCAGGACATGTTACCTACATTGAGAGGTTTATCTCAGATGTAATAAACATGAAACTTATAAGTTTGGCAGTCAGAGACGTTGGAGTAGAACTTGTGTATCTTCAACTCAAGCCCAAGTTGGAGAACAACAAATATGTAGAAAATGATTTTGTACTTTTGTGGCCACCCAAGGGTAAGCATACAGTAGAGAATGTGCCAACTACACAGCCTACAGAGACTATAGTGGTGGATGAAGAGGAAGATGAACAAGAAGATAGTGGTGGCCTGGAGCATAGAGGATGAAGGTAGCCTTCAGACAAGGTAGAAATTAAGCATGTGACTACACCACCTCAGGTGCAAGAAGGAGATGATGAGTACCTATATGCACTACAAGGAGAGACTCGTTTCAAAAGGGTATTCAGAAGAACCAGAACCCAAGGTGCTACACCACCGTTAGTGCACAACTCACCATGAATCTCTCCACAAAAGGAGACATATGAGAAAAGAAGAAGAAATTTGAAGCTGACCAAGGAGTCAGAAGAGTCTGAGGAGAGCACGCCTGAGTCTCTGACACATCTAGAGGACATGGAAGAGACAAAGGAAAAAGAAATGAAGGAATGAGGAGAAGGAGTAAAGGATGTAGATGGGACATCACATGAGACTACCCAGGGTATAGCAGAACAAGCTCCAAATATTTATGCTCAAATTCCTAAGGGGCCAATATCAAAGAGGACAAGTGGGGAGTATATTTCATAGGTACTGGGCTGCTCTAAGGACACAAGTAAAATTTTCTGCACCCATTTCCAAAGCGCGGTGGGCCTTAAGGAATTGTATGGATGGGAGTTGATGGGTGAGGACATGGCCACCGTGCCCATAAGGAAACAACTATCTTGGTCAATGCAGACACATATGGACGAACCAGACTTCAATGTTTGTGGAGAGTTCTATGAATCCATAAGATTGTAGAAGACACCTTAGGCCAGACACATAATAGTAAAGCCTATTGTTAGGTTGGATGAACAAGTAAGTAATGCCTTGGTGAAGGTATCAATAGATGTGGCAAGGAGGAATGTGGATAAAGCTACAACTATTAGGGTGCTGGAAGAAGATATTAAGGTCAAAGATGCAGAGATAGCACACCTACAACAAGAGAAGGACTTAGAGTAGAACAAGAACAATTATCTCATCATCATGGTAGAGGAAATTGGAGACCATGTCTTGATAGCAAGAAGCCACGCTTAGAGCCCAAGGTACTAGGAAAACGTTTCCTTTCGGCAATGCATTATGTACAACCCTTGGTGGACTATGGTGCTTGAGGATGGACCTACGTGCACATGCCAGAACCAAAGGATCCTGAGTAGGAAGTAGAGAGAGAAAAGGCTTTGGAGATGAGGAAGATTGCATCTTATGAGGCATTGCTCCAAACCTTGCAGGAGGAGCTGAGGAAAGTGGATCAAGTATTGAATATTTGCACAACTCTAGAAGTGCAGCTATCATAGATAAGGACCATGATATAGGACAATGAAGTCCTAAAAGTGATGAAGGATGAAACACTTGGGATCATGCAGAGAGGTTAGAATTGGTAAAAAAAAAGCTTAAGGCCCTTAACAGCATCACAAGAACCACATAAGGAAAGGATAGATGAGCTTGGGGGAACTCATTATAGTGCAGAAGATGGATCTGCTATAAGGAAGAATGTCTGCAATGTCCAACATTGTTCTAGTTTTGTAGAATGAAAAGGGATGATATTGACCCAAGATGAGCTGGAGTCTATTGCAGTAGATATTCCAGAAAAATAGAAGGCCACACTCAAGTGAATGGATAAGACATTAGAGGCTGAAATAAAGGAAGAATATCCAAAACTTGATTCTTCCAGTTGAAGCAGAGGATACTGCAGAGTAAATCATTCTTTTATTATATAAAATTATTTACTATCTTCCCATTTATATTCTTTCTTATTCTTTGACCATTCAAGAGGTAACCATTACCGGGGCAGTAATGCAGTTAGTGTGAGGTAATGTTGAGTAGAAAATGTTTAACACTTAGCAGAAGGCATATAGAATATTTGCGTAGAATAGAAGAGTACATTTAAAGGCAAGGGGGGATTGGAGAGGAATCACACTCGGAGGACAGAGACAGATTCGAGACTTAGCCATTTTCATGAAAATGATCTATTTTTGGAAAATGGCATGTGGAGCACATAAACTAGGAAAATACTTACACGAAACACATCGGCTATTTTTAGAAGAGCAGGCTATGGAAGCGCTTTGCATGGATGTATAGCTAAAGAATAGAATTACTGACTGATAGTTAACTAGGAGAGATCTATTGTTAGCGCACTTGCATGTGTGGCTGTAATTGTAAAGGCACATGGTTATTTTTAGCATGTGACCTATTTTGGGAATAGATAAGCGGTGAAGGGAAAGTCCCCACCCTTATAAATATGTAGTGAATTGCATAGTATAGGTGTGTGAGATATAGTATGTAAGAACTGGATTACTGTGAGATTATGCTATGTCAGAATCTGTTACACGCATGAGAATGATATGGTATCTATTATTGTAAGGAATCTTCTGTGTATTCCTATGTTTTTATATAATGGAGTGTATTGGCTGAAATCAGAGTATTAATCCTAAGTATAATTGGTTCTTGCATGCTTGATTTCATCATGATTATCATTTAGTTTGTTGTTCTCTAGATACTAGATCTGAACATGCACTATAGAATGATGTATTAATTATGGATCTGAATGTAGTCTTCACCATGCTAACATCTTGCAACAAAAAACCTAAAGAGGGGCCTGGTACCTTTGTACGCTTCAGGTGAGTGCTCAGTCTAGGCTAAGTGATGTGCCAATGCATCTGGGATTTTACTAGTAAATTCTAGGCTGCATCAGCCACCATGAACTCTAACAACAAAATATTGACTTTTTCATTCAAAAAGTGTGTACCTCTCTCACTAGTCAATCTCAAAGGACATCCATACCTTCTTATTATGTTATCCCATATAAATCTATCAGTTTTTTTTGTCATGCAATCCCTTGTAGGTGATGCCTTCGCCTACCTTGTTAAGTAATCAGTGCAAGTGACGATATAACATGAACCAGTCCTTTGCGATAGGTGAAATTAGTCCTAAAAAATCAATTGCCCATTTTTCAAATGGTTCTTCACTCGTTATGGGTCTCAAGGTAATTTCATCTCTCCTTCTTGGATTTCCAAGGCATTGGAAATGGTCACGGGCCTTGCAAAACTCAATGCAATCTTGGTAGATACTTTATGACCAAATCCCTGTGAGTAGAATTTTTTACGTGATGGAATTTCCTATATAGTGCCCTCCTGCAATCCCAACATGTGCTTCCTCCATGATTGAAATGCACTCATGTTCTAACACAGATCGGCGTAGAACGTTATCACGGCCTAAATTATATAAGTCCCCACCAATTAACATGTAGGACGCAGCACGTATAGCTAACTGCTTCTTTTCAAAAGTTTTCATTCCTTCCGGTGCCATACCTGTTTTAAGAAACATTGCAATATCTTCTAACTCTAAGGGCATGTGCCTCAACCTAAATAGTTGCATGTCTAGCATAGTATCCGCAATGCTCTGCATGTCCTCTCTTGATTCAATTCTTGATAAATGATTAGGTCCTGAATTACTCTTTCCTAGTTTCACCACGACTTAAAACTCAAATTCTTGAAATAATAGGACCCAATGGCATATGCGCCTTTGTAAAACGGGCTTGTTCACCAAGTACTTCAATGCCATGTGGTCTGTATAGAATATGAAGGGTGTTGCCAGCACATACTTCCTGAATTTTTGTAGCACATAGATCATTGACATTGCTTCGTGCTCAGTAGTGGTATAATTTTGTTATGCTGGTGTCAACTTCCTACTGGAAAAACACAAGGGATGATCAAAAATCCCCTCACCAGGTTGTGTTATTATTTCTCCAATGTTTTTCCCTAAGAAATTAACATGCACATGAAAAGGCTTATCCCAAAAAGGAAAGCATAATATGGGTGTAGTGACAAGCCTATCTTTCAAAGTTTCAAACATCATTTGTTGCACCTCTCCCCATTGGAATGCACTCTTGTGTTTCAGTAACTCCTCCAAGGGTGCGGTGATCTTAGCATACCCCTTAATGAATTTTTGGTAGTACCATGTATGCCTAAGGAATCCTTGCACTGTGCTTTGACTAGTAGGTTCTCCCAATCCTACAATAACAACAAATTTGGTGGGATCCACTACTAAACCTTCCTTATATACGATATGCCCCAACAGGTTCCCAAATAGAGTAGAAAAAAACACATTTCTTAATGTTGAGGGATATCCTCAACTGTCGACATCTTTCAAACATAAGTCTCAAATTCTCACAATGGTCCTTCACTATTCCATACACTATCTATTCATCAACGTAGACTTGAAGAAACTTATGGATAAAGTCCTGAAATGCTTGTACCATGATACGCGAGAACACAATAGGCACATTCTTCAGTCCAAAAGGCATGACCGTGTATGAAAAGCTTCCCCATTTAGTGGTAAAAATTTTCTTTTCTTGGTCTTTTTTTACAATCCTAACTTGATGGTACTCTAAAAATCCATCTGTGAAGGAATAGACCTCGCACCTAACTGCTCCTTCTAGGATATCCTTAGTGAAAGGGTTTGGAAAATGGTTGATGAAACATAATGCATTCAAGTCCTTATAATCCACACATATCCTTATCCTTCCATGCTTCTTAATACTTATGACCATTGGAATTATCCATTCTGACTTCTCAATGACCTCAATGATGCATGATGTTATCATCTTGTCTATCTCCTCCTTAACTTTGACTCAAAGATTTGGGTTCATTCGATAAGGCCTCTTCTAAATTCCTCACACACCTTCCTTTAACTTGATCTTCATTTCTCCCAAGGAGTGGTGAACTCCTTTAAGATCATGGTACCCACATGGGAACAAATCCTAAAACTCGTGCAACAGATCAATGATATTTGAAACCTCCTATGACCAATAGTCTCCAATTGTGGCTTCCTTTGTTTCATCCTCTGAACTAATGTTAACCTTCTTTGTTTTCAAAGGTTCATGGTATGCGCGCTCTTGTTCATAAACACTATCCCTTACTTCATGTGTTCCTTCAGAATGGTTAACATCTAGACTTTCCACTTCTTTGACATCTATCACATAGACTATCTTTCCTCTTTCTTTCTTTATGCACGTTTTCTCAAGTCACATCTCTTTTTATTCATCTTCATCAAATTGTGTCTCAAAACAAGGTTCTCCTAATAACTCTAGTATTCTATCTTCTGCCATAACATTGTATCCCATTGCAAGGCACTAGAAAACTTATAGCACCTTATCCACAGATGTTTTTGTACTCTGATACTCGAAAGATTAAACGAGATCAGCCGCTAACTCTTGCCAATTCCCTGTCTGTCAGCATGTCTCTGAGTGAATTTTCCATGCACATGCGCAACCTTGTAAGGTGGAATATAGCTTATGCACCCATAAAGGTGGAAAGGCCTCCTCACCTCCCATCCATGCTATCTCACATGTTTGGATATGAAATGAGGAGGGTTCCTTTCCATGGTAGTCTTGTATTACAGTGGGTGTATTGCTTCAGGAAAACCTAACAGAGAACATGATTCTCACTTCATATCACTCTAGAAGGTTATCATGATGTGTTGCCCACCAGCGTACTGCAGTCCTAAGCAAGTTATAATTGAGCATCCTTCTTATTTTGGCATCATTTTTCCACTGGGTCTCCATTTCTCACAAGAAAATTTTGAGATAGGCTCCTCCAAAATAAATTGGCAACTTCTTTCCCCCAAGGCACCTGACTGAGTGCAAATTTTTTAATCTTGTCACAACACCCCTTAACTATCACCCAATTAAATCATAAGTTTTGTGTGCCCAATTATCACATGTTACACTACTCATATCAGTCAGGGATTCAACGTCTTAAAATTGTATAAATCCCTTCGTAGGGTTAATCACCTCAGGGTCTCTGATAGAGTGCACATAGATCCTGTTAAGAACTTCTTCTCCCAAGGGCTCGTTATAAGGTGTAGACTTTCCATCTATTAAAGGAATGTTGACTATTCTTTCTTGTTATTGAAGCTTATATACCCCTTGTTGAACCATAGGTCGGAATTATTCTTAAAACACCAGGGGCGCCCAAGTAATGCTTGAAATTTTTCTGCCTCAATGAGCACCAAAAATTTGAAATCTCCAATGAACTTCACCCCTTGGATAGTGATAACAGCATCCTTCAAGACACCAATGGCCATTTCCTTTGTCTTGTTTGCCATGTACAACACTTTTGAATATGGCTTTAATGGGGGCCTTCCCATTTGATGCCACACATCCAAAGTGAGAACATTGACCTTCACTCCCATGTTAATTAAAATATTTCTCAAAATCCACCCATCTACAACAACATTTAATGTAATCTCCTTATAATAATCAAGGCTGCGAGGAGGAAGGCTAGCATGTAGAACCTACCTCTCGCACTCTGCTCCAATGCATTATACCTTTTCCCATAGCCACTCTTCTAGAAAGTGAATGATATTATCTTGCCTTAACATCTTAAACATCTCCCTGACCTCATCCATATCCTTCTGTGGAGCCTCAACACTCTTCCTTTACTCTATCTATCTTAATTACTCCTTCAGACACTAGATCTCTCCTTGTAGGATTCTAAACACATCCATGGTATCTTGATACACTTTTTTCTAAAGAGTAGGGTCCAGATACTTCCCATGTATCACTTCCTCCCTAATAACTAGTGGTATCTACCTTGGTACCTCCCTGGTGCGCATAGCCTCTGCTAATGGTGTCACCAGCACAGGTTCTAGTTTTGACTTGTGCACCACCCTTGGCATCCATTGTGAATTGGCCTTCTTTATACTTAGCATCCCAGTGTTTTTGTCTTTCTAGTGATGTTGGCTCATGTGCTCAAATAGCCCTAAGTACTCTTCATACTTATTCTTCTTTCCACACCACGAGAATTATAGCAGATTAGGTAATCCATGCTTATAATGTTTTGTAGATCCACATTTATAACATGTTCCATGTGGGAACTCAATTCTTCCTTATCCATGGTTACTACGACCATGAAATCCTCCTCAGAATCTTCTTCCATGGGCTCCTCCATCTACGTGTCCTTCATAGTGACAACCATCATCCTTAGAACTGCTTGCAAGGCTGGTCTAGCGTACACTAATATCAATGGCATCATGTATCTAGTCAATCAGTCTATAATCCTTGGTGTCATGAGTAGTAGAGGTTAAAATTTTGCAATAAAAAGACACATTTTTATAGATCACGCACTGCAAAAGTGGGAATATACTTGCATCATGATCTTTGTGGAAAATTTCACAGCCCACCATCCTTGCGCGTACCAATCTCTTAGGGAAACTTTCCTTCACATACCCCTCTACTTAAAAATATATTCACCATAGGCCACTACGAGTCTCATTTGCTAAGTTTGCAGATAAATTCTCCAACTACTTGGCCATTGTAGCAATATGAGCCTCAAGAAAAGGGCTAACACTGGTATCCATTCTTCCAATAACCTCAGCAAGAATGGTAGCCTCCAAGGTCTCACGTGGGTCTTTGAAATTCTTGTGCGACAGTGCTCTTCTAAATGGTGTTATCAACCCTCCAACAAACCACTAAGCATTCTGATAAGGATGAATATCATAAGATAGCTTTGACATGAGAGTTTTGAAATGTGTGTCATATTCCCACACACTCTCTATCATTCCTTATTGGATATCCTTCAGAGAGTTGATGCTATTTTATTCAAACTCAGGATATGAAATTATGCTAGGAAGGTGTTCTTCATCGTAGTGTAATCTACCACCATCTGATGGGGGTCATATTTTTTGTACCAATTATGCACACATACTTGTAATTTCATTACAAATTGACTTGCATTTTGCTCTGAGGTAGTGATCCCCTTCGCGCGCCATAGTATCTCACACTTGTGTACATACTCTGCAACATCCTCAATGCCCTTGTAATATAGCAGGTGTAAAGACATATCAAAAAATATTTTCTGAGGTGGTTGAGGCTCTTTCCCACCTAGTCCAGAACCTTGATTCCCTCCGATGTTACCTCCACCACCAAATCCACTAGATCTGCCAGTTCATGTTCCTCCTAACCCACCAAATCCACCTCCTTTAGCCAAAGGACCTGAAGTGGCCACGCCTAGTGTTCCTAATGTCTCACTGAACTGTGTGCCAATGTTTTATGATATTGCACTACTACCATATGTGTGTCCTGCACCACTCCCAGATGTAATACCCAAAATTTGCGTACCTATAATTTTCCCAAACATTGTTCCTAGTAGAATTCCTCTAAAAATAGGAAATGATTTTGTGCCCATAGATGTTCCAAATGAGAAGTTATATCTCCTAGGTGCAGATCGGTCACTCCCACCAATACCAACTGGATTAGTAACGTTTATCCCTTGACTTGGAAAAATAAGCACTAGGGGTTGGTCACTAGGTGGGTTTAGATGCATGCCAATGAATCTTCTTTCTCAAAGTGACGAACTTGCATCAAAAGCTGAAGGGTTCTCTCTCTTGTCCTTGTCAAAATGGGGTAGCACATACTACTCAGGCTCCATGTCCTATGTGTGAACCTCAATTCCTTCCTGCAACATCTACCTCCGTAAATCCATCACTCCCACAACGTTGTGTTGTCTAGTCATCTCCCTTTCATGTTCTTCACTATACTTGAGTCATCTCTCTTTCCTCTCCTTTTCAGCCGCAATTTCTGCCATCTTCCTCCACCCTAGCTTCCTTAACCAATGCTCAGAAGAATCTTAGCCATCCATAGGAAATGCTTCCAAATTCAAGGTACTGATCATGATCTTCATAGGTAAAAGGATAGTATGAAAAAATGATCCTCTAGGATCCCTTAAGAACTCAAACTCAGACACCTCCAGAAAAGAATACATATAAATAACATATTCCAGGGTATAAGTGGTCAGAACTCTTTTCCATCAATGATCAACAACACACGTCCAAGCCAGATCAGCATCTTGCAGCCTCTAATATTCCTCTTAGGTCCACATGTGTGATCTATAGTAGCAGCTTGATCTAGATGCATACGTTGAGATCCATTCATACAACTCTACTAGAAAATAGCAAAAGAAGGTCACATACATCTCATGATACAAGTGCTCTTCTACCCATTTGCGCACATCAAACTCAGGTCCACTACTAAATATTTGAGCAAACTCATCCTTCATGCTTTTAAACCATGCTTCGACACTTTCCAAGGTTAAGCTCTCTGTCAGCACATATCATTCTCACAACAACTTTGAAAAGAGGTTCCAGCAACGAAACCAAGATGTAGTCATTTTTATGTATCTTCAAGACATCCTTATAATCCCATGGGCACTAACCTATCACCCAATGGGAGCTGGGTGCTCACCCGAGGCACACGCGGGTTTTGAGACCCTCCTTTATGCGAGCATTGTGAGAAGATATTTCCATTGACAAAAAATTAGATGCAGAAAGGTAAATGGTCATGCATTCATTCTGAGAGCATAGGATGAGTTATTACACCAGCATACCCATTCAGATAACAAGAGAAACATCATACAGAGAGTAGATCTTATTCATAACCTAAAGAAAGGATACTAGCGTTTTCACACTTGAATAACATATTCAGAACAAAGATATATATATATATATATTTATTGATCATAGTTCTAATAACCACATTACATTCAGAAGGGTCGTAATAGACCAAACGTATCAAGACAGACACGACTCATGTATTAGAGGCCCTAGCTATGCTTCTCCATATTACATAAATTTCCCGAGACCCATATCTCTAGACATGATATCATTCCTATAGTCCTCTAATGATAACCCTAGCCCTTAGAACCTCCTACTCTTTTCGACAGAGCTTTTCCTTTCATACTCTCTATTATGATCCTAATGCTTCCTCTCATCAACCGGTCTATCACACCATCTCTTGGTTTCTCACCCATGGTCATGATCCCCAAAATGCCCTCTTCTACCTGAGAAACTCTATAAATAGGTTTAGCACCCACCGCCATGCCTTTTTAAAGGAGCATATCAGATGTCAAGTGTCCATGTGGTCCTTCAATGGAGCATGCTTATTTTGATCCGAGCTCTCCACTTTTTGTAATGATGTCTTCTTTGGAATAATCCATGCATGGAATATTCTTTCCTTAACCACCAAGCTTCCAGGCTAGCACCTTATCCATTCAGCATGCCTAGTCGGGTCACGTTTTTCCTTAGTGCGTCTTGGGATACTGAATATGGCTAAGTCCAGTGATCCTTTGTTCTACCTTGCGCACGTGTCATGGTTTCTACTAAACCCTTCAAAAACCCTTGTCCTACGCGCTTTTAGCCCGCGCACCCTTATTTTTTTGGTCCCACACGCGCATGCACCTTTTGGTACATAGCCAATATTTTGAGGCCCAACAGAAGCATCATTTTGTGGTTATCTTATCCCTTAACATGTTTATGTTCTTCCTCATTACATCCCTTTTACATTCTATGCTTATTGTGTCACTTTAAATTCCTTGCAGCTCATTTTTCTTATTGTGTTTCATGAAACCGATGGTGTAAATGTGTTTTGGTTTGTGCTACATGTGCCTAGCCTCCCCTCATGCTTTCTCCATTGTTTTCACTTATAAAATATAGTGTTGATCCCAATTTTATGGTGTCATTGTCTCCCTTAATTTAGTTTTCCCTTTCTTCATATCCTTTTATCCCTAGTCCCTTGGATTCCTTAGCTTAGATTTCCATTTCAGCATTAGGAGTAGTAGTAGTAGTAGTAGAAATATGTAGAGGAACTGGCCTTCTCCGGAGATCTGTCTCAAGTGCATAAGGTCCTATAACTTGGATATGGTTCTATTGTTGTTTCAAACAAATCAGATATTCGTGGGCTAAGATACGGGTACAAGTTTGACAACCAACAGTTTCTAGCACTCCCAATGGGATAAACATTGAAATCATAGATTTCAGCATTGCTAATTTTGGTGTGTAACTTAGTAATTTTCAGCCTTTGAAAGCTCATTTCAACACATATGGTGACTCCCATTACTCATATATACTATTTAACAGCTATAAGTGCCTTTTATGAGAATATTGCAGACAAGACAAAGTGTTGTAGCCAAAGGATCCTTTGAGTACCTCTAGCTTTAACCAAGAAGCACACGCAACAGAGCTCTCATGTGCACATTCCCATCTCTAGCACGTCATGCACATTTTATTCCTCCTCAAAAAAAAATTATGCAGGCTATCATAGTGTTACAACCACCTCCTCCTCTGAGGAACTTTGCTAGCTTCACTGGTGGAATACCTCTTAATATTAATGCACAACATGATATTCCAGCAACCACACTCAAGAGCATTCTAAACTTCACTGGTGAAAATCAAGTTAGCCATGTTGAATATATCCAAGATGTAGAAAATGTCTACTCTATCTATTTGATCATGCATGATGATGTAGTAATCAAGCTACTTGCAGCTTCATTCAAAGGTAAAACGCTCCAAGGTATTGTGGCCTGAGACTTGCATCCATTGCTACTTGGGATGATCTTGGAACAACTATATGTAATTACTTTCAAGATAAGTTAGATCACCTATCTTTGGTGGAAAAAATGACTACAACAAAGAGGTTTCCCAATGAGTAGATGATTTATTTCATCATTTGATTCTAGAAGACTTAGAATGGAGTCCCTCAAGTGGTAAAGCCTACATCCCATCATGTTTTCATGTATTATTTAAGGGCTTTGAATAGTGATATCTCAGTCATGATTTGATCTATAGGTAGAAGAACTTTACCCGCTGCATAAAACATTGCAACAAGGGAAGAGAATAGCCTCATCAAGATGGGAAAGTTGGCTCCTAGACCTCGCGTGCCCTTGCTTCCTAAGATGTCTCCAGTGTCCTATCCTTTTATTACCTCAGTCCTAGTACAAAGTGTGCAACCTATGGGATACATATCCCTTTCTCCCACGTAGAAGAAAAAATATGATGAAATGAAAGTTTGGATCAGAAACTTTTCTAATAAATTTATATCTTTGGAGAAGTAGTAGATGTAAGCCTTTAAGAATAGTTCTAATCAGGAGCATAATCAAAATAGTCAGCTCTGGTGGGGTCAATACGCAAATCAAAGATATGGACAGAATCAACACAATGATGGATTTCATGCTAATGCACATTTTCCTTTGCAAGTTATTACTCCAGCACAACGTCTTCCTGTTAGGAAATAAGAGATAACATATGCGGAATAATCCCTTATAAAATCGCAACAATAGAAACTAATATGCAGAAAATATTACAGATCTCAAATAAAAGTGTAGAATAAATAACACAACACAGAGAGACAATATTTAACGTGGTTCACCCAATTTGGGGCTGCGTGTCCACCAAGAATCACTTGCTCAGATTTTATTACAAGCCTCCACTCTCTCAATACAATACCCAGATCCGTTTGGAGCTATGCTCAACAAACTCTACAGAATTCACACCCGAATTCAAAAACACATCTGTAATACATTTTCTTGTACATCTATCATATGCATAAGACCATATAAATAGACAACAGCTTAAGCAGTTTGATACAAAACCGTGGGGTATCAAAACCAAGGGCAAAAACCTATGGGTATCAAAACAATGGGTTAAAGACTGAAAAAAACCATGGGCCCAAAAAATAGCCCATAACCGTTACCCATTACCCATGGGTTAATAAACCACCCATGAAAATTTTCTTCGGAGCCTTCACCCCCCGAACCCCCTGACCCGCTCACCGGGCGAGCGAGACCACCGTAAAAATACCCGAGTGTAAAACATAGAAGGTGTACCACATTCTAACATGCAAATAAGCTCCACAAACATAACAATCTCCCACTTGGAGACTAATTTCCACTGAGAAAGCTTCTTAACCCTTCACTGTCATCCACGAAGGCCAACCAAAGCTGAACATAGCTTTAGTTTATCCCTTGTGACCACCTTGGTCATCATGTCTGCAGGATTCTGCCTGGTATGAATCTTCTCCAACTTCAATTTATCTTCCTCCAAAGCTGTCCTGATGAAGTGATATCTCAACTGTATATGCTTCATCCTGGAGTGGAAAGAAGAGTTCTTAGCTAGGTGTATAGCACTCTGACTATCACTATGCAGCTTACATTCCTCCTGCTTATGCCCCAACTCCTCAAGCAATTGTTGTAACCAAATCATCTCTTTGCTTGCCTCTATGGTAGCAACATACTTAGCCTCCGTGGTTGATAAAGCCACCAGCTTCTGTAGTCGTGAAATCCATCTCACCGCTGTCCCACCTACAATGTAAATATAACCTATCATGCTCCTCCTTGCTGTCAACATCTCCAGCCATGTCTAAATCTACATAACCACGTAAAGTGGTATCTAATCCACTATAGCACAAAACTATCCCCATGGTCCCTCTCAAATACCGAAGGATCCACTTTACTGCTTGCCAATGCTCTTTACCTGGATCACTCATAAATCTACTCACAGCTCCCACTGCATGGGAAATATCAGGCCTAGTGCACACCATAGCATACATCAAACTACCAACTGTTGATGAGTAAGGTACCTTGGACATTTGGTTTCTTTCCTGCTCTCTCATGGGACACTGCTCCTTTGATAACTTGAAGTGGCCTGCCAAAGGAGTCCCAACCGGTTTAGCATCCTGCATATTAAACCTCTCCAAGACCTTCTTAATGTACTCTTCATGAGATAAATTCAGCTTTCGTTCCTTTCTATCCCGAGATATCCTCATACCAAGGATTTTTTTGGCTGCACCCAAATCCTTCATAGAAAATGATTCAGTTAGCTGCTTCTTGAGTACTTTTATATCCTGCATGTTTTTACCTACAGCCAACATGTCATCAACATACAAACATAGGATAATATAACTTCCATCCTCAAATTTCTTTGTATACACACAAATGGTCAGAACTGGCATCTGATATAACCTTGCTCCATCATGAAGCTATCAAACTTCTTTATACCATTGACGTGGAGCTTGTTTCAGGCCATACAAGCTTTTCTTCAGTTTGTAAACCATCTCCTCTTTACCTTTGACGTCATAGCCCCTCTGGTTGCTGCATATATAGTTCCTCCTCCAAATCACCATGGAGAAATGTAGTCTTTACATATAACTATTATAAGTGCAAGTCTTCTACTGCCACTATTCCAAGAACAGTTCTAATAGAAGTCATTTTTACTACAGGAGAAAATATCTCATCAAAATCTATACCTTGTTTCTGTGCAAACCCCTTGACCACCAACCGGGCCTTATATCTTTTCTTTCCTCCTTCTTCATCTTTAACTCTATACACCCACTTGTTCTGCAATGCTCTTTTTCCTTCCGGTAGCTTCACCAAATCCCAATTCTAGTTCTCCATGAGAGACTTATGCTCCTCATCCATGGCTTGCTCCCACTTCTTGCTAGCATCTACCTGTATTTCTTCATCAAAGCTCTATGGCTCTCCACTATCAGTGAGTAATAAATAATAAAGAGAAGGAGAAAACCGTTCAGGTTCTTTTCTTACCCTAGAAGACCTCCTCACTGTAGGAGTTTGGGGTTCCTGTTGAGTCGGTTCTTGAACTAATTCATGGGTCATAGTCCCATCCGGAAGATCCTCTGCCACTGGCATATTCTTTCTTGGATTCTTCCATGTTTTCCTGCAACTGTTGCTTATACATGACTTTCTCATTAAAGACCACATCCCTAGACCAAATGATTTTCTTGTCCTTAATACTCCAACATTTAAACCCAAAGTCATCACCACCATAACCAATGAAAGTACATTTTTCTAATTTAGCCTCTAGCTTGGTCCTATCATCCTTGTCTATATGAAACAAACACTTCACATCCAAAGACTCTAAGAAATGAATAATCAACTTTCTTACCATACCATGCCTCCTCAAGTATGCCTCCATCCAAGGCACTTGAGGGTCCTCTGTTTATCAAGTACACAGCTGTGCTCACCGCTTCTGCCTAAAAAGAAAGAGGCAGTCTTGCATGTAACCTCATGCTCCTAGCATGTTCCATTATTGTTTTCTTCATCCTTTCTGGTACCCCATTCTGCTGTGGAGTTCCTGGAACCATCTTTTTCCTGCGGATTCCATTCTTAGAACAGTAATCATTAAATTCATTGTTGCAATACTCCCCTCCATTATCTGACCTAAGACATTTTAGCTTAAGACCTGTTTCATTTTCTACCAAGGCTTTCCATTTAACAAAAGTGTCAAATACATCAGATTTGTTTCTAATACAATAAACTCAAACTTTCCTTGTTGCATCATGAATAAAAGTAACATAATAACCTTGAACCCCCAAAGAGATGATACCTGAGCCGGCCCCCCACACATCAGAATGTACCAGCTCTAACTTACTCTCTTTCTTCATAGGTCCAACCTTGAGAAACCTTACTTGCTTCTGTTTCCCATATATGCAGTTCTCACAGAAATCCAAACCTGTTTCTGTATATCTAGGCAAATTCTTCTTTATGATGTTCATGCCCTTATGGCTCATATGACCGAGCCTATAGTGCCATAATGTTTGTATCTGCATATGAAGCCACAATATTACAATCATTAGTACTATCAGTGGTTAAATACACAGGTTCCAACCTTCTTACCTCTTGCCACCACAAGAGCACACTTGGTAACCTTCCAAGAGTTAGCTATAAATATCACAGTACAACCATCACTTCCCAATTACAATGTCGTTATCAAATTTCTCCTTAGTGGAGGCACATGTCTAACATCCTTCAATAGCCATGTATTCCCATTCTGCATCTTAACCTGAATAGAACCTTTTCCAACTATACTGCAAGGCTCATCATCACCAAGAAAAACATGCCCAAAATCCCCTTGAACATAATCAACAAAATAATGCCTATGTGGAGTAGCATGAAAAGAAGCCCCTGAATCTAAAACCCAAGATTCAGTAATATTATGCAAAGAAAGAATCAAAGCATCCTGACATACATTACCCGATGCCACATTTTCCTCCTTGTTTTCTTCCTATTGTTTCTTCTTATCCCGAGGCTCCTCAACATTCCTTATTTGCATGCCCAAGCTTTCCACAATTCCAGCATACAATCTTGTTCTTGGATTTTGACCTTGCCCGATCTTTTAATTTTCCATGGTTTCCTCTATTCTTCTATCTCCCTCTAGTTTCCACTGTCAAAGCATTTCCTGAAGTAGAAGATTCCTAGAGCTTTTTTTTCACATTTCCTCGCTTAGAATCACCCCTACAACATCATCAAACTTCAACTTCGAGTTAGCTGGAACCTGGGTTACTTACCGCCATTACCAGGCTATTCCAACTCTCAGGTAAAAGAGCACAAAATTAATAAAGCCCTAACTTATTCATCAAATTTTATTATAACCAAAGCTAGCATATTCACAACCATATTAAAATCATTTAAATGATCTGCTATTGAACTATTCTCAGACATCTTCATATTAAACAACTTTTTCATTAAAAATATATTGTTAGAGGCAGAGGGTTTTTCATACAACCTTCCCCTAATGCATCCATTAGATCTTTTGTAGTCTTTTCTTTTGAAACATTAAATAATACCAAATATGCAAGACACAACAGGATTGTTCCAAGTTTCCTCCTATCCAGCAAATCCCATTCCGCATCTGTCATACTTGAGGGTTTGTTCACCCTTCTCAAACAACGGAGTATAAAGATCCTTTTTATAAAGGTAATCTTCCATTTGTATCTTCCAAAGACTTAAATTCTACCCATTGAATTTATCAACCCTAGATCTTCCTTCATCTGCCATAGCTCCCACTCAAGCTAAAAAATTTCCCTGCGATTCAACACTTCAGCAAACCAAACTAGGCTCTGATACCAAATTGTTAGGAAATAAGAGATAAAATATGTGGAATAATCCCTTACAGAATCGCAACAATAGAAACTAATATGCAGAAAATATTACAGATCTCAAATAAAAGTGCAGAATAAATAACACAACACAGAGAGACAATATTTAACGTGGTTCACCCAATTTGAGCTACCTCCACCAAGAATCACTTGCTCAGATTTTATTACAAGCCTCCACTCTCTCAATACAATACCTAGATCCGTTTGGAGCTATGCTCAACAAACTCTACAGAATTCACACCCGAATTCAAAACACATCTGTAATACATTTGCTTGTACATATATCATATGCATAAGACCATATAAATAGACAACTACTTAAGCAGTTTGATACAAAACCGTGGGTATTAAAACCAAGGGCAAAAACCATGGGTATCAAAACAATGGGTAAAAGACTGAAAAAAACCATGGGCCCAAAAAACAGCCCATAACGGTTACCCATTACCCATGGGTTAATAAACCACCCATGAAAATTTGCTTCGGGGGGATTCGCCCCCGAACCCCCCTGACCCGCTCACCGGCGAGCAGGACCGCCGTAAAAATACCCGAGTGTAACACATAGAAGGTGTACCACATTCTAACATGCAAATAGGCTCCACAAACATAACACTTCCAGCATCCAGCACAAGTCAAGCACTTGTTCCAATTCAGAACAACATGGTGCAAGAGTCGGAATGGTGCTTTCCTTGCAACATGACTCATTGTAAATATCACTATAGCAATGTTACACATGCACAGGCCTACATGATTCGTGTTAATTCTAACTATGAACCAACCATAAGCACAAGCGAGCCTAAGAACTAATAAAATATAGATGCTCCTCCTAAATCCAACCTAATATTATTTGGTGCTGAGGACTTTTTTTGCAATTAATCAACTTACAGATGATACAAACAAACCGTGTGCCCAGGTTTCAGACAACACAAGATACAAAAAGAGAATTCTCGATTCTAGCGTGTAGGTATTAATCCTGAAAACACATGCTGATCCTAAAAATAAAAGGGATGTAGCCAAGGAATCTAGCAGTAAAAGTGCACAGGTTCCTACAAGATAAGCTCCACGTAATTCTCCTTCTAAAGCAGTGTACGTCCCTCTTTTGTTAGGTCAAACCTCTATGCAAGTTAAGGTTCCTATTTCTACACCCAAACAAAAGAAAAAATATTTTGTTTTTCCCTAGATGCAAAAGTTAATGGGCCTTGCATTTAACATTATGGACTAGATGAAAAATACAAACATGAATTTCACAATGTGGGAAGCCCTGGCTATTCCATCTCAATGTGACCTATTACATGAATCTCTGGCACAATTTCCATACGTAGAACCAATTGTTCACAAACTATGCTTGATGTTAATATCTTCCAAGAAGAGGAGAAAAAATTAAGTTTTTCAAAACCCTACCCTTATATATTTCCTTAATCATAGGCAAACATCTTGTTCATAATTGTATGATTGACTCAAGCGTTATTACCTCTATCATGCCTTAGAAAAATTGTTGATGTATTAGGTCTTAAGTATAGCCCCTTGACAAAAGGAGTATTACATCTTGATGGCTCAATTTTCACCACATTGGGAATTATCAATATCCTTGATATAACCCTCCATGAATGTCCAAGTCTGATAATAAGTCAATATTTGTCAATCATTGATCTTCCCCCTCTATTTTCCTTATGTTTGTCAAGATATTTTACTGCTAAATTGGGTGGTTAGATATGTTATAACTTGACCCAAATGTTACTCAAGACAAGGTATGGTACCCAGTTTACCATACAATCTAAGCCAATATTTTATTATCACATGGATTCATATTACCCATCTCCTCTCTAAGCTAATTACCTAGTTCAAGAAGAACAATTTTCAATCTTTGAAGAGCAGCCTCTTGTGCCTCCTATACTTGATCTAGTGCTAGATGAATGGGTGGAGAGGCATCACAAGGTTGACCCATATGTTAAAGAGATGAAATATTATGAAATTAGGCTTGGTACATATTGGATCCTTGAAGAATAAGTTGTGTTGCGGCATGCGCTAAAACAAAGTGAAGAAAATTCCAGTCTATAGAAGTTATACTTCGATGGATCTAGAAGCAAAAATGGCATGGGAGCAGGAGTTGTTCTCATTTCTACTAAGGATGAGAAATAGGTTTCAATTTGCATGCTCCAACAATGTATCATAATATGAGGCACTGGTGCATAATTTTCTTATTTCTAAAAAGAAAAATATCAAGGCACTGTAGATTTTTGGGAATACAAAATTGGTCATCCACCAGATTACAAAACAAGTGTGTTGCAAAGAATAAGATCCTTAAAGCTTATAAACATAGAGTCTAAAATCTCTATGATAGATTTGATGCTCTGAATCTATAGGTGGTGCCATGCAAGATGAATAAAGAAGTAGATCAGATGTCCTTTCTTGGCTCACAGTTCTCCCCTACCAAATAATTTATCAAAGGCAATACACAACACATCAAAATGGTGATCAGGCCATCTATTCTCGACAAAACTAGTTGGAAAGTATTTGAAAGTGACACGCATATCATCCAGTTCATCTAGAATTAAGTTGAGTTCTCTTCAAGTATGCAAGTTGACTTTCATAACAGCTATGGTGACCAAGTCCTATAGCTAAAGACAAACAAGTTTCCTAAAGGGTTTTTCATCGTAAAGAAAATGTTTAGCCCTGATGATGATTTCAAGGGTGAAGAAAAGAATGTCTGCAGTGCAATAAGACTACTCCCCAGTCACTATTGCATGTGGAAAGGATATGATACTCAGTAAGACTTGAGCGCATGAAGACCTAAAAGTATTTGATCCAAGTGTTCCTCAACACTCCATTGACCTTGATCCTGGTATTAATCCCATTAGAAAAAAGCATCATCCAGTCAATATAAAGATAGATCCCCTCATGAGGAAAGAGTTGTCTAAACTCATTGAGGTGAAAATAATCTTTCCAATCAAGTACACTACCTGGGTTACAAATCTTGTTCCAGTGCGCAAGAAGAATAGTGAAATCAGACTTTGCGTTGATTTCATAGACTTAAAAAAGGTGTCATTAAAGGATCACTATCCTTTTCCTTCCATGGAGCATGTTTTGCAGACTATGGCTATTGTGCAGAGATTCTCAATGCTATATGGATGCTCTGGTTTTAACCAGATTTTTGTCAAGGAAGTGGATCAATACAAAACAATGTTTACAACCAAGTGGGTAATATACAAATATCAGAAGATTCCCTTTGGTCTTTCAAACATAGACACAACCTTTCAATGCACCATGGATATTGCATTCAAATTTTATATCAATGAGTTCATCTTGGTTTACCTTGATGACATCATTGTCTTCTCAAAGCATAGCGCAGATCACATGGCATACCTAGAAAAAGTCTTTGAGAGATGTAAAAAGTTTGGAGTGTCTCTTAATCCTAAGAAGTGTAATTTTTTTGTGGTGTAGAGTAATCTTTTGATCCATGTGGTATCAAAATATGGTATTGTGATTGATCCTGAGTGTGTTTCATCCATCTTGGCTCTTTCTCTATCGACGCACAAGAAATCCTTGTAATATTTTCTAGGAAAAATCAAATTTCTTAGGAAATTCATTCCTAACATTGTAGGAATAGTAAGGCCCATCACCCTCATGCTCAAAAAATATACAGCCTTTAGGTAGATAGCAGAAGGAAAGGAAATATTTAAAAAAATCAATAAAGATATTGTTTGCATGATGACACGTATCAAACCCAACTACTTAAAGGATTTCATCATTTATGCTTATGGAATTGACGAAAGTATTGCTATTGTCTTGACACAAGAAAATGAACAAATTTTGGAGCATCTAGTGGATTTCTTCAGCTAAAAACTAAAGGATTATGAATTTAAATACAATCACATAGAAAAATAGGTCTACGTCATCATGCACATGCTCCAAAATTTCAAAGAGAATGCTCTCTAAAAACCACATCAAAGTGTTAGTTTCACACATAAGTGTGAGGGACTTCATCATGGGGGAAGAGATCAATAAGAAAAGAGTACAATGGGTGACCAAAATCATGGAGTATAATGTGACTAGCAAAGACACAAATCTAGTTAGAGGTAGTGTTCTCTCCAGGAAGATTATTGAGAACACGCAGAATGAACTTGAGACTTCATTATTTCTGGATGAAGAGATCCCATGCACAGGAACCTGAATAGAATGAAGCCCTTAACACCCATAATTGAATGAAGGAAATGATCACATTCCTTTCCAAGGGCACATATCCTCCTGGTCTAAAAAAAGAAAAGAGAAGACATCTAAGGTTTCATTTTATTCCATATGTTCTGATTGATGGCCTTCTCTTCAAAAATAGTCTTGATAGTGTGTTGTTAAGATGCATTGATATTGTGAAAACTGAAAATGTATTAGCAAAATTTCGTAATAGATTCTATGGTGGATACTTCTCTATCAATTCTACAGAAATGAAGATCCTAATGGTAGGACTCTTTTGGCGTACCCTGTTCACAGATGTACACAAGTGGGTCAAAAAATGCAAAGAATGTGCTTTCTTTGCAGGAAATAAAATATTGGCAATGCCTCCCCTCTGACCAATCCAAGTGGATCAACCTTTTGCGCAATGGTACCTTGACTTCATAGGAATGATCAATCCTCCTTCGAGTGCTAGGAACAAATTGGTGTTGAAATCTATGGATTACTTCACTAAATGAACAAAGGTTGTCACACTCAAGGAATCAACCAAGTCATTCATTCTGGACTTTCTCGAAGTTATTGTAACAAGGTTTTGCATTCCTCAAACCATTATCTCTAATAATACAAAGGCCTTCCTTGGTTATAGAATCACTTTATTCCCTTCATTTAATCAACTTCTTGTTGATGTCATATCAAACCAGGGGTGTGTCTAAAGCTATATGCAACAAGAGTAATCTTATCGATCTAGTAGTTGACTATAGTTATTTTTGTATTTTCTGGGGGATCTTTTCAATGTCTTAAGGACTTCTTGGTAAAACCTTATTTAAATCATACTATGAAAACTTGCTGAAAGTAAACACACTGAAAGCTTTGCTGAAAGGAAACACACTGTGCAGAATGGAAACAAACACACTTGTTGCTTGGAAATAAACACACTTGCTTCTGAAAGTAAACACACTTGCTTTTGGAAATAAACACACTTAATTTAGAATGCTTGAAAATGATTGCAAGAAATATAAGAATCTATCTAAACACCTGCAGGAACAAGTATACAATAGAGTTTAACTAGAAGAATTAAAACAATACAGAATTAACAGATCTAAGCTATTTGCTGAAGAAATATAAATACCAAATAAATGAATATCCTGGTCCTTGGGGGAGTGGGCCCTTGCTCCTCCTCGAATCAGGATTTAACAACTCAGAATTATCTCAAACAGGAATGGCTATTTTATTGATAAAACATTCAGTATTACAAAATGTACTGGATCTGAGTACTTAGTCTATATTTCTCTTCTCTGTTCTATATCTATTTCATATCATATTCTATTGTTATATCTATCTACTGCAGGTCTACTTTTATATACATTTTACAATCATAGTTGTCTCAATCATATGAAATTCATGCCCAGAATAGATGCTGAGTTAGATTGTGGCTGATCAGATAGTTGTAAGATAACTATCCCTAGATCTAATCCTTTCCTGATTGAAAGGGTCATTGATGTAAAATATCCAGATGTGGTTAGAATAGATAAACTCCATGAAGTTATCCCAGAATAGATGATGAAATAAAATCATGCCCAGAATGAGTTGGATTGTGGCTGATCAGACAACTGTAAGATAACTATCCTTGGATCTGTGTTCAAAAATCTTCTCATCCTTTCCTGATTGAAAGGGTCATTGATGCAAAATCTCCGGATGTGGTTAGAATAGATAACTTCCCTTAGTTCCAGAACTTCAGATAAGTTCTAGAACCATAGGAAATCATTAAGGATCAAAACCGTGAGAGTTTTGGAGCTATACCCTGGAGTTCCAAAACTAAGTCTGAAAATTCTGGAACTAAATAATGGAGTTCCGAACTAAGTCTGAAAAGTTTCTAGAACTAGATGATGACTATGTGATGGAGTTCCGGAACTAGCTTGGAAGTTCTGGAACTAAGCTGTGTGGGAACAGATGCTACCAAAAACATACTGAATGCTACCTACTTCATTTCCTCAACTGATTAGACCTGCTTTATTACAAAACTGAATTTCAAACACACACTTCGTCAGGAATTTTAGAGATTTTAAACATTAGAATCACAATCAATCAAAAGATATAAAATTACATCCTAACTCATATCAGATCAACTAAAAGTCACAAAATGCAATCAAACTTAATAAAAAGGAGAGTAAGATGAGATCATATATTATACATTAATCGGGCATATTCTGGCCTCATCATTTCCCCCAAACTTACTTGTTTGTAAGTCCCTTTACAAACTTCATTCTTCAAAAGTGGGGTTATATGTTCTGCATTCCATTTGATTGCTCAGATCAAATGGCTGAAACTAGATTTTCCAATGCTTAAACTTAGATGTACTGTACCCAGCTCCTGCTTCTATTTTCCTCTCCCACTCTTCAAATTCAGTAGGATCTTGAGGTTCTTTTTTTTTCAAGGAGACATGGGGGTGAGAAGTATAGGGGGCCTTGTTTGCATTCCCATCCATATTTTCCCATAGGTTTCATTAACCTGTGGAATTATTGTGCATAATATTTTTTCCCTTTCTAAACTCCAAATCATATTTTTAGGGGATATTACTTCCCTTCTTCTCAAGGAAATAGTAAGGAGTTCCCACCTCTTTGAGCATCCTTCATAAATATCTTCAAACTTTTCCTCCTCATAGGAGGTGAAGGCATCAATACTCTTTTGTAGAATGGCAAGATAATGTGTCTTGAATCTCTCATCAAAGGCATGAGTTCTAAAATGTATGAGGAAGGCAGAAGGTTTACCATAGTGAGCTCTCATACAGAGACCAGTTGAGCTAGATTTCAATAAAAATTCAGATTCCCTTTCCTTCCAAGTAATTTGGTTTTGCAGAATAGAGACAAATGCATTGAGTTGGCTCTCCCCCACATACAAATTGATCATAAATCCTGTGTTTTTCTCTAGCATAAAATTACAAAGATAAAATTCACACAGAAGATTTTTCTACTCAGGACTGGATAGAGAGTAAGCTACCATGAATTCAGATTCATCTTTTAGTTCATGTGGAAGTCCACATGCAATCCTTGACAGCTGCCAGTGAATGAATTGCTCTTCTAAAAACACACTATATGTAGGAGAGGGCCTCCTGCAGGAAAGCAATTTTTCACTCATAATACAGACCATATGAATTTTTGCAAGACATTTATATTTATTTCCTTCCTCCTTATAAAAATTTTCTTCCCATTATTTTCTTCTTCCATCTTGGTCTTCAATTCTTCATTTGATGTTTTGGCTTCTTTGAGTTCCCTGCAAGTGTCATTCCATAGTTGTTTGAGTGGAAAATAGGTTAACTCAGTCTGTGCAGAGACTGTGGACACAACATTCTATTTTCTGGAATTTTGACATTCTTCCTCTTTTTCTATTAGTTATTTCATAGGTTGCTGATAATTCCTCAGTCCTGGCTGCAAGCTGAGTTGTTAGCTCTCCAATGAGCATTTCCCTTTGTTCTAATTTGAGTTTGAGGAAATCCAATTCCTCATCCTTTTCTCTGATAATGAGCTCTGCTCTAGACAAGAACAGAGCCTGTTTAACTTGATGTCTTTCTTCTTCCTCTGAAATTACTTGAGGAGTTGGGCATTCTTCCTCTATTAAAGGAAATTTTCCTTTTCTTCTCCAGGATGCCAACTCTTCTTCTTCATGTGGCAATGCTGATGGTTCAGCCAATTCTTGAAAATCCTGCTCTTCAAGTCTCTCATCTCCTCTATCCATCTCAACTTGGCTTGGCTCAGGAGGAGTCATGGCCATGCTACCCAAAATATCAGCAGCTTCCTTTTCCATCTTTTCTTGCTCACTCCTTCCCTCTGGGGTTTCCCTTGACCTCTTATGAATTTTTCTTCTTTGGGGAATTTCAACATGCCCAGCGGTGGATTTCCTTCTAGAGATTCTTCTTACTATTCTTTCTTTCTCTTGCATGGGTGAGCTATCACCGTCAGAGACAGATATTAGCTCCCCTGAAGCTGTTGCAGAAGAAGGAATTTCCTTCAAAGGTACAGAAGGCTCTGTTATTTTGATCTTTCTCACAGACCTTCTTTTTGGTATATTCTCTCTTTCCATTTCCCTCTGTTCTTCTGTAGGGGCATCAATTTCTAGATTAGTTGAAGGAGAGAATGGGGATGGAATTGTCCTTCTGATAATATTAGGGTTTTTCTTGAACTTGCCAAGAAACTTGTCCCAAATTTCTTCTCCATTTTTCTTTGACAAAAAATGGTGCTGGCATATTAAATGAATTAGACCCATGATGCCTGATTGTCCCAACACCCAAAGAATACCTCTGAGCCATGGTCTGGATAGAATAAAAAAGAAACCCTGGAAGGTTTATTATGTACTAAGTGGCTCCATATTTCAGATATATGAGCATTTTTAGGACTTCTTTTCCCACAGACCCAAATTGACCATCACAGGTTAAATATTTCACTATCCAAAATGCTACCCTGTCAAAGGGTTTGGGAAAATTGGCCCTTCTGACCCCTTTTATGATTTTATTTGTATTGTAGATGTACTAGGGTTCAATTTCTCCTTCTTGTAGTAAGATTTCAACCAGTTCTTTCAAAGTCCCTTTGGCAGGTTGTGGGACATGCACAATTGGCACTCCAGACACATTACTTATTGTATTTACAGAAAAAGGAATAAATATATTTCTCACCTTTGTCCTAGATTTCTCTAGGTTTATGATGAATTCTCTTACTAATTCATCATTATACCTTGAAAACTTCTTCAGGAACTCTAGCCATCCTGCATGCTCAAAGATAGATGTCACTTCTTCATCTGCGAGTAGCTGGGAATCATCCTCTGGTTCTGATTTCTTTTTAATCCCCATATCGGCTCGAGTTCTATCTCTTTTGATTTTGTGCAAATTGGTTACAGGCCCTCTTGCTTAGCTGTGGAACTGACGATTTTGGCTGCGGAACCTCTGTTCTTAGCTGCAAAACCTCTGTTCTTTGCTGCAGAACACAAGCTTAATTCATGCTTCTCCCTCAAAATATCTCTACAACTTATTTCACTTGATTTTGTAATAATGATTACTAATAATAACCATGCCCACTTATTCCATCCAAATCATTTTCATGATTACACACTTGTAATCATAATGTATAAATAGATGACTCATCATACCAACTTTTAAATTAAGTCAAATCACACATGCAAACATTTAATTTAACCCTAAATAAGTTAAAAGATATAATTACCATCCTTGATGATGTAATCCTTTTGCTATGATGACTCGTCATTCCTACAAGTGGAACAAAACATGGTTAGATAAGACAGCTGGAATTCAAAAGAATTCCCTTTTATTTGAACTAGCCAAAAGAAGAGGTCAACCGCCATTGCTGGTTTTCAATTGACCTTTGAGAGAATTTTTTAAATTTATTTATTTATTTTTTTGGGGAAGAAAACACCATTTACTAGTTTTCATCTTCTTCCCTTTATTCTGGATCTATCATCTAGTTATTTGATCATTTTGGAAGAACTGGGTTCTTCCATATGATCAAATTATTTGTCTACTTCAATCTTCCTCAAGAATTCATCCTTAGTGGGAGGCTTCCTATAGAGTTTCAGCCTATGTCCATTGACCAAGAGTGTTCTGCTACTGCCATCAATGGGAAGTAACTGAATAGAACCATTGTCAAATATCTTCTCAATCTGATAGGGTCCCAACCATCTGGTTCTCAATTTTCCCTTGAATTGTTGGTACTTAGAATCAAACAGGAATGCCCAGTCTCCTACTTTGAATTTCCTTCTCTTGATATGTGTGTCATGCCATTGCTTCCTTTGTTCTTGAATTATCTCTGTCTGCTGAAGTGCTTCCATCCTTAATTCATCCAACTCATTGAGTTGAAGGATTCTTTCTTTTTGAGCTGCATCCAACTCAATTCCCACCTTAACTGTTGTCCTCAATGTCTGAAGTTCAAACTCTATAGGCAACAAGGGATTTTTCCCATAGACTAACTCATATGGTGAAAACCCTGTTGTAGTTTTCCAAGTTGTATTATAAGCCCAGACAGCTTCAGGTAGTCTTTTTACCCAATCTTTTCTCCCAGCTTCAACTGTTTTGGTAAGGATGTTCTCCAATTCTCTGTTTGTTACTTCAGCTTGTCCATTTGACTGTGGGTGGTAAGGAGATGACTTCCTATGATTGATTTGGTAATACATTGTGAAAGCTTGGATCATATTAGACATGAATTGTGGTCCTTGATCTGAAACTATGCTCCTCGGTGCTCCAAACTTTACCATAATTCTGTTCCAAAGGAAATCAACAACTGCTTCTTCAGTGGCATTTTTCAATGCCTGCACTTCTGCCCATTTTGTCACATAGTCAGTACACACAAGAATATATTCCTTCCCTTGTGAAGGAGGATTAAAGGGACCAAAAAAATCCAATCCCCATCTCTCAAATGGTTCAACCACAACTTGAGGTTGAAGAGGAATTTCATTGGTGAAAGTTGGTTGTCCCATCCTTTGACAAGGATCACACCGCTTGATATATCTCTTCACATCCTTGTACAGAGATGGCCAATAATAACCAGTGCCAAGTATCTTATGAGTTGTTATTTTCACTGAATAGTGTCCTCCACTTGGTTCATCATGACATGCTCTGAGGATGTCAAAGATTTCATCCTCTCTTACACACCTGCGCAAAACAAAATCAGGACCACATTTAAATAGCATTCCATTTAACCATTTGAATTGTGCACTGGTTTTGATTAACTTCTTTATTTGTTTCTTAGTGAAAGGAGGAAAACTTCCCTGTTGCAAGATAATTTTCCATATCAGCAAACCATGGTGTACTTGCTGAGATTGCAAATAGTTGTTCATCTGGAAAGTTATCCTTGACTGGATCTTGCTCCCCTGTAGTGGTTAGTCTTGACAAAAAATCAGCTACCACATTAGATTTACCTGGATTTTCCACAATGGTAATATCAAATTCTTGCAAAAGTAATAACCATCTAATTATTCTTCCTCCAACCACTAGTTGTTCATTAAATACTTGATTGTTGAATGATATGTGTG
This sequence comes from Taxus chinensis, assembly GCA_019776745.2. Classification (NCBI taxonomy): domain Eukaryota; kingdom Viridiplantae; phylum Streptophyta; class Pinopsida; order Cupressales; family Taxaceae; genus Taxus; species Taxus chinensis. The sequence goes on along the minus strand of CM034153.1, from coordinate 78,547,458 downwards.
TACAAATATCTTGTACCCTGTAATATAATGTCTGAATTTATTGATTGCATAAATCACAGCAAGAAATTATTTTTCAGTGGTGGTGTAATTCTTTTCAGTGGGAGTAAGATTCTTGCTAAGATAATAAATGGCATACATTTTTCCTTCTTCATCTTTATGTCCCAAAACTGCACCAATGGAATAATTTGAGGCATCTGTTTGGATATGAAATGGATTTTCCCAATTAGGTCCTCTCAATATTGGGGCACTGATTAATTTTTCTTTAATTTCTTCAAAAGCATGCTGACACTTTTCATCCCAAAGAAATTCACAGTCCTTGGTTAGCAAATTAAACATGGGGGCAGCAATTTTACTGAAATATTTTATAAAGCGCCTATAGTACCCAGCATGCCCTAGAAATGATTTGATATCTGTGGGGGTCTGAGGAATAGGTAAATCTGAAATGATCCTAATTTTGTTTTGATCCACCTGAATTCCTCTTTTTGAAATATGGTGTCCTAATACAATCCCCTCATCCACCATCATCAAACATTTTTCATCACTAAGAGACAGGTTGTGTTGTTCACATCTTGTTAACACTCTGTCCAGATTTCTCAAAGCATCTTCAAATGTATCTCCGTGTACAGTGAAGTCATCCATATATACCTCAACACAATCATTTGTTAGATCAGCAAAGATTGCAAGTACAACTCTCTAGAAAGTTGTAGGAGCATTGCATAAACCAAATGGTAACACCCTATAGGAAAAGGTTCCCCATGGACATGTAAATGTAGTTTTGTCCTGATCTTCAGCAACAACTCTGATTTGATTGTATCCACTAAAGCCATCCAAGAAAGAAAAGTATTGTTTACCTGAAAGGTTATCTAGGACTTGATCTATGAATGGTAAGGGAAAATAATCTCTCATTGTGGCTTTGTTTAGTTCCCTATAGTCAACACATATTCTCCATTTTCCATTCTTTTTGGGAACAATTACAAGAGGAGATACCCACTGACTATCTGAGATAGGGTAGATAAAACCTACTTGTAATAGTTTTTCAATTTCTTGTTTGACTATATCCCTTAAGGCTGGGTTAATCCTTCTTTGAGGCTGCCTAACTAGTTTAACATTTTCAGTATAGATGTGATGAGTGCAGATACTTGGGTGAATTCCCTTCATGTCTTTGTAATCCCAAGAAAAATCTTTAGTATGATTTTTTAGAACATCAAACAATTTAGCTTCTTCATCATCCTTCAACCAGCTGTTAATGTTTAAAGTTTTACCCGGTTGAATTTCAACATGCTTGGTTCTAATATGTGATGAACTGATTTGTTGGAAGGGTTTCATTAAATTATTTAATGGACATGCATGTGGTAACAACATATGGTATGTAGCAACATCTCCAAAAGTTCCTTGAGACAGAATACTGGAAAAAGGACAGTAATGAGAATTATGATACTTATCTCTTTGCAGGCCAAACTCTTCGTCACTGCTACTTTCCAGAAATTCTTCACCACTCCCTGATGTATTTGAAACTGAAGCTACTGATTCATCCTCTCCCCATGAGAAATATCATTCCTCTGGAGTGAAATTATTTCCAATCAAAGAGAACTGTTGTTGTCATGGTTCTGGAACTAAATGTGGTGGTTCTGAAACTATAGTTTCCACATAGGTTCCAGAACTAAGTTCAAGGTTCTAACTAGTTCACAGGTTCTGAAACTATTTCTGATTACTTCGAGGACAGTTGGTGCTCATCCAATGGTGGATTAATCATTTCCTCTACTTCTCTTACATGATCCTGCAATGTGATCATAGCTAAAGAAGACAAATTTTTCTTATTAGTTTCAGGAGAATCAACCCACAATTGTTCATGATTGTCAGTAAAAGGTCATGCAGTAGGATATAAGGAAATTTGTTTAGAGTTCTTACCATTCGAGATTGTCATATCACCTGACCTGCAATCAATTAAAGCAACAACTGTAGCTAACCATGGTCTACCCAAAATAATGGGATAACCCAATGTTTTACCTTTTGGCTGCAGTATAAGGAAGTCAACTGGATATTCCCATGACTCCACCATAACTGCCACGTCTTCAATAATTCCTTCTGGTTTTGCTACAGACTGGTCTGCCATCTGCAATATGGTATTAGTAGGTTGTATACCCGTTAATGGTAATGTTTTCAGAGTATCCACTGTCATTACATTGATAGCCACTCCCAAATCTACCAAAACATTATGTATATCCTTATTTCCTATAGAGACAGAAATAACAGGACTTCCAGGATCTCCGTATTTGGGAAGTAAAAGTTTTCCTGCTAATAAATCAACAAGTTTCCCATCTACTTTGATAGTCTTGGGGTATTGTTTCTTCCTTCCAGGATTTTTCAGACATAATATTTTGATTAATTTGTTTAATTCTGGAATGTCCTTAATTACTTGTAAAAGTGGTATTTCAATATTCAATTTCCTTAATTCCTGTACCAATTTAGACTCCTTGATTTCTATAGCTTCTTTAAATCTCTCTGGAAATGGAGTCTCAGTAGTGTTGCTATCTGGCTCCTTTTCTTTTCTTTCTATATCCTCTTTTGGAACAACAGTACTAGGGATTTCATTTTCTTCTGTCATTTCAGTGATTATAAGGGGTGGACTGCTAATGATTTTTCCAGATCTAGTTTGAATATCCTTACAATCCATAGCATGTAAATCAACTGATTTTTCTGGTTCTGTTCCATAAACAGGAGTTGTTTGTTTGTTTCTTGGGTTTTCTACTGGCTGTGCTGGTATTTACATTTGGACTACATTCTTAGTTTGTGAATTTTGTGTAGGGGATCCCATGATGGCCTGTTGATTCTGATTTGGATATGTTCTTCCTTGAGCATAATTACTAGGGTTCCATCTAGGTTGTGACCAAGCATAAGGATTTCCTTGACCAACCCATGGTTGTTGATGTCCCTGAGCATACCAAGCTTGATTTTCCCAATCTTGAGGGTTCCAAGTTGGTTGAGGTACCCAAGGTGGTTGTCCCCAATTTTTTGGTACTGACTGAGCAGCCCATGGCATCGTCCATGGATTAGGAACTGATCTTGGCATAAACTTCCCTTGGTTAGGTTGTCTCTGAACAAAATTCAATTCTTCTGTTGTAGATGAGGCACTGGTTTGTTTAAGCTGATTCTTAATAACTGGAAGTAAAGAACAAACATCAGTATCATGTTCTTTAGATTCACAGATAAGACACATTTCTGTTTTATCCAAAGGACAGTCTCTTAGTGCATGCTTCTTCCTGCATCTAGGACAATACATAGCCAATGGTTCAGTTTTGGCATTTGCTTTAGCTTGTAATCCATCCATAGTAGAGGTTAATTGCACTAAAATGTCTGTTTTAAAGTTTTCTAACTCATCCATTAGTTTGTTCATATCTGGATTCAAACTTTTCACTGATTTTCCTTTTCTAGGTCCACCTCTTGTTCTGGAATAGCTTCTACAAATCTCCTTAATTTCATTCATTCTTAACTGATCAATGTCTCCACCTCCTATCAAGTTAAGGGATTCCCTAGATTCATCATCCAAACCTTTAAGAAAAATGGTTTTACTTAACTCCTCTTGAAGTACAAATCCACATCTTTTGCTCACAAAGAGGAATCTGTCTAAATAGTCTTCTATATTTTCATCTTCCTCCTGCTTGATTTTGAAGAATTCTTCCTTCCTATTTCTCCCTCTACAATAATCCTGGTATTTTTCTAGGAAGGCAGTCTCCATTTGTGCCCAAGTGCTAATAGAGTTGGATGGTAATCCCATGAACCACCTCATTGTTGCATCCTTCAGAGTGGATGGAAACAACTTGAGTTTTTGATTATCTATTTTATAGTCATAGGTCTGACATAGTACCTTGAACTCAAATAGAAATTGGTCAGGGTCTTCAGATGACATCCCTCTAAATGTGGGTAAATGTGCAGGTGAGATATTTTTCATTGATGTATCATCATCTCCCAATTGGATTGGATAAGTAAAGGTCCTATCAGGTACTCTTTCAGCTTCTCGTGCCATTTTTAAAATATTTTCTGAATTTTCCTCCCAATCAATGTGGTAAGTGGTATGCCTTGGGGAAGGTGAAAAATCAGGAGTAGGAGGTTGACTACTCAATTGAGAATCAAAACTCACCCTAAATGGATCTTGAGTAATAAGCCTTTTCCTAAAAGTTCCACTTCCTTCAGGTGACTGATCTAAGAATTCCAAAGGTGGCAATTATGTTTCTTGTATGACAGGGGATGATGGTGCCTCCAATTCTTGATCAATTTCCTTACTTTGACTAGAGGATGTTATGAATTCTTGTGAAGATGTTTTTGGGAGGAATCTACCCTGTGAGTCTCTTGGTCTACTCATATATTTTATGATATAGTAGGGAAGATCCTTCAACTACTAGATGTATGATTTGTTGCTCTTGCTAACACTTAATTAGAAAGTTCCAACTAGTGTTCCCTAGAAATGGTGCCAAAAATGATGGGTGTCATTATTCCCTTCATTTAATCAACTTCTTGTTGATGTCATATCAAACCAGGGGTGTGTCTAAAGCTATATGCAACAAGAGTAATCTTATCGATCTAGTAGTTGACTATAGTTATTTTTGTATTTTCTGGGGGATCTTTTCAATGTCTTAAGGACTTCTTGGTAAAACCTTATTTAAATCATACTATGAAAACTTGCTGAAAGTAAACACACTGAAAGCTTTGCTAAAAGGAAACACACTTGCATAATGGAAATAAACATACTTGCTTCTGAAAGTAAACACACTTGCTTTTTGAAATAAACACACTCAATTTAGAATGCTTGAAAATGATTGCAAGAAATATAAGAATCTATCTAAACACCTGTAGGAACAAGTATACAACAGAGTTTAACTGGAAGAATTAAAACAATACAGAATTAACAGATCTAAGCTATTTGTTGAAGAAATATAAATACCAAATAAATGAATATCCTGGTCCTTGGGGGAGTGGGCCCTTGCTCCTCCTTGAATCAGGATTTAACAACTCAGAATTCTCTCAAACAAGAATGGCTATTTTATTGATAAAACATTTGGTATTACAAAACATACTAGATCTGTGTACTTAGTCTATATTTCTCTTCTCTATTCTATATCTATTTTATGTCATATTCTCTTGTTATATCTATCTACTGCAGGTCTGCTTTTATATACATTTTACAATCATAGTTGTCTCAACGATTCTGATGAAATCGAATCATGCCCAGAATAGATGTTGAGTCGGATTGTGGCTGATCAGACAACTGTAAGATAACTATCCCTGGATCTGCATTCAGAAATCTTCTCATCCTTTCCTGATTGAAAGGGTCGTTGATGCAAAATATCTGGATGTGGTTAGAATAGATAACTTCCATTGGTTCCAGAACTTCAGAGAAGTTCTAGAACCATAGGAAATCATTAAGGATCAAAACCATGAGAGTTCCGGAGCTATACCCAAGAGTTCCAGAACTAAGTCTAAAAATTCCAGGACTAAATACTGGAGTTTCCGGAACTAAGTCTGAAAGTTCTAGAACTAGATGATGACTATGTGATGGAGTTCTGGAACTAGCTTGGAAGTTTTAGAACTAAGCTGTGTGGGAACAAATGCTACCGAAAACATACTGAATGCTACCTGCTTCATTTCCTTGACTGATTAGACCTGCTTTATTACAAAACTGAATTTCAAACACACACTTCATCAGGAATTTTAGAGCTTTTAAACATTAGAATCACAATCAATCAAAAGATAGACAATTACATCCTAACTCATATCAGATCAACTAAAAGTCACGAAATGTAATCAAACGTAATAAAATGATAGTAAGATGAGATCATATATTATACATTAATCTTCAATTATTTCAAGTGCACTGCATGAACATTGTTTTGTTTGTACATATTTCTTTTTTATTGAACGCTCCATGTGCACTCCCTTATTTTACTTTTAGGATGTCAGTAATCTTCTAGCACTTTCAGCAATTTTTGTAGGATTCAGAGTAGAGTTCAGAAATGTTTCATCAAGTGAATTCAAGAGGCAGTTCTTCAAAATCATCAATAAAAATTTTATGATTACCTAACAGACTTCATGCCCAATGGATGCTCTAGGCTACTTATCTCCTTCATCTAGTAGGCAGATGGCCCCAAAAGTCACAAAAACTATTATCCAAAAAACTCCCCTGGTTATTTAGATAACTTATATTCATATTCTGGATCTAGGTTCTTTTTTACAGGTTGTGTATACTTCAATTGTCTACTTAGCACATTTTCCTAGATTTATTCCTCACACCGCCTGCACGCTTGTCTTCTTTGATTTCTATCCTTTCATTTTCATTTTCCTCTTTGTTCCATTATCTCATTACACATACTCCTTGCACATTCACTTTCATCTCAGAATTTCATACATCATTTGTACATTCCCTATACTTTCTTTCTAAATTAGCTAAGTCCTTGAAAATCTTATGTATCCCCTTCCTATTTTTTGCACATTACCTTGTAATAATTATACCTTGACCATGCGTTTCTCTAACAAGTGACTCTCCCATTTTATCATATGCACGCTACCTTTATGTGCACCCTTCCTGTATTTTATTTTTGTGCCCTCATCTTCTATGTGCATAATTTTGTGCCTTCTTCTAAGCCTTCCTGTGCCACGTCTTGTGTCAGAAATTGAGTGTATCACATGCAACCTATCAAAGTAAACCAACAGAGTGTTGAATCCATGCAATGTGGCATAAAATGAAAAAATAGTTGATGACATGGATTATACTCTAGATCACTTGACTTTAAACTTCTTTGGAATCTAGTAGGTGTGAAACTGGAATATGCCTTTCACGCCATTAATCCAGGATCTTATTGCTCCAACCACCTTATTTACTTCAAATATTTCCCCTTCCTTCTCCAATATGCCAAAAAGACATGGGAAGCATACTTTATATATTTCTAGGTGGATTTGTAGGAATTCATTGTCAGTGGTTGAATTTTCAAATCACATTTTCCCTCCTTCCCCTCTTCTCTCTCATTGATCCATCTATAAATGTAAGAGTTTGACTCATTGTACAGGGTTGGACATTTTTATCTCCTCTAACATTTTCTAAGAACTCTATATCTCTACATTTTGAGTTGCAGACCTTTAAATCTAGTTCATGCATGTGAATATCATCCTTTAGATGCCATTATAATTGACTATATATTTATGTAAGTAATAAAATCATCATTTTTTGGATATCTTCTTCCTTAATGTGTTTATTTTCTTCCTACTTTCCTCCATTTTTCATTATATGCTTGTTATGTCACTTTAAATTCCTTGCAGCTCCATTTTCTTCTTGTGTTTCATGAAATTGATGGTGTAAATGTGTCCTGGTTTATGCATCACATGCCTAGCCTCCCCTCATGCTTTCTCCTTTGTTTTCACTTAGAAAAAATAGTGTTCATCCCACATTTTTTGGTGTTATCATCTCCCTTAGTTTATTTTTCCCTTTCTACATATCCTTCTATCCCTGGTCCCTTGGCTTATTTATCTTATATTTCTATTTCAGCATTATGAGTAGTAGTAGCAGTAGAAATAGGTAGAGGAACTGACCTTCTCTAGAGATCTATCTCAAGTGCACAAGGTCCCACAACTTGGAGATGGTTCCATTATTTTTTCAAACAACTCATCTCTTCCAGCGCTAAGATATGGGTGTAATTTTACATCCAACACCAACCAACTCACATATTTAGTCTAGAGAGGTTCTATGGGTGAGTGAGTTGTAACAACTCACATAGTATTGGTTTGCCTGAAAACTAGTTTCATATTTTATAGGGAATCATCTCCCTATATAATTTTATTATTTTAATGTGATAAAGTATTCAGTGTGTACATTTCTAGGTCCTAAGATCATACTTGAATTCATATGATTCCCAAGTGAGAAAATTATTAATTGACAGCCATCTTTGGCCTCATTTCTATCTTTCTTGCCTTCTCTTTTTTCTTACACATCCTACAACATAGTCAAGACTTTACTGATTTATCTTTTATGACTTCAGACACCAACACCTAGGTGCCATCATCTCCTCTAGGTGCCCCTGACCCTTTTATATCTTTCTCACTTATTTTGGGTCTCTTTTATCATTTGGGCATCCTATTTTCTTATGGTTCAGCCTTCCATTGGTCAATTACAAAATTCAAATAAGGGAATAATATAGATACAATTCTTTGTGACCAAAATAAATGAGCAAGCGCTAAGAATCTATTATCATCACCTAGTCTTTCATCTAAAGGCATCTAAAAGCACTAAAGGCATCCATCTGGAATCCTTTCAAGGGAAAAGGGACTGAATTTTCTATATACCCTACATAGGAAGAGGAAGTTCAATATTCCATCTTGTTGTCATGCAAATGTGCAATAGGAAAATTGACAATTTTCAAGCATGACCCTTGCGTCAAAATTTTCAAGTTTTATCCTTCTAAGGCACCCCACATTTACTTAATTAGTCCAATGACATCCTAGATGATTTTAACTCAGTCCCCTAATTGATTTAGGAAATTCAATTCAATCCCCCTAGGCGATTTTAGGAGCTCTTGAAAACTACTATTTCTGGATAGTGTTAGGAAGGGCTACAACTGGCCTTCCTAAGACCAATGTTCCCCACTTGAGTAGAATAGCTGATAAAAATCAAACATGGAGGTGTGTTGAAGGTTTAGAAATATAATGGAAGTGATTTTTTAATATTCAGGAAGGATTCAGAGGAATTGGCATAGTTTAATCAAAACAGGGTTCACAGGCCTAAGCAGTACACAAGACCAAAAAAGTTGCTAAACTTCAAGAAGTGATTCCAGGATCTCTGAGTGGAATTAGGAGTAAAAAAAACATCTTAAAAAATTAAATTCATAGATATACGATATGGTGAAAGCATATGTTTCACAACATTTTTGTGCAATAAGTTTATAACTAGATTTCACTGAGGACACGTGTCAGCTCCAGGATCCTGGTGTAATTGTGTGTCCCTTTCATCCCTCAAGCTAATGTACATGAGGGAAAATAAAATATTACCAGCCCCAATAATCCTATTGGTCACACGTGGAACCTCTCGGATCGCCATTTTAGCCCTCATATGCTTGCAGGAGCTCATTCCCTCAACCATCCAGATGGTGACAAGTGGCAGATTTTTACGCATCATGGAAATTGATGATCATCATGTCCCTTTTTATTGAGGTACATAAAAATATTCCCCAGCCCCAAGAATCCTTCAGGTAATCCATGTGACCCCCTCTAGTGCACTTTTTCAACCCTCGGGAGCTAGTGGAGCCAAATGGATAACCATCAAATCTCCATCAAGTGTCAGTAATAGGCACACCATGAAAATTGATGTCCCTGATGTCCCTTAATGCTTAAGGTACATAGTGGACATGAAAATGTTCCCATCCCAATTAATTCCTCCTAGTTCCTCATGTGACCATTTTCCAACCCCCAGGTGCTTCCAGCAAGCTTTTTGTCCTAAGCACTCCACTGTTGGATCTCCGCCAAGTGTCATGATGAGGCACGATGTGAAATTTGATGTCCCTTTCTTCTCTTAATGCTTAAGGGAAATCATGGAAATAAAACTTTACCCCACCCCTGATGAAATTTTTGAATTATTTTAGAGCTAATTGTTCTTGCTTCTTACTTTCCACAGTTTATACCCTGTCATTGCTCGATAACTTGCGCATTCATGTATGGAAGTTACACCGGTTAAGTAGATGGTCTTAGAATCCCAGAGCATTAGTAATAAATCCACCAATTTTTCCCCAACAATTTTTCTCTCTAATAGTTTTTAGCGCCCACCGTGGGGCAGATTTAACAGCATCTACACCCAAAATATGACCACAAGGTCCAAAAATACAAAAAAGTAAAATATCCAAAAAGAACAAAAAAAATTAGAGTTGACAAAAATCCATTACTAAAAGACACACTTCTGATTTCTACTCATGAATTTTAACATTCCGCAGCGCCCTTTCATATTCCCATCATAAACTTTTCTCAGATTTGGATGAAAGAAGATATATCAGGTTGAGTAGGTTAAGAGGTGTTGCTGATTCCACTTTCAATTTTTTCCAGAACTAGAAAAATCAAATTAGAGGTAACCCCTATTATTTTTCTCAATGCTCATTCCCATTCATGTCTTCAATAATTTCACCTAACAATCCCATCCAAACTCTTTTTGATAATCCCCATTCAAATTCTCCCATTTTTCAACCACCGTTGAGCAGCAAGTTCTCGAAGGAAGAAGAATTTTTAGAAGAATTTGTAGAAGCAAGAGTTGAAGTAGAAACAAAAAAAACAATGGTAGACGAAGCAGAAAGACCTCAAACCATTTTTTCATAAGGAAGAAATACAATCCCACTCGTTCTTGAACCACCTCTTCACGATTTGCCAATAGGTTCCCATAAGAACTTTCCAAATTTCAAAGGCAATAGCACACAAGATCCACCTTCACCATATCTTGCGATATTATTGGAGTTGCACATGTGGATGTTGCAATAATATTGTTTTTGGAATCTCTCCAACAAAAAATAGGATAATGGTTATATTTCTTACTCTCCAAATCAATAACTCATTAGAATGATATTAAAACCAAGTTCGAGAAAAGATTTAAATAGACTGAGGATTGTCAAGATCTTGTTGTTCAATTGGCAAAAATGAAGAAGGAAGCGAAAAAAAATATGAGAGACTTTATAGCTCATTTTGACCGGTTACTACACATGATACCGGAAGAAGAATCGCCATCGGAAAACAACGTCAAGAGGTTCTTCATAAATGATCTATCACAGAGGTAGGATTTTTCCTATAAAGAGTTCAACTAAGGAACATTGCAGAAGCACAAAGGATGAGCATTAAAATTTATGATGATATTGCCATTGAACTTGATGACGATCTCATCCTTTCTGGAAAAATCAAGAATCCCTCAAGGGGTAAGGTTTTGTGTCCTTGAGATGAGAGAATAGATCCACTACTGTAAAAATTAGCAAATAAAATGGAATCGTTGAAGAGGGAAATATTTGAATGAATGTATTCTCAAAGAAACAACAAAAATCAGATTGCAAGAGCACCCCGAAGGCTCACCTTAGAGGCCCCACCCATCAATGCAAGTTGTAGGATTCAATAAAATGAAGAAGAGATTGAACAAGAAAGTGAAGGTGGTAATTTCCTAGAAGTTGATGAACTTGAGAACAAAACACAAATCATATTTTTTGAGTTTTCTAGAGGTGATGAAGATGAAAAAGAAGATGCACACATTTTCTCCTATATAATATTCACTCATTCTCAGTTCGAGAAAGGGACACCTCCCTCCACTGCTGCAAATAAAAACAAGGTTGATGATCCTCCTGTGGAGACTCCACAAAACAAAATAATTAGTCAAGGATATCCACTCCCACCTTATATGGAATCTTCACTAGAGAAACCTTATCCTATAAAAATCATGAGGTCACCCACTATTCCAAGTAATTCTTTCAATGTTTCTTCTAATTTTAAATCTAAATCTACTCCTGTAGAATATAGTGCTTCAAAATTTCTTAGTGTGTGTTTCAAAATAACCTTCAATCCCCAAACATAAAACACTACTTCCAAACTTATCCCAACTCCAAAAGTAGTCCCTTCATTCCCCTTATCCACATCGTCTCCCTTTAATTTCATAGAATATGTGAATAGTTCCAAAGTGTAGATTACTAAAACTAAATATTTGTGGACTCGCCCTGAACAATTCGAGAGATTTGTCTGATATATCATAAGTGATATTTTAACACCCAATGTTGAAACTCCCAGTTCTAAATGAATACTACCAAACCCACTTGCACATACATAATAGAACATATTTTCTTTGATTACATCCAAGATCGACAAGGTCAATCCTTTTTATGTCTTCCTTCTCATTAGAGAATATGTACTGGATAATTTCATAATAGATTATGGAGCCTCTAACAATGTAATGTCTGTAAAGGTTTCCAAGGCTATTAAACTCACCATGATCCCACCCAGTGGTTCTTATTACTCCATGGAGTCCAAAGAAGTCCCACTCGTTGGGAAGGTCAAAGATGCACGGGTGGATCTCGCCAAATTTTTAGACAAGAAGTTTTCAATGATGATCTTGGTATCAGAAGTTCTGGCTTCATTTGGAATGTTGCTAAGTAGGAATTTTTATCAGTAGTTCAGGGTAAGATCCAGATGAACTAGTCTTCCACAACCATTCCCGTTAAAGGATACATGGAAAAATTTCTTCCAGAGAAGAAGATGAGTTACACAGTGTAAAAATCAAGAAATCTGAAAGCCAACATTTTATACCAAAATAACAGGAGGATGAATCTTTTCATAATTGAAAAAGAATAATATATTCCCATCTTGATAGGACCAAGTATCTCTTCCCAAAGGAGTATGGATCTTAAATAATCATTGAGGAAATTTGAGTTTGAAGAATATACACCTGATTTGTTGAATAATGTGAGCCAAGAAAAAGAGGAAATGGTCCTTGATGATTTACAAATGGACAAACCAACTTGTACACTTATCCATGAAGAGGAGATGTTTTCATTCCCATTTGGAGATGAATATGATCTCAATCATGTTATCCATAGATGGACGATACTAGCTTGTGATGAGCCCACAAAATGTCTAAAATAAGAATCTGTGTAAAATATCCTAAGAGTTTTTGAAGAGACAAAAGACCCTGAACTCAATCTTGAACTCCTAATGCAAGCCATGAATCTGCAAGAAAAGTGCAAATTTTATTTGGAAGCCTTAATCAGTGTGAAGGTTGGTCATGTTGAAATAAATAAAGATGAGAAATATGATGAAAAATCTGAAATAGATGGTGTTGAAGTCATTGAAGGAAAACATACCCTTGAGAAAGAAGTATCAGAATATAATAAGTTTAAGGGAAATGAATTAATCCATCTATATAGTTTGTGTGAGCTTTAAAATGAATATTATTCAAATATGCAAAAAGACAAACTGCAGGAAGCAACAAGGTATAAATCCATGTGATAAATCCTAGACGCGGTAGAAAGTATGGAAGACCCTAAGCTAATTCTTGATCTCTTAGCTCTTTTCATGACTATACAGGACATGTATGATGTTACTTCTTATTCTCCATTCAATCTTCAAGCACCTCATAGTGGAGTAGAGATAAAAGATAAGTGTGAGTTTCTCACGAAAAAGAGGTCAATAAGCATAGATCTAGGAAAGAAAATAAACATTTAAGTAATTGGAATGAAAATCATCCTTGGGGCAGTGATGGGACACTCAATGAATAATCAACTATGTGGATAAATGTAGAATGTAGAATGCAACTGGCACTATGAAACCAATTTCAAAGGGAATAAGGAAATAAAATTTCTAAGCAAAGGACTGAGCATCAATAAGTTCATGTATACTCACTTCTACGAAGTACACATACAATCATGAAACTACTTGGATTTCATAATAAATTGAGGAGATGAGGCTACTTCTTGGAATAGGTCAATGGCTTCATGGAACAACATCTCTCAATGTTTCCCACTCAGGGGTAACCTCTGAGAAGATGAAAAGTGCTTCAGTGAAAGTGGGTTATCCCCTGCCTTGTACCATAAGTGATTATTGTGTGTGTATTTCCTTCCCGTGTGTGTTGTGTGTTTCCTTTTCTTTGTTTTTTGTGTCTGTGTTCTTCTTGTTGTGCGTTGTACATCACCCCACAGGGCCCAAAGGATAAGGCATTGGTATTTATATTGTAAAGTTGAGATTCTAGGATTCTTTGTATGATTTCTTTGTTTTTATCAGTCTATACCATGTCCCCAAGATATATCCAAATGTTTTCATGCAAATGTGCAACAACAAAAATTGACAATTTTATAACATGAAAACTATACCCATGTGTCAAAATTTTCAAGTTTTATCCTTCTGAGGCACCCCAGATCTACTATGATTTTAACTCAGTACCCTATGTGATTTAGGAAATTCAATTCAACCCCTAGGTGATTTTAGTAGTTCTTGAAAACTACTATTTGTGGGTAGTGTTGGGAAGGGCTACCACTGATCTTCCCAAGACCAATGCTCCCCCTGGAGTGGAATGGAGGAGAAAAATCCAAAATGGAGGCATTTTGAAGGTATAGAAACATCATGGAAGTGATTTTGGAAGATTTAGAAAGGATTTGGATGAATTGGGGTAGTTTGATCAATGCAAGGTTCAAAAGCCTAAGCAGTGCACAAGGCCAAAAGAGTTGTTGAACTTTGGAAAGTGATTCTGGGAGCTCTAGATGGATTTGTGTAAAAAAATATTTTTGGAAAGGAAATTTATATCTCTTCAAGATAGTGAAATCATATTTTTCATAACACTTTCGTGTAATAGGTTTATAACTATTTTTTTCCAATAATATGTAAGGAGACAGATCAAAAATCCACTTTTTCAGGGCCTAAATGGAAGCATCAGGGTCTAATAGCCCCACCATTAGATTTATAAGGAAATTTTCAGTCAAGTTCATATAAAATTTTTCCTAAAAATCCATCAAGATCTCAATATATCGTCGTTTGAAGCTTCCCTCAAAGAATGAGTTCGGGAGTTAGTCAAATTTCATTGAGGACACATGTCAGCTCCAGGAACCTGGTACAATTTTTGGTCCCTTTTATCCCTCAATATAAGGGACATGAAGGGAAAAAAACTATCCTAGCCCCTAGTCACACATGGAACCTCTCGGATCGCTAGTTCAGGCCTTAGATGCTTACAAGAGCTCATTCCCTCAACCGTATAGATCATGACAAGTGGTGGATTTTGGCGTATTGTGAAAAATTATGACCCTCATGTCCCTTTGTGATGAGGGAAATTAGGGACATAAAAATGTGCCCAACACCAAGAAACCTTCAGGTCATCCATGTGACCCCCTCCAGTGTAATTTCTCAGCCCTCGAAAGCTAGTGGAGCCAAATGGATAGCCGTCATATCTCTGCCAAGTGTCAGCACCAGGTGAACCATGCAAATTGATTTCCCTCATATCCCTTAATGTTTAAGGGAAATAAGGGACATGAAAATGTTCCCATCCTAAGGAATTCCTCCTGGTTCCTCATGTGACCATTTTCCATCCCTAAGGTGCTTCTAGCAAGCTTTTTGGCCTAAACACTCAACCGTTGGATCTCTTCCAAGTGTCGCGATGAGGTACGACATGAAAATTGATGTCCCTTTTGTTCCTTAATGATTAAGGGACATCAAGGACATAAAATTTTACCCCATCCCTAAATATATTTTTGAATTTGTTTAGAGATAACTCTTCTTCTTAATTTTCATAGTTCATACCCTATCATTACTCTGCAACTTGTGCATGCATATACGGAAGTTGCACTAGTTAATTAGAGGGACTTAGATTCCCAAAGTGTTAGAAAAAACTTGTTAGAGTAGGTATTTACCTTAGCTCATGTTCACCTAGGCACTTTATTTACCTTTATTGTATTTATCCTCACCCACTTATGTGTGTGGATATTTCTTTTATCTTATTTAGATATTAGGAGATATTATCTAGTTGTTAGGTATAGTTCTTTCCTTGATCTATGGTATTGACTAGTTCTTTCCTTGATCTATGGTATTTACTAGATCCTTGATGTCTAGTTCTCTCCTAAATCTATGGTCTTGACTAGTTCTTTGATGACTAGTTATTTCCTTGATTTATGGCTTGATCTACGACCTTGACTGGTTCTTAGATTTTTATTCCTTGCCTATTTAAGCAAGGCCCATTCTCAATGTATTACTTTGAGTTACATAATAATATATGATATTGTTGTTCATTTATTTGCAAATGTTTATGTAAATTCATTCTGGTGAATTTCTTTCATCTTATTGATCGTGGTGCTTGATTAGCATCTGTGTTCTTGGCTTACTACGATTTGGTTACCGTTCCTTTCAAAACTCCCCTAGTTTTTCCCCAAAAAAATTTCTCACCAACACATCTACACATCTATTTACATTTATACATTTATTTATCACCCTTTATCAAGTGCATTTACACAAGGGCTTCCTAGGGAATGATTATTTCACACACACACACACACACACACACACACACACACACACACACACACACACACACACACACACACACACACACACACACAACAACAACAACAACAACAACAACTACTACTACTACTACTACTACATGTATTTTGAGATGTAGTGTAGAGCTCAGTCATAAGTTCACTCAGTTAGGTGATTGTCATGGTCACTCTGACTCCCCATATTGCATCTTTCTTTTTTGGTATTTGTTGTAGTTTGAGGGTTTTATAGGTGAACATATCTTTACAGGTTACAAGTGAACTCGATGATCATATTATGACATATAAGAAAATAACAACTATCAATGACACTTGAGTGACACCAAAAAAATCAGATTTCGAACACTTCCGCAATCACAAGCACCCAGAAGAAAAATCTGGCACCCAAGTTCCCATGATCCGGTCTAGGCACCCTGGTCCGGCTTCATATGATAGTTACAAAATTTACCAAGCACAATTGCGACAGTATGTCCTTCCTATTCCTTTTTTTCCACAATCTAAATCAATTCAAAAGAAGCACAAATCAACTAATTCATTCCTTCCATCTCTTGCACTTAGGGTTTCAATATTTATTTGTTTATTATTTGTGCCAAAAATGTATTCCATTATTTATTTATCATATGTGACTCTGTGATTAGGGTTTAGCATTTATTTATTTTTGTTAAATCAAATCTTGACGAAAATGCATTAAAAATCCAACTTAATGGGATTTATCTTAAGCATTCTCATTAAGTTATTTGCTACATCTTATATTAGTCCATTGGTGTTCAATTCCTCCAAGTATGTTCTTGTGCACAATTTTTTATTTGTATATAATTTTATTTTCTCTTGCATGCTTCTACGCACAATCTATTGTTTCTTCTAGATGTCGGTCCTTATGCTTGCAAGTTCAAGGTTTCACTGATGGAGACTATTCCCTAATAGTTTAGGTATTACTTAGAAGTTCGGTGCATAGTTTAATTCAAATTTTAGAAAATTCTTCAAGTGATTAAAGGGATATTTATGAAGTTAGAGATCTGAACTTTATGTTTTTAGGTTGGTTCCATTCCCAATGGATACTTCAAGAAACTGGTATTCATCATCTAGTAGGTAGATGTCCCTGAAATTCACCAAACTATTGACCAAATACCCCCCCCCCCCAACTTATAAAATGGGCTTCGCCATGGTGCTTCAAGAAAGTTGTAGAAGACTAAGTTATTCATCCGCAAAGTATAGAACCTTGTGTTCCATGGGTTTTCCCAACCCATGGAGCAAAAAAAAATCAATCCAGGACTTAGGTAGAATTTTGGTGTGGCTGACTATCGTGGCATCAAATTTAGTCTCATAAGTCAAAACAAATCAAGGTTTCGTAGGTTTTAAATCCCGCGAAGTGTCTAAAATTGGCTAAGGAAATAAATCACAAAAAAAGGAATTCAATGAATAATGATTTAGGTAGAATTAGTCGAATGGTGAAGAATTTAGATGATGTGGGGTTTCCTTTTGTGAAGAGTTGAAGAAAGTGGCTAAGTAACAAAGCCATGGGACATTGATTCAACATTTTATGGATGTTTTTCAAAGGTTGGAATTCCATGGACTTCTAAAACCCGTGTAACACTAAATAACCCACCAACAAGAAAAACTCCACAGAATGTTCAAAGCATTTAGATATTCTAAAAAATTGTGAAGGAAGATAAATTAAGGGGAAATCCATGAAACAAGTGAAGGAGCATTTTCACTCGTAACTCTCGTTGCAATTAACCAAATAAAGTAAGATTGATCTTGTTGGAAAGGTAATATTAATGGTTACATTTTAGGTCCAACAACTTCATAAATCGATGCATTCATAGGGACCAAAATTTCAAACATGGCTTTAAGGGGAAATATATGGTCCTAAACACATAAATTTATTACATCATTCCCAACCACCAACGTTAATTAAGAATGACACCCCTTTCCTTCTTGCATTTTTATGACATGTAGGAATGGTCTTTCACAGGTGTCCATATGCATTTGCAGGTGAATTTATGAATCTTAGTCAGTGGTTGGGAATTAAAATTCAGTGTCCCTCTCTTTTCCCTCCTCTTCTTCTTCCCTATTCTATATATTGCATAATAATGCTCATTTTTAAAAGGTTGGACCCTCTTGGTTTGTCAAGGGAATCATTCAAAATATTATTCCTTAGAATTTTGATTTACAGGCCTCATATATGGTTCATTGCATGTGGATACTTGCCTCTTTCCACCATTATACTTAATTGTGCATCTAATGGGAGAAATAAAAATTTTATTTTTTGGTTATTCTCTTCCCTAGCTCGTATTTTGTTGCATATTGTTTCCTTTCCTTTGCTATATTGGTTATTTGTGCATTTTCATGTCCCTTGTAGGTTTCTTTACTGTTGTTATCCATGAAAGAGAGTGTTTGAGTGTTGTTTCAAACTGTGGCATGTTTTCTACCCTCCTTGTGTGTAGTTTCCTTCATTTTCAGTCATCTTATATTTTCATCACAATTTTCCTATTGTTATCACCTCCCCTTTGCTTATGTTTTCATTTTCATGCATCTCCTTCTCACCTAGTCCCTTGGAATCATAGAGTAGTGTTAGGTAGTTTCATTTCACTTCCTAGGATTTATTTTAGTAGTAAGAGTAGGTAGAGGAAGTAGGCCTTCTCTGAGGGTCTATCTCAAGCTAAGGTTCCACAACTTGGAGACAACCCCATGTTGCCTCAAACCCCCAGTTCATCCTAATCTAGGATGGATGCAATTTTTAGCTCTAATAGTAACCTTGAGGACATGCATAGAACATTAGAACCCTCATGTTATCTTTCATAATGTTTACATGTGCCCGACTATAAGAGGTAAGGAAATTATACTCAAAATTTCTTAGGAAAATCCAAATCCATGAATAGTATAACGGATTTTGAAAACCTCGTTTACTTATTCCCCTTTAACATTTTTTATTTTAATTGATTTTCATTCCAGTTGGCCATTCTTGGGAGCATGTGCACACTAATATTTAGACTAAAATTAATTTGTAACTGTGCCAATACAAAATTAGATATTGGTAACTATTACAAATGATTGTCCTATTTAATGTAATTTTTGTTGAGTATTAAATATGTATTAATATCCTGCAATCTAAAACTTGTTGTTTTTTGGAATTTATAACTTTTTTGTATTATTTAAATCACATTATTATATATTAAATAACATACATGGCTTGTGCAGACACATTGGAAAATTATGGAGGACGGACTCATCATAATCATATATGGCTTGATGAGGTGGATCTGCTGCCATTGACTAGGGTTGTCCTTCATGCCAAAAATTGAATTTAATGTCAAGTGTGGGATTTGGTTCTGTGCAATCCTTGCTATCATTACCAAATGTGTGGGCTCACAGATCTAATTTTTATTCCTAGTTTGGATTTATGTGAGCTATTTTTTGTTTATTCTGGTTCTTGCAGGGTTTTGCAACGTTTTACCATCATGGGTGGTAATAGAGTGAGGGTGGAACCTTCGTCCTATTAAACTATGGAAATGGATATGGCCATTTGGGATATTTTTAAAAATAGGGGTGTTAGTCATTTCTTTTAGAAGCTTTAGGGTCATGATGAGAATATTTCAAAGGATTTTGCATAGGCCTGGAATAAAGGGTTTGTTACTATGCATAGAGTGATTCTTATGGTTTTGGAGGATTTTATTGGAAAAGTTAAAGACATGGACTGCAATGGGTGTAAGTTTTTTAAGGAAAAGAAGCAGTTTCAGGAGGAATTTTTTAATTTTCTTGATGTCAATGAGAAGATTTTTTATATGGAAGGCGATATTTCCCGTAACTCTCTTCTATGGCATTGGCCTAAGGTTTTTTATCATTATGAAGTATTTAACTCTCAAAGGGAAGTACATGAAGCTATATACCCAACACTTCATCTTATTAGGTCACTTATGTAGAAATAGGAAGGTGGGAATTCCATTCTACTTATTTAATTTGTTGCATCTGTCGATTAAAGAGTTAAAGAGTTTAAATCAAATATTGTGGAGGTTTCATTGCATCAAGGGTTAATTATGTTGTTGTTCAAATTTGGTATTCAATACCTTCAACTAATGTTGTAATTAAGTTTGGAGATGATTGGGAAGAACATGTAATTTTGGCTTATAGATGTAAGCTCATTACTTTGAAAGATAGGGAAAAGAAGGAATTGGATGTGGCATCTACTCTTCAATTTCTCATAGGAAAAAATCAGGAGATGAGTACTGAGGTGGGGTTGAGTGAAGAAAATGTGTTTGTTATATTTTTAGTGAGTAAAATTGAAAGTCTTGAAGATGTGGTGAATCGGTTGAAAGTTGAGAATAAGAGTTTAATTAGAGGAGCCCAGCATCATGGTGTTGAGCTTATTATGCTTAGAAATAGGGTTGATGTCCTATAGGAGATGGTAGTGGTAGAGAAAGGGAAGAAAATAATGTTGGAAGTCAGTAGCCTTGATGGAGATGATGATTGTGCTAGGTAGGAGGTGATTACGGGACCAAGATCGAGGAAACGTGCTAAAATAACATGAGGGGATTTCTGTAGCTCTGTTGTTGATCAGTCTTCAGTTTTTTTCTGTGTGTACATTGGTTTTTGTTGGTTTGGTTGGGTTCTAGCTGTTTTGTGTCTCTACTCTTGTAGATTCAATTTCTCCTTGACTCGAGTAAGTTTTTACTTTTTGCTGGGTTTTTTTATAGATGATTTTTGTTGGTTTTGAGAGATCAATGTAATATCTTTCTGTATTTGGCCCTTGGAGACTTTTCAAAAATGTTTATCGATAAAAAAATGCATACATTTAATTAAGAAAACATCAACTCCCAACACACAACCAATAAAAAATGTTGTACTTGTTGCAAAAGCAAAAATGCTAGACCAATATTTAGAAAATATAATTCTAGTGTAGCTCAAATATTTAGAAGAAAAAACATACATACACATATTCAATACTCACAGTACATCAATAATATTTTAAACAAACATTAAATGTGTAAAGATTTTTGTTTGTGTGTGCGTGTATGTGTACGCATGTTGTTGTCACTTTCCCAAAAATGCATGTATTTTTTGTCTTACTCTTCAATTTTTTTGGTAAATTGGGTCTTACAAGATCTTTGTTTGCCTTTATGAAGTCTGAGATATGAATTTTTTTCAACAGTTAGTTATTTCTCAAAAAAATTAGTTTGGGGACTTTTCCTTTGTTTTGTGGATATTTCAGATTTTAGTGTTCCTTATGTCCCATGTTCCATTGAGATCTCATTTTTCTGATTCCCCGCATTCCCTACATTAAAATACCATCCCTTTTTCATTGCAGCTATTTTGGTTTTGCAGAGAACTCACATCCCAATGTCCCAAGGGTCGACTATGAAAGCTTTCTTTGACTTACCTAATTTGAGTATATTACGGGTTTTTTTTGGTTTTCCATGTCCCAAGTTTCACAATGCTTCTATGTTAGTTGTAACCCAAAAACCCACATTCATTGCATCATACATAGAGCCTCCTTTGTACTACAGGTACTTCAAACTTCCACGTCCTAGGTGTCCCAACGTCACATGAGCTAGTTGTGTTCAATTTTTCCGCCATATCCGCATTATATAATCTCAAGTGGGCATTTTGTGGTTAAATTTTATCCATCCCCCACAATAAATTAATTTTCACATTTAATTCACCCTACCAACCTTTTCAAAATGGAAAGTGTATAAATACCTAGGGAAATTGGTTGCTTTTATCATACTTCCCATAATTAGTTGTTGTTTTCTGTTCTGTTAATCCTCTCCACTGTTTGTAGCCATGGTGAACCACTTTCTAGTCTTTTCAAAATTTCTAAGTGTGTCTTATTCCAATAGAAGTCGCAATTCATTTGAAAACAAAATTCAAAGGATCAAGAAGTTCATTGCAAAAGCTTTTTTACCTTGTCATGTAATCTTGTCAGTGATCATATTTTTCTATTTGGCCAATTGCTTGAAATTCACACTCCCTATAAAGATCCATTATAAAGAGCATGAACATATCTCTTCTTTGGAAACAGCTATACCCGAGATAAGAGATAGTGACACCTGAAACCTTGACCTTGAGGATTTTTGGGAATGGATTAATTTGGAAAATCCTACTCCTATTGATCACTTAATAAAAGAAAGTGGGATAGCTCATGCGGGGGGTTTTCCTATTTTTGTTTAATGTGTTGACACTATGTTATCTTATGGCTCCCGTTTCAATCTGAACATAAAATATATTTTTAATCCTCATGGACAAGTGATTGCTCCATTAGACGCTAGTTGTATCAGTTCTTCCCTCAAATCCCAGTGGTGGAAGATTCAAATACTCCCACCAAATCTCAAGCCCAACTTTTGTTTGACCAAGACAGTGAAAAATACAAGAGAAGGGAAGCCAAGTCATGGTTTAAAAACCCAAAGAAAGGATCCTCAAGATTGCCAAAAACCATGTATAGAATTTATTTTAAGGAGGAGATGTCAGATGTCATTTCCCTTCTTGCTAGAATAATGGGGCTTCCCTCACCTAATGAGTTCCAGTTTTTTATGTGCCCATATATCAACATCATATGTGAAGGAAAGAAAAGCCTAAATTAGGGAGAGATAATATATGATAATCTCACTAAGCATATTTCCAATGTTCAAAGGAATAAAAATTTCTATATGACTTCTTATTTGATGTACACTATTGCAGCATACATGGATTGGTTGGGAATTTCCCCTGATGAGGATAAAAATGATGCTCCTATATACGACTATATCCCACAGTTGACATTGAAGATTAGTAATCATCATTTCAGAAGGGTGAACGATGCCTTCACCATGTATATTGTCAATTTGTTAGAGGGAAACATATCTTGGAGATTCTCAGAGGAATCCAAACAATTGATTAACATCTATGTGAGCTATTTCATTCAATTCAGAAAGTTTTCTTACATACGGTTAGATGGATTTGAGGTAACACCCCTGAAAATCCCAATGTATTGTAGTGATGAAATGGCTCTAGTTGAAGTCTATAGGAATTTGGATAAGATTCACAGAACTTGTAGAGATGAGAAGATTGCAGGTATCCAATTTCCAATCACATTGGGTAACTACACCTGTAGGACTGCTTTGCATGCCCAAAATGTTGACAGGAAAATTTTCCCCCTAAGACTTCATTATTTTAAGGCAAGGATCTACTTTAACATCAAGGGTTTTATTGCTAATAATTTTAGAATGGGTTTTCATCATCTTGCTGATAGTGAGGATTACTGGGCTGACTGTTCTGATGATTATGAATCCAGAAGAAGGTATTACAGAAAATTGTCTCTTCAGAAAATCAAGGACTTTGAAGTGTACAAAGTACCAGATGAACTAAAAAGATGCTAATCAGGATCTGCAGTCTCTTGAATATGAAAGGTATATCAGGCATACTCCTATTAAAACCATTAATTAGTTTATTAAAGAAAATGATGACTTGAAAGAACTTATAAACCCTGTCTTGGTGAGGACCAAACTTTGGTTTGATAGGAAAATGAAAATTTTCAGAGCAAGTAAGTCAAGGTCTTCCTCTCAAGAAGCATCCACTCCTCAGAAGGAGATTCTCATGGAAACCCATGAGGCACATACACAATCGGTCCCCTCTCTATTTGAATCTTAAACTTTGGTATATATGAAGAAAGGGAAGGTTAAGAAAGATGAAAAGGTAGAGGAGGTAATTTAAGGAGAAAGTGAACTATTGTCTTCTTTGAAACAATTAGAAGTAGTACCTAAAATTGAACCGGTTATAGATATTTGTATTGACAATGGTGATTAGAAATGAATAGGATAACATGAAGAAAATAACCTTGAAGAAGGTAGTATGGAGAAATAAGAGGAAGGATATGATCATTAAAATGATCATACTTTGGAGGCAGAAGCAATGGTTTTCCAAGGACCCTCTACTGAAGAAAATCCTAATAAGGAATCACCTGCCTCTAAAGTTGAAACATATGTTTTGGAAGTATATGTTGTACAAAATTTAAGTGCAATGGGCACACTTTCACTTGGGCATCTTGTTCCCTATGCTTATAGTTCTTCCTTTTCTTATGTGTAACCATTGGTAAAGATCAAGAAAAGAAAAACTACATCTCATATTGATACTCTAAAGTTTGATGTTATGGCATAACTTCTAGGTACTACTCCTCCCCCATCCACAAAGAAGTCTAAAATCACATCCAAGTTAGTATATGATTCTCAAGGCCAATAACTTATGGAGATTTCTAAACCTAAGATTAACAAGGATGAAAGAGATCTATCTGTAAGTGATTTGGAATAGACAAGAATTCCCCTAGGATAATCTACACCTGAGAGTGAAGTGTAAAAATTGAAGGAGACAGTGTCAAAATTAATTGAAATGGTTAAGAAAGGAAAGAAAACACAGGATCAATTGGAGGAACATAACCAAATCCTTTCAAGTTTCATCTAATCCCTATTAGGATATGACAAGGTACTTGATCCAACTCCACTAGCCTCAATTCCACCACCTGTTGTTCTAAATAATTATGAAGTTCAAGCTATCAAAGACATCCATAAGCATGTTACTTATGGGAAGGAAATGGAAGCCTTACTTGATGATATGATAATCATAGGATTAAACTTCATCGAAGAAGCATACAATTCATATGATAATGTCACTGTGATAAAAATGAATTTTACTAAAACACTCAATAGTTTAGATAGATAATTGAAATTGTGCAGTGAATGCATTCAAGATCTCTAGCTGATGAGTAACACAGATGTGCAGGTTCTTTTGGAAAATAAATTATTTGATGAGGTAAAGTTTAATCTATCTAAATAGTGGGTCTTTAGCATTGATTGGAAGATAAAGGTCCTAGAGGAATTCATTGGTGAACTCAAGAATATTTTGCAGAAAGGTGAAGTTTTAAAATCTTTTTTTATATCGGCCTTTTAAGATATTCACTACCAACTCCTCAAAGAAAATTCGAGTGACAGATTCACTATCTAAAAGACCAAGTCTCAGTTCAAAACATTTGTTAAAGAAAATTTGTTTAAGCAAGAGAATATGTCCAAGGATAAAATGAGGGGAATATGTACACTTGAAGCAGCCATCATTGAGGCCAATAAAGATTTTTTAGAAAATGTAGAATTTGGGAAGGATATAGAGAAATACCTAGGCAACTAGACTCATGCTACTACAAATACCATTATCCCTTGAAGCATAGACATAGCTAAGGCATTGAAGAGATTCAGTAATCAAGTGCTCAAGGAAAAGATTGTCACATTCACCCCTCCAAATGTTCCAACTCCCAGTTCTTAATATTTTATTTTAATCGATGTATCTAGTTAAGGTGGCTACTTCCTTTCTAGTTATGTAATATTGAAGTAAAAGATGATTTGATGTTATAATGCCTAATTAGATATTAATCCTTTGATTAAAAGAAGGGAAACTGAAAATGAATCTTTTGTAACCACCCATGAGGCTATTTAAGGGGGCTCCTCTTGTCATTTGAGGGGGTTGGATTTTGATGTATTTGATGTAAAAATTACTGATTTGACAATCAATACAGAAGAATTTCTATCTTTTCTTGTGTTCTATGTTTTCCTACTTTCTATCTAGTTCATGTGAAGTTATATATATCTGAATAGGAAATTTTTTGTGTTCAAGTTGATGTTATACTTAGAACTTTGTGTATATTACATATATGTCCTATATTTAGATGTGTATGATTTTGATCTTGTTAATCTTGCATGTATAAGTAAGATATTATTTTGTGATCTATATGTTTGAAAGTGTTACCTTTCTCATTCTCTAAAATATCAGCTCTTCTACTTTATTTTCTTCTACATTGAAAATATTATGAAATGGAGACATCTAAAGCATCAAAATCCTCATCAAAATATTAATAGTTTGTACAATTGTAAATATGTATATTTTCTTGTTTGTTTGTGTGTTCAATAAGGGAACCTCTCCCATAAAAAGGAGGGATTTTTGTCCCCTGACTGTTGCTTGTTTTCAAATTCAAATCTAATAACCAATAGTTTTTGGCACCCATTGTGGGGCACATTTTTTGCATCCTACCAAAACAAATTTGATTAGACCAAGCAACAATAGCACACTGGAAGATAGAAGATGTACACGAGGCTAGAGAGTGCAGGGTATTAAAGATCTAGATTTTTAGTTACTTGAACAGCAAGGCTTCATTCTGACTCTAAAAAGAAGTAATAGAATAAAAATATCCACAAGCACTCTTCCTATTAAATATAGAGTTACATAGAAAATTTATTTCTAAACACAATCAAACCCTAACATCCACGCTTTAGTGTTGGCTAGAGTTACAGTTCCTTTGCAAACAATATTTCCTAGAATGGAAGAACCTCTACCTCGGGGATAATGGGTTAGGCCTCTAGCTATTCCTCAACCATTGCATAATCTACCCAAAGGAAATAAGAAGAATTTCCCAAAATTCAGAGGTGATGGAAAGGTACAACCACACAAACACATTGTTGCATTTATTATTTCATGTGGAATAATTAGAGTGGAGCATGAATATGTTTATGTTAAACTTTTTATGGAGATACTACAAGACAATGTTGCCGACCGGTTCTATTATCTCCTTATCAGTACTATCACTTACTGGACCACCATGAGAACTCATTTTGAAAATCAGTTCAAACCTGCTGAGGATGTGTATGCTTTTCTTGCTCAAATTTCTCAAATAAATAAAGTACCATATGAGACCATACGAGAGTTTTTGGAAAAATTTAATAAATTGGTCAATAAAATCCCAGCAGCCACTCGTCCTGTGGCTCAAATTCAGAAATGTTTCTTCCTAAATGCTCAGTTACTTGAAGTAAGCTATGCATTGAGAAGGGATAATCTTTCTAGTTTGTATGGTGTTCAACACTTGGCCATAAGTGTTGAAGAGGGTATAATAATGTCAAAAAAATTAAAAAAGGAACCTCCTAAAGCTAAGGCTTCTTCTTTAGGAACAAATTCTGGTCAACTACTCCAAAAGTTGGAAAATGATCTCATTGCCATCAAAAATTAATTGGCTCAAAGTACCCCTTACAAGGATATCCCAAGGAATAATTTTCAGCCTCGAAATCATTTTCCTCCTACTCAACCTAAGCTAGAAATTGAAGGACCACCCCTCAAATTTCCAGTTAATGCAACATGTGAAGTTCAAGAACCAAGTGAAGAAGTAGAAGCTATAGAATATGAGGAATATGAGGAGGAATATGAAGAGGTATCTGAAGAAGTAATTGATTATCAATTCAACTTTCTCACCACATAAGGAGTTGATTTTGATAAGGATGATTATGATCAGAGAGTTTCAGACATGAATGATGAATCATATTTTTCATGAATATAGAGAAAATGAGCAAGAAGAAGGAAGTGGTCCAGTCTACAAAAGATTCCAAATAAGTTCCAATCAATATTCCAATTGTTGCTAAAAGAGGAGCTCTTATCCCTACCACTTCAACTCAAAAGGTAAGCAATACTAATGTTCCCTCTACTTCCTCTTCTACACCTAAAGCCAATGAAGCTTCAAATCCTATGTCCAAGACATCCTCAACTACCAAAAATAATAAGCCTAAGGTTTCCACCTCTTCTAGTGTAGATGTCTCATCTACCTCTAGATATTTTTACATAATTGATCACATCAAGAAAACCAAGATCCAAATTTTTGAAACTAAATTCTATCAAAATCAACTCACTCTGAAGCCTTTGCCTAGGTAGTTATGTTTGTCAAATCCAAACCTAATCCCTCATCCACCACTTCTAAAGGCATGTTACCCACTCCAACCCCTTCACCTCAGCAAAATTTTTTGGCTGCAACACATTCTACAAATGAGAAAATTGAGCACTTCTATGTCACACTGCTCATAGCTGGTCATAGACTTAGTAATTTTTTTATTGACTTGGGAGCATCAGACAATGTGATGCCTACTAAATTTTCTCATGGTTTAGGATTGAATTTTACATGCACATTTGTCTCACATTATTTCATGGAAAGTAAGGAGGTATCACTTGTAGGGAGGATCAAGGATGCACAAGTAGATTTTTCTGCTTTCCCAAAACAGAGGATCAAGGCTACCATTTTGGGAGCAGATATTCCTCCATCCTATTGTATGTTACTAAGTATAAATTTTTGTAAGGTGGTGAGAGGAGAAATTCAAATGGATTGGTCACATACTCTCATCTCAGTTAATGGAAAAATGAAGAATTTATTACCTGAAAGACAAATTAAGTATATTGTGCAGAAGATCGATGATCCTAAAGCACAAATTCTTTATGAAGATATTGGCCATGGTAATTACGAGGATGAGGTAAATGCCCCCAAGGGTGTGATAAATGATCCAAATGGTGTTTGGATTCTTGAATTTGATGGTAGTTGTTCTTCATCTAGTTCGGGAGCGGGTGTGGTTCTGTTTTCTCCCAAAAAGAAATCTTATCCTTTCTCTTATAAGCTTTAGTTTGAGAATACAAATAATAAAGCAAAATATGAACCTCTTCTTTTAGGTTAGGAAATAGCAAGAGAAATGGGAATAAAGATCCTTTGTGCATGAGGAGATGTAGAACTCATTTTCAAACAAGTTAGAGGGGTGTTTCAGGTAAAAATAATTGGCTTAAGCATTATAGAAACCTGGTATGGGATTCAATTGAGTTATTGGGTGCCTTTTCCATTAAGGTTGTTCTCAGAGAAAGGAACACTAGAGCTAATACATTGGATGTATCAGGTTTTGATTAGGAAACCTCGTTATTATGTGGGCTAAATTAGATACTGGAAGCCACCAGCAACTTTGAATGATGGAGGGCTTAGAACCTCATATGAGGATATGGATATACTGGCGCAGAGAAGATAGATATGTGATAAAAGAAGATAGATCTGCAAAACTGAAATAGATGTGATTAGATAACAATATTCAGGGGTTTCTCGAACAATCCTGATTCCAAGAGGATGTTAACTCCCTTGGAGGATGTCAACCCTCATGTCTAGAAAGATAGCAATAAATGATGAATAGTAGATATCATGTAGAAATAATGAAATACAAAATGGCAAATAACTGAAATGACGAGGGGACTTAGCTTGTGCTTTGATATGGAGATGAACTGGGCATCAGGATGGAAAGATAACAAGAACAATGGAAAATATTTCTCCATACTCCTCACCTCTAAATTCTAACAATGGCAAAGGTTTTCCTTGACCTCAAACTTACAGAACTTAATTAAGCACTTTTTTCTCCTCTCTAAAAACTTCAATATGCAGAGATTTCATGCTTGATTCTTCCTCTTTGGTTCTGATCCAGATCCAGGTCTTGGCCCTTTTGAAAGAGGGGGGGAAACCCCATATTTATAACTAGGAGGTGAGGTTAGATTAGGGTTAATGAATAATCAGGTTTGGGTAAAGTAACTTCAGTTAAGAGATAAGATGTGATCACGCGGGGCCCATGGCTTGACTTATTAGATGGAGTGGGAAGCATGATTGATATGGTAGGTGAGATAATAGATTTCATTTTTTGAAATTAAGAAAGGGGTGTCATATGGGTATATTATAACCCATGGATTGAATAAAATTGATATGGGAGATAATGCCAAAATTTTAATTATCAAATGGGTCCACATGGAGCCCATTTGATAATTAATTAATTAAGGATGAGTAAATAGATGGGATTTACTCAAATTTAAGAAAATTAAAAGTGAGGGGGGGAGTGAAATGAAGGAGAATTAATGTGGGATGAACGAGAGGGGTTACACCAAAAACTAGTGTCTACATTTGCCCCTTTTTGTTGAGTGGTTTGTGATAGCAAGCCACGAGACAAAAATTAAAAAGGGTTGGATGAAATATGTGTCTATAAAAGAGACGGGGTTGAATAAAAACATGACCAAAGGCAAGATGACCCAAGAAAAAAAGGATCACAATAGTAATGAAAAATATGGTGATGACTCCAATATCACATCAGTAGAGGAAAATTGTGGTCTCAATGGAGACAGGCGACAATGTTCTACAGACCAGTGAGTGGGTGGATATCACTACAGTATGGATGTAAACCGCAATGACCAATGGGTCATAGGAAAAAATCAAAATATGTGCAACTGAATGTAAAATATATGCGAAATCCTTCTTATGTGAAGAATCGAGCAAAAAATCATGCATCCGTAAAAGGAACGAGCATGAAAATAATGGTGCCCCAGCACAGGGCACGAGAAGGAAAAAAAGTGAATTATATGCATCGACAAGTACAAGGATGAAAACGTGCCCTGACATAGGACACGAAAATGACATAATGGAATATGGATGTTGAAATAAAATATCCCATGGGGAACGAATATGGCCACGAATGTGGATATGAAGAACAAATTGGATAAAATGCCCCAAGAGAATTTTAAAGAGGATGTTGAATGCATGTTTCTTAAGAAAGGTTTGTAGTTGAAGTCAAATGAATAATGGGGCAGAGAAGAAGGAAATAAGCCTCGCTTCTCCGAAAAATAGGAGGAGTCAATCTACTCTTGCAAAAAAAGTATAATAAACATTCATGTAAGAGAAAAAGATACGATAGGTGATGGCTTTTATGGTATTCTCTAAGAAAAAAATGTCGAAGGAAGATGGGAAGAGATTCTTAGACATGACTATGATGATTCCCCTACAAGAGGACTGATGAAGATAAAATATGTGACAGGGTTCTCAAAAAGAGAAGAGGTCAATGTTGCATAGAGAAGAATGAGAATGGTAATGAAATGGATATATGGCGGTACATAACGGTGAAACATCGGATTTGATTGTGAATTCTAGGTGTGAGGGATGTGGTGAAGGATGTAATGAGAAAGAGAAAAGGGAATAGAAAGGAGGAGTGGTTGATTATGAGAAGAGCAAGAAAGTTAAAAGGTGAAGGTGACAAGATAGGGAATAGAGGAACATAGATGGAGGAGGAGAAAAAACCATGGTGAGGAAATCCAAGGAAAAGAATATGGAACTGATAGCATGGAAATTCATGTGGATGGTGAGATGATAAAGAAATGGGACAATGCTGAAGAGTTAGGTTATCGAAGGGGAAGTAGATGATATAGAGGAAGTAAAATAAGACAAGGATCAGAAAGGAGGAGAGGATAATGAAGAAAATTATGTAGAAGGAAGAGAACCAAGGATGGAGATATTTGATAAAGATTTAGAAGCATAAGGAACATAAGGAGAAGCTTGAGGAGAGGAATGACATAAATTGGAAAAGATGTGGAGATGCGTGAGATGAGGATAAGTTGATGACGAGAAAATAGAGAGAGGGTGTATGATGAAGACAATGAATAAATTTGAAAGGAAGAATGAAATATGGAGAGGTGGCGAAGAAAAAGAGAGGAAGGGATATGAGAGGAAATGCTAGCGAATGGATGTTAGGATAAATCCACTGATAATAATCAATAGGAAAGGATGGGACAAAATGTGAGAAGAGGTAGAAATAATGTTAGGGTGTGATTAATGACAATGACGGGTAAGTGTGGGGGTAGATATGTGGGATAACTCTAGAAAATGGAGTGGAAAGATTAAAGAAAGAAGGGATAGTGATGTGTGCAAAGATGAAGGTGAGGAGAGAACACATTGGATGAGAATGAATGAGAGAAATATGAATAAACAAGACACGAAATGAATGGGGAAGCAATGGTTAAGTAAAATTACCAAGCAAGGGATGATGGAGATGAACAGGGGGAAAGTACGAAGTGGTGTTTGTGAGAATGGAAGAGGAGGTAAGAGGATGTGATGATGGAGAATGACGAGAAAATGTAGATGGTAAGAATCTGGAGTGGTGGGCGAGTACAAGATGATAGATCATCCTTAAGAGGGACTCTTAAGTAATATCTCCATGTCCCAAGAGGACTTAAGCAAGATCACCAAACTGACAGTGACAATATGGAAGGAGAAAGACAACATTGTGTTAGGTACAGGTGTAGAATGGTTGGTTGGATTAGACGAGTACGATTAGAGGCGTGAGACAGAAGATAAGGAAATTATGATGGGAGGTGGAAGGGTCAGATGGAAAACCATTCTTAAGATGGACTCTTAAGTAATAATTCCATGTAACAGGAATGGTTAAGTAGGATCACCAAGCCGAAGAAGAAGAAGAATGATGAAAAGAATGAGCAGTGTATACCAAAATGGAACAAGAGATGAAAGGAGGTGATATCAAGGTGATAAAAAGGAAACAAAGGAGAGTCACATGAGTGGATGGAGGAACATATGCAGTGTGATGGATATTTTAAGGGAAATCCTTAATTGGGATGCCCGCGTGGTGGGAGTGATGATGTAAGAGTGTCAAACAAAAAAGGAGGAGCGGAAAGACATTTTTGGTGGTGATTGTCATCCACTGAAAGAGGAAATGGTGGAATGCAGTGGTATGCTTCTCAAAAAATCCATGCAGCTGAGCAGAAGTAGGATACACAACATGTGGTATTGTAATAGGCACAGATGTGGAAGAGTATGTAGTAACAAGCTTCATAGGTGCATGAGCATCAAGAGTAGGAACAGACTCA
Source organism: Taxus chinensis (assembly GCA_019776745.2). NCBI lineage: Eukaryota > Viridiplantae > Streptophyta > Pinopsida > Cupressales > Taxaceae > Taxus > Taxus chinensis. Next base: position 78,514,945 of record CM034153.1, on the reverse strand, counting down.
AAGACTGACAGATCAATGTCAGCGGGTTCAAGAGTAATAACTGCAAGTGGACTAAGAGTATGGATATGGTGGTCCACAATATGATGGTGATGTTGTAGGCTAGCAAGTTTGTTCTACAGGGAGTGTATTATTGTATCCTTATCGTGAATGAGTGATTGTAGAAGAGAATTTCACTTCTTGAGCGATCTATTTTCTTCTAAAAAATTTACAATATCCTCTTACACATACTTCAGAGAAAAGCATATCTTTCTCAAAATCCATGATAGATACAAAATGTAACTCCCAGAAGTTTAGGATGTCGGGCTCAGCCAAAATTGTGTCCGCAATTGATTACAACAATCCTCCATATTTGGCAATCTATCATTATAGTTCAAGTCTTAAAATAAATATTTCCAATGGAAAGAGCACGAAAAAACAAGAACTTTTGCAAAAAATGACACTCAAAACCGAGTTACCGATCAAAAGTTACAAGCTTTTTAAATTTTTTTGCTCTATTATTTATTTTAGTTGCCACTAAAGAAAAATAAATGTTGTTTCCTTTACCACACAAATAACATTAACGGGGGCTGAAGTTAAGCACCTAATAGTAGGAATCACAATCTTTAAGCCCTCATATGACCATACCATATGACCAAGGGATAAGCATTTTAATGGGTAGCAAATGAGAAACAATATAATATATTGTTATGGAACTCAATGTGATACATTGAGAATGGGCCTTGCTTAAATAGGCAAGAGATAACAATCTAAGAACCAGTCAAGGTCATAGATCAAGCCATAAATCAAGGAAATAACTAGTCATCAAAGAACTAGTCAAGACCATAGATTTAGGAGAGAAGTAGGCATCAAGGATCTAGTAAATACCATAGATCAAGGAAAGAACTATACCTAACAACTAGATAATATCTCCTAATATCTAAATAAGATAAAAGAAATATCCACACACATAAGTGGGTGAGGATAAATACAATAAAGGTAAATAAAGTACCTAGGTGAACATGAGCTAAGGTAAATACCTACTCTAACATTTCCAACAAGGGAGATAAGACATTAAATTTGTGACAAGATGAGAGCTTACAAAATATTAGATGTGATAGACAAGCAGGAAATAAAATTATGTCATTAAGGAAGAAAAAATATGACCACAACGGTGGATTTTGATGAAAATAAATGGTGCCCCAAGAGAGACACAAATATGGCCACAATGGTGGACTTTAATGAAAATGGAAATATGGCCCCTCAATGGAAGGACAAAAATGGCCAAAAAAGTGAACTTAAAATGAAATGAAGATTTTGATAGAATTAGTTTAGATTGGATGAATTTGGATGAGGTAAATAAAACAATGTCAGAGAACGAAGTCCCATACTATCAAGGGAATTGTACGGATGATATGTTCAAGGGCGAGGGAAGGCTACTCCCCCAATGAATTAAATGTGGAGGAGTTAAAGTATGTTGAAAGATTTTATGTGAGATTATTTCAGATTTGGATGGGATAAATGGTCAAAGACCATAAGTGTGCTTGGCAAGATGAGTATTATTGATGAATAATGAAGGACCTTCCTTAGGAGTAATTTCACATACATGAGGGATGTTAAGGGATGATGTGGATGAAGGAATTGTGGGAAACCTAATGGATGGGATACGAATTAGATTAAATGTAGATGGAGAAGGATATTTCCCCAGAATGAGGAAATCATGTTTCTCAATAAGGTTGTCTATGATTGTCCGAAAGGCTTTACAATGTTCAACTTCATGGCTCGGGGTATGATGATAAGCGCAACTGCAATTAGGATTGAACCATGATGGCTTTGGACCATAGGGATAAAAGGCTTTAATGGGAGGAAGCGTGATGGCATAAATTCAAACTAAATGTCAAAAAATGTCTGCGTAAGATCCAATCAAAGTGTTATGAGGAAAATAACTCTTATGATTTTTAGCATGATGTTTTGGCTTGGATTTGGATACTGATATAAATTGGATAGGTGAATTAGATAAAGCAAATTTGGTTGGAGGAATGGATTGTTTTGATTGGGATTTAGGTGAGGATGTACATTGGATGGGTAGATTATATGTCTTGGATGACAAATAAAGTTTGATTGGAGGCTTGGATTGTTTGGATGTGGATTGATTATTGTGAGATGCCGTAGATGGAGAAATTGGTCCTAAAATAGATTTTGTGGCATTGGATTGTCAAAAAGAGGGAAATTATGAATGTTTACGAGGATGCGTAAGGGACTATCTGGGATGTTTTCCACGAGCCTTAGACTTTGATCAAGAATATTTTCCCTTAGAAGGGATAATAATATCAATTGGAGGATCTAACATTGTTGGTGTAGTTATTAATGGATAAAATGTCCTAAAACAAGACAAGGATGTTAATGGAGAAATAGGTGTTTGTATGATGTGATTAATGAGATATATGTGAGATGTGGATTGTTTAGGTTTTGGCATGGAAAGATTTAATTTTGGAGAATGCAAACCATCTTTATTTGATTTAGGTGGAGGTATTTTTTTAGTAGATGTTTCAAAGGGTATCTTCGATAGGGTTGCAGATCAAGATGATTTGGTCATTGTGATAGAAGGATTAAAAAAAGAGAATTGGAATAGACCGATTGATGTAGTCATGGGAAAAGATATAGGTAAATATTTCAAGGTAGGGATAGGTGGATTTGTTGATATGATAGATATAGTGGTAGTTAGGATAGATAGGGATGTAAGCATATTTGGGATATTTGTAGATGTGAGTGATGTGGTAACCGATGGAGTAGACATTATAGGTAATGCAGAAAATGGAGGAGTATTATTGGGTGTAGGAGTAGGTGGGAATGATTTCTTCATAAATGTTTTGAATGGGGTTGATGTTGTAGGTGGGGTTGTAAAGGTACATGTGGTAGAAATGAGTGATGTAGGTGTATTAATAGATGTGTTTGATGCAAATTCGGGTGAAGGCATGTTGGTCTAAAAATCTGTCGACAGGGCAGATCTATGGATAAATGAGCCCACAGTGTGTAGGGCATATCCCCTCTTTGAGACAGGAAAGCGAAACTAGTTTATTTTTATTCTACCAGCAAGAATCTGTGTAAGTCCTACAGTATTCTACCTTCAGGGGTTTGGGATCTCGTCCCAGTAGGGGTATTTCCGAATGTGAGTAGAAAGGAATGAAGGGAGGAGAGGAGATAGGATAGATCTGAAGGGAGAAAAGAAATGAATTCCAAAGTAGAAAGGTTGGAGGGTTTATGTTTTGGGTTGGTAGTAAACATAGCCAAACCTACTTGCATAAATGAACAAAGCAATACTGATGATCAAATGACAAAAAGGTAGAGATGGATTTGACAGAAAAGTAGCATAGATCTAACTTAAGAAAGATCTAGCACACATAACACATTCATTGAGCACAAAGTCTTAATTTCTGTATTAATATTTTCTATTTACAAAAATTACAAAGCCTTTTCCTTCTCACTTCTATTTTTCATCTAAAAAATGTCCACCCCTTGAATACAACAAATATCCAAGTATATATAGAAAGAGAAGGAGAAAGAAAGCAAAAAAGAACCAACAACTATTTACAAAATATCTAAAACTCAACTATTGACTTTGGGCAATTTGGTGGATAACAACATCTCATGGTGCAACATAGATGATGTCATCATTTGTGCCAACCAACTCTTAAATACTTTACAAAAAAGAGAACATTCCTAGGAGGGAGGAGCCTATTCGTCGTCGTCCCATGGTTGGAAAGGAGTATCATGCTTTTGCTCAGGAGAGGAAATATGAAATTGAACACGATACTCCAATAATTTTCTAATCATCGGTTGAAGTTGATCCTGAGCAGGACCCTTGGTGTGATCCCCGATGACTTCACAAGTCTCCCATTCATCTCTGAGTCTTTTGGGGAGCTTGAAGTATTCATTACCTGCCTCCATCAGGTATCCAACAAAATCACGACAGGCCATAAGGTTGATAGATTTTGTGTCAAAAGTGGCTTCTGACCCTAACCCTTGCGACGCGATCTCCTTAAAGAGACGACTAGTGTCATCTTCCTTCCTCAAGGTATATGATGGGGTGAGTAAGCCCAGAGACATCCTTAGGATGATCTTCTCCATTTGATACATTGCATCCAAGGATTCCTCCTTGATTTTATCAATCTTCTCCAAGACAAATTCCATCTGGTCAACCTGATAGTCCAAAGCAGCAAGGAATTTGTTGGGTGCTCTTGGGTGATCGAAGACGCTGAATTTCACTAAATCATTGACTGGGTAGTCGAGCATCTTCTAAAATGTCTCATGTTGTAACCTAGCATGGTCCAACTCTTCGGAGATAGGTCCCACAATTTCCTGGAGTTCCTTGTTAGCCTGATCAACATTCTGATACAGCTCTGTGAACTTTACAATTACTTCCTCACTATCCTTGAGGATCTAGTCTCAATAGGCGGATACTTCCATACCTTGCTCACCAATCTTGGTGTCCTCATTTATATTTTCCTGACTAAAGGCCTCAGGAGTTTCAATGGCAGTTGTAGGAGTTACACTGCCCATTTTCTATAGGAATTGGAGAAGATGTCTATTATGTTCTTTTAGTATCCTCTTCTCTTCCTTTACCTCCTTAAGCTTTTTGCAAAGGGCATCCACTGCAGATAAGGCCTCTCCCTGTAGGATTTCAGAGGATGTTCCCATCGTGACCTGTGTCACTGTATAATCTATAGGAGACAGATCCTTTTTATCTTTTGTGGGATCCAGGTATGCGATCTCCATAACCCTTTCACCTGAAGTGCTCTGAGAGAAGCGGTTTATTGGCTTTTGCTTCTTAGATCCTTTTGTTGGGATGACGGAGAAGTCCATAGGTACAATGGGGACTTTCCTCTTATGCTGGCTCAGGTGCTTGGAGATCCATTCTGGACTTAAGGGAGTGGGACCAAAGGGAGAAGAAGGAGCAGCTACAGTGAACAAGGGGAAATGGGTCGAGATGCTTGGCGGAGGCATTGATAAAGAATATAAATCTCCAACACTCACAGGAGTAGGAGTCACTATAGGAGAGGAAACTGTAGGGGTGGAAGGGATCTGAGAGATGAGGGAAGAAATGCTGGGGGACAGATCCATGAGGGAAGAGAAGATGGAGGAAGAGGAAGGGGGAACAGTAGAAGACGGGGGAGAAGACACAACCAAAGGAGGGGGTGCTTGAGTGACATGAGGAGGGGAAGGAGGAGCGAGAGAATAGACGGTGGGAACTTCACTGGTTACAACAGTGGCAACATCCTGAGTGGATGTACCCATTGGAACACTTACCATCTCTTCTTTTTCTAGGGAGCCCAGGCTTACAACCTGCTCCTGGGCAGTGGAAAGAGGACTCTCGGGAGCTTGCTCCTAAGCAGCGCTTGATTCTCCTTCTTTTTCTTTCCCCTTTCCCTTTGGCAAGTGTTTTGGTCGAGCAGGTGCATCGCTCAAATGAGATGTGGTGAAGTCTACCCCTAAGGTAGATGAGGCCGTTTTTCCTGCACCAATGCTTTGTGCACTGCAGAGTGCCTTTAGCCCTTTCCTCAATAGTCTGAGGTGCCCTTGTTCTATCTATCTCGGTGAATGGACAATTGTCCCCGTCCGTATCTAGATAGACCTGATCAACTTCTTGATCAGTCACTTGGAAACCTTTTGGGACAATGGCCACACCATATTGGATAATTTCTTCCAGGGTCAGGTGGGAGTGATCCTTTCTTCTAAGCTTGACCTCGTGATACAGGTCGATGTAGATATCCTTGATCTATGGGACGTAGATTGGATTGAGCTTTGCCTTTGGAAGGCAATTGCGAGGATCAAAGGTTGGCCTTGCTCGAGAAATTGTGTTTCAAGTTGAGCAACTATAGCTCCACAAACATTTCCCAGGCTTTAGTATGAGAAGTGCAGGTGTACGTGCCCACTTTGAGGGGGAATGGAGTTCCAACTTTCTTTATTTTCAGGACAATTCTCGTGGTATGTGATAAGCTGCTCTGGAAAACTCCAATAGGATCAATTTCGGTCCCGCATACCTCGGTAACTTGGTGGGCTCCCCCAAGAAGTTGGCGGCTCTGAGATAAGTGAAAGTGGGCAATTGCGTAAATAACGCTCCCCACTTCTCTGTGGTAGTCACCACGCTCTTGGTCGTCTGACCATGAGTCATACTGGGCCTCAATAGGCAAATGATGTCGTAGAAGAAGGCATTGTTGATGTTGCTGAATTGTGTGATGTTGTTTTCCAATCTCAACTCTGGATAATACTCATATATTTTTACTTGGGGCCACACCCTGCATCGACTTAGAGCTGGGTAGTCTCTTTCTGAGGCAGCAGCGTATACCACGTAGGAGTTCATGTAGAACCTCCCCGTCGTTGAGAGTTGTTGGAGCTGCTCGGAGATGGTGCTGCTGATAATCTCCGCCCATTCAAAATGTTGATCAAGAATGTTTTTACTCATTGTTTCCAGATATCTGAGCATCCATTTGTGAAAGTAATGGGCATCAAGAAGCCTAAATACCCTACTCAGGAAGGTGATGGTGTCGCTCAGATCCTCTGAGAAGTCGCTACAATGAATAGCTTGCGGCCACCTGGTTATTACCTTCTTATTCTTCAGATATACTTCATTCATCAACTGCATGCATTTTTCCTCATTCTCATCCCATGCTTTTATGTAGTCTTCTTGGCTTATTGCCACAAAGTTCTGGTGGTGGGGGATACCCAACATGATTTCGAAGTGTCGAGTAGTGAGGTTGATTATTACCTCACCCTTCTCATTCTCGACACATCTCGTGTCCTTATTGTAGAAGCAGGCCACCACCATCATGAATTCATTGTTTATCGCGCTCATGGGAATTCCCCCAGTGAAATGCAAACCACTACCGACCCAATTTGTCCATCCATGGGCTGCCTTGTGACCTTCCTGGTTCTAGTCCAGAAGTTCTCCATATCAATGTGACCAAGTTTTGAATCTCTGATGTCCAAGTCACATTCAATAAGGGACTCAGGGCATCCTGACCCTTTGGTATTTGTACTTCATTTCTTCCTCTGTGAGTTTGGCCTTAACCCTTAGACTTGGTTGGATTTTTACGTGACAAAGACATGTGCGAATCCGAGTTCAGCTGCTAATTTGCAAGAAGAAGGAGGGAAGTCCATCACAAAAGAGCCATGTTAGCTGTTAAATTGTCCATCAAAGCATTACAGAATGAAAACTTATCAATTTACAAGCCTTTGGGCACAAGGCGCGGTTCTATTGCAGGCTGCAGGGTCAGAAAAGCAAGGCGCACTACTGGAGAGTGTTACATGAAAGAAAACAATGCAAAGGGGCGCAGGGCACAGAAAGACTTGCACAAAACACTCATATGTTGATGTTAATGTATATGTGCCTACACCATATGAAGGGTTTCGAAAAGGGGCACAAATTATTTTGGTGTTGCAACGTTGTAGGATGCACCATTGGTGCAAATGTGATACATGTTGCAGAACAGTTATGATGTGCACTAAGGGGCGTAGGTTTAAATGGTGCATCATTGAGTTAAGGTGCACCAGTGTTTTAACTTTTGGCGCGGCGCAAGAAGAGTCTGCATGACATTCAAATGTGGGTGTAGGCAGTTTTGTGCTAGCGCCTGTGTTAAGGTTTTGAGGAATTTTATAAAGCGCACAGGGGGAATGCATATGTGTTGCAAGCGGGGGCAGTACGCCCCTTTGGCACGACTATGTTTTGTTTAACAACAGTGATTGCGTTTGCACCAAAGAAAAAGCCGTGGCTTTGGATTGTGATAATTTTCAAGGATTTTCCCTCTTTTCAGATAGGTTTGTGGCTTTTTGGCCTCTTTCAACATAGATTTTGACAGTGAGGGGAATAGAGCAAAGAGGGTAAGGGATTCATTCTGACGGTAAGGCCTTCCCGGTTAGCAAATCTGGAAGGAGAGTAGAAAACCGGTTTGGGGGGAGTTGATTTGCAAAAACAGGCTGGAGGTTGTGTTACTTATTAGGTTCATTTTCTTTGTTTTTAATAACAACCTCTCACAAACAACACAAAAATCCCACAAACAATCAAGACAAGAAGAGCAAGGACCACTTACCAAGAATATACAAGATGGAAGAAATGAAGTGGGGTCCACGAGCGCGACGTAAAGTGACACACTGGGATGACAGGAGCGCTGACAGGTGCAGAGGAATTAACTTTTTCATGTTTTTTCAATCATGAAAATTGATAGGTTAGATGCGCCTATATATAGCAAAAGGTGCAATAAATGTGCCACCAATTTTTTTGTAAGGGCGCACCAAAATAGATGACAACATGAAAATATTTGTGCCATTAGCATGAATATGAGTACTGTCGACATTACCTTTTCAATGCTTTGGCGCACCATTCAGGGGCGCAACATTTGTAATGTTGACAAGATGGCTCATGCGCCTTGGCGCAGGTTTGAAGGGCGCATCATGGAAAGGTGCAACATTTGGAATGTCGACACTCCAAAGGATGCACCAAAGGAATATAAGGGGGCACAAATTTATTTGACCTTGCATGAATAAAATCTGCGCCCAGCCAAAAAAGGATGAAAAGACTAAGTTCGAAAAAACTAGATTCTCCGAAAAGGGAGTTTATGCCATTCCGAACGCTAAGGGACCTCGGTGGGGAACCAAAACAAAAATTTTGGTATGGTTACCTGTAAAATTTCCCTCGTCAATTTTACAGGATAACAACGCATAAATGTGAGAGATGTTTGGATAGGTGTGGATATCAATGGGTAATAAATAGGTGTTAAGGATGAATTTGATGTGATAGATTGGGACATGATCGAAGTGGATGAAGTGGATGGTAAAGTCAAATTTGATGTAGATGTGGTAAGGGTATAAGAAGGTATAGGTTCAGGATAAGTAGTAAAATTTGTTATAGGTGTGATAGTTGTAGATACAGAAGATTTTGAATAAGGAGTGGGAATAATGTCCAAGGTAGGAATATGTGGAGTTGTCGATGAGATAAGATCTTGATTGACGGTCTCAATCATATAAGCATTTGATAGTTAAGATGTAAAGGGCGTGGATTTATTTGTTAGTGGTTGATTAGGTAAAGCTTGAACAATGGAGCTATCGATTTGGATATCCCCTTGATTTAGGATTTGTTGGACATGATATTTGAAGGAATGAAATTTCTCAATGTCGTGACCTTTGACTCGATATTATTTACAATAGTGGGCTTCGTGATACCAAGCAAGCTTGGATTGCAAGTTATCCATGGGTCATATGGGTGGAAGTTGGATGGAGTTTACAGTCATCAATTTGTCAAAGACGAAGCTATATGATTATCCCAAGGGGGTATAGTTGATTGTTAGTTGAGGGGCTCATTTTTGAGGCCATATCTTGGATATAGATGTGGATGAGGGTTTGATGACCATGGTGTTGGCCACACCTTTAAATTTGTTGATATGTGTGAGTGGTTTAGTAGATTCAATTTTAAGTTTCATTGATCTAAGTTTAAGATGACCCTACTTAATGGCATGGGTTTCAAGTTTACGAGCCATCATGAAAGCTTCGTCAAAGGTTAGGAATGATTGGATTAGCAAAGTAGATGATATATGTTTTGCACACGAACGTGAGAAGAGTTCGATGAGTTTAGTTTGTAGAAGAGTGAAGGATAATTAGTTTACAACACCACACTATTATGCAAAAAAGTTAGTAATGGACTCATCATCAAACTGTCATATGGTGTATAGGTTAGCAATAGTGTTTTTACATGTGATTTTGTTAAAAAAGTGTTCTAAGAATAACTACGCAAGTTGGGTGAAAGAGAATATGGAATATTTTAGGGATACTAGGTTATACCAATCCAACGTGGGGACCAGACAAAGACATGCGGAAAGTGTGAAGAAGTAGATCTGTGATCATGTGCATAATAAGACAACATGCATGTTTAAATGCAAGGAGATGTTGTTGGGGATATTCCTTGTTGTTAAACTAAGTAAACTCGGGAATTTTCCAATGAGGAGGGTAAGGTTTGATTGGAACCAACGGATGAATCAATTCTTTATAGCTTTGCTCATAACATAATGCATATTTGGGTGCTAAGGTAGTGGCTTCTAAATTGACCAACTAATTCATAAAAGCATGAATTGGATCATTTGACACGATGTTAGGCTACAGATTGGATGGGTTGTGTGGTTTTAGAAGTAGTCTGATTAGGCGATTGATACATGTTTATGGATGTGTGGGTGTTTGGTGAATTGTTTTGATAAGGTGATTTATAAGCTTGTGGGTAGGATGTTTGTGGAATTGTTTGATAAGATAATTGATTAATTTGTGGATGTGTGGGAGTTTGGGGAACTGTTTGGTAAGGAGTGACACGTGTCATGGGTTGAGATTGTTTCATACATTGACTTTGAACAATAGGGACATTATGTGTTTGTTGAGGTAGGGTAGGTTTTTGTGGTAAATTATAAGTGGGGATATGGGTGTTAAGATGTTGAGATAGTTGGAGCATACGATGGGTAGAAATGCATGTATTCAAGAGGATGAGATTGTTTCTGGATAGGCATACTCGTAGTAGATGAAATAAAATTTTCAAAATGGGATGTGGGTGGAAGGTACGATCCACCAATTTAGGAGATTGGGAGAATCGAGAGATTGTGGAGGATTTAGGAAATATCGAAATCATATGTGGGTTAGGAGGCGGTCCAAGAGTTTCTAAAGGACTCAGAGATGGGTGGGGGGTGTGGGGGGGTTGGTTTAGGAAGATTAGATTGGAAAGAGATATGGGGATTGGTGTCAAGGTAGGGATAATCTTGGATGACATGGTTCTCATGAAGTGAGGCCATGGAGATAGAGGGTTGGGTAACTGAATGCATGATTTTGAGTTTAGAATCTTGTTGGGAGATATCATTAGGGGAAGTGACACCATTTGATGTAGCGGATTGTTGTTTTGTTTCATCTTGAGTAAAAGTGATCGCAGACATGAAATAAAGAAATATTTTTTTATGTAATTTTTTAACAAACAAATCAAGCAATATATTTTTTATCGTCATGATTAATTATGAGATGTGAACAAAAAAGTGGATAACAAAGGTATCTAGAGAACAGAAAGTCATAAGGTTGGTTTCACAGACGTTTTGGCTTGGGAGATGTCTGAAATGGTTTCTTGTTGGGTGTTCAAGTCCCAATCAGTGAACTAGGTGAGAGGAATGTTTTGATGTGTTGATTTTGTTCATGAAGTCTTAGGCAGTGTGTGATAAGTGAGATGCAGCGAGTTAAACCCCTATTTAGTCTATGTGATCAAGCAGAGATGTAATAAAGAAAGGTTCTTTTTTAAGACAAAATTTGAAATGTGAAATTCGATGCAGACAATCACTCAGAAAAGGGAAAGTTCAATGCAAAAAGGAGAAAATAGAGAAAAATGAGAAAAATACCTGGAGAACGACTTTTCCTTGTTATTTGATTGCATGTACTAATGTGTACTTTTGAAAGTACTGGTCAGTGGCCTGAAACATCCAGGGTACCCTAAAATAGCACCATTTATAATTTCAAGAGGAGTCTAGTGAAAGAAATTTTAGGCATGTTTGTGCGATGTTTTTGGTTTTGTTCTTAATATTGGTCTTTGACAATGTTATTGAGGTGGTCGCAACAGCGGTAGACAATACCCTGCAAAAATCGAAGAACACAATTAGACTGCTTGGTCGTGAATGTGATTAAGAAAAATGATTTGTGGTGTCGTAAGATATTTCGATATGATCTTAGAATAATGTTCCTTAGTAATAGAAAACCGTAAATAAAATTGCGAAACATAAAATAATGTAATCTAATTAATGTCAAAAAGTGTCATTAGGAATTAAGCCTAAACATTATAATAACAATCGTAATTAATGCTCCTTTTCAATAAATATAAGATACTAAAAAAAAGGATAATATGACAAAATGATGATGATTCAAAGAAATTTTTAAATGGTTGGTAAATCATTTACAAATTGTAACGTAAAGACGTTGAATTATGGACAATCGAAAGAAAAAATAATCGGTGGGTCGAGTTACCTAAATACATAAAATGACGTAAATATCCAAATTCCGCTAAACAACATTAATGACCGAATACCGGTGAGATAAATGCACTATACATTGAGATACTGATAAGATAAAAAATATTTTGATGAGGGAAAAAGATGATGCATGGCACTTTAATTTGATCGATTAAGAATTGAATGGTTAAAGTGACAATGCTTGGCTAATGGGAAAGTTGCATTTGTTTAGACAATGTGACCGTATCAAGAAAGAATTAGAAGCCAATCGCATATACCCAGATCGACTGTATATTTTAATAGGTGAAACATGAGCTTGCGATCGAATTTGAAATGAAGTAGGGTTAGTCTAATATGTGTATATATTTTCATTATAGGTAATTATTCCATTCGCTAATTATACTAAGACGCATATAGTCTAGCTCCCAATATATTTAGATACAATTGCGTTGAATGTATCAAGATAAGTATATAGCCAACTGCAATGAGGATATATGTAGAAATCACTAATCCCTGATATATATGGAATAATCGTTTGTTTATAATGAGTGAGACTGTATTCTAAACTGGAATTGTATACCAATTCGGATTGAAGAGGACAGTCACAGTGGAACGAGTGGCACAAGCTAGTCGTGCAATGAATTCTATTAACTGATATGGAAACTAGGTTTGACAGAGCCTGGTGGATCATGTGACCACGAGGAAATGCACAGTAGATCAAATGTGGAGGATATGGGACCTTAAGAAGAACAACAAAAGTTCAACTGAATGCATGGTGAACAGACTGAAGTCAAATTCGACGTGGAGTTTCGACACTGTCCATAATGCAAATCTTATAAAATATAAATGGAAACCAATGGCTATGGAGTGAGAAGGGAGTTAGTTTGAGACGATGCAGAGTGAGTCGAGGATTAAGTGAGGAATAACTGGGGAGTGGGACGTGGAAGAGTGTAGTATTGGTCAGGTATAGAGTGGGTGAGGAGATGAGTAGAGGGCCAAGGAAAGGGGTGTGGGGTGAACTATGGAGAGCTGAGTCAATGTTAGAGGGGTCAATTCGAGTGGTGTGAGAGGGAAAGCAAAGTGCTGAGGGGAGTGATGAGGTGGATTTCTTGGTTAGGAAATGAGACGTGAGAGAAGAGCTCGGTGAGATAGGGTGATTATTCGGTTGAGATTTATTGGGTCGAAAAGTGAAGTGAGGTAGGATAAGATGTTGGAAGTTGGATAGGATTATGTTAGTGAAGGATAATCTAACTATTATTATTTTTATTGTTTTTAATAATTAACTATAATTATTATGATTTGAATAGACAAGCTCTATATTTAATTAGTATCTAGTTTATCTATAATGAAGATTATTATTATTATTAAAATAAACGAATGACATTGTATCGTACTGATTATACATGATAAAATAACATGAAAGCCACGCGATAATACCAGATTTTCAGATGGATATGTCCAACAAAGTGTAACCTAGAGTAACACAATAATAACTATGTAATTAGATACATAAGATTTTTTCCTCTAAATACTGATCTATTAGTGAGGATTTAATAACAAAAATACTTGATGACTACCTTATAAACATGCTAAATATCAAGCCAATAATGAAATGGTGAAGAAATATATTTATCACTTCAGACCAAGTGATACAAAACTAGTGAATGCAAGAAGCACATAAGGTTAATTTCCAGATTCATTAAACCCATGCGGGTAGAACTCAATAGAAAACAAGAAGAGCAATACCTCTTGGGAGACCTGAAACGATGGATTGTGCTAAACTGAGATCAACAAATATTAAGACCATGCAAACTTAAGACAAGTTAGACAAGATGAGTAAAATAACAAACAAAATGACCATATCTTGGATCCGGTCCCACTAGGCATGCCAAAAATGTTGATACGAGGAAACCTCCGTTCTCGCACGTCCAGGATTAATGTACGATAAATCAACAAGCCACTAGTAAACGTTGAATATACAGGAGGGCTTAGGTGCCTCGTATGAGGATATATGTTAGTGGGCGCCAGAGAAGATAGATCTGTGATAAAAGACGATAGATCTACAAAAATGAAACAGATACATGATTAGATAACAATATGCGGGGGTTTCCCGGACAATCCTGGTTCCAAGAGGATGTCAACTCCCTTGGAGGATGTCAACCCCCATGTCTAGAAAGATGATAATAAATGATGAACAATAGATATCATGCAAAAGAAAATGAAACACAAAATGATCCAAGTAACTGAAATGATGAGGGAACTTAGCTGGTGCTATTGATATGGAGATGAATCTGGGCATCAAGATGGCAAATGATGAACTAGAAATATTCCTGGTCAAACCTTTTTCCACACTCCTCACCTCTAACTTCTAACAATGGAAAAGTGTTTTCCTTGACCTCAAACTGGCTAAAATTCCTCAGCATTCACCCAAATTTCTTCTCCTCTCTATAAACTTCAATATCTAAATATTTCATACTTGATCCTAACTCTTCTGGTTCTGATCCAGGTCCAAGTCTTGGTCCTATTGAAAGAGGGAGGGAAGAACCCATATTTATAGCCTGGGAGGTGAGGCTAAACTGTAGGCTAATGAAGTAACCGGGGTTGGGTAAGGTAACCACGGGTTAAAAGAGGTGATATGATTCACGTGAGGTCCATAGTTTGAATTATTAGGTAGAGTGGGGAGCATGATGTGACATGGGTACGTGTGATGATTGATTCCAAATTTTGAATTTAAGAAAGGGGTGTTAGATGGGTATATTATAACCCATGGATTGAATAAAATTGATATGGGAGATAATGCCAAAATTTTAATTATCAAATGGGTCCACATGGAGCCCATTTGATAATTAATTAATTAAGGATGAGTAAATAGATGGGATTTACTCAAATTTAAGAGAAATAAAAGTGAGGGGGGAAGTGGAATGAAGGATAAGGAATGCAGGATGAACAAGAGGGGTTACACCAAAAACTGGTCTCTACATCAGGATCCTTGTTGATCCCTCATTTTGATGTTGCTGAAGAAAATTTTACAATTGAAATTATACACAGGCCAAGTGTGTCAAATAATGTAAACAATCGGAAAGTATTCAATGATGACCATCATTTTCTTTCTTTCCTTGAGGTTCAAGATAATTTGAGCCAAATGTACTTTGAAGGAAGTGAGGCTACCCCTCATGAGTCCATATCATCTTCTGCATCTGAAGGAGTCAAAGTGGAATCTGATAAGGATGGTTGTATAAAGTTGAAAGGTAACAAGATACCCAGAGGACTAGTAAGCCTGGAGTATTTGTTTGACAAACATGATAGGTATATCAAGTCAAAAGTATCACATGGGGTTCATCAATCAGTAGAGTATGAAAAGATCAACATTTGGAGTGACAAAAAACTCAAGCTTGTTAATATTGGTAAATGTTGTACTCATGAGAAGAGAAATAGGATGGTATACTTATTAAAAATATATGTTGATGTGCTCTCTTCTTCGTATTCTGATTTGAATTATTTCAAACCAAGGGAAATGCAGCACTACATTCCTCTAAATCCAGGGATCAAGCCTTTCAGACAGAATCAAAGGTAATAACCCCAAAAGTGTAGACACAATTCATCAAGAGATTCAAAATTTATTAAAGGAAAAGATAATTTTTCTTATCCATCATTTAGCCTGGGTAGCCAACATTGTGCCGGTTAGAAAAAAGAGTGGTGAAATTCAAATTTGTGTGGATTTTAGAAAATTAAATTAGGATTCCCTCAAGGATAATTATGCACTCCTCATGATGGATCGAATCCTGCAAGTTGTCGTGGGATCTAAGATGTTGTCTATGTTGGATGGTTTCTTAGGTTATAATCAGATCGAAGTTAATGTCCCAGATCAGCACAAGACAACCTTCACAATTCCATGGGGTACTTTTGCATATAAGAGGATGGCTTTCGGTCTCATTAATGTTGGTGCCACTTTTTAACAGCTAATGGATTTGGCCTTTTGTGATTTTAAGGGAAAATGTATTGTTATATATCTTGATGATTTGAAAGTTTTCTCCAAGAGAAAGGAAGATCATTTCCAACATCTTGAATTTGTTCTCCATAAATGCAAGGAGCATGGGGTATCCCTGAATTCAAAGAAGTTTATTTTTGGTGTTACATAGGGAAATTTTATTGGACACATTGTTTCCAAAGAAGGTACCAAGATAGATCTCGAAAGAGTCCAAGTTATTCAGAAGATTCCCCTCCCCATGAGCAAAAATGGTGTGCACTCTTTCTTTGGAAAAATAAATTTTCTAGGGAGATTTATCCCTGATTTTACAAAATTGACTATGAGTATAGCCCATATGATGAAAGGAAAAAAATCCTTTTTCTGGATGTCAAAAGGGAAGGAATCATTTGAAAATATCAAGAAATCAATTACCAGAACACTCATTCTTTCCTGTCTAGAATTTTAAAAGGATTTCATAATCTATTGTTATGCTACTGAGAATACTTAGTAGCCATTCTGGCATAGAAGAATCCTGAAGGATGTGAGATTCCCATTGATTTCATGAGTTATGTTTTGAAGTATCATGAATTTAAGTATACACAAATGGAGAAGCATGATTTTGTTGTAGTTAAGGCAATCAAGAAATTCCGCTTCTATATCCTTAATTCTCACTCAATTGTCTTTGTGTCTGATACAATTGTTAAATCAATTCTCACATAACAAGATTTTGGGACCAAAAAAGGAAATTGGGTGGCAAAAGTGCAAGAGTATGATTTGTATTTTAGGCCAACCAAGTTGGTCTAAGGCAAGGGTCTCTGTGAATTGATTGCTAAAAGTGCCAAAGGTGACTCACCCAAAGAAGATGTTGATATTCCCAATGTCTTTTTCTTAGCTCAACTGATGAATGGTATGTTAACATTTCTCATTTTCTGACATATGGAGAATGTCCACCTCATCTGAGTGCTAAGGAAAAGATATCTATTAATCTAAGATATTTACAATATGTTCTCTGGGACAATTCCTTATTCAAAAGAGGGATTAATGGAAGATTTCTCAGGTGTGGATAAAGAACAACAGAAGAGGTTTCTCAAAGCATTTCATGATTAAGCTTCTAGAGGAAATTTTTCATCTGCAGTGACTTCTCATAAAATTATTTTTGCAAGCTATTACTAGCCAACATTGTTCTGAGATGTAACTAATTTGGTAAGAAAGTGTAAAGCTTGCCAAAATTTTGTGGGACGACCCAAGCTAACTACCTTACCACTCAAGCCAGTAGTAATTGAAGATCCCTTTCAACAATGAGGGTTAGGTTTTGTAGGAACCCTCAATCCTAAATCAAGTGCTAGGAATACTCATATTTTGACCACTACTGACTACTTCATGAAGTGTGTAGAAGCTATTCTGGTTAAAAGTACTTCTGAAGTAGTATGTAATTTTATCAACGAAAAATATCCTGATTAGATTTGGGGTTCCAAACAAAATTTTCACCGATAATGCCTCCAATTTCTCATCATATGAATTGATGGATTTTTTCTATGGATATGGGATTTCTCTTTCACATTCCTCTGACTACTATCCTCAAGGAAATGGACAGGAAGAATCAACAAAAAAAATTGGTTACTATCATTTGAAATCTTATGAATGAATCCTAAAGGAATTGACACAAAAAGCTCTATGATTCTCTTTGGGAAAATAGGATCACACCTAAAAGAGAAATTGTAATGTCTCATTTCCAGGTGGTGTATGGAACAGAAGCTCAACTACCAGTAATAGTGGAACTTCCAACCATGTGATTAATGAAATCTATTGAGGATTCAAATTTCACCAGCACCTTAAAGAAAAGGATCATGTACCTACAGAAGTTGAATGAGGATAGGTTACAAGTGGTGGATAGATTTACTGCACATTAGCAAAAGCTTAAACAATTATTTGGTAAGAAATCCAAATCTAAGGACTTCTAGGTTGGATACATTGTCCTACTTTAGGACAAGAAGCGAGAGCCTCGAGGAAGTCATGGTAAGTTTGATTCTCTTTGGCTGGGTCCTTCCAAAATTAGACACTTTGTTGGTGAAGATTATTTCTATTTGAGATATATGAATGGAACATCTCTTCCATTTCCATATAGTGGGTATTATTTTAAGTTTTTTCAGTCCTAGGTGACTAGGCAGTCCTTTGTACAGTCTTGTAAAGTCTTTTTTTTTACTTTTTGGTTCTTTTCTTGTATGTGTGTGTGTGTGTTTATTATGTATTTCCTTATTCATGACTATGTTTCCCAGCGGATTTTCACTTTCCTTAAAACTAGAGATTCTAAGGTCCTTTTCCCTATCTTTCCCTCTTTCTTGTGTCAATACAATTCATCCCCAGTAAGAGCCAGTTGTTGTCACTTTCCCAAAAATACATGTATTTTTTGTCTTGCTCTTCAAAAATTTTGGTAAATTGGCTCTTATAGGATCTTTTTTGCCTTTGTGAAGTCTGAGAGAGGATTTGTTTTCAACAGTTAGTTATTTCTCAAAATTTTGAGTTTGGGGAGTTTTCCTTTATTTTGCTGATATTTTGGGTTTTGGTGTTGCTTATGTCACATGTTCCATCGGGCTCTCAGTTCGCTGATTCCCCGCCTTCCCCACATTGAACTACCATCCCTTTTGTGTTATAGTTATTTCGTATTTAAAGAGAACTCATGTCCCGATGTCCCGAGGGTTGACTATGCAAGATTTCTCCAACTTACCTAATTTGAGTATATTGTGGGGTTTTTTTGGCTTTCGACATCCCAAGTGTCCCAGTGCTTCTGGGCCATTTGTAACCCAAAAACCCAAATTCATACATCATAGATAGAGCCTTCTTCATACTGCGGGTATTTCAGATTTCCACATCCTAGGTGTCCCAACGTCACCCTGGCCAGTTGTGCTCAATTTTTCCACCATATCCGCAAGTCTCAAGTCAGCATTTTTTTATTAAATTTTATCCATCCCTTGCAATACATTAATTTCTACATTTAATGCACCCTACTGACCTTTTAGAAATAGAATGTGTATAAATACCTAGGGAAATTGGTTTTTTTTACCATACTTCCCATAATTAGCTTCCATTTTCCGTTCCATTCATCATCTCCACTATTTATAGCCATGACGGAGCATTTTCTAGTCTTTTAAAATTTTCCAAGTGTGTCTTGTTCCAGTAGAGGTCACAGTTCATTTGAAAGAAAAATTAAGATGATCGAGAAGTTCATTGTAGAAGATTTTTTGCCTTGTCACGTGAGCTTGTCAGTGAATGTATTTTTCTCTCTGGCCAGTTGCTTGAAATTCACACTCGCTATGAAGATCCATTATAAAGGGCATGAACATCTCTCTTCTTTGGAAATAGCTATACCCGAGATAGGAGATAGTGATGCCCAACACCTCGACCTTGAGTATTTTTGGGCATGGCTTAGTTGTGAAAATCCTACTTCTATTTCTCATTTAATCAAAGAAAGTGGGATAGCTCATGCAAGGGGTTTTCCTATTTAATGTGTTAAAACAGTGTTACCCTGTGGCTTCTATTTCAATCTGGACATAAAATATATCGTTGATCCTTATGGACATGTGATTGCTTGATTATACGCTAGTTGTATAAGTGTTACCCTCGAAATCCTAGTGGTGGAA
The DNA here is from genome assembly GCA_019776745.2 of Taxus chinensis. Classification (NCBI taxonomy): domain Eukaryota; kingdom Viridiplantae; phylum Streptophyta; class Pinopsida; order Cupressales; family Taxaceae; genus Taxus; species Taxus chinensis. Next base: position 78,495,353 of record CM034153.1, on the reverse strand, counting down.
GATTCAAATACTCTCACTAAAGCTAAGGCCCAACTTCTATTTGACCAAGACATTGAACAATACAAAAGTAGGGTGGCCAATTCATGGTTTAAAAACCCAAAGAAAGGATCCTGAAGACTGCTAAAAACCGTGTATAGAATTGATTTCAAGGAGGAGATGTAAGATGTCATTACCCTTCTTGCTAGAATAATGTGGTTGCCCTCAAATAATAAGTTTCACTTTTTGATGTGCTTGTATATCAACATCATATGTGAAGGAAAGAAAATCCTAAATTAGGGAGAGATGATCTATGATAATCTCACTGAACATCTTGTTAATATTCAAAGGACTAAAAAATTCTGTATGAATTTTTATTCGATGTACATTATTACAGCATACAGGGAGTGGTTAGGCATTTCCCCTGATGAAGATAAAAATTATGCTCCTATATACGAGTATTGCCCATAGTTGACATTGAAGATTAGTAATCATCATTTCAAAAGGGTGAATGATGCCTTCACCATGTATATCATTAGGTTCTTAGAGGGAAACATAGCTCAAATGTTTTTAGAGCAGGACAAACAATTAATTGATGTCTATGGGATCTATTTCATTCAATTCAGAAATTTTTCTTACATACAGTTAGCTAGATCTGAGGGAGCACCTCTAAAATTACCAATGTATTATAGAAATAAAATGGATCTATTTTAATTCTGTAGGCAGTTGGCTAAGCTTCATAGAAATTGTAGAGACAAGAAGATTATAGGTATCTAATTTCTAATTACATTGGGTAACTACACTTGTAGGACTGCTTTAGATGCCAAAAATGTTGATAGGAAAATTTCACCCCTCACACTTCATTATTTTAAGCCAAAAACCTACTTTAACATCAATGATTTTATTAAGAATAATTTTAGAATGAGTTTTCATCATCTTACTAATAGTGAAGATTATTGGGTTGAATGTCTTGATGTTAATGAAGCCTGAAGAAGGTATTACGGCATTTTGTCTCTTCAACAAATCAAGGACTTTAAAGTGTACAAAGTACCAAATGAACTACAAGATAATGATTTTTATATGCAGTCTCTTGAATATGAAAGGTCTATCAGGCATACTCCTATTGAAACCATTAATTGTTTTATTAAAGAAAAGGATGACTTGAAAGAACTTATAAACCCTGTCTTGGTGAGCACCAAACTTTGGTTTGATAGGAAAATGAAAATATTTAGAGAAATTAAATCAAGGTTTTCCTCTCAAGAAGCCTCCACTCCTCAGAAGAAAATTCCAATGGAAAACCTTAAGGCACATACACAATCATTCCCCTCTCTCTTGAATCTTCAACTTTTGTATATTGAAAAAAGGGAAGGCTAAGAAAGATGAAAAGGTAGAGGAGGTAATTCAAGGAGAAAGTGAATAATTGTCTTCTTTGAAACAATTGGAAGTAGTACCTGAAATTTAACCAATTATGGATCTCTGTAATGATTATGGTGATGAGAAAGGAACAAGATAACATGAATAAATTAACCTTGAAGGAGGTAGTATGGAGAAATAAGAGGAAGAAGATGATCAATAAAAGGATCATACTTTAGAGGCAGAAGCAATGGTTATCCTAGGACCCTCTACCAAAGAAACTCCTGAAAAGGAAACACCCACCTCTAAAGTTGAATTTTTTTTTTGGAAGTATGTACTATACAAAATTTAAGTACAATGGGCACACTTGCACTTGGGCCTCTTATTCCCTCTGCTTCTAGTTCTTCCTTTGCTTCGGCATAACCATTAGTAGAGAGCAAGAAAATAAAAGCTACATCTCATATTGTTGCTCTAAAATTTGATGTTGTGGTAGCCATTCTAGGTACTACTCCTCCCTCATCTTCAAACAAGGCTAAAATCACATCTAGGTAAGTATCCGATTCTCAAGGCTAGCAATTTATGGAGATTGCTAAACCTAAGATTTACAATGATGAAATAGATATGTCTGTAAGTGATTTGGAATTGACAAGGACTCCCCTAGGAGAATCTACGCCTGAGAGTGAAGTGCACAATTTGAAGGAGATGGTGTCAAAAGTAATTGAAATGGTTGAAAAAGGCAAGAAAACACAAGCTCAATAGGAGGAACAGAACCAAATCCTTTCAAATTTCATCTGATCCCTTTTAGAATAAGACGAGGTACTTGATCCAACTCCACTAGCCTAAAATCCACCACATGTTATTCTAACTAATGATGAATTTCAAGCTATCAAAGACATCCATAAGCATGTTACTTATGGGAAGGAAATGGAATCCTTGGTTCATGATATGATAATCACAGGATTAAACTTCATCAAAAAATCACACAACTCATATGATAAACTCATTGTGATATAGCTGAAGTTTACTACAACACTCAATGGTTTAGAGATAGAATTGAAACTGTGGAGTGAATGCATTCAAGATCTCTGGCTAATGAGTGACACAGATCTGTGGGTTCTTTTGGCAAATAAAGTTTTTGATGAGGAAAATTTTAATATGTCTAAATAGTGGGTCTTCAGCATTGATTGGAAGATAAAGGTCCTAGAGGAAGCCATTGGTGAACTCAGAAAGATGTTGTAGAAAGGTGACGCTTTTAAATCTTGTGTTATATCTTCCTTTTAAGATATTCATTGCCAACTCCTCAAATAAAATTTGAGTGACAGATTCACATTTCAAGAGACCAAGTCTCAGTTCAAAAAAAAAATTTAAGAAACTTTGATTAAGCAAGAGACTATGTCCAAGGATTAAATGAGGGAAATATGTACACTTCAAGCAGCCATCATTGAGGCCAATAAGGAGTTTTTAGAAAATGCATAATTTAGGAAGGATATAGAGAAATTCCTAGGCAGCTAGACTCGTGCTACTATAAATACCACTATCCCTCAAGGCATGGACATAGCTGAGGCATTGAAGAGATTTAGGAATCAATTTCTCAAGGTGAAAAAATTTCAGTCACCCCTCCAAATGTTCCAACTCCCAGTTCTTAATATTTTCTTTTAATCGATGTATCTAGTTAAGGTGGTTACTTCCTTTCTAGTCATGTAATATTGAAGTAAAAGATGATTTGATGTTATAATGCTTAATTAGATATTAATCCTTTGATTAAAAGAAGGGAAACTGAAAAGACTCTTTTGTAACCACCCTTGAGGCTATTTAAGGGGATCCTCTTGTCATTTGAGGGGGTTGGATTTTGATTTCTTTGATGTAAAAAGTACTGAATTGACAATCAATACAGAAGACGTTATATATTTTCTTGTGTTCTATATTTTCCTTCTTTCTATCTGGTTCATGTGAAGTTATATATATCTTAAAAAGGAAACTTTGTGTCCCCTAGTTGATGTTATGTTAAGAACTTTTTATCTGTTGTATATATGTCTTGTATTTAGATGTGTAATATTTTGATCTTGCTAATCTTGCATGCAAAAGTAAGTATTATTCTACGATCTATATGTCTAAACTTGTTGCCTTCCTCATTCTCTAAAATATCAACTCTTCTACTTCCTTTTCTTCTGCATTGAAAATCTTATGAAATGGAGACATATATATCATCAAAATCCTCATCAAACTATTGATATTTTGTACAATTATAAATAGGTAGATTTGCTTGTTTTTTTATGTGTTCAATAAGGTAACCTCTCCCATAAAGAGGAGTGACATTTTTCCCCTGCTATTATTTTTTTCAAATTCAAATCTAACAACCAACACATGTATGTGTTTTTATTATGCATGTGTGTATGTGTATGTGTATGTGTATGTGTATGTGTATGTGTATGTGTATGTGTATGTGTATGTGTATGTGTATGTGTATGTGTATGTGTATGTGTATGTGTATGTGTATGTGTATGTGTATGTGTATGTGTATGTGTATGTGTATGTGTGTGCATGTGTGTGTGTGTGCGTGTGTGCATCCTTGTGTGTACTCTTACCTATAAGTAATGAATATGTAAAATACAGATTATGGCGATGAAAAAACATGGAATAGATATGTCATTCCAAGAGATAGTGAGATATCCATATACATATCCACATAATGTTACAAATGAAAATCTAGTGCAAATGGTGTAGTACCCAAAGGTTAATAGTGGATACGACAAGAAAATTTTGTTATTTATGTTTTTTAGGTGGAGAGGTAAGATCATGATAGGAGGGGCCCACATGGGTAAATTCATGGTAGTTCCTTCACCACTTATTTAAGATAAGGAAGCTTGTAGATATGCATATTTTTTAACCTTTCCATCAAATGTTGCTGTAAATTTTCTTGATATGAAATTCAAAATTTTAATTTTTTGTTTGCTATTAGAATAGAAGAAATGATTAAACTTCATTATATATTTTAACTAACAAGGCATGCCTTCTTTAATTATCCAAAGGTTTCAAATCATGAATGAATTTCGGTTCCAAGATTTAAAATTTAACAATTGTCAAGGTTTTCCTTTCTATGATGAGATATTTAAGGTTTATAATGGTGTATTTGAAAGGTATGGAATTAGGGATGTATTCAACCAACTGATATACCAGATAATTTCCAATATTGAAAGTAATTGGATGTTTGGATTGGGAAAGAAGACATTGTGTATTATGAAGATCTTATGGGAGCTCATGGCGGAACATCCCATGTTGATGTAGTATTTTTCAAGTGACAAGGGAAAAGTAAACATTCTCAGCATCGATGGTGTCACAATATGAGGAATAATCATCATGTGCACTCTAACCTACCTAGAAGATACTTTGAATATAAATCTTAGAAACCTCGATATGGACGGTACTGGTAGTGGATCAATATTGACAAAAAAGACTTTTACCAAAATTGAAACATAAAGTAGAGGATAGTGATGGAATAACATGAAATAAAGATGATGTCTTATAAGAAACTAGACTTCCATAAACATATCCATTAGTTTTTTTGAATGAGGAAGTCATTGGAAATGATGCAACATACAAATTTTAATGGTGGAGAGGCCAAGAATGTTCCATCATCCATGTTGGTGTCCTAGGTGGAGAGATAATCTCATGATAGGATGGGACCTAGTGGATGCAATCATAACAGATCCTTCACCACCCTTGTAGATAGGAAATCTTGTAGATTTTCATATTTTTAAACCTTTTCGTTGAACATTGTTGTAAATTTTATTGATAAGTAAGTCAAAAATTTATTCATTGGCTTGTTATTAAAATAGAAAAATAACTAAATTATCTCGTAGATTTGAACTCGGAAGATGTTCCTTTTAATTAGTTTGAGTTTTTGGATCGTGAATGAATATCAGTTTCAATATTTGAAATCTAACGGTCGTTGAAGTTTTGTTTATGATTTTAGATATTTAAGGTTTTAAATGGTTTTTTTAAAGGGATGGAAGTAGATTATATATTCAAATATTTTATCTACTAAATATTTACCAAGCTATAAAGTAATTTGATCTTGGGGTGGGTGAGACAAAACTATGGAATTTATATCTATTGGAGGATCTTATGGTAGAAAATTCCGTGGCAATTAAATTCTTATTCAAGTGGGAGGGGCAATATGCATCCTCATCATTAATGATGGTATAAGTATAGGCATATTTGTGGTGCCTATACACCTATACATTGTCATTATGAGCTATTTGGACATGGCATCCAACACTAGCAGTGTAGTGATACTGAAAATAATAATATTTACCAATAGTTATTATGCCATGGAAGGTAACTTGTTGTTCATGCAAGATGACACATGGATTATCAAAAAATACACAAGATTGCATACAAGATACAATAATCTAAATATGAGTCACACAATCATATCATGCAACATGGAAGAAACAAATTATGCCAAGAAACTAAATCCTTCATATTGTAAAATTAACTCTTGGATTCAATATATTTTAACCCTGTATTTAATAATGAAATAGGGGAGATGATGCTAATTTTAAAAGGAATAACAATTTATTCCATCTTGTTTTCGTGTAAATGTGTGACAAGGAAATTCACAATTTTCGAGCTTGAAAACCATACCCTACCCAACAAATTTTACCTAAAGAAAATTTTGAGCCCTCCTTCATGTCACCCTAATCCCCAAGTCAGTTTCCCCATAGGTGATTTAGGTATCCCCAGTCATTCCAAGTCTTTTTCAAGGCAGGATCCATCATAACAGGACTTTGACAAGTTTGGGAAAGACCATGTTCTGACCTTCTCAGAGCTAGTGCACTCTCCCCAGAGTGGATTGAAAGGAATAAAATCATCATGGAGAAATATCAGAGAGATAAATACATTGTACAATATTTTTTGGGATGTTTTTGGAATATTCACAAGTTTTGGAGCAAGTTCAGTATAAGTGAGTCTTGGAGGCCTAAGCAGTGCATAGTGCGAAAATAACCCCTGAGCTTCGAGAGGTGATTTCGGGAGCTCTGGAAGGAGTTAGGAGTCAAAAAAGATATATTTCAAAAGTTAATTAATATCTCTACAATATTGTGGAATCATATTCTTCACAACACCTTGGCGCACTATGTCCCCATCCAGGTTTCCTCATGCACATCCTCAAAGCCAGAACACAAATCCTAAATTTCAGGGGGTAGATGGTGGAATCAATATCTGATACCTCCACCATTGGATTCATAATTCCATTTTAATTAAATATCATATGAAATTTCATCAAATAACTCCTCCTGTAACTCAAGTTATGGTCCTGACAAGTCACTCTCCAATGCATAGTTTCCAACAGTTAGCCATATTCTGAGTCAAAAAACTAGCCAATCATAATGTGGCGCACCTTTTTTCATCAATTACACTAAATATTTGGTGCAATAGGTGAAATAAAATATTTCCCTACCTCATTTGGATCCTTGGATCCTGCACACGACCAATTTTTAGCTTTGTCTTGCAAGTTAAGTCCCCAGACTTCATTTCCCAACCCCCGCTCCTACTAACCACGCTCTGCCACATGACCCAATCAGTATAGGGCACAATTTTTTGCACCAAGTGCACCAAATGTTTGGTGAAATAGGTTCAATAAATTGTGACACATTCCAAACCTTAAAAATATGTAAAAATTTCTAATCGTCGGGTTGTCACTAGATGTTTATGTTCTTCCTACACGCACGCACAGGTTTTTCTCCAACTTCCAAGATTTATTCATTCATCCATTTCTAATGCTTCTAAAAAAATTTATAGCATCCCCTCCATTATTACTTCATCATTATATGTTGTTTCTATGAAATAAATCTACCCTTCTAAGACAAATCTATAATCAAGAGCTGCTAGAAACCCCATGCCACAAAAACGAAGAATTATGCATAACTAATGAACCGGTGATCGAATCTCAGTGAAAATTGGAGAAAACCTTCTTCATCCAAATTCCTTGAAGCTTAAACTAAAAAATACTCTAAATTAGTCCCTAAATTTTAATGGAATCCATTTTAAATTGTGTTCCCAAGGGTGTTCTTCCTTCATTTTTCGTCAATCCGAGAAGCGGTTTCACCTGAAAAATTCATACAGAGCATCTAAATCAAAAACCCAAAAAGAATCCAGAGTTTTCTCGTTGATCTGACATGGTGATTTTTAGCTTCTAAAAATAGTAAGTGCTTATGTCTTGCACTTACCATTTTTAGTAAGTTTCCAAAAATGGCAAACTCTTTCGAAAGAACACACACTGAAAATCTTTCTGATTGAAAACTTGGGCACGTAGGTCAAAAAAGCAAAAAAGTGCAAAAAACTAAAAAGAAAAAAAGTAACTTTCCAAAAATGGAAAGTAATTCAAGATGACCCCAAAACATTTGCGGAAGATTCAGAATGCAAATGAAACATTCTAGTGAAGACATCAGACCAATAAAACCAACATGTCCAAAATAACAGTCTTTGGGTCCTAATTTCTAAAAATAATAGTTTTTGGTATCAATTACAAAAACTTGTTATCACCTCCATAACAACATATCTCACTACTTTTTGCTACCATGAAGTTCAATTTTTATGGACAAGATCACCTACTCTCCCCTTGGTGAGTTAGTTCAAGACAAGCTAAGTCAGTAAGCTCAGTGAGTTGGAAGAGCTAGTTAAGTGGGCCAAGGAGATTTTGTCATATTGAACTTCTCAAGACAAGAAGAAGTAATGTGTAATAGTATTCTCCTCTATAAAAACATCTGATTATGTCTTCTCAAGGTGATCAAGGGCTATCTCCATGGCAAGCTTCCGCGAGCACTCCGATGACGGACATCATGGTAACTCCTGAAGAGTTGTTTCCATTGATTCAAGAAGTAATTGAGAGTGGGCCAAGAACAACGCGACTTGCTACCATTCCCAGTCTCATGGAAATATTTGGAATGTTGAAACATAAGAAAATAAATAAATCCCAGGTATCTTCTCGTTTCTTCAGTGGCACCTCAGGTAATCAATATGTTGAATTTTTCAAGCCTAAGACTGACAAGCCTATGGAAGAAATGACTCCATCTGATTACCAGTCGACCCGCATCTCATTGGGTCAAGATTCTCATGAAGGTGACATTCATCTGTTTGAAGAAGCTAATTCCCATCTTTTATCTCAGATCAAATAATACAAGAAAAACATTGTGCAATTAGGGGAACATGTAAGAGCTCTCAATGCATACATACAGCCCTTCTTAGGAGCAAAATCAACACCCCAACTTCTAATTGAAGATATCCCTCCAATCAGTGGTATCGACCCTAAGGAAATCAAGAAATAACATAAATACATGATTTGGGGGGACGATTATGAAAATTGGATTAAAGGAATCATTAAGCAAGGCAAGGCATTGTGTTCAGACATCATTTCTCTCATCAAGTATGCTCATGAAATATTGTCTGAAGTAAAAAATACAAAGGATAAGCTTACAAAGTAAGTCAATCATTTGGATGAGATACTCCCACTATTATTCAACATGATTTATTTCAATTCCCACGCCATCGTGAGTAAGGGAGTGTTCGTATCAACTTTCGATGACTTGTCTCAAGTTTGGATCCACATCTTGGATGCACGATATACAATGCTCAAAAATGCTCTATCTGAGTTGGACTCCCACGAGTATCAAGTATTTGGAATCTTGAATGAATTCTACTATTTTTTTTGAAGGTTTAAGTTCCCCCCACTCACTGAAGAATCATCATCAGAAGAACTCATCATCACATTCTAGGAGATGGTCAAGAAGAAGGAAAGTGATCCTCTTTCCTTCAACAAAAAAAATTAGAGTCCCTAGCTGGTATCTAAAGCCACATTACCTCAATTGCAATGGATCTTGAAGAATGGACTCATCAATGTCAAAGATTCAGGGATGTTCCAGGCACATGGATCAAGGTACTTGGCTACATTTTTATTCTAGTGGAAGATAATTTGATAGTTGCAATAACTCAATTTAGAAAAGAATTCAAGAAACAGGTGCCCATTCCAAGGGACCCCCATCTGCAGGTTTAATTTTCAAAAATTCTTCAATGAGGATGCTACTTCATCAGAAATATCCTTCCCTTCTATTCTACTCTCTTTTTCTCCCTCTCCTTTCTATCTCCTTTCTAATTCTATGTTGATCTTAATCATTGTATTTTGTCCTATTCACTTAATTCACATATTTTGTAATTGTAAAAGTATTTTCTCAAAATTATAAGAGAAATACTTAATTTTTCTTTTCTATAGGAAAATGAAAGGTCACAAGTGGAATAGGAATATGAAGAGTCATATGATGGAGATGAGAGGTCAATATAGATTTCTATAAATTGGGATGGCTTCTCCATTCCAAGGGATTCTGAATTCTGAAGAACTCTTACTATGTAGTTATAGAAGCTTTTTTGTCTGAGGCTCTTTTACTAGCCACTTTTCTTTTCTCACCCTAGCCCTAGTTATTTTTGTTTTGTTTGATTAAGCCTAAATTCATCTAAGTATGGAGTTGTATGTGGAAGATATCCACATCTCCCTTTTGCGCACTCGGGGAAGAATGTGGAGATTCAGGACCTTTCAAAGTAGCGAGCACCGTCCACGTGTCTCAGGCATGGTAAAGTAACCTAGATAGATTGAAAATTAAAAGATACAGTATATACGTACAGGGTCTCCACGTGTCACCTGAGCGCAATTTCAAATAGAGAGAGAAAAGAAACATTCTCAAACTTGCGCAAGGTCATCCACGTGTCACCTAGGAACATGTTTGGAGACAAATCCCTAATAAAGGCCCTCAAAGTACCATGTGATCTCCACATGGCAGGGAAGAGTCATCACCACTGAAGGGACCAACCAAAGGAGTGAAAGGCTTGGGAGTTGGGTGAATTAAATGCAATTGTAAATATCATAGACAAGTAGTTGAGATCTTGCCCAAAAAATGAAAGATTTTGTAGGAAAATTAAATGTGGGTGGTAGAAGATCTGATTCCAAATGTTGAAACGAGATCCAAGGGGTTATATAAAGGAATGTTATAATCTAGAAGAAAGGGGATAGGTGCAAAAAATAATATTAAAGGAAGACACCAGAACAATGAAATAATATTTATGCTTAGATATTGTGTTTTTTCTAGCCTTAACAAGGCTCCATTGTAGAAGAAATTTGTAATTTGTGCCATTATCGACCTTATGTATTATTTTCTCTATGAATAAAGGGCTCTTTTTCTATGCATTTTACCTATCAATAGTTTGTGTCCTTCATCTATTATTGTTGGTAGTTTTTAGATAAATGTTGAATATCTATCGTGCTATATTCCCTTGGGTCTTCTATATGCATCTATCAATCTACATAAAATTATGTTTTTCACCTTCTCGGCCTCTGATAGTACAAGATACTTCTAAGAATATTAGACCATGCTATACACTCTTCAACTATTCTAACAATTATTTCAGAACCTATCTCTGTGCCTTTTTAAAATAGGTTTCGATGTATCACCTTAGTTAGTTTTTTCATGTTGTTCTATTTTTCCTCTAACCCTTACCTCGCACCAACCAAGAAGAGACAGATTCTATAAAACCTGGAGGTTATCTTAGGGGGCACGTCCCACATCCCTAGGTATCCCATGAATTTTATGGTTCATCCGCAAAGATAATCATCAACATTAGCATTGTGAATTGTGATAGATTGGTTGAAGCTTTGTATTCATCACTACACATGGAATAAAAGCTATACTTATTTTATTTTCCTTTCTTGTTTTTCCTCTATTTCTCTCTTTCATGCACTTTGCAATCAAATTTTATCCTGTATGGAATTGAAGAGGAAGTTGGTGTCCTCAATAGATGAATTTAAAAACTTGGCATTTTAATTTGTTGATCCCACTAGCTTCACTGTGCTTTCCTCTATATTTAAGGTTGAACTACTCTAGTTACTAGGTGTGAGCTCTGCAATCTACTCACAACAGTAATCTTCCTTGCATAATTTCCTCCTTTTTTCCCTTCATCTCTGTAATTTCCTCCCTTGTACCCCCATACAAGCACTTTGCCACAGGTTCAGAGGAGTGTCCATTTGTGATCCCTAGCCAATTTGGCCACCGAAATCATTTATATAGGATTAGGTTAGTTTATTTTCAATAATGGGAGTTGTACCATTTAATGCAGAGGGGCATAGCCCCATGAACATTGATGGAGACACCTAAATTTTTCACCCAACAAATTTTCTCACCAACATATCTAATCTACCTAGATTCTGTAGAAACTTAAATTTAGAAATTTGGTTTTTGACACTACTTTTTTTGGAAATGAACTCTTGCAAGTATAAATACAAATTTTACATTCCTTCCTAGCACATTCTAAGGTATTTTTTTTAGATTTTTTAATCCTTATAGGATAACTTGTTGTCAAATTCTGAGAGTACAATACATAAAATCCATAAAAACATCAATTGACAAGTACAAAACTGTATATTGTATGTTTTCCATCCCTGATAGGGTCATACAGTTTGGTCAAGATATATCTGGTCTTGAATGACTTATACGGTCTTATACTTACATGTTCACCAACGTTTCTTCTAGTTTCATAATCGTTTGTGGGTCTTATAATCCCTTTATAACATCATGTATTTAATATATCAATGACAAAACCCTATATAAGCAAGTAAACACTACCTTTTTTACTATTCTAGACATGTTATGGCACTAAATTGATACACTCACTTCCAATGCTTGCAAAAAGAACCTGTTGGCTGATTTTACATCCCTTGCAAAATTTGAGCAACTTGCACAAGTGTCAGATTTTGTGGATATTCAGAGGCCAATTTGAAGAAACCACGGAGGCTTTGAGCATGCCACATATGGAGGAATATTACCACAAAGGATCTACATAGAATTGTGGCATGAAGAAAGACTCCGTGTGTGGATATTCAAATCCAAACTACCATAAGTAGTGTCGTAGGCTTAGAAATCAATGAAAGGTGGGTCGCGGGTCACACGGAAGCAAGTCACACCATTAGGACAAGCCGCAGAAGGTTTTTAAAAGCTGTGTAGGCCTGGGGTGCCACGATACAAAGGAATGATCCACGGATGTCAAATAGTCGTGCTAGACTGAATGAAGGAAGCCACATATCAAAAGGGAAAACAATATTTTCCGTGGATCTCTATAATGAGCTAAGAAAATCAAATCTGATTTGATTTTTCAAATATGATTTTATTTCAAAATTTTGGCCTTCTCCATGTGAAGGAAATCAGATTTCTTGATTCAAATCGGGGCAAATGGATAGGAGTCAAGAAAACTTCTCCAACATGCAAAAAGTGCAATTATAGGTGGCATAACCACCACCATTAAATGCAGTATGGAAGCTCATTTGAAGAAGGCATGTAACAGTGGATAAACAGATCAGCTCCCTATTCCCTATGAGAAATTAATGGAGGTGATAGGGATTGGTTGAGGAATTCAAATTTCACTCTAATTTCTTTTCTTTCTCCCTTCCACAATTTTATATATATTGTAGTGCAATGTATATTCTTACAGGTTTAATACTTTTAAAATTTACGAATCTTGTAGTAGAAGGCTTATCTCTTGTGTTGCATGTATGTCCTAAGGGTTTTATGCATTGGATTTGGATTCTTTAAATGCTCATGTCTTCTTGTCATGACTGTAATATATTGTGAAAAAATTGAGGCAATAAAATTTAATCTTGTGACTCGTTCTGCCCTTGTTTTTATTTTATTGTATTCCTTTCCTTTCTTCCATTCATAGGTGTGTTGTATGTTTCATTTTTCTAGAACTTTGTCTACTGTGTATCGTGAAAGTGGATTCTAGGATTGATTTTGATTTGGGTCTCATATTCAGTCCTCTTCATTATAATTTCCTTCCCTTTCCCCTTATCTAAATGTGTTCATCCCCTTATTTTCTGGTGTTATCACCTCATTAGATTAGGTTTATGTTTTATACATCTCCTTCTCACCCTGGTCACTTGAAAAGTTAGAGTAGAGAAATATAGTTGCATTTTAATTCCTAGGAGTAGTTTAGAATTAGAGTTAATTAGAGGAAGTTGGCCTTCTCCATATGTTTCTCTTAGTTCGAGTCCCACAACTTGAAGACAGACCCATGTTGTCTCAAATCCCGAATTGTCTATGATTTGGGAAAGGGTGCATATTTGAGTTCTAACAATTTTGGCACGCCCGGTGGGACCTTTAAAATCAATTTTCTAGTTTTATCAAGTTCTAATGTGTACCTTGGTGAAAATTTAGCCTTTAAAGGTTTTGTTATAACACATCTAATGACTACATTCAAAATATTTGTGTTCAATGAAATATTTTGCAAAGAGCTATGGATATGGGGCAAAACCCCAAAGCTTTGTGCAAAGTCCCTCAATGGACCATCAAATAAGAAATGAGCAAGGAAACCTATTTTGCATGTATTCAAACCTGAAATAAATAAGAAATGTAACAAAATAGCATTTAACCTCTATTGTTTGAAAGCTTGAAATAATGAACCTAAGAGGATCTAAGCAATCAGTTTTGTTTTTTTACTCCATGAGGGTGAATGAATCTCACTAAATGGCTACATGGCCAAGTTTAGCTATTCCATTACTAACCTAACATGGGTGCAATATGAAGATATTTTAATGGTGGATGACCCAAGATCAAATGCCTTATTAGCTTGGCTAATGCAAATGAGCTCTTAAGATTTCTTAGGCTTGTTTTGGCTTTTGAATTATGTAAAGTTGTAAGTTTGAATGGGTAGGATTAGCCTTGTATTTATAGTTTTTGGTTTGGAAGAATTTGGAATTTGGGTGCATGTGGGACTAAAGCTCAAAAATCACTTTAGGATTAGATTAGGATAAACATGATTTAGGCTTAGTTAAGTTTGGTTTAGGCTGGTTAACTAGGGTTTAGGCTAGTTAAATTTGATTAGCAAGTGATTAGAGACTCATTGAGAGTTGGGAGGGATCTGGATAACCAATTGTGACTGATAGATAGCCTACAAAGCCAATAGAAGTGGTCTAGAGAGAACTAGGGAGGTTATGAATGGTCGAAAGGAGGAATGTTTAGCTAATAAGAGAGATATTAGCCAAAAAAGTTGAATATAGGAGGAATATGGCCAAGAAGGTGTCGTGAATGAGCATCCAAGAGTGGAGCGAAGAGGGGTTGAATTAACGAAGTGTGGTCAATTGGTTGAATTGGAGGAAATGCTAGGTGTAAGCATATTTTAGGTGTCTACAATATCCACTGGTTTCATCAATATTGGTGGTTTAATCCTCCCTAGTTCATGAAAAGGATTCAAACATGGTTAAGAACAAGAGAAGAAGCCATATTTGAATACCTATAGTTATCCCCAGGAAGAGGCAGAAGAGGAAGATAGATTCAAAGATCTCCATCTCCCCCTAACCGTATTATTTCAACACCTCCACCTGGGAGGCCCTTCTTATAGTCCACTAGAGTTCTCAGACCCATCACATTGGCTCATCAACAACAACCACCACCACAAAATCCATTTGTAAACTTCACAGGAAGTATTCCACTTGACTTGAATGCTAAAAATATTATTCCAGTAGCAACATTGAGGAATATCCCATACTTCACTAGAGAAAATCACACTACTCTAGTTGATCATATCCAGGACATGAAAAATGTGTGTGCAATTCATGAAGTTATTGAGATGGATGTAGCAGTCAAGTTGTTGGCTTCATCTCTTAAAGGGAAATCTCTGTAGTGGTTTATAATCTTAATAGCAGGATTAATCAGGAACTAGAATGAGTTGTGCGCATCCCTTTATAACCAATTTAGGGAAAGAGCTGATAACTTTTCTCTTTTAGAGAAGCTAACCACAATCAAGAGAGAACCTAATGAGAAAATAGTGGATTTCAAATTCAAATTCCAGAGAACTTGGGACAAAATTCTAGCCCTTGTCAGGCCTATAGCTAAAGGTGTATTTCTTTACTTTTTGAAAGCTTTTAACTCTAACATATTTGTTATGGTGCAATCTATGTGAGGTGTTACTCTACCAGAAGCTTATGCATTGGCCATTAGGGCTGAGAATTGTTTGATTCAAGCTGGAAAATTGACCCCTAAGCCACCCATGCCATTGAATCCATAATTGACACAAGTCATGCAACCTTCCATTACTCTTATTCCCCAACCAAATTCTTAGCATGTTTCTTCTACATCACAAACCCTTACATAGAAAAAATAGGATAAAGAAATTAATGCTTTGATTATAAACTTGGCAAACAAAGTTATATCCCTAGAAAAGAAGTAGGCCCATTCTTATAGAAATTATCAAATTCAAGGGAAATATTCTAATCAGGGGTATCAACCATGGAAAAAGCAACATCCTAATCAGAGATATGCACAAAACCAAAAAAATAGAAGATGGCAGAATAAAAGTGTTCCTCTTCCATTGGAAACAATCCCTCCTCCACAATCACTCCCTGCTCCTAGTTTGAGTCAAGCCTTAGTTCCAGTACAGAAAAATATAGCACAAGAAATAGAGTGTTGTTTTCCATGTCATCTACCACATAATCAACTTGGATCTAAAAGGGAGATGCATCTGAAATCATACATGATCCAAGGCTATTCTAGTCAACAAGAACCACTTATAGAAGTACCAAATGTTGAGAATGAAGGTCAACAGGCTTCCACAGATGTCAACCTTGTGTTTTTTGGAGCTGAGGATTTATGTGCACTTAATCAATTGTTTGGTGGTTCTGATAGACCTCAGATGAGTGTTTCTGAAAACATATGGAATAAGAAAATAATGATGGAAGATTAGTTTACAACTCCCTCAAATCATAGCAATGTTGTGGATAAAAGAAAAGACACTAGAAGGGTAAGGGAAAAGTCGTAGATTGAAGCAGAAACAAAAGGTCGTGAGAAGTTTCAAAGTGAAGTGGAAAACATATCACAGAAATTCATTGTATCTAATAAGCATGCCAAGGGAAAGGAGCTTATTGTTTCACCAAACCCGCATGATCAAAAAATTCTGCAACAAAAGGAAAGAAGTTTTCATGCCGCAGATTCATAATTCTGCAGGTATTCCTTTCAATATTGTGGAGCAAATGAAGAAGACCAATGTTAATTTCTCTACGTTAGATGTGTTAGTTATTCCATCATAGCATGATCTCCTATGTGAATCCCTCAAACAATTACCTACAATAGATTCAATAGCGCACAAGGCTTATGTTTCAGTTCATGTCTACCAAGAAAAAGAGGACCAAGTAAGTAAATTTGTTAAGACCCCACCCTTTTACATTTTATTAATTGTGGGTAAACACTTGGTTCATAATTGCATGATCGATTCAAGGGCTAGTAATTTCGTAATGCTAAAGAAAATTATCGACATCCCAGGTATTAAATACAATCATGTGTCTAATGGAGTCCTGTAACTTGATGGATCAATAATGGTTGTAGTAGGAGTGATTAAATATTTAGAGTTAACCCTCCATGCTTGCCCGATTCTTATAATAACCCATGATATATCAGTCATAGACTTTCCATTCATGTTTGCAATTTTCCTATCTAGAGATTTTACTACTAAGATAGGAGGTTGTCTGTCTTCAAATTAGACTCACATGCTTTTAAGTACCAAATATGGCACAAGATTCAAAATATAATTTGAGCCTATCTTTTCCTATCACATAGAGTCATATGAACCTTCCCTTATCCAATCAAATTGTTTAGTACAAGAAGAACATCACCTAATTTCAAGTCCAAAAAAGTGGCATACTCCTCCTCTCATGCCTTATTTCTTTTTTGATGAATGGTCTGAGAGAGATCACAAATTCGATCCATATTTTGAAGAGCTTAAAGCTTATGAAACCGGTCTTGACACATATTGTGTCCTGCAAGAAGAATCTGTTATGCCTGCAGCATTCAAAGAAGACAAGGAGCCAACCTCTAGCTTATGGCGGATGTATTTTGACGTCTCTAGAAGTAGAAATGGAGTTAGGGAGGGTTTCATGCTCATTTCTCTGAAGGAAGATAAGTTCTTCTTCACCCATAGATTACAGCTTACATGATCCAATAATGTGGCAGAATATGAAGCATTAATACATAGCTTGCTGATTGTGGAAAAATGAAAGATAAGAAGTTGCAAATCTTTGGATATACTAATCTAGTCATTAACCAAGTCCAAGGAAAATGTGCTACAAATAATAAGCTATTAAATGCCTATAGAAATAGAGTTTGGGACTTGTTGGATAATTTTGAAGCTCTCAACCTACAAGTTGTAGGAAGCAGATCAAATGATAGCTCTTGGTTCTTATTTTTCACCTGTAGAATACCTTGTTAAAGGAAATACGTCACATATTAAGATGGTTGTTAGGCCATCCATACCTAATAATGCAACCAGTTGGCAAGTATTTGAGAGTGATGAACAAATTGTCTAATTTATACAGAATGATGCTGAATTTTCTTCAAAAATGTAGTCTGATTTGTAGGACATCCATGGTAATCAGATTATTCAGCTCAAAAAAAAAAAAATTACCAAAATTATTGGTCACTCTAGAACATATTTTTAGTCCATATGATGAGTTAAAAGGTATAAAAAATAGCATGGCGAAAAAACAAGAAGATTGTCATCCTGTTGCAACTTCCCCAGGGAAATAAATTTTTCTTGGAAAAGTATGTGATGAATATGAAAATCAAAATGTTGTTGCTTTATGTCAAAAGTTCAGTGATGTGTTTTCATGGGGCTATGAAGATTTAAAATATTTCAATTTAATTGTAGTCCGGCATGCTATCGATCTTGATCCCAACATTAAACTAGTTAGACATAAACAAAGGTCGGAAAACCCCAAGATAGAGCCCCTCATGAGAAAATAATTGTACAAACTCATTGAGGCTAAAATTATTTTTCCAATAAACTATTCTACTTGGGTAGTGAACATGGTTCCAGTCAGAAAGAAGAATAGTGAAATCAGGCTCTGCATAGACTTCGGGGACCTAAACAGGGCATCTCTAAAGGATCACTATCATTTGCCTTTAATGGAGCAGATTATGCAAACAGTGGCTGGATCTGAGAGATTTTAAATGCTTAATGGCTATTCTAGTTTCAAATAGATCAAATTGAAAGAAGAAGATCAATATAAAACTGCGTTCGCCACCAAATGGGGAACGTATGCATATCAAAAATTCCTTTTGGTTTATCAAATGCAGGTGTCACCTTCTTAAGTGAAATGGATATCACCTTCAAAGGATATATTAATCAATTTATCCTTGTGTATCTTGATGATATCACGGTTTTATCAAAGCATAAAACAATTATATTAGTCATCTTGAAAAGGTGTTTGAAAGATGCAAGGTGTTTGGGGTATCTCTTAACCCCAAGAAATGTAATTTTGCAGTCCCTAGAGGTAAGATTTTAGGGCACATTGTTTCTAAATGAGGAATTTTCATTGATCTAGAAAGAGTCTCTATCATCCTTTCTCTTTCCTTTTCTACTCACAGAAACTATTTGCAGTTTTTTCTTGGAAATGTTAACTTTGTTAGGTGTTTCATAACTGGCTTCGTGGGTTTGGTAAAGCCACCCACACTTATGCTCGGAAAATATTCGGCTTTTAGATGGACCACATAGGGGAAAGATAACTTTGAAAAAATCAAACAAGAAATTTCCCACGCTCCTATGTTAATTAATCCAAATTACTCCAAATATTTTAGCTTACATGTGTATGGAGTTGATTCTTGCATTGTTGTAGTTTTAAACCAGACAAATGATCAAGACTTAGAGTAGATAGTAGCCTTCTTAAACCAAACCTTGAAGGATTATGAGCTTAAGTACAACCATATTGAGAAGAAAGTTTTTTCCATCATGTGTGCCTTGAAGAAATTTGAAATCATGATTGTAGCTAGTCACGTAAAAGTTTTGGTATCACATTCTAGTATCATACATTTCATTATGGGAACAGAGATTAGTGAGAAGCCAGATGGATGGGTGACTAAAATCATTGAATATAATGTGACCATCAAGGCCACAAAATTAGTAAGAGGATATGCTCTTTGCATATAGCTAGTTGAACATACATGGAATGACCTAGAGACTACTTCATTCTTGGAAGAGGAAAGTCGTGTGGAACCTGAAGCAAATGAAGAAATGGTCGTGGATAACTGGATGAAGGTAATGATAACATTCCTCTCCTTTGTTCTATATCCTCCTGGTCTCAGCAAAGCAAAGAGGCAACATTTTAAGGTTGTAGTCTTTTCCATATGTGTTGATTGATGGCGTACTATTTAAAAAAACATTGATGGTGTGTTGTTCATATGTATTGAAGGAGAGAAATGTAATAGGATTGTTTTCAAGTTTCATAATAGTTTTTTGGGTGGATATTTCTCTATTAAAGCTACATTCATGAAGATCATAAAAGCGGGATATTTCTGGACTACATTGTTCATGGATGCTCACAGGTGGGTTAGGAAGTGCAGAGAATGTGCACTATTCACTGGAAAGAAAAGACTATCGGTCTTGCCACTGCATCCAATTCAAGAAGATCAATCATTCGCACAATGGGGTCTTGAATTCATTGGGATATCAATCATCCATCTAGTGTGGGTCACAAATAGGTTCTCATAGTAACAGATTACTTCATCAGGTGGACTAAAGCCACACCTTTAAAGGAAGCTATTGAATCAGCCATCTTTGAATTTCTTAAAGAAATCATTACATGGTTTGGCATTTATCATACCATCATTTCTGATAATGCTAAATATTTCTTAGGATCAAAATTTTCTAATTGGGCCTTAGAACTTGGGATTTATCTCAAGAATTCCTCTAATTATTACCCCCAAGGCAATGGATTGGCGGAATCTACTAACAAAAATCTGATTAAAATCATGAACAAAACCATGGACATCAATCAAAGGTAGTTGCATACCAAAGTGAAAAATTCTCTTTAGGAAAACATGATAACAATGAAGAAGACAATTGGCACTTCTCCCTACAAATTGGTATATGGAAAAGAAGTTAGGATTCCTTTTTCACTTGAGTTACCTTCGCTCGAATCAGCACAACAACTGGAATTTGAAGGTGCGGATCAAAGAGAAATCAGAATGGCAGAACTGGTGGAACTTGAATAAAATAGAAATTTCACCATGATAAGGATGGAACAACATCAGAGTTTAACCAAGGAGCGGTTTGATAGAAAATCTAGGCCTCATATATTCAAAGTCAGAGATTTGGTCTTAAAATGGGATGCGGACAGATTTAAACTCAGAAGACACTCCAAATTTGATGTTATTTGGAGTGAACCATACATTATCACTGCTTGTAAGGTGGCTAATTCTTTTAGTTTTCTGATATTGATGGGAATGCATTCCAAATCCCAATAAATGGGATTTATGTCAAACCCTCTCATTAATAGTTTCTTGCATAGTAGATTATATTTTGAATTCCTCCAAGTGCTTTCAGCACATTACCCTATTGGTAGTTTAGGTTTCTTTTCCCTAATTTCTTTGAACGTGCTTTGTTGTTTGGAGATCTTGTTTCACAGGTTGCATGTTTTCAGAGGATTTTTTTTATGTGAATTCCAAAGCATTAACAATTAGTTTTCATCATGTGAAGGAGTCAAATGCAAAGCAACTAAATTAATTAGCCGAATCTATGCCCAATGGATGATTAAGGCTACTAATCATCCATCTAGCAGGAAGATGATCCCTATGAGTCATTAAAAATGTTGCCAAATTTTACATCCCTTACAAAATCCAAGCAAGTTGCACACGTGTCAGACTTAGCAGATATTCAGAGGCCATTTTGAATAAACCGCAGAGGCTTTGAGCATGTCATGGATGGAGGAACATTACCATGGAGGATCTACACAGAACCATGGCATGAAGAAAGACTCCGCAGGTGGATATTCAAAGTTGCATTACCATAAGTAGTCTCATGGGCTAAGACAACAATGAAAAGCGAGTTGCTGGTCACAAGGAAGCAAGTCACACCATTAGGGAAAGATGTGGAAGGTTTTCAAAATCTGCATAGGCCTAGGGTGCTACAATACAAAGGAATGATCCACAAATGTCAAATATTCACACAAGACTGAATGAAGGAAGTCACGTATCAAAAGGGAAAACAATATTTTCTGAAAATCTCTATAATGAGCTAAGAAAATCAAATCTGATTTGATTTTTCAAATCTGATTTTATTTGAATATTTTTGTCTTCTCCATGCGAAGGAAATCATATTTCTTGAGTCAAATCAAGGAAAATGGATAGGAGTCAAGAAAACTTCTACAACACGCAAAAAGTGCAATTCCAGGCAGTGCAACCACCATCATTAAATGTAGTACGGGCACTCATTTGAAGAAGGTGTGTAACAGTGGATAAACAGAGCGGTTCCTTGCTCCCTATGAGAAATTAATGGAGGTGGTTGGGATTGGTTAAGGAATTTGAATTTCCCTCTAATTTATTTTATTTCTCCCTTTCACAATTTTATATATATTGTAGTGCAATGCACATTCTTACACGATGGAAACTTTTAGAATTTGGGCATCTTATAGTAGAAGGCTTCTCTCTTGTGTTGATTGTATGTCTTAAGGGTTGCATGCCTTGGATTTGGATTCAGTAAAAGCTCACATATTCCTCTCGCAACTGTAATAGACTATCACAATTTTAGGTGATAAAATTTAATCTTGTGGCTTGTTCTACCCTTGTTTTTATTTTATTATATTCATTTCCTTTGTGCCATTCGCAGGTTTGTTATATGTTTCAATTTTCTAGATCATTGTCTACTATGTATCATGAAAGTGGATTATGGGAGTGATTTTGATCTGTGTCTCATATCCAGTCCTCTACATTATCATTTCCTTCCCTTTCCCTTTATCTAAATGTGTTCATACCCTTTTTTTGGTGTTATCGCCTCATTAAATTAGGTTTATGTTTTATGCATCTCCTTCTCACCCTATCACTTGGAAAGTTAGAGTAGAGCTATATAGTTACATTTCAATTCCTAAGAGTAGTTTAGCATTAGAGGTAAGTACAGGAATTTGGCCTTCTCTAAAGGTATGTCTCAGTTCGATTCCCGCAACTTGGAGACAGTCCCATGTTGTCTCAAATACCGAATTTTCTTTTATTCGGGCACGGGTGCATATTTGAGCTCCAACAGAACCTAAGGCTCCCTAAATTTTGCAATAGCACATCTACAATCACTAGGGAATAAATCACTATAGGTCAAAAGCTTCGTACCAGATTAAGGAGTCATCCCATATCATCTACAAAAACTCAAACATCCATTTCAAATTATTTTAGTAGGATCCAGCTCAACTCAAGAATTTTCAAAGAAGGTTGTCAAATATAATTACATTTCATTTAGATATAACATGATAGGTGGAGAACAACATATGATTTGAGGAACCTTCACATTAGATCCAACATCTTGGTGCAAAGGGATACCCATGACGTACAATTTGAACATATGTTTGAGTTTTTGCACATTTTTTTATGAATAGTAAGTGGAATAGCTTATCTTTATCCTAGACTAAAATCTATAACATGTCCTAATGAGTGATTCCATAGCTTATTTCCATAGGGATTCTTAAGGGGTTTAAACTAAATAACAATATTCTAAGAGGAGACATTATAAATAAAGATGATTCTCATAATAATATTATTTTACACTAAATCCTAATAAGATCAGCCATGCAGAGATGCATAGGGGCTGATTGCATAGGAAAAAGGGAAGGATGGGAAGATAAGAAAAAAAACCAGAAGAGATCGTTCAAGCAATTATCAGCATAGGGATGATGGTGTAAGATCTTAAAATCATATACGCATGTGGGATTGTTTGTGTAAAGAGGACTTACACAATGGCCAATGGTGTAAGAAAAGTACGAAATTTTGAAAAGAAGAGTGAATCTAACCTAATCTAGGGTAGATTAAGTTTAATGTTGGGTTCACTATAATATATGATGGACTAAGATGGATCCCTTCCTACTTTTTTGAATATTGGGAATCAAATCTAGGCCTACACACAAGATGTAGATACTAAAGTTGCTTTAAAAATGGAAGTGTCATAATTTTACATGATATTGACCCTAAACCTAGGATAGTTATAGATTTCTAAGGCTTGTATCTAAGATAAATATAGGTATAATACTAGGATTCAAAATAAGAATAAATCAAGAGATTAATAAAGCTAAAGCGTGCAATATAATAAGACAACGAAATAGATCAAAGAAAACATACATCTACCCTAATATATAGTAATGAATGAACAACCAAATCCACACAACAATAAACATGACATGAAGAACAAATAAGGGTTATAAATATTTCCCTATAATGTGACTAATGATCTATAGTCCTCCCTATCGAAAATAGCACTAAGAGAGAATCAATATGGATGGACAAGGGGAAAGTTCAAGAATAATACCTCCGGTTTTAGCTCACTATGGTGTTTTAAATGAAAAACGGAAAGATCCAAAACCTCAAGTCTAATAACTAGGTGTAAACATATGCATAAGTGTTTGATGTGGAAACAAGTGAATTGTTTTTGAATGATGAATGAGTGATCCTAAAATGAAAAAAATGGTGGGGATTTAATATGACATGATCACTCATGGGTGATGGTGTTAGCATTGCAAAAACCACACTAGACACCATCTCCCATCGGCAATGACATCATACTTGGGGGAAACCTAAGGTCAAAAGGTGCAAAATGGAGTGAGATGGAAGTCAAGGACTAAAAGGAGACATGACGAAGGTCTAGGATGACCAAAAGTAGTGATTAGAACATAAATGAGTGTAGATAAGTGGACATAATGATACAAGCATACATAATGGGTATAACACATGGAAAAAAGGAGGGAAAAAATAAGGATAAGGTAACTATGACATAATAACAACATATCTCAAAGATTGTGGCCTAGCCTATGTGACCAAGCCCGATAACATCCCAATATCAAAACACCCTTTAAGGCACCTACTTAAGAGGAAATTACACCAATGGCCCATGTACAAGAGAAAAGGTTTGCAAGCATAAAAAATGAGATGTATACACCTTTAGTGAATATACCTTGATCATAATAAGGCACTAATTTTCCTATCCACTGAATATTCTTGACATAGCACCACATCGTGTAGCCATTTCTAAACAAACACTACATATTGTATTTACTTTTCACTCATATCTCCTTCAATATTATCAATAAACTCTTCAATCATCCTACTTTGTTTAAAATACAAATACAAATACTACTACCTAATATTGTTTCTAAACTAATTCCTCAAAGAATAAATATACACTATCTTTCTCGAACCTCCTACTACCTGACCTCCTCTCGATGATTAGTACACCCCTCAGTATTACTCAATAATTGATCCAAATGTTTGAGTTTTGTACGAAAATCTTAACAATGGTAGGAATTCAAGTTCATCTCATGTAAATCTAGTTCCATTGGCATCTTCAACCTCTATGATTGGAGCCCATATATTTGTGCATTACTTAACCTATCCTAGTAATATATATTTAACACTTTTTTCGTACACCTCATGACTACTAGACTTTGGTTGGTACTCTTGATTAAATATCTTCCATTAGATATTTTCTCTCAACCCACAACATGCTTAGGTCTTCCCTCAACCTCTATGATTGGATCCCATACATCAATACATCAATTTGTTTATCCTAGCAACATATATTTGATATTTTTTTCGTGCACCTCATGACTACTAGATGTTTCCTGGATCTCAACCCGCAACATGCTTAGGTCTTCCCTCAACCCCTCACTCTAATAATAAAATTGTTTTATTCTCTTAGGGTACACATTAGTTCTAGCTCCTAATTTCCATTATTAGAGGTTCATAACAAGATATGTTTCTTTAGCTCGAGTTTGAATTTGAAGCAGAGGTATCCACAATATTTGATGGGATCAATGCCCAAATGGTGCTCCTCTTCTTATTGATGAGGAGGAAGGGACTTCAACCACAACATCCCATTTCAAGCTCTTGCAATAACTAATTAATCTTTAAAATGTTCATGTGACTCATACTTCTTACAAATTTTTATGTGAGTGATCTGTAAACTATTCGACACTTGCATTTTTATGATTTAATTGAGAAATTTTAAAGCTAAACTACTACATTAGCCAATTTTTTTATTATTGGCAAATAGTTTTGAAGGGACTATACCCTATTACAAAAAAAGGATCAAAAGCCAGATACACAGGAGGAAATAGCAAAAATGGATCAAAATCTAGATATTACAAGAAGCCAAGCAGTAGTCAAAAAAGAAACTATGAAGATAGTATAAGTATAGAACTGCAAAAAAGTAGCGGGTAAACAATAACATTTCAACATCAAAACAGCTCCGAAGTAGATTATTTCTTAGAAGCCTTGTCAATTCTTGACTTAACACTCTACAATGAGGTAAAGAGCACCAGGATACTGACATGTGTAGGGTCATTGACATCCAGTTGAGAAATGACCCAATCCCTTTCAACATATGTGCCCCAAATAGCTTCTGAGATACCGATGAACATGCTAATACTTCTAACGTGTTGTTCCAGGAAATCACAAATAGCTCTAAAAATTGAAATGTTATGATCATGTCTTTCCTTAGAATTCCCTAATCTACTATCCAAGGAATTCAACTTCTTATAGATTGATTTGTTTTTCACCAATTCTAGCATCTTCATTCAATTTTCTTTTACCCCTTTGTTTAATCAGTTGATGCATGTCCTTTTTAAGACTTTTCATCTCATTTCCATGTTTTCCATTATATGAATAATATCCTCCTTCTCTTGTTGAGTAGTGTTGTTGTGCCATATGGCGCTAATGTGCAATAGATTTTGTGCAATTTCCATGTCCTTACTACTCCAGAGGACTCTGCAGAGGGAGAAGGGTGCAATTTAGAAAAAGAGGGGTTTTAGTTCTGATTTTTTTCTAGCCAGAGATAGTGGTGGGGATGACAGTAGGAATAGGGTTTAGGGGAGTGGGTGGAATGACAAGAGAAACAGATATGATAGGGTGATGGGTAAGGCAATGCTTGTGAAGGAGGAAGATTAGGCCCTGGTGGAGGGGAATGGCACGGGTGTGGTTTTGATACTCAAGGATGGAGCACTCCATGGAGTTTAGAATATAAAGTGGGAAGCAAACAAGGAGGTTCCTATGAAAATGGTTTTAAAAGACCAAATGCTTTGTGGGTATTGTGATATATCTACCTTCAAGGGTAATGAAATGAACCATCATCTTAGCAAGTTCACCAAATGGCTCAAGGATGGAATTTACCTTTATGCCCATCGTGACGAATTAAAGATCCTCCCCTGCTTCGAAATTTTTTTTAGCTTCCACATTCTTGTCTACTCTCTTACTGAAAAATCTAATGCCTTCCAAAGTAACGCATGTAACTTTTGCTATTAGCTCCTCTGTTATCTGAACATCTTGCTCGCCATACTTCACCTTTATTTCTTTCCAATCTTTGGCAAAATACAGGGTAATATTATGATCGTACCCCTAAATCTTCTCGACGAAATTGGAAACCCCTCCTATTTGTAAATAGTTCAAAAGCTCAATATTATCTTTCCACGCAGGGTCACAATTAGGTTCAATTTGACAGGGAGCACCCCCCATTCTTTCACCTTTGCGTTTAAGCCGCTTGAAATAGGTAAAAAGGATATTTCTTTCTTCCCCAATCTACTTGTTAACCATCCATCTACAAACCCAATGGGAATGTGAAAGTTTATGGTAATAAATGCAGGTAGTCATCCTACATGTGTGAACTTGCATTCCCAATAAAGCGGATGAAATATCATAAAAGATTTTGCGTAGGGAGTGATCTATAACATTTATCATTAATGATAGAATTATGTACTTCGATGGGGCTATTTTCCTCATAATATCAAGTGATGAAGTTGTTAGTAATTCCATAATTTTCCAAAGTGTCTACCACTCTATTACCCTCTTTATAAGTGTGGACAATTTTGAAGTTATTGAAGGTATGGCAAATATTTATAGACTCATGAATAAAATCTTGAATTGTCCAACTAGGGGGATGAACATGATTCAGATGATTTATAACATTCAATGAGTCTTCTTCTACAATAATGTTCATAATATTGCATTCCTTAGAAATTTTTAAGCCCCGTAGAGCTGATAAGGCTTCAGCATAATGGTTGGTTTAGTATCCCATTCTTCTTGCAAAAGCAGTAATTAAGCAACCTTTGTGATTATGTATGATTCCTCCACCACCAGCTGCACCTGGATCGCCCTTCGAGGCTCCATCAAAGTTGAGCTTATACCAAGAATTGGGAGGAGGGATCCAATGTATTGCAGACCTATCAATGGTTGAAATTCTTTGTCTCTAAATACTTTCAATATCAATTTTCCAATTTGAAAGAATAACCTCTTCATTTTTAGGATATTGCTTGTTTTTGAGAGGTTTAAATATCTCAATATTATCTTTTACAGCATTAACAATCTTATTGAAGCTTTTTTTACAAATCTATTTGTTTTTCTTAATATTATGTCATTCATGGCTTTCCAAATTCTCCATATGGTATGATTCAAGGTCAGCTTCCATAGTCTCTGAACCATGCAATGTTTATATGGGGGGTCCCAATGTTCCCAAGTTTGTAAAAATTCATTTGGCAGGGTCCAACAAATATTGAATCTTGAAAAATCAAAACTCCAAATCTTTGAAGCACACTCACAGTGTAGCAAAAGGTGTTTGATATCCTTAGCCTCCTTTTTACATATGCAACACATATTTGGCATAATAAAGCCCCTTTTGATTAAATTATCATTTGTGAGGATCTTTCCTTTAAGGAAAAGCCAAAAAAAATTTGACTTGGGAGTAAATTCAGGAAACCAAATTCTACTTCACTTAAAATCACAATGAATATTTTCAAAAAATGAATTGTACCTAGATTTGACAGTATATTCATCATCAAAAGAGTTACTCCAAAAAATTTCATTCTTGACATCAGTTTTATTTAGGGGTATGATATCTAGCTTCTCTTGGAGAGAGGAAACCACAGGGTTTAGCTCAATCACCTCCAGACTGAGTTGTTTCCATCTTATTTTATTTCCCTCAATTTCAATGTAGTCTTTGAATTTAGTGCCATGCTTTTCAACTAAGATATCCCTGATAGAAACAAATATATCATTCAAACTGAAATTAGTCTAGCTATCCCTCCAAAATTATATATCATTGACATTGCCCACTTTCCATTTGCATCCTTGCTTGATAAAATTCTTCATTTGAATCAAGTTGTTCCAGAAAACAGATCCATGAGGCAGTTGGTCATGATAGAGGAATGAATTCAAATTTTGTTGAACTCGGTATTTGAATTTGATTAATTCAATCCAAGGTTGTTCCTCCTTTAACATTCTCCATCTCATTTTAGCAATTAAAGCAATGTTCATTTTTTTGATATCCTTAATACCAAGCCAACCTATTCTTTTAGGTGTACAAACTTGATCCCATGCCACCAAGTGATACCTGAATTTTTCTTGTGTTCCCTGCCAAAGAACATGTTTTTGGATTCTTTCAATTCTGTCAATAATTGTTGTAGGAATGCTAAACAAAGACATGATGTAGATAGGTAAGTTCTGTGATGTGCTTTTGATAAGGAGACACTTTCCAACACTGAAAAGAACATTCCCTTTCCATCCAACCATTTTTCTCTAAAACCTGTCAAGTAAACCATTCCAAACCATTATGTGAACTTTATTAGTCCTAAGAGGTAATCCCAGATAAGTTGTAGGTAATGAACTAATTTTACAACCCAAAATATGAGCAATTCTTTTCTATCGTTCCAGAGGAGTATTAAAAAAGTAGATGGAACTCTTATCAAAATTAATATGTTGTCCTAAGGCAGCCTCATAGAATTTTAGAATAGTCTTGATTGCCTTAGCTTCAAGGATGAGGGCCATCAAAAGTAGAATTGTATCATCAGCAAATTGTTGATGTGAAGCTATTTGATTTGTAGATGTAGGTCTAACTCCTTTTAAAAAGCCTTCATTAATAGCTTTGGTAATGGATCTGCTGAGGCTATAAGCCATGAAAATGAAAAGAAGAGAGGATATAGGATCTCCCTGTCTTATGCCCCTGCTACTGGCAAAGAAGCCCACCGGTGCACCATTGACCACAACTGAAAATCTAGCCATAGAAATGCAAGCCTGAATGATCTTCCTGAATTAGCCACTTATTAATATAGATGGCTTCTAATTATTTCGTAATTATTTTTAGTACCACATTAACCTCTTGTTAATATAAATATACTCTAATTATCTTTAATTATCTTTTAATTATTTTTATACCTCATTGGCCCTTATTAATTTAGATGGCTTAATTATTTTTACTACCACAAATTATTTTTATTATTAATAATAATAAAACTAATTATATCTAGATATGAGCTATCATATTATTTTTATTATTAATGATAATAGAACTAATTGTATCTAAATATGAGCTATCATAACGTTTATAAATAAATCAAGTTTACATTGAAATTCAAGATATATTACTGTTAGTGTTGTTTCAAAGTGATTTACCCACTTATTTTTAAGAAATTTCCTTCTTAAATGAATTTTAAAAATTTAATCAATATTCAATATAAATTATGATCCCTTTAAAATATAAAGTTACTAAATATATTTGCACGAGGTGAAAAGTTATTTTTTTTTTTTTTAAAAACATTGATTCAATTTCTTACTTTTGTAAGTATATGTTTATGATATCATCTAAATGTTTTAAAAAATAGTCAGCTAAGCGGAAAACATTAGCCACATGACTTCTTTGAACATTATGCATTGAATTCTCTATTATAGAATTTTGCCTTAGAAGTTGTACAAGAATTCAAAAAGTTTGAAGTAGTTGCACTTGAAATTTGTATACAAATTTCAAGTTGGGCTTAGTAGCAATTTCAAAGTATTTAATTGATTAGAAATATCTCGAATTCATATTTTATCATATAAAATTTAATCTTTATTAGCCATTGTTGTGTTTGTAGTATATGAAGATAGCATTTGTTTCTCTTACATTTATGGTAGTGATTATAAATATTTTCTTTTTAGTAGTCAATCAATTGTAACTACAAAATTATGTGTTTCCCTTTGTTGAGCACAATTTAAATAGCGTTTATGAGGGAAGACCATAATCTATTCAGTATTCTTATGGGTTATCTTCAAATGCTCCTCTCATAAACATCAATTTATAAACCTCATCAATTTATAAACCTTATTATGCCGAACATTTAATACCATATACACACAAATACAATGTAATATAAACTGTGATTTTACTTTTACATATACAAATATTATCCTCTGCTCTTTAATTCAAGAATTTATAAACTTCATTATGCGAATTTTTCAAGCAACACATATATGACAATTACAATATAATTCTAAAAATTATAACTTTATTTCTATATATATATATGAATTACTAAAACTGAATTGAAACCAGATAAAATTAAAGTAGAAGATTGTAAATCGCAAATATATTAATTGTTTAAATCAAAGGGATTTGACACGTCAATTAGTCACTGGTCTATTGGTGAAGTTGTTCACAAAGAACCCACCACATATCAAATCTTGTTGAATACAATGACCTGACACCATAAGAAATAAAGACAAGTTCGAATCCAATAAATTTGATTATCAATGCTGCCCCCTAATGCTTACAAATTGGATGGTTCCAACCAAAAAGAGAGAGATGTGATGCAACATTAGATATCTCTAACCATAAATAAGACAAAATTCAAATGAACATATAAAAATTTACAAACACAATCTGGTATGTGTAATTCAATCCCAAATAACAGACTTGCCATAGACACAAGATAATACATTCAATCCAATGGACCTTACCAAATAACAAAAGTTGTAGTAAATAACTATCAAAAGATGCTCTCCCCATCATCTCCAAGCACCGGATAGATGTTAAACTCCTCTCACAGTTCTTGTTGGCCAAGCATCTTTTCATTTCCTTCAAGTGTCCGGTCTCCTTGTACTTTTTTCCATTCTCCATCTCCTCCTCCAGCTTTTCATTCCAGACATGTGAAGGTTACCTGAAAACAGTTCGATGTCATGACACATCCATGGTATCATAAAACAAGCTTTAACAATTCCTCATCATATGCATAGGCAGTGATGCACATTATAAACTATACATCTGATTTTATAAAGTCACCAGCATGGTCTAGACCTCTGAACACTTAGAAAGAACACTTTTTAGAAACTGGAAATAAAACCTGGTTCCTTCTTTATCACTGCAGATGTGACACAGTGCACCTTGTCATGCAAGTCTATGTTTGCAGATTGCTTCAGTTAGCATCTCTGTAAGAACATTGTCTTTGTTTGAAACAATGGAACCTGTTCG
Source organism: Taxus chinensis (assembly GCA_019776745.2). NCBI lineage: Eukaryota > Viridiplantae > Streptophyta > Pinopsida > Cupressales > Taxaceae > Taxus > Taxus chinensis. The sequence continues at coordinate 78,463,706 of CM034153.1, read as the reverse complement.
CATCTCTCACAACAATTATCTTGCAACAATCTTCTATAAAAGATTGGTTGCAGCATGGCAGTCAATATGCATTTGGAAGGTTTTTGAAGAGACTAATAGTTGTTCGAGGGTGTGGCCTTAACAATCCAATCGCAATTTCCAGCTTCTTGTGGTGGCAGAGGAATGAATTTTTATTTTCCTTCTCCACATCATTCAGTACATGTCTTGAATCTATTAAATATCTCCCAAGACAATTTTTCCAACTTCGCATTGAACTATTTCAAAGGGTTTGATCTGTCTGCTACACAAAAAGCACGAACCATTTTATGGCCTTCAATCCAACTACAGCCAGGTATTTTTTTAATTCCTCTGTCTCTCATCAATCTCCTTACCATCTGCACCTCACCCCACCTGCCAACTTCTGCATAGATGTTTGACAGAAGAACATAAGTCGCAGCATATTTGGGATCCAGCTCAAAAAGAAGAGTTGATGTAAATACCCCAAACCCTATATTTGTACGTGCTCTACAGGTTCCAGCAAACACGTCCACACATCCACCATAGGTTTAATTGGCATTTTGATGATAAACTTTAGGCTTCAAGATAGGAAGCGCGGCCAAGAATATCAACCATGCACACATAATGATCAATTGTAGGAGTAATGTAATAAGAGTCAGTCATAACATCGAAGTATTTACAGCCCTCGCTCACTAAACCTGCATGGCTGCATGCTAATAAAATACAAGCGAAGCTTACATGGTCAGGGTATGTTCTAAAATGCTTCATCGCCTCAAAAAGTTTGAGAGCATCCTTGCAAAAGCCATTTTGTGCATATCCTGCAATAATTGTTGTCCATGAGACCACGTTTTTTTAAAACATTCTGTCAAACAATTCACATGCCTTGTGTATGCTTCCACATTTTGCATACATATCTACAAGGGCATTTGCAACTGCATCATCTGACAAAAATCCTCTTTCCATTATGCTTCGATGGATACCCATACCCTGTTGTAAAGCTCCCATTTCAGCACAGGCGGGGAGGATGCTGGCAAAGGTTGTGGAAACTGGCTTTATGCCTGCCAATTGCATTTTCTTGAAGGTTTCTAAGGCCTTCTCAATAAACCCATTTTGTGCATATCCTGCAGCCATTGAAGTCCATGAGACCACATCTCTTAGAAGCATTTTGAGTTCACATGCCTTGTGTATGTTTCCACATTTTGCATACATATCTACCACGGCATTTGCAACTACAATATCTGACAAAATTCCCCTTTCTATTATGTTTTGATGGATGTTCATACCCTGTTCTAAAGATCCCATTTTGGCATAGACTGGGAGGATGCTGGAAAAGGTTGCAGAGTTTGGCTCCATCCCTGCCAATTGCATTTCCTTAAACATTTCCAAAGCCTTTTCAACAACCCCATTTTGTGCATATCCTGCAATCATAGCATTCCAGGAGACAACATTTTTTTGAGGCATGTCTTCGAAAATCCTTAAAGCCTTGTCAAGAACACCATTTCGTGCATATCCGGTAATCATTGCAGTCCATGAGACCACACTTTTTTCAGGCATTCTGACAAACAGTTCACGTGCCTTGTGTATGCTTCCACATTTTGCATACATATCTAGCAGGGAATTTGCAATTACAACATTTGATAAAATCCCCCTTTCCACTATCTGCTGATGAATGTCCATACCCTGTTCTAAAGCTCCCATTTTGGTATAGGCTGCGAAGTATGCTTGAAAAAAGTTGTGGGGTCTAATTGGCTTAATATCTCCCACAATTGCATTTGCTTAAGAGTTTGGAATGCCTATTTGAAAAAATTCATTTTGTGCAGATCCTGCAATCATTGCAGTCCATGAGACTATATTTTTTCAGAGGAATTGTGTCAAAAAGTTTACATAAGCCTTATGTCTATGCTTCCACATGTTGCATATGTTTCCACCAGGCCATTTATAATCACATAATCTGTGAAAAAAAACCATTCCATTATGCATTGATCTGTGTCCATAGCCATTGCAATCCAAGAGATCCTATTTCTTCACAGGTTGGGACTTTGCTGTTGAACAAGGTCACATTGATCCGGTATGCATGCTTCCACCTTGTTGCATACATATGGTGACCAAGGCACTTACAACTATAACATCATGACAAAAGTCCCCATATCTTCATGTATGCTGCAATGATCACATGTCCATGAGAAGCATGTCTCATTCAGACAGTTTCTATCATTGACACTAGGCGTGCAGGAACTAAACTTCCACATCGTGTACATAGATCCATCGTCTAAGGGTGTTTTGTAAAAGTTTGGGTGAAGAAAAAATTAAATACACATAGCACCAAATTTATGTGGGAGTGGATTTGCTTACCCTCTGAAAGGGTTTTCTTGGCAATGCAGGTCTGCAATAGTTGAAGATATGTAGAAGAATGTACAGGAGGGTTGTGTACTGTAAGCCGAATGTGTAGCGCCTCCTTCAATTAACCCTCTCTACATAATGCTGTGATATTGAGATTGAGATTGGCAGTGGATGGCAGTGGCACTGGTATTTTATGATTATCACTGAAGCGTTGGAATTTGCATTGTCATTCAATCTTCTTCTACCACAATCAAAATGAAACATAGTCACCTCCTTTGTCCTCAAAAATTGTTTTATACCCATTTATTGATTTCTGTGAACGACAATGATACAAGCAAGAGAATTGGGCATTCTTCTTTTAATTCAAATTAATTGAATATATAGTGAGAAATGGTTTACAGGGGTATCTGCCAAAATCAGCAGCATTCCACGCAGGATCATGATCAATTTCCATCCAAGATTGACTTAGCTACCTTCACAACTATGCACATCAAACTGACAAAATCTTTATAAAGTTTCATTACCCAATTCTATCAAAGTGCAAGAGTCAGTCTGCAAAGTGCATGAGTTAAGAGTCTGGGATTCCCCATACAAGAAACGAGCTATTGGGAACTACTTAAATACAATTATAGTTTGAACACTACAATCAAAACATAAAATTAATAAGAGGCGGTCCATGTGGCCTGTTGTCGTTGTTTGAGGTTCTTGATATTTTCAATAACTAGTGGTCATTCCACAAGGAGCAAGGTTACGTCGACGTGGATTTGTTTGGGAGTTATCTTCTGGTGTAGGGTGTGTTTTTTAAATGGGTCTATGTTTGTGGTGTCCTTCTATTGTTGCAAACAAGTTGGTTCTTGCTTGCTGCAAGGCAAATTATGATGCAACAAGACTTTTGAGGATTATGAGACTTTTGCGACCCAACATTTAACAAGATTTAGAAATAGTTATGAATTTTAAAAGTGTTATTCTGCAACTGTTTTAGATCCAACATCTGTTATAGACACCTAGATTTTATGGGTCATGTTTAATTGTAAACGTAAACTTCTAAAAATATCACTAATTGAGGATGTCTTCATTTATTAATTAACGACCCTCTGTTAATCAATCCAATTTATCCTCTTTCGGATACTAATTAACATAATCCTTAATGTTAAATAACCAGCCCTGAGTTGGGGATCTTCTTAATTCTCTAACCCATTATTAATTAATTAAAATTTCCACTTCATCTATTAATTAATTAATCTTACATTAATTTGCAATGCAATCGCTTTAAATCATTTACTAAATCTCATTAATATGTCCTCTAGAAGATATGAATCTCATGTACCCATAGGAGGTATCATTATTTAATCTAGATGGGTTGATGTGCAGACCTGGTGACATGTGGGTCTAGATCCCACTTAGTTCATATGTATTTTGTTCTTGGTTGGGAGATACATCAAACCTTAGGAATGTTCAAAATAAGGCTATTAAGGAGATGCCGACATAAGGAAAGCAAAAAACCCTTAAAATGTTCACTTAATGGGCTTTTATTATACATTAATATGAGAGGTAATGGGATCGTCTCTCTAAAATATGGGATCTCCTTAGGTTGGTGGAAACTCATCCTATCTTAATGGATGTGAGTAATCCATTATGAGCAGGTAATGGTATGTATAGGTGAGAAGTGCATCTAGGGGATTGTAGCATGTATATTGGAAGGGTTGCGCTTGAAGTGGACTTCCCATTTTGGGATGATTGAAGGAAAGTCTAGGGGTCCTTATTTATAGGATAGAATAGTATGATGTTTCTTTTCTTACCTCCACTGTGTTGGTACTCATGGATATCAAACCAAGATTTTGTGCAAAGATGTGGTTTAAACCATATATGTTGTCAATGTGTTATCTTCGATTATATACTGATATATTATAGACAAGGTTCTTGGGGGCAACTTTTATGAAATGCAATGTGTATCCGATAATTTGTAATGGTGAAACCCTAATGTTGGTAATTCAAATGATATAATGGAGATCGACTTCCAAAGTCCCAGATTTGGCTATTTGGACATCGCGTATCCAAATCCCAAGCTTCACCAAAAATAATCACTTCAAATGTTACTATTTCCCATTTGCATAGCCAAATGATTTTCTAATCTCAATATGTCCGTTTTTGAATTGAATCACCTTTAAATCTAAGGTTTCATGATATGATCTTCTAAAATATATTTCCATATCACCAAATAATTTTATTTGGGCCCTATGTGAATCACAATCGTCAACAGGTGATACCAGGGAAAATCTTGAGAATTTTTGGATCTAAATTGTCACCGTGTGTGTGTGCAGTGTGTGTGTGTGTGTGTGTGTGTGTGTGTGTGTGCTCCACAGGCCGCAATGTGTGTAGTGAATGTGTGTCCTAACTGTTCTGTACATGTGTGTCGGAAATGTGTCAAAAATGTAAATGTGTGTGTGTGTGTGTGTGTGTGTGTAAACAACATAGGATGGCCGACACATTAGCCGAAAGAGATTAGACATAAGTTTTGATCAAATTATGGCAGGACTTCCTGAGGACCCTAGGCTTGAGAGATCATGGGAATGGTACCCTTTTTTAGAGATTGCATGAAATGATGAAACGTAGATAATGGTGGATCAAATGGTCAAGGCATAAATTCTCTGGGAAGGATTAGGTTAAAAGGGTCTTCAAATTTTGGATAAATGGCCTTGTACAGATTTGGTTTATCTAAGTTAGAGTAAGGAAAAGCCTATAATGGTCACTTGGAGGACCATGGATATAAGTACACAACTGAAATCTAGCCTGGAGAGGACAATTGAAATTCACCAGTTTTTTGATCAATATTAGACAAATTAGGTAAGATTCGCCTTTAGAAGAAGAAGAATATGCAGAAGAATTTTTTAATGAAGATATTTCCATTTTGGTCATAGTCACGATAACTGTTTTGCACAGATTCTTGCATCTCCAATGAATCTCGCTTCAACATTTCAGATTCACCACCCTGTATTCTATAAGTTATTTTTTTATGGGTTCCTTAAAATTTAGCACTGGTAATGTGTTAAGGAGGAGTGCGTTATTATGGGTGGTAACTTAAATTTTACATTGTACTAGGGTATAACATATTAAGGTGGTTCAGTGTCAGGATGGGTAACCATGTTCATGTACCTTGGAAAAGATATTATAATGTATATGGGTTGATGGAGATGCCAACATGTATTACATTCAGATTCCCTTATGCTTTAGATATGGATGTTTATGGATATTGTTCTTGGATAACATTAGTTAGAGAGCTTGGTTATAATTAATCTTAATGAGTCTACCTACATTCATGAAATTAGGTGTTACCAGAAAAAGAAAATTACATTTCAAGACCCCACACTCTAGAAAAGATTATTATAGTAATGTAAAATGGCGAATCTCAGAAGAGGGACTTTCGAAGATGATGGCGAATCTCCAAAAAAGCATGAATCGTGACAGGAGAGGATGAATCAATTTATTTATGTCACAAGGTAGTTTCACATAATCGCAGAGAAAAAAGAAGTTGGACAAACAAGTTGGTCGAGTCATCCAACCCATGTATTACGAAAAGGTTAGATGGCTGTTAGGTTAGACGGATCCGAAGGTTGGACATCAATGGTTTTTTGGGAGTTTCCACACCATCATGAGAGGAAACAATGTCTTGGAGACTCTTTTTTGACACGTGCAGCATAGAAATCCATACTCTGCTTTGCAAGGAATCACATGGAAATGGCTTTTGAGCTAGACATGGTTTGAGTTGGAACAATAATGGTATGACATGGACATCACAGGAATAATAATTACGGATATGGGTTGGATGCCTTTATTGGAACACCTATGGATCTGGTATGGATGACTTTGTTGAACACAATCTATTATGGAATCAGCCTGATTGGAACGGCATCAGTCACTACGACTCTGTTAAATGGCTGGTTGGCTGATCGAGCATGGTGACAAGTGTGCATATAATTTATAGCACACTCATTATATGGCTTATACAGTATGCCTCGGTAACCTTATATACTTTGGCGAATATGGAGGCACATGTGTATTTGGACCACTGGCGAATGATACATACATAAGTTCATTTATATGTGTTGATAGATACTACGCGAAATGACCCATACATAAGGACCTGTCGGTGGATATGTATCTGGTGAATTCAGATGGGATAGCCATATTGTAATGAATATTCGTGGATTTCAAATTTCTAAAAACTGTGGCACATATTCACTTAGTTTACAAAAATGGGCTCACCACTAGGAATTGGGTCCTTGGGTCGTTTCTCATCCATTAATATTAGGTGTTACTCATGTCTATATAAATGATATGGGTATCATCTATGATTTATGTGATGGTATGTATGAGTTGACTCTTCTACTTGGTAGAGGTATATTGGAGGTGTCCCCCTCGAAGTGGATTCCCATCTTGGGAGATTGTGGAGTTACTCCTTCCTTAAGGAGCATTGTATGGTGTTACCATACCTTAAGGGTATTATTCTGCATATATTGCATATTAAGGCATCTTGGACCACCATATATCTCTTGTGTTGTATTATATTTTGCATATTGTTCAAATTATTCATTTATTATATGCAAAGATCTTATCATAAATAAAGTACTCACCTTGGTGAATTCCAAACAAACCTTGGGTTATTAGAATTTCCTTTCCAAGTCCAAAAACGTAGTGTTTAATCACAGTTGCAAGTGTATTCAACAAGAGGAAAATTGGTTTCAGCCTTTTATAGCTAAATTCCGTTAATGAATCTAGAAATCATGAAGATGCTTCATGCCAGTGTCAGATTAGTAAGATGATGTTGCACCATTATCAACCCTTTACCAAGTGTTAATTGTCATCTCAGCATAAGTTTTTTGTCAAATAATTATAGAATTTCTTGGTTTTTAATAAGTTAGACCGTAGAGTTGATGGACTGATGTTGAGTTTTAGCTGTAAGCTCAACCACAGTGTAATCTTGAAAGGCCATTATATTGTTTTCTCGCAAAGCACCTTTGCTATTGCTACAAAAAAAAAAAATTGGTTGTGAAGTGCAATTATATTGCTTTTCAGAAATTATTACTTGTGGTGCCAGTGCTGGCCCTCTAAGTTTCATACAAAATACCATTGAAACATGTAGTTACCATTTGTACACTCAGTCATAAATTTGTAATCTTCCTTAATATATATTTTTTCATTTGCCAAGTTCTATAATGGATTAGACATGATTAGAAATAATAATGCTCATAGTTATCTATACTTCTGGCATTATTAAACACCAGTTGGACAGTTGCTTATAGACGTCGAAGTGAAGTCACTCTTCGTTTCTCTGTAGTCTTTTATAGCTAGCCAAGGAATTGTCCATAGATAAAATTTATGGTAATTACAGGGAAAGGAAACTGAATAAATTACTTTAACATTGTTGAAAGTAATTAAATTTTAGAGTTACAGGTATTTCTATTAGACACAACACATAATTAAAATAAGTACATTACAGTGTTTTTTCCCTTGCTTGTTACTTAGATGAATTGGTCTAAAAGAGGCTTCTAAACTAACACATCCAATATTAATTAGAATAGGTCGAAGGTAACCGAGGGTCATCTCCATATGTCTGCATCGAGTAGTCTCAATATGTCTTTTTGAAGACGTGAAAACAGAGGAGGATGAGGAAGTGCTAGTATATGCACTTGACAAAAGGATGCGGAAAGTGCTTGAGTTGTAGCCTTTCAGAAATGAACTGCACAGAGTAAGAGGAGATAATGTGGGTAGTATGTTTATAGAGGATAGTCCAAACATGGCAAGGCAAATTGTTGAATGTGTAACAACACAACAACAGGTATTTGTCTTTTGATAGACGTGAGGGTTGAAATGGAAATGGGTGAACTAAAAGTTTGTATACTTGTTGAGGATGAAGAGCTTGATCTCGCAGTCAGTCTGGTTGTAGGATGCAGAATACATATGTAAGACATAGTTTATATACTATTTGAACATGAAGAGATGGGAAAAACCCGCAAAATTGGTAGAGTAAAAGAATGTCAAAGATGGGAGGAGGATGGGTTGTGAACCAACAATAGGGTTGGCAGGGGAAGAAGTAGGGAGATAAAAACCTAAACATGTAGTTGATATGGTGGAAATAGGAACATCCATGTGGAACAAGGCTTCAGGTTTGATTAGGAATGTAGAGAGGGATTTTAATTTGGAATGAAGTCTTTGAGTGGATCAACACCAGAGTGGGAGAGATAATGTGAATTTTTAAAATACATGAGTGGGTTGCTCTAAGTGAGATAGTTTGTAAACAAGAACTAAATAAAATAATATGGTGGAGTGGTTTAATCTTGTACACGTATAAAACATGTGGAAAAAGAGACAGCGGTATGGATTGGCATCAAATTTCAGCCCTACCTGGATTATTATGCATCACTCAGATAATGATGCAACATACATCTTAAAAATTCCACACAGATGATAGCATATGGCATTGCTTACGATTCTTAATCTACTATTTTTCTGGTTTTACCGGATGAACAAATTTGTTATTTTGTTGTTGATTGAAAGACTATTCCATATAATATAAACATAGAAGTTCAGAATTAATCATAAAAAAAAATGAGTAGACTGAATCATACTTGACAAGGCCTCGGTAGCGAAAGCAACCATAGAAAATTGTGTTTCCTATATAGAAAAGAAAGACTTGCAGTACATGCCTTTATCTTGTGAGTCTAGTAGGAAAAAGCATCATTGAAAACAACAACAAGGGCATCCATGGCCTGCAAATAATTCCTTCTCCATCGGTTGTTCATGTAAAGCACTACAAAAACTCCCCAAAACCCCATTGCTATGCTTACCATTATAATTTGAGTCATTCCATTATTATCCTTCTCTTCCTCCTCCAAGCCTGTGTTCATTTTGTGTGACCTTTAAACTTCAGTTTTGGGTTTAGGCTGGATGCTAGTATGAATTGCTTGGATTGAAGATGAAACTAATCGACTCTAAGTTTGCATAGCACTTGACTTTAGCTGTGTTTTATTGTTATGCATTATGTTCTTGAGTTTGTGTTGACGCCCCATAGACCAGACATGGAAATGTTGTGTACTTTTAAAGTGGTGAAAGGGGGTTGGCTACATGGTCGCAAGATTTCTATCGAAACAAAGTTTGATCTAGTCGAGATTGGCTAATCTACTGTGCAACTTGGGATGTTCTAAACCTTGGGTACACTTGTTATCAAAACTGAAAAAGTGTGGTTACTGTTATTCTCACAATGCATGGTGCCTCATTACAAAGTAATAACAAATTTAAGTAACGGATCTATTATATCATGACATTTTTAATCAAGTCCCCTTATTTGTTGAGGTTTTTCGTCAAAGTTATTCACAATTATCTTATGGTTGGAGTGTAGGGCACAAGGCATTTCTTTCCCTCAATAGAAACTTTGTTCTTTGAGTTCTAGTTTGGTGAGTTACAGTTGAAGAACTGTACATAAGAAACAACCTGTAAAAAATGTACATGTCATGTATTATATATGTGAATAAACTCTGGGCACTCGAACGTTTCCCTGGTTTAGAGATACCTCATGCAAATTAGAGTGGCTTAGGCAGAGGATTTGACCAGCGTATCAGAATCATGATCATGCTCTTAAACGCAAAGAGTGTATTTGCAACTGTAAGGTATAATAATGCAAGTTGCTAACACATTCTTCTATGTTTGGTTCAAATGCTAATATGTTCATATGAAGATAAACCTTATATAGTACTAAGTAAAGAAAGTTTTGCATATTAAAAAATGAAGCATGGAAGAATTTTGTTCAGCAGATTCAACCTTCTTCCCTGTCTCCCTGTCATAGTTGTATATGTCATCCGTGTTTCTCATTAAGTATTGTTTTCAGAAGAATGTGAATGCTTAGATGATAATAAGGTCTGGCTACCACTTGATATAGAAAGAAGCACCCGACATTATGTTTAGGTGCTCTAATCAATTTGAGACTGATTTTTGGTCTTACAAATCAATTGACTTACTAGCAATTGAAGCAAATTGATGCTCCCAAGTCATCAAGTCTCATTAATGATACCAGTTAGCCTAGAATACAATATTTTCCAAGATTGTGACTTGCGTCCTATCAAATTTGAATATCCAATGAATAATGGGCTTCTAATGTGGAAAGTTTAGTGCACGTAAAGGAATGATGACCCTGTAGAATGGGTATCTACCGCAGAATTATAGCTAGAATAACATGCAGATCTGGATTAAAGAGAGGTCTAAAAGGGTAAGCAAAAATTAGCTAGCAGCAGTTTTCTGTGGGCATAGGACTAAAGTGGGTAAGCCAAAGTTGTCCATGACTAAGTTACCAATCATGAAATGACAGATGTCCTATCCATATACATCAAAATGTCAATAATCATCTGCAGAGCTTTATTACAATCCGACCCATTGCCTATTGAAGTCTTCTACTAGCAGAACCCGAAATATAATACAAGCTTACTGCTGAAATCTAGTAGATCTGTCAAATGGAGATCATGAATATGGATGTTTAGGATTTTTGGGCATGCAACAAGTTGATGATTTAGTGCTGGAAAGGACATTATAGATGCATGAAAATTTCCCAGGAATGCAACAAATGGAGCTCCTTAGGAGGATATAGAGAATAATGGTGTAAAATGAGATTTAGTGTTAGATCAGATATCATGGAACCCTGATAGGTTATGCAGGCTGCAAATTTGAGAAAACTGATATATGGCATAAGATTTAGTGTTGGATTGGATGTTATGGATACTTGCCAAACAAGTTCTACAGGTATTGAACAAAATGAAATCATTTGATTGTTGGTAAATCAGATGGAGACGAATAATCATAATGTAGAATGTGTTTAGATTTGGCAAGCAGATTATGTTGGCATGCAACATATTGAAGTCTACCATTTGTCAATAAGTGATGTATAATAATGATGTAAAATGATATTTAGTGTTGGATAGGATCTTATGGAGAGATTTAGTGTTGGACGGGATATTATGGGTGCTTGAAAAACATGTTTTGTGGACAACCAATGATAAATTGAACTCCTTGGATTGTCCACAGGAGAAAAGAATAATAATGTAAAATAAGATTTGCATGCAAGCCTCGATGAATTGAATTCCTTTAGTCATCAATTGGAGATGGAGAATAAGGATGAAAAATAGGATTTAGTGTTTAGCTGGATATTATGGATGCTTGATTGAGAGGTTCATTGGGAATGCAACAAATTGAATAGGTTTGAATTTTCGGCATGTAAATGAGATGTAGAATAATGATGTAAAAAGAAATTTAGCACTGGGATAAATATTATGGATGAACGAAAAAGTTTATGTGGAGTGGTATGGCCTAAAAAGAGGAATGAGAAGGCAACAAAACTGAACTCCTTTGGTTCAAATACATATAAAGAATAATGATTTATATTGATCAACTCTATCAAGGGAAAATGCTAGACATGGTGATATGAATGATGTTCTAGCAGACGTTAATGTGTTTTGTTGGATGAATGTAATGTTGGAGTGCCTTGATGACAATATCTACCATATGGATGATTGTGTCCACACGGTTCCCCCTCGCATCACCAAAGTGGAGGATTCTGCTTGTCATCAACATTACCATGTCAGTCACTCTAGATAAAGAAATTGTGGATAATGCATTTCCCTCCACCATTAACATTGCGCTCTCTTTTCTCTTCTATTTATGAACTACGCACATGCCATGGACATTGTTGTATGAGCGAGAAGAGCTTGCTCTTACATCATCTAACATAAGGGTTTAGGTATTCTAAAGCTTTGGTCGGTTCTTTGTTGTGGAGTGCTATCTAGCATACCTAGGAGATGAACCTTATGTTGTGTGGTTGTAAGCTGACATCTGGTTTTTGGAGTTTTCCACATTATAACTTAAAATATATCATAAATACATCTATTTGGGAAAAAATGGTTGATATCAAAGTTGAGTTGCCTACTTTCCAGGATTTTTCATATGCTACATTGATTAAGGGCTTCGTCAAATTCTTCATGAATTTCCAACAAACTGGGGACAAATGGCCACAATGTCATTGTACCATTGAGTCGGGTTTGGAAAACTACCTTATAACAGTCGAATTGAAGTGAAATTTAAATTTGACACACTACAATCCGTGACTACCCTATCTTCCACTATAGGACGCTCAAAAGTTAAAGCTGCATCCACTTGTTTCAGTACTACAATTTCATCTACTCAATTGTTTCGGTTCTTCCCCAAAATGTCATTAACCAAATACTCAAAACTTGAAGGCTCACATACTCAAATTTTAAGAAACATCTTCCAAATTATTCACTCGAATGTCCTTTCCTAGTATCTAAACTAAGACATTATCGAAGACAACATTAAAACATGAAACACTACAAATTTGTGTCTGTAATTTCATAATTGTCACACCATATTCATTGTTCGGCTTACTCTCTTTTGATTAAACTCCTTAATATATGAAGAATTTTAACCTACATAGCCTGAAACTTTGATACCAAACTCAAGGAAAAAGGAATTTTACTTCAGGTCATTTTTTATAAACAATTTAGGAGGACTTGCGAGGGCATTTGTGGGGCTTGCATTTTTTATAAAAATTTGGCAAGTCATTTGAGGGCATTTTTGATAAACAATTTTAGGAACTTACAATTTGGGGATGACCTGTGTAACAACCGTTTATAATAAGTTGTGCTTGTTTAGACAGGGGACTGGCATTTTTGAGAAGCAAATTTCCAAGTCATTTCGGGGAGTTGTGTATTTATTAAGTTGTGCTTGTTTGGATAGAGAAAAAGTATACTGACCTATTGATTGGATAATCTTCCCTTGTTTAGACAGGGAAAAAGTATACCGAGCTGTTAGATTAAACAAAAAAACATGGCAATAGCATTGTAGGTGTTTTTGCCTATTGTTATTATATCCTAGGCTTTTGTACATACAAAATTGAAGCTTTCACATATGCCTAGTTAAAAATTTTCTGCCCAACACAAAATTATCAGTAGATAGAGAAAATGACATAAATGAAATGTTCATTTCGTAATTTTCTAGTAGTGCCTGTGCCAAGGAACACAAATATCTCCTGATTTATTTAAACTAAACAATTTCTAAGAGCAATCGACTGTATAAGATCAATTCATTCCAAGCCATCTATTTAAAGAGCTCTGGATAAGTATTATTTCATCAGATAATCAAGGGATTCTTCTCCATACAACTAGGTTTAAAATCTTTTTTATGGATTTGAGCATTGCAAATCAAAACATAACGTACCTTGTCTGCAGGAAACTGCAGGTCTATGGCTTGAATTACATTCACTCTAAGGTACCAAAGCTTGGGAGACAAATAAACCTTGGCATGGGTATGAATAACACCCCCTGCATCCGACTGCCATGCCTTAGAAAAATCCTCAACTGCATGTTTCCCAATCCACACAGCCAACATTATGTATCCTTTCACTCTTCCATCTCCCTCCAGTCTATACCACTGAGGTGTCAGCGGGCTATCAGGCGGAACCCCCATAGGAACCTCAGAAAGATCAAAACAAACCCCACCCAGAAAATCATCCTCGGTTCCAGTGTCCTCATCCCACACATAAATTTCCAAAGTAGGCACAGACTGAAGCTTTTCTTTACTGAAAGCAAAAACATGTTCCCAGTCTGGGCACCCTATCTTAGGCGAAGTGCGTGTTTTCACGGCCTCTCCGCCAACTCTGATCTTCACATATGGGTTCACCGGGGCACCCGTGGTCGTTATGCCTATTTGGACGCAACCAACATGGGCAAACTTATATGTGGTTTGACGTTTTAGACTTTTGAGATCAGCTTTATCAATCAATGGAATATTGTATTCACAATTACTAGTTTGAGAGACCTGGATAACGGACTCACGGGTCTTGAAGACTGTACTAGCAAGAAGATGAAACTTGTTTATTTTAGCATAAACCTGATTGTAAGAGATTTTGGGCAATTTCCATTCAGGGATTGGATCTGACTCTTGGATAATATCAGTATCAGTATTTATAGAAAATACTTCAGACATATTAACCAATTCTTGGTCATCAATATTGTCAGGAGAAAAACTAGAACTTGCATCGGCAGCCATTTTAACTGTTACTGGTAAGCAACTTTGCAAAGGCTAAATATAATCGGATCAACCTAAAAACTGCACCTATCCAACGACGACTTACTTCAGCGGGATCACACCAATTAGCCTGTAGATTGCTGTATAAACTTATCTTTCACAGATAGCTGCTTAAACCAACAAGACCAATTTCTTCTGAAAACCTTTTAACCAAAATTTAATTAAACTAGGCTGAGAACGAAACCAGCTCTGATACCATTTCGGAAAGCAACAAAACTTACAGCAAGAACATACATAGAATCTCAATAACTTACAGCAAGAACATACATAGAATTTCAATTTCTCCTTCAAATAGAGTTTGTACAATATTTAGAACAATCTGATATACATCTTCACTCTCATAGAATTCTTCAAACTCAGAGAAAGATTTTACAATGATAAGATAATGGACATGATTTACAAGCACAAAGACATAAACCTTTTCAAACATAATAAACTTACAAGCGAAAAGCTTAGAGCTCCAAAGACCTTCTATCCTTGATTCCCAACTTCTGTGGTGTAGCGAATGAGATGAGAGAGTTCCTTTTTATAGGCTTTTCTCATGGCTTTTCACCGAGAACGGGGAAACCGGGAACCGGAGAACCGGTGACCTAGGTCAAAAAAAGAAACCCAAAAGCGACAGACCGACAAACAATGAGTATACACCACCCATTAAAGTGCCTTTAGAAAGTGGTAAGGTCCACCACGCACCGACAAAGAGATAAGATCGAATCTTATCTTTATTGAAAAGATCGGCAACAGGCCTGCCGACATAGCCCACAAACAAGAAAGCAAAGCTAAGGACTATCATATGATACAGATGGGCCTGGAACATCACTATCTGAGGAAGTGGTATCATCCTCAGTCCTTGATGAAGAAGGATCCAGATGGCGTGTTGAGCGCTCTAACCAAACTCGTGAGGTTGTAGCTGTTCCATCAGTGTCAGGTCGAAGATGATGCCTTGTCGGGAAAAGGTAATGATCAGGGATTCTGAGAACATGGCCTGGAGCAGGAGGATGGATGGCCATGGTATGGTGGAGAATAATGCGACGCCAGAGTGTGCCATTAGGATGCTCTTGATGTGCCCTGAAAGGGTTAGTTTTCACATAATAGTTTACCTTGACAAACCAAGGTATTTTACATTGGATGAGAATATTTCTCGCAAGATCAGGAGGAATATTTAACAAAGGAGAATCAGAAATTTTTGTAGGCATAAATTTTTGCAAGAAAAATTTGAAATGGTTTGAAATGTACTTCATGTCTCCTTGAGCAGCTGGCCTGTTCCAAAGATCAAAATGAAGAGGGTGTTCTTCAGTCCAAAGACGAGAGAACTCAAAGCGCCATAGTGTATTTGGACGTGGAACCAATTGTCTGAGCTTTAATCCCTCAAAAGGTAGAGGATCTGGTTGTTCACAAAATCTTCCAGATCTCCATAACCATTTTAGACAACACTTTACCATTGGATCTTGGAGAGTATGGAATTCTCTACCAGGAATTTCAGGGTCAAATAACCTGCATTCTAATTCAGACATAGCAGCTTCTGAAACAAAGATATATTCTCTGTAAATTAACAAGTTCTGGGCATCTCTTGAAATCCTGTTATCATTGATCATTAGTGTATCTACCTGTCTTTTACAATTTCTGTAATCCCAGACAGCTCCATGTGGTTCATGAAATACTTGAGTCACATTGACAGTTTTTACAGAATTTAGTTCACGACTGGCAAAGTCTGCAAGAGAATTCTGTTTACCGGAAATATGCTCTACTTTGAAATCAAAATTATCGAACCACAAACCCCATCTTTGGAGTCGATTGAAGGTAGATTTATTGGAAGGATCTCCTCCATTAAGCCTTTTCCTAAAATCTTTCAGATCTGATCTTAGCACAAATTCTTCATTCTGAATAAAGAATAAAAATGCTTTTATGGCCTTTTTGGCCGCTAAGATCTCTTTGTGAGAAGAATGATATTTTATTTCAGAGCCTTGAAAGGCTCCTGAGGAGAATCTGCAAATCTTCTCTTTTCCCTCTGGAGTTTTTTCTTTTAAAACTGCTCCCCAATATTGATCACTTGCATCACATTCAATGATTTTCATTCCTGAACCAGGGAGAGACATAGGGGGAAGATCAAGTACCTGAGTTTTAATGCGCTGTACCGCAGATGTCATTTCATCAGTCCAATTGGGAGCATTCTTCTTTAATCTTTTGTTTAGAAGAATGCGATCAGCAGAAATTTTTTTATAGAATCCAGCTATATAATTAACACAGCCCAAAAATCTTTGTAGCTGTTGTTTATCAAGAATTTCATTGGGAAAATTCTGAATCTTTGCAACAACATGTTTCTGCATTTCTATGGCTCCATCTTTTATTTTTATTCCTAAAAACTCAATTTCATCTTTGAAAACCTCAATCTTGGAGGGAGAAAGACAGAGTCCATTTTGAAAGACAGTGTGATAAAATTTTTCCAGATGTTCTAAGTGTTCTTTTGGTGATTTAGAAAATATGAGAATATCATCAATATAGACCAGAAGGAAATCAGATAGCTCACCAAAGATTTTGTCCATGATTTTCTGGAAAATAGAGGGTGCTGTCTTCAAACCAAATGGAAGAACTTTCCATTCATATTGACCACCAGGAACAATGAATGCCGTTTTATACATATCCTCTGGTTGCAAGAAGATTTGCCAAAATCCACTTTTTAAGTCAAATTTGCTGTAGACTTTAGAATTCTTGATTCTGCTTAGAATATCATCTTTAGCTGGTATTGGATGTTGCACTGCTGATATATATTTGTTTAGTGGCTTGTAGTCCACTACCAATCTTTTCTTTTGCCTGACTTGCTCACTTCTTTTATTAACATAAAATGCTGCACAAGACCAAGGGGAGTTAGATTCCTGAATAAAACCTCCTTTCAATAATTTTTGGATTTCTTCATGACATTCCTTTCTTTCAGAAGGAATCATTCCACGATGGTGTGCTTTGAATTTAGGAATTATATCTTTTCCATCTGCATCTTTTATAAGTTGCAGATTAAGGGAGCAAGTATGCCTTTTCCTGTGGACATATGCATGAGGATTATCACTGCATAAATTCTTTTTGATTTTTGAAACAATATCATCTATGTTACTTTGACAAGCAGCAATACACTTATGAATCCAAATATTATTGACTGCTTTCTTTTTTTGGGGTAGAGGTACAATTGACTGAAATGTGTACCTTCTGGGTATCTGTATCTGTGGATTAATCAGAGATATGAGATCTCTAGAAATGCTAAATGTTCCACAGTATTTTAGAAAATCTATACCCAATAAGAAATCATAATTTTCCATGTCATGCTGATAAAATGTAACAGTCTTGGAAACTCCTTCTATATTGATTGGGACAAGAGCTATGCTTCTAGAAACAACTTCTCTTTTATCAAATCTGATTTTTATATTTGTAGAAGACCAACAATCTGGAGGTATTGCCATAGATCTAAGCAAACTGATTTCAGCGCCTGTATCTATCATTGCATCTAATAGATAAGGCTTAATATTGGGAATGCATATAGTGATGGCAATAAAGGGATTCTGGGTACAGCTAACTGTACATACCTCTGCTTGTTCTGTGGGTTCTGCCTGTTGGAGTGCTATATGCTGATATGCTTGTTCAAGATCTTCTTCTGAAGATTCTTTTTCTTCTTTTTCTTCTTCTTTGAGAAGCTTGGTGAATTCCTCTGTAGCCTTTGTAATGACCTTTTCTAGGAATTCAATCCTATTCTTTCTCCATGTTTTGTAAACTTCTGGAGAAGCTTTAGCAGATTCTTGTGCAATAGTATGCTGGCTACCTTCTTCTGGAAACAGAAAAGGAAATGATCTTTGAGGAGGATTATCTCCTCTTCCTCTATCACCTCTTCCTCTCCATGGTCCTGATCTTCCTCTTACCGGAGTTTGACGCTGCCTTATGCGTTGCTGAAATGGAGGCCTTATCGGAACAGGATCATATGGATCATCAGGATGCATATCCATATCTATGAATTCTTGTAGCTTCTTTTGTTCTGTTTCATTTTGCCTGATGTATCTGTCTTGCATTTCTCTGAGCCTTTTGCTGAGAGACATCTTTCTTGTAGTATCCCAAGGGGGACAACTATCATACTCACTTTGACAACATTCAAGTTGTTTTCTGAGAAAATCTGCACTTGGTGGCATCATAGGATGAGAAAAATTAGATACCATATTAACAGAGAAATTGACGAATGAGGGTATAGTGTCATAGCCACTTTCATCAGAACTGTCACTTGTATGTGTGGCTTGCTGAATGATATTACATTGTTCTCCTTCAAGAGATTGGTATGAAATATCAGAGGAAAAGCTTTCAGAGTCAGAAACTAAAATATAATCATCCTCTGTAATTCCTTTTATGGATAAAGCATTAATCTTTGCTTTACCTTTTTCTGAATCTCTTTGTGGACATTTATTAGCATAGTGACCTCCCTTGCATATAAAACATGTAGGTTTAAACTTATTTTTCCTTCCTACATATTTTTTCTTTCTGAAGACAAAATTCTTATGAGGGCGTCTACTAATATATGAGTTACTTTTATACTGCCTTTTTTGCTTATATTTCTTATGGAATTTCTTGTATGGTCCCTTCCCCTTTGAAAAAGAGCAATCTTTGCAAGATGATTTTCGTCGAGAAGAGAGTTCTAAATCAGGACAACCAAAAGGTTCGAGAGCATACTGTTCACAAAACTGATTACCCAGAGCCTTTTGATGCTTGAGGGCTTGCTTTCTTTCCCATTTATCCTTACATAATTTAGCATTGGTCTGATCTATAATCTGATTGATAGCCCCAAAACTGAGTTCTGAAGCTCTTAAACCATGCATGGCTTTTTTGTACTGTGTAGAAAAGTATGCGGGGAAAGATTCAATATATCTAAGCCTCATTGTTTCATCATTTATATTGCCAGAATTATAATATAATCTTTGCATGAAACATTGATATTCTCTAATTCTAGACATATCACATAATCGTGCTCTGAGAAACATGGCAGTGTTCATCATTTTATCATCATCAATGTTTCCTATGAATTCTTTGATGATGGCTGTAGTTAATGCAGTATAACCTGCTTGGAGTATGGCTTCTTTATCTGGGAGTAAATCCCACCATTCTTTCAAAATATCAACAAATCCATTTGCTATTGAAGAGGCAATAGTTCTAGGATCTTTTCTATATACTTCTAGTTGAGTATTACCCCAACCAATCATTCCGTGAACTACTTCTTTGATTTCTGAGATCTGCCTACATTCAAGCTTATAATAGTTTGGCTGGAGAGTTTGTACTCTTGCCATTCCTTGAAGGGGTTCAGGATTTGGATTTGTGTTGGATGTTTCACCAATTATCATGGCTTCAGCTTCCTGATGTTTTTCAACTTTTACCATGCCTATATGCTTTTTGTCATCTCTTTCAAAAAAAAGAGGTCTATACTCATCTAAAAGCTCTTTATGTGGCTATTTATCAGACATCTTAGCCAAATCTGAGACTTGGGACCAAGATACAGCTTGAGACCAGTCTCCTTCTATATTTCCTGAAACTTTTTCAGTTAACTCCTAAATCTTAGGAGTTATACTTGGAAGACACTCTACTGTTTTTTGGATCTCATCAAGCTTTTGATTAGTTTCTTCAAAATTATCGCTGAGATGAGTCATACCTGATTCAATCAATTCATGAGAATGTGCTAATTGACTAGCTATTGAACTTTTGATGCTGGTTGAGTGATCAACTAGAGGCTGTATCAAATCAGTCATTCTTTGTGTCAAAACCTGGGGAGTCTCTGTAGAAACTATTCTGTGATTATTCTGCATTAAAGTTTCTACCCTTTTGACTGACTTATCTAATGAATCCATTTTATCATTCAAGATTTTCAAAGCACCAGTAGTATCTCCATTTTTTCTAAGCTCTATTGCTTTTAGAGTCTTTTCCAAAAAAGCTATTTTCTCAGAATTAGCAGTTACTTCTTCATATACTGCTTTTACAGCTTTATTGGTCCAATTTATCATCTTAGAACTTTCTGAAGGCTCTAACTATTTATCTATTGTACGCTGGTACCAAAATACTGCCTTTTGAGTCTGATCTGGAGAGATCAGTTCATGAGCATCTGTGAGAGGAAAAGAATCTGTGCTTTTAGAGGCCATATTTATAGTCGGGCCATTGCTGGGAACATATTTTTGACTGACCAATTTTTCACAATCAGAACACCATAAAAAATCCGTAGATGGATCATGAACTAGAGCACTATGGCTACAGAGAAATGTCTGTTCTTTGACAGGTGGCTTCTGGCTGTTTGAAGATTCGCCTACTGAGAAATAAGACGAAGTAGAAGAGACAGAATTTGTTCTAGGTAAGCCAACTGTAGAATTACTTCTAAAACTTAGAGTAACATTATTTTTATTTTCAACAACGGCTGTTGCATTTTCTAATTTGGGCTGAGCCGACTGTATGAATTTTTTAGACAAGGTCCATTCACGAGGGACTTTGATTTGTGACCAGGATATGAGCTCTGGTTCTATTTTCAATTAGCACATTCTCATGAATTGATTGAATCAGGTATGACTCATCTCAGCGATAATTTTGAAGAAACTAATCAAAAGCTTGATGAGATCCAAAAAACAGTAGAGTGTCTCCCAAGTATAACTCCTAAGATTCAGGAGTTAACTGAAAAAGTTTCAGGAAATATAGAAGGAGACTGGTCTCAAGCTGTATCTTGGTCCCAAGTCTCAGATTTGGCTAAGATGTCTGATAAACAGCCACATAAAGAGCTTTTAGATGAGTATAGACCTCTTTTTTTTGAAAGAGATGACAAAAAGCATATAGGCATGGTAAAAGTTGAAAAACATTAGGAAGCTGAAGCCATGATAATTGGTGAAACATCCAACACAAATCCAAATCCTGAACCCCTTCAAGGAATGGCAAGAGTACAAACTCTCCAGCCAAACTATTATAAGCTTGAATGTAGGCAGATCTCAGAAATCAAAGAAGTAGTTCACGGAATGATTGGTTGGGGTAATACTCAACTGGAAGTATATAGAAAAGATCCTAGAACTATTGCCTCTTCAATAGCAAATGGATTTGTTGGTATTTTGAAAGAATGGTGGGATTTACTCCCAGATAAAGAAGCCATACTCCAAGCAGGTTATACTGCATTAACTGCAGCCATCATCAAAGAATTCATAGGAAACATTGATGATGATAAAATGATGAACACTGCCATGTTTCTCAGAGCACGATTATGTGATATGTCTAGAATTAGAGAATATCAATGTTTCATGCAAAGATTATATTATAATTCTGGCAATATAAATGATGAAACAATGAGGCTTAGATATATTGAATCTTTCCCCGCATACTTTTCTACACAGTACAAAAAATCCATGCATGGTTTAAGAGCTTCAGAACTCAGTTTTGGGGCTATCAATCAGATTATAGATCAGACCAATGCTAAATTATGTAAGGATAAATGGGAAAGAAAGCAAGCCCTCAAGCATCAAAAGGCTCTGGGTAATCAGTTTTGTGAACAGTATGCTCTCGAACCTTTTGGTTGTCCTGATTTAGAACTCTCTTCTCGACGAAAATCATCTTGCAAAGATTGCTCTTTTTCAAAGGGGAAGGGACCATACAAGAAATTCCATAAGAAATATAAGCAAAAAAGGCTGCCAGGTAGGGTGCCGCTGAGGTCTCATATGTGGTACTTTGAAGTAAACAAAAACAACGAAACAGAGTAGCATATCACCCCTGTAAAACACAGACACCGCCTGACCAAGGAATGCCACGCATGTAACTGGCAACAAAAAGACAGAATAAAGATGGGGCGGACAAGTGGAAACCCGCCATGACAAGCACCTCAAGCTCATAAGTGCCGTCGTCCGAGGTCTATTATAAGGTAGCCACGCCTCCGGCGTAATTAAAATTGTGGTATTTGATTTGTTGCAATTGGAGAGAAATTTAAGAGAGGGATGAGTGAGTTGAACACTTGTAATAGAACCATTACCAGTATATAATTGGTAGTATTGATTTTTCCAAATTTAATTGATTATAATTCTAAATGATTGAAAGAGATATGGAGAAAGAGGATCAAAGAGAGCTGTTTTTTGGTTGAAATTAGTGGAAATAGATCACAAAATGAGGAGAGAAAAGTAGACCATAGTTTAAAGAAGGAAGAGTAGTGCTTTTAGGGAAAATTTTAGTGGCGAATTTTCGTAAATTCGCGAAAATATGAGTTTTTAGAAATTTAAATAGGTGAATTTTTAGCGATTGGTAGCCGACTTATTCGCCTAAAATTTCAGCTGACACGTCCCTTATACGGTACATTTCGCCTAGTATTTACATATATATAAGAGCTTATGCATGTAAATCGCCACCGTTTTGAATCATTCCTTACGCATATTCATCGAAGTATACATTAACTACTTATACTGTACCATCCAACATATGTTGTCAAATAGCAACTGTAAGATGTCCAACATATGTTGTCAAATAGCAACTGTAAGATGTCCAACTAAGGAGTCGTCCAACTTTAGAGTTGTCCAACCCCAACTCCTAGAATCTCCCAACCTCTGAGTCGTCCGACCCCACAACCATCCAACCTTAGAGCCATCCATCCCCAACTCTCAGAGCTGCCAAACCACTGAATCGTCCAACCTCTCGGTCATCTAACCCCACAGCCATCCAACCCCACAGGTTTCCAACCTCTAAGCCATCCAACCCCACAATTGTCTTACCTCTGAGCCGCCCAACCCCAGAGTCGTCCAACCCAGAGGAGTCCAACCTTATAGTCGTCCAACCTCTAAACCATTCAATCCCTCAACTCCTAGAGTCATCCAACCTCATACCCATCCAACCTCTGAGCCATCCAATCTCACATCCGTCCAACCCCAACTCCTAAAGCCGTCCTTAATTCAACCTAAGCAGTCTTGTTTTCAAATTAGTGATATATCAATAGATTCTAAAAATCAGGGTAAGCATGTTAAAAATTCAGCCAGTTCAAAAAAGGGTGCAAAGACTTTGTTTGGCTATTTCAGAAAGTCACAAAAAATGAAGGTGAATTCTACATCAATTGAAAATATCGATATGTGCTATTTACAAGTTATTTAGTCTTCCAAAATTTGATTATTATGCTTTTCATATTGTTTTTCGAACTCTTTGTACTTTATCTATAAAAAATTAACTATATATAAAATCAATACTATCTGTAACAATTTTATAAAATTAAATGCAGACATTTCACAAATTCCTTTCCAAAATAATCAATTTCAAGATATCGATGATCCATTATTTGTAGAGGAAAACATTTCGTCCCTTGATGACATAGAAGTACAAGAAGATTCATCAAATTCAAGTGATACACCAATAGAGGAAGCTTCTACTCCAAAGTCTATTTCCAGAAAAAGGAGATGTGAGGATCAAAGTATTCTTGCTGAGAGCCCAGATGCACAAGTTCAACACCAAGAAAAAAAAATCTATAAGAAGACAGAGGAAAAACTAGACAATTGGAAGGACTTTCCAGTTCAAATGGGCTGCGAAATATCCATTTATTGAACCTTTGATCCCTCAAAATGGTAATGAAGTTCCAACACAATGTCAATGCAAAATATGTAATTGGAAATAAGGGAAGGATCACATGATGCAGCTCAAACTGGACACCACTGAAAAGCACTGTGGGAAAATATATATTTCCCAAAAGCAAAAAGATGGCAACATAGTTAGAACGCATAAATGGAAATTTGTGAAAGAGTGTCTGCATGTACAATACGCATAAGAATATGAAAAGGAACAAAAACATGTGAAAAATCTAAATGAAAAAGGTGGCACAATTGTAGCAAGATTGAGCAAAGCTATGGAGACAAAAATGCATGCAAAAAGTATTCAGTTTGCAACAATTTTCCATATATTGAAAAGGGGAAGACCCATGCCATATTTCAGAGAAAATAAAATTCTCTATCAGGTTACTGGTTTGCAGAACGTTCCTCAATCACATTGGTCAGATACCAGCGGCTAGGAAATTACAAAATGACTATCTCTAGTAGAGAAGGAGGATCTGAACGAGTTTGTTCAAAGGGAAAAGTATATTTCACTTTCAACTGATGAGGTTACTGTAATGGATAGTACTTCAAGGATTTGTATTCATGTTTACACATTTGCAAATGAAGCCAGAACTACCCATTTCTTAGCAATTCATAAAATGGATGAGAATTGCAATTCTGAACATATTTACAAATTGGTGGTCTCAAATCTGAAGGATATCACAGGAATGGATGACTTTGCCATTGCAACCAAGTTAGTTTGTGTCGGAACTGATGGTGCAGCTATAATGCATGGGAATAGAAATGGTCTCTACATTCAACTTCAGACAACTGTTGCTCCTTATATGATTGCAATCCATTTCATGACACACATAATGAATCTAGCATACAAAATTGTGAGCACATTTGAAAATGTAACTAAAGTGGAGGATCTAATCCGGGATTTGCATGCTTACTATTCTAGCAGGCCAAAAAGAATTTTAGAATTTCAGAAATTTACAATTGGACTGAAAGAGGGCAAGAATATTCTCAAAGATGTAGATACCTAATGGATTTCTATGTATGAATCTTCCTGTAGAATATTTGATGAATATCCTTCATTGACATGATTTATGTATAAATACCGTAGGGATGTAGATAAAGTTAAAGATCTATTGTATCGTCTAACAGACATAGAAACTTTACTCACACTCTGCAGTATTTTTCCTATGTTGAGGGAGTTTAATATTTTGACGAAACATGCACGAGATCGTTTGTTCTACATAACAAACTTCATCGGACTAAGAAGATATGTGTGTTGGGGTATTGAAAGTTTGTATATTTCAGATGGATGTTTTCAGGGTGCTACTTTTGAAAACTAGAATGCATCAATAGACTTTAAAAATCTCAATTGCTTCTTAAATTACAATATACATGATCATCTCTGTATAACAACACATAGGAAAGAGAATCCACTTCATACATTTCAAAAAACCATTGATTTGACTGGCTCAGAAATGGAAGAAGTAAGAGTGACACGAAATTTATTTGACACAGTATTGTCAAAAACTAGGAATAAATTGAAAAAGATCTTTGGATCATTATCTAGAGAGATCAGCCTGGGAAAGATTCAAAAATGATAAAATAATTGAAGCAACGAGAGTTGTAAATCTGCAGTTTTGGAATTTACCTGCTGACACACCTCATACATCCATCAATATTTTATCTGTAAAAAAAATGATTGATCTAACTAACCATTTTAATAAGACTAAAGAGATAAACATAATTCTTGTAAAAGGGTATTTTATCAAGAAAAATGCTTAGTTCCCAATCAATTCATTATGTTAATACTATGATATAACAAGTTCAAATTCTGCAAAACCCACAGGAATATGGTGGCATTAGAAGGATTTGGAGGGATATTTATTCCAATAGTATTCTACGAGAAAATTTGAGCTAGTATATTAAGTTTTATGAACTTTTTCAAACAATGATTCTGGGTTTTGTGGAATATGAGAGGGTTTTCAGTGCGTTATCCTTTTTAAAGTCAAAATTTTGAAATAGATTGGACAGGAATCTAGAAAGTTGTATGAGTTTGTATGTATCACGGTACTCAGTGGAGACTTTTCTTTATGGGAGAGAACTTGCATTGTGGAATTCACTAGTAGAAATAAGAGGAGTTGGTAATATTCTACCTGATACGAGGCATCGAGACACATCCACAGATCATGCTACAGTTGATTTCCAAGTCACGAATAAAAGTGTTACTCCAGGACTGTTCGAATTCACATAGATTTCATTTCTTCTACACATTTTTGAGACTATTGACAATAATTAGATGTCTTGATGTATTTCATATTCATTAATGTTAATCAACTCGTCCTTATGAACTATGTAATTCACTTGTATCACATTTGTTTTTTATATTTTGTTTTTGACTGAAATTAAGATCGATTTATTTGGATACATGTACGTGATTATTGATTAATTTTATACATTGGCATGATTAATCAATAATGAATACTTTCAATAAATGCAATATTACATTTATTTTTACTTGGTCTATTGGAACTATGTAATTACTTGTATCACATTTGTTTTTAATATTGGTTTCTACTTAAAATTAGAAACATAAATATTTTAAACAAATAAAAACATGAAAATTAGAGCACCATTTCTAAAGGAACGATAACCAGATTGTACCAAGCTAAGAACACAGATGTTAATCAAACACCACGATCAATAAGATGAAAGCAATTCGCCATAATAACTTTACATAAAACCTTTGCAAACAAATGAACAACAATATCATATATTATTATGGAACTCAATGAATTACAATGAGAATGGGCCTTACTTATACAGGCAAGGAATAACAATCTAAGAACCAATCAAGGTCGTAGATCAAGCCATAAATCAAGGAAATAACTAGTCATCAAAGAACTAGTCAAGACCATAGATTTAGGAGAGAACTAGACACCAAGGATCTAGTCAATACCATAGATCAAGGAAATAACTAGTCAATACCATAGATCAAGGAAAGAACTATACCTAACACCTAAATAATATCTCATAATATCTAAATAAGATAAAAGAAGTATCCACACACATAAGTGGGTGATGATAAATACAATAAAGGTAGATAAAGTACCTAGGTGAACATGAGCTAAGGTAAAAACCTACTCTAACACCATTTACGTAAACACAGAAACATAAACACCATTCTTATTAAGTATAAATACATTAACAATAAATATAGTTCTGATTCCAAAATACTCTTGTAATCATTCTCTTATTTGGCGGATTACTTTTTGAAGACACGTATCATTTCATAAAGCATTGTCGACCAATACAATTCCAAAAGGGGGATTGTAAATAATATTTCAAAGCTCCCAGACAAGTTTTGTCATATAAGGACACATTACAAGGGCATTCTCTTTTCTTCCTATGATTTTGAATCATAGTTTTCATTACGTCTGCCACACGAAATAAAAAGTAAAAATTGTTTGGCCTAGGCCAGTGTCGGAATTGTGACAACACAACTGTCACATGGTGAACTTAACTAATTTTTTGTATTTTTTATGTTGTAGGGGAAGTATGATCTTTTTATTGCGCAAGATGCATAGGAATGTGCTTAGTCTATACAGAGTTATCTGCTAAAACTCTTGATGCCTGCAAATCACGCATTGCGGTATTGATATTTTGAATAATATTTTGTTCCTCCCTTGCAACATCTCCTACTGAAAAAAGTGATGCATTGGCATCTATCTTTTCCTTCAGTAAGATTTATGGATCCGTTTTATACTTCTTGATTATCCTTCTCAATATATTATTTTGTTTATTTAATACTATGATTTTTTCCTTCAACTGTACAAATAATTCAGGATTTTGTGGGCATTCTTCAAATTTGTTTCAAATACAACTACTTCTTTCTTTAAATTTTCATATTTTCCCTACAAAACACAAATATAAAATTATTAGTCTATTGGATAAGTTGAAAAAATATATTATGGCACTCATAATATTATGATTTTTCCTGTAAAAGATGACTTACCACAGCTTTTTTTTTTCTGCATTTGTTATTAAAAAAAATCTTGTCTTTAGCCCATTTATTATAGTAAGCATGTGCTTCAACATTCAGATTCTCCAACTTGTTTAACATTATGTCTATAATATCATCATCATAATCATTACTATATGAAATTGTGCATGATTGAGATTTGTTTAGCAAAATTTCAAGCCTTACCCATTGGCTCTGTTCGGCAGTGAACAATAAATGCATTTGAGTGTGATTATGATATTGGCTATTTATTTCTTTAATCAAAATTTTAGCCCTCCTCTCCCAAGTGTGCACCAAATCCACATCAAACATTACAACTTCTTGAATTGTGGCCCCCATATGATCTAATATACGATTTTTGAATGCAAAATGTGTCTTCTCATCATCAGTTTGTGGATCTTTACTTGGAGGAGGAGGAGATTCTTGTACTTCATGCACATTTTGTTGTGGTTGTGGTGGAGGAGGCGGAGTAGATTTAATCATATTATGGGTGTCAAAATAGTTACCCTTTTCTGCATTGCCACTATCAAAGCCCAAATACTCCTCGTCAAGATCGATGTTGATCAAAATCTAGGTGCTCATTATACTTAAGACACCACCTTGTGAGAGTCTAGAAAATTATGTGGTTACAGGATGAAGTGTTCTCGCAGAGTCTGCAGGAAACCTTATATTATTTCTTGAAGATATTCTATTTGTTTGAATTGTATGTGTTTGCGGTATTGGTAGCCTCCTTGCAAGTGGAATGTGTTGAGAAGCTTTATTACTTGCAAGAAGAAAACAACAAATTATTAGAAAATTATCATTATACGCTTGGGCCTTATAAATGCTAAAAAATTATAACTAAAAAAAAATGTTAAATATTATACATTAAAATTTACCTTGCATACTCAGAGACACAATCGTGATATTTCGATCTTGACTCCCGATATGAGTTTTATCTTCATCATCAAACTTAGTAGTTTCTGGATACAATAAATGTAGAAATATTAAAATATTTTACTTCTTACATAATCTAAACTAGTAGTTTGAATTGGTTAATTATATAAAAAGTAAACTTTATACCTGTAGTCAAATGTGATGGTAGGCATTGTGGACATACTGATCCCCTTTTTTTTATGAGGAACTTGTATTGGTGTTGATTTTGTTGAATCCATGTTAGAATCCACAAAGACCTCTGGAGGGGCTTTACATTGAGAAATAGCCTCCTTATGAGATATTGCAACCATAATTCTTCTTTGCAAAAGAAAATATTACAATTATTATTGTACCCAAAAATATTGAATGTGAAATTGTTATAACATGAAAACTTTAAAAGTAATTGTTACATGTTGTTCTTCAAGAGAGAGACCTTTCATTTTATCATTAATTGCAGTCGGAATTTTTACGTGGTGCAATTGGAAGAAAGCTTCATGATAGAAAGCAAGTATATAATTGCAAGAAGAGAATATAATGATAGCCTTGGATTTATCAAACATATTGGCACTGCGGGCGCGAGAGACATCTGTTTTTATTCGATTGGAAAAATACGTGCACCAATCGAATTGTTGCCCTGCTAGTGTCCACATTATATATTGAACTACCCAAAATAGAATGTCTACAGATCTGCCTTATAACACAATCCTAGTTTGAAAAAGTGATGCAAATGCAAGAAAGAATTTGTTTGTAATACCTTGTATAAGAAGGTCTCTTGTTGAACAATTATGAGGAGCTACAATAAGAAACAAGAAATTTTAGATGCTTGGGTGGTCGAGTAATATTAAGAAAAGCAATTGAAAATAATAAACTTATCATCAAGTTGGTTTTCGAATGGTAAGTCGGTTAAACGTTGTGTGTTTGTTGGCTCAATTATGAAAGAAATTTGATGGTCCATGAGGAGAATGGTAAACTCTCCCTCTTTCTAGTTGTAAGAGGCGAGAAGGTAATCAAGGATGGAAGTATCAGTTTTGAATTGGGGTATGTTGACAAGCCTCGTAAATTATGATTTTTCTAGCCATTAGGTTGGTGACTCTTTTAGTTTAATCAGAGCTGCAATCTGTGGGCACATGAGGTTTTTGTATTGGAATTTTGGTGTAGGAGAAGACATGGTGCTTTCCATTGTTGAAATTTACAGGAGAGGGAGGAAAGAAGCTTAAAAGGCGCACATAATTTTGGGAGAAATTCAAAGATTAGAGATCTCATAGCGCTGGAAATGTTCAGAAATGAACCTCGTAGGGGTATATATAGGGTAGAGAAGGGTTCAAGGGACATGTGGCGAAAAATGATTGGCAAGACATGTTGGTCGTCCAACTCTTGTTGGACGTATGTGTACCCTTCCTGTTCTATATACCCGTTCAACTCCCCGACCAACCTTCATGTCTCATATACCCGTCCAACTTTCCCGTCC
This sequence comes from Taxus chinensis, assembly GCA_019776745.2. NCBI lineage: Eukaryota > Viridiplantae > Streptophyta > Pinopsida > Cupressales > Taxaceae > Taxus > Taxus chinensis. The sequence goes on along the minus strand of CM034153.1, from coordinate 78,433,270 downwards.
ATCCTGTTCACCCAACCTAACTATCCATCCTGCCCGTCCATCCTTCCCATCCAACATACTCGTCCACCCTACTCGTCCAACTTACTTGTGTTCCACCCAACCTACCCATCCAACCTACCCGTCCAACCTACCTATCCAACCTACCCATCCAACCTACCCATCCAGCCTACCCATACAGCCGGCACATCCAACCTGCCAATCCAACTATGTGAAATCAAATAAAATTGTGCCCTGCCAAATTGTCTTTGCCACGAAATGTTTTTCCAGAAATTCACCATCGATTCGAAAGTTGATTTTAGAGATTTGCCGCCAATTCTAAACTAATTTTTTAGGGGGTCTTAAAATGAACCTTGAGTGCCATAAAAGATTAACAGTTTCAAGAGCTATGTAGAAGGGTTATTTGCATGTGGTGAAGGTGATTTGGATAATGTGTGATCAATAGGGATCTTCATATAAAGAATATATGAGCCCACTAATTGACATTTGACTTCAACAAGGGATTGTCATATATTCAAAGTAATGCACTTCCAATGAGAGTCAGGGAATGGAATTTACCATTTAACATTACGAGAGTTTCCAATGGAAGTGGAGGTTGTATGAGATGATACAAATGTCTTGGTGTGGTGGAGATTATAACCAACCAGTTATGTTTTTGTCGATCTATCCATGAGGATGTAGGATTGGTGGTGATCGTAAGGGCTACAGAAGAATCAGATGAATGAGTTTAACTAAGTTAAGGAAATTAAAACTAACACCTAGTAGTCTTAATTAACAAAGTTAAATCAAAATCTAAACACCATCTTGTTAAGAGCTAAGCAAAGTTAAATAACAACATTATCATAAAATTTGAAATGAAATCAAACTAACATGTTAATTATCAAAACCTTCTACTCTTTAGACTACCAAAACAACTAAATTGAACCTAGGTAGATTCATGGCAATCAAAGTTGATTGTTTGATCTTCAAGGGATTAGGAATGGAAGCTCATCAAAGCATGGCTACAAGACCACTTTGATTATTTCCATATGACCCAAAAGCTTAAATGGATGAAATGCAAGAATGAGGCTTAGCTCTTCTAATGGTGAAATGCTTAAGGATGACAAAAGGCTTATAGTGTATGTACTATATGTTTTCTTTTGTTTCTCAAGAATTAGGTGTAAGTGTAAAGGTAGGAGGAGGACTCTTTATATAGCCCAATGGATAGAGGAATCTCTACATCCCTTTGTATGTGGGATAATAGAGATGTTGAGTTAGTTGTGGATAAGGGGGGTTTAGAAAGGGTTGAGTTAACTTTAGGAGAGTTTAGCTTGTCCTTTAGTGACTCATGTGGATAAAGGGGGTTTATTAATTAACCAAAGTGATTAATTAATAGGTGTGCAAGCTTATAAAAGCTTTTTAGAGGAATATTAGCATGATTTAGACTATAGAAGGGGATTAAATCAACTAAATAATGATTTATTGGTTTAATGAAAGGGGAAGCTAATTAATTAATAATAATTAATTAGTTTAGATAGAAGGAAGGATTAATTAACGGAAGGTCGTTAATTAGGGTATTTGTTGAATAGAAGACTTAATTAATTAACATAATGTAATTAATTAATGATGATAGGAGAGAAGATGAGCACTATTGATGATATGTCGCCAATTTGTGGGAAAGGGGATAATTAGCACAATTTAAGTATTTAAATTGTTCAGGCTAAATTATAGGTGTCTACATTTGCCCCTCTTTGGGGTGGCATAAGTGACGCCACTTCAAAGATAGTAGACGGATAAAATTTTGAAGGGGTAGAAGAAAAATTAGTAGAAGTGAGAGATGCCCCCTCGAGTGTCGATGGGGTGATGAAGGAAGACAATCGACAATCGAAAAAGGTGAGAAATGGATAGAAGAAAGGAGAGGAGCAGGATGCCCCAGGTGAAGCAGAAGAATAGTGTTGATAGGAGGGTGATGTAGAAGAGGAATGAAGATGGAAAGAAAAGAGCAAGCTTTCATCCAGTGTATTGAAACAACTTTATTGTCATCATATTGCCAAAGATCTACATCATCGGTCCTTATTAAAAATATAAGCATACGACAAAAGTAGAATGACATGAAAATCCATACTACGAACAATTGTCCATTGCTGAAAACACCAACTCCATGCAACATACAAAATGCAATGCAATACAAGAAAGTAAAAATGCCTAACTCCTTGCAACATACATAATGCAATGCAATACGAGAAAGTAAACAAGCTAACCTAACAAAGAAACATAATGTAATGTTTTTGTTATCAAGCTTTGATTCTGACCTGTGTGAATTAATGACAAGGGTTAAAAGATGGTGCCCCAAGCAAGGATACATGCAAGGGGAATAATAAAGGACACTTGGGTCCTATGAAAAGAAATCGTGCACTATGAAACAATACCAAGCAACTCATTGTGCCCCAGAGTACAGACATAGTAAGCAAACCAGATTTGTTGATGGAGGTAGATCAAGATGATCCACGAGTCACACACAAGCTCAGGCAAGAACCAAAGAGTGATGTTTTGTAGGATGATTTATATTGTTTTTTATTTTCTTGAAACATATTTGAATGTTTTTTTGATTTTCTATAAGTTTTCTGAAGCTATGTACAGGAAGACAAAGAAGCATGGATGCCCCCAGCGATAGATGGGATGTACAAGGGTAGAATGCCACGCATACGAGAAAGTGAAGATGTGATATGCCCCAATGATTAGGTGGGAGTATTCAAAGACAAAATCTTCACAGATAGAAGGGGGATCAAGGCCAATATATAAAATAGGTTCAATCATGAGGGAGCAAGGATGCCCCCAGCGTAAGTTGGCCAAGAAACACATGATAGAAAGGAAGTGGGTGATTGATTTATTAAAGGGGGACAAAGGTGTCCAAAAACATAGAAAAAAGGCCATCCTATACACATGGATGTTCTAAATTATTTTTGAAGAACAGAAGATGCTATGAAAATATTTAGAAGGTGTTCGATGAAAAAGTGATTAGCCCAAGGCACAAATCATGAGACAAGACATGCGCTAAAGCAAGAGTTTGAACAAGGTCCAAAAAGTAACACTTGGTAACATACTAATCCTATTTACTCATCGAGATCCCATGTGTGCACATGGAAATGAATTACCTCTTGAAGGAAAGAGTTGATAGACAACAAGTGAAGACACTAGTCAATGTGTAGGAATGATTTAGTTTGAAAGGTGATTTGTGAATGGATTATGGAAGGAGAGTCATACATTGCTCCACTGCCAGCCAGGCATCCATAGCCCTGATGGAGATGCATTTGATTCTAATCACAACATTTCTCTACTACCAGTCAGGCATCCATAGCCCCGATAGAGATTATTGGAAATACCCCAAGCGAGAGTTATATATCAATTTTTTTTACTTTTAGCTTTTTCTTTTTGATTGATTGATTTTGATTCTTTTGCTTTCTGAAAACTTATTTCAGCTCTCTTGTTTGACAAGGGGTTAAGAACCACTGATGGCTTGATGGAAGGATGTGGAAGTGATTTTGATGATGACATTGGATAGTGTCAACAAATACACCCAAAAATTCTTCCCAACAAGTTTATTATATGAGAATTGTGATAGGATCTCTAAGAGGTCAGTCGTTCTTTAATTTACCAAGGTTATGAAAGACCAAGGTCAAACAGATACCATAGAGATAAATGTCACAAAATGCATGCAAATAGGCTAACCAAAATAACATCGAAGGGATGAAAATGGTGGATGACTTGCAGATGAATATGAAAGAAAGGGAAGAAAGAACATCCATGTGTACGCAATACCTGATTGCAATGTTTGATATTTGTACCTTTGATTTTGTTTTTGTAATGTTTTAATGTTTTCTCATTTTTTTGTATTTTTGAATTTTTTTATGATTTATTTTATTTTTAGATTTTTTTGGAAGTTAGGACCAACAATGTCAATCTATATGATAGGATCCAACAACGATGTGTGTGACTTCCTTGATAAGGGAGACTAAGCGCATTTGTTTATCAAGAGTGATATTATCCCCGATCTCGATGATCGTGGTGAGTTCACACTCAACAAATGACTGTGATTTGTTTTGAAACATGGGTTTCGTATGTGGGAGTTTGAGTTCCCTATCCATAGGTTTTTGCACTTTGCACCATACTTGATGGGTACATTGGTGTGCATTCTAGAATCATGTTTGATTTTGGATTTTATGATCATTGGAGTTGTTGGTAGCTTTGGATCTCTTTAGATTTTTGATCTTGGCTTGATAAAGAACCTGTCTGGGTTTCTTATAAGCTAATGCTTGACTTGTCTGATCCTGAGAAGTGAGAGAAGAATGTGGACATTTAGAATTGATGAGAGGAATGGCAGTGGGCTTGCCACAATATTTGGTAGAAGAATAATCCGATGGATGAAAAGGATACGGTCTACTGGGAGGTGAGGATTGAATGTGGCCCAAGAATATGGGCTACTGGGAGGTGAGCCATAGATAGAAGATGAAGGGCTACTAGGATGTGGCCCAAGAATAGAAGAAGAAGGGCTAGACATGACCCATAGATGTAAGGGGATACTAGGACGTGGCCCAAGATAATAGAAGATGATGGGATACTCGAATGTGGCCCAAGAATAGAAGAAGAAGGGCTACTAGGGACCCATAGATGTAAGATGATGGGCTACTAGGATGTGGCCCAAGAATAGAAGATGATGGACTACCCGAGGGGTGATACATACATAGAAGACAAGGGGCTAGTTGGACGTGCCCCAAGAATAGAAGATAGTGGACTACTCGAAAATGTCCCACAAATAGCAGAGGGAGGGCTACTAGAAGGTGACCCACACCTAGATGAAGATGAAGGGCTACTTGGTGTTGACCCCATAAGAGATTGTGATTGAGGAATTATGATAGACAAAGAGTGATTGGGTGATGAGAAGATAGGCCATGGATCAATGCAAGACCAAGGAGTTTCATCACATAATGAAGAATGTGAAGATGGAAGAATAAGAGGAGGATCAAGTTGCATGATCTGAGGCTCTTCCTTTGTTTCTTGATAAAAGGAATCAACCTTTTCCTCACAATATGCAGATGCATAAGAGTCTAAAGAGAATCCTTGCTCATAATCTTCTAAAGGAATATCTTCATGTGTCCCTATAAATACCTTGATTGTTTCTTCATTTTGAAAGAGGTCAATCGGTATGAGTTGTTGATTGATCACCAGAGGTTGATTGGAAGAAAGAGGTTCACTTGGTGTGGAAGACTTAGAAGATGTTTGATGATGATTGATAGAAGAAGATGATGTGGGGGACGAAGAAGATGTGGAGCTAGATGTCTCAGGAGTAGAAGAAGGTGGTGTGGACCTACCTATACAATGGTATATCATCTGTAAACTAGTAGGATTAAGTCCAAAGTCTGTAGATTGCGATGCATGGGTCAATTCAGATGTTTGAATAGAAGGAATTTGAGTCACACGAATCTTCAAAGAAGGAAGACTTAGTGGGGGTGATTGATGAAGAAGGTCCTGCGAAGAAGGGGAGGACCATGATTCAAGAATCATATTGGATGAATAATAACAAGGGTCCTACAAAGAAAGAGAGGACCGTGATTCAAGAATTGTATTAGATGTTTGATTGGAGGGATTTGGAGTCACACGTATCTTCAAAGGAAGAAGACATCATTGAGGCGACTGATAAAAGGGGTCCTGCGAAGAAAGGGAGGACCACGACGTAGGAGTCATATTAAATGTATGATGAAGATGGATGTAGGAGTCCTATTTGTGGTGACACAAGATAGAGGAGGACCATTGTTTAGGTGACATAATAGAGGTCCTGCATTAAGGGGAGGACCGTGACTTAGGAGTCGAATTAGATGAATCCGAATAGTAGTTTGGATCTGAATAGTATTTGGATCAGAATATTTGGATTGGAATCATCAGAGGAGGAAATATTTGGATTGGAATCCTCAGAAGAAGAGGAAATGTTTGGATTAGAATAAGAAGAAGAGTGGGGGGAACTCGAATAATAATTTGGATCAGAAGTGTCCAAACCATACCACCGACTATGAGATGAAGGTGGGGAACGGGTTACCCGAATGGGTTCTCTAGCACGAAGAACCAAATGAGGTTTGGTCATGATGGGCGTCTTTTGATGTGAACACTGAAAAACGTTGATTCCTTATTGTCGTATGTATAAGGGACCTTGTGATAATCAGTCATTGTTGGCATGTGTTGGGTTCAAAGGTCTAGACCTAAATTGTATGATCAAACTTCTTCAAAGTGAAGAAGGTTTCATGTTGATTTGGGCAGCATAATGACAACCAACTAGACATTTCATAAATATGGGGATGCTTGTGTGATTTTCCAAAAGGGAAGCTAAGGAAAACATACATCGTGATGACTCAAGATTGATAATCCAACAAGGGATGGAGGCGTAAATGTCAAAGGATTGATCAAAATTTTAGCAACATAAAGGATACAAAGGAAATATTTCCAATGTTTGATTGATGCAAAAGTTTCTTGAATGTTTTTTCCAAGGTTTGAAAGATGTGTTCAAAAATGATCATGAACTTAGGCAAAAACAAGAAGATCAAAAGGATAAAAGACCCAAAATATTGTCCTATAAATGAGTTTATAAGATGGATAAACACAAGGAACAATCACGCAAGTTCAAAACACAAAGCCAATTAATGACCAAAGAATAATGAATGATAAAGAATCAATGGATCAAAGTGATTGTCTGAAATGGATATGTCAATGTGATAAATGAGACACAATCACACAAAGTTTGTTTTAAACCAATCAATCAAATGGAATACTTCCTAAATCTTCTTTCAAAAAGGTAGGTGGTGTTGTATGATGATTAACAAAATGTCTCTACTTAAGTCGATTTCAAATAAATGAACAAGGCGTAAGTAATAACAAGAAGTTAACGATGACCTCCAAACAAGGTATACTAGAAGCAAGCCCAAATTCAATCAAGACCTATATCTCCAAAAAGTGAGTTACGATTGTGAGTGACACAACAATTTCACCAAGATATGTTAACCAAACTTTACGAGAAAGTAAGGTATTGATATCAAATGATATTGATATAACACGCACAAGTGGTAACACTTAACACTTTTCAAAATCGAGGTAATAATTGAAATCAAACTAAAGCGATAGTATACCTAGGAATTGTTAAAGTGTATATAGCATAACCTTACAATATAGATATTTAGGTCAAGTTTACAAGAAACAAGACGTAAATACCAAAATTGTAGTGATATGATATAAACAAGATAACCATTCAAAGGAGAATCAAAGTGATGAACCAAGCCTAACTATGATGATGATCTTGACTTGGGTATCAAGATAAAAAAGGCTACCAATGATATGAAAATGTCTCCACACACTTTAGACGTTTAACAACCCAGCCGCAAACATGGATGGGCGTAAACAGACACAAAAGTGGTGAAAACAATCAATTGATAACACAAAGGTAGTCACTCTTCTTTTGATCAACAAAGTGTCAAAAGAAAGTGAAGGAAGTAGATCAATTGGGGTTGAAAAATGTTGGCCTCACTTCGGCAGAGTTTCACCTCACCTTAGGGCAAGTGAAAAACTAAGAAAAAGTAACGCTTCACATGTTTCATGATGAAAAATAGCTCTTAACTCAAAATTGGCTTTGAAATGGTCATAGTGGGCTCCTGGCCAAAGATATCTTCCTAGGCAGTTCTCTCTTCCTAGGTGTTACAAAGTTGTCTTAAGCGAGATCAATTTACCCAAAAAGTCGTAATGAATAATTTGGGAGTATCTCAGATTTACTTTACCCCTTCAAGCACAATAGGAAACTAGTGCGTCTACGTGTACCATCACTGGGGTTGCCATACAGACAACCAGTAACACTAACTCACAAGGAATGACTAGTCAAGTAGGTTGTGCAGAGCACTTCCCATTTTTTCCACAAGGTTCCCTCTTGCGTGGACTACTTTGGGGTTCCTGGTACCACCCCCATTGTTGTAGCTTAAGGCATTATGCCAAAGGGGTTATGTTCCAGTTGAGCGGAGAGGGACGTACCCTTTTCCGAAACCTGCAAATACAATGTTTTGAATGTGGTGTTTTTTTAATCTTGTTTAATTTTGATGTGGTTTGCTTGAACACCTTTTGGAAACCTGTACAGACAACTGTATTAGTAGTTTTGACTTTTGTTTCGATTCCACCTTTCTTTGGCAATCATGTGTTTGGGTCCTACAAAATGAGTTTAGTAATTTTCCATAAAAAGAGAAAACATCATTTCTGATTCTCAAGATTTTCTAAGGACGTAAGAGAAGAGCATACGTGACATTTCTAAAATCCAAGAAGATTGCAAATGGAAAACACTTAATTCAAACACACCAAGTTAACTCATTCCAATTCAGATATTCTTAACAATTTCAGAGCATAAAAAAGACCTAAGAATCAATTTCTGATTCCCAATATCACCCCAAAGGATGTGAGGGAAGAGCATACGTGACCTTATTCTTATAAGGAAAACATGCAAATTCTATCTAGTCTAGCAAAATCATGTAAACATACCCTGCAAAAATAGGCATTAATTAGATAAAACTTGCAAATAAGTTAGCACTTTAACACTTTAATTTGAGAAAACTGTAAATACACTTGTGCCCCAGTTTAGGCATGTGTGTATGGGTTAGAGTGGATGTACCCCTCTGTGTTTTTTAGACTTAAAGTGCACCTGCACCCACCAAAGATAAATCTGCGCTAGGATTAGGGCTTGTGCACCATAGTAGATAAAAGTTCTGACAGAGCATGCCTACCACCCGAGAGGTATCAAGTTACGACAGTGTGCCTGTGCCACTTGAGAGGTGCCTACGCCAGGGTTAGGGCATGTGCACCACAGTATATAGACATCAATACCAGATTTTGACAGAGCACCTATGCACCTGCACCCAAGAGGTGCATGTGCTATTAGGTATATGTGTTACGCCCGGGTTAGTGTTTATGCACCATACTGACAGGTTTTTATGCTGTAGTGAAGGTACAATATGAAAGAGTGTCTGTTCACCAGGTTAGGTGTGCCTACGCCCTGGTTAGGGTATGCACGATAGGTTAGTGTATGTGCGCCAGGGTTGGCAAACAAAGATACAAACTCTGACAGTGCGCCTGCACCACCCAAGAGGTGCCTACGCCATGGTTAGTGTGCTTGCGCCAGGGTTAGTGCACCTGCGCCCCTCCTACAACCAAAGTATGGAAAAAACACAAAAAATCTCACAATACTTCAAATTTTAGCAAGTTAGCTTGAAATTGACAATAACCCATTAAAATGATAGCTATAAATGAGAACCTACACATATAATACTAGCAAAACATCCTAATGAAATTGAACATTATTTACTATATGTGCATATCAAAGGTTAGCCAAAAACAATAGAATTCAAGCTAAAAAATGCTAAGGAACTAAGGATCTCGTCCCACCGGGTGTGCCAAATGTTTGCATGGTTTTGTTTAGATAAGTTATAAAAATGATAAATAACACCTAAATAGTTCTATAACAAAGCTAAGTCAAAATCTAAAACACCATCATGATAAGAGCTAAGCAAGATTAATACTACAGCATTATTGCATTCACTTTGAACTAAATCAAACTAACATGCTAATTATTCAAAACCTCTACTCTTTAGATTACCAACAAAAGCAAATGGACCTATGTAGATTCATGGCAATCAAAGTTGATTGTTTGATCTTCAAGAACTTAGGAATGGAGCTCATCAAAGAATGGCTACAAGACCACTTGATTATTCCCATATGACCCAAGCACTTGGCTGGATGAAATGCAAGAAATGAGGCTTAGCTCTTCTAATGGTGAATTTCTCAAGAATGACAAAAGGCTTATAGTGTATTTGCTATATGTTTTCTTTTGTTTCTCAAGGATTAGGTGTAAGTGTAAAGGTAGGAGGAGGGATCTTTATATAGCCCAATGGATAGAGGCAATCTAACATCCCTTTATGATGTGGGATAATAGAGATGTTGAGTTAGTTACGAATGGATAAGGGGGCTTTAGAAAGGGTTGAGTTAACTTTAGAAGAGTTTAATTTTTCCTTTAGTGACTCATGTGGAGTAAAGGGGGTTTATTAATTAATCAAAGGTGATTAATTAATAGGTAGTGCAAGCTTATAAAAGCTTTTTAGAGGAATATTAGTATGATTTAGACTATAGAAGGGGATTAAATCAATTAAATAGTGATTTATTGGTTTAATGAAAGGGGAAGCTAATTAATTAATAATAATTAATTAGTTTAGATAGAAGGAAGGATTAATTAAAGGAAGGTCGTTAATTAGGGTATTTGTTGAGTATAAGACTTAATTAATTAATGTAGGGTATTTAATTAATGATGATAGGAGAGAAGATGAGTACTATTAATGATATGTCACCAATTTCTAGGAAAGGGGATAATTAGCACAATTTAAGTATTTAAATTATTCGGGCTAAATTGATAGCTTGAAAAAATTGATTCCACCAAAGGTGAGAGTTGGGGATACTTAACCCATGTCAAAGTGAATGTTGGTGCCATTATTAAAAGGGTTTGTTTCTTGCTAGGCGACCCAATTACACTTGAGGGGAAGAGATCTGAAAGCACTAAAAAACCAAACATTAATAACCTTATCCAACCTAGGGGTGGAGGCCCACGAGTGTTTATTAGTAGGAAGTCTAACGCATTCCATGATAATGATCTTTCATGGTTCTATACCTTGAGTAGCTCTTCCTAACTACTTGGCAGCAAGACATTTTCCTTGTTGTAAAGTTTCAATAATTCTAAAACCACCAATAGATTTAGGTCGAATACAAACATCCCAAATGATGGCACCCATCCTTTTTTCACCTAAACTATTGGTCTAAAGGAAATTGCAGACCATGTGAATAAGTTTGTAGTAATCTTATTTAGATGGGAACCAAAAAAATGAGTAATAAAAATAGTTGGCCAAAAAATGTGATTGATAACAATCAACTTGCCTGCTAGGGAGAGAAAATTACAAGACCAATTTTCCATTTTTTCCTAAATTTTATTAAACATCTAGTCCACATATCATGGGGATGAGAAATGGATACCAAAGGGGATACCTAGATAATGAGTAATGTTACCATGGGGGATGATGTTCCAGGTTGATGGGTATCTACACAGATTTAGGAACACCTTTGATGAGGATGGCCTAAGTTTTTTAACACAAAACTCAAGAACTGGAACACTTTATAATAAACATCAAAAATTACTCAAGTATTGGTAGTATCTTGTTTAGTATTCTATCATTCATATAATGAGAGCTAAGAGTGTAAGCACCGTATTGGATATATTACTTTTAGGTCTGCTTAATAGTAAGCTTGATGAAGCATGTAGCCAAGAGCATCAGTTGATAACACATATAAAGGGAGTTAGTGATCATCCTTGATGGATAAATTGTTGGTCAAATGACACTATGAGTTGTCATTGACCATGATGTAAGCTTGTGCCTTTCTAAGAATTTTTTGAGTTTTTTTTGTTGAAGCAAGGATTGAATCCTAACCACTCAACCATTTTGAGAATGAAATGCCATCAAATACGATATTAAGCTTTATCAAAGTTGAGCTTGAGCAATAATGTATCATGTTCAATGCCTTCATCACATTGAGTAGAAAGCAACTTTATTTATTGTCGAGGCTATTGTTATGAAGCTTAAACCTATAATCAGGCAACATTGTACCACTTTATTAAATGTCATTTTCCACACTTGAAAATTGAAAAATAGTTTATGGGAGCACAACTATCTCAACGATTCTTTCTCCACTACCATTCTTCCTTAGAGGTCACACATCTGCCTATTTCACCCTTGAGTGTGTGGGAACTAGGATGCAATTAAGTTGTGAGAATATTCTCCCTCCATTTGAACCCAGTCCCTATATATTCCTCTTCACAATGTTCATTGGCTTTAAATTTTTCAAATAGTGTTGTTGTTTCCGACTTTTTTTCTTTATCCACGTTCCTATTCTAAATTTTTCATTCTTGTAGATTTTTCATTTCTTTTTTAAGATTTGGGAATTTATTTGAACTGACATCCCATATATTCATCCACTTTTGATTTTGTCTCATCTATGTGCTTTTTCTCATGTGTAGTTCCCTTACAACCATAGGCCACTCGTTGATCTCCATGTTTTATATTATTTTCAAGTAGCATAGTAACATATATCATAGCACCAATCCCTAATGGGAAAGTTTGTATTTATGAAAGAAGTATTTTATAAGGGATTGAAGCTATAATGACCCAAAATTCCGACCCAAAAACCTAACCCAAAAGGGTGGCAAAACAATTTGGGGATTTTTTTCTTTTTAAAAATCAAATATCGTTAAATTTAAAATCAAACTGTTACGAAGCCAACTCGATATATTAAAAAACAATTGACCATGGAAAATCCATTCACCACTCATGTCATGATTAACAAAGGATTATTTACTTCTCAAAATCTAATTCTTCACAAGAAGAGTTTTAACCAATACAATAAGGATACATACATACATACATACATACATACATACATACATACATATATACATACATACATACATACATACATACATACATATATATATATATATATATATATATATTCTATTTTATTTAAAACAAATCACCAATTTATTTATTTAATTAAAATTCCCACTCCATAAGGGGATAACTCCAAATGAAGATTAAGATCTTGTAGTAATTTTTTTGTTTAATTATTTAATTAATTTGCCCACTTCAGAAGGGGATAACTCCAAATGAAGATTAATATCTTGTAGTAAGTTTTTTTTTAATTTTGTTTAGCAAAATTCATAATACAATAAATGCCCTCAAAATATAATTTGCTCATGGTGCGGGAAATATAATTTTCTTATAGTGTTTTTCAATACATGGAGTGTGAGGTTTCTGTGCTTCTAACAGCTAAAAATTTGAATTTTGGCTGCCATGGTGTTGTTCCGGTGCCCAAAATAAGCTCACACTTATTTTGGGTCAACTGACACCATTTTCCCCTTTTATGCTTCAATCTGAATTTTTACATATTTTAAGCACTTAAGGCCCCCTAAAAGAATTTCCATCAGATAGGAAATTTCTTCCCCTTTCCAGAGATATAAAGAAGTCCTTCTAACTCTTCATATTTTTTAAGTTACGGGCTGTTGGGCCTTGGAAGGATTTTTTGCCAAAAGCGGGCCGATGGGCCTAGGGAAGATTTTTTGCCAATGGAAATTATGGACCAGTGGGGTGGCGGGAGACATTTTTTTATTTTTGCACTTTGCGCAAAAGGAACAGGTATAATTGCGGGCCCGCAGGCCCGAGAAGGATTTCTTATGAAAAGTGGAAAAAGCGGGTCGGCGGGCCCGGAGATGTCTTTTTGCCCAAACAAGGAAAATGCAGGTCGGTGGGCTTGAGGATGATTCTTTGCCAAAAGAGGGTCTACGGGGCCACGGGTGAAATTTTGCCCAAGTATAAATTCGGGCCGACAGGTCTACAGGGGACTTTGGAACTTTTTCACTTTTCACAAAATGGCGCAGTTTTCAAGTGCGGGCCCATGAGCCCATAGGGTCTCATCGGCCATTGAAAAGTCACAGACCCATGGAGGGTGCCACATGCCTCATCGGCGCAACTCCAAAGATAGAATCCAAAATGGAGACCCCAAACAAGCGCCAATCTTCCATGTGTCCTAGGTTTGAAAAGGGACAGAGTCAATAGTTGAAAAGTCAAAATGGGGCAGAGCCGACGGAAGGCGCCACGGCGCAACTGTCCAAGACTCCCCAACACAACTTCAAAGGTAAAAGGGACTAGAGTTGAAAATTTCCAAATGAGCCGGTGAGGTGCCACGTTCCACATGTCCTAGGTCCCCAAAAAGGGGATAAAGTCAAAAAAGGGAGACATTTAGCGGGCCCAAATGACTAAGTATAAGAGGTGTCGGTGGAAGCCCCCACTTGTCTTAACGGCGCAACACCAAGGCTGAATCCAAAGAGAAGGTTCCCAAATGAGCATAAACTCTCCACGTGTCTTGGGTCCAACAGAAGTCAAATGGATCGAAGCCTGAATCAGCTAAGTATAAAAGAACCAAGCAGCAGATGGTACCATGTGTTGAGCTCGACGCAACTTCAAAAGTAAAATTCAGAGCGGGTTCCCAAATGTGCACTAGGCCTCCACGTGTCTAGGGTCAGACTTATGGCCCCAAGATACAAAGAAAGAAAAGGGACTTAGCCAAAACACATCGAAATAGGGCATAGTAGCGGAAGCTTCCACATGTCTCATCAGCGTAATTTCAAAGGCATGATCCAAAGGCAGTTCCCAAACGAGCGTTAATCCGCCACGTGTCCCAGAGTCCGAAAAGGTAAGGTCGGCCATTGAAAAGTCCAAAAGCCTGTGGAGGACTCCACATGTCTCATCCGCATAACTTCAAAAGCAGAATCTGGGGGCAGTTTCCAAACAAGTGCGAAGCCTCCACATGTCTCAGGTTGGGCACAATGTCTCCGCCAACAGGAGAGACTCAGGTAGAATACAAAGGAAACCAGAGGAGCCCACAGAAGCCACCACATGTCAATCCGACACAATTTCAAAAGCGAAAGGAAGGGGCTGAATCTTCAAGATGCGTGAGGCTACCACGTGGACCCTGTATGGACAGACTCTTTTAAATATTGCGCGCCCGTGACCCTGATCTTCAGATAGCCATATCTTTTGACTGGAAACTCGAATTTGGGTAGGAGAGGATTTTTTGGAAATATCTCGGTGTCGACTTCTCACCTGCCTCCATTAATGTTTTGGCCCACTAATTTTCAGGGGCTGTCAAGTCTCCCACCTGCCGCCATGATGAAGAATGGGCCTCTTTCTTGCCCAGTAAGGGACAACGATGGAGGCATGGGTGTTGCAACAAGACTCTTCATTGTGGCAGGTGGATTTCAATGCTTTCTGGAGTGGTTGGAGTAGGTGGAATTCAATGCATTGCAGGGGTGGTCGGAACAAAGTTCATTTTTCCCTCTCTATTTCTCTCTCATTCTTCCTATATATTGTAAAGGAGGGGCATATTCAAATGGTTGGTCATTGTTTCTCTCCTCCCCCCTCTCTCTTTCTTCCTTAGGGTAGAATGTGGAGTCTAAGCCTCTTCTCATGGCTCTGTAATGGAATTTTCTTGCCCCTTGCCCACTGATGATGTACCGTGTAACTTTTGGAGCAATAAAATATGTTTCGTGATGCATTTTTCCATCCTTTCTTATTTTGTTGTCTCTTCTTGTCTCTCGTCATTACAGGGTATATTGTGAATACTTTGATGTTTATTGTAGGTTATAGGAGCTGTGCTTAATGGGTCTCGAAGTGGTGTTTGTGTGAAATCATCTTTGGTCTGTGGTGCATCTTGTCCACCCCCTCCTCTGCTCACCTCTCTCCACTTCAGGTAGTTGGATTTGTGATCAGCCACTTCCTTTTCTAGTGTATCACCACTTAGTGTAGGCTCTCTTTCACCATCTCTCTCCCTAACTCCTCTGTCTCCTTGGAATGGTTAGATTAGGATTAGTTAGGTTTTGCCTGCACTGGAGTAGCTTGTGGCAGGTAGATTAGGAAGCAGGAACCAACCTTCTCTGGAGGTCCATCTCAAGTTTTGCAAGTCCCATAGCTTGAGAGATGGTCCAATGTTGTGCAATCACACCGAATGCCCCACTCAGATCCCAGGACCAGGGGGTGCTATGATTTTGCACTAATATTCAGGGGTGCTTTGATTTTGCATCTTTCTAACATTATTTTGGCATGCCCAGTGGGACAGTGGGACTGAAGCACCTTACCACTTCATCTTAGCAGGTTGGTGTGTTCCTGTTAAGATTCAGCCTTTTGAGGCACATGCAAAGCACATCTAGCAACTCCATCTGGTCAACGACCCATTCTCTGAGTTGCAAACCTTTTCCATCCATTTCCACCCATCTTCATTCATATTTCTTTCCACATCTTTCATATTCTGCCATTCCATGAAGTTGTGCAATCATGACTTCATTCCCCTCATAGAATTCACACCTACAGTAATGTAGTCTACCTCCAATGTATTTCATACGACTCCTCCAGATCAGCATTATGATCAAATCCAGAACCATTATGCTTACCCATATGAGCATAGGTCAAAACTAGTTTGGCCATGAAGCTTATCAAGAACAAGGGGATGCATATAATGGTAACAACTACACTGAAGGATGCTGATTTGCTGGAGAAGATTCAAATAATAGAGGTGAGCATGGTGTATTCCAAGGCTACAGCTCAGATGAAGGCATTCAAGATTGGTTACAGGGCACCTTGTCCATGGGTAGGCCCTATGTCAAGACATTTCAACCCTGCAGGAGAAGATTGACTTCATGATAAAAATGTTGCCTCACCTTGCACAATAGATTGAGGATATAGAGGCATATGAGCAAAGTGCGAGACAACCTTGTCAATGGGTAAGTCAGTCACCAACTCCCTATCTTTCATTTCCTCTTTCTCAAACTCTATCATCTTAACATGGTCATGATTCTAGCTTCCCATCTACTGCCCCTAGTGTAGAATTCCCTTCTCCCATCCCTCTAGCTCTTCCATCTCATCTCAATTATTCTTCCCTTTTCCCTTCCAAATTCAAGTCCCCTCTATCTAGTTGCTACCATAAATGAACAACCCCCTACCAACGCCCCTTCCCCTAGCTCAACGCCATCATGTTCGAGAGACTCCAAAAACTAGTTGAAGAATGGCGTAACTCATGCGACTCCGACTAGGAAGAGGAAATCATATAAGGTTGCACTGTTCCAGATTCAGAAAAATCAGTTAGCTCCAAAGGGCACAGGCTGAGGAAGACAAGTGGTGGTTGCTTCAGCTAGAGGCAAAACCATGGGAAGAAGAAGCTTCGTGCAAATCTAAACCTGCAAGTACTTCCCTTCAAAAGGAGAACCATATAGTTCCAGAGGCTCCAAGTGCGGAGTGGGTCATAGAAGAACCTTCATTTCTTCCTCCCACTTTGTCCCCTTCAAGCTCTAATGTTGAAGAAGATTTTGAGCTTTCAAACTTCATGTCTGAGGAAGAGGGAAACCATGGTGAGCAAGTTGCAAATCAAGAGGACACCATGGAGGAGACTGAGCACATGCAATAGGAAAATAAGGAGGCAGACTGTATGTCAGACTTGGAGGATTGCTTTGATGGAGAGGAGTCCGAGGAGATCACATCATTTTCTCCTCCATCATCCACCTTCCAAGCACATGAGCCTACTTCCATGGAGGAGAGCATTCAAGGAAAACAACCTACACTTCATAACAACCCTCTGGAACCAAGGTTGGAAGATATGAATCTTCCATGTTCTCCATAGGAGAAAAAAGGGAAAAGGCAAGAGGATGTCATCATCTCTTTCACACCATCCACCTAGGAAGGTCCAGCAAGAAGACTCCATTCTTGGAGTTGAAATTCAGAGAAATGGGAACATTTCAAAGGATCCAGACCATGCCCAATCAGGTACTTGGCTTCATTAGAGCTAAGGGAGTAGCTAATACCAGTCATGCCTACTTCAGGGCATGAGGATGAGTATCAAAGTACCAAGGATCAGCTGCAATGCCTCTTCAACCCAAATGAAGAGCAACTAAAAGAGGCATTTTCTTGTTTCCAGTTGACACCTTGATGATTTGGGTGGAGGACCGGCTTATAGTCAGTTTTTCACTCATACAAGCAGCCATATTCAGTGTCAAATCATTTGCATGGCTGTCCCTTTTGAGAAAGGGAAGCTACTTCTCCCTGCCAGTTGCAGGATTTGTTTGAGTCCCCTTTCTCTCTTGTTAGTGTAGAGTAGGTTTAGGTTTGTTTTTTTTCAGCAGAAGAAGTGCTTTTGCACACTCTGCATGTTCCACTCAAAGCATGTATGATTTTCTAGTTTTTTACATCGTATGTTGTGGTGTTTTGTTGCTCGTGCACTGGACATTAGAAGTAGCAGGGTGAGTTTAGGGTCAGCTCTAGTTCCAACGGTTTCCAAGTGGCTCAGGGATCAGATTTTCAAAGTTCAGATCAGATTTGTGTTTACCAAGAAGAATCCATGCCCAATGGATGCTTCAAGGCCACTGATCATTTCACCTAGCAGGCAGGTGATCCCCATGAGTCACCAAATTGTTGACCAAAATAAGCTCACACTTATTTTTGGGTCAACTGACACCATTTTCCCCCTTTTGTGCTTCAATCTGAATTTTTACATATTTTAAACACTTAAGGCCCCCTAAAATCATTTCCATCAGATAGGAAATTTCTTCCCCTTTCCAGAGATATAAAGAAGTCCTTCTAACTCTTCGTATTTTTCAAGTTACGGGCCGACAGGCCTTAGAAGGATTTTTTGCCAAAAGTGGGCTGGCGGGCCTAGGGAAGATTTTTTGCCAATGGAAATTGTAGACCGGCGGGGCAACAGGGAGACATTTTGTCATTTTTACACTTTTCACAAAAGGCACAAGTATAATTGCGGGCCCGTGGGCCCGAGAAGGATAAATTTTTGAAAAGTGGAAAAAGCAGGCCCGTGGGCCCGGAGATGTCTTTTTTGCCCAAAGTTTTCCCATGGAAAAATGCGGGCCGACGGGCCCGTGGGATGATTCACTTTTCTAAAAGCGGGTCTGTGGGGCCAGAGGAAATTTTTCCCAAGTTGAAAATTCAGGCCGACGAGTCTGCAGAGGAGACTTTGAAACTTTTTACTTTTTGCAAAACAAAGGCGCAATTTTCAAGTGCGGGCCCGCGATGCCCATGGGTCTCATCGGCCATTGAAAAGTCACAGAGCCAGTGGAGGGTGCCACATGCCTCATCGATGCAACTCCAAGGATAGAATCCAAAATGGAGACCCCAAACAAGCACCAAGCTTCCACGTGTCCCAGGTCCGAAAAGGGACATAGTCGACAGTTGAAAAATCAAAATGGGGCAGAGCCAGTAGGAAGGAGTCACGTGTCAACTTGGCACAACTTCAAAGGTACCAACTCCGAAAGTGGTTCCCAAATGAGCACATGTCGAGGCTTCCACATGTCCCAGGTCTCGAAAAGGGGATAGAGTGGGTCCCAAATGACTAAGTATAAGAGGGTCAGCGGAAGCCTCCACATGTCTCATCGGCGCAACCAAAGAAGAGACTCAAATGAGCAAGGCTCTAATGTCCCCAAAGAGGGAGTTCCCAAATGAGTAAGCAAGCCTCCACTCTCCATGTGTCTTGGGTCCAATGAGAAGTCAAATGGGCAAAAGGCCCGAATCAGTCTAAGTATAGAAGAGCTAGTGGAAGGAGCCACATGTCAGCACGGTGCACAACTTCAAAAGTAAAATTCAGAGTGGGTTCCCAAATGTGCGTTGAGCCTCCACATGTCTAGGGTCAGACTTATGGCCCCGCCAAGCAAAAGGGACTTAACCAAAACACAAAGAAATAGAACAGAGCCGCGGAAGGTGCCACATGTCTCATCAACGCAATTTCAAAGGCATGGCCCAAAAGGAAGTCCCCAAATGAGCGCTAACCCACCATGTGGTCAGAGTCTGAAAAGGTAAGGTTGGCCATTGAAAAGTCCAAAAGCCTTTGGAGACCTCCACATGTCTCGTTCGTACAAATTTAAAAGCAAAATCTGGGGGTAGTTTCCAAACAAGCTGAAGCCTCCATGTGTCTCGGGTGACACAGTGTCTCCACCAAATGGGAAGGACTTAGGAAAAATATAAAGGAAAACAAAGCCCGTGGAAGCCGCCACGTGTCAGTCCGGTGCAATTTCAAGAGTGAAAGGAAAGGGCCAAATCTTCAAGATGCGCGAGGCTGCCATGTGGACCCAGTATAGACAAACTCTTTTAAATATTGCGATCCCACGCCCCTAATCTTCAGATAGCCATATCTTTCAACTGGAAACTTTGATTTGGCAGGAAGAGGAATTTTTTGAAAGATCTTGGCGTAAGCTTCTTACCTGCCTCCATTAATGTTTCGGCCCACTATTTTCGGGGGTTGTCAAGTCTCCCACCTTCCGCCATGATGAAGAATGGGCCTCTTTCTTGCCCAGTAAGGGACAATGACGGGGGCATGGGTCTTGCAGTAAAGCCCATCATTGTGGTGGATTCAATGCATTCTGGTGGATTAATGCATTGTAGGGGTGGTTGAAAAAAGTTCAGATTTTCCCTCTCTCTTTCTCTCTCATTCTTCCTATATATTGTAAAGGAGGGGATATTCAAATGGTTGTTCATCTTTTCTCTCATGCCCCCCTCTCTCTTTCTTCCTTAGGGTAGAACATGGAGTCTAAGCCTCCTTTCATGGCTCTGTAATGGCATTTTCTTGCCCCTTTCCCACTGATGATGTACCGTGTAACTTTTGGAGCAATAAAATATGTTTCGTGATGCATCTTGTCCATCCTTGGCTCATTTTATTGTCTCTTCTTACCTCTCATCATTGCAGGGTATACTATGTGCATACTCTGATGTTTATTGCAGGTTTTGGGAGCTGTGCTTAATGGGTTTTGAAGTGGTGTTCCGTGTGAAATTCATCTTTGGTTTGTGGTGCATCTTGTCCACCCCCTCCTCTGCTCACCTCTCTCCACTTCAGGCAGTTGGATTTGTGATCAGCCACTTCCTTTTCTGGTGTATCACCACTTAGTGTAGGCTCTCTTTCACCCTCTCTCTCTCTCTCCCTATCTCCTTGGAATGGTTAGATTAGGATTAGATAGATTCTTCCTGCATTGGAGTAGCTTGTGGTAGGTAGATTAGGAAGCAGGAACCAACCTTCTCTGGAGGTCCATCTCAAGTTTGCAAGTCCCACAACTTGAGAGATGGTCCAATGTTGTGCAATCACACCGAATGCCCCATTTCAGTGGGTCATGTTATTGGTGGAACAAAGAATGCAAATAATCTCTGACATGTTGTCCCCGCTCAGAACAAACCAGGCATTTGGGTGGGAAACTTCAAGAAAGGATCGAGGCAATATGTGGACCCTAATACATTGGGCCCCCCCTAGCTACCCCCTCGTTTTCTCAAGCTTTAGAGACAAGAAGGGCATACACCACATCTATGTCCCAGAAATATGTCTAAACAAAGCTATTTAGAAGAATCAAATGGCACTTATGGGTAAGTTTCTGGGTCCTAGACCTAAAATAGATGTTGTTAGAAGATGGGCTTTAAGGAAATAGCATCCTCTTGGGGAAGTAATTGTTTCTTTGATGTCAAATGGTTTTTTCTTTTTCTTATTCACTTCCTAAGAAGATATGGATGTTGTGTTGTTGGGAGGCCCTTAGTGCTTGGGAAATATGGGGTTTTTCATCAAATGGTGGTGCTCAGGGTTTGATCCCCCAAGAAAAAACATTAATATTGTACCCCTTTCGTGTCAGTTACCTGGCCTCCCTCTGCAGTTCTGGGACGATGAGATAATGTCGAATATTGCAAGTTTGATTGGCTCTTCCATCAGGCCAGACAACTCAACCAGAAATAGATCCCGACTGGCTTACGCTAGATTCTATGTCTCTAGATATATTCATCAAGAGCTCTTAGACCACATCATTCTTCAGTCGAATTTTGGCCCTTGGACACAATCTGTGATCTATGAATCTTTTCAAATGAGGTGTGCTAAATGTCATAAACTTGGAAATTTCACCAGAAATTGTCCTAGTAAAAAGACCCTCCATGAAAATAACAAACACATTAAGCATAATGGAAATATGACACTAGGAAAAGGTCAATCAAAGGACATGGATTTCAAAACGCCCATTAAGAAGCAACTGACTAGAAGATCCCTCTGGGTCCCCAAGACTCCTCTCAAAAAAGAATATGTAAAGGAAGAGTCCAAGGAGAAAGGTGATAAATTGGTTTCCCTAAGCCTTCAATATGAGAAGGATTCACAAATTGTCAAGGTCCTTCTAAAACCTTGTGATAATGACAATGCTAAAGACAATGGTTTATCTATTATTCAATAAGAAATGCCATCTCCAAAAATCCTCTCACAAGCTGAGTCTCATAAACAAATCTGTAGCTCTCAGGAAACCCATACCCAAAGAAATGTTGTCCATTCCAAAACACAACCCCAATATAGATGTGGAACAAAACAACCAGATCCTTGTAAAATACACACATCAGATGCTATGCGGCCAAATCCTAACTCTTGAAGACACTAATAGGGGAGTTAGCAATGTCACACCAATCAAATAATACTCTTGCATTCTAGTGGATTCACACCCCTTTAAGCAGATATATGAAGGTCTGCTGAAGTACCCCAATCCTAGAAAGGAATATGGAAAGATCACCCCAGCTTACAGTCCTATCTTGAAAGATAACACAAAATCACCTGAGTTTACCCTTGTCCATAGAAAAAACAATAAATCTAAAGGATTTGAGAATATACTTGACACCCTATTTTTTGATAAGAAAAAATCTCCTAGTAGTTGGGTCACGTCCACATCAAGGGTAACCATGTCCATTATCAGACATGCAAATACAGGTGCTAACACTTCAAAGGGAAGACCTTCCAAAAATGATCAGAGAAAAAAGGAGATCAACAAAGCCTTGGCTGATGGCACTCAGTATTCTCTGGACCATTTGGTCCACTCATCTCCTTGAATTTTCTAATGAAGATTGTTTTTTGGAACATTAGAGGCCTTAATGAAAGTGGAAAAAAGCGTACACTCAAGGATTTGAGGAGAAGTTCAAACCATTCTATTATGGATATTCAAGAAACCAAAATGAGTTCTGTGAACTTAAAAGTTTGTTGTAAAAAAATCTGGAAAAAGGTTGAATGGGTAGTAGTCGACTCTAGAGGAGCATCGAGAGGAATTGTGGTCTTCTGGGATCCTTCCAAGGTTACTGGTAAGCTTATCCCCTCCTCCCATTCCCATTTAGCGCTCTCTTTTCATACTACTGATAACAAATGGAAATGGATCTTCTCGGTGATTTACGCACTATGGAAGAAGATAGCTTTGGAAAGATCTATTAATCTTCCGTAATTCCTACCCTAGATGGAACTGGTTTCTCATGGGAGACTTCAACTCCCCCTCTCCATTGCTGAAAAACATGGGGGAGCTCAGGACCACACTGTTGGTATGGATGATCTTGCAGACTTCTTTGATCAAGAAAAAATGTTAGATCTTGAACTTAATGGAAACCCTTTTACCTGGTCCAACAAGCGAATTGACAACAATCTCATTCAAGTTCAGCCAGATCATGCACTCATATATGTTGATTGGCTTCTTATTCAATAATTTCACCTCTCTTCTCTTCCCAGAATTGCCTTTGATAACAACCCCATTGTCTTGAATATGGTCACTAATGAGAGACTTGCTCAGTCCTCATTTAAATTCCAAAAAATGTAGTGGGGGATTCAAGTGGAAGGCACAACTTAATACAAAATTATCCAGAAGCTCAAAAATGTCAAAAAAAAGTTAGAGACTGGAACAAAGAAGTTTTTGGCAATATCTTCAACCAGAAAAAAAAAACTCAAAGAAGACATTAATGATTTGGAAAAGAAAGTGGTTGCCTATGACATGAGTCAATAGAATTACATTCATGAAAAAAATCTTCTAGCAGAGTTCCATACCATCTTTTCTAGGGAAGAATCCTACTGGAGATTTAAGTCCAAAACAATCTAGCTCAAAGATGGAGATAAGAACACAAAGTTCTTCCATATGAAATCCCTAAAACATAGAGCCCACAATAAAATATCTGAGGTAATAAATCAAGTTGGCTTCATGAGTGTCAAATCCCAAATACATCAAAGGAATAAGCTGTTAATTTTTAAAGAAACTTGTTGAATGACAATCCTTTTTTTTCTCAAGAAGCTGCAAACAAGATACTAGACTCTATTCCAAACAACTTGGCTAGGCCTGAGGAGTTTGATGCTCTTGATAAACCGGTTACACTAGAAGAATTGCAGAAGGTAGTTTTCTCCATAGAAGGTGAGAAATCCACAGGGACTAAATAGCTTATTTGCTTTATTTTATCAAAAAAGTTAGGTAACTTGTGCTAATGACCTCCTCAAAGCTACTAATAAATTATTCAGAACAGGTCGAATTCTTATTGACATAAATAATACTTTCATTGTCCTAATTCCAAAAAAAATTTGGGGCGAAGGAATTCAAGCACTTCAAACCCATCATTATCTGAAATGTTCTTCAGAAAATATTCACTAAAATACTAACCTCAAGGTTACAAACACTACTTCCAAAATTAATCTCTAACGAGCATGGAGGATTTGTAAAATGAATATTTATCCAATATGGACTAATCATGGTTCAGGAGACAATACACTCGATGGAGAAAAGCAAGAAAGGAAGGTATGGTGTCAAAAATATACATGAACAAATATTTCGAGCAAATTTTCTCGTTCTTTTCTTAACCAAGTATTGAAAAACAATTGGTTTCGATGAAAAGTTTAGAAAAATCATATGGAACAAAATTTAATCACCAAGATTCTTCAATGATTTTCAATGGCAGCCTAGTGGGTTTCTTTCCAAGGATTCTTGGCATCAAGAAAGGCAATCTAATATCTCATATTCTATTCATCATCATGGCTATACATCTTAAGCCATGTACTATTAATAGAGTTATTTCGTTTGGAATATCTCAATGGTTTCAAACCCTCCACCTTTGACATAACAATATCCCATCAGAATTTTGTGGATAACACCATCCTGCTTCTCCTAGCTTCTATCATTGAAGCCAAAACTATGAAGCATATTCTACAGCTTTATGAAGAAGCTTCGAGGCAGAAAATCAATTCTGATAAAAACTCATTATACTTCCTTAACACTCCTCTTACAAGACAAAGGAAAATTTCACAAATCTTGGGCTATGAAATCAACTCTCTACCTACTGCATACCTTGGGCTGCCTCTTGGCACCAAGAAATTCCAAATGAGTGTGTGGAATACCATGCTAGATAGGTTTCAAAGAAAGATTTCTCATTGGAAGGGTTATATTCTTTCAAGCACTTGGAAATGCCTTCTTATTAAGAGCACGCTTCAAAACTTGTTGATTTATATCATGTCCTTGTTCTTCATTCCTATAGATGTTATGGGAAAAATAGAAAGAATCTAAAGAAAATATCTCTAGATAGCAACTGAAGATAAGAACAAGATGCACTTGGTAGCTTGGGACAAAGCATGCAACAACAAAAAAGATTAGAGGTGTTGGCATAAAAAAAATTCATACCATGAATGTCTGCTCTCAGTCTCTAAAATGGGGTGGTCGACTAGGTGAAGGAGGAACAACCGTGGACTAATCTCATTAAAGCCAAAT
Organism: Taxus chinensis; assembly: GCA_019776745.2. Lineage (NCBI taxonomy): Eukaryota > Viridiplantae > Streptophyta > Pinopsida > Cupressales > Taxaceae > Taxus > Taxus chinensis. The sequence continues at coordinate 78,408,075 of CM034153.1, read as the reverse complement.
ATATAAATCAAGGAAGCACCATGGACTACTTCAATAATGACAATCACCTGTTGGGATCTATATTCTAGAACAACATTTTCAGGATCAGGAAACACCTTACTACAAGATGCAAATGGACTTTGGGCATAGGTGAAAAATTAAATTTTTGGCAGGAAAACGAGGATGATTTTATCACTCTGTCAAACAACGAACATTGGGAGTAGCTCAAAGACATAGCCTTTCTACAGCATTGGGACATCAGGTTTGTAACTACATTCAAAACACTCAGGGAAAATGGCACTGGAAAAAACCTCGAGGCATTCACATCAAAACAACACAGAGCTCCTTGGGGAACTCTAAACCACCTTAAACCTCATACCCATCAGTCAAACCCAAAATTAAGATGAGTGTAATTGGGTTTCTTCATTTGATGGTAACTACACAGTGAGATCAAGCTATCAGTTGTTTTCCAACGAACCCATCAGCAACTTCCCTTGGGAAAAAATTTGGTTCAAAGAGCTTACCCTGAAAATCAATCAATTCATATGGTTCCTTCTCAATAAAGGGATACTCATCATAGAAAAAATCATCAAAAGAGGATCAACGATGGTCGAATAGATGGTATCATTGTAAGATGGACAATGAAACAATCCAACATTGTTTCCTCCACTATCTAACTACTAATTGTCTATGAAAACTCATCTTCAAAAGATTTGATGTTAAGTGGTCTTTCGTTGAAGATATCACATAGGCTTGGCTATATTGGAATCCTCCATTTAAACATGATTTTCTTTGAAGGCTATGAAAAATCATATTCCCTCACACCATCTAGAGAATCTGGAAATCAAGGAACTCAATCATTTTTAGAGATACTAACAAGAGCATAAAAAGCATCCTCAACAAAAATCATGATGGTTGGGAAGGAAAATGTCTTGAATTTTAGAACCACCAAAAAAATCTGCATATCCCCAGGAGGAGGTCATATTTCTTAAGGCATGGAATATTGATCTTAATCAGTGCACTCCCCCATCCAAAGCATTGACAAGTCTACTGTGCAATGGATTCCCCCCTCTAAAGGCTGGTTTAAGTCTGAATTTTGATGGTGCCTCTAAAGGAAACCCTGTCTAGCTGGAGGAGGTGGTTTGATCAGAAATCACAAGGGTCATCTTATTACAACATATGTTGGTCCCATGGGCAAGTAAACTAATCACTTCTCTTAGGCTCTAGCTGCACTCTGGGGAATCAGACTTGCTAAGAAACTCAGCATGGGAAACATCATCATCAAAAGTGACTCTATGAATATCATCAACATTCTCAATAATTCCTTAACTCCTAGTTAGACCATCAAGGATTTTATTAATGAATCTCACAACTTATGCAATGGCCTAATATTATTTTCAAGCACATGTATAAAGAGTGAAACAAATATGTTGGATTTTCTTGCTAATATGGGAGTTAGTAGCAATGATTACATAGAGTGGAATGATATCAATGAAAATCCTACTGAAGTCCAAAACATCATTTCAAATGAAGCGATCTCACCCATTAGTACACCCCACACAATGGTGCAAACACATGTGAAATCCCAAGGATAGATTTCATTGGCATTTCACGCATGCCCGAATTTACTCTTCCATACCCTTGAAAATTGGTCAAACTAAGTATTTTAGGGGAAAGAAGTAGATTTTATCTCTGCCTCACACACATACTTATAGGTTGCTAAAGGGTTGTTGGTAAGCTTACCACTCACAATTCTGAGTTCCATCTAGAGAAATGTCAGGGGGGTTTTAGAATGGTTGGTGCCCCTTTCTGTGTGGAACCTAAATTCGATCCCTAATGGCAGGAACCAGTTGATCTATGGGAGACCATCAATATAGAGGGCTTCACCAATTTTATCCAACACATAAAAGGGCATGACCTGAGTATATCTCCATATAGTTTGTGGTGAATTGGAAAGACGGTAATGTCTCCTTTAGGAGATAAGAGCTTTCAAATTACTGAGGAATTTATTTCTTTTATTACCGGTCTTAGCATGGAAAGGGAATAAAATTTTTCAGGAACAAAATGGACAAGGAAGCAGAAGAAACAAATGTTCTTGGATGAGGGAGAAATGTTTGACATCAAGGAGGGCATCCTAGGTTCCTCTATCCCACATCCGTATGATGAGGTGACAAGGATGATGGTACACTATGAAACTCTAGAATGGAGGTTCTCCACCATTCCAAAGTACCATCTTATTCTTCTCAACCACTTTAGATGCAAGGTGAAGGTAAACCTCTCATATTACATTTTGAAATCAATGGAAAAGTCAATCCTATAAGTTCAAGGTGATAAGAGGACTATCCCCCTCCACCAAGGTGTCATATATCTCATTATTCAAAACTTGTCTAGTGTTGTTGGCAATGACCCATGCCGTGTTGTGATTATCTCCCCTCCCCAAGAAAACTCATATTTGTTCTAAAAATCCTATGTACATATACCCTGTCTCTGAATCACCCCACTAAACAGGTTATCCATAGCAGTAGCAAAGGTAAAGAAGTGGTGGGATTTGGTTCTAAGGGTGAAGAAATTGTGGTTGATGATAGCCCCCAATCTAGTTACCCTGATATTGCTATTGGCACCAGTTTAGAGAATAAATTTAACATGCAGGCTAGTGTGGTTAAAAACCTTGAAGAAAATTTGGATTTTCTACTCAAATCTATTATCAAAGAGACAACCTTGGATCCCAATGCATGCCTAAAAGATGAAATTTCTACCTTTGGAACCAAGTTTAAGGCTTTGGAGGACATATACAACAACTATTTAGCTATGCAAAGTGATATAATGGACCTTATGCAGGTACACATCTAGAAAATATGTGACTTTAGTGGCATCCTGGACATGGATTGGAAGAATAGAAAGATCACAAGGAATTTCAAATCTTCTAACTGGTACCCCACCATCATCATTGTATTGAAACTCTATCAGGCATTCAGGGTGGTTATCAAAGTTTTTAGCAAGTCTATTAGATAATGTTATCGGTTCCCTATTTTCAGTGTTGTAGTTTTTTGTGTTTTTGTATAGCTATCGTTTTGTTGTCGATATGCTATTACTGGGATCTTTGTAGGTAGTTGGCCCCTGCCTTTACTTTCTACTTCTAATTCTCTTGTGGCTGGGTGTGGAACCCACAGATCAAAAAACCACAATGTTTCTATTTGCTTATTTTGGTTGTTGAGACTTTTGTTGTAAACTTGGGTAAGGTCCCACCAAAACCTTTTACCAATAATAAAAAATAATAATGCATGCCCTTCATATTTTAATTAAATTTCTTAAACATCTAAGCTTTAAAATTTATTCAATGGCCTCATGTTGGATTTAAACTAGTTTCCAAACATCAAAAGGGAATATGGTGCCTACATAAGAAAATTATTTAATTTTAGAAAAAAAGGAGATGAGTCACACAAGTCAAGGGTGAAGAATTTTGTTTCTTTTAAAGCAAAATTTCCTAGGTTAAAAGGAGACCATAGGATTAAAAGATTATAAGCCCTTGATCTTAGGGCATGTCAATGAACCATAAAGTTCCTCTCCTATGATTCTTTTCTTTTCATTGTTTTTTTATTGTTTCGTCATCTCTGTTTTTTTTATAAGTCTATCCAGAGGAAAGAAGATGGGAGGGGAGAAGGAAGCCATGACAGCCCTTAGAGCTCAATAATATTATAATGGAGGAGTTTACAAGCGCTCTCTCTTTTTACTCGGTAATAACTAGCAGGGGGCGGCTACACACAAAAAAATCTTTTTGTGCAGATTTTTCTTTCTTTCTTTCCTCTTTAGTTTATACTTTTTTTGTTCTCTCTGTAGGTGATGGAGGTGCCTTGATCTCAGCAAGGAATTTATTTTGTTTATTTTATATGTATTTCCTATCCTCATGAAAGAAAAACCAGAGATCTAAATATCCATTTGGGTGAATAAATATATATACCCATATGAAAAAAGGTTTATATATACATTACATTATATATATACATATATACATCTATACATCTATCTATATACATATACATCTATATATACATACATACATACATACATACATACATACATACATACATATATATATATGTATATATATGTATACATACATATACATGTATACATGTATACATATATATATATATGTATACATACATATATACATCTATACATCTATCTATATACATATACATATATATATATATATATATATACATACATACATACATACATACATACATACATACATACACACATACATACACATACATACATACATACATACATATATATATATATATATATATATACATACATACATACATATACATGTATACATGTATACATACATATACATGTATACATATATACATGTATACATATATACATGTATATGTATGTATACATACATACATGTATATGTGTGTGTGTGTGTGTGTGTATATATGTATATGTACATGTACATGTACATACATACATACATACATACATACATACATATATATATATCTATCTATGTAAGATATATAGATATATATATGTATGTATATGTATACATACATACATACATACATATGTGTGTGTGTATGTATGTATACACACACGCACATATATGTATGTATACATACATACACACACATATATGTATATATATGTGTATGTATACATATATGTATGTGTATATATATACACACACATACATGTGTGTGTGTGTACATACATACACACACACATATATGTGTCTATATGTGTATGTATACATATATGTATGTGTGTATATATATATGTATGTATACATATATGTGTGTATATGTATATATGTGTATGTATACATATATGTATGTGTGTGTATATATATACACACATACATATATACATATATGCACACACATACATATATACACATATATGTGTGTATATACATATATACATATATATACATCTATATATGTAGATACACATGTATGTATATATATATGTACACATATAGATATATATGTATGTATATATATGTACATATATAGACACACATATATGTACATGTACATGTATGTATACATGCATATATATGTACACATATGTATACATGTATGTACATATATATGCATATATACATACATACATACATATATATGTATACATATGCATATATACATACATATATATATACACACATGCAGATATATAGATATGTGTATATATGTACATACATATATGTATATATGTATGTACACATATATGTGTACACACATGCATATATATACACATATATGTGTGCACACATGCATATATATACACATATATGTGTGCACACATACATATATGTATACATACACATATATATACATATATGTGTGTGTGTGTGTATATGTACACACACATGTATGTGTGTGTATATATATACACATACACATATGTATGTGTGTATATATATACACACATACATATGTGTATGTATACATATATGTATGTGTGTATGTATGTACACACACACACATGTATGTGTGTGTGTGTACATACATACACACATACATATATGTATACATACATATATGTATGTGTGTATATATATACACACATACATATGTGTATGTATACATATATGTATGTGTATATACACATACATATATGTATACATACACATATATATACATATATGTGTGTGTGTGTGTATGTACACACACACATGTATGTATATATATGTGTATGTATACATATATGTATGTGTGTATATATACATACATACATATATATGTATGTATACATACATACATACATACATACATATATATATATATATATATACACATATACATATACATATACATATATACACACACACACACATATATATATATATATATGTATATATATTGTAACTTCCATGGCCATTGCTTTAACACTGCAGGGGTGTACAAGGGGTCGGTTGTGTCGGCCGATGTTGCAGGATAGCGGAGCAAGGTTCAAAGGGGTTCGGTGGGGGTGCAGGTCGCGGCTTGCCCTCCACACAAAAATTTCTTTCCTAGACTGTTAATCTACAACGTTTTCGACCCTTTGTCTATTTTTTTAATATTTAAAAAATATATAAAATCCATTTTTTTTGTTGTTTTACTAGAAACGATTTTTTTTTGAAACACACACACACACACACACATCTTTTTGAACCAGAAGGGTTCAAAGCTCAACACTTTTTTTTTGTTATTCATATATATATATATATATATATATATATATATATATATATATAATAAATTGTGTGTTTATTTAGATATATATTTATACCAAAAGATGAAAATATTAATGAGCATGAGGTTTTAAATGGGTTTTCCTTCATTCTAATTTACAACCTTAACATCAATAACCGGTAAGCCATGTACTAAATGATTTACATAGGGTAAAAATTCATTCTTATTTCAACCATGCCTCTAATTGCATTCCTATAGACCAAAATCAATTCATAGAATGTAAAGTAAATGCAATGGTTTTCAAGAAAAGAGATGGATTCAGTTTATTCTTCCTTTTTCCACTTTAAATATTGAAAGTAAAGTGCATATATGAAAACAATAAAGATTACTTTTAGAAGTCTCCAATAAGAAACATCTATTAAACTTATCAACCATCTTTCAATCCTCTTAAATTAAATCAAGTTTATTTCGCTAGTAGGTTTTCACCTTTGAAAATGCCTTGGTTGGAAAGTGTCGAATAAAGTCGCCGGATTGTAGACATTATTTTACAATCCTAAATATTTACTATCATAGATATTTATAGATTTTAGATATTTCCTATAATAATATCTAACAATCTGACTTTCTACTTTAAATTTTTTTTAGGCTACAATGTTTATCTATTTTTTGGACTATACAATCTTTCAATCAGATTGGCCATTCTTAACTTGGTAATAAGAGAAATCATTTTGTAGTTGTAGTCTTGCATAGATGTACAGTGCATTCTTTATTTTAAAACAAAAAACAAAGTGCAGCTTTACCTGAAGTAGATAGTTGTAACGGAAAACACAACACAAAAAAGATAGAAAAAATTGGACCATGGTGTGCCTGCCATGATTAATGTCATAGGCACTGAGCAACTTCCTTACCCTTCCAATGTTCACCTTATTTGATTCCTTGGACTGCAAATGGTAGGGGAGCTATTCACAGTTAAAATTTTTGTTCGATGTCAATTTTTTCAGTTACAAAAAGACCTTAGGTTAACTATTTTTATTTATAGAATGATTTTTTTTTTACAGATGGGCTTTATATGATGGAAGTGGACCGAGTTTCCAGAATTTTCCAAATCGGCTAATGCTCTCCACATTTTAGGCAAAAAGCCCAAGTCCATGATGGGTTTGTTTCCATCTCTTGTTGGAAAATATAGTTTTGCAGTTAGGAGGTAATATAATATATTCACTCTCATGGCAAGCCAAGTAGCCTCATCTGCCTCTTCCCCGAGTTTCGAACGCGGGACCTGTAAGAAAATGATGAAAGGGGGCTCCAAGTGTAGAGTGAAAAAACTTTGATTATTTCGGCAAACCAAAGGGCATGCTTTTGAAATCTAGGTGATAAAAACTAGGAAGGAGGATCAACACTTGGGGGAGCATTGCAAAGAAGGGTTGAGTCGCAAAGACAAAATCGAAAATTTACATATAGCGTGTCATATGGAGGACGTGTTTTTTAGCTTCTCCAAGCATGCGTTTCCAAAGCTACTTGGCATGAAGGCATGGGTTCGTTCGGCCCGAGGTTCGAACCCAGGACATTGTTGAGGGATATAGCGTATACATGTTCGGCTCTTGGTAATGAAATGTGTTTGTACATTAGAAAAGGGAGTTCTTGCATTTTAAACGTGTCTGTATATATTTAGCTTAGAAGTTTTGTAAAGTGTAGGTCATAATTCTGAGAGCTGAGTAGTAGTAGATTCCACATGCTTGTTTCATACGGTGCAAATGCTTGCATCAATAAAGCCTTTCGCAGGGATTTTTTTTAGTATGCTTAAAAAAAAAATGTTCAGTTTGGGGGAAGCTTTTATATGGGCCATTTTAAACAATAGTAAATACATATCTTAAATTTTTAAATTTTATTTTACTATTTTTTTTAAAAACCATTCAATACCCCTAAGATATGAGAAAATTATGGGCATTTTAAATGATAGTAAATACATATCTTAACTTTTTTAATTCTAATTTTTATTATTTTTACAATAAATTATTTCAATGTCTTTATGGTAAAAATAAACTAGCAATTGCACATGAGTTGCAAACTACATCAAAGAGGATTAAAATGTTAAGTTTGTTGGAGTTGTAATTTGCAGTGAAGTGTGCACAAACTTAAATTGTTTTAAGTTTTTGTGATGGGGAGAAGCAAAAAATGTAGTGCAACTACAACATTTGACAAAAAAATGCCTCCTCTTTTGGCTTGATGGATGTCCATACTCTATTGCAAAGCTCTTGTTTTGCCACAACATGTGAATATGCTAGCAATAGTGAGTTGATCAGGTTAAATATTTGTTTGTTTCATTTGGCAAAATAGTCTCAACGGATCTTGAGGAGTTGATCTGCATTGCTCTCCATGCATGGTATAGATTGTTAAATACTCAAAACTAAACAAAAAAACTTTCTAAAGACTAAGAACAATCGAGCACATGCCACATGATTATAGTGTAATCCTTTTTTTAGATTGTTTCATTTAGCATCACCAATAATCGCCACAATAACATTCTCCCTTTTTAAAATTAAGGAAATGGTTCCCATTTCTCACAACAATTTCTATTGCAATAATCTTGGAGTTAATTTTCATTCAAGTGTAGCAATGAGCACATGCCTGAAGATTCTTAACAACTTTAATAGTTGTGATCTCCTGTATTTAGATGTGATCTATGATTTATGATGTCTTATGGCCTTCAATACAACTACATCCAAGGATCTTCTTAATTCCTCTATCTTTCATCAATCTCTGTATCATTTGAGCCTCACCTCACCTACCCACCTCTACATAGTTGTTTGAGAGAAGAACATAAATTACATCTTTTTTAGGATCCAAATCAAAATGCATTATGGTTGTAAATATGCCTAAACTTATATCCATATGTGATGTACAGGTACCAAGAGCATTTGCAACTACAACTGCAACATTCGAAAAAAAATCTCTATTCTTTTATACTTTGATGGATGTCGACACCATGTTTCAGAGCTCATATTTTGGCACAAGTTGGGAGTACGCTGCCAAATGTAAACTGAGCGGGTTATAGACTTGTTTGTTTCATAAGACTAAGTAGTGACTCTCTCTTGAGGAAACCCATGTCAAAATAAATATATAAAAATTTAGATTTTCTCCGGAGTAATTTGCAACTAATGTGCAATTCCTAGTTATATTTCAACCCACAAACAACTAATCATTTTTCTTTGTTACAACTAGTACAATGAAACATTTTTAGATAAATGAAGGAGAATACTAAGAAGAAATCTCAATTTTCTTAATCGATTATGCAGAACCAATAAGTAAAAGAAACCACTATAGTGCACTCTATTTTCATGACTTTCACTCAAGGAAAAAGTAAGGGAGAGTTATTATTACAAGACAAAATGTATGGTAGCTCCCAAATAAGATATAAGATACTCATATTTTTCCATCTTAATCATATCTTCCATTCCCTTTTTAAAATTTACAAGCTTCTTACCACCTTTACCATGTAGGCCTACACCATACGAGAAGGTTTAAAGCATGAGTTTGTCACAAAATATGGAACAAGATACAAGTCACCAGAATGCTACAAAACAAGGATTTACAAGGCTCTTTCTATGAATTGAAGAGGACACAACACTTGCTACAACACTTGTTTACTCAAGATATAATCACATCCCAAGGTGAGAGTTTTACAAGAAGAGTTCACAACATAATATTGCAATAGCTATGTGAAGAAAATCAAGTGGCAAAACTTTCTCCAAAAATGGATAAGTAACATGACAAATTTTCCAATTATTCTCCATCAATCTTCAAGCAAAAATCTCCATATTCTTCATGTCATAAGATCTTCAAATCATAAGGAGAAAGCCTTGATTTACCACCCAACCTATAGGCATCATTACATGTCTTTCCAATGTTTGGAGGGCATGCTAGTCTCCCCCAAGCCCATGGGAGAGAGGACAAGAATTCCTCCAGTTTGCACAAGAAGGGTAGGGAAAAAAACACAAACAACCACCATAAAACTAAAACCATACACACACACACACAAAATACCCAAAAGAAGCCACATCACAAGGTGAAAAAACTCCATGTTTTCCCACAAATGGAGAAGAGTGGATGACAAATCCAAAAGAACCAAAGGGTGTGATCCAACCATAGGAAGCACACATAAATAAGATCTCCAAAATCCTCCTTATTCCTCCAAAATAAACACCCCTCCTTATTTCTCCTCCCATTGACCAAATTTCCTCCTTGGGAGGATTTTCAAACCTCTTGGGTTTCCTCTCCAAGAATAGGAAAGGGGTTCAAACCATATGAACCAACTTCCCCACCTTAAACCATATGAGGGGATAAAATATAAGAAATCAACATGGCTTTCCCATCAACCCATGGGGTTTAAGAGGGAAATTCCCTCCCTCTTCCCCTGCACAACTCCAAAATTCATTAAAACATATTATGGATGGAAAAAACAATAAAGGAATACCAATCAAGCATACCATGCACTCTATACAAACATAGTTACACACAACAACAAGATTCAACTAAAATCTACATGCAAAAACAAAAAAGAAGGATCAAGGTTCCTACCTCCTAAAGCTTTCCAAAATTCTAAGCTTCTCCATTCCTCTTCCAAGCAAGAGCTCTAAGTCTCCAACTCCCAAAATCAAAATGTAAAAATGGCAAGGTGAAAAACCTTTCCTCTTACATGAGGATGTATATAAAGAAAAACAAGAGAGATATCCTCTCCAATGAGAGGGTGACATGTACCACCCCCTCTCTCTCTTTCCTCCCCAAGATTCCAAAATTTAAAAGAGAATAAAACAACCACACTTTAAGAGCATTTCCCCCAAATTCCTTAAAAGGAATGAGAGGTCAAATGGGAGGGAAAACTCCCATTTGACCAAAAAATTAACTTCTCTACCTATAGGTAGGGTGCAAGGGCTTATTTTCATGCTAATAGAACCCCCAAAACCAAAAGGGGTTTCCAAAAATGCCAAAAATAGCCCAATTTCGGGTTTGGCATTTTGGCATAAGTATGGAGGTTATGGGGCCCACCCAAGGGGTGTTTAAGTGGCCCCAACCTCCTAAACACACAATTAATTAATCAAACACACCTCAAATGCAAATGGGGACCACTAGGTCCCCTAACCTAGGTTAATCAAGACTAATAAAACACAAATAAATAAACTACAAGGTTGGAGTCACCCATGGTGCCCCTATCAACATGCAAACTCAACACAAGGCCTCATACAAAAATCATGGTTATGACTAAACCTAATCGACCGCTTGTGCACACTTGAGTAGCCGCTCTGAAACTCACGTTCTCTTGTGCCCTATCACCTGCACACTCATTGCAAACATTCAACGCATCTATCCAATAAAAAGTATAGATTAACCACTCAATAAACCAATCAACATATAATCCTGCTAACTATGCTAAGACATCGTCAGTAAGTAATTGTAAATGAGAAATATACACAATTTCATATAAATTCACCATTTGTTATCCATCACAGTAACATATAATGACATTCATCCATGTTATAATATGATAACATCAAATAACCAAATAATCCACAATATCAAGGTGTGTGACACAACCATATGTCTATCATATATCCAATAAGATCAACAACATCGTAACATGCTAGTATTCAAAACATCTACTAAAATGGACTATCATACTAGTCAAAAATAAATTGGCGCTACGCACCCAAATCATCATACATGCCCTCAAATGATCAAATATCATAACATAACATCAACAAGGTGCCATAATCCATGTCCAATCACCACATATGAGTATAGAGTCAGTAGATAAACTGGAGCTAGAAAATGTGGGCAGTACAGAAGCCTTGATTTTGAATTAGTTTTTTATTAGGTACTTCTAGGTCCTTTTTATGTGTCTCTATTTCAAATTCGAAAGAAATTTCCTTCTTAAATCAGTTTAAAAAATGCACTTAATATTCAATATAAAGAATTATACTAGCCTCAATGTCGTGATCCCTTTAAAACATAAAGTTATTAAATATATTTACACAAGGTGAAAAGTTTTTTCCCCTTTTAAAATTTTGATTCATATTCTTGCTTTTGTAAGTATATGCTTATGATATCATCTAAATGTTTTTAAAATTAGTCAGTCAAACAAAAAATGTTGGCCACATGACTTCTTTGAACATTATGTATTGAATCCTCTATTATAGAATTTTGCCTTAAAAGTTGTACAAAAATTCAAGAAGTTTGAAGTAGTTGTAGTTGAAATTTCAAGTTGGGTTACATAGAATTTGATATTTAGCAGCAATTTCAAGGTATTTAACTAATTACAAATGTCTCGATTACATATTTTATCCTATGGAATTTAATCTTTATTCGTATTTGTTGTGTTTGGAATGTATGAAGATAGTATTTGTTCTTCTCAAATTTATGATAGTGACTACAAATACCTTTCTTTTACTAGTCAAAAAATCCTAATTATAAAATCATGTGCTTCTTTTTGTTGTGCACAATCTAAATAGGGGTTACGAGAGAGGACCATAATCTATTTAGCACTCTATGAGTTACCTTCAAATGCTCCTTTCATAAACATCAACTTATAAACCTCATTATGCCGAACATTCAATACCATACACATGGAATTACAATGTAATATAAAATGTCATTTTACTTTTACATATACAGATATTATTCTCTGCTCTTTATTTCAAGGATTTATAAACTTTATTAAGCAATTTTTCCAAGGAACACACACACACACACACATGGAATAAATACCTTGAATTAATCTGGTGTGAACACTAACTAGAGCATGGTACCGAAAATGGTGACCACTCTGCGAAACCCTAGTCGGAACCCTAATGGAGACAACAGGGAAGGCATTGGAGGCAGTGGATCTGGTAGACTAATGGAAGTTCCAGGTGAGAATAAGGAAGATATTCTTCTGAATTTGATTTTTGGGATAGCAAAAATCAACAAAAATGTAGGGAATTCAGGCTTTGAAAAGGTTTGTATTGGTAGTTCTAGGGGGAAGCGAGGCATATTTGACCACAAAAAATCACTGGAGTATACAGGTGCTCAATCTGCTACGTATAATTCCCTGACACACGTTGTCCTCCAACCCACTTGCTGACATTGCAGAGCATCTCCAGATTTTTTCTTGTACTCTCGCCGGTAATACTATGTCCCTACAGCTCCATCGACTTGCTAATGGGATGGATTTGAAATGGATTCTCGCCCAAAAATTAGGCTATACGCTTGGCTCTTTTGGTCTTGTTTTATCAAGCAAACTGCTAGTGGACAATTTGCCTCTCTTCTCTTATAGGATAGCTAGGGATTCCTTTATTTTTGTGATTGGTTTTATTTTGGGAGGGGCCAAGAATCATAGCTCTATCTCTTTCAAGGAGTCACTATTTAAAAATACCTCTTCCTCAAAATCACCATCAGTTGCTCCCTACCCCCTCCCCCTACTTACATTGTTGAGCAAGCCTCTGATACCCCGGTCTTGGAAATCAAGGATGAAGAATATTTAAATATGCTGCAAGACATTAAAGCAAAAGCCCTAATTTTTAGATTTAATGGTCTCTGACCGACTTCAAATGAAGTTGTCCAGTGGATTCACAACTCTTGGATAGAAAATTGTAAATATTTCCTCTGTGCCTGGAGTTTCTTCATTGTCTATTTCAATGAACAACATGATTATCAGAGAATCATGGACGATGGCCCTTAGTTTTGGGGTTCAGCAGGACTTTCCACTACCCCATGGTTTCCAAATTTTGATCCAAATACCTTCTCCATCACGCGGGTCCCAATATGGGTGAGGTTGCCAAACCTACCCTTCATTTTACTTCTTCTCTAAAGGATATTGGAAACCTTCGTGGGTGGTTCATCAAGGTCAATGTCAAGAGGTTACAAAGAGGCCTATATACTTTTGTTAGGATTTGTGTTGAAGTCGATCTCAGTAAGGGATTTCCGCACAGGATGACCCTTAAAATGGGTGACACTAGCTATTCACAGATTTTAGACTATGAAAATACTGCTTTCAAATGTCGAAATTACAAAACACTAGGTCATCTCCATGCTACCTGCCCCCAAAAGAAAACCCAGGCTCCTCGCAGAAGAGGAGTGATTCCCGAGCATTGGAGCACTCCAGATGTAGAAGAAGAAGACTTTTCAAAGGAAGAAGACAATGTTGACTTGGAAGATCAAAGATTTCCAATTGTAGCTCCTTCAGTTGCAGCTATTACTCCCTCAGCTGCACCTACAACCCCTTCTATTGTAATTGTTGTCCATTCAGTTATAGGCATTACTGATTCAACTCCCTCTACAAAGGATAGGCAGTCACTGGTTATCACTCCCTCTTTAGAAGGACCGTCTCTAGCACCAAAGCAACCCCATGAATCTGATCACTCTGATTCGGACAAGGAAAGCGACCTCCCCCTTTTGGGAACATCAAACTTAGACTTAGCAAAATATAACCCTCTAATTTCAGAGATGATTACGTAAGAAAATTGGCAATTAGTGCGTTTAAAGAAAGGGAAGAAGGGAAGACATTGGTTTCCCTGTTTTCTCTCTTCCCCTTAACTTCCTACTACTCTCTTTCTCAGTCTTGTAGCCCCCTTGGGTTGCAGGTCCCCTTCTTCTTTTTTCCTCCTTTCTGCTACTACTAGGTGCAGTTGTTCTGCATATGCTTCTTTTCCCCCTGGTTTGCTGCAACGTGTTCTTAATTCTAGATAGTTGCTTCTCCTTTCTTCCTTTATGGTGCTTCTTTTCCTCTCTATGTTTTGTTGGGGCCTACTTGGTCCTTTGTTCCCTTTGCTTTCGAGCATCTTCTCTTATTTTCTTAATTTTTTTATCAGGCCTTTGGGGCTCTTTGTAAAAGGATGTGGGTCCTCTCAACACCCTCAACATTTACCAATTTTCCAAAAAAAATATATTACTAAAAATGGATTGAAACCAAATAAAATTAAAGTAATAGATTGTAAATCACAAATATATTAATTGTCTAAATCAAAGGGATTTGACACATCAATTGGTCTGATCTATTGTTGAAGTTGTTCACAAAGAGCCGACCACATATCAAATCTTGTTGAATGCAATGACCCGACACCATAAGAAATGAAAACAAGTTTGAATCCCAATAATTTTGACAGAATAGATAGTCCTCAGTACATTGGCACTAAATCAAAGGAGGCAGATTATTCATGCTGCCCCCTAATACCTACAAATTGGATGGTTCCAACCAACAAAAAAGAGGGATGTGATGCAACATTAAATATCTCTAACCATAAATAAGACAAAATTCAAATGAACATATAAAAATTTACAAACACAATCTGGTGTGTGTAATTCAATCCCGAATAGCAGACCTGACAGAGACACAAGATAATACATTCAATCCAAAGAAATGGACCTTACCAAATGACAAAAGTTGTAGTAAATACCTATCAAAAGATGCTCTCCCCATCATCTCCAAACACTGGATAGATTTTAAGCTCCTCTCACAGTTCTTGTTGGCCAAACATCTTTTCATTTCCTTCAAGTGTACGTTTCCTTTTACTTTTTTCCATTCTCCATCTCCTCCTCCAGCTTTTCATTCCATACATGTGAAGGTTTCCTGAAAAAGAGTTCCATGTCATGACACATCCATGGTATCATAAAACAGGCTCTAACAAGTCCTCATCATATGCATAGGCGATGATGCACATTATAAACTATACATCTGGTTTTATAAAGTCATCAGCATGATTTAGTTCTCTAAACACTTAGAAAGAGCACTTTTTAGAAACTGGAAATATAACCTGGTCCCTTCTTTCTCACTGCAGATGTGACACGGTGCACCTTGTTATGCAAGTCTATATTTACAGATTGCTTCACTTAGCATCTCTGTAAGAACATTGTCTTTGTTTGAAACAATGGAACCTGTTCACATCTCTCACAACAATTGTCTTGCAACAATCTTCGATACGAAATTGATTGCAGCATGGCAGTCTATATGCACTTGGAATGTTTTTGAAGAGACTAATAGTTGTTCAAGGGTGTGCCCTTAACAATCCAATCGCAATTTCCAGCTTTTAGAGCTGGCAGAGGAATGAATTTTTTATTCTCCTCCTCCACATCATTCAGTACATGTCTTGAATCTATTAATATCTCCCAAGACAATTTCTTCAACTTTGCATTGATCTGTTTCTATGGGTTTGATCTGTCTCCTACACAAAAAGTACGGACCATTTATCACCTTCAATCCAACTGCAGCCAGGTATCTTTTTAATTCCTGTCTTTCATCGATCTCCTTACCATCTGAACCTCACCCCACCTGCCAACTTCTGCATAGATGTTTGACAGAAGAACATAAGTCGCAGCATATTTGGGATCCAGCTCAAAAATAAGAGTTGATGTAAATACCCCAAACCCTATATTTGTACGTGCTCTACAGGTCCCAGAAAACACGTCCACACATCCATCATAGGTTTAATTGGCATTTTGATGATAAACTTTAGGCTTTCTTCAAGATAGGAAGCGCGGCCAAGAATATCAACCATGCACACATAATGATCAATTGTAGGAGTAATGCAATAAGAGTCAGTCATAACATTGAAGTATTTACAGCCCTCGCTCACTAAACCTGCATGGCTGCATGCTAATAAAATACAAGCGAAGCTTACGTGGTCAGGGTATGTTCTAAAATGCTTCATTGCCTCAAAAAGTTTGAGAGCATCCTTGCAAAAGCCATTTTGTGCATATCCTGCAATAATTGTTGTTCATGAGACCACGTTTTTTTGAGACATTTTGTCAAACAATTCACGTTCCTTGTGTATGCTTCCACATTTTGCATACATATCTACAAGGGTATTTGCAACTGCATCATCTGACAAAAATCCTCTTTCCATTATGCTTCGATGGATACCCATACCCTATTGTAAAGCTCCCATTTCAGCACAGGCGGGGAGGATGCTGGCAAAGGTTGTGGAAACTGGCTTTAAGCCTGCCAATTGCATTTTCTGGATGGTTTCTAAGGCCTTCTCAACAAACCCATTTTGTGCATATCCTGCAGCCATTGCAGTCCATGAGACTACATCTCTGAGAAGCATTTTGTCAAACAGTTCACATGCCTGGTGTATGTTTCCACATTTTGCATGCATATCTACCGCGGCATTTGCAACTACAATATCTGACAAAAATCCCGTCTATTATGGTTCGATGGATGTTCATACCCTGTTCTAAAGCTCCCATTTTGGCATAGACTGGGACGATGCTGGCAAAGGTTGCAGAGTTTGGCTCTATCCCTGCCAATTGCATTATTTAAACATTTCCAAAGCCTTTTCAACAACCCCATTTTGTGCATATCCTGCAATCATAGCATTCCAGGAGACAACATTTTTTTGAGGCATGTCTTCGAAAAGCCTTAAAGCCTCGTCAAGAACACAATTTTGTGCATATCCTGTAATCATTGCAGTCCATGAGACCACACTTTTTTCAGGCATTCTGACAAACAGTTCACTTGCCTTGGGTATGCTTCTACGTTTTGCATGCATATCTAGCAGGGAATTTCCAACCACAACATTTGATAAAAATCCCCTTTCCACTATCTGCTGATGAATGTCCATACCCTGTTCTAAAGCTCCCATTTTGGCACAGGCCGGGAAGATGCTCGCAAAAGTTGTGGCGTTGGGCTTGATACCAGACAATTGCATTTGCTTAAAAGGTTCCAAGGCCTTTTCAACAAACCCATTTTACACATATCCTGCAATCATTGCAGTCCAGGAGACACATTTTTTTTAGATATTGTGTCAAACACTTCACATGCCTTGTCTATGTTTCCACATTTTGCATACATATCCACCAGGGCATTTGTAATCACATAATCTGTGAAAAAAACCCTTTCCATTATGCTTTGATGTATGTTCATACCATATTCCAAAGCTCTTATTTCAGCACAGGCTGGGAGTATGCTGGCAAAGGCGAACTGATCCGGTTGGACACCTGTTTGTTGCATTCGGTGAACAGTTTCAATGCATCAAGAGGTTACCCATGTCTTCTGTAAGCTGCAATGATCACATTCCACGAGAAGCTGTCTCGTTCAGACATTTGATCAAACAACTGGCGAGCAGCAACTAAACCTCCACACTTGTCATACATGTGTATAAGGGTGTTTTGTAAAAGTTTGTTTGCAGCAAAATTAAATTCCCTAACATTGATGTGGGAGTGGATTTGCTTACCCTCTGAAAGGGTTTTCTTGGCAATGCAGGTCTGCAATAGTTGAAGATATGTAGAAGAACGTACAGGGGGGTTGTGTACGGTAAGCATAATGTGGAGCGCTTCCTTCAATTGACCCTCTCTGCATAATGCTGTGATATTGAGATTGAGATTGGTAGTGGATGTCATTGGCACTGGTATTTTATAATTATCACTGAAGCGTTGGAATTTGCATTATCATTCAATCTACTTATACCACAATCAAACTGAAACAGAGTCGCCTTCTTTGTCCCCAAAAATTGTTTTATGCACATTTATTGATTTCTGTGAACGACAATGATACAATTAAGAGAATTGGGCGTTCTTTTTTCAATTCAAATTAAATGAATATATGGTGAGAAATGGCTTACAGAGGTACAGGTACCAAGCCACATCATTATCTGCCAAAATCGGCAGCATTCCACGCAGGATCATGATCAATTTCCATCCAAGATTTACTTAGCTACCTTCACAACCTTACACATCAGACTGAAAAAATCTTTAAAAAGTTCCATTACCCAATTGTCACGAGATGCTGCTTTCTATCAGAAGTGCAAGAGTTAAGAGTCTGGGATTCCCCCAAACAAGAAACAAGCTATTGGGAACTAGTTAATTACAATTATACTTTGAATGCTACGATCAAAACATAAAATTAATAGGAGGCGGTCCATGTAGCCTATTGTAATTGTTTGAGGTTCTCGATCTTATCAGTAATTACAATTGGGTCAATTTGATTTGTTTTAAGTGTAGAAATGAATTTGTTCAATAGTTAGAGTAGATTATTATCGGTATACAATTGTTTGCGTTGATTTTGACAAATTCAATTGATTATTATTTTAAATGACTGAGAGAGGGATGGAGAAAGAGGATAAGGAGAGTTTTTTTCTGGTTGAAATTAGTGGAAAATACATGACGGAGTGACGAGAGTAGAGTATGAAAGGAACGATAACCAGATCGTACCAAGCCAAGAACATAGATGTTAATCAAACACCACGATTTATAAGATGAAATCAATTCGCTAGAATAACTTTACATAAAATCTTTGCAAATAAATGAGAAGAAATATCATATATTATTATGGAACTCAATGCAATACATTGAGAATGGGCCTTGCTTAAATAGGCAAGGAATAACAATCTAAGAACCAGTCAAGGTCGTAGATCAAGCCATAAATCAAGGAAATAACTAGTCATCAAAGAACTAGTCAAGACCATAGTTTTAAGAGAGAACTAAACATCAAGGATTTAGTCAATACCATAGATCAAGGAAAGAACTATACCTAACAACTAGATAATATCTCCTAATATCTAAATAAGATAAAAGAAATATCCACACACATAAGTGGGTGAGGATAAATACAATAAAGGTAAATAAAGTACCTAGGTGAACATGAGTTAAGGTAAATACCTACTCTAACACCCCCCCTCAAGTGAAGCTAGGGGCCAAAATAGAAGTGGCATGTCCACAGTATCAGTCCCGGCAACTAGGCCTGATGAGGTACTCATGTATAATAACTGGGAAAAAGCGACACCGCAAGGTACCCAAAACCAGTAACAACAAAGTAAAGAGAGTAAAAACCCGCTCCAAGGCATCCCAAGAAGCTCGGCTAAAAAAACTCATACAATGCTGAAGAAGTTTGGTGTGCATTGTGGTCTGAATCCACTGCTCGATCACAAAACTCAAAAACAATTGACACTGGGCTCCACCAGAATAGCTCCATACAAGGATACTATCAACAGAGTGATGTCGAAAGTGCAAAAAAAAACACCAAACATAATTCGATCAACTGCTGCAAATAGGTGTGCCACAATCCAAGAACAATAACCAAAGCAACAAGGCAAGGACACAAACTCTAGAGTGTCATGATCCAAGAAAAGCCAAGGTAACAAGGCAAGGACATGAAACCCGAAGAAGCAAGATCAACACCACACCCTCCCATACTACTAAATGGGTGGAGTTACGCTACAAATCTATATGAGTTTGTCAAAATCAACTACTCGAACACTAACAAACTAACACTGAAATGCACTAGAATATATCCCCCACAAGATATATTGTCAACATGTCAAAAGTGTTGAAAATACAGATACAAAATATCTCAACAAATAAGAGAGATACACTACACCTGCGAAAGAAAAATGCTCAAAACAAGAATCATCACAATGCATAAGGTATAGAAAGTGGAGTAAGAGGACAAATAGTGGAGGAGCCACGCCTATAGAGTCCTCTCAATGAATGCCTATGTCACCGCCATGAGGGATCAGATATCCACCCCAAATTAACACAGATGGATGAAGAAGATTCTTGTATATGACTTGGTGTAAAATGCACAATGGGAGCATGCAAAAGAAACATCATAACGTGTGTCAAGTTGATAACGTCTGACAGCTGAAATCTCAAGTTTCTCAAGCCTGAGTGAAGGTGTAGAACTCATGTGTTGCTCAAGATCCTCAAAAAGAGTCAAGTGAACAAAGAAAGGAGATCTATTAATGTGTGATCCCAATGAAGTATATATATATATATATATACTCAAAAACCAATGTCATGACAAGAATTCCACTTAACATGTGGAATAGAGGAAACAATACTCTGTGCATGTCTGTCAATGACTTCTGCTAGTGAGACCCATAGAACAGAGCATGTGAGAACTGAATGTAGTGGTATGCTTCTTAAAAAATTCATGCAGCTAAGTAGAAGTAGGATACACAACATGTGGTACTGTGATAGGCACAAATGTGGAAGAGCATGCAGTAACAAGCCTCATAGTTGTATGAAGCATCAAAAGAAGGCTTAGGCTCAAAGATTGAGCATATCAATGTCAATGGGTACAAGAGCAACAACTACAAGTGGACTAGGAGAATGGATATGGTTGTCCACAATATGATGGTGATGTTGTAGGCTAGTAAGGTTTGTTCTGCAGGGAGTGTATTATTGTATCATTATCGTCAATGAATGATCGTAGAAGAGAATTTTGATTTTTGAGCGATCTATTTTCTTCCACAAAATTTTACAATATCCTCTTGAAGTTCACATATTTCAGAGAAAAACATATTATTCTCAGAATCCATGATAGATACAAAATGAAACTCCCAAAAATTTAGGACGTTGGGCTTATCCGAAATTACATCCATAATTGATTATAACACTCCTCCATATTTGGCACTTTATAATTATAGTTCAAGTCTTAAAATAAATAACTCTCCAATGGAAAGAGCATAAAAATACAAGCGCTTTTACAAAAAATGACACTCAAAATTGAGTTATCGATCAAAAGTTACAAGTTTTTTTAATATTTGGCTATGTTATTTTTTTTAGTTGTCCGCTAAAAACAAAATAAATTGTTGTTGCCTTCACCACACAAATAAAAATAAAGGGGGCTGAAGTTAAGCATCTACTAGTAGGATTCACAAGCTTTAAGCCCTCATATGACTATACCATATGACCAAGGGCTAAGGATTTTAATGGGTGTTTCTGGACTGTGTAGACAGTGACCTTTATTGCTGAAAATAACAACCTGCGGCTTCGCCCAAAATATCTAAAAACGTGCACAACATCTGTGGACCCCTGCCAAAAAAGGAAAGAATCCAAAAACCTTCCTACACGTAAACCGAGAACACATACGGCAACGTACCAAAAAATTAATCTACTGTAGATCTCGAAAAATCCAAACAAACCCACTAAAATTTAATCTCGCGATTTCTTTTCTGTGTGGGCACAAATCCCGAGGCAAACCTAGTGTATGCTTCTCTGTAACCACAAAAAACCACAAAATGAAATGTCTACCCCCAGAAATGACCTGAGTTTACAGTCAATCTTAGGGTTTTCACACCTTTCAGATCCAATGGAAGCCTCTGTTTTTCATAAAAAATGCACATGCAGCAACAAAATACAACCAAATCCCAAATGTATGAATACACAAAGATAATGTAATTTGTAAAATAAAACTTACAGACAGATGTCAACAGCAATCTCCTAGCTCTGATACCATGAAATGAATGACTAACTAGATTTTACGCAAGCCAAGAACACAGATGCTAATCAAACACCATGATCAATAAGATGAAAGCAATTCGCCAGAATAAATTTACATAAAACCTTTGCAAACAAAAGAGAAGACAATATCATATATTATTATGGAACTCAATGCAATACATTAAGAATGGGCCTTGCTTAAATTGGCAAGGAATAACAATCTAAGAACCAGTCAAGGTCCTAGATCAAGCCATGAATCAAGGAAATAACTAGTCATCAAATAACTAGTTAAGACCATAGATTCAGGAGAGAACTAGACATCAAGGATCTAGTCAATACCATAGATCAAGGAAAGAAATATACCTAACAACTAGATAATATCTCCTAATATCTAAATAAGATAAAAGAAATATCCACACACATAAGTGGGTGAGGATAAATACAATAAAGGTAAATAAATTACCTAGGTGAACATGAGCTAAGGTAAATACATACTCTAACAAAGTATACCAGAGTTGACCCCAAGGAATGATTAATTTTCCCATAAAATATTAACAAGATCACGAGTCTGGAAAAAAAAGAACATATATTTACATCTGGTGAGGTTTATTTGGCATCAATCTTCTCCCAACAAATGAAGGAGCATTAATACTTTTATACAATGAATACATAAGCCCATTCACTCCTGACTTTGTGACTTACTAAAAAGTTATTTTTTGCACCCCATCAATGTACTTCCACATGAGATTTAGGGAATGTTACTTTTTTCGCTTACAAACTTCGGAAACATTTCCAATGGCACACATGTGAGGTCCATCTATGACCTTATGTATGAGAATGTTTTGGTGTGGTGAAGGTTATACAAGAAACCAGTTGTACCATTGTGCCAATATGTCCATGGTGGATGCTTAGAATTAGTGAGAAATGATAAGGATCTTAGAACTGAGATCCATCATGTTCATGACATGGTAGAAGAAAGTGTCATTGACATGATGAAAATTTCAAACGTTGGCATGCCAAGGTCAAATATGTGGGTAAAATAGATTACCCACTCTGGTAAATTTTAGTTGAGAATTTTTGATTTGGTTTTGTCATATATGAGGTAACATGACCATATAGAACTTATATTGTTTTTGGTAATATAGATCCTATTTGTGTTCATATTGAACACTAAGATAAAGATCATTACCTTGTAATTGAGTCTATAAGCAATTCCATCCTAAGGCTGATATGTTGTTTGTTACTTCGGAATACATGTCGAAGGGAATGTATTGAAACATGCCATTCATGAAAGTATCTTTTAGTATAATTTCACTAGGCTACCCTATCAAGAACGATGTGATGATGATCATTTATTTCTTACTCGATTTCAAACATGGGTAACCTGTATCCTCCCTAGGTAATCTAGTCCCATGAGTGTTATCATAATGTATTGATAACTCAAGTAAAACATTGTGGGATAATGGGTGAATCATGTGGAAAAATATCTTGCAAGATATCTCTTCCTAACTACTTGGCAGCATATTACACTACAACCAATATTACTAAAGTGTAAATCAACCTTTACTAGGGACCACCAATATATTGTAGTTTGAATGTGTCCAAGGTCCCAATGTGTATGTTTTTCATACGTTAGTCTCTGTCACGGATGAAACTATTGATCCAAAGGAAACTATCAGACCACACTCGACCCCCTGAGGTCATGCTAGAGAAACTAATGTTAAATGTGTGGATAGCTAACTATAGGAGTGATAACATTAGTTGGACTAAGATCTGTGTAGTGATAATTTCCTCATAGCTGAATTGGTACTAGGGAGATATTTAGAGGCTATGAACGGGTAGCATAAATTCCCTATGGTTTGCTAAATTTCCTAACTTAAGCATCTAAGTGTTGATCTAGTCATGAAGTGTCTAGAATTGGATACCAAGATGCCCAAACTAACAATCTAATGAGTAAGGTTACCATGAAAGGATGATGTCTCAGGTTAAATGGGTATCTACAAAGACTAAAATAGTACAATTGACAAAAAAAACCTAAGTTTTCTTCTATTCTACAGATAATTAAAATATTTCTGAACACCTAATAACTAAACAAGTGAATAATAACTCGGGCATTGGAAATATCTTGTTGAGTGTGGTGATAAATAACACATGGAACTTAAAATGAGAGTCCTAACTAGTCTCTAATGTCATCACTGATCTCAAGATATTTACTACAAAGGTGATCCAATATTAACCAGATGAACTCATGTCCTTCATAAGTAGGACATAGTTTGATAAGAGACTAAGAAATGGACCTAGTGAGCTATTATTAATGGATTTAATCCCTCTTGGAAATCAAGGTTGCTAATTACTTGCATGTTGTAAGTTTATTGATTTCTAATATTTTTTAAAATCTTACCTTGAAGACTGGACTGAATCTTCATACCACTCAAGTATTTTTAGAATGAAATGCCATCACATACTGATCTTACATGCACTATCAAAGTTGACCTTTCTGAGAAAGACTGGAAGATTCCTATCACATGCCTAAAATAATAAAATTTGCAAAAGCCAATCAAAATTGGGCTATTGTCAAGAAATGTTCTTATGAAGCTCAAACTTATGAGCTAAGGCAACACTGCTACCAGGTTATTCAAAGAAACTTACCTTGTTAATGATCGTTCATAAAATACGTTTATGAGATCACAACTATCATCATTATTTCTTTCTGAAACTATTCATAACTAACCTAAGAAGATCATGACATCAAAATCTAGTCCCACATTTGAGTATATGGGATCATAGTCCTCACACTGAGCTATCAGAAGGTTCCACCTCAATTTTCCTTAAAAACACGTATGTATGCCTATTCACAATGCTCATTGGTTTTACCATTTTTTAGATACGTGATGTATCTTGCAAAATCTTCTTCACTTTGATCCACGTAAAACTATTTCATGAAGCATAATGACAACATTCATCTAACTATTTCATTTCTTTGTAAGGGTATCCAGGGAATATCTATTTAAAGTCTCCAAACAATCTCATCTATTCATCCACTGTTTACTTGTTTGTTTCATCTATTGTTCTGCTTCCTCAAGTGTAGCTCTTCTTTCCTTACGACCATACATTGATACCTCATGAGTACTAACCTAAAACTCACCAGTAGCATGGTACCATATATCAGTAGCTACCATGATTATACCTATTCTTCAACAGTGATTTATTTAGGATAAAAATGCATACCTCCTTAAGGGATTTTGCATGCTTTGGGACTTTGAAATAGGGCTAGTTATGACGTGACTCAACCATGACTCCTCATGAACTGACCATTGTTTCACATCATGCAATACTCATTAACACCATAAAACACACCCATTAGACACCAATGGGGTTATGACCACATTATAACTCATATAGGACTTCACTTGGGAATACTCAAAACATGACTTAGCTACACTAGACCATGCCTACCAGGACAACATAGTTACACATCACCAGATATCTCTGATCACTACCAAGTCAACTCTTCATGATTACACATGTGTCATAGCTAACACCTTATTTTGAAACACATATGACCACATGAAACCCTTTTATATCAATGAAATTAACATTAATGACAAAAGGCTAACACATTTAGATGGCCAACAAAGTGAAATAATTAAGTATTTCTTCATGTAGAGAGAAGATCAATATCTTGAGATTTGTCCTTGGTCACTTGCATTTTTCAAACGCTCATGGAGAGGCCAAGGAGCAGAATGTTAAGGTTTGTACCTTCCCCATTTATTGCATGACTTGTGTTTTTGTCCTACCACTAAAAAACTTTGATCATGGGGGTCTTTTAAACTATTTTAAATTCCAGGGCTTATATTCATCTCAAATTCGCAAACTTATCATTTCATCAATGAAAAGTTTGGCAATGTTCCTTTGTGAAGACAAATGACTTAGGTTATCGATCACAGTCAATACATCTTTCTCTTTCTCTAGGTTGATTTGTTCATCTTTGCCAAATTGACGTAAAATTCATCCAGAGAATATATCTTATGATAGATGCAAGGAAAAAAAAGAAACTAAGGTCCTCCCAATCATCCCAGACTTTATCTGTTGAACATCAAATTGATAATGTCCCCTCACTAGAAGAATAGGAAGAAGAAACCACAATTATAACACGAAACCATAATGGACCTTACGGTCCTTCCTCATCCTATCCTATATCACACTCCTTCCAATCTAACAACTAATATTTCTAGTTTGAACATCCTATGTGTATCATTTCAAATTACAACACGGTCAAATTGAATGATCTTGAATTTAACCTGAGTGGAAGCCTATATCAGTAATTCAATTGAGCTGTATACATTGCGTCATACTCTCATAAGATCTCATGGGAAATATCGACAGGCTTGAGATAACCCTCCAGGGAAGGCTGGTTCCTGCTTATCCCTAAACTACCTGCACATCATTTAGAGTAGTCACTCCATCAATGTAGGAAACACTCAACCAAGTCTAAGATCCTATCCTCAATCCATTTACAAGGGACTCAAGGTTCAGAGAGTCATGTGCATAGAAAGATTAAAGTCACTACACTAAAAATGGTGATATGTACTCAAGAAACAAGGAGGTTAGTCTAGAAACTAAAGCACACTACATCAGCTAGCTAAAATGGACGTTGAGGTGCATTCTCTACTGGAGAGTTATCCTACTAGATGTATGTCACAGGCCAAATATGAGATTGCACATAGAGCACCAATTTTTACCCATGTAGAGACATAGCTCCCAACAGAGTGTCTTGACATACTCATAACATCAGAATATGTACAGTATACCCTACAATGGAGATGAGGCAACCCTAGAGACAATGACACACATATGCAAAGGATGGACAAAATACATCACAAAACATGTGAGTTTACCCTCTCATATGAGTATGTAAAGGAAAACATTAGGATGGGACACACCAAGTAATAACTACATTTCAATTATGAAACACTTGGAAATAAGGTCTTAAGCTTCAATCATTCAACCCTTTAGCAAGAACTCAAAGTTCAGAGAGGGGACATGAGAAAGAAATGACCAACTGCTTTACAAATGAGCCCCATTGATCACAATTTATAGAATGAGAAAGAGAGAAAAGAGTTTAGTCCTAGAAATTTCCTAAAGCAACCACTTGAAAGATGCACACTAAATGAGTGCACATTAATGGTATCTTTCTCGCAAAAGGCTCTCCATAGCCATCCCGTGACTATGTGGTATGTGAAGAGACATAATTGCGCACATATGCTCATTGTAATAGCATTACAAAACCTTATTTCCAGCAACACTAGGACTAACTACATGAGGATCGGTTATCTATGAAATTCACATTAAAGGTATTCATAAATCCCTTGTATTTCTTCAGGAAGGGTTGACTGTCAAGGTTGATCTAGCCTCACCCAAATATTCCAACGAGACCAATTTTGTTATCTAATATTCATTGAGAAATGTTCAAGTTACTTGAGTCTAGGGTTTGAGTGACTGCAGCTCTTTAGGTGTTTGCAAGGTTTGCCTTGATCTTCACTGGACGGTGCATTTACATTCATTTGCATGGAAAGTGAAAAGTTAGGGGAATTTACTTAAACCTTTCTATGCAATGTTTTTCATATCTTTACATAATGATTTTTGATAATACCCACATTTTTGTGGGCCCATCATGATTTGGTTTGATTGCTTCATTGGAATATTGGGAAGGGGTCCCATTATATGTTTGCATTGATGAACTTTCATGATCATATCAGCTCAGCTCGGTCGAGTCTGGCATACCCAAATACTCCTTTCAGCACTCGATACAACTTATCACTCTCCTTGGTGAGTCATCGTACCATCTCTCAGGAGAAGTTGTTAGTCTAATATGTTATCCAAAATGGTCCATGATTATTGTTGAAACTCCCCATGTCATGCATCAGGAATTGGCCTGTAAGACAACCCTTTCATCATTTATCTGTTGTGCTACTCACATTTCTCATTTTTAGCGATCCAATCATTTAGCCGAGTCACTCAATGTTTAACTCTTGCTCAATCTTATGTTACCATACACACCTGTAGAGTATCTTCAATCTTTATAGAAATGACCTATTTATTCATATTTAATTTCCTGATTCCTCATATGATTGCATGAGCTCTACCAATATGAACTCATCTAACCATCACTGCTTTGAGTCTTCATTTCCACTCGAGTGCCTTCTTGCTTGTGTGGCTTGACCTCGTATAGGGATTCAAAATTGAGTACATTTGTCACTTTACATCACATGAGACCCTCAAATAACAAATCTCTATCTTCAACATTCAACATGGCTTATACCGCCTGCATTGGGCTCACCGAGATACTCAGACCATGAGCTCGTCATTCATTCCTTCAACTCACCCCTGTGACCCTTTAAAATAACTCGACCTCCAGTGCTCGAAGAAAAGAAGAGCAATACAAGAAGTTCTTGAACCACCTGGAATCAGTTATGTGCAGATGGTTGGAAAGTTCCTACGAACTCACTGAAGCTCCATCCAATAGGGATAAGCTCGGTCTTGTGAAAACAATTGATCATAGAGATTTATTTATCATAACATGCACTAATCTAATCTTTACTGCGAAAGGAACTTAGGGCTCTCCTAAACGAATCATGCATCATCAACTTTCTTGGAATCTAAGGGGTTTGAACACTAATGCCAATAAACAAGGATTATGTTCACATCTCACCTAATGTAAATGAATAAGCTCGACATCCTTTTGATTACAAGAGTTGCTCAAATCATCTCAAAGAGCATCTTGGGTGAGCTTACCCAGAATCAAACCTTGGTTTCAATACAATGATCACCCAGACTCGGTGCCATATCCTCTGAATGTGCTTTTGGGGGTCTTTGTTACTGTTTGGACAGAGCTCACCGATTACTTGGGATAGGGACTCAAATGTTAGCTCCATTCTATGCACCAATTTAGCTATATTGTTCCCTAAGGAAAAGGATAATGGGTCTTGATGGAAATGTCCTATGCATACTATGCCCCTAACTTTGTAATGGAGAGTATTTAAACAACTATGGTTAACACATATATGTTCAGCTTTCGCAGCTGGTTTAATGAGTTAGGTTATAACTTAGTTCATTGGGGGAGATTTTAATACTCCTTTGTGTACAGGATAGATACATAGCTCGGTGCAGTGGCTGTGAGCTTGACCCAAATTGGAATTTGAATTTTCCTTCAATGTATAAGAATTATCTCGATGGAGACCACGAAACACTTTCAATTCTCTCAAATGGCCTTTTCTAGTTATATGCAAGTAGACCCTCCTTATTGCTTCTTGATCAACAAAACCTGAAATCAGTGAAGACCAAGGAAAGGTTTCTCTTGTGAGTTCCATCCTTCAAAGACCTTGGTATTGGGGTAGGTGCAGGAAGTTGATGGTACAAATATAGGGTCATCCATGGACGTCATATTGCAAAAAACAACGAAATCCCAACTTGTAGGGATTATTAGTAATACACGCACTCAAAATTAGAAATAAATAAATAAATATGAATCGTAGCATTCGAAATATAGTTTCTAAAATACTAATTTTTTAAAAGAACGGACAAGTTTAGCTATATTAAACACTTAAAATTATTTAACTTGGTTTTTTTAAAAAAAACTTATAAGATTGTAGTCTGTTTCCCCGCATTTTGGATGACCAAATCTTGTTATTTTTTTTTTCCTTTGGTGAAACGTTAGATGTAGTTGTCTATCTTGGGATGGACTTTATTTTATATTTTTTTTAGCAATATATATTTTTTAATGATTTTTTCCATGAAAGTGGTCTGAAAATATTTAGAAAACGGAGCGCTTTCTGTTTGCCCGCCATAACTATATCAAAAATATCGAAATCATTTTTTTTTAACGTGTATAGAATTTGTCTACACTTGGGATGGTATAAGTTTTATCATATTTTGATAAGAGAAACAAAAGTTACAGTCTTAAACGTAGACATGAACATTCACGGGAAAAAATGTCTTAAAGACCTATTGTTAGTAAAAATCTATAAAATGATATTTATCTTATTCTATTCACTTTAAAATCAATATTTTTACGAAGTTAACAGTCTTCCTTACGCGATGGCACCAATTTTGTGAAATGTTTTCAGTTTTTTAGCATGGTTCAAGTCTTTGGAAGAGTAGATTTGAGGTTTTTTGACCTTTTACACTTCATAATGATCTTCCATAGCTTTGGTTGGGGAATTTTTTTTTTCTGAGGCTTAGGTTCGGTAGATAGATTTGCGATCACGGTTTATAAAGCGCGCTTGCGGTTCATAAATCATATTTACACACATCCCAATGTTTGAATTACCATGTGATTTTTACTCTCTGACCTTACCATACGAATTACTGTGAAATTCTATCTTTTTATACACGTTTTTCTTATCACCAGAAGCAAAACATCATGGGAGACAAGAAACGAAGTCAAAAAAGGAAGTCATTAAGTAAAAAAACACCAAACGAATTAGAGGCCAACAAAATTCAAAATGCTGAGCGAATGCGGAAACTTCGTGAATTAAGAAGAGGTTCATCTTCAACCCCAACTATTGTAAGCAATGAAGAACCAGGTAATGTTTCTACTGTCAATGTTGAAGTTGAATTAAATACTCATGATGAAAATATTTTTACTGTTAATGTTGAAGAAGAATTAAATACTCATGATATAGCAAGTGTTAAAATTGAAGGAGACAATGAAAATGTGAATAAGGAAATTCATGTTGAAACTATAGACATGCAAAATTTGACAAAAACACCTCATAGGATTTTATATAAGAAACCTAATTTTTTTTATTGAAATTGATGAAAACATTTTGAAACCAATGTCTGACAAACTTTTTGAATGACAAATCAGAAGAAAAGCCACTGAAATTTGGGATAATCATTTTGAAATTTTAAATGATTCCCAAAAATGTCCGTTGTTGGTTAGTTTGATAAAATTGATTAAAATGAGACCTATATTAAACACTTTAGGATTGACAACATCTAATATACGTGGTCAAACCTCTACAATTGTTGAAAACCTTCATGATGCATATCACACTGTTGGTGTCAAGAGACGCACTAGGGATAGTAATATTATGCGTCGTGTACTTGCTACTAGTGTTGTAAGTGAATCAATAAAAAAATAATGTTTGATTACACAAACAAGTCGAATGTTGTAAGTCTAATCGAAAAAGTTTAATGAAAGCAATTGAAAGATGTAATATCCTTCAATCACTCAATAACGCCGATTTTTGGGCATTTTTTACTAGAGCACCGCGTAAGGACAAAAATAATTCTGATGCTATAAGAGAAGTTGTTATTAAATTTTGGCATGATAACACTAGAGTTTCACCTAATACAAGAGATGTTATAAAACGGAGAGTTGGTTCTACTAATCGTGAACCACATCCAAAGCATTTCTTAGATATGACTCAAACTCAATTTTTTCGTAAGTTTGAACAAGAGAATCTGGAAATTAAAATTAGTCAACATTTTTTTGAAATGTTGAAACCATTCTATGTGAAAATCAACCACGCTCGCACCACTTGTTGTTGTAGGCAACATGTTGAATTCGCGATGCATTATGCTAATATTTTATGTATTCGTTCTAATTTTCATTCTGAAACTATGTTATCAGAATGTAGTGTTCAAGTTCCACCAATATCTTCCAGGGATTTCATTCCTACTATATTTTGTGAAAAAGAAGTTGGACAATTTTTTTATAGTCAGGATTGTTTAGATGGAAGTTGTAGTACATGCGGTGGATTACCTAAATTGGAAAGTTGCATCCATGAGCAAATTGAAGGTACAATAGGACATAATTTAGTTGAGTTTGATAAATATAAATTAGTTGCATACCAGTTGAAAGATGGAAAAGAGTCTAAACGGTGTGAGCTAGTTACAGAACAAATGCTTGTTTTCCAATTTTTGAGAAAATTTAAGGATGAAATTGTTTATGAGTATGCTAGGCATACACATAGAGCTCGATGGTTGGATGAACAGTTCAAGCTATGCAAAGACACATTTCCTATTGGTACTATTGTTTCAGTGGTCGATTTTGCAGAGAATTACACATTGCAACCACAAATGGAGGTTCAATCGCAATATTACAACTCAGTACAAGTTACCATTTTTGTGCATATAGCATTTCTACATTCTCCTGATAGTACAGAGAATGATCGAATTTTTTTAAGAGAGTACCACTTTTATATCAGTGATGATCGTACTCATTCTACTGAATTTGTGCAAGGGTGTTTCCAGTTATTTTATGGAAACTTGTCTGATAGGGACATCCACTTCAAACAACATTATATATGGTCAAATAATTACACGTCTCAGTTTAAGAATGCACGAATGTTTTATTGGATGAGCAGAATGCATGTCAAGATGGGTGTGCAACATATTTGGAGTTTCACTGAGGCTGGACATGGAAAAGGAGAGCATGACGGTGCAGGGGCATGTGTGAAAAGAGCTTTTGCAAGAGAAGAGTTGAAGTACAAAGATGGTGCTAAATTAAAAGATGCAAAGAGCATAGTGGAATGGTGTATTGACAACATGGCTCGAGGTTCTCAAGAAAATTCCACAGTTCGCAGATATTTTTGGTTGATAGAGGAACAACAAATTGCTAACTACGAGGATTGTATGACACTCACTGGGTCCAGTGATATGCACTCATTTTGTAGCTCAGACGCTACTTCGTGGGCCGTATGGACAAGAAAGTTGACATATTTTTGTGCATCTTGTATCGAATTTGTCACTGTTGAGTGTGATTCACAAGAATGGGTGGATGGATGGATTTGTAGGCCTCTAACTCCGCTTCCTAGTTATCAACCTCCACAAGCATTACGACTTGTTTCTGCAGATGAAGTTGCAACATCCAAGGACTTTGACGAAATTTTGATTTTGGTGCGACAAGGTATTTATGGTTATTTATTTAATTTTTGTATTGAGTTATGTCCATTGAAATTTTAATATGTAATTTAAATTTGAGTTGTTCAACCTTTGTTTTTTTTGTAGGACATGTGTTTGCAGTAATTGCGACAGAAGACAATGAAGAAGGAACAGACTATTTCTTATGTCGTTGCATCGAGGAAAGAAAGAAGTTGACTTCTCCTATTATAGATGGTGAAGATATTGAGTATCCTACAGGGTCAGTGGTAGTTACTAGAACTTGGCTTCGATGATATCCATTAAAAACTCCTCTGTTTGGGTGTTTGAAGACTTTGAGACACACAGAAAATACTCTTATATTCGCATCTAGTTCTAGCGACAAATATTCAGCTGTATAGATATCGAGGAAGGCCTAATAACAAGATTCTTTGGAAGGTTCGAGAGTCAGATCATGAAGTAATCTTGTCTGCTATTCAGAGTAGATCCGATCTTGATGGTTCATTGGAATGAATTTACAATGCTCATGTCTAGTATATATAATTTCTTTGATATATATATAAATTTGTTAGTTTAAAGATTTAGATTTAAGTTTGAATATATTTTATTTTAAATTTGTGTATTTTGTATATATAGATAGTATATGGTTTTGATTTGAAACTTAAATTTCTTTGACTAACACTTTTATGTTTAGGTTAGTGGTGCCAGAAAAGCTTCCACCTTCATGTGGTTGACACTGTTAGTAGAGAATTTTAAATTCTCGAAGCTAAGAGAAGCTTTCATTGTTTGAAAAAGTTGTAAATTTTGAAAAAGTTGTAAATTTTGACAATGTTGTAAAATTTTGAAATGTTGTAACTTTTGAAAATGTTGTAAATTTTGAAAAAGTTGTAAATTTTGACACAGATGTGCACAATTTGAAAGTTGTAAATTTTGAAAAAAATTTTGAAAAAGTTGTAAATTTTGAAAAGGTTGTAAATTTTGAAAATGACTCCTCCCCAAGTGTTTACAAGACCATACCTACATGTGTGCACCGATCTGGGAAGGAAAAATCTGAGAGAGGATATTGTAGAGGGTCCCTACACTGAGGTGTCAGATCAGACGAGACGTCTCTAGGTGCCATGGAGTCCAAGTAGTCACCCGTCGAAGTTGAATGATATTTTGGTCTCAGGGCTCTTAAGGGACTACGCCTGAACGAAGTAGCCTGGAAGCAACAACCTTGTCACGCACCGAAACACCACCTCCTCTAGCATTCACCTGGCCACCCAGACGTGTCGGCGCAGTCAGTTCGGTGCCACGACCCACCGTTTGCAAAATATAGCATTTGACAACCTTACACTGGCTCAAACTGCACTATTTCACGCGTTTGTAAACAATAGGGCAGCGAGAGCACCGATATGAGAAGGAAAAAACTGAGAGAGGCTATTATAGAGGGTCCCTATGCCGAGGTGTTAGATCAGACGAGGCATCTCTAGGTGCCACGGAGTCTGAGTAGTCACCTGTCGAAGTTGAACGATATTTTGGTCTTAGGGCTCTTAAGGGACTACGCCCGAACGAAGTAGCCCAAAAGCAACGACCTTGTCGTGCACCAAAACACCACCTCCTCTAGCATTCACCTAGCCACCTTGACATGTCGGTGCAGTCGGTTTGGTGCCACGACCCACCATTTGCAAAATATAGCATTTGACAACCTTACACTGGCTCTAACTGCACTATTTCATGCGTTTTGCAAACAATAGGGCAGTGAGAGCACCGATATGAGAAGGAAAAAACCGAGAGAGGCTATTGTAGAGGGTCCCTACGCTGAGGTGTCAGATCAGACGAGGCATCTCTAGGTGCCACGGAGTCTGAGTAGTCACTCGTCGAAGTTGAATGATATTTTGGTCTCAGGGCTCTTAAGGGACTATGCCCAAACGAAGTAGCCCGGAAGCAATGACCTTGTCACGCACTGAAACACCACCTCCTCTAGTGTTCACCTGGCCACCTGGACATGTCGGCGCAGTCGGTTTGGTGCCACGACCCACCGTTTGCAAAATATAGCATTTGACAACCTTTTACTGGCTCCAACTGCACTATTTCACGTGTTTGTAAACAATAGGGCATCGAGAGCACCCATATGAGAAGGAAAAAACTGAGAGATAATATTGTAGAGGGTCCCTACACCAAGGTGTAAAATTAGACGAGGCATCTCTATGTTCCACGGAGTCTGAGTAGTCACCCGTTGAAGTTGAACGATATTTTGGTCTCAAGGCTCTTAAGGGACTACGCCCGAATGAAGTAGCCCAGAAGCAACGACCTTGTCACGCACCAAAACACCACCTCCTCTAGCATTCACCTGGCCACTTGAACATGTCGGCATAGTTGGTTCGGTGCCACGACCCACCGTTTGTAAAATATAGCATTTGACAACCTTACACTGGCTCCAACTGCACTATTTCACACGTTTGCAAACAATAGGGCAGCAAGAGCACCGATATGAGAAGGAAAAAACTGAGAGAGGCTATTGTAGAGGGTCCCTATGCACAAGTTTTTTGATTAGACGAGGCATCTCTAGGTGCCAAGGAGTCCGAGTAGTCACCCATTTCAAAGTTGAATGATATTTTGGTCTCAGGGC
The DNA here is from genome assembly GCA_019776745.2 of Taxus chinensis. Classification (NCBI taxonomy): domain Eukaryota; kingdom Viridiplantae; phylum Streptophyta; class Pinopsida; order Cupressales; family Taxaceae; genus Taxus; species Taxus chinensis. The sequence goes on along the minus strand of CM034153.1, from coordinate 78,372,216 downwards.
TCTTAAGGGACTATGCCCGAATGAAGTAGCCTCAGAAGCAACGAATTTTCACGCACTGAAAAACCACCTCCTCTAGCATTCACCTAGCCACCTAGACGTGTTGGCACAGTGTGGTTCGGTGCCATGACCCACCGTTTGCAAAATATAGCATTTGACAACCTTACACTGGCTCAAACTGCACTATTTCGCGCGTTTACAAACAATAAGGCAGCGAGAGCACCGATATGAGAAGGAAAAAATTGAGAGATGCTATTGTAGAGGCTCCCTATGCTAAGATGTTGGATCATACAAGGCTTCTCTATGTGCCACGGAGTTCAAGTAGTCACCTATCAAAGTTGAACGATATTTTGGTCTCAGGGCTCTTAAGGGACTACGCCCGAACGAAGTAGCCCGGAAGCAATGACCTTGTCGCGCACCAAAACACCACCTCCTCTAGTGTTCACTTAGCCACCTGGATGTGTTGGCGTAATCGGTTTGGTGCCACGACCCACCGTTTGTAAAATATAGCATTTGACAACCTTACACTGGCTCTAACTGCACTATTTCACGTGTTTGCAAACAATAGGGCAGCGAGAGCACCGATATGAGAAGGAAAAAAAATTGAGAGATAATATTGTAGAGGGTCCTTACACTGAAGGTGTTGGATCAGAAAAGGTATCTCTAGGTGCCACGGAGTCCGAGTAGTCACCCGTCGAAGTTGAACGATATTTTGGTCTCAGGGCTCTTAAGGGACTTCGCCCGAACGTAGTAGCCCGGAAGCAATGACCTTGTCGCACACCGAAACACCACCTCCTATAGCGTTCACCTGGCCATCTGGATGTGTCGGTGTAGTCAGTTCGGTGCCACGACCCACCGTTTATAAAATATAGCGTTTGACAACCTTACACTGGCTCAAACTGCACTATTTCACGCGTTTGCAAACAATAGGGCAGCGAGAGCACCGATATGAGAAGGAAAAAACTAAGAGAGGCTATTGTAGAGGGTCCCTACGCTGAGGTGTCAGATCAAATGAGGCATCTCTAAGTGCCACGGAGTTTGAGTAGTCACCCGTCGAAGTTGAACGATATTTTGGTCTCAGGGCTCTTAAGGGACTACGCCCGAACGAAGTAGCCCGGAAGCAACAACCTTGTCGCGCACCAAAACACCACCTCCTCTAGCATTCACCTAGCCACCCAGACGTGTCGGCGCAGTCGGTTCGGTGCCACGACCCACCGTTTGCAAAATATAGCATTTGACAACCTTACACTGGCTCAAACTGCACTATTTCACGTGTTTGCAAACAATAGGGCAACGAGAGCACCAATATGAGAAGGAAAAAACTGAGAGAGACTATTGTAGAGGGTCCCTATGCTGAGGTGTCAGATTAGACGAGGCATCTCTAGGTGCCACAGAGTCTGAGTAGTCACCTGTCGAAGTTGAACGATATTTTGGTCTCAGGGCTCTTAAGGGACTACGCCTGAACAAAGTAGCCCGGAAGCAACGACCTTGTCATGCACCAAAATACCACCTCCTCTAGTGTTCACCTAGCCACCCGGATGTGTCGGTGTAGTCGGTTCAGTGCCACGACCCACTCGTTTGCAAAATATAGCGTTTGACAACCTTACACTGGCTCATAACTGCACTATTTCACGCGTTTGCAAACAATAGGGCAGCGAGAGCACCGATATGAGAAGGAAAAAACTAAGAGAGGCTATTGTAGAGGGTCCCTACGCCAAGGTGTTCAAATCAGACGAGGCATCTCTAGGTGCCACGGAGTCCGAGTAGTCACCTGTCGAAGTTGAACGATATTTTGGTCTCAGGGCTCTTAAGGGACTACGCCCGAACGAAGTAGCCCGGAAGCAACGACCTTGTCGCGCACTGAAACACCACCTCCTCTAGCATTCACCTGGCCACCTAGACATGTCGGCATAGTTGGTTCGGTGCCACGACCCACCGTTTGCAAAAATATAGCAACCTTGACAAACTCACTTACACTGGCTCAAACTTGAGAAGGAAAAACTATTTCGTGTGTTTGCAAACAATAGGGCAGCGAGAGCACCGATATGAGAATGAAAAAAATGAGAGCGACTAATTGTTGGCATAGGGTCAGTGCCTAGTTCGGAAGAAAAACCTATGAGTGCACCGAAACACCACCTTTTCAAACATGATTACCGTTTGTAATATAAACAACCTTACACTGGCTCAAACTGTACTAGAGAGAGCACCGATCTCTATTGTAGAGGGTCCCTACACCGAGGTGTTAGATCCAGGCATCTAGGTACCACGGAGTCCCCCGTCGAAGTTGAACGATATTTTGGTCTCATGGCTCTTAAGGGACTACGCCTGAACGAAATAGCCTAGAAGCAATGACCTTGTCGCGCACCAAAAATGACTACCTCTCTAGCATTCACTTGGCCACCTCCATCTAGTATTCACAAATTGCACTATTTTACACTTTGGACGAGAGCACTGAAATGACTGTTTACAGTGTGGGCGCAGTCATTCGGTGCACACGACCCACCATTTGTAAAATATAGCGAGTAGCACCGAAATGAGAAACCTTACACATGTAGAGGGTCCTACTGCACTATTTCGCGCATTTGTAAACAATAGGGCAGCGAGAGCTGGTAGTAGTCGATATGTCGAAGGAAAAAATGAGAGAGGCTCTTAAGGGACTATGAAGTAGGGCATCGAGGTGAACTGAAATGAGACCTTGTCGGGTCAAGATTCCTCTAGCATATGCCACTCAGACATGCGAGTTAGTTATATCAGACGAGGCATCTCTAGGTGCGAGTACCTCACGGAGTCTGATATTTAGTAGTCTGCAGGGCTCTTAGGCAGAGACTAGCACCCGAAATAAGAAGGAAAGCCTGGAGAGAGGATTTTGTATGAGGGTCCGATGTTGAAGTAGTCACCCGGATGTTCCGGTTGACAGCATATTTGGTCTTAGGGCTCTTAAGGGACTATACACCCGAAAGAAGTAACTCTTAGATTTTGCACGTGTTTGCAAACAATAGGGCACCAAGACACTGTCGAAGGACAAAACCGAGAGTGCCACGACCCATTGAGTTGTCAAAATATGAGTTGTCCCTTAGTAACTAGCTCAAACTTCACTATTTTGCACATTTACAGGGCAAATACCTGAGAGCACCCAGACATGTCGGTGCACCAAAACTAAGGTGTAAGAGAGGCATATCTAGTGTGCCACGAGTCACCGTTTGAAAAATATAGCATTTGACAACCTTAGACTGGCTGCAAACTGCACTATTTCGCGTAGCAAACAATCTTGTCATTTACAAACAAAACACTACCTCTGAGTAGGCATTCAGTGAGAGTTCCACCGATATGAGAAGGAAACGCCCAACGAAGTAGCCCGGAAGCAACGAGGCACCGAAACACCACCTCTTCTAGTACCTACCACCTAGACATGGGTCCCTACACCGAGGTGTTTGAATCAGAACGATATGTATGGTCTCAGTCTTTGCAAACAATGGGGCAGCCACCGAATGAGAAAGAAAAAACCAACGAGAGGCTATTTTGGTTCACCTGGCATCCCAGATGTGCCATGCAGTCTGGTGCCACGGAGTCACGAGTAGTCACCTGTCAAAGTTGAACGATATTTTGGTCTCAGGGCTCTTAAGGGACTACGCCTGAACAAAGTAGCCCGAAAGCTATTCCTAGAGGGTCCCTATGTCGAGGTTTTCACAGATGAAAACACCACCTCTTCTAGTGTTCACCTAAGTTGACCTATTTTGGATGGAAAAAACCAAGTGACTACGCTCGGTTTAGAGCAATCTCTAGCCACGACCCACCGTCGAGGTTGCAAAATTTTGGTCTCAGGGCTAGCATTTAACAACCTTACACTGGCTCGAACATGCACTATTTCTGGCACGTTTTGGTGCAACCCACAAAAATATAGCGGGCAACCTTACACTAGCTCCAATTGCACTATTTCACGCGAACAATATGAGAGCACTGAGAGAAAAAAAACTAAGAGAGGCTATTGTAGAGGGTCCCTACATTGAGGTGTTGGATCAGATGAGGCATCTCTAGGTGCCACGGAGTCTGAGTAGTCACCCGTCGAAGTTGAACGATATTTTGGTCTCAGGGCTCTTAAGGGACTACGCCCGAACGAAGTAGCCCGGAAGCAACGACCTTGTCGCGCACAAAAACACCACCTCCTCTAGCATTCACCTGGCCACCCAGATGTTTCGACATAGTTGGTTTGGTGCCACGACCCACCGTTTGTAAAATATAGCGTTTGACAACCTTACACTGGCTCCAACTGCACTATTTCACGCGTTTGCAAACAATAGGGCAGCGAGAGCACCGATATGAGAAGGAAAAAACTGAGAGAGGCTATTGTAGAGGGTCCCTACGCCAAGGTGTCGGATTAGACGAGGCATCTCTAGGTGCCACGGAGTCTGAGTAGTCACCCATCGAAGTTGAACGATATTTTGGTCTTAGGGCTCTTAAGGGACTACGCCCGAACGAAGTAGCCCGGAAGCAACGACCTTGTCGCGCACTGAAAAACCACCTCCTCTAGTGTTCACCTAGCCACCCAGATGTTTTGGTGCAGTCAGTTTGGTGCCATGACCCACCATTTGCAAAATATAGCATTTGACAACCTTACACTGGCTCAAACTGCACTATTTCACGCATTTGCAAACAATAGGGCAGCGAGAGCACCGAAATGAGAAGGAAAAAACCAAGAGAGGCTATTGTAGAGGGTCCCTACACCAAGGTGTTGGATTAGATGAGGTGTCTCTAGGTGCCACGGAGTCTGAGTAGTCACCCGTCGAAGTTGAACGATATTTTGGTCTCAGGGCTCTTAAGGGACTACGCCCGAATGAAGTAGCCGGAAGCAACGACCTTGTCGCGCACCAAAACACCACCTCCTCTAGCATTCACCTAGCCACCCAGATGTGTCGGTGCAGTCAGTTTGGTGCCATGACCCACCGTTTGCAAAATATAGCGTTTGACAACCTTACACTGGCTCAAACTGCACTATTTCACGCGTTTGCAAACAATAGGGCAGCGAGAGCACCGAAATGAGAAGGAAAAAACTGAGAGAGGCTATTGTAGAGGGTCCTTACGCCGAGGTGTTGGATCAGATGAGGCATCTCTAGGTGCCACGGAGTCTGAGTAGTCACCCGTCGAAGTTGAACGATATTTTGGTCTCAGGGCTCTTAAGGGACTACGCCCGAACGAAGTAGCCCGGAAGCAATGACCTTGTCGCACACCAAAACACCACCTCCTCTAGCATTCACCTGGCCACCCAGATGTTTCGGCACAGTCGGTTTGGTGCCACGACCCACCGTTTGCAAAATATAGCGTTTGACAACCTTACACTGGCTCCAACTGCACTATTTCACGCGTTTGCAAACAATAGGGCAGCAAGAGCACCGATATGAGAAGGAAAAAACTGAGAGAGGCTATTGTAGAGGGTCCCTATGCCAAGGTGTTGGATTAGACGAGGCATCTCTAGGTGCCACGGAGTCTGAGTAGTCACCCGTCGAAGTTGAACGATATTTTGGTCTCAGGGCTCTTAAGGGACTACGCCCGAACGAAGTAGCCCGGAAGCAACGACCTTGTCGCGCACCAAAACACCACCTCCTCTAGTGTTCACCTAGCCACCTAGATGTGTCAGCATAGTCGGTTTGGTGCCACGACCCACCGTTTGCAAAATATAGCGTTTGACAACCTTACACTGGCTCAAACTGCACTATTTCACGCGTTTGCAAACAATAGGGCAGCGAGAGCACCGAAATGAGAAGGAAAAAACAAAGAGAGGATTTTGTAGAGGGTCCCTACACCAAGGTGTCAGATCAGATGAGGCATCTCTAGGTGCCATGGAGTCCGAGTAGTCACCCGTCGAAGTTGAACGATATTTTGGTCTCAGGGCTCTTAAGGGACTACGCCCGAACGAAGTAGCCTGGAAGCAACGACCTTGTCGCGCACCAAAACACCACCTCCTCTAGCATTCACCTGGCCACCTAGATGTGTCGGCGTAGTCGGTTTGGTGCCACGACCCACCGTTTGCAAAATATAGCGTTTGACAACCTTACACTGGCTCAAACTGCACTATTTCACGCGTTTGCAAACAATAGGGCAGCGAGAGCACCGATATGAGAAGGAAAAAACTGAGAGAGAATATTGTAGAGGGTCCCTACACTGAGGTGTTGGATCAAATGAGGCATCTCTAGGTGCCACGGAGTCTGAGTAGTCACCTATCGAAGTTGAACGATATTTTGGTCTCAGGGCTCTTAAGGGACTACGCCCGAACGAAGTAGCCCGGAAGCAACGACCTTGTCGCGCACCGAAACACCACCTCCTCTAGCATTCACCTGGCCACCCAGATGTGTTGATGCACAGTCAGTTTGGTGCCACGACCCACCGTTTGCAAAATATAGCATTTGACAACCTTACACTGGCTCCAACTGCACTATTTCATGCGTTTGCAAACAATAGGGCAGCGAGAGCACCGATATGAGAAGGAAAAAACTGAGAGAGGCTATTGTAGAGGGTCCCTACTGCTGAGGTGTTGGATCAGATGAGGCATCTCTAGGTGCCACGGAGTCTGAGTAGTCACCCGTCGAAGTTGAACGATATTTTGGTCTCAGGGCTCTTAAGGGACTACGCCCGAACGAAGTAGCCCAGAAGCAACGACCTTGTCGTGCACCAAAACACCACCTCCTCTAGTGTTCACCTGGCCACCCGGATGTGCCGACATAGTCGGTTCGGTGCCATGACGTCCTGAGGCATGACTTCTCACTCCTCGCCTCCGTTCATTTCCTAGGACTCAAAACATTCAATGTCACTTGTTTACCTTCCATCTCTCTTGTTCTCTTTGGACTTTCCTCTGTCCTCTTAGGTGCTTCATCACTGTCCTTGCTTTTCTCTCTTGAGCTATGTTGTTGTGGTGATCTCTCTCCATCCTCTGCTGCCCCAGCTATGTGCTTACATGCTCATTATTTTTGCATTGTAATAGGATTCTTCATCACAGATCACTACACAGAATTAGGAGTATAAGTAAATCATCAAACAATTAAGGGAACACATGTGTGAGGACCTTTTATTCATAAGTGCCATCATTGATTGCATGAGATTAATCATCTCTGCCTCAAATTGAAGCAATGTCTCCCATCTGAAACTTCAACCCCCCAGTCCATCAAGCAAGATCAAGCATTCATACTGCAAAGAAGGACATGTGACCATTGGGTGAGCATGATCCTTGAAAAAGGGAATGATCTATTTCCTGAGATTATCTCTTTGTTTAGATTGTTCTTGGTCATATATTTGAAAATCAATAGGAATAGAGTTGAGATCAAGAAAGAGAAATTCCATTGGGAAAATAATCTCCCATTTGCGAGTGAGATGAATAATTTTGATTCTCATTCCTTGGTGAGCTCAGGTGTGTTTTCATCTGACTCAGAGAACTTGTATGACATTTTGTCCCATACCATCACCTAGAGGTTTGATGCTCTAAAAGAAGCCATTTCTGATTTTGAATCCCATGAGGAGAATGTATCAAAATTTTTGGAAGATCTTGGCACAAGAATGCATGAGCTTGGTACTCCTCTCAGGGAGAATAATTCCACATGAAGAATCTTCAGGATTCAAATTTTAAGAATTGGTTCAGGAAAATATTTGTGACCCTTTCCTTCAATAGTCAATACTTTAGAAGCCCTTGTAGAGATCATAGGTTATATCTCTAGAATCCTATGAAGAGTTAAATGAAAAATATTTTAGTCAATGTGGAAATATCAATGCCATTCCTGAGAATTGACTCAACACATTGGAGCATGTGAACATCTTGGAAGATGAGAAAGTTTCATTTGTAGTTTCCAGATTCAACAAGATGGTCTATGGAAAAGCCTCATCATTCAAGATCTTCCGCGGAGGAAGACATGAGTTGATTCTTCATTAGAGGAGGATTCTTCATGTGATGGGTGGAACCTAAGAATACTAATAAGGGCTTACTGTCAAATTTTTACCCTTTTCAACTTGGGACATCAGAATGCACCACCACATGAAATCTCTCCCTTTCGTCACTTAAGGCTTGTAACATTCTCACTAGGTATTCATTCCTCAGCACCCCAACTTGATTATGTTGCCCCCTCTCATGAATACTTAACCCCTTCACACATTATCACCCCTTTAAGTCCCTTTGTCACTTAAGGCTTGTAACCCTACCCTGTCATGCCATGTAACCCGGGTTAATCCAGAATGGTCAAGGATGAGTTAGAAGGTGAGTTAGCTAGGTTAATGTTAAGAGGTGAGTATAAACATACACTTAGCCATTTTTTTAATCCCTTTTTAATATTTCCTTTTCCTTCATTGCTGCTAGTATTTAGTTATGCTACTAAATTTTCAAGAAACCCTATTGCAAAAATCACATTTTTGCTCATATCTCCTTCATTTTTGCTCCATTTCCCCTGCAATTTTGCCCGTAACTTCTACTCATGAACTCCTTGAAGATGATCTAAAAATATTTTCCATTGGTACCCTAATTTTTTATAGCATCCCATTTAAAATTTCAGAGAAAAAACTTGCCTTTTTAGATCCTTGCAATTCTGGAGATCGAAAACACTTGAAATTTGAAGCAGGAAACCATATGAAAATACCTAATCTAATGAAAAAATTTCATCTCAATCCAAATACAAGAAGACATGATTAAATATTTATTATTAAATTGGCATATGAGCCTTACTAAAAATAATAAGTTTTGATAACAAAGAAAAAAAATTGAAACCTCTGTGTAATCTTCAATTCTAGAAATATGAAAATTGTAAAACTTGAAAATCGGGAAAATTGTAAAATCTTCAATGTTGCACCATAAGTAACGTTAAATATTCATATATAGTTCAAGATGAACTCTACCTCACTTATTTCTATCAATGTTCACATTAGTTGATATGCAACAGATTGAGTGTTAGCTTTAAAAAAAAAGTAATTGTACGTAAATTTTGCCCTTTTGTAGTTCACCTAGCATGGTTTTGCTTAATGGAATAGGTTTTCTTAACAATTGTACCATGTAGTGCTCTGGGACATGGTTTTTTAATTTTAAATCAAACATACATATCTAGAACTAATTTAAATGGTTATGAAAACATACATAGAAGGATATCATACATGCAATGAAATCAAATCAAACATATAGTTCAGATTTATCGTTATGAAAACCAACACACATGGATATATAAGAATCAAACAAAGTGTGCTCCAGACGCACGTCTCTGAAAATATATGTAAGTTCATAATGTATGTGTACATCTCAAACTAAGTGTGTCATAATGTATATAGGACCACATGCGGTCGCAAAAGGCTATATATATACAATGGACTATATGAAGAAACATGTTCACTAGGACCAGATGGCCCATATATATATCTATGTACATCCAGGTGGACTATGAATCTACTCATGAAACATCTTCCCTCTCTTCGCCCTGCTAGAAGTAGCACGTCCACGACCTGGGGATGTAGTGGAGGGAGATGCCACTACGGATTTCATCCGTGTGGTCCTAGGTGTCTCTAAGCATGCCTGCAACCTAACCTGCACATTCATAAACAACAAGTTTTTAACACCCAAAATTTTAAAATACATTCAAAATTTAGAAACTTGTACAATTTAGTTAAAATGCATGTGAAATCTTACCGCAATGTCATGATCCCTATCAATTTGTTGTTGATGCATCACAGGGACAACAATAGACTCACGAGGGGTAAGCTACATACAAATAATTAATTTTCAAATTAAATATTTCACATACATACAAAATTTGATATTGTAGATTTAAGTAATATGAAATAATGAACCTCCAAAATTTAATAAATTTGAAAAATTGTACCTCAGTTAGTGGATCTGCAGATGCTATGGCAGTATCTACAGTAGCCTCCACAGTCTGCATATATGGAGGAGTCTCTCTAGCAGTCATAAGCTATACAAAAAACATGTACAAATCAATATTAAAATCTACATGACTGTGCACCACATAACAGAGGTCCAAAGCATGTACAATCCACGTGAACTTCCAGTAATTAGAAACAAAGTGTAAAGAGATTTACTAACCTGCGTAAAACTCATGTGAGGCATGCCAGTAGCCTCAGTTCCCAGAGCAGATGATGACCCGCCAGGCTCCTGTGTATAAAAGACAAACATATTAATATGTACAACATACACGTGAAACATTATAATAATAATCTAGTGCAATCAAATGAAATTAAAAATGTAAGTTTGTACAACTTGAAACTTACGTTTGAAACACGCCCAGCTACAGTAGCTAGCATGTCGACGCCGGATGTTTCCTTCACCGGCTCTTGCTATTTAAAATAAAATAAAAAATTAGTTTTTTACATGTATGTACATGACGTACAATCAAATACATATATATTAAAATCTCAAACATGTGAATTAAACTATTGTATATATATATATATATATATATATATATATTTATTTGAAATTTACCTGTGAAAGACCAATATCAGTGGCACCAGTTCCAAAAACATTCCCCATCATCTCATCTATAGAAAAGAAATCCTGTGAACTAGCAAATGATGTCTCACCCGCAGTGCATACGGCACCACATGATCCACAGTGGTGTGGTGCGCTAGAACTGGCACCTCCACCAACATCACCAGATGCAATCTGGTCACTATGCTAGGTCAGAGTGTCAGTGAGCTCCCTCAATGCATGCAGTGTATCAATCTCCACAACCTCCTTCACTGTAGGAGGGATAACTGAAGGCAGTGGGGGTTTTGGGGCATGGGGGATCCTAGGTTGACCTATGCGTGCACCAGGTCTACTCTGTGCAGAGCCACCTCCTCGACCAAAAAAGTCAGAAAAGTCAAAATAATTCGGGACCTCATTGAGCACGAACTCGCAATATAATTTCTTCAAAAAATAAAGAGGAACCTCATTGTTGTTGCATGGTGGATAATCAAAAACCATCCACCATCAGTCCCAAAAATTGTTTTTGATTCGGTCATCGTGGCACCAATGGATTGGGAACCGTTTGCAAGTAACTGTGGGGGGGCATTGGTTCTAGGGTCGGTAAATAATGCACAAATGAGGTCTTTTCCAATTTTTTTGTCTTTTACGGCCGCATGGGATAGTTTATCTGCATACCACCACCTACAGTCACCTCTAAAGGTATTCCATCTATGTATTTGGTTGGTTGCGGACTCGACTTCACCAATCAATGTTTGCAATGTATTGGCTAAAGTCATGCGGGATGGATTTGTGGCATGATTTTGTCTTATAGTCTGAATTAGGTTCTCAATGACAATTTTATTTTCTCGGATTCTTCCAATGATATTATCTTGTGTTCCTGCTGGCTCAGTGGGGACAGAAGGAGCCACAGGAGGTGGATCTATGTTTGGAGGAGGGTTTTGAGGAATGTTCAGAGGGTTTTGAGGAATGTTTGGTGGGTTTTGAGGAATGTTTTGATGGTTTGCATGATTTCGAGCTTGCCGACCAACTGATAAAACAAGAAAATTGTATACATAAACAAACATTTCAAAAAACCCATGAAAATGCAAAAAAAAACCTAAAATGCAAAAAAAATGATTAAAATCGGGGGCTTACCTCCTCGTCTTGGCGGCATGGTTGAATCTATCATGATCCAGAAGTCCGATGAGCAATTTTGAGGTGGTATTCAAAGCTCGAGTGAAAAATGTCTAGGAGAAATCGCGGTTTGAAATGAAAAATGGGGAAAATAAGGAGTCGTGGGACTGCTAATTTTTGTCTCAGAGTTCCACGATCGTTTATAACCATTCATAGGTTCTAAACTGCGATCGCGGTTTTAGGTTCGGTAATTGCCAACCTGAAATTCAGGAACCAACCATGATCACGGTTCCTGAATTTTGGGTTTTTATGTCCACGGAATTGTCCACCAACTTTGTGCACTTTGGAATAAGGAGACTTTTGGTAATGTCCTTATTGAAAAATCCCATATTAGTGTTGATCTAAAGGAGATTAAGGATGAAATTGAAAGAAGATGCCTGAATAAAGATTTAAGGGATAAGGAGAAATATCTGTTGTTGGAATATCATAATTTAGAAGCTAAAGAGGAGGGTTACTGGAAATAGAAATCTTGAGTTTCGTGGCTGAAGGAGGGTGATAGGAATTAAAAAAAATTCATCGTATAACTTCTATGCATAAGAATAGTAATACTATTTTGGAAATTGGAGATAGAAGAGGGGTTAAAATTAAGAATCAAAGTGAAATTTTGCAGGAATTTATAGATTTTTTCTCACAATTGTTGGCTAATGGTAGGGAACCTGATATTGGTAAGGAAAGTTATATTGCAAATCTTTTTCATCCTGTTATATCACAACAATATAATGTTGAGTTGATTAAAATTCCTTCTGCAGAGGAGATAAGATTTGTTGTTTTTGATTTGGAAGGTGAAAAATCTCCTGGCACATATGGATTTACAACTCTTTTCTTCCAGGAATTATGGGAAATTGTTCATGAAGATGTGGAAGAAGCTATTCAAGATTTCTTTCAACATGAAAAGCTTCTAAAGGAGGTTAATAATACCTTTATAGCTCTTGTTCCTAAGGTACTTGGGGCTGAAAAAATTGCATATTTCAAACCAATAAGCCTATGTAATACAGTATATAAGATAATAAATAAAATTATCTCTTTTAAAATCAAAAGACTTTTGGACAATTTTATTTCTCCAAATCAGGGAGCTTTTGTGGAAGGGAGACATATTCTGGATAGTGTTATTACTATTCATGAAGTTGTTCACTCATTGGATAGTTCCAAAAGGGTGGCAATGATGCTTTAAATTGATATGAATAAAGCCTATGATAGGGTTTCATGGAGATTTCTTAAATTTATTCTTGAAAAATTGGGATTTCATGATCATTTCATTAGTATTATAATGGAGTGTATTTCTACTCCGAAATACTCAATTCTTGTCAATGGAAAATCTAAAGGTTTTTTCTCATCAGGGAGGGGATTAAGACAAGGGGATCCAATTTCACCTTTTCTTTATATCATTGTGGCAGAGAATTTAGGCAAACTTTGTGTTCAGCGTAAGCAGAAAAAGAAGCTCAATGGGTTAATTATTTCTAATGGCTTGGATCCTATAGCTTTGCAAAAATTTGTGGATGATACTTTTTTATTCAGAAAGGAAACTCTTGTTGAAGCTGTTGTGTTTAAGGAAATCTTGCAGGATTCTGAGGAGGTCACGGGACAACTCATTGATTTTCAGAAAATTTATGTCTTTTTTTTAAAATTTGGATGTTAAAATTCATAACAAAATTACAGCAGTTTTGGAATGTCTAATTAAAACCTTGTCTTGTTCCTATCTGGGTATGCATTTGTTTAAAGGGAGAATGAATTTTGAAAATTGGAATTATCTTATTATTATATTTTAAAAAAAGTTAGCAAAATGGAAAGGGAATTTATTATCACATGTAGGTAAGTTATAATTACTTCAAAGTTGCCTTCAGAGTTTGGTGGTGTACTTGATGTCAATTGTTAAAATGCCTACCAAAATTGGAAATATTATTACTCAGATTCAACATAGATTTCTATGGTCGGGAACTGAATCAAAAGATAGAATTCCTTTGGTGGCATGGGACAAAGTTACCATTCCTAAGAGTGCTGGTGGTCTTGGGTTGAAAGATATCAAAAGCATTAATCTAGCCCTTATGGCTAAAGTGGGATGGAGATTGAAGCATGAAAATGGTTTATGGGTTAGGATTCTAAAAGCTAAGTATTTATATTTTGATCAAGCTTCTTTCATTTCTAATGTTGTTCTCCCGGATGGGTCTTGCTTTTGGAATGGTTTGTGGAAATGCAGGGATATTTTGTTGAAAGGTAGTAAGTGGTTGATAGGGAATGGTTCAAAAATTAGATTCTGGGAAGATTGGTGGTTTGATGAAGATTCTCTAGCTAATCAAGAAAAATGGAGAGATGTGGTTGTTCATTTTCAGATGTATATAGGTAGTTTTCTTAGAGATTATTGGAGCAGATCTGAATGGGGATGGGATTGGAAAATTCTAGAATGGGAAGGAGAAGATGAAGAAGACAAGGAAATAATAAGAATATTAAATGCTAATCTAAGAGGATTACACATTCCTTCAGTTCAGAAAGAGGATGAGATGATATGGTCTTTAACAAAAGATGGTGAGTATTCATTTAGAACAGGTTATGGGATATCAAGAAATGCTCCTCCCCCTAATCCATATTGGAAAAAATTGTTACTATGCAAGGTGTTAGTTTTTTGGTCTCTGAGGAGTTTATTGCTAGGGTTACTGATATGGATTGTAGTGGAAGCAAGGTGTTTAAGGATAGGACATGACTCCAGGAGGAAGTCCATATTTTTCTTGATGATAATGAGAAATTTTGTTTTATGGAGGATGGTATAGCCAGTAAATATCTTCCCGGGAGATGGTTTGAAGTTTGTCTCTATATAATGAAATATACCACTTTGGACAGTAAGTTTTGGAAATTGCATTCTCAGCATTTAATGCTTCTTAATCATTTTCATAGAGGAAGGAAGATGAGTATCTCGTTCTACTTGTTTAACTCTCTTCAATTATCGATTAAGATTTTTAAGGAGAAGAAAACAAAGGTTCTTCATCAGGGGATAATTCTTCTGTTAATTAGTACAGGTAAGCCAATTCCACAAACAAAGGGGATTGACATTAGTTTTGGAGAAGATTCAGAGGATCACTTTTCTTTAGCCGATAGGATTAAGCTTAAAAAAATGAAAGAGAGGGCCAAGAAGGTGTTGGATGCTGTGACTGTTTTACAAAATCTTAAAAGAAAAAATGAGGAGGGAAATCTCAGTGTTGGGTTGCTGGGGAGTAATACTGTGTTTAATTTTCTGGTGAGTAAAATCAAAGCTTTGGAGGATAATGTTTGTCAAGTCAAAGCTCAAAATAAGAATCTGCTTCGGGGGCTTTAGAGGTCTAATGTAGGTATTAAAAATTTGGAAGATAGGGTTAATATTCAGCAGGGGATGGTTGTAGTCGACAAAGGAAAGAAGAGGCAACTCGACATAAGTAGCTCTGATGAGGAGGAGTTTCAAATGGATGTCGTTGGTCGAGCTCGAGGACTAGGGAAAAATTTGTTTAGGGTTCTATTGCAGACTTTTTGCTGACTGTGTTTTGGGTAGGTTTTTTCGTAGATTGTTTTTCTCTGGTTTGTAGTAACTCTGGTTATGTTTCTTTGGTCGAGATCTGGTTGAGTCAATCTCTTTTTGACTCAAGATTTTTGTATGGTTTTTTTAATAGATACTTTTCGCCTTTGATGATCGTTATTGTAAAATCTGATGCTATGTAAATGGTCCTTGGAGCCTTTTCCAAATATTATATATCACAAAAAATTATCTTTCAAAATTATAGAATAATATTTTTTTATATTGTGTTGATAAAATATGTAAAGCACTATTCTATATTTATTTATTTGTTTCTAATATTTATTAATCTAATTGACATATAAATTGCATAAAAAATGTCAGCCACATTTTAAATATGTAAGTTGTATGTGATGGTTATTTCAAATATTTACAACTATTTTATAGCTAAAATCATAGAAAAATATTTTAAGAGTGATTAAATTTAACCCTAGCGAGCATATTTTTTTTGGTACAATGGTTATGTCAATAGACAAATATAAGACATCACCTCTATTATCATATTATGTTAGTGTGAAGGCACTTTTCATTGGTGTTGCACCCATATTGGCATAAGAATCAAATGAGGGTTTTTAGAGTCGTATAAGCAATTCCAATGTACACCAAGTATGCACATTCGAATTCTTTCGTCACTATTTGTTCAGGAATTTTATAGGTTTTATTATTTTTATTTAATAATAAAATTTGAAAAAAATACGGAAATAAGATTTGTATGACTCTTGTGTTGTTCCTTTTGTATTGTTTCATGACTTGGATTGGAATGAAAAAGTTTGAAAATAATGCAAACCATAAAATTCATATGTTGATGATGTGGTTTTTCGGTAGCGAATGTTACTGAGATGGACAACTTCAACATTAAGTAGTTTTGCGGATATAACACTTCAAATGTTAGTTCCCACATTAAATAACTTATCGATAAACTAAAATAAAAATACATTACATAGACCTATTTTTTTTTTTTTGTAAAGAATGAGTTTATTATTATCGTGGTAGTGTGTTTATTGATTATTGGTCCAAGTAGGGATTTTATCCATACATGTTATGATACATATAAATTTTAACTTGCAACACTGTCCACTATGTATTGATCATTTGCAAACTTATTTTCTTCTCATTGACCCCTTATTCCTCTATATATTGTCCGTGTATAATTATCTATCTTCTAGTTTTTGTCATCACCATAATTTTCTCTTTCCTCTTATTTTTCAGTTGGTTGGTCATTTTTATCTGTTATGTCGACCGATGTGCCACTAAAGTTCTAATGTGAATTCAGTAAGTTTATAAATTTACAAACAAGTACTCAAGCATTTAGGACACATGAACATATAAAGTGAAAAATATATAAAATTTGGATAAGAAGTCTATTGATGCAGCGACTTGTTAACATTACAAATCCAATTTACATCATATAGTATTATTTGTGGATAATTCATAAATGACATTTTCTTTATTGTATATATAAGAGTAAGTTAGTGTTTTCTTTACAATTTATATTTTGTAATAAACAATCTGCTATTTGTGGGTTTGTTTCTATTATTTTAGGGGGGTGGTAAGTAGTGGAACGAAAAAATGCCTTGTGCAGTACGCGCAAGTGTTTTAATCAATTTGGAGGGACGAGACTTGCGTAAATCAAACTGCATTCACGATAATTCAATTGTAGTGTATAATGTAATTATTATTTTTCATTTCCTTCTTCATGGATTTATGTTATTTAGGCCATTCACGATCTGTATTCTGATGTACTATTCCATAGTCCAAATTAAGAATAACGCAGTTTCAATAGAATACAATGTTTCTTTGAATACCACATTTTTATTTACAGTTTTGAAGACCAGAGAGTTTTGCTTCGACCGTAAATTATGTGAATCCTTTCTCCATCAACATCTTAAGTATTTAAATTTTTGTTTTGTTTCTTATTGAAAAATATTTCCTCGTGTAAAGAGTATCGTCCTCCACTTATTGTAATGTGGATTTCAAATTTTTTTAATTTAACACTAATTCTTGGTACTTTGGTTTACTTTGATATTTGTAATGAACTTTGTTTTTGACTTAAATGTCTTGTGAGGACGTCCATGTCTTTATGTAAGTTGGAATTATGATATTAGGTTGCAACTTACAAAATTGAAATATATATTAAAAAAAAATCCTTAAAGTTCTATTAAAACTTAAAAATTAGTAAAATAAAGAAAAACATTTATTCATCTATACTCTACAATTCATTCGAGTGCCCTAATAGATATGTCTTAGAATATTGACGCATGTGAATTGTTTGACAAAATGTTTGAGTGACATATGGTCTCATAGATTGCAATGAATGTGGGATACGTAAAAACATGGGTTCCCCTTGTGAAGCATCGACCTTGCCTCACCAAATGCAACCAACAAGCATTCTCTCATATCAGTTCACCTTTTCTAGCATACGCCCAACATGTCCCAACATGGGAGCTTCTAAATAGGGCGTTGATTCGCCAAAGCATTATAGAGAAGGAACTTTCGTCATATGTTTAAGTTGCAAGTGACATGATATATATGTCTACAAAATGCTTGAAATATATATTGCCTCATAGATTGTAATAATTGCAAGAAATGCAAATGTTGGTCAGAGAAATTGACTAAGTATCAGTTAGGACAGAGGATTTTGCGCAAGAGTACGGACGTGTGTAAGGAAAGGATAGCACGCAAGAGGCATGCATGGAAGTAAATTGGAATAGTGCACGAGGTTACGTGCACAGATACAAAATAAAAATGACTTAGCCAATTTTTCAAGCCAGAACTAAAAAAGGAAAAGCAGAGTTAGAGTGCCAACCAATGAAAAGATAAAAGCATGATGACTTAGTGGCCAAGCAAATGATATAATTGGGAAAATCACATGCAGAAAAAGAAAATAGTCATGCACACGCGTCAGAGATAATTATAGAATTAAAGCAAGGATTATATTTAGTATGAGCTATTATTAACAACCCCTGTAGAGAGCATACAAGCTATTTTGTGAGCACACCTATTATTAGGAGATTGCATGGGCGGCGAAGGGAAAGTCCCCATGCCTATATGTATCAGAGGTATGCCATTGTTTAGGATATCGAGAGTGCAAACCATGGATGTTAGAGAGCAGAGTTATGTTGTTTGATGTTTGTGCGCATGGAATTGCACACTAGTGTAATGACTATTATATGCATTAGCTTTTGTAATGTAATGAATTGTAATTTGTAATGGATTCTTGTGGCTGGATAATGGTAGTGCACGGATCTGATTGTGATGATTTGATAGTGTAATTTATATTAGCGTTCGTTTACATGGATTAAGTGTTTCCTTATTATATGAGTTTCCAAATTTGATATGAGACATGAGAAAGTGAGAAGATCTAAGTGAAGAAGGAGAGAGAGTTGTTTGAGAGGGTTTTGAGTGTATGAGATGAAAGAATGATCACAATCTGTTGTGGGAGAAACAACTACATCAGGTGATATTCATATTTAGGTGGTTATGTGGGTACTTATTCATCTCAAAGGGTTGTAGCCTCCTTGTAGGGTTGGTTCCCTACTAAACTAGGGATTGGTGCTCCTTGTGGTGTTGGTGCCTCACTAAAAAAATCTCATGTGATGTGCAATATTCACTTAAGTCATTTGTGTTGAGTAATATATGTAAAGGTTCAGTGGGGTTTTTTACCTGTGAGGGTTTCCCACATTATATTTGATGTTCACGTGTTCTCTCTTGTTTCGTGTACTTCTTAGTGGCTGCTACACACTTAATAAGCTCACATTGATTATATAGGTTGAATGTATGCTTTGAATGATGTATGCAAGTTAAGGTAAATAACGTAAAAATTCTGAATGGCTGATTCACCTACCTTCTCATTCTATGTGCTTCCAACATTTTAGAATTTCTTCTTGCACATCCCGTTATAGTTATTTTCATTACATCTTGAGTTAAAGTTCAGTTTCCTATTTTGGGAACTAACTACACTTTGTGTTGTAGGTTTTATTTTGGAGTGTGCCAACACCAAAACAACAAGATAATGAAAAAAAATGTTATTGCAAGAAAAGAAAAAGTGTATCTACACACTTATGTATATTTTACTTTTAAGCATGTAATTTTTATTTCATTCTCAAAGGGGGAAAATTTAGACAGTCAAATTTGGCAATTTATCCTTTGACAATGTTGATCTTGACATTACACACTTGCATACACAAATACATCATTCTTCACTGTTTATTCTCACAATTTCATAGATATTAAGCCACTTTATTCTATTTTCACACCTCTCTTTCACTATTTCTTGAGGATTTATAGCATAAAATGCATCTAAAGATAGTTATCCTCCAACCTAGAAATCCAAACTGTGAATTTTCCCTTTGGGTCAAAACCACTAGTTTGTAAAAATCTACTTCCTAACCCTATTATACAATTTTGGATGGATACTTTTTGCACTAAAACATTCAATTACATTATCTTTATATGGACTAATATTCCCCCTTGCTATTCCATTCATGAAATAATTATCATTTGAAACCTATATATGCAAGTTAGTCATACTTCATTTAGAGTGATAGCACTTTATGTTCTCCTCAGGTTAAAGAAAGCACAAAAGGAACTTTTTACTCCCTCAAAAGTGAATTACCTAATGCAAATCCATTAGTGAAACACCCTTTATAGGTATGAAAGTTCCTACCAAGTCTAGGAGTCTCCATCTTATCTTAGCTACCAAATTTTGATTGCAATATGTAGATATCACATGTTACGAGAAGAACAAGTGGTTTGAGCCCTCTTTAGAGTAGTGGTGACATTGGTGGTGCACTCGGGTGCCTACAAATGTAGTGCCCTAACATTTTTGCATTGGTCAAGAGATAGTTACGAGAGGGCTATCAATATTGTTCATGGTGTTATTTGACGTTTTAGGTATTGATTTGATTATCCAGATCATCATCGGGTTCGGTCGTAAATCCTAGTTAATCATTGGTAAGGATTTACTTTATGAGTTATATGGAAATATCATATCAAAATAAAATATAATAATAATAATGAAATATATTAAATTATTTTAATGATGAAATAAATTTTCAAAGTAAATGAAATGAGTAAAATAAATTTAAAATAATTATAATGATAATTAAAAAAAAGCAAGTGGGTAAAATAGAAGCAAAAGGAAGTATTCGGTAGTGGGTGGAAGGAGGACATCTATCAAATAATTTTACCTTTTTCTAATAAAAACCCACCGCCACTCCATCTCTTTTCCAACTACACTAATTAATGTTCGACACTTTTGATATTGATCATGATACTGCTGACTATATTATGGACATTATTATAGTTTTGATTTAGTATGGTGTTAGATGTCAGATCATGGATTATTGTTGACTCTGATTCATATATGATGCATGATGATTGTTAGAGACATTTTATATAGATGTTGACATGCTGTTGGACATGGTTATATATATATATATATGGATGTTGTTAGGACATGTGATATTTGGATATATTGAGTAGACCGAGAAAATTGAATTTAAAATTGATGATTATATAGTTGCTGATGAAATTGTAAGTGATATTGTTGATTGTCTGGATGTTGTTGTGATTCATATATATATTGATGATTTTGAAATTATATTATATTCATTTGGATGTTCTGATATGGCCACGAGGCCAAAGGGGTATTTGTATTGTGCAGGTTAAAAATATCACAACAAACATCGGGGGATTGGAGACCAACCACATTGGAATTCTAGATGAATTCAACAAGGTCACCATGGCAACTTGTATTGTTCGTGTGTGTGTGTTTGATTGTTAGGGATTCCCATGGGGGGATCACCTTTAAATGTGACCAAGGGTTATGTGTATTTATTTATTTGGTTCCTTTTTATTGATGTTTGTATGTGTTTATTAAGTGATGTGTTTACCCCTTTCATTATTTATTAATTGTGGTAAATTAATGTGAGTAAACATGTTGTTAAAATTAATTAATCAAATTGGGACATAAGAAAGTAATTATTAGAGTTGTTGGCCTAAAATTAAAGTGTTGTAAGAAATGTGTAAGTGATGTGTAAATTAATTTTGGAGTATGAAACACTCCACCTCCTTTTGAAATTCGAATTTGTCCTTGGAGGCTGATTTTGGAGGCTTGTGGGACAAGTTAAACTTGTCCCATACCTCTTAAATTTATTTACCAACCTTACCTATGGTTGGAGGGTTTAAATCTAGCCTTCATTATGCATTTTTGTAAGTCAAGTTGTATGCTTTAATTGCACTTTTCTTACATGGTTTAATTTCAGTCCTTATGAGGTGTGGGTTTGATTTGAGTGTGTAAGTAAAACTGTCATTTATTCACCTACTTATTTATTGTGCCTTAGAGATTGAAGTTGACTTATGAGTTGGGGTTGAGGATGTGTGATGTGGCATCCTACATGGATCCACCTCATCCTCTTCTCTTCCCTCTTCTATAAAATTCCTTGAATTGTTTTTTGTTTTGGGTTTTTTTCTTCACTTTTGGAGACTTCATTTTGGGTGAATTGCTTTTGTTGTTTTGGAGCTCTTGCTTGGGAGAAGTTTTTGGAAGATTGTTGCATGCTTGTTGCTTGTTGATCTTTTGGATTGTTGCATTGGGAGAAAACTTGTTGTTTTGAACTTGGAACAACTCCATCATGGAGAGGTAAGAGCTTAGCTCTTGAAATGCTCTTCTTTTATTTGTATGCATAAATGTTGAATGTTGTGAATGTTTTGGCATATTTGTGGCTGTTGGGTAGATGGCCTAGGGATGGTGTAGGAGAAGACTATGGGGTTATTTTGTGGGAGGCACAAGTGTTTTTAGGGAGGTATAAGTGTGGAGGGAGTTGGGATTTGGGTTCCACCTTACAAATAAATAGCTTGCATTTCTTTACTCGTTATGGGGTGCCATAAGAGGTTGGGGAGGCATAAGGAAATGTGAGGAATAAGGGGTACTTGGGGGAGGCATAAGGGCATGTCAGGGATTTGAAATGATATATATTTTGGTGGTTTGTTCTCAGGTGGTGATACCCATTTCCCCTTTGGGAGGCATAAGAAGCATCCCCCATAGTTTCTTGCTCCTTTGGCTTGCATGATGAAGCCTGAGTGTTGTTTGTTGTTTTGTTCTATGGTGGAAAACTGCAGTTTTGTTTTGGACTGTGTTTTGAATGTGAAATTTACATGTGTGTTTGTGGAAGCCTGTTGTTTCCATGAGTTGAATCACATCTTCCATTGCTTTGTGGTTGGGGCTCGGGGGCCAATGAAGAAGGATGGATTCTCCTTGTCATTGGATGTCTTGGTTGGGTGGAGAGCATTGCCTTTCCCCTGCTCTTGTTGTGATCAGAATTGGAAGAATGATAAATCTACATGTTGTTGTTCTGGAGCAAAGGAAAATGAAATAAAACAGTTGACAGTCCCTTGTTGAGATAAATCTTATTGTAACCTTCCCACTTGAAGTGGATGAACTTGTATATGTTTTGTAATGGAAATATGTTGTATTGAATACGAAAGTTGTAAGATTGAAATGTGAAAGAGATATACTCCATTTCTGTTCTTTTGAAAGAAATAATTGTATTCTGTATGATGAATTTGAAGAATGAAAGAAAGAAGTTGTAAGTTGTCTTTTGGGAACCAATAAATGATTGTATTACCTTTCTCAAATTGCATTGTGGTATTGAATCTGATCATTTAAATGTATTTGAAATCTCTGTTTGAAAGGAAGAAATGCGTGTGAGGAAAACACAGAGCTCTGTCTTTTGAAATGTGTAAAATTAGAAATCAGAATTGCATTTTGGTTTTGAATAGTTTGATTTGAATCAACTAAATGTATTAGATTGGAATTGGAACGTATCCTAATACTTGGAAGAAGAAAATGGAAAATAGATCCTTTCAAATTAGATCTCTGTTAGACATTTTCCAACTGGCAAATAATTATCAGAAAATGTACAGAATGACCCTGCAGACTAGGAAAGACATTTGAAACATTAATACAAGCTAAGAAAGATCAAAATGATCCCACACAAACTATAATACTTAAGAAATTTTCATAGAACCTTTCAAAATTGGGCTCAAACAATTTCTCAGTCATTTTTGCTGTTAAATTGGGGAAATTCAAATTGATCTTCAATCAAAAAATTAACCCTTGAAATCTATTCTAAAATCTTCCAAGTAAAATCCTCCATGCTTGTTTGGCAAGTGGAAAAATAATTAACGACAAATTTGAACAAAATTGATAAGTTAAAAATACCAGATCACTTTCTAAGTGACAGAAAGATGTTTTCTCAAAATTGACCCTTTAAAATTTATCAAAATCAAATTCCTAAGGTTTCTTTGAAAAGAGGATGTCGAGAGCTTTCCAGAAAGTCCTCATTTTCCAAAAACTGAGTTCCCAATCAAAAGTTATGGCCTTCTGAAGTTTTTACCTCATTTTGGGCTCAAAATAATCTAACTGTCAAATTTTAAATGAATAAAATATTCTTGGGCGGACCCGCAAGCCAAAACTTTTTTTTTTTCCCAAAACATGCAAATTCATGAAGTTTCCCACCGCTCCGCTAATCCACAAGCCTTCATTTTGTCTAAAAATGATCTAAGTCCAAAAAGTTAATTTGACAATTTTGCCTCTGCGGCCCCCCGCCCCGTAGCCAATCATTGAGGGCTGACACGTCATTGGCCCATTTTTTACACGTAAGCCTTCGTTGGGCATCCCCACATCCCCGGCCCGCAGCCAATCAAACAAATGATAAAATCCTTAAAATTCTTTCAGCACCCCACAAATTTCCACACACTTAGGCATCGGCAGAGGTGCGGGTCCCTTTTAGCATTTCTTGAAATGTCTTGCAAAATTTTCCACACGTGTTCCCTTACGGACTCAGCGGGAGCACGTGGAGGCAAATTGTCGGCGGAGGCGCGAGTGCCTTTTGTCCCCTTAGCGCTTTTTGGAAAAAAGGGTCTCCCTGCTCTGCCCTTACCTTCTCTGGCGGCCGCCTTTCCACCAGAAATTCTTCCACGTGTCCCTTATGGACTCACAGGAGCCGTGTCTTTTGTCCCAAAAGGAAAAAGCGCTTGTCTTCCCCACTCCACCGGCCAGTCTCTGGGAAAATTTTTCTTTCCCACTCCACTAGTCTCTGGGGAAAATTTTCTCTCCGAAGTCCATAGGCCCGAGTTGGGGAAACTTTTCCTCCCAGGCCCGCAGGCCCACTCTTGGGAAAATTTTCACCCCAAGTTCCGCCGGTCCATAACTTGAGAAATATGAGGAGTTAGGAGGACTTCTTTATATCACCGGAAAGGTGAGGAAATTCCCTACCTAATGGGAATGTTTTTAGGAAGTTTTAATTGCATTAATCATGGGATAAATCAAATTGAATCTTTAACCGAGTTCTGGGAGTGGGTAAGTAAGAATTTACTCTGATGATTTTAAATATGTATTCTTTTCCCCACTGTAATTAAACCTTGCTCTTGTCTTAGATCTTGTGGAATTAAATACCTTGGGTATTTAATTGTTTTGGTCCCTTAACCCTAAAATTTTAATCAGGGAATATTTAGCTAAAATGTCAATGTAATCAGTGATTAAATTAATCCCTAAGGAGATTTGAGCTAGGTGTGGACTTATTACACTTGTTGCTTTATAATGTGGAATTAGTAATTATTATAATGGGAAAAGTTATCAGTTGAATTTAATTGTCCTTGAGACTTTGGTCATTAACACTTTAAAAAAAAAATTATTCCATAATTTTCTAACTAAACCTAGGTTGTTCATGGGTCTCAAGTGGGTTGTTTTAGCGGGCGTTACACTTGGTATCAGAGCCGTGGGTTCAAAGCTTGGACCCTTGGGCACACTAGAAAACTTGAGACATGAACTGTAAACCTAGCACACTTTTGAATCTAAGAAAACAAACTTGTTTGAAAATTGAAAAAGAAATGCGTATGAAGAAATATTACATTACTCTGTTCATTTGAACTACCAAAATTAAAATAATAATAAAATAATAAGTTGTTTGAATTGTTGTACTCGCTCAGTGGCATTTTTTCTGAACCCGGGTAACTAAGAATGTCAAATTAAATTGATTTTTGTGAACTTCTAGTGTAGTGGAAACTTGGTTCCCCTTTGAAAATGTGTTGTTTTACAAGTCCTAAAACTTGATTTAATTGTATGATGCGTTAAGCCCTTTGTTGAGACCCTTCCTTATTGGAGTTGTTGGAATGATAAATTGTATGGTGTGAATCTTGTGGTTGGACAATAGTGGTTGTGTCCTAGGGTTAGGAAGAGTTAATTAGAAGCTGTTTAGAGCTTCCTTCCTTCAGTAGTTAGGAAAGTTGGTCTGGTTGTCAGTTTTTCATTTTGTTACCCATATGGGAGAGTGGACATTAAGTCTGGGTGTAGTTTATGACCCAATCCTACGCATGTGTCCTTGGAACTGACCTCAAGGTAGAGTACCCCTATTGGCGGCCATGAAGGGCTGCGAAGTGAATGTGGTGTTAACGTTTTGTATTTTACATTCGTAAACTTGTGTCATTTTATCAAGGACCAACATCTTATTTTATGATTGGATTGAGAAGCTCTGAGGCTCTTCTAGTTATTTATATTTTTGCGAGAATTTTCAGACTTTGCAATGTGGCTACTTAGCCACTTTCCTTGATTGGTGATATTTCTTGGACTTTATTTTGATTGGTGACTCGAGCTCGTTATGTTGTTGGCTGCTTAGCTAAACGTTACGTGGATTTCTTCTTGCATGATGATGAGCTGGTTCTATGCTACTTGTATTCATACATTTTGTCATATGGGGGTACACCCTAGGTGTCTTGAATGTCCTCTTAGGTGCTTAAAGTTATGCCTTGGTTTTAGATGCACAGAACCTTGAGTGTATCTAGGATCTTAGAGTGACCTTTTCATTACTCGACCTTGTTGGGAAGAGAGTTCGTTGTGTTGTGTGTTCTAGTTGGCAGCCTGTTAGCGGTGGTGGTGATTCTCTTACAATCCGGTAAGAGCTTGAACCTCATCGGAGTAGAGGTGTTTAATTGTGGGTTGATGAATTATGGTGGGATCGGTTTTCTTTTGGCTGGCTGTGGATGTTAGTGGAAAAGTGTTTTTCTGGTAGTGGCTTCTCTTCGATGGCATGCTAAGTTTTATCAAGAGTTCCTCATTTCATTATATTAAGTAGTGACTTGAGGATTGTATGCATCTTGGTAATTATGGTTAGATTTAATCCCATTCGAGTATTGTGTGTAAATTAAGTGTGTCTGTTTTCCCTCTTGACCTATAAATAAGTCTACCCTTTCCTTAACTTTTTTTTAGTTACTATGAATAATACTCTATGACCTATTAATTTTGGATTACGTGGAGACACTTATGGATGCTTTGAGTCTTTTGGACCATGACGTTGGTGATGATAGTGTAATTAGACCTTGATAATTTAATCTCGGTGGTATTTTATAATGTGATTCTCTTGCGAAACTGTAACTCTTGGTCGTAAAGCCATGTTGAATAAGATGGCTGATTGTCTGCTTACATTTGACGCTTCTAATGAGTATGTGGTGTTCTTATAGTTAAAATATTTCCTTGTCATTTTGATTGCTTGGTTGGTGGTATCCTGTGGTAATATGGGTGTAGATTTGAAAACTTTCCTTGTCTTATCAGGTGAGTAAAATATTTTCGCCAAAACAACAAACAGTGTTAAACCCTAGTAGATCAGTAAAAGTAATTATGCTTCCTTAATGGGTCTTCCTCGTAACTTATTTTGAGAACTTGTAGAAACCCACTAGGAATGTTTTATGATACTTGTAATTAGTGGAAAAATCTTGAAATATTGTTGTGATCCATGTTGGTTGATTGTTTCCTAGTTCTTACCAAATTAATAATGTGCTTTCTATGTTGAACGTCCCTTGTTTCCTTAGAATTAAAAATGTGATGTGTTGAATTACCTCTCTCTCCCATAAAAGTAATAGTGTGATATGTTTACCGTTCCTTCTCATTAATTTTTTTAATTGACAAATTGACTCACCCAAACATCATAAAACTGTAATTGAGGAGATTTGGCCTTGAAGCTTAACAAATAAACTGGAACATAGAAAGAGAAAATGGTCCTTGCTTTAACCTTGGTAGATTAATAGAAGGAATAAAAACCATGTAGAAGAACAGAAAAGGAAAAAAATTGTCCATCTACCTCCCCTAGGAGTAGAATAAATATTTTGTTTGTCCACCTATACAGAATGGCGAGATATCATGGCCACCTTAGTGGTGATCCTTATAACGCAAACATGTGATATCAGAATAAAAAAAGAAATATTTTAATTAAGAAAACTCGTAAAGGAATGTGCTAGGAAAAAAATGAAACTACAACTTTTGACTTAATTAGTTGAGTTATAAAATAAGTAAGATTTATGTGTATTGAGTGCAATGTATAGTTGAACCTGTAGTTCTGTCACCTACCTAAAATTGTGAAACACCTGGTGGATAGTAATGTGTTCTAGTTGCTTAGTACTTTCTTGTTCATAGATGTATGTGCCTTTCTTGTGGGAGTTTTGGGTCATCATACCCTTATCGTCCCATAGCTCGACGAATGTGAGTTGTGGTCCTTTTGGATTGAGACTTATCTGTTGTTTTAGAAGCAACCTCCTTGTGTGTTGGAGACCTAAGTTATTGTAATTTTAAGGCAACATATGTTAAGGATATAAAATAACTTCAGGAAGTCTTCTTTTCTTCATATTTTCTTGGGTCACCTTGTTGTTGTTGCCCCTTTTCCATTAGGATGGAAAGTGCAAGATGATGTTATTCACTTTTGATACGATGCACCCTTGGATTGTAATTGGACCCCATGTTACTTGTTCTTCTCCCTAGCGACCTTGAGTGGTCCTTGGTGTTTCTTGTGCTCTCTTTATGGTTATTCTGAGCTTGAGTAGGAAATAAGATAAATAAATCCCATTGTGCTATAATGTATGGTACTTGTATTGATATGTTAGTTGCTAGGGGATATATATATATATTTCTTTTGCTAAATGGTTGACTTCTTTAGATTTGGTTGGTATGGTGTGTTTGATTCTTAAAACAAAAGTGTAAAAATCAGACTATAGGAAAACTTGTGGTCTTGACTTCGCTTTTATTACCATGAAAAGTTAATTGTACCCTCTCGAGTTATAGAAGTGCTTTCCTGGAATAGTTCCTTGATTTTAAATGTTTTGTTGATTTAGGTGTCCTTGTTGATTCACCTCATCCTGTGTGATCCTCAAATTGTGGGACCTTGAGTAGACTTGTTCCTCATGCAAATTTGGTCATAGTTGATTTTTGCTAGCCTTGTCTAGACAACGAACCTTGAAATCATGGCTTAAACGTGTAGAAACCTTAACTTTTATTAATGTAGTATGTTGTATTCCTTGGGAAACTATGTGGTCATTCTCAAACTCATGGAATTCTCCTTATTATTCCTCTACTTGGTGGTTACTCTTAAGACTCTTTTGAACTCTTCATGTTATATTGTTATGTGTGGTATCTTGGTTGATAGCGTAAATTTACTCTCTAGATTTAAGTGTTCGTAGCCTTGCATGCAGAAAGTTTAGAACTCATCCCTTGCAATCTCCCTTCTTCTTGCTGAATTGCATTGGACCAAACTTAGGTTCTGTAGACCCACACTTGTTTGAAGCAAGCAATCCCATAATGGAGTGATCCTTTTTCTATTGCATTTGTTCCTATCTCTCTTTCCAGTGACTTCCAGGAGGAAGTCGAGTCTAAGGGGAGGGGGATGTAGTGCCCACTTCCCTTTGACACTTTTGATATTGATCATGATACTGCTGACTATATTATGGACATTATTATAGTTTTGATTTAGTATGGTGTTAGATGTCAGATCATGGATTATTGTTAACTCTGATTCATATATGATGCATGATGATTGTTAGAGACATTTTATATAGATGTTGACATGCTGTTGGACATGGTTATATATATATTTATGGATGTTGTTAGGACATGTGATATTTGGATATATTGAGTAGACCGAGAAAATTGAATTTAAAATTGATGATTATATAGTTGCTGATGAAATTGTAAGTGATATTGTTGATTTTCTGGATGTTGTTGTGATTCATATATATATATATATGATTTTGATGATTATATTATATTCATTTATATTCATTTGGATGTTCTGATATGGCCATGAGGCCGAAGGGGTATTTGTATTGTGCAGGTTAAAAATATCACAACAAACATCGGGGGATTGGAGACCAACCACATTGGAATTCTAGATGAATTCAACAAGGTCACCATGGCAACTTGTATTGTTTGTGTGTGTGTGTTTGATTGTTAGGGATTCCAATGGGGGGATCACCTTTAAATGTGACCAAGGGTTATGTGTATTTATTTATTTGGTTCCTTTTTATTGATGTTTGTATGTGTTTATTAAGTGATGTGTTTACCCCTTTCATTATTTATCAATTGTGGTAAATTAATGTGAGTAAACATGTTGTTAAAATTAATTAATCAAATTAGGCATAAGAAAGTAATTATTAGAGTTGTTGGCCTAAAATTAAAGTGTTGTAAGAAATTTGTAAGTGATGTGTAAATTAATTTTGGATTATGAAACACTCCACCTCCTTTTGAAATTCGAATTTGTCCTTGGAGGCTGATTTTGGAAGCTTATGGGACAAGTTAAACTTGTCCCATACCTCTTAAATTTGCATGCCAACCTTACCTATGGTTGGAGGGTTTAAATCTAGACCTTCATTATGCATTTTTGTAAATCAAGTTGTATGCTTTAATTGCACTTTCTTACATGCTTTCAATTTCAGTCCTTATGAGGTGTGGGTTTGATTTGAATGTGTAAGTAAAACTGTCATTTATTCACCTTGCTTATTTATTGTGCCTTGGAGATTGAAGTTGACTTATGAGTTGGAGTTGAGGATGTGTGATGTGGCATCCCACATGGATCCACCTCATCCTCTTCTCTTTCCTCTTCTATATATTCAAATTCCTTGGCTTTGTTTTGGGGTTGTTTTTTTTGCTTCACTTTTGGATCACTTCCTTTTGGGTGAATTATTTTTGTTTTTGGAGCTCTTGCAAATTGGGAGAAATTTTTGGAGATTGTTGCATACTTGTTGATTGTTGATCTCTTGGATTTGTTTAGCATTAGAGAGCTTGTTGTTTTGAACTTTGGAACAACTCCATCATGGAGAGGTAAGAGCTTGGCTCTTGGAAATACTCTTTTTCTTTGTATGATATGTAATGGTTAAAATGTGTGAATGTTTTGTTTGTTTGTTGGCTGGTTGGGTAGATGGCCTAGGTATGGTGTAGGAGAAGACTATGGGGTTTTTGTGGGAGGCATAAGTGTTTTGCGGAGGTATAAGTGTGGAGGGAAGTGGGATTCGGGTTCCACCTTAAAAAATAGCTTGCATTTCTTTACTCATTATGGGGTGCCATAAGAGGTTGGGGAGGCATAAGGAAATGTGAGGAATAAGGGGTACTTGGGGGAGGCATAAGGGAATGTCAGGGATTTGAAATGATATATATTTTGGTGGTTTGTTCTCAGGTGGTGATACCCATTTCCCCTTTGGGAGGCATAAGCAGCATCCCCCATAGTTTCTTGCTCCTTTGGCTTGCATGATGAAGCCTGAGTGTTGTTTGTTGTTTTAACGTGGTTGAAAACTACATTCTATTTTGGACTATGTTTTAAATGTGAAATTTGTATGTGTGTTTGTGGAAGCCTATTGTTTCCATGAGTTGAATCACATCTTCCATTGCATTGTGGTTGGGGCTCGGGGGCCAATGAAGAAGGATGGCTTCTCCTTGTCATTGGATGTCTTGGTTGGGTGGAGAGCATTGCCTTTCCCTTGCTCTTGTTGTGATCAGAATTGGAAGAATGATAAATCTACATGTTGTTGTTCTGGAGCAAAGGAAAATGAAATAAAACAGTTGATAGTCCCTTGTTGAGATAAATCTTATTGTAACCTTCCCACTTGAAGTGGATGAACTTGTATATGTTTTGTAATGGAAATATGTTGTATTGAATATGAAAGTTGTAAGATTGAAATGTGAAAGAGATATACTCCGTTTCTATTCTTTTGAAAGAAATAATTGTATTCTGTATGATGAATTTGAAGAATGAAAGAAAGAAGTTGTAAGTTGTCTTTTGGGAACCAATAAATGATTGTATTACCTTTCTCAAATTGCATTGTGGTATTGAATCTGATCATTTAAATGTATTTGAAATCTCTATTTGAAAGGAAGAAATGCGTGTGAGGAAAACACATAAGCTCTGTCTTTTGAAATGTGTAAAATTAGAAATCAGAATTGCATTTTGGTTTTGAATAGTTTGATTTGAATCAACTAAATGTATTATATTGGAATTGGAACGTATCCTAATACTTGGAAGAAGAAAATGGAAAATAGATCCTTTCGAATTAGATCTCTGTTAGATATTTTCAAACTGGAAAATAATTATCAGAAAAATGTACAGAATGACCCTGCAGATTAGGAAAGAAATTTGAAGCATTAATACAAGCTGAGAAAGATCAAAATGATCCCACACAAACTATAATACTTAATAAATTTTCATAGAACCTTTCAAAATTGGGCTCAAACAATTTCTCAGTCATTTTTGCTGTTAAATTGGGGAAATTCGAATTGATCTTCAATCAAAAAATTTAAACCTTGAAATCTATTCTAAAATATTCCAAGTAAAATCCTCCATGCCTATTTGGCAAGTGGAAAAAGAATTAACGACAAATTTGAACAAAATTGATAAGTTAAAAATACTAGTTCACTTTCTAAGTGACAGAAAGACATTTTCTCAAAATTGACCCTTTAAAATTTATCAAAATAAAATTCCTAATTTTTTTTGAAAAGAGGACATCGTCGAGAGCTTTCCAAAAAGTCCTCATTTGCCAAAAACTGAGTTCCCAATCAAAAAGTTATGGCCTTCTGAAGTTTTTACTTCATTTCGGGCTCAAAATAATCTAACTGTCAAATTTTAAATGAATAAAATATTCTTGGGCGGACCTGTGGGCTAAAACTTTCCTTTTTTTGTTTTTTTCCCAAAAGGTGCAAAGTCATGAAGTTTCTCGCTGCTCCGCTAATCTGCAAGCCTTCATTTTGTCTAAAAATGATCTAAGTCCAAAAAGTTAATTTGGCAATTTTTCCTCTGCGGCCCCACTGCCCCACAACCAATCATTGATCGACACGTTGCTTCATCAACAGATGCTTGGATCGATTTTAAACTTAAGTGCTTTCAAAAATTAAATTTGGAAAAAATTGTAAGTTTTCCCCGCGGCCTCGCCAGCTTGCAGCCAATCAGGCACTGCCACGTGGCTTCTTGGGTGTCAGTGGAGGCGCGGATCCCTTTAAACCTTAGCTCTTTCAAAAGAAATTTTTTGGCACAATTTCTTAATTTCTTCTCCGCCCACCAACCCATAGTCAAATGGTTGTTTGACACGTGGCACCTTATGGCATCAGTGGAGGTGTGGGTTGTTCTAAACCCTTAATGCTCTTCTTGCAAAAAGTCTAAATTTCCTAAGTTTCCCCCACCGGTCCATTTTCCCCACGCGAATCCGGGTGTGACCCGTGATGCCCTTAGCATCAGTGGAGGCACGGATCATTTTGATCCTTTACCGCTTTTCGGCAAAAAAAAAAAGTATAAAAGTCCTTAAAATTCTTCCGCCTGATTTTCCGCCAAAATTGAGAAATGTCTGACATGGGTTCCCTTACAGACTCAGGGAGTGCAGATTAAAATTGTCCCTTTTGTCCTGAAAGAGAACAAAAGCACGGTCTTCCCCGCTCTGCCGGCCCGCTAAAAAGTTTCTTCCTCGCTCTGCTGGCCCACGTCTGGGAAAATTTTACTTCTCCGCTCCGCTGGTCCACTTTTCTCCTACAGAAGAATTTTCTCTCCAAAGTCCGTAGGCCCAAGTAGGGGAAAATTTTCCTCCTCAGGCCCACTCTTGGGAAAATTTTCACCCCAAGTTCCGTCAGTCCATAACTTGAGAAATATGAGGAGTTAGGAGGACTTATTTATATCACCGGAAAGGTGAGGAAATTCCCTATCTAATGGGAATGTTTTCAGGAAGTTTTAATTACGTTAATCATAGGAGAAATCAAATTGAATCTTTAACCGAAGTTCTGGGAGTGGGTAAGTAAGAATTTACTCTGATGATTTTAAATATGTATTCTTTTCCCCACTGTAATTAAACCTTGCTATTTGTCTTAGATCTTGTGGAATTAAATAACTTGGGTATTTAATTGTTTTGGTCCCTTAACCCTAAAATTTTAATCAAGGAATATTTAGCTAAAATGTCAATGTAATCAGTGATTAAATTAATCCCTAAGGAGATTTGAGCTAGGTGTGGACTTATTACACTTGTTGCTTTATAATGTGGAATTAGTAATTATTATAATGGGAAAAGTTTATCAGTTGAATTTTATTGTCCTTGAGACTTTGGTCGTTAA
The DNA here is from genome assembly GCA_019776745.2 of Taxus chinensis. Classification (NCBI taxonomy): domain Eukaryota; kingdom Viridiplantae; phylum Streptophyta; class Pinopsida; order Cupressales; family Taxaceae; genus Taxus; species Taxus chinensis. The sequence goes on along the minus strand of CM034153.1, from coordinate 78,338,667 downwards.
GACTTTAAAAAAAAATTATTCCATAATTTTCTAACTAAACCTAGGTTGTTCATGCGTCTCAAGTGGGTTGTTTTAGCGGGCGTTATAGTTCTATTAGGAGGTGCAGAGTATCACAGGAATTTACACTATTCTACCAAATGTATCTAACATGCCTTCAACTAATAGGGTCACCATTCAAACACTCTTTCTGCTGACGAATTGCTTGTTTGATGTCTCCAGAAAAAGAAAAAAAGGATTGAGGATTAGGAGGAGCTTCATTTGGGCATTAAAGGCAGCAACCATATCTGTGGAATCTTGAAGGAAACGACATATGTCAAATGTTGAGGGGACGAGACCTTGAATCAAGGAATCCCGAATAATAAGACTAGGTTTATGGCCCTAGAAGCTGGCTCAAAAATTTCTTGTAGCATCTGCCAAGATAACCATGCAATAGAATGTTGGGGAATCTTCAATCTGTCTTCAATCCCTAAATGGGTAGGATTTTTGGCTATAGCTACCTCCAATATTTCAACCTATGCTATTAGGGAATATCTTGACATGGCTTAGATGATTTACTCACCATTGGTGTGTTACGTTATTGGCTCATATTTGTGCTTTGTGTGGTTACTGTTAAAGTTGTCTCAAGCTCTATACATTACATTTTTTTCCTAGGTTATTTACATAGGAGATTTGGGTTGTAGCACATGTTCTATGAATTCTGTTTTGAGCCATGGTTTTTCCATCGTTATTTTGAATTACAAATTTTCTTCCTTAACTAGGCATATTTACGTAAATAGAGTTTAAATTTTATATTTCTTCAAGTCATCTCGGTTTAGTCCCTTAGAATTCTTTTGTTACTTGACTTTGCGTAATAGATCTTGCAAGTTATGAGATGGGTTCTAGCCCTAGGCATGGTGTTGGGGATTTTCTATTTAGCTCGATTGTGACCATTTCCACTCGAGTCTTGCCTTCTCATATCCAAAAGGTAACTATAACTCTTAACTTTATCTAGCTCGGGATTCTCTAGATCTATTTATCTCTATTGATGGGGCTGGATTTTCATTATCATTTGTTTTTAATATCTTTTAGTTTAGGTCAATCTACCTCCTTTTACGAACTCGGTTACCATTTTACCTAGATCTACATTGTTTTTTTCTTGTTTAGGTAGGACTACATTGTCTCCTTTGAGGTCGATATCAGTTGTTCTATTTTCATTTGTTAGAGCTCCTCCTTAACTTGTAGCAAAGATCTTGTTAGCCCATGTTGTTGTGTTGACCATTGGCCTTTGTTTGTGGTGATCTTGTTGCAATAACATACTATTTCTAAAGATAATTACACAACTCTTCTCGTATATCTATTTCAACCGACTCATGGAACACCAAAAACATGTATCTTTTATTGTCGATCAATTCCAAGCATGGTTCATCTCTCTTTATCTTTCATAATTATTTTATTTTAGTTTTCCATTTGCAAAAAAATAAAAATTTAAACCCTAGGATTATCATATATTTGATTGTTTTAAATAAACTTGTTTACAAAATAATAAAACGTCATATCGTAAATTGCACAATCCAAATAATCCCTTGGTAGCCAACCATGGACTTAAACCCTCATTTTGAGATGGTCTAAGAAAATTCATAACCAAACTAGATTACTGCAACACCATTTTTATTGGCGAGTTGAGGTTGGGTTCAATGTAAAGATGTTGATCGTTTCCTTGTAAAAAAATCATTAAACCGCGATTTTTGGAGACTCACAAAACAACCATCGAAACCCCAGAAAAGGGGTGTCAAGCATCTTATGTTCCCCTTGTTATGAGGATAGTCACATCAAGCTGTAGATTGGCTCCAATCGATCATTTTTATTCTCTTCACCGCTCCTCTAGGAGCCTTGTTATCCCATTTTTTACTTTTAGGAAGTTGTTAAAATTGAAAACTTGGGTTTTGTATTGGATTTCCGTTTGGCCCCTAAACAACAAAATGCTTATCAACCTTCATAAACCTCTAGTATTTTTACTAGAAAATTTCTTGAAACCTTTGGTTTGGGAAAATCACATTCTTGGTTAGTTTGGAAAAGGGGTTTCATAGGCCTCCGCTTGTTGTTTGACTAGGTCAAACTCGGCTGATTACGACCTGTGGCTTCGGAAAACCATTCACCAATTACACACTGCTCGCAATTTTTGAATTCTAACAATCCCTGTGGATTCTTGGTATATAGGTGGACACGTAAGAAGGCACCTGTCATGAATTTTCTTATTATAAGATAATTTTAGAACACACTTTCTTAGCCTCTGAGCCTAAATTGAGATGTTTTTGCAACTAACAGAAAAATGAAAAAAGAAAGTTGTAGGACCCCAACTAAGTTAACAATCCATCATGGAAACTTATTGAAACTTGTAAATAACTATTGAAACTCTACCTTGTGGCTTGACATGTGAAATTTGAATTTTAAGAATTTAGTATTTCTCTCTCTTCCTTATCTCTCTCTCTCTCCTTAATTAAGAAATGAAGTGAAATGAGATGAAATGAATGTATGTCTCTAACCTTGTATTTTCGAGTGCAAATTATTATTATTATGCAAATAGAAAATTGAAAACGTTAATTATGCTAGATTTAGGTGGATTTCATGTCAACGATTTATCGTTGACTTCATGCTCACATGGTTTTACAGGATGCAAGTAAGATACTGAAAAGGTGTGGTGTAATTCATTGTTTCTTATTGTAATTTATATATTTTATTGGAGAATGTATATATGTATGATGTATTTCCATGTTACAGAAAATTTTATATTTGAAATTTGGTAATATGTATGAGATGCTAGTTTTAGGGATGGCTTGGGAAATGGGCATTTAACCATAGTTGTCATTTTGATTCTTATTTATGTATGGTAAAAAGGTTATATATATATGTTAAATGAACTTTAATTTAATATCTTGTAGTGCATTTCTAGTGTGCAATAGGTGATTAAATAATTAGTGTGTTGTGTTCTTTACCTTGAAAATGCAATAAAGAATTTAAACAAAATAGTCAACCCTAGTACAAAATTCATGCATAACTAACCTTCATGTGTTATTATTTTAGCATAGAAAACTAAAACCTTAGAATAAACTTAAATATTTACACTTGATAACACCTTCTAGCTTAAGTAAATATGAATGCAAGTTGAGTTTGTCATCATAGCCTATATGCTTAGTGAAACCATCATGAACCTGATGGTTAGCAAAGACATGATTAAACATTACCTTGAGTATGTGATTCTCTCCCAGGTTTGGTAATTGTGTGTGTAGTAAGGAGAATGTGTTCTCTTAAAGTAGTACTCCTTGGGAAACCAACATTAATCATAGTGTAAAACCCTCTTAGACTGAAACTCGTGTTGAGTGGTGAATATTGTCGAATAACCTTGAAAGTCACCGTTAAGAGTTGGGATCATTAGGAACTAGATACATAATCTCTTCTATCATTTGGGTTCTGTGATACAATACTAAGAGTTAAATGTGAAACTTAACAAAATTCTAGTGTATGGTTAGTTGTGAAAACATAACCATTAGATGATGTCTTTGGAGAAAGGTGAAATTTAGGTCACTCTCTTATCATGTTTAAACCATTTTGTGGTGAGAAGCGTGACCCACGTTGTTCAAATTCTAATGTGAACCTTAACCCCTTAAAATGATGAATTACTCCATCTTTCTCTCCCACTAGTCCGTTTAGACAATGGATGTCTGATGTGAAACTAGGTGATCATGTTCTTATAGACAAATCTCCTAAGTTAGGGACTACTGGTAACATGAGGATACAAATGCTCCCATTAGCAAATAGGTTACACAATACATTACCAAAGGCATATGAACCTAGTTAGGGAAAATCCCTCTTAAGTCAGACATAAAATGATACTCAGGAAACCTAATCTAGAAACAATAATAAGGAATTATGTTTCCATGTTTTGGTTCCTTTGAGATCTTAACTAATTGTTTGAACATAACTATATTAAAACAATAATTGACGCTTGACCTTGGGAAGTGTAATCATGGGATGTTATTCCACATGAAAGTGAATCACGATCCTCCTTGAAATGCGATTGCACCTCTCGCTTTGGTAAAAAAACTATTTCCTATAATAATTATTGTGTACTAAATCAACTGTTAATTTACAAATGAGTGGAAGAAACATGACCCTAAATCCTTAAAAAAAGTAGCTTCCCTCCTTTGGAATTACCCTTGTTATATTGTGTAACAGAGATATGATATAAGATCAAGATGCATACCCTTAGGAGCGAATCCTAGGGATAATACCTAGTAGCCGTGCGTGTATGTAAATAGCCTTGTTTGTAACTAATTTTCACTTTTAACCAATGAGCGAATTAAACAAGTAATTGATATAATGTAGATGATCCTTATTTATTGAGTTATACCATAAGTTAAATGTTAAACAATATAGAGTAAATCTAGCAAAAGGAAAAGGACCGTATGATTCTCTCATTATGAGCTTTCATAGAAATTAAGCTAAAGATTGAAACGTCATTTTAATAAATTTGTAATCCTAAAAATATCATTTTGTGGGAAGACACTATCTATAAGTTTATAGCGTACTTGAATTTTTATGTTGTTCCTTTTCATTTGAATAAAAAAGAGTGACCTTGATGTGCATCCCGTGAATTTGAATGTGATCTATGTGGGTTGATGTTTGTGCAAACATATCATGTGTTGTGTGTTGTCCTAGGTGATCTCCTGTAGTGTTATTTGTACTGCAATGTAAGTAAAAATAATTTATTTTGGTATTTTTTAGTGTTGTATTTATGTGTGTAAAATGTGGGCATTACATTTGGTATCAGAGTGGAGGTTCATGCTCTCGAACCTCTGGGCCATATTGGAGTAGTGATGATTTTTCATGGTGGTGGTGGATATTGGAAGAGTAATGTGATATATGTTGTAATGGGAACAACATTGTAATTGTGATATAATGAATGCATATGTTGTGCACACGCCTTAGTGCATATTTGTTATCATGTTGATGTGCTTGTGATGAGAGTATTCACTCTCATTTTCATGGATTTTATAAATAATTCATGTGTGATGTACTCACTTGTTGTGTGTGAAAAAAAGTATGTTATTGTGGATTGCGGAGTGTTGGAGGATTTTAGCATTATGTGATATGAAGGTGTATTGATGTATTGCATGAAAAAATTGGTGTAAAGTGAATTAGAGTGTATCGTGATGTCATCACTATGTTGTGATGAATCGTGTGTGTAACCATGTTGTATTTGCAATTGAATATATGTTGTAATGTTAGACATTGTGTTCCTCATACGTATAATTCATGTAATATGTGATGGTTCATGTCATGATTTAGGGGCATATGGTGAGTGTATGATCCTAATTTTATAGTGATTACACTTTAGGTGTAGTATGTGGTAATGTGATGTATCGTAACCCATGAAAGTAATGATTATGTTATACTCTGTATATATACCATGCGTAAGACGCTATGGTTAATTTGTGTGAATCACCATTGTGTTACTGATGTAGTTATGTGTCATGTTTTGAACCTTACACTAACCGACCCTCAGGGAAATCAGTAAAACGGGTATGTTTGGAGTGAAGAAATATGTACCGTTGACTAGTCACTCAATCCGAGTACTAGATAGGAAGTGGAGTCTTACATAGGTTAAAAACCTTCTTTTGCTCATTTGGTATGTATGGCACTTGCTCAACCAATGTCATGCATATTGTGTTTCGCGAACACCTTAGGCTCAGTGGATGGCGACTTGTACTCCTTTCTTTCTCCTTATATGGTTATCATATGGATTCAACCTAAGTGTAGTTATGACTATGTTGAGCCTTGTAGAAGTGGTGGAGGGATGATTCAGATAGAGATGATGACAATTGTATTATTTGATATGTTATTTTATGAGCTGAGGCTCGATGTTCAAATGCCAACAACTTGTTGAGTACCCATTTGGTGGCTGTATAAGGCCACGTAGTTATGGTAATGTGTTATTTCTCTATACGTATTTTATTTATAAATTGAACATTTTTCTTTTTTCTTGCTAGAACCAATAGTTTTCTTGATTGATGTGTTCTTATATTTTGGGCATTTTATTTGGTTGTTGCACTAACATGTGGAGTTTTTCCCTAACTATGGCTAGTTAGCCATTTGTTTTCTTAGTTTTAAATTTTCATTTCAAGTTTAAATGTTTTATAGCCTAGCCAAAGGATTGGGATCTTTTCCACTTGGCATTTGAAATGGATTTTTATGCTGGTTCTAATGTCATAATGTATGGAATAGGGTCATGGGATTCATCATGGAGTGGTTGAACCTATAGACCCGCTTCATTGTATGGGGGTACACCAAAAAGAGTTATAGATAACTAGTGGGTTGTCGAACGACGAGTTATTATGTCACTTGGGTTAGGGGTGTTTGGACTCTAGGTGCCTAGGGCCATAGGGTGACTATACACACCCAAAATTACATGTGCTACATTATCGAAAAATAGTTACAAAAGTCCCCAATGATGATTCATGTCCTTTCATAAGGTGTTCGAGCTACAAAACCCATTCATAGTATATTTATGTAGCATATCCTTACTTAGCCTTTATATGCTTTCTTCCATCTTCCCGCTTCATTTTGTGCATGTTTAGGCCTGTAGTGTTAGGACCACCTCCCAGGCAGGGCGGTGGTCCTGGGACTGCCTCCCAGGGTTGGGCGATGGTCATAGGACCGCCTCCCTACACAGGGCGGCGATCCTGTATGATTTTTCCAGAACTCTTCATGCGTTATTTTGACACGCGTGCTTTCACTTAACTTGACTTTTAGGGTGCGTTTGTGAACCAAATTACTTAAAAATGGTCTTTTTTACATGTTATTCCTTCCCTCTTCTATTTTAAAATAGATTTAATTAGTTGGAACTTCCTCTTCTTGCTGTTTGTGTGAAGGCACATCCCAACCCCAATTCCTATATATTCCATGCTTGTATTCAAGCAAAAGGCTTGATAATTTTTGTGTATCTTGTAATGTATTATTGCCACAATATTTTTAGGAATTGCATAGACAAGCTCAGATCTATTGTGTTATCTCTCTTCTACTTGCATTGCATCTATATTTCCTTCAAGATGTCATTGCTCAAGCGTCATCCTCCTGTTGTTGTTCTTGCATTCCCAATTCCTTGGACTCATATGAACACATGAAGAAAGAAAGGAACAAACTGAGGGGAAAAATACTGATACAACCATATTTTCCAAATCTCTTGCTTATCTAGGTTAAAATTGTGTTTTTTTTGCTTTATTTGTCAAATTGTCAATTTCAAATCACTAGTTTCAAATACATATCAAATAGAGTAGAAATCATTTTATTTTCATTTGCAAGTAATTAGTTGATTTCCAAGAGGGTTTAAATCATTAATAACAACTCTTGGTGATGGATCCTCTTCTTCCCATCCCTGTGGATATGAAGGAGAGAATATCTGTAGGAGGTTGTCTACGCATCACATATCATTTAGAAAAATTCTTGTTTTAAGTTAGTTTAGTTTCAATACACTCATCATAGGTGAATAACCACATCGGATTTTTTCACTTGTTTAGTTTTAGTGTAGAAGTAGATTTGATTATTTAGAATAGAAGAAAAGTATTGTTTGTGATTGTAATATTTCAGTTTTTTGATTTGTTTAGATTAGTTTCCCTTTTAGAAGTAGCATAGATTGTTAATTTCGGCTAAATTAATTTGGACGCTTTAAAATAAATCAACACTTAGATCCAAGTTAGGCAAAAAAACCATAGAGAATTTACGTTACCCATTCTTAGCCTCTGAATCTTCCCTTTTCCAACTTAGCTACTAGGAGATCACACTACCATATCTTAGTCATTGATCCTCCTTTAGTTAGCCGCACACATTCAACATAGGCTCCTCCGGCACAACCTCGAGGGGTTGAGTGCGGTTGAAGGTTGCATGATAATTTTCATTCATACAAATTGGTGAACCCGACGTGAAGGATTAAATCCTTCTTGTTTCCTTTTATTTCATTGCTATTACCTCACCTATCCATTTCTTTCCCTATTTTGGTAAGTGTTTTATAATTATGAAATATGTCTAGAAGAGAGTTTGCTGGGCCATTTGGATTTGATAGATATTACACCAACGTTCAACCACAACAGTCCCATTCTCTTTCGAGGTGGGGTGAAAATTACACAAGCAACATTCAAACCTCCCCTGGTTACACTTCAAACACCATTAGCTATGTAAGGATGGAGGAGGTTGATCAACCGTTAAACATGCAATACAATCAACCCAATGCAAACCATGTTTTTATCACAAATGGGATAGGTTCTTACCATAGAGTCTTGTCACGACCTCACATTTCCATGCAATCAACAGAAGATGATTATTTACACGAATAGATAATCCTCTTTGTCATATAGATGATTCTTTGGATACAATGAAGGCTACAACCTCTGAGATTTTGAATGCCTATCCGAAGATTATTACTTTTGAGGAAGACAAGAATTATAACATTGAACAATTCATAACAAGGTATCATGCACCTACTTAATAAAACCCTATGCTACTGACACCCCAACAAGAGACTCAATCCTCTCCCAACAATCTCATTTCTAATTTAGTAGGGAGGATTAGAGAGCTAGAAAGTGCCTAGACTTCACAATAAACACATGCAATATGGAAGAAAACGGGGTATCATGTTGACAATAAAGGATACATCCCTTCCAATGAGAAACCAAAGCAATATCATGTACACCAAGGTTATCCGATTCATTAAAATCCAGGTGAAATTATCACAGGGTTAGACACACTAGGGATGGGTCCTCATCCTTCTCAAGCTTATCCTATGTAAGAGTTGACCAGAAGTGCGTTCTCGAATGCCGCCACAACAGGCAATACGACGTTAGCTGGTTTTACGCCCGCTAGTCCATATCCTGGAACTATCCCGCCTTACATGTATATGTATTCAAAAGCTCCCCAAATGGACCCATATGTCATTCCTGCACCCTATATGCCATATCAAGGGACCCCATATGTTCCCATCAATGCTTATAGTGCAACTTATCCAACTCCTCCTCCTCCACCTCCTCATTAAGGATCTTCAATGGTGGAATCTTACACAATGGGTACATACACTGAGTACTTAAAGGAGCCTCTTGAATTCACCATATGTGGTGTCATGCTTCCATGCTCATTATAGAATCTTCCAAAATTTAAGGGAGAAGGGGACCCGAACGATCATATCAAGGCTTACACTACTGTTATAAGGGAGTTTCTTCCTTTGAATGTTGTATTGGCTAAGATCTTTCCAAAAACTCTTGAAGGATTCACATTAGGTTGGTATTACCGTATTCCAGAAGCTTCTATACATTCCTTTAAACAACTTGTTTTTGAGTTCATCAAAGCATTTGACATGAACAAGTTATTGAGTACAAGGATTAGGGATTCTTGCATATTAGACAGGAGAACAATGAATTTACTGCCCATTTCATCCAAAGATGGCGCCAAGTTCTCTATTCCTCTACAAGTGCACCCAACATGGGAAAGATGGAACTTTGCGACCTTTTTCTTCACTCGCTCAATCTAGAGACTAGGGAGGAAGTCCAAAAGTTTCCTTTCCGTAGTTATGAGTAAGTATTGGAAGGTGCACTTCGGATTGACGAAGCTGCTATTGATAGTGGGCGTAAGATAATACCATGCATGATCTTAAATAATTTAGATCTCCATTTTTTACTCAAATATGACACTCCTATAATAATTGCAAACCTAAATCCAAAGCTTAATCCAAGTTCCACCTCCCACCATATGTGTTCCACCTAATCTTCTACACTTGCATCTTCATCATCACTATTCTTTGGAGAAATAGAAGAAAAGGAACAACTTATGTTGATTTGAAGTCCACAAATATCTCCATTGTTTGAGAATGAACCTTAACTAAATTTTGATAGTTGACCTCCTTGAGGCATTCTACCTTAAAGAATATTATTAGACACATCCAAGTAGCTCAAAAATGTGAGGAACCATATTTATGTGGGAATAGCTCCAATGAGATTACTCCTTAAAATATCAAGCGACTCTAATTACACAAGTTTCTCAAAATCTTGGCATTTTACTGCTAAGTTGATTTCTTGACCAATAAGAACCCTCAGACCATTAAGACACTATTGTCATGAGGAATGTCAACTGATAAGTTGTTTGAGATATCAAATCATTTAATCAATGCCAAAGATATTTCATATTCTATAAATTTCCCTTTGGTGGTGATTACTAGTTTCTATACATAAGACATTGATGATCTTGAATTTGAATTATATTGAAGGTCTTCGTTACTTTGTGTTTGATCTGTCATGCTTTCAAATTTCCAAAATTTCTTGGAATATTTCGTGAAAAACTATTATTTGAAAAAATCAAGACTTGAATATTGTGTAATTTTGTTAACGACAATGGTATCCTAACTTTAGACTTATTGGATCTCAAAACTAAAATTCGAAGACTAGTCAAATTTTGTATACAATTTTGGATTTCTCCTTGCATGTTATTATATCCCAAATCTAGAATCTCTAAAGAGCTACAATTTTGAAGTGATGATGGAATTGGCCTTTGTAGTCTATTACCTCCCGATTTCAGTGTTTTAAGACAATCCATGCTCTGAATTTCACCTTCAAAAATATTGGTATCTAGATTCAAAACCTTTAGTGTTGTTGAGTAGCTCCTAACACTTGTAAAAATATTACTAGAAAGATTGTTATTTAACATGTCAAAACATCCAATTGCCCTTCATAAATAGAAAGTGGATGCCAGTGTGAAGATTATTTTTTCAAATGACATAAATATGATATACTGTCTATTTTTTGTTGGAATGAATCCATCAAATAGGTTCATCTACAAGTCCAAAAATCCATAAGATATGAAGCATTCCACAACCAATCTGAAATATATCCGCCAAGTCTGTTCTTGTACAAGCCTAGATATTGTGCATCATATTTAGTTGAATTGAAAAGGGAAAAATAACCTCCCATATTAGAAGATATTAAACCTAAACTTCAAGTTGGATTTTAGGGATCCAAAAGCCATTTAATTTTACGGTCAAGAGATTGTTCCTAAAAAAAATAAAAAATCTTTGTGAAAGTTTATAGTAGAGAGAGCAAGAAAGTACCAAGGACGTTTTTTCATTTAAGACAAGAGTTTTGAGTGGTGAGAGATGTTGTAAGGAAGGTGGGATTATTCCACTCAAAGAGTTCTTGCTAAGATGAATCCAAACTTGGGATGAGAGTTTCCAAAAAGTAGATGGAGATCTTCCGTTCAATTGATTTGACTTGAGGTAGAGCTCTAACAACTTTGATAGTCCACCTAAAGTTGTCTATGGAATGCTTCCTCTTAGTGAGTTGCTTGAAAGATACAATGATTCAAGTTGTGAAATATTTCCAATAGAAGGAGAAAGAACACCTTCAATTTTTTTATAAGAGAGATATATAAGTTGGTCAATGATGACATATTACCAACAGAAGGAGGAATAACACCTTCAATATTGTCAATATGTGGAAATATTAGAAACTTGGTATATTATAGATGTCTAAATTTTATATTTGACACTTGGAAGCCTCATTTATGGCACTCCTTGGAGCACTTGGAATGTTTAAATATGTTTTTAAAGTAAAAACTTACATGCATGAACTCAAAATCATGCATGGAAATTATATTTAGAATATTATTATCAACATAAAATTTGATTTTTATTGGAAAAAAAATACTTTTAAGTTTTAATCAAAGCAAAAAAGAGATTTAACATAAACATTTCCATAAAATATATCAATACTTCATATTATATATAGAACCATTAGAATTATATATTTAGACTAATGACCTCAAGAAATAAGAACAAAATAAAAATATTTGAAATAATCCGTTACATTGACAATACATATGGGTAGAGAAAAGAAAGAAAGCATTTCCTTAAAAATGAGAAGAGAAAGGAAGGGAAGTAGTTAAAAAAGAATAGAAAAGGAAAGGGAAAAAATACTTAATAAAAAATCCTTTCTTTTAACTATTTCATCAACAATTACAATAATGTCATCCATGATCTTATGCATTTAGATCTCCATTTTTTGCTGAAACATAACACTCCTATAACAAATGCAAACCCAATTCCAAAGCTGGGAAGGATGCGAAGAGGATAGAAGTCAATCCTGTTGAGGTCGAGCTACTCTAAATGTCGCAGTTTGTAATAAACCATGGAATTTTGGCTTTGGGAATTCCTCACACTTAACTCATAATCAAAGTTTCTAGAATCCATATGAAGCAGGTGGCCAGTGCAGAGGTGGTAGGTGATTTCGTTCCAAGATCAACAGTCATTCGATGATTCCAGCATGTTATACGAATCATTTGAAATTAAAAAGACCACTTCTTTCCAAATGATGAGATGTGGAGCAGCAGTAGGTGGAAACCATGGCCAACAATAACAATATGTGTAGATTTCCCATATTCTATATATGACACTGATGAGCTTGAATTTGAATTATACAGTTTCAGTTTGATCTGCGACTGCTTTCAACTTTCCGAAATTTCTTGGTATATTTCCGAGGAAACTCTTATTTGATCAAATCAAGACTTGAAGATTTCACAATTTTGTTGGTGATAATGGTCAATTTATTGAATCTCAAAACTAAAATTTGAAGACTAGTGAAATTTTGTATTCATTTTGGGATTTCTCCTTGCATGTTATTATATCCCAAATCTTGAATCTCTAAAGATCTACAGTTTTGAAGTGATGATGGAAATTGCCTTTGCAGCTTATTACCTCCAGATTTCATTGTTTGAAGATAAGCCATGCTCCTAATCTCACCTTCAAAAATATTATTTTCTAGATTCAACACCTTTTAGTAGTTCATAACACTTGCAAATACTATTATCAGAAAGCTTGTTATTTGACAAGTCAAGAAGCTCCAATTTCCCTTCATAAATAGACATTGGAATTCCACCGAGAAGGTTATTTTTACCAGTGACAGAAACATGATAAATTGCCCAATTTCAGTGGAATGAATCCATCAAATAGATTCATCAACAAGTCCAAAAACTCTATATAATATGAAGCATCCCCAACCAATTTGGAATATATATGTTAAGCCTATTGTTGGACAAGTCTAGATGTTGTACGTCATATTGAGTTGAAATGAAAAGGGGAAAGTCACATTCCATAAGATTTCAAACCTAAATTTTCAAGATGATATTTGGGGATCCAAAGCCATTGAATTTTATGGTCAAGAGATTTTTCCGTGAAAGAAACAAATCAGAAATCAAGTTGTGAAATTTGTTAGTAGAGAGAGAAAGAAAGTACAATGGAATTTGTTGGCATCTAAGCTAAGCATTTAGAGTGATGAGAGTTGTTGTAGGGAAGGTGGGATTATGTCACTCAAAGAGTTCTTTCTAAGATGAAGCCAAAATAGGAATGAGAGGTTCCCAAAAGTAGATGAAAAGCTTCCATTTAATTGATTTGACCTGAGATAGAGCTCTGACAACTTTGACAGTCCACCTAAAGTTATCCATGGAGTGCTACATTTTAGCTAGTTGCTTGAAAGATAAAATGATTCAAGTTGTGAAATATTTCCAATAGGAGTAAGAAAACCTTCAATGTTGTTATAAGAGAGATATAAGTGCATCAACAATGACATATTTCGAATACAAGGAGGAATAACACCTTCAATATTGTCAATCTATGGAAATCATAGAAAATTGCTTTACTATAGATGTCTAAATTTTACATTTGACACATGACAACCTCATTTTTGGCACTCCCTGGAGCACTTGGAATGTTGATAGATTTTTTAAAGTAAGAATTTACATGCATGAAATTACTATCATGCATGGATTGCACAGAAGGAAAAAAAATTGTTTTGTTAAAAATATCATAAGATTCGCATGAACATTTTGAAAAATATGTTAATTTCTAAAATAAGTTACTTTGGATGTGTGAAAAGTATATTCAGAATTTTTATTATCATCATAAACTTTTATTTTTCTTAGAAAAAAATCACTTTTAAGTTTTAATGAAAACAAAGGATAGATTTAACATAAATGTTTCAATAGAATATATCTCTAGTTCATATTACATATTGAACCATTAGAATGAGATATTTATACTAATGGCTCAACAAATAAGAACAAATAAAAATGAAAAAATGAAAAATTTGATTACATTGACAATACATATGAGTAGAGAAAGGAAAGGAAGCATTTCCTTACAAATGAGAAGAGAAAGGACCGAAAGTATTTCAAAAGACTAGAAAAGGAAACAAAAAAACATACTTAGGAAAAAAAAATTCTAACCATTTCATCAACAATTACAATAATGTCATCCATGATCTTAAAGCATTTAGATCTCCATTTTTGGCTGAAACATAACAGTCCTATAACAAATGCAAACCCAATTCCAAAGCTCAATCCAAGTTCTATCTCCCACCATATGTGTTCTTCCCAATCTTCTTCACTTGCGTCTTCATCATCACTAGTTTTTGAAGAAACAAAAAAAAAGGAACAATTTCTGTTGATTTGAAGTCCACAAAGATCTCCATTGTTTGAAAAGGAACTTGCAATAAATGTTGATAGTTGACCTCCTTGTGGTATTCTTCTTGAAATATTATTATGAGATACATCCAAGTAGCTCAAGAATGTGAGGATTTGTAATTTTGTGGGAATAGCTCCAATGAGATTATTTCTTGAAAGATCAAGTGACTCCAATTGCACAAGCTTCTCAAAAGACATTTGGATTTTACCGTTAAGTTGATTTCTTGACAAATTGAGAACCTGCAGACCAATGAGGTATCCAATGTCATGAGGAATGCCACCTAAGAGATTGTTACTTGAGATATCAAGGCATCTCATCAATGCCAAAGATCTTTCATATTCTAGAAATTGCCCTTTGTTGGTGATCACAAGTTTCTCTACATAAGACACTAAGCTTAAATTTGAATAATATCGAAGGACTTCTATACTTTGTGTTTGATTTGTCATTGCTTTCAAATTTCCAAAATTTCTTGGAATATTTCCTGAGAAACTGTTATTTGACAAAATCAAGACTTGAAGATCTTACAATTTTGTTATTGATAATGGTATCCCACCTTCAAATTTATTGGATCTCAAAACTAAAATTCGAAGACTAGTCAATTCTTGTATCCAATTTGGAATTTCTCCTTGCATGCTATTATATCCCAAATCTAGAATCTCTAAAGAGCTACAATTTTGAAGTGATGATGGAATTGGCCCTTGTATTCTATTACCTCCCAATTTCAGTGTTTGAAGACAAGGCATGCTCCTAATCTCACCTTCAAAAAGATTATTTTCTAGAATCAACACCTTTAGAGTTGTTGAGTAATTCCCAACACTCGTAAAAAATTTACTAGAAAGCTTGTTATTTGACAAGTCAAGAACCTCCAATTTCCCTTCATAAATAGAAACTGGAATGCCACCATGAAAGTTATTTTTTGCCAGTGACAGAAATTTGAGATATTGCCCAATTTTTGCTGGATTGAATCCATCAAATAGATTCATCGACAAGTCCAAAACTCCATATAATATGAAGCATCCCACAACTAATCTGGAATATAGCTGCTAAGCCTATTGTTGGACAAGTCTAGATGCTCAATGTCATATTGAGTTGAAATGAAAAGGGGAAATTCACCTTCCATATTGCAAGATCTCAAACTTAAACGGTGAAGCTAAAATTTAAGGATCCAAAATCCATTGACTTTTACAGTCAAGAGATTATTCCCTGAAAATAACAAATCAGAAATCATTATGAAATTTGCTAGTATAGAGAGCGAGAAAGTACCATGGAATTTGTTGTCATCCAAATAAAGAATTTGGAGTGATGAGAGTTGTTGCAAGAAGGTGGGATTATGCCACTCAAAGAGTTATTGCTAACAACTAGGAAAACCAAGGATGAGAGGTTCCCTAAAGTAGATGGCAAGCTTCCGTTTAATTGATTTGAGAAGAGGTGAAGGTGTGACAACTTTGACAGTCCAGCTAAAGCTGTCCATGGAATGCTGCCTCTAAGTGAGTTGCTTGAAAGATATAATTCACGAAGACTTCTAATGGATGGAGGAAGAATACCTCCAATATTGTTATAAGAGAGACCAATGTGGGTCAACGAGGACATATTTCCAACAGAAGGTGGAAGAACACCTTCAATATAGCTATCAAAGAGAAAGAATTTGGCCAATGAGGACATATTTCCAATAGAATATGGAATCTCTCCTCCCACATTCGTCCCACTGAGAGAAAGGATCTCAATCTTGCAAGAGTGTTGTACAATGGAAGATAGCTTTACTTTGAGATCAGGGTTGTTGGACAAATCAAAGTTCCTCAAGTGTGGAAGGCTTAACAGGCCATAAGGGATGGAACCTTGGAGACTGCAATCCTTGAGTGAGAGGGAGACCAAAGTTGTACTATTTGAAATCCAGTTTGGAAATGGCTGGTGAGTGAATTCATTCAAAGCAAGGTTGAGATGGGAAAGGGAAGTGAGGTTTGCAAGAGGAGATAAAACTGGTGTTCTCCCTGCAATTCCACAATAAGACATGTCAAGTGTTGTAAGATTGGTGAGGGACGTAGCAATATTCTCCACCAGACGATCACCTCCCATTGTTAGATTCACAAAAGCCAACCCAAGGTATTCCAAACCTCACAAATTTCCAATCCAATCACCCAACTGCCTGATCTCCAAACCATAAATGCCGGAGATGTCCAGATATTTCAAGATAGACATGTTGCGAACGTCATTTGGAATTTGGCCCGTAAACGTACAATCTACCAAGCTCAAATGTGTCAATCTGTGGAGCATGGAAAACTCTGAAGGGATGGGAAGAGGGCGGAAGTCAATCCAGCTGAGGTCGAGGTACTCCAAATGCTGCAGTTGTAATAAACCATGGAAAATTTGGCTGCTTGAATTCCTCACACTTAAATAATAGCTAATTCCAAAATCCAAATGAAGCACGTGGCTAGTGCGAGGGTCGCAGGTGATTCCCATCCAAGAGCAACAGTCTGAGCCCTCATTCCATGATTCCAGCAGGTGGTAATATGAATCATTGAGGCATCATTTGAAGTGAAGAAGAGCACTTCTTTCCTGGTGATGATATGTGGAGCAACAGCAGGTGGCAAGCATGCCCAACAACAACAACAACAACATGCACAGATTGCCCATCTTCGGATGTGGAGATTGCAACTACTCAGAAGATGAAGATGGAATTACTCGTAAATCGAGTGACTATTTATAACAAGTGCGGCATAGCATTCCATCAATGAATGCAAGTTGTGTGGAAAGTAAACAAGAGCCGCAAGGCGGCCAGTTCCTGCCATGTATGCTACAAGTAGTTTGATATAAATTTGATTAATTGGTTAGATGATTTATTGCTTAAGATCTGGAAGAAGTTCGATAGTTACACAATCTACTGAGCTTGCCAGTTCCTACCTTTAAATTGTAATTATAGATTGTAAAAATTGAGGATGTAAATATGAACAGATTGTAATGGGTGAGAATGTGGTTTATCTATAATAGCAAATAAATATTTGTAGAGTCCAAAACAAGTAAAATATTCAAATATTCAATAGCGAAGAGAAACATCCAAACAATTTGTTGTTGTCAAACAGAGCATATAATTTTGCTCCTACAAACTTAGAGCCAAATATTCATGTTCCGAAATTTGTAGTTGACCTTTTCGTTTGTGGAAGCATTAAACAAAAAACGAGAAATGTTCAAGCTAAGTGCACTGCTTACTAATAAGAAAGAATGTGTATGGTGAATGTTGTTGTGATGTTAGAAATGCATCCTCCTAACCCTATGTGCAAGTAAATTATGCTTAGTAGAGTTTCATGTTTGCATGTTGGTGTCTACAAGTAAATTTTGTGTCTACAAGTACAAATCCTAGAAAAACCGATGCAAATCAGATATAGGAAAGCTTTCTTCCTCTGAAGACGTAGAAGTTGATCCTATCATGAAAAGTAAAAAAAAAACAATCAAGATATCTTGACTCATACTTGGAGCCCATGGAGGAATGTTTATAAAACAACATTCACCAAAGAAGACCTGAAAACAACAACTAAAGTGCGTCAATAAGAAATGAATGAAGTAAGACTGTAAAAGAGAATAAAATAAAGCTAAAAGCTAAAATACCAAGCATAGAGCTCATGATCTAGCTCCAGATTGAAGGGAAGCAAAAACTACTACTTCACAACCAAGCTAATACTTTCACTGCAAAATAATAATAATAATAGTACATAATTGTATTCTATGATGTATTCTTTATAGCTATTTAGTCATGGTTTTATGCAAAGAATTCCACTTTATACATTGATTCGAGAATGTGCAATATGGTGACATGACGATAAATTGGACTCGAAGATAACCTTGGGGCAGTTTTGAGAAGAACATATATCTTCTAACTCCCTAGATACTCTCGACAAATGCATTAAGTTTAGGGCTAATTACATCCAAGCGCACTTAATCTACACTGGTAAATGACCCTTGGGAAGTTCTTAAATTAGGCTTGTATAGGAGGCTGGGGCACTTTTTAGAAGACCAGAGATTGTTTCTGTAGCTACGCTATCCAAATGTGATTAAATTAGACTTGTAGATGACCGTGGTGAAGTTTTCAGAAAAATGTAGCCTGATTCCCTAGCTATACTTTTGGACTAATTGCATCCAAATGCACTGACTCTGGGTATCCTGGGTAACTTCTGTTTAGAACAAAGACTGATTCCTTAGCTAAACTAACCAAGTGTTTTTAAATTAAATGTTCACAGCCAATTGCACTTGAATTAGAATTGTAGATAACCTTGGGGCTGTCTGGAGAAGAAATATAGATCACTCAGTAGCTAAATGCATTTAATTTATGTATGACTAATTACACCCAAATGCATGCTTGCAAATGACCCTAGAGAAGCTCTTATATTATATTTGTAGATGATGCCCAGCTTTGGAGAAGAACAAAGACATTCCAGAGCTATACTGGCCAAATGTGCTTAAATTACATTCCTGAATATCCCTGGGGCAATTTTGAGAAGAACCTAGTTTGATTTTCTAACTATGGAATTTAAATTAGATCGATAGCATGCAAATGCACTTAGAATTAGACCTGGATGCAAGTCTGGGGAAGTTAATAAATTAGATTTTTAGATGAGCCTGGGGAAGGTGTTTCGCACAGAATTTCGTTCCAGAATAGAGTTATTTCTATCTTTTCATTCTCTTGAGAAATAGATAAGGGTTAGGGCTAGGAGGAATACCTGTTGAGTGTTGGGAAGGTGTGCGTGTACCGTAGAGAGATCAGATCGATTGTGAAGAACTCCTTTTTGTCTGGGAAGGACTACCTGTAAGTAAGAATACAAGACCACCAGATCTTAGCTAGACAATAAGTGAGGGAACTGCCTTGGGCCCAGTAAATATTAGACTTCCTTTCGAAGGTGGTCAGTTCCCCTTTTAATACGAATTAATGCAAATGATAACAAAGAAGCTATTGCAAAATCACGATTTAGGTACCTCATTAAAAAGCAATAGAGACTAAACTACCAATAATAAAATGTCATGATGTTTGTTTGGTCACTGGTTATTGATACATTCAGATCAAGTTACAGGGATAGACCAGGATGGATACGAGATTGTTTGGGGGTAAATAGGGGAAAGGTTGGTTTTGGTCTAAGTCACAGTGACCGATGCCGGTCACTGGATAATCGACTGCGGTTATAACACCAGTACCGGTAGAAGATAACCGGTATCGGTAGGGTCAGTGATTTAGGGGCTTTGAATGGAGGTCAGTTGTAAGGTGGTTATGGTGTTTATAAGGTTGATAAATGATTAGGGGGGGTAGTAGGGTGATGGAGAAGACTTAGAGAGTGAGAGAGCTGTCCTTGGGGCAATATAGAGGTGGATGAATGAAAGTTAGATGCAGGGTGCTACCGGGTGGTAGATCTAGGAGTGAGCTTATAATTACTATGAATTAAAAGTTCAAGAAATGGTGTTTAGAAACATACAAGATACTACTTACTAGTTCCTGATGAAAATATAGGTCCAAGGAATGTGGTGGCGACGGCAAGGCTCAGTTGGGATGATACGGTAATGGAAAGTCAGTTGATGAAGCTATCCTTCGACTTTCCCAATTCTTGGATGAGTGTGACAGCGATCTAGTTGCTCAGTTACAGTCTTGGGCTCGATCCTCTTCTCTGCAACCTCTTCTCCCTTTCTCCTTGTCTCTCTTCTCCAAATGAATCCGGATCCTTTCTTTTTGGTTGGGGGAGGTCATTTACAGGGAACTGATGATGGTTTTGTAACCAACGGCGGTCGAGTAGGAACCGATGTCGGTTAGGTCAAAGTGGGCTATTTTTAGCAAAATAGCCAACTTTCCCTTCTTTTCTCCCTAGGGGTCAGTTGTGGGCTTGGTCAAGTCATTATTAGGCTCGTTTTGGTGTGGGTGAGGGGTGATGAGTCATGGGTGTGATTCTGGACAAAGTCATAGGTCTTAATTAGGTTAGTTTAGGGTTAGGGCTAGGTCATGATGAGGTGGCGAGGTGAGGTGGCAGGGTTGGAGATGTGGATTTATTAATTATATCGATAATTAATAAATGTGCTTAAATTACATTCCTAAATATCCCTGGGGAAATTTTGAGAAGAACCTAGTTTGATTTTCTAACTATGGCATTTAAATTAGATCGATAGCACGCAAATGCACTTAGAATTAGACCTGGATGCAAGCCTGGGGAAGTTCATAAATTAGATTTGTAGATGAGCCTGGGAAAGGTGTTTCGCACAGAATTTCGTTCCAGAATAGAGTTATTTCTATATTTTCATTCTCTTGAGAAATAGATAAGGGTTAGAGCTAGGAGGAATACCTGTTGAGTGTTAGGAAGGTATGTGTGTACCGTAGAGAGATCAGATCGATTGTGAAGAACTCCCTTTTATCTGGGAAGGACTACATGTAAGTAAGAATACAAGACCACCAGATCTTAGTTAGAAAATAAGTGAGGGAACTGCCTTGGGCCCAGGAAATATTAGACTTCCTTTCGAAGGTGGTCAGTTCCCCTTTTAATACGAATTAATGCAAATGATAACAAAGAAGCTATTGCGAAATCACGATTTAGGTACCTCGTTAAAAAGCAATAGAGACTAAACTACCAATAATAAAATGTCATGATGTTTGTTTGGTCACTGGTTATTGATACATTTAGATCAAGTTACAGGGATAGACCAGGCTGGATACGAGATTATTTGGGAGTAAATAGGGGAAAGGTTGGTTTTGGTATAAGTCACAGTGATTGATGCCGGTCACTGGATAACTGACTGCGGTTATAACACCGGTACCAGTAGAAGATAACCGGTATCAGTAGGGTCAGTGATTTAGGGGCTTTGAATGGAGGTCATTTGTAAGGTGGTTATGGTGTTTATAAGGTTGATAAATGATTAGGGGGGTAGTAGGGTGATGGAGAAGACTTAGAGAGTGAGAGAGCTGTCCTTGAGGCAATATAGAGGTGGATGACTGAAAGTTAGATGTAGGGTGCTACCAGGTGGTAGATCTAGGAGTGAGCTTATAATTACTATGAATTAAAATTTCAAGAAATGGTGTTTAGAAACATACAAGATACTACTTACTAGTTCCTGATGAAGATACAGGTCTAAGGAATGTGGTGGCGATGGCAAGGCTCAGTTGGGATGATCTGGTAATGGAAAGTGAACTGATGAAGCTATCCTCCGACTTTCCCAATGCTCTGATGAGTGTGATAGTGATCTAGTTGCTCAGTTACAGTCTTGGGCTCGATCCTCTTCTCTGCAACCTCTTCTCCCTCTTCTCCCTTGTCTCTCTCCTCCAAATGAATCTAGATCCTTTATTTTTGGCTAGGGGAGGTCATTTACAGGGAACCGATGACGGTTTCGTAACCGACGACGGTCGAGTAGGAACCGATGTCAGTTAGGTCAAAGTGGGCTATTTTTAGCAAAATAGCCAACTGTCCCTCATTTTCTCCCGAGGGGTCAGTTGTGGGCTTGGTCAAGTCATTATTAGGCTCGTTTTGGTGCAGGTGAGGGGTGATGAGTCATGGGTGTGAGTCTGGACCAAGTCATAGGTCTTAATTAGGTTAGTTTAGGGTTAGGGCTAGGTCATGATGAGGTGGCAAGGTGAGGTGGCAGGGTTGGAGATGTGGATTTATTAATTATAAGGTAATTAATAAATAATTAAGTGTGTAAGGTTTAGGTGGTGAGGTATGGTTAGGTTGTGAGATGAGATGCGGGGCATAGGTTGTCGTAAGACACAAATTTGGTGTCTACATTTGCCCCTTGTTGTCGTGTAGCTTGTCTTGTAAAGCTGCACTGACAATAATAAGAAGTGGTTGCCCTAGTTAAGGGTATAGGTAATCCCCCTCAAATCTATCACAGATTGAGGTGACGTGAAATCAGGGATAGGGTTGATAAAGGGTGAATGATGATGTGATGATGGTAAGATGGTGGGGTAAGTTCAAGGAAGCAGATGCACATTGAAATGCAGTAGTGCGACTAGGGTACACGATGTTGAAGAGAAAACAAGCAATTCATAGGCAAAGGTCGATAGTTTATCTGAACAAGGTTGATATAATCCTGGTATCCAAGGCATACGAAGTAGCTCCAGGGGATATAACGGGTAAGGTACCGAAACGTTTAGGCATGTTCGGCAGTACCATATGGTTGGTTTGGTTGAGATAAATGTCACGGTCTTAGTCTAATGCAATGCTGGTCGGCTGATCAATTCGAGTATCCTAGTCATGCTAAAACACGAATAGGTGAGTTTGATTGAACAAACAACTACATGATGGGTGGATAGAATCGTAATTTGCGGGCCTCGCTCGAGGTACTTAATTGGTGCGGCCTTGGGTGAGGCCGATTGGTTGGGTGCGGCTGTGGGTCGGGCCGATTGGTTGGTTGCGGCCTTGGGTCGGGCCGATTGGTTGGTTGCGGCCTTGGGTCGGGCCGATTGGGTGGTTGCGGCCTTGGGTCGGGCTGATTGGTTGGTTGCGGCCTTGGGTTGGGCCGATTGGTTGATTGCGGCCTTGGGTTGGGCCGATTGATTGATTGTGGCCTTGGGTTGGACCGATGGAGTAGTTGCGGCCTTGGGTCGGGCCAATGAATTCAAAATAAGGCTATTTAGCAAAGGCCGGGGGTAGGTGATGTGGTGAAAAATAGAGTTTGATGGATAAGGGCAGGAGTTAGGGTAAACTAGGAAGGTAACCGATATCGGTTATTCCTGACTGATGTCGGTTAGAATACCAATATCGGTCTTCTAGGGCGCGCCCTAACTGGTATCGGTTAGAGGTCAAAACCTATAAAAAAAAAATACGGCATGTCATTGTCACATTGTGAATTTGAGTGCCAACCTTTGTCTTGTCTGAGTTTTGAATTGATTGGGTTGAGTTTTTGGGCTGAGTTGGCATTAGTTGAGTGGGGTAGTGAGTTATTGGTAGGCCCCAGAGATCAGGAGGCAGAGTTTGATTGGTTAAGGACCCTGCTGAGGAGATTTGGAGCTATGGCATAGCCTGGAGGAGCAGGAGGTGCTGGACCACCGCCACCTATCCCACCACGACGACGTGTAGTCGTACCGATAGGATCTGAACCCCTATTTGTGTCAAGTTGATGAATTTAGCTAGGATGTGGGTTTTCGGGTAGGAATCCAAAATTTGATAAAATAATGAATAAATGAAGGTAAATCGTAAAATGGAGTGGGTAGATATGTTAGGTAGGCCAAAACGGCAGGGTGGGTAATTTTTTAGGCAATTATTGTGGGTAGATGGTTAGAAATAGAAAAAAAAAAGGGATTTGGGGGCTGTTTTCGGTCCAGCCCCGAAATCCCACAGTGACCGATGTCGGTCACTAGGCGACCAACATCGGTCACAGCGTAAGTTGTGTAGATTAGTGGGTTTAGAGATCGGCGTCGGTCATGTGTTGAATGATGTCGGTACAGAAAACACGGACATACAATGTTGGTTGGGGACCGATGGCGGTCGAGGGTGACCGGTACCGGTCACCATGGGTAGGAGGTAAGGTTGTGAAATTTGTTGTGTTGGTTTGTTGTAGGTGGGTAGGATAGAGTTTTGGGGGTGAAGGGGGAGAAGGTAGAGTTGCTAGGAAAGGTTATTGGGGTGGGGGGTAATCGGGTGGTTGGGGGCCAGTTCGGGTAGGATAGGTTATGGGTTGTGTATGAATTAGGAGGGGTTAAATTGGCTGGGGTATGGTTAGAGGGTGAGAGTAGAGCGGGTGGAGTATGAGTGGGGTGGTTGGTAGGGTGTGGGATAGGTAAAGGGGATATTGTAGGTGTTTGTTGGGTGGGGTTATTGGTGTTGAGGGAGATGAGGTGTTTTAGGTTTGATTAGAGTGGGTAGGATATTTAAAGGACCATAAGCGTGAGAGGAATTTATAGATGTATAGGGTAAGGTAGGTGGGTGTAGATGTGTGTATAGAGTCGGGTTGTGATTGGGTGGGTGAGTGAGTATAGAGGGTTAAGGTAGTTGTGTTGTAAAAGGTAGGCCTGATGGAGTGTGTTGTTTTTGTAGGCATGCCAGTAGCTGACGATGCGGGATCAGATGTCACCTCTACTGGGGCAGATGTGACCACATGTGACTGCAGTGCAGTGGGCAGTTATGCGAGAGGTTGGACTCGGCAGAGTCCAGAGGTATAGGGATATGGATAGGGACCACAACCTGATGGTTGCCCTCATCAAGAGATGGGATCCGATAACCAATGTCTTCCATCTCCCTACTAGAGAGATGACAGTCACACTAGAGGATGTGTATCGCATCCTGAGACTGCCGATCATAGGTGACACAGTGTTCCAGGTGGATGCCGAGACAACGATGGATAGCATCCTGTAGGTATTCGGAGATGCAGCCCCATTGATTATGTATCATAGTGCGAGCATCTGCTATGGCGATATGTATCGCGCGCATTGACAGGAGACACGGCTTGCCATGCTGATGATGATTGGTATCATCTGCTTCACCCTCCCTAACTCAGAGGGAGGCCACTTCCCACAGGCTTTGATGGGAGTGTTATATGAGATGGTGGAGGAGCACACCTGCCATGCATGGGCACCGGTGTATCCGGTGCAGCTATACAGAGAGCTCTGGGGCTATCGACGTATGAGGCAATTCGGTATATGTTCGACATTCTTGTTACACTGCTGGGCCTACGAGCATATCGTGTGTTTACGACCAGTAGGGTTGCCCCAGCAGCCAGGGCCACAAGAAATTTATAGATATGGGTTTCAGAGGTGGTTGGGGGTCGTGGGCCAGCCACGAGCAGTTATTGCAGGGTGAGATGTCACTTATTACAGGCATATATTAGAGGGCCTGACTACATTAGATATTATATGGAGGCCATACAGAGGCCATTAGCCCCGTGGAGGAGCCCGAGCACAGCTGCGATGGATCCAGTACATCTTCTGGATAGCTGGACGGAGACCCGGGGAGTATGAACGGATTCCCCTAGAGAGGGTACGACGACAGTTGGGCCTACAACAGGATGAGCCACCTCCCTTCCCACAGTATCAAAGGGAGGATGTAAAGGCACCACTACCTGTACCGCAACCATTTGACCTAGTCTGGGTAGCAGAGAGACCGACCAATGATACGGTGGACGACGCCGGAGTTACAGGTTCATTTTTGGTTTGGTGGGTAGGGTAGAGGACAACCATGAGAGCACAGACCACATAGCCAGATTTGGTGGTTGTTATAGTAGAGAGGGACCGTCTCTTGGGTCAAGTGCAGTTTTTACAGGGGAAGTTTGCTGCTGCACAGGCACAGATTGGGGTGCTACAGGGGCAGTTGGTCCAGGAACAGGTACAGGGACAGGCACAGCTACAGGCATAGGCACAGCCTCAGGCACAGGGACAACCTCAGGCATATGCACAGGCACAAGGTGTACAGGCAGGGCAGGGTCCACTTCTATTAGGAGCTGGGGGACTAGCCCCACCAACCATGGTGGCACGGGCCCGGTACATGGAGGCGAGAGCGGAGGCCCGGTACTATCAGGACGTACTAGATGGTATCGGTGCAGAGTATCAGCCATATGCGGCTCATAGAGCCGAGACTTCCCGGAGTCATAGGGCACAGGGGGCCGCAGCCACAGCCGATGGGTCAATGACAGGTAGGAGGTGAGATCCGGCACAGGGGCAAGCTGAGAGACGAGCTGAGGGAGGGGGAGAGATCTGAGTCGCCCCAGGAGTGGAGATGTTTTTGGTTGAGTTGGATAGTTGATTGATTATTATTATTTTTTGTTTTTGAGAGAGACACTGGTCTGCGAACCGAGTGTGCATATAGAGGCCTGCGTGCCCACATAGGATGTATATATTCATTTTTGTTGTATATACCGACCTGCGAGCCGAGTACATTTTGTATAGTTGATACCGGCCTGCGAGCCGAGTATATTTTTGACATGAGAGACCAGCCTGCGAGCCGAGTCGAGAGTTGGACAGAGACAATGGCCTGCGTGCCGACTTTGTATTTTTGGATCATAGAGGCCCCATGCAGGGCAATTTGTATATTTTGACATTGATTTGATGATATATAGATGATGAGTTTGATCCATATGGTGTGTATAATTGTGGATTTGATGCATATATTATAATGTTTCATGTATTTTGTCAATGGTATTAGAATTGGATGTATATAGATGATGTTGATGATGTTTTGATGATATGCATGTGTTGATGGTATTATGATGATGGATGTTGATAACTATGTCGTTATGCAGGTTAAAGAGGCAGGCGTTGCCAAAAATTTGTAAAAACCAAAGAAAAGACCTAGGTATAAAAATGAGAGATGTGACTGATATCGGTTATCTAATCGATGTCGGTCACTATATGACCGATACCGGTTAGGTAACCGACATCGGTTACTCTAAAACGAGCTTTTCTAAATATAGAAAATCTTGGGAGACAATTGAAGTTCTTATTTTTAGAGTCATGCAACATGTTAAATACGAGGATGCGAGGCGGTTTGTCATCCATACAGGTTAATTGCATGGGAGAATTGAGTAATAAGGAGGAAAGAGATAGGTAAAGTGATTGTGAGCTTGGATTAAGAAGGTGTAAAGGTAAGTTATAGTGAAGAGGGTGGTGAATATGGCTAAACAAAGAGAAGCATCCAACGAGAAGAGAGGAGAAGGAAGACAGGTTCCACCTCAAACTGCTGCATCCCAAGAGGTATCATTTTTTTGGTTGGAATGAGATTTTGCATGGTTATAAATAGAATGTGGTAAGGTAAATGGGTAGAAAGGTGATAGGAAAGAGTTTGGGATGGGGCGAGTGTTGTAGGGTAGGTAATAAGGTGTTTGAGATATGTTCGTAGGTATAGAGAGGGGTAAACAAGCGAAGAAGTTATCATAGGTGGTGTTGTTGAGCAGGGTGGATGGAATTGACAGTGACCGATATCGTTTAGGAATAACTGGTATCGGTTAGGTAACTAGTATCAGTTATCTATAACCGATATCGGTTACTGTGTAAAGTTGCGGATTGTGATAAAAAACACGTGGGAATTTATTTGTTGATTTGTTGTTTGTTGGTTTGATGTGTGCAGACACAGGAAAGGTTGAGGATGAATGATAGGGTGCCAACTTTGTTGTCATGGGTCCGAGTGGATGTAACACCAGCTGAGTGGGCATTAATAAACCGTGCGGGGTTAAGCAGAATCTCCTATTATTCATGAATCACACACAATCATGCTATGTTGAAGGCGTTGATTGAGAGATGGAATCCTGAAAAGAATACCTTCTATCTATCAACAGGGGAGATGACAGTGACGTTAGAAGATGTGTTTCAAATTTTGAGACTTCTAATTACAGGAAGACCAGTGTATCAGGCAGGGCCTAATGCGGCATGGGCAGCGATAATGGCAGTATTTGGTCCAACCGCACGAGATTTGACATAGTGAGGGCTGATATTCACTTATGGTATAATGTTTGTGGCACACCCTGAGGCAACAAGGTTGGCCGTGGTATTAATGATAGTGGTGGGGTATTATGCATTACCAAGGGCGGACGAGGGATGATTTTTGAAATCATTGATGTGTATTATTCGTGAGATGATAGAAGGTAGCGTTACTTTCGCATGGGCACCTGCATATCTTGCGGAGCTATACAGGGGTTTATGGGCATGCAAGTGAAATCAAAGGACTACATTGGATTGTGCATACTTATTACATTGTTGGGCCTATGAGAACATTGTGTGTGTTCGACCAATAGGCTGACCAATCCAGGCAGGAGATACATGAGTGCAGAGGTTGGGATTCAAACGATGGGTCCAGACAGAGCAAGAGGCAAGAGCCGAGACCGTGACAGATGATGCTGAGTATTATAGGTAGATGTGGGAGATGGTGACGATTGTGGATATGCATTGGAGGCCTTACGGGAACTACATGGTGATGGTGAACATAGCCGAGGATTTGAGGGATGTAGAGCGATTGAGGTGGATTGTAGGACACAGGCCAAGTGAGTATGAGAGGATTCCTCTAGATCACGTGTGGTGACAATTTAGATTTGTTTAGGATATACCCATGGCTCATAGACCATATAGGAGGATCCATGCCGAGGCACCATTCTCACCTCCACGGCTGACACTTCTAGAAGGACCAGAAGAGACAACACCTGATCGCAGGGTAATGGATGCAGGAGTGACAGAGTCTTATAGATTGTGGTGGGCAGCAGAGCTGCGAGGTACACATGAGAGGGCCGATCATCTTGACATAGCTGTGATTACAGTGGAGAGAGACCTCTTGCAAGGTTTAGTTCACCAGCTTCAAACACAGGTGAACGAGACCACGGGATTGTTAGAGGTTTTACAGTCATGAGTGGAGAGACTAGAGGCAAGATTCCTCCACGCGAGAGGGCGTATTCATATGTTACAGGAGAGATTAGCGGATCAGTGGGAGGAACCAATAGCAGTGGCACCTTTGAGGATGGAGAGGCTAGGTGAGCGGCGTCGACGATCACCATCACTACCTGGTTCAGGATGCGGCGTGGGGGCCTAAGTGAATTTCATAGGGGTAGAAAAATAAGGATGCTGACTTGCGCGTCGATGATAGAGAAGATGTATTTGTTTAACATATAAATAAAATTGAATATGTATGTTGAATTGAGTTTATGATAATAATAAGAATGTTTGTGTTTTGAATGTTTGGATTGATAAAGGGCAATGGTGAGTGTTATCAGTATAAATATGTGAAAATATTTATATTTTTAAGTAAAACACAACACATGATAGGTTATGGTAGGGGATGGTCGAGCTAACCTTGGGAGACCCCATGTCTCCTAAGTGCTGCCTACATAGCCCATTGCACAAAGCAAGGAGGGGCCTCAGACCGATGTAGTTCTCCCTTAGGACCAGGGAGAGGTGCATTCAGGAAATTTGGTTGTGGTTAGGCAATTTGTTTGTTGGTAAAAATTTTGATATTGGTAGGGTAATGTTGTTGGTGTTGGTAAGGTATTGGTGGTGTTAGCTTACCTAAGCATAGGGAATCATGTCCTGATTAAGGTCAACACATAATTCTAGATTCGGGTAAAAGAGGCAAAAGATTCCCATAGTTGGAAAGAGCGAAACAAACCACGTATTATCATAGGATGAGCTTGAATCCCTAGGTACCATGCATAGGTGAGAAGTCAATAGGTGAAAAGAGTTTGTATAATCACAAGATATCAGATATAGGTCACGTTCCCTTGAGTTTTTGTTGCTTTGAAAATGGTGAGGTGAGGTGGATGGTATAGCTGGGGCGTAGAGAATCTGTTATAAGGTGATTATTCTGATGAAATAGAACCAAACCTAAATAGACAAGTCCATGAATCAAAAGTGCTTTTGAATACTGCTTTTATTTTTCTGGATATAGACTGATCGATGCGGGAAGTCTATATGGGATATGCATTTTTTTGTTCTTGAGGTCTTCACGAAGCTGATCAATGAGAGAAGCTTTTGATAGAGGCTGACTGTGTATAGCTATCCTTCAAGGGAGCAGTCTATTTATAGTAGCAGATGCGGCTTTGAACATAGCTTTCCTTCAAGGGAGAAGTCTATTTATAATAGCAGATGCAGCTTTACACATAGCTGTCCTTCGAGGGAGCAGTCTAGTTTATAGCTTTGAGGTCTAGATGTCCATTTGGCATGAAGCATCTAGTTTTGCAGGAAGTTTGACTCAAGAATAGCCCAGGATGAAGAATTTGTTATTTGGATACTTTTAAGTCATGGACCAGACTAAAAAGGGGAAGGCATCTTTTAAGAGGAGGTGATGATCAAATCACGTGAGTTTGATTCTACTTTGAGATGCATGAAATAAGTTGTATGAAGTGGTAAATGAGCTCAAGGGACGAGCACAAGGTAGATAAGAAGTGATGTAACACTAAATTCAATAGTAGAATGGTCAGAGATGCAAGGAATTAAGGGGTTTAGGCTTAGATTTACCATTAAGCGAAGCTAAACGATAAGTACCTGATCCGTAAGTGTGAGTGATAATATAAGGCCCAATCCAATTAGGAGCAAATTTTCCACATTTGCTCTTTTCTAGCTTGGTTACATGTTGATTCTCTTTGAGGACAAGATCACCAATCTTAAAGGTATGCTCATGAAGTCGCTTATCATAAGCACGCTTGATACGCTTTTGATAAATTTGAAGGTGGTCAAGAGCTGTAAGATGATGCTCGTCAAGAATCTCCAATTGGGCTAACCGCTCTTGGCGGAAATAATCATTGGTGAGAATATCCTGGAGAGATATTCTTAGGGAGGGGATTTGTATTTCGAGAGGCAAGACAGCCTCGGTACCATACACCAAAGAGAATGGTGTGGCATTAGTGGAGGTACAAATACTGGTACGATAAGCCCAAAGGGCAAAGGGAATGTGATTATGCCAGTTTTTCCCAGGATCGTTAATGAATTTCATGAGAATTTTGATTAAGGTTTTGTTAGAAGATTTGGCTTGACCATTTGCTTGTGGATAGTATGGTGATGAGAAGCTAAGTTTGATACCAAAGTTGTCACAAAGGTCTTGTACTAGCTTATTTTTGAAATATTTTCCATTATCTGTTATCAGGTGATGAGGAACACCAAAATGACAAATAATGTGATGATTGATGAACTCAACGATTTTCTCTTTTTTGGTTGAAATGAGTGGAAC
The DNA here is from genome assembly GCA_019776745.2 of Taxus chinensis. Lineage (NCBI taxonomy): Eukaryota > Viridiplantae > Streptophyta > Pinopsida > Cupressales > Taxaceae > Taxus > Taxus chinensis. The sequence goes on along the minus strand of CM034153.1, from coordinate 78,307,551 downwards.
GGCCTCCACCCATTTAGTGTAATATTCAGTTTCCGTGATGATCCATCAGTGACGCTGCGAAGAAGGCGGGTGAATCTCACCAATAAGGTCTAAACCCCATTGTGAGAAAGGCCAAAGATCTCATGCGACCTGTAGCAGTGGCTGGGAGTATGTTGAAGGTTGGCATGCTGTTGAAACATAACACAATGCTTAACATATTCGCAGTAGTCATTATTAAGAGTATGCCAATAATATCCTAGGCGAGGGATTCGCTTGGCCATTGCAAGGCCACTAAAATGCCCACCACAAATTCCATCATGGACTTGTTGAAGGGTATGGGTGACTTCAGCGCTGGTTAGACAGCGAAGGAGGATACCATCGAAGCCACGTTTATAGAGGAGATCCCCCATGATGACATAATGAGAATTTTTTTTAAGAAAAGCACGTTTGCCATTACTAGTAAGGTCAGGCGGTAGAACAAAGGTTGTAAGGTAATCGTGAAATTGGTGATACCAGGTATCCTGCGAATCAGCAGATACATTATTTACCATACAAACATCTGGGACTAATTAAGATGGGGCAAAGAGTTATTGGACCAAGACAAATATGTCTGAGTCAGTTGGTGAGGCAGGAATTTGCGAGGCCAAGAAAGCCATAGTATCTGCAAATTTATTAGTTGAGTGGGGAATGGTTTAGATAGAATAATGAGTAAATAAGGTCAAAAGTGAATCCACGTAATGTTTGTACTTTTGAAGTTCCTCATTTTTACATTGGTAGATGCTAGTAACTTGATTTACTACCAATTGAGAGTCGCCGAAAATGTTAATAGACTTCACACCTAAGTGTAACGCAACGTGGAGACCCAAAACAAGGGCCTCGTATTCCGCTGTATTGTTAGTGCAGGAGAAATCAAGCCTGAATGAAAGAGGCATAGGTTCACCTTCAAGAGGAATGAGAACAACGCCTACCCCTCTGTCACGCTGGAATTTAGATCCATCGAAGAAGAGGGTCATTGGATATGACACATCACTGAGTGAAAGAGTTGCGATGAGTTCATCAGGGAAAGTAAAATTGGTAAATTGTTCCCCAGGTAAAGGGGCTTCTGCGAGTTGGTCTACGATAGTTTGTCCTTTGACTGATTTCTGGTGTACAAACTCAAGGTCGAGGTTGGCAAGGAGCATAAGCCATCGGGCGATGCGTTGGTTTAGATGAGGTTTGGCGTACATATAATGTATGGGGTCAGTGTTGGTGATGACAAAAGTTTTGTGATTCAGGAGGTAATGTCGGAGTTTGGTGGCCACGAATGATAGGGCTAGGCACAACTTTTCTACGTGTGTATACCTAGTATCGTAATCCACAAGAGTACAGATTATGTAATAAAATGCTTGTTCTCGATGCTCGGAGTCATGATGTGCGAGAATGGCTCCTACAGCATGGTCAGTGGCAGAAAGGTAAAGGTAGAAAGGGCGATCGTACTAAGGTGGGACAAGCACAGGTGGCTGCAAGAGATAGGATTTAAGAGCCTTAAAGGTTTGGTGGCACTCCTCGCTCCATTGGAAGACAATGTCCTTTTTAAGGAGATGATGGAAAGGTTGATATCGATCCGAGAGTTGTGAGATGAAACGCCGGATAGATTGGAGTTTGCCCTGCAAACTACGCAATTGTTTGAGGTTAGTGGGTGGGGGCATTTCTAGGATAACTTTGAATTTAGCTGGGTCGACCTCAATGCCATGCAAAGAGACGATAAAGCCAAGGAGTTTTCCCGAAAGGACGCCAAAGACGCATTTCTTTTGTTGAAGACGAACAAAGTATTGTAACAGGTGATCGAAAATAATGGTTAAAACATTGAGATGTTCACTGCGATGTTTGGATTTTCCAAGAAGATCATCGACATAATCCTCAAGGATAGTGTGCATAATGTCATGAAAATGGTAAGTCATAGCCTGCTGATAGGTCGCACCAGCATTCTTAAGGCCGAATGGCATGACACGATAACAGAAGGTCCCCCAGGGGGTAATGAAGGCGGTTTTATGTTGATCAGCTGGGGTTACCAAAATTTGATTGTATCCTGAGAAGCCATCCATGAGAGAAAGCATCTCATGGCCCGCAGTGAGATCAACAAGTTGATCAATGCTAGGTAGGGGGAATTCATCCTTTGGGGAAGCGAGGTTAAGGTCTCGAAAATCCGTACATATCTGAAGTCCCCCCGTCGCTTTAGTGACATGTATGACATTAGAAATCCATTGAGGATAGTCAATAGGTAAGATGAAAGAAACATAAAGGAGTCATTGAAGCTCTTCTTTCACCAAGAGGGCAATGTGTGGATGCATTTTTCTTAGTTTCTGTTTAACTGGTTTGGAGTCTGGTTTTAGAGTGATGTTATGGACAACAATGTCAGGATCGATTCCTGGCATGTCGGCGTAGGACCAAGCAAAAGCTTAACTGCGGGCACGGAGGAAGGTAGTGAAGGCGGCTTGTTTTGATGCGTCAAGAGATTGTCTGATCTTCACAATGTGAGGATCATCCTCTGTGTGGATGTTGATTTCTATAGTCGACTCATTCAACATGGTTTGGGTTTTAGATGGTAAGGTGCGTTGAATATAAGAGTCATCCGCACCAAGGTAGGTGAGGGTGGAGTCGTCATCCTGGCACTCCACAACATTAATCGAAGGTGAGTCTTCTTTGATCATGTCTAGATACAAAAGGGGGAGAGAAGATGGGTCTTCACCATCATGTTGATAAGTGAGAGGACCTAGAAAAATAGCATTCATGAAATTTTTTTTTAGGAGGGATAGATTCTGGGTCTATCGACTCTGTGGGTGAAGATGGCAAAATGGGCGATGATGGTTCTAAAGGGGTGACTTTTTCATCTTCCCAGATGCAACTGACATGAGGTTTCTTCGGTGTAGGTGGTTCAAAAAATCCAAGACCACGACGATCTTTGTGTTTGCGTGTAGTCACGGGAATGATCGTATGTCGGCCTTGTTCATAAAGACTGAAACCAAAACCTTTCCAAGCACAGCGCGTCAGGAAGGTGAGGGCGAAACGACGGTTGGTTAGATATTGAAAATCAGATTGGAAGGGAACCACACCCAGGGGAGGTTCAGGGGTGACAGAGGAAGCGTCAACACCCCCATACGTTAGGTTGGTGCAGCAATTAGGTGGTTCGTAGGAGATCACCTCCCCCACATGACGGTCGTAGGTAGGATGCGCATGTAACTGTCCGTACTCCTGTGGGATATGAAAGGTGTTAATGTTGTATAGGTGGTACTCCCCCAGCGTAAGGCATTGAAAAAAATCTACCAAGGGATCTAAAGTTGGGATGTTGTCCGTGGGGAAGGAAGTGGTATTCGTGGCAGTGGTTTCATTGGTCGAAGGTGTGGGTGCGGTTAAGGTGGATGGTTGAGGCATGGTTGAAGTAGATGGTTGGGCTGGATCAATGGGTGCCTTGACTAGTACAAGCACATCACTAGGGTGATATAACATATTGTAGGTTTTGAAGGGGGAAGTGTCAGCTTTTACGGTGTATGACTTCCCCTCATACTCAAATTTTATGCATCTATGTAAGGTGGAGGGAACGCATCCCATAGCCCGGATCTAAGGGTGGCCTAACAACATATTGTATTGGAACTCTCCCTCAAGGACATAGAAGAGTTTGGGCAAGGTACGTGGCCCTGCACGAATGTTAAGGATTACGGTGCCTAGGGTAGAAGTAATGGCATCATTGAATGAACGTAACATGGTGGGGTTGGCACACGTGCAGCTAGGAGGGATATTCATCTGTTGGAAGGCTTTGGAAGAGATGATGTTTAGGCTAGCACCCCCGTCGATCATAACACAACGTACCCGGATGTCTCGGACATAAGCCGAGATGAAAAGAGTGGGGTCAGGATCTTCTGCACCAAAGACGACAATTTATTCTTCGGAAAACTTGACAGTAGCAGCTTGCTGTACAGGGAAAAAGGTGGGTGTGGAGGTAGGTTGTTTGGTGAGAGAAGAGACGTGATTGGGTGTTAAGATGGAGGTGACAGGCATGGTTTCGTTAGGTAGGACCTCTATCCCTTGGAGGATCTCAATTAAAGCTTGTCGATGAGATTCAGATGTTTGAATGAGATCATATAGTGTCATTTTTACAGGAGATTGGTGAAGTTGTTTGATCATGGTGCTATGGGAAACTCCATCAGAGATGGGATAGGTAGGTCCACGAATAACCACTTTAGGTGGTGGTGCAATCGGGATGGCGAAAGGAGAAAGAGAGGCTACAGGTGTGTTTTCTTTAGCTTTTCCATTGTTTTTCTGACCTCGAGTAGCGATGCTAATCATGTTGATCTCATGAATACGAAAGGAGGAAGATGGCAGGGATAAGTCATTGTCCTTGAGAGGCGGGGTTGCAATAATGATAGATTTTGGCGAGGTAGGGATAGGTGGTATAGGAGAGGGGATTGAAGCTAAGGGTTTCTACCTCCGTAAGTTGCCTTTCGTAGACGTTCTATCCGAGATAGGTGACTGGCGAAGGATGGCTTTCAAAGCTTTGCATCCTTCTACATCGTGTCCTGGTATGCGGTGGTAAGCACATATTTTAGATTCATCATAACCTATAGGTCGAGGTTTAGATGGATCATAGGGTCTGAGTGGGGGTAGGGAAATGGTCGCATCCCCTACCAACATATCAAGGATATTGGTGTAAGATCCTTTGAGCGGGTCAAAGTCAGATGAAGATGAGGCTATTGATTGGGTGGGTGAGATTACTGCCTGTTTTGGTAATGGTTGGGTATGAGTGGTTCGTACGGGTGGTGGTTTAGACAAGGGATTTTGATGATTGGGTTTAACTAGGCGTGGCTTCTTCTGCGCAGAAATCATGTTTAGCTGGTTAGATGATGAGGCCACAGATGACGTGGTGGTAGGAAACAACCACAGGGAAAGAGGAGTGACAGCAAACAAATCCTTCGATGATCGAGTTTTCTTAGGGTTGGCAGGTGGACAGGATACTTGGGGTGACGGTGTTGATATGCCCGTGGATTTCTGTATGGGTGCAGAAGGTGCAGGTCATTTTAAAGAAGACGTGGGAGGCATGATGTATTGAGGCAAGGTGGAGTTGTGAGGCCCCAATATAGAAGGTAGGTGTGACGGTGAGGGTTAAAACCATGCCTGCTGTACTGGTGTGATCGGGTGCGAGGGTTTTAGTTGTGATAGAGGCATAGATTGGACTCGAGGAGATTGGGTCTGTCTCCTAGTTGGATTGACGACTTTATTTTTGGATAAATCTAATCGTTTAGGTGGGTGTGTCAGAATGGGTATTGATGAAGTCCCAAGTGTAGGGGAAGGTTTGGTTAGGTTAATAGAGGTGGATGAGGGATTCGGTAGAGATGAGGGGGGTGAAGGTGAGGACATAAGCATTTTGATATTTTTTAAACACCTCGGGTATATGGTAGAGGTGTCTGGATTAGTCATCTACATTTGAGTAGAGCATGGTGTACTCAAACGTTCCCATAAGACTCATCTATCTTCTGGGGGATGAAAATCTTCACGTGTGAACAGGAACTTTGGTATGGAAGAGAGGTGGGTTGTGATTCCGGTCCACTGTGGGTGTGATACAGGAGGTAAATGAGGCACTGTATCAATGGGTGTTAAGAGGTCAACCAGTCACTGGAAAGATTTAGGCGATGAAGAACTAATAGGTAGGAGGGCATGTTCGAGGGGATCCGTCATGATTAAGGAGTTTGGTGATGTCGGCTCAAGGGGTTTCTCCTCTAAGGATGACAGAAAAAGTGGTGATCCCTCTTCTTTGGCAGCAAGAGTTGTGGAAGGAGATGTTTGGGAAATAGATAGGTTGGATAACATCCACTTACAGTCTTGCAGGGATGTGGTGTAAGAAGGTTCATTTGTGAGAAGAGAACTCTGGGTGGTTAATTCCTTTATGGGTAAACGAATAGTGGGACTGTCCTCTTTTCCTGATGAAGGAGAAGCGGGTGAGAATCCCTGCGTTGGTGAAGAGGCTTGATTCAGAATTTCCTCGATGGAAGCCCTGGGTTGGGAGTTGAAAATCGCATGGATCTCATGCACACTCTTCTCCTCAACTGAGGTGTCTTGGTTTGTGTTACTTTCTAGATGAATGGTTTGGAAATGGTTTGTTAAATATTTTTAAATTTCGACTAGCAGGGGCATTAGGATTATCGAGGGTTATATCCCTTGAATCAACCATTTCCTGCACTATGTTTTTTAACATCTTGCAGTTTTCGTGACTGTGTCCCTTCATGCGATGGAAGTTACAGAAGTCATTTTCTTTATACCAAGAAGGTATAGCACGGGTGGAATCAAACCCGGAGTGAGGTTTAATAGGAGGCAATGTGATAGCTCCTGCTTTTAGCAATTTGTCCAAGATCACACCATAAGTTTCTCCCAAGGGAGTGTAGTTGATGGGCTCGGCTTTATACTTATAGGTGGCTTTCGGCTGGGTATTAGACGGTGCTTGAGATTTGACCGTCACTGCGTGTACATCTCCTTTTGATTTCGAAGCAGCCGATGCGTGAGAGTTGGTGGTGTTGGGTTTGTTGGCAGAGTCTTGGGTTTGGAAATTGGAGTTTTTGTTGCGCAACCTCAATTTCTCCTCCTCTAAGGCTCGAATCTCTAGTTTCCGAGCCATAGTAAAGGCCTCATCAAAGGTGTGGAAAGTTTGAATTTGGAGGGTGGGAGAAATGTGCTTAGCGTAGGCCCGCATAAAGAGTTCGATGAGTTTGGCCTGAGGTAAGGCATAAGTAAGTTGGTTGATGAGGCCCCGCTATCGTCCAATGAAATCTGCGATAGATTCGTCTTCAAATTGTCGGATGGCATAGAGGTTGGTAATGGATACTTTCTTGGCAATATTGATGGAGAAATGATCCAAGAAAGATTGGGATAATTGGTTAAAGGAGAAGATTGAGTGCTGGGCTAAAGCACTGTACCACTCCAAGGCAGGTCCTGATAAGGACAAGGGGAAGGTACGAAGTAGTAAGGCATCGTCATGAGCAATTAGATAGCAAGCATGTCTAAACGATCGCAAGTGTTGTTGAGGGTCCTCCTTACTATTAAAGCGAGTAAATTTTGGTAATTCCCATTGAGGAGGATATGTATGAAGGGGGACAGAAGGATGAATAGGCTCCCGATAAACTTGTTTGTATGTCAGGGTGTTACGAATTCCTGAAACAGAAGCCTCAAGATTTTGCATCTTGTCCATCATCTGTTTGATTAAATCATTGGTTGGGTTAGATGATGGTGCTGTCGTTGTAAACAGATGAGGATTGGGCCAAGAGTTGCTACTAGACAATGGTGGGATTGAATGTTGATAAGATAATGGTGATGAATGTGTTGGGGAAGCCGAATAAGGGTGTCCTATATAAGATGTTGAGGCCACCAGATGAGTTTGTGGAAATGAAAAGGTGGGCGGAGCTTGAGAGGGAAAGCTCGTGTGGATAGGTGGTAGAAAGCAAGTTATGAAAGAGGCAATCTGCGAGAGAGATGAGGTAGGGGCAGTGGATGGTAGTGATATGTGGGGCCCTAGATTAACGAAAGGAAAGCCAATTGGTGCAGTATGAACCACCGAAGCCACTGAGATGGGAGATGGGGCTAAGGATGAAGACGGTGAGGCGGAGTTATTAGGTGGGGAAGGGGCTAAGTGAGCGATGATACTAATAGGCATACCAACGAGGAGCTGACCGTCGGGTGTACGGTCAGGGGTATGAGACAAATAATATTGTATGGCGCTAGGATTAGCATCCAAAAATTTGGCAAATTCCTTATCTCCTACAGGGATCTTGGGAAAATTACTGGTATCCGTAGGATTCCCCATAGGATGTGAAGTGGGTGACTCAGGAAAAGGCACGGAACATGCATGTGAAACCATGGCTGCGGCTTGTTTCCGGGTGATAACAACCATGGACAAGAGGACACAACAGGGATTTAATCAATCCGGAACAGAAACAACAACAAAATGTTAGAATTGGTAGGTTGCTGGTTTGTCAAGAACTGTGAAACACAGTAACCGATATCGGTCTGATAACCGATGTCGGTCAGAATGTAGCCGGCATCGGTCAGTTAACCGATGTCGGTAGTATAGGACCGGTGTCGGTCACTGTGAAAGCAAAGAGAGGATGTAAGAAATTACTGGTTTGGGGATAACAATGCTTAGTATACCCACCAAACTGTCTTGAAGTGATCACTGAAACAGGGTATGACAGAGAAACAGAACTAAAAACAAGCAAGATGCACAAGAAAATCAAGATACTAACCCTAGGATTATTTTTAATCACTTTGGGCTTATGCCTTAGACGCCAGATGATGTCAAACCTAAACAAAAGACCTAAGGGAGATGTCAAGTTTGTTTTGGCTCATAAGGCTACCTTAATCGGGGGGAGGAATACCGCGGGAAGGGAGGATGTTTGAGCTGTTGTGTTGATTATGATGTGATTTGGTATGTGTTGTGCAGTGAGAGTAAGATTAATTTCTCGTCAATACCGTGGATATCACCCCCACGTGTACGACCTATTACTTAATCTACGTTCACTAGAATTAAAAACAGCAAGCAAGAATGTGATGCACGTGTTTTAAACCCAAATCGAAAATGATATTCGATGAAGCAAAGGAAGAGAGGAGGTTAAGAAGATGAATTTCACTAATGCAGAGATGCAAAAGATAGACAAGTTCTTTTACCAAAATGACAAAATATTTTGTGAATATTTAGAAGAAAGAAACAAGTGTGCTCCCTATATGAAAACAAGCAAGAGAGAAAGAAACCTGAGAAGGGTCCCACCGGGCGTGCCAAAATGTTTTGCACAGAATTTCGTTCCAGAATAGAGTTATTTTTATCTTTTCATTCTCTTGAGAAACATATAAGGGTTAGGGCTAGGAAGAACACCTGTTGAGTTTTGGGAAGGTGTGCGCGTACCGTAGAGAGATCAGATCGATTGTGAAGAATTCCTTTTTGTCTGGGAAGGACTACCTGTAAGTAAGAATACAAGACCACCAAATCTTAGTTAGACAATAAGTGAGGGAACTACCTTGGGCCCAGGAAATATTAGACTTCCTTTCGAAGGTGGTCAATTCCCCTTTTAATACAAATTAATGCAAATGATAACAAATAAGCTATTGCAAAATCACGATTTAGGTACCTCATTAAAAAGCAATAGAGACTAAACTACCAATAATAAAATGTCATGATGTTTGTTTGGTCACTGGTTATTGATACATTCAGATCAAGTTACAGGGATAGACTAGGCTGGATACGAGATTGTTTGGGGGTAAATAGGGGAAAGGTTGGTTTTGGTATAAGTCACAGTGACCGATGCCGGTCACTGGATAACTGACTGCGGTTATAACACCAGTACCGGTAGAAGATAACCAGTATCGATAGGGTCAGTGATTTAGGGGCTTTGAATGGAGGTCAGTTGTAAGGTGGTTATGGTGTTTATAAGGTTGATAAATGATTAGGGGGGATAGTAGGGTGATGGAGAAGACTTAGAGAGTAAGAAAACTATCTTTGGGACAATATAGAGGTGGATGAATGAAATTTGGGTGCAGAGTGCTGCCGGGTATTAGATCCAGGAGTGAGCTTATAGTTATTTATGAATTAAAAGTTCAAGAAATGGTGTTAAGAAATATACAAGATACTACTTACTAGTTCTTGACGAAGATACAGGTCCAAAGAATGTGATGATGAAGGCAAGACTCAGGTGGGAGGATCTGACAATAGAAAAGTGAGCTGATGAAGCTATCCTCTGACTCTCCTAATGCTTGGATGAGTGTCACAGTGCTCTGGTTCCTCTGTTGCATTCTTGGGCTCGATCCTCCTTCTCTCGCAAACTCTTCTCCCTTTCCTTCACTTGTCTCTGTCCTGCTAATGAATTCCGGATCCTTTGTTTTTGGCTGGGGAAGGTCATTTACAGGGAACCGATTGATGGTTACGTAAACCGACGGCGGTCGAGTAGGAACCGATGTTGGTTAGGTCAAAAGTGGATATTTTTAGTAAAATAGCCAACTTTCCCTCCCTTTCTCTCTGAGGGGTCGGTTGTGGGCTTGGTCAAGTCATTATTAGGCTCGTTTTGGTGTGGGTGAGGGGTGATGAGTCATGGGTGTGAGTCTGGACCAAGTCATAGGTCTTAATTAGGTTAGTTTAGGGTTAAGGCTAGGTCATGATGAGGTGGCGAAGTGAGGTGGCAAGGTTGGAGATGTGGATTTATTAATTATAAGGTAATTAATAAATAATTAAGTGTGTAAGGTTTAGGTGGTGAGGTATGGTTAGGTTGCGAGATGAGATGCGGGGCACAGGGTGTCGTACGGCACAAATTTGGTGTCTACAAGTATTTCACAGCGTTCTTCCACCTCTATAATCATACCATCCATTCCCACCCATATTAATGATATCATTTCACCCACCTTGTCTACTCCTATAGCTACCACTATTTCGCCTGTCAAGAGTCCTCTCACTCCTATGTCTGGCACAACTCCTACCAATATCCTTGATGCTTATATTCAACATAACAATGTTAGGAATGCCAATTCTAATGATGAGGTTGATGTTGTCAAGCTTAATGATGACACACTATGTAATCTTAAATTTACTCCTATCGAGATAGATGAGTCCTACTTCAATGAAAATGTTGTTGCTATTGTCCCTGGAGAATATAAAATCAAGAAACTCCCTCATACTATTCCTATGATACTTTTTAGGGGTTTATCTAGACATTGGAAGTCATACCACCTGCCTCAACGGTACCTCCTTTCACATGTGATCTTATCATACATAACTCTTATTGGCCTCATATTCCATTCAATCCCACTTACTCTAACACCATTTTCATGCATGATGGATTAGCTCGAATTATATCCACACTTGATAATCTTCGCCCACCACGTCATTCTCCTTGGCTTTATCATAGATTTCTCTTTGCTACTACTACTTATGGCCTTCGTGTCTTCCATTTATTATTATTCCTTGCATGTAATCCTCGTTACTCTTCATTTACGTTTGGGTAGTCTTAGATTGACTATATTGGTGGCACTTTGGATCCTAATGACACTAATATCACATTTCCTATTTGTAATGATTCATTTCTTTGCTACACTATAAATCTAACATGCTGGTATACACATGGTTCTCTACAACCACCTTTCACTAATGAAGAATATGTTATGGGCATGAAAAATTTATGCCACAAGGAATATTTATATGATCAACCCCTTATTATTGCTTATAAAGTTTCATACCCAAATCCAATTATCTTCGATTCTGATAATTTCGATCTTCTAGATGATTTTATTTTATTCTTATACACATAAAACACTTGGAGATAATCATGCTTACCTGACCCCCTCTTAGCATCATCAAGTATCTACAATTTCTACTCTTACACTCTGTGCTTTATACTTACTCTAGCTCCATAGTTCATACTCGATTGTTGAGGGTCTAAATATGAAATAAACCTCGCCACATCCACATTTTACACTCTATGTTTCATGATCTATGTTTCCAGTGCATACTTTCAAACCATTTTGCAATGACACACTATCTTGTTCTATGGTTCATTTCTAATTGCCGAGGGGAAATTTATAAATTAACCTCATATCCTACACATCCTGTGGGGGAACGTTGTTGCTATCATTTTCACACATTGCATACCAATCCATTCCAATCACTTAGTTCATTTGTATATCTTGGCTGCATATATTTTTTCTATCTTATTCTATTTACATGATCACACTTTTCTTACTATGTGCTCGTCAGATAATTTGTATGTCGTTATCTCTCTATATACACATGTACATTCACATGGTCTCTAGTTGTGGATGTTGATCTTACATGTTCTTATCTACAACAATGATTTTTGGTACTGTACCTTTTACTAGTCCCACTGATGCTCTTAGGGGCATCTACATTTACTACTCTTACACAATACATGTGCTATTATTTCATTATTTACTACTATTTTATAGCACATAACTTTCCATGGATACATACACACTTGTGACATACTTTTTGTCTTTCTAACATGCTAACGAGTGCTTTATGTGTAGTATTTAGATTGCAGGACTATTTTCCACCATGGTTTTTTGATTCATATTGCTTGTTATTTTTTTCCATTGTATGTTGTTATTTGCAGGATTTTCCCTATGTCTTGTATGGTCATTGTATGTTTTTTTCCACTTTGGCCCTGATTTTCTTATGACTTTGTGAGCGATGGCCCATGTCTAAACCCCACTTTTTGCAGCGTGTCTAATCTTTTTACTTTCTTGGTACATTGTCTTATACTTGCATAATTTCTTCGATTACACTAACACATTTTGCTAGCCATCTTGTATACTTGTGCCTTGGTTTCTACCATGCACAACCCGTCCACCTTGCACGGATCCATTTTAGCACAACATCGGGTCCTATATTTTGGGCCACACACTCCTACACTCATATCATTTACCCTAAATGAGGAGTGCATACATTTGATGATTGAATCACCCCTACAACAGCTCAAAGCTACATTGCAGACTTGCACATTACATGAAAAAATAGAATTACAGTCATAGAACAACCTAGAATATGACTTGGATCCTCATCACAACATAGAAACCATTTCTTAGTACCAAATAGTAGCACCTTGGTTCCCAAGTCCTCCCCTTTATTCCTATGTCCTAGGGGAAAATATAATTACTTTCTCAGATTAACACAGTCTACAATATTTCATAGAGTAGATTTTGTAGTATAGACATAGTCCTCTAGTAGAAAAATACTTTCTATCTCCTTTCAAATGGAATAACCTATACAATTAAAACAATTCAAAACAAATTTGGAACTAATTCAGAACAATCAGAATAGTAGGAATAAATCAGGGATGTATCATCTATAGTGGTGCTTATTTGGAAGTAATCATGGAAGGATAGTAACACTAGACCTATCTCCCTAAAACCCTTCTACCACGGCATTAGATCACCAAAAAAACTTGCACTTGGCATGAGATAACCTGAAAAACTCATTATTTGTGTGAGATCTCCCAAAAAACTAATTCTTGGTGTGAGATCTCTAAAACAAATTACTTTACATAGCATTTACAGAACATATTTCTATCCTTTTACCTTCTTTCACATCTGATTTTTCATTATAAGTAGCATCAATCACAAGCATAAAAACTAGAAAAACAACAGATACAACATAGTACAATGCATACGCTACACCCCTAGGGTCACTTCCTCTTTCTTAGTTGTCATGCTTCATTTTTATCACTTCACGCTTTCACTTATCTCTTCAGCATGTTATCACCATCACTCTCTACAAGAATTAAAGTTAGGCATATTCTAATTAAATTATGTTATTAAGTGATCACTCAATAAAAAAAATTCGGGGTAAATGTAGAAAAAAAATCACTCACTTGGGTACATTTTTAGGTCCTAAAAGCATAATAGCATTTACATGATTCCAAATCAAGAAAAATAGTAATTGAAAGCTATCTTTATCCTTTTCTTTGTGTTTCTTATTTTCTATTTGGTCTTACACACCCTATAGCCCAATAAAAGTTTTATTGCTTTATTTTTCATGACTTCAGACACCAACGTCCAGGTGCCCTTGTCCCATTTGGGTGCCCTATCCCATTTCCACCTTACTCACTCTTTTTAGGCGTCTTTTATCTTTTGGGCATCTTATATTCTTATGGGATGGCCTTCTAGTTGTCAATTACAAAATTCATCCAAGGGAATCATATAAATACATATCTATACATGATCAAAATAAAGGACCACAATCTAATCATCCTATCTATCACCTAAGTTTACATCCAAAGGCATTTATAGAACTCAAAGACATCCATCTAGCATCCATACAAGGAAAAATGGACTACATCTTTTTCTCCCATAGCATAGGAAGGGGAAGTACATTTTATTGCATACATATATTTGCATTTATCTACAAAATATAGCCCGTTATCTAGTTCATTTTGCACAAGGGAATCCTATGGTACAATTCTCAAACACACTCATAAAAACTACATGGAGTCTAAGATGTAGTGCAATGGTCAGTCATAAGTTCATTCAGTTGGGTTACTACTGGGGTTAGTAATCTTCAAACTTTGGAAACTTATAAATCATAATTAATGTTGCTCTATTTTAACCTTGGAAAATGACAAATTTAAAGCTAGTGATTGAATTCTTAATACCTTAGAATTAAAATTGTAGATATTGATAAAGAAATTATGAGAGACAACACACAAATTTTATCCTAGAAACCCCCAGTGTGAGGTAAAAACAACCGGGAATGGAAACTAATCTTTTTTCCCACTTATGTATTGACATTTAAAATGTAAAGATACAGATTACAATAAGTAGAAAAAGAGATAACAATGTCAAGATATCCTTTCCTATGCTTTATTTCTCTCTTCCTATGCCAAAATACGAGCTTAGAACAGGTTATGGACGTACATCAAAGCATAAAAGATAGAGGAATTTTTTCAGATGTTGTAGTTGTAAGTGCTTTGATAGACATAGATGCAAAACGTGGGAGCATACTCATGGCAGGTGAAATTTTTGACAGAATGTTGGGGGGAGCCCTTTAATTTATTTTCTTCAAACAATTTTCCATTGTAATCCATTAATGGAGGACTATCAGATGGAATTCAAGGAGGCTAGATCAGCGAAGCATGGACTCTCTACTCTAATCTGTTGTCCGATTATTTATTCTTTATGTATTTTCATGGTGTATTAATATGTTTCTTCTCTTAAATTGAAATAAGGGTTTTTGGTAAGGATTGGGAATTCTTTGTATCTATTTATCGTTAATGGATAAACATGATTCCAACTCACCCTTATCATGGTTGGTATGGGTATAGATTTCATGGAATAACCCTTCTCCATGAAGTAGAAATTCTGATATGCTGAGTTTCAATAGCAATGGAATTATAACTAGTTGGGGTGTACCCATTTCCTTCTATTCACTAGGGCTTTGTATGTCTAGTTGTTTGTGCATTTTGGCCAAGCATAGAACCATATGTATAAATATGGTACACGATTTTAGTTGCTTGTCCTTATTTATGTATTTTGGAAAACCTGGAGAAAAATGGCTGTGATTGAAGTATAATATGGCTAGTGAAAGTGAAGGAATGCGAATCAACTCCATTAAATATGAGATGGTAATGTGGAACTTGGTTTTGTTGTGTTAGGAAGAAACTAACAAAGATAAAATGGTAAATTTTAATGGGGGTTATTAAAAAAAACTTTGTCTCACGGGTTGATATCGTTGTGGGGAAATTCTCAAATCATTTTTTTGAATGGTTATAAAATATTTGAAGTAAATTTGAAAAGGTGGAATTACAGATGTGTGTAAACCACTTGACGAAATGCCTCTTTGAGATGCAGAATTCACTACCACAGTTTCGACCAACTTTGTTTCCTCTAGGCATGGTATCCTTACCATAATCTTTTATAATTTTTGCATAATTTGGTTTTTCAGTTAAAATATAATAGAAATTTTATACCATTAGATGCTTAAAAATTTGGTTATTTTAAAAATACTTGTTTCCAAAATAATAAAACATCATATCGTAACTTGCGCAATCCAAATAATCCCTTGGTAGTCAACCAAGGACCTAAACTCTCATTTTAGATGATCTAACAAACTTCATAACCAAACTAGATCACTGCAACACCCTTTTTTATTGACAAGTTGAGGTTAAGCTCCTTATAAAGATGTCGATTGTTTCCTTATAAACAACCAGTAAACCGTGATTTTTGGAGATTCACCCCCCCCCCCCCCCCCCCCCCCCCCCACCCCCCCTTCAAAACCCCAGAAAAGAGGTGTCAACATTGTATGTGGTCTTTAGTATGAGGAGAGTCACATTAAGCTTTAGATTGACCCCAATCAACTATTTATACTCTCTTTGTCACTTCTCTAGGAGCCCTGTTACCCAATTTTGCACTTTTAGGAAGTTGTTTGAATTAAAAAGTTGGGTTTCGTATCGGCTCACCATGTGAGCCTTGAACAATGAAATTCTTGACCGCCTTAACAAACCTTGAATATTTTTACTAGAAAATTTCTTGGAACCTTTGGTTTTGGAAAAGCACATTTTTGGTTAGTTTGGAAAAGGGGTTTTGTAGGCCTTCAGACGTTGTTTGAGTAGGTCAAAGTTGGCCGATTATGACTGGTGGCTCCAGAAAACCATTTGCCAATTTACACCATTTTTCAGTTCTAAATTCTATTAGTCCCTATGGATTTTTGGTATATAGGTAGACACATAGGATATCTCCCATCATGAATTTGCTTATTGGAAGACAATTTTGACCGCACTTTCTTAGCCTTCGAGCCAAAATTAAGTGTCCTTGCAACTAGCAAGAAAATGTAAAAGAAAGTTGTATGACCCAATTCAAGTTAGCAACCCATCATGGAAACTTATTAAAACTTGTAAATAACTTTTTGGAACTCTATATTGTGACTTGTTGTGTGAAATTGGACTTTTGGAAAAATAGTGTTTCTCTCTCTTCTCTATCTCTTTCTCTCCTTGGTTAAGAAATGAAGTGAAATGAAATGGAATGAATATGTGTCTCTAATCTCCTCCCTTTGAATGAAAATTATCATTATTATGTAAATGAGAATATAACAACATTGATATGCTAGATTTAGGTAGATGCGATGATATCGATTTATCGTCAATTTCATGCTCACAGGGTTTTGTAAGATGCAAGTAAGATGGTGAAACTGGCATGGTTGTAATTAATTTTGTATTATTGTAATTTATGTATGTTAATGGAAAAAAATATATGAAGTGTTATGTTATAGTAAATTTATTTATTTAAAATTTTTAATATGTATGAGATGCTAGTTTTAAGGGTGCCTTGGGAGCTGTGGATTTAACCATAGGTGTCTTTTGATTCAAATTTTCATATGGTAAAAAGGGGATTGGATATGTGTGTGTGTGTGTGTGTGTGTGTGTGTGTGTGTGTGTGTGTGTGTGTGTGTGTGTTAAACAAAATTATAGGGGATAATTCAACATTTTGTGAAGTATTAAAAGGTTTATTATTGAAGTTTTGTAATATTTTTAAGATGCTAGTGTTTAAGGAAAATGTTCATCTACACATGGGTGTTATTTTGATCCCCAAATTTTGTATTGTAAAGGTTGAATATATGTGTTAAATGAAATTGAATTTAATAGCTTATAGTGCAATTCCAATGTGAAATTGATGATTACATAATTGGTTTGCTCTGTTCCTTATCTTGAAAATGTAATAAGGAAATCTAAACAAAACAATCAACCCTAGTATAAATTTATTCATAATTATTCTTTCTGTGTGATTCTTTTAGCATAGGAAACTAAAACCTTAGAATGAAATTAAGTCTTCACACCTGATAACACCTTCTAGATTAAATAAATAAGTTTCTTGGGTTTGAGTTTATCCTCATAGCTGGTATGCTTAACGACATTGCCATGAACCTGATGGTTAGGAATGACACGGCCATACTTTTTTTAAGTATGTGGTTCCCTCCTAGGTTTGGTAATCATGTGTGTAGTAGAAGAACATGTTATCCTAAGGTAGTTCTCCATAGGAAACTAACATCAAACATGGTGTAAAAACCTCTTGAACTGACACACATATTGAGTGGTGAAGATTGCCCACTAATTTTAAAACTCTTTAAGATTTGGGATCATAAATGAACATGATACCCAATCTCAATTTTCGTTTGGGTTATATTGTACAATAATAAAACTTAATTATGAGACTTAACAAAATTGTAATTTATGATTAGTTTGTGGGAATGTAACCATAATTTGGTGTGCTAGAAGAAAAGTGAAGTTTGGATCGTTCATATAATACATTTAAACCATCTTGTGGTGAGGGACTAAGTTCATGACGTCTGATCCTTAATGTGAACTGTATTCCTTTAAATGAAGGAGTATTCCCTCTTATCCTCCACTTTTCCTAATTTACATGATGCTTGTGCATTGTGAATAAGGTAATCATGTTCTTGAGGTAGTTTCCTAGGACGAGAACTAGTAGTCTCACGGGCATGTAAATTTCCTTATTAATAAATGGGTTACTCAACAATTTTCAAAATGCTTTATAAATCAAATTAAGTGGAATCATTTTAAGATGAATGTAAATGATTTGACTAGGTCCTATGTTTTAGATACCTACACATGAGAATAATAAGTGTGAATTCCCTTTAACCCCTCTCAAACAAGAGTGTTAGCTTAACAAGAAGTGTCGAATGTACCTAGAGTTACAAGATGATTTTAGAGATTAGGGTGTTCAATCACTCTAGTTGTGACCTTAGTAGGGTGTGTAAAATTTATAATTTAATATCTTATGGTAACACACATCTAATACTTAATTTTCCAGGAATCCAACCTTTCTTGAGTGTGAATATTACTCCTTAGGACCTTAATGACTAAGCATTTAAATGAAGTAGATATGATATACAATTAGTTGTATTTACTGAAAACAAGATTGGGTAACCTTAGTAATTAAATGCTAATATGAAAAGAACGTGTAATCTATTCACTCTTGAACTAATAAACCTCACTAGTTTCATGTAAACCTTCATTACGGACACTGAGATAAATTTTAAAACCAAAAAAACATGCAATTTAAAAGACAAACCCTTAGAAAAAACACCAGTGGATCATGTGGGAGTATATGTACCTATCAAAAAGAAAAATTCGAGGGAGTTTCATTAATCATTTAGAGAGGGAATATCTCGATATAGTGAGTACTCAAGGTTTGACAACAATAGTATGGTTAATATTTAAAGTAATTATTGTAGTGATTACTTAGGTAGAGGTTCCACTAAAATTTGGTATGATTATTAAGGGAAACATTATATTATTTTTCATTTGGATTTGGATGATTAAAAAATTATTTGGATATCTATTCAAAATAAAACATTCATTATTTTTAAAAGTCGCTTTACACCCTTTTTTCACTAGTTGGCCAAAACTCGTCCAATTATGCTTAATAAATGGAAGATAATATATATCATGCATGATTTTTCTCCCATGTTTTGTTCTAGTAATGAAAGTACCTTTTCCCATAGGTAAAACTTTGTTGTGATTTCCTAGTGTTATATCGTATTTGAAAAACTTGTTTAAACTTGAAAGCATTTCAATACACCCAATAATATGATTTTTGCATTTGAATCTAAGAACTATACATCATTTTTGAATTGCTTGAGCAACAATACATATCAAATACATTGAACCATGATTCAATGTTTCTTTAGTAATTTGTTTAATTTTGTTTGCTATAGTCATATTTCCACTTTTGACATTCATTTACAAACTAGTCATACATTAGTAATGATTTTGAATTTGGACTTTCTCATACCTTTGACATTGAGTTTGATTTTGATATGAATTTTGGTTACTTCCACTTGAACTTGGATTCAATAAACATGTTCTACAAATTCTTCATGGAATTCTTCCTCTTTATTTTGAGTAGAATATTCCCTTTCCTCTACAACGTCCCACATTGAGTTGGGTTTTGAAAATATGCTCAAAAGTGTAAAATGGGTGGTTGAGCACGTGCTTCTGAAATAAGGGAGCGTGGACTTCATATATAGTGAAATGAGAAAGATCTATACTTTCCTCAATAGTAACTAATATAGAGTCAAACTTATTTGGAAAAATTCTCAATATTTTTCAACATTCCTCTTATCTTGAAGAGTCTCTCTATGATATTTTTTTTGATTAGCCATACCAACTATGTATGAGTAAAAAATGAATCGATCGGTACATTTTCTTTTACTCAAATGGTCTCAAAATCCCTTCATATAATTTGTAATTTTATTGTTTTCACCTTCACCCTTCCTTGGTAATTAGTTTGGAGGATGTTCCATGTTGGTTTAGACCTGGTTATTATTGAAATCCTTGTAAACACATTATCATTCACAACCTGAAATATATAAAAAAGTGCTTTTGAGTATTTTTTCCTATTATCTTTAAAAAATCCTTGTCTACCTGCATTATGTTAGTGTAGGTGGTATTTTTCCGCATTTTTTTTATTCCACCTCATCGGGTCAGTCATATCACTTAGGTGGACATGGATTTATGTGACATTTTAATTAGAAATATTCCCTTACAGAATCTATCATATGTGTAAGTGTGTCATAGGAGTTACTTTCTCCTTTGGGAAAGTAACTCCGCTTCTCCATCATGGAGGCAAATTCTCATACATGGGAGTTACACATTCACTCCCCTATTTGTATTCACCTCATTTTAATCCATGGAAATCCAATGTATTCCATTTCCACTCCATTTTTTGAATTTTGAGCTCTTATATGCATACATATTGCTTCTTTAAAGTTTTTTTTCTTTAATCTCACAACTATTTAATTTTGGTGTAGTGTAACTATTCGATGCACATGGATTCCATCTAGGTCCTCGTCCTTCATTCCTCCATCATGGTATCAAAGAACGGGGACCAGAATAAGTCTACATGCCATTGTTGCTCCACCATGTAGTTGCTTACGCAAGCTCTTTCTTTGCATGTGATTTACTCACATATTTCAAGATTATTGTGGGTGTTTTTAATGGTTTGTTTGTGTACTTATTGCTGATTTTACATTTTATCAAGGTGAAGGGAGATTATAGGTTCAAAAATGGGGAATAAAATTTTATTATGTTGGAAGTTTGAAGAGCAATTCTAATAGCTCACCGTACACTTGTCCATAGCTCGTTTAACAACTTACTTGGTTCATGACTCGCCTTAAAATTTGCATTGTTTAGGCAGCTCACCTTGTGCTTGTGCTCAAACATCACTATGATCTTCATGCTTTTTTTTTCCACCTCATCACTCGTCTCTACCTGTAGTTCAGCCTCTTAACTATCTCCAGCTCAAGTCCTCATTTGGGTGATCAGCCTAGTCGACGTGTGTGTTGTGTTGATGCCGAATATGTTAGATCTCTGTAGTATTCCATGGTTAGTGCTTTGGGGCTAGCCTTGATTCCACTCTCCACCGTTACCTTTCGTTTTTCACCTAGCACTCAGAGCAAAAATATCCTATCCTCATCGGTTTCACTCGGCATAATGACACGTTCCTCTGCCAACTCTATCGTTACCTTGTAAGATCGAATATCACCTTGAAGTCGACTCGAAGGGGATATCTTAGCCAAATTCAACTCGTATTCAAACCAACTCACTAATCTAGCGATTTCCCATCTCAGATCTCTCTGCACTTGCCTTGCAAAGCTATTATTCTATATTTTTGTTCTCATAGTGGTTTCATTCAGCTTGGCACTGATACCTGAAGCACGTCCAATTGAGCTGCCTCCACCGATACTTGAAGCACTACACAAACTGACCGTTTCATCTCTGTTAACAACTCGGCAGTGTCTGTACACAGTGGAAGTTTTAAACTCTCAAGAAAAATAAACCCCATCTAAAATTTGATGTTTTTTTCCAACGAGGACCCATCCAAAACCCTTTTCATGTGTTTCAGGCACTTTTTAAATCCATTTACAGGGTTTATTAGCTTTTTCCATCAGTTGCAGGAATCATTTTTAGGATATAACTTTTGACTCGTTACTCGGTTTTCAGCACTTCTTGAGTCAAAATTGCATGATTTTATGTACACTACATGATGGGATTGTCATTTTTGTGAAATTAATTACATTATAAAGTGCCACATTCAACGGGATATCTCTTTTGGTTTTCTTTTTTCCTGTATTCTCTTTTGCACATATTTTCTGCCATGGATCCTCTTTTAACTCCCTTGCTCAACCCCTTTAATAACCCAGAATAGTTGGATGCTTTAGATTTTTTCTTGAAAAACAAGAAACTATTTCAGATAACTATGGGTTTATAAGCTAAACCTACGCAGAAAAGGAAAAGTGGTTTGACAAGTGTGACAAAATTCATTGGATTTATATACCTTTGTGTGTCTCCGAAACAACGCTTGCACATTTCTTCTGCAAAAAAATCCAATGAAATTTTAGATTCTCTACACAAACATTTTAGGAAATAGTATGAAATGAGGGTGTTTGGATTATCACACCGGTTGTATAGACAATATATCATTTCTAAGCATACACGCAAATAAAAGTGGATATTCTACCAGAAGAAATATACAAAACAAGAGACATAAATCAACACCAAATTTAACATGGTTCACCCAGTGTGGGCTACATCCACCAAGAAACAAGCCAATCTATTATCGAAAGCTTTGACAAGATATACAATGAAGATTTACAATCTTCCACACCTCTCAAATGTTCAGTACTTTCTTTCCTTCAAGCTTTTGCTTCATCACCAATAATTCTCTCTCTCACAAACCTTTTGCAAGTTCTTTCTAATTCTTGTTAATCCTCTTACTTCTTACTTCTAAACCCTAGCTTTTATGCTTATATAGTCATTTATAGACTTAGGACACTTAGCCATGCAATTACAATCAATAGATATATTTTAATGCTAAAAAAAAATCTAATTCCTGAGAGTCAATTAAAACATTCTTGCACAGGTAAGCCGATTAGCCCTAACTATTGCCGGTTCCTCCCTTGCCTGACCAATGCCAGTCATACTTGATCGATGCCGGTCCTGGGTGACCGATGCCAGTTCCCCCCTAACCGATGAGGGTTACTATATTTTCCAGCAAGTTTCCATTGAATACTAAACTGAAGTAATTGAGCTCCACAACTCAACAATATCCCACTTGGAAATTAATTATTGTACGATACCTGTACAATGTCATTCTTGGATTCTTTCTTAGCTTTGTTTCTTCCTCTTCAAGTCTCAAACTCGAAGACCAACAGAATTGGAGTGTAGCTCCAACTTCTCATTTACTAATGGCTTTGTTAGCATATCCACATGGTTCTTACTTGTATGAATCTTTTCCAGACTTAACTGTCCATCCTCCAATACATGTCATATAAAGTGATACCTCAACTGAATGTGTTTCATTCTCAAATGAAACACTGAGTTATTTGCTAAGTGAATTACACTCTGACTGTCACTGAATAATTTACAATCACTTCACTCCTTTCCCAAATCTTCCATGAACCTACTCATCCATATCATATCCTTGATAGCCTCTGTAGCTATAACACACTCTTCCTCTGTAGTAGACAAAGCCACAACCTTCTGCAATCTTGAAATCCAGCTAACTGTCATTCCACCTACTGTGAAAATATATCCAGTAGTGCTCCTCCTACCATCCAGATCTCCAGCCATATTCGAATCAACATAGCCACATAATGAAATATCCAAACCTCCATAGCATAATTGCATGCTAGATGTCCCTTTCAAATACCTGAGTATCCATTGGACTGCTTTCCAATGCTATTTACCTAGATTAGCTATATATCTACTCACAACTCCCATTTCCTGTGCAAGGTCTGGTCTTGTACAAACCATATCATACATGAGACTTCAAACTTTTGAAGCATATGTCACTCGTGTCTTGTATTTGACCTCCTCATGTGATGAAGGTCACTGATATTTTCTCAATTTGAAGTGTCCAACCATAGGTGTGCTAACAGGTTTTGTATTCTGCATGCTGAACCTTTCTAACACCTTGTAGATATAATCCTCCTGAGACAAATACAATTTCTTATTTTTCCTGTCTCTATGTATTTGCATGCCAAGGATTCTTTTTGTAGCTCATAAATCCTTCATAGCAAATGTGTGAGCTAGCTTTCTCTTAAGCTCACCAATGTCTTGCATACTAGATCCTGCAATAAGCATATCATCCACATACAATAAAAAAATAATATAGCTCCCATTTTCAAGCTTCTTGAAATAAACACAATAGTCAGATTCACATCTCAAGTGACCATTCTCATGTATAAAACTATCAAACCTCATGTACCATTTCCTTGGATCTTGCTTGAGCCCATACAGACTCTTTTTCAACCTGCACACTAATTTCTCCTTACCCTTGACTTCATACCCAAGCGGCTACTGCATATAAATATCTTCATCCAAATCACCATGAATGAAAGTCATCTTCACATCTAGTTGCTCTAAATACAAATCTTCTACTGCAACTAAACTCAATACAGTACAAATAGAAGTCGTCTTAATAATAGGAGAAAATATTTCACCAAAGTCAATACCTGCTTTCTGTGTAAATCCCTTTAATACAAGCCTTTCCTTTTACCTTTTCTGTCCACCCTCTTCTTCCTTAATCTTGTAAACCCACTTGTTCTGCAATGTTCTCTTACCTACTAGAAACTTAACCAAACCCCAAGTCTGGTTCTGTTCCAAGGAATCCATCTCCTCATCCATGCCATGCTCCCAATGAATGTGAGTCTTATCCTGTATTGCTTCTTCAAAGCTCTCTGGTTCACCGTTATTAGTCAACAATAAATAAAATAGAGAAGGTGTAAATCTTTCTGGAAGTTTACTTACCCTTTGTGACCTTCTCACAAGAGTTTGGGGTACCGAAGGATCAATCTGGACCTCCTGGACATTCCTATCCAAATCTGACAGTGATCGATGTCAGTCACCTCTAACCGATGCCGGTTCTATTAACCAATTCCAATTTGGATCCTCTATAACCGATACTGGTTCATCTGACCGGTGTCGGTAAAGCGTCAACCGACACCGGTAACTGTGTAACCATGTCGGTTCCTCTTTTAAATTTGAGAGTTCATCCTTGGGTACAAAAATTTGATCTCTATACATTCTCTTTTCATTCCAATCAACATCATGACTCCTAATAATTTTATAATTCTCTAAATCCCAAAAACGAAAAATCGAAATCACCAGATCCATAACCAATGAAAGTGCATCTCTTAGATTTTGCATCCAACTTTTTTCTATTTTCCTTATCAATATGCACAAAAGCTTTTGAACCAAAAAATTTAAGAAAAGAAATATCTACCTCTTTTCTGGTCTAAGCTTCCTCTGGTATTCCTCCATTTAGTGAACTTGAAGGCCCACGGTTAATCAAATAAACCGCTATATCAACTGCTTCTTCCCAAAACTACAAGGGAAATCCAAAATGTATCCTCATACTTCTAGCACATTCCATGATTGTCTTGTTCATTCTTTCTGCAACATCATTCTCCTGTGGTGTTCTTGGAACCGTTCTTTCTCTATGAATTCCATTCACTGAACAATAATCATTGAAAGCCTTGCTACAGTATTCACCACCATTGTCATATCTGAGGATATTTAACTTAGAATTTGATTCATTCTCAACAAGGGATTTCCATCTTTTAAAAGTCTCAAAAATATCATATTTACGTTTAGTACAATAAACCCATACCTTTCTTGTAACATCATCAATGAAAGTAACATAATATTAGGATCCTCCATGAGAAGCAACCTGAGCTGGTCCCCACACATCTGAGTGTACAAGCTCCAATTTTTTCTCCTTCTTAGTTGCTCCAACTTTGAGAAATTTCACTCTCTTTTTCTTTCCAAAGATACAAAGATCACAGAAATCAAGATCTGAATCTTTCAAACCTGATAACTTACCCTAAGCCTTTAAGATCTGCATTTCCTTTTGAATCATATGACCCAACCGGTTATGCCACATGTGCATGCATCTGAATCTGAAGTAGATAATACAAAAAAAGAATTAGTAATGCATGTAGATAAATATAGCGTTCCTACCTTCTTACCTCTTGCCACAACAAAATCACCCTTGGTAAATTTCCAAGAGTCTCATGTACAAGTAACCAACAACCAGATTCACCTAGTTGCCCTACAGAAATAAGGATTTTCTTGAGGCTTGACATATGCCTCACATCCTTCAATACCCATGTATTTCCATTCTATAATTTTAGATGAACTTCCCCTTTACCAGTAATACTGCAAGGTTCATCATCACCCAAATAAACATGCCCAAAATTACCCTGGAAATAATTTCTAAAATAACCCTTATTAGGGGTTGCATGGAAAGAGGCTCCTGAATCTAAAACCAATGATTCAAGTCTATCATCTAATAAAAGAATAAGAGCATCTTGCATTACCTCTAATGAAGCAAGATTTTCTTCTTTACCTTTGTCTGGTTGTTGGTTCTCTTTATCCTTTGACCAACAATATTTCTTTGCATGTCCTTTCTTTCGACATTTCCAACAAGTAATTCTCTTACTTTTGGATTTAGATATGCTATCCCTTGACTTTGATTTCCCATTACTCTTACTCTTAGATCTCTCCTTCTGTCTGCCCCTGCTTTCTACATTCAAAGCATTTCCAGACGATGATTCCTTTGTACTCTTCCTGCGAATTTATTCATTCAAGATTATACTAACCACATCATCAAAATTCAAAATATTATTAGCAGATGTCGTATTACTAACAACCATTACCAAGTTGTCCCAACTATTTGGAAAAGAACATAAGAATAAAAGTACTTTTACTTCATCATCAAATGGTATAGCAACCGATTTTAACTGATTTACAATAGATCAGAAATCATTCAAATGACTAAATGTAGATCCACCTTCATGCATCTTAGAACTAAATAGTTTCTTCATCAAATAAACTTTATTTGAAGCACTAGGTTTTTCATATAAATTAGCAAGAGATTTCATTAACTCTACCATAGAAGTCACTTTTGTAATATTGGAAGCCACAGATGCTTCCAGGCTCAATCTTATAGATCCAAAAGCCTTTATGTCAACAATCTTCCATTCTTCATCAGCCATCTTCGTAGGTCTAGAATTCTCATCCAACGATAAATACAAATCTATTTGATACAGATAACCCTCAATCTACATCTTCCATACTTGATAATTTCAGCCGTCAATTTTTTTTACCTTGTATTTGTTTTCTTCTTTCATTGTTGTAGCTCCCACTCAATTAGAAAACCCTCTATGAGTAAATATGTCAACACACAAAACCCTCAAACAAATATCTGATACTAGTTTTTGGGGTTAGCACACCGGTTGTAAACACAATATATCAGATCTAAGCATACATGCAAATAAAAGTGGATATTCCACCAGTAGAAATATACAAAACAAGAGACATAAATCAACACCAGATTTAACGCGGTTCACCCAGTGTGGGCTACATCCACCAAGAAACAAGCCAAACTATTATCCAAATCTTTGACAAGATATACAATGAAGATTTACAATCTTCCATACCTCTCAGATGTTTAGTAATTTCTTTCCTTCAATATTTTTCTTCATTACCAAGAATTATTTCTCTCACCAACCTCTTGCAAGTTCTTGTCCACTTCAAACACTTCAACGAGAAGGCACTATGATTGTGGACTCATCAGGCATTAGGAACACTTCTTCACAGGTTCAGGCCATTCCACCTTCCTTCCTTACCACTACTTCAGGATCTATATTTCTTCATGGAGCAGTTGGATTTTCCACTTCATATACGTATCATTGTTCCTTGGACTGGAACAACATATTGGCACTTCGGCGGTCTTCCTCCTCCTCTTCACTTAGCACAGGGTGGTTCATGACTGGTTCTTCATAGGAGGCTAGATAAACTTCTTCTTCTTGGTAGTTTATGGGATTTTTTCTATCTCTTGTAAGTGTAGGTTTTTCCCACTGGGTTTACATCACTACTTGAGACTTTTGGTGTGCATGGATACCTTATCAGGCTTATGGTCGAGACCCATTTTTTCATTTTTGTGTGTTTTTATGAATTACCTTTCCCCATCTTAGTTTCGATGAAGGGGGTATTGGTGTAGGTGATATTTTATTTGTTGTTATTCTACCTCACCAGGTGAGTCATCTCACTTAGGTGGACATGGATCTAGGTGGCATTTTAGTTATGATAGATTAATCCCCTTATGGAGAGTGCCATATGTGTATCTATGTCATAAGAGTTACTTTCTCCTTTGGGGAAACAACTCCCCTTCTCCATCATGGGGGCATATTCTCTTACATGGGGGTTACAAATCCACTTCCCTATTTGTACTCACCTCATTTTGATTCATGAAAATCCAATGCATTCCATTTCCACTCCATTATTCAAATTTTGAGCTCTCATACGCATGCACACTGCTTCTTAAAGGTTTTCTTTCTTTAATCTTGCAACTCCTTCATTTTGGTGAAGTGCAACTATTCAATGCACGTGGATTCCTTCCAGGAATTTTTCCTTCATTCCTCCGTCAGATTAGAGCATTGAATTTTTATACATTTGTTACATTTGGAAACCCATTTTCAACAAGATCCCACACGTGTTGTGAGAAAAATAAGGCAATCTTGAAAATGAATAATTAATCATAATTATTCCCATTGAATTATGTGATTTAGCGGTTATTAAGACTCACATTAGATGTGGATTATTTGACTAAAACTAAAAAACCCAACCTAATGGTTGAACTTAAGGGATTTGATAACAAATCATTGAAATGGAAACAAAGAAAACAAATAAATATAAAAAAACATAGAATTTGCTTCTAATTTATTCAAGAAAAAAGATATTGGACTCTTTTACATAGAGATTTTGGTAGAGTTTTGTTTCTTCATGTCAATTATACAAAATCATTAATAGTTGCAGTTGTTTATACACGAATTCATGTAGATGAGCCACTTGTAATTAGATCTATAACTGAAACAAATACAACATGTTGGCATAATAAATTACCTTTAGTACAAATAACTAAAGGTACGGGGCACTAGATTTTACATTGGGATTGCTTGTGTAGAAACGTAAGATTTTGTAGACCTGATTTGTCCTTGGGTGATGCAAGTTTGAATGAGTTATTTGGGATTATTTCCAACACCACCCTCTTTATAGTTATATGCCTCTTATATAAGGAAAAATTATCCAAAGGAATATGGAGCCCAAAAATTAGGCTCTAGTTGTATGTTGACTCATATTTCCATATGGTGAGGCACATTTTGGAACTTAAAAGTGTCATTTGCATTGGGGCCGCGAATCATATTTTTTATCGTTGATTTGTAAATTTCCTAGTGGCTCAATCATCCCCCCTTTTCTCCTAATGTTATACTACATTATGCGCTATTAATTTTTAGTAATTATTTAATTCAATTTTCTTAATATAGATTAGAATCTTAGAGTTGTAGGAAAAATTTCAAGATAAAGTGAAGATATATATATATATATATATATATAATTCAATTAATTTTATAGGATCAGTAAGTCTCACTAATGAAGAATAGCTATTACCAAACAATTATTATAACTAGAACTTTGAAAGATATGTCTATGACATGCATATGTTATCAAACAAGCCTCTATAAACAAAATTATCCATCACACAAGTTAAGAGTCAATGAAGCCATCAAGAATCCAATACACACCCAATATAAATTCAGCTATCATTTTCCCTAGTCTTGAATCCAATTTATGAGTTGAAAATAAAATAATAAAACACTCTTCAAGTGTAATTATGTGTTCTTAATGATTGGGACAGGATTGCAGAACATTAGATGACATGACAATGTGACATTGACAAGTAAGATGACAAGGAAATGTGACATTAACAGACAATATGAAATATTAGTACATTTCTTAATCCCAATCAAATTATCTTAGCGAAACAAACCCCACAATATTACTGGATGAAATTAGATTGTCTAAAAAATGGGATTATGGGAGGTTGCCTTTATAAATGGAGGATGTACAACACACTGCACATTGTAATTAAAATGGAGAATACAAAAAATTAGAAAATAACATCAACCCAGTGTATTGAAAATAGAGGATTCACAACACAAAATCATAGACAACCTAACCCTAAACTTTGTTAAAACTCACTTTATAAACTGCAACCAACATTAAACATTCTCACAAATAAAACTATGCACCTTAACAATTGATGCCCAACCATATGGCCTACCCTCTTACAAGGTACCTTGCTTTCTACAAAATTCCGACATAAGATAATATTTACGCAATTTTATGATTTATAGTAAACCATAGGGTAGATATTATTATCTTTTAGTACGTATATCATTTTGGACACCACCTTTAAAAAAGAAAAGGAAAAAGAAAAAATTGACGAGGAACACGTAAAACTATTATGAGCGTTTTGAAACTTTCGTCATTTGTGTTGGGAGTCTGGGACGTAGTTGACACAGCAAATAAATTAATAATTATGACCCATTTTGTCTTATCCTAATTGCACGTGCATCACCCAAGTTGTTGGCAGCCAGATTTGGAAAACAAATGAAATGAATTAAGCCGCCGCCTGTCCTAATCTCGATTCTCGAGCCCAATTTATGAGGTCAAAGAACATTCTAAAAGTGCGATCGTGTGTTCTTTTTGTGATTGGGACAGAATATCGAGACGTTAGAGGACAATACGAAATATGAGTGATCGCTGAATTCGAATTCAAATCAGATCGTTCTTTGGGAAAAAATTACCCCGTGTTACTGGATGAAAAAAGACTGTGCAGAGATCTTGGGTTTGGCTAGCAATAATTTTTGTCCCAAAATTCTATTCTATGGCCACTATTCATTCCGAAGCTTCACTGTCCAGGGAGGATGCCCAGGACGAGGACATTAGCAGGGCAGACGACACCCCACAGGATGATCGGAGGTTGTCATTACAGAATCAGACGTCCCTTGACATGTCACATGGTGTCTCGTCAGATCAGGAAGGTTACATACTAATTTATGACCCCAAATTGGCTACTATGTTTCCCAGAAAAGCAGAAGATCGACCTTCAAGAACCACCGGCCTTCCTGATCAGGGCACTGTAACTGATGCTTATGAGGCTGTAGGTGCTGACCTTGATGACGAAAACCAGAAATACGAGAGAGGCGGCTTGGGGTTTGCTGTGTTTGACCAAGATAATAATCTGGTAATCGAGATGGCAAAGCCCATACACACGACTGGCTCGAGCCTTAATAATGTAGATGCAGAATTCCTAGCTATAACACAAGCATTTCAGACGTGCAAAAGGGTGGAAATGTTGAACCATTCCCAGTCATCTTTCGCTGCGGTAAAGAGTTTTTCAATGCAGTTCTTTTCTGCATATTATGGTTATAGTTTGTTTTGTAATTTGTTTAAGATGGATTTTTCATTTTTTCTAATTTTTAGATCGAAAATAAGATGAAGAAAAAGGGTATACACGGTGAATTCATCACCCTCATCACAAGCGACTACAATGACATTGCAGAGAGATTAAGTCGAGCTGGTACAATGGTCAAAAATGCCACAGATCTGTGCCCAATTTGTATGGAGAACAAATCCACCAGCGAAATGCTTGAAGTCCGAGAGTGCCTACATAGATATTGTTTCGTTTGCCTCACACAGTTTATACAGATCATGATTTCGCAATGCTCTGTTCCACCGTGCCCACATGATGGGTGTGAATCTATGCTCATGCCAGAAGATTGTCAAAAGTTTCTGTGCCCTAAACAGATGGAGATGTTCAGAAAGTTTTTGGAAAGTGCAGATGATGATGTAGAAATTGCAGATGATTATGTAGTGTATTGCCCATATCAAGATTGTTCAGAAATTATGCTGAAAGCAACAACTTTGAAGCATCACTCCACCAACTGCATAAGATGTATCAGTTGCTCCAGATTTCTATGTATTGATTGTAGGGTTCCTTGGCATGAAGGCATGTCATGTGGAGATTATGAACAAAGGTCAGACATCCATTTGTTGGCAGGGAAGCACGGATGGAGAAGGTGTAAAAAATGCAAACAAATGATTGAACGGACCGACGGTTGCAGCAAAATGACTTGCAGGTATTCTTTTCTTGTTAAGCCTGAACTAGTATGTTTTTCTTTCTTGGACTATGCTATAGCAGGACATTATTAATTCCTTGCATTATATGTTTGTATTACAGTTGTGGTTCTGTGTTTTGTTATCGGTGCGGTGAAAGATGCATAGATTGTCATTGCGAAAGTTCAAGCGAAGGTTCACACAACACGGAGATAGATGATGAAGCTAATGACAATAATTAATTCTGAGAAGCCAATGACATTAATTGATTATTTCGGTCTGTGAAAATATGTATGTACTGATTACCTGAACATTTGGTCATTTGGAGGAGATTTTGTTTTCTTTGGTTATTGGAAATTTATTTTATGCTTAGAAATTGAACAATTGCCCAAATAAATGGTTTGGTTTTACAGCCAGATTTTTCTTGCATATCTGCAATTTTCACACTGTGTATATATATTTTTGTCGGTCTTGATTTAACTGCGCATTTTGATCTCCAAGGGCAAATGTACAGCACATTGTATATTTTTTCGCTTTGCTTATTTTTAATCATCTTTTGAGGTCAACTTAAAAATAAAATTAACAGCATTCAGTTTTTAGTTCAAAATTCCCCCTAGTTTTAAGGTTCCTGAGCAATTACACATATTTTTAGCTTTGTTACAAAGCCGGCATTTTAGTGTTAAATCTTTTTGAATAAACAAATTTGTCGCTGTATCATGCGATTCCGACTAAAGTACAATTTTTCCGTTCTGCATTCTACATACATATTTTGAACAAAGCTCAATGTTTTCTTATATTTTATTGGAGTTTAAATTAAATAGCTAAAATCCAACAGCCTTTTCGTGCCAACAACACAAAGTGAATGAGGGCAATTCAACACTGAAACAAATATTTCACTCAAAAAAGGAGGGGAAAACCGGTACATAAAATTTTAAAGGCAGGTTTTTTGGTTTTTTTTCGTTTCCTAAGATGATGAAGAGATTAGACATTCAACCAATGAATGAATAGAATAAAGCATGCATGGATTGGTCAAGTGTCTTTCAATAACATATTGAGATCGAATTTTCTTCAGTTTAATACAATTATACTTCGAAAATGGTGTTTTCTCAGACTCCCCATGGAATTACCGAGCTGAGAGGAGGAGGAGGTTTCCATATTTCATTAAAAAACATGTGGATTTTAATTAAGTATCCAATGGGAGCGATTTACTAGGTTTGATGGGATTTTGCAGTTGTTAACCAATGAAAATTTAGAGGGAATATTTTTACCCTACGTTTTGGTCATAAAACTCTCACCCCAATTTCTCTACATTTTTATCTAAACATAAAACTATTTAAACTGATGAAGATAATATTTCTAATGCCAAAAAATATTTGTAAAAAAAAATCCAAGTCAAAAGATATGGTTAAAGTCAATAGCCATTCGATTTATTGGTGAAGTTGTTAGGCATTCAGGGTCTACTAGGAATCAATTTTTGCCGAGTGCAAAAGCCTACGGCATCTTCAAAAGTGATGAGGCAGGGAATGGATACCCCTCAGACCTTGTATCTACGCTAAAGAATATTGGATTTAGTGGAGACCTTCAACAAGACAAAAGTTATGGTTAAAAAACTAGAGCCAAATTATGCTATAGAGTATGCAATAAATATTTGGGAAAAACACTAAATCATGCAATTATACTTAGCTTCACAATCTTTTGATTGCACAAGGACTGGGGCGCCTAGACTTGGTTAGGGGTTTTTGAGGCACTATAGACCTCCTTGGTGCCTGTGATTGCTCAAAACCTCATAAAATGATCTTCATAGGGTCACGGGATGCTCACTGATTGTCACCTTTGATCACCCATACTTCGATGGACTTCATTGTTATTCTCCTAAAGCCTACATTAAGAAAGAAGTACCTGTAGAACCCTAAAACACATCAAATCTTACAAAGAAAATGATGCAAAATGAGGCGTCAGATTGTTCAACTTGGCTATCAACAAAATGAACTTACGACCGAGCACTGCACTACATCTCAAACCCAGTGTAGTTCTATGTGTGTGTCTAAAGAAAATTGTGCCCTGGGTGACTCTTGTGCGTGTTGCACTTGATAGCGAGCAATAGTTAGATGTATAAAATGTAGATAGATGTGTGCATGGAAAAATGAACTTCCCCTCCTATAAAGTGTATGCATCCAAACATGCTCACTCTTAATTTAACGTCATTTTCATGCATTGAGCATTTACTTCAAGTTCACCATGACGACAAGATTTTTGAATCATCCAACACCAATAGCAGCGCACATTTCAATCATAAATAGGAACACTAAAATCTTATCATGAAAACGACCATGTTTTGAGAACAAAACCAAAAAGCGAATGAGGGAAATTTGAGAATTAATAAAAACTATTAAAGAGAGGCGAAGTACTAAAGCATCCACTTTACACTCTTCCTACACTTTTCATAAACCGTCCCTAAATTATCCCTGCTGTATTTCATATCCTTTAAATTCCGACCTGAGAATCTAAAAAAAGGAGTACAAAATTGCGTCAAATTTATCGAAGAAATCTGAGAGAACCACTGAAACAAATATTTCACTCAAAAAATGAGGCGAAAACCTGTACCAAAAATTTTAAAGGAGATAACGGGAATTTTGTAGTTTATTATTATTTCCCTATATTGTTCTTAAAAAAATTCTCCCTATTTTCTCCAAGGTTTCTGAAGAATGCTTCAATTTGTTAGTGAGAGGCTTTTCTTTTAACTTATTGTTGGAATTTGTTTTACGCCCGTTATTTTTTTTCGAAATGGTTGATGACATTAGCAGGGAAGATGGGCAGCCTGGGCATCTGAGAAGTCAAGTGCAAATGAATTGCATTTTATCTCGCTCCAAGGTACCAAGGACGATTATGGTGTGATTTATATAGGATAGGGATTTGGGTTGAACACGCCTTTCAATATTTAGGAAGGTAGGCATTCCCTATTTGAATAAGTGTGATAAAATTTGATGTCATTAGTGGTCCATATCAAGCTATGTACATGTGTTATGTAAGGATAAAAAAATGACAATGATATTTTTACACCGAAAGGTGTTCCTAGTTGAATTAGAGGTTGCTTCCTTTGACACACATTAGAGGATGGGTTTCAGATATTTTCATAGAACATGTATTGATGCACGAAGTATTCTTCACCGTCGATGTTAAAAACCCTAATTTAACGTGATGTTTAATAAATTTTTCTTGGAATTTCGTGGTGGCCACTATTCACATGGGTGAGAAGGTTGGCGTGTTGGCAGGGTTCTTGCAGACTTTTATCATCATTGATTAGGTACTTGTCTTGCACATAGCAACCTTCTATGCAACCCTACCTCAAATGTTTATATTGAAGGTGACTTCTCTTATTAATTTATTTATGTTTCTTTTTTCAGCGTGCATCTGGTCCATCCATATTGTATCTTTTAGTTGCTCAGAAACACATATAACACTTAAAAAGTGATCAATTTCAAAGCCTTCCATCCCTTGGATTCTCCAACGCATTTCCATGCAAGCATCAAATTCAACCTTCATTATTAGATCTATTTTGCATGAGGGAGAGGAGTAAATCTAGAGTGGTTCATGCCAACCTTTCACGGCTGATGTTGGAATGAAAAATACATGTGAGCAGATCTTTTATGAGATCTCTGACAGTGAAATAATGCCAGCATTGTGTGCAGTGACAGGTATACATGTATCCTGATGGATTTTATAGGGTTTTCATGTAAAAGTTTTCCAATTTTGTCTTTGTCTATCTTCAACCATGTGCTCATTGATCTTGTTGCGGTCATGATTTGGTCATTGCGTCAAAATGTGTGCATGTGTTGGTGAAGGTTTGCTATTAGATTCCATTTTTTTTTTTATTTGAGAAATTTCCAATGGTTTTCTTGAATTATTTAAAAAAATTCTGCATTGTATGTCAACTTTCTTGAACTTGTTAAGTTGTAGACCCAGAAATATGATTGTCATCTTAAAATTTACAACAATAAATATAATTTTCATGTTCTATGAAACCATCTACATGCAAATTGAATTTGTACCTAAAATTGTGAGCGGGACAACTACCTAATTGTGTTTTCATATTCCTTCCTCACCTTGTTGCCAAACCCAAAACCTTTTCTATCGTACTCCTATCTACAAAAGTGAGAGTTTAAAAGAAATCTTTTTGTTGATTTGTCCACTCATGATTGATACATGTCCTTCTAAGATCCTTCACATGCAGGTACATTGATGAGAATTAAGAACTCTAAGACAATTTGGGAAACTTGACTAGAATGGCCCATGACATGTGAACTGTTTGACAAAATGTCTCAAGAAATTTTTGTTTTCATAGAATGCAATTATTTCAAGATATTAACATAAAGAAAAATCATAATGATAAAATTTTAAAGCCAAGATCTACAACTTTAGCGAACAACCTCTTACCCTCTGCCAAATTGGGAGCTGTAAAACTAGGTGTGAACATTCATGATAATTAAAGAAAATAAATTGTTAATTGATCTTACAAATTGGAAAAATGAATGAAATATATAAAACACATGTGGATTGTATCAAAAATGCCTTAAAGACATGTCATCATGTGGAATGAAGTTATTTCAACATTGAAATCATCAAAACTATTTGAAAAATGCCTCAAATAATTTTCAGATCCTTCACATGAAATATATTAAAGTTATCTTATATGCAAATACATTGTTGGAAATATGTATATTAAAATATAAAAAATAGAAGGTATCATTTTAAAGCTACATCTATATTCTCTATAATTCTAGGGAGATAGAAATGAAAAAAAGGTGTGTTGAAATGGATGATATAGGGCTATTTTGCATTCTACTTATCTACAAGCTCTTTAACCATGTCAACATACTATTAGCCATAGTCTGCTATTCAAATTCTATGTTTCCTAGTGATGATATTGATTATTTCCCATGCCAAAGATGACCCAAGGATATATTTTACTTTTGCATTGCACAATTTTATGTTTTGCATTCTACCTTAGTGATAGAAATTATATGTTAATTTCCTTCTTATACTGGTTGGTCACTTAAAATCCACTTTTCCCAGACATCAAAAAAATAAAACATGATTGTTTCAACTTAATATTTAATTATGTTTTTTTTTATCTTAGGTTGAAAGAAATACCTCACATTGAAATACGTCTCTACTCACAAAAATTGTTTGTCGCATGTTGCATGCTTTTTCAATGATGACTGCACAAAATTATTGTGAGGAACACATTATAATTTGTCAAAACTTAGAGGCCGTGATCTCTCTGAAGTGATTAAACAACTAGCCCCCCTCCCCACACTATTATTTACTCTAAGTGCATCCAACACCAAATGGCCAAACCTGCGTAAAATTATGGTTGGCTTTGTACTTACTGACCCTCCTGGTGCGAAGAGATAGAGAAAAATTAACATTATTTCTAACCCCCATCATGTTTCTACATTCCTTCATCAAAGATTCATAATATTTCGTGAAGAAGTCTTACAAAAAACCTTGGGGCTCGTGACTATTGGTGTAGGTAAGATTTATTTCCCTTCTCTATTTTGTTTAGTAAATTACAATCTTGAATATATGTTATCCCCCCTCTTACAAGTATGAGGAAAACATTAAGTATTTACACATGTACCTAGATTTTTAGGGCTTCCAGATGTGTTGGATGCTGAGACAATAAATGGGATGACATATCTTATATTTAATCTACGAATACGTACTTATACCAGTTTATTTATGAATGGAACCCCTGACCCTTTGCTTGATGTATAAAATATATTCAATGTTGCATTGAAGAGGACCTCTGCCTATTAAACACACTGCAGATAATGGAATCGATACTCTTTCTAACCTATAATAATTGTTGAGATGTGTTCAATGTCACACCAAATGCTTTGAATAAGCTTTCCTCTGAAAATAAAGAATAGGCATATAGTTTCCCTTTAAACCACCATGAGACATGTGAGTTGAATCAAGACTACATGTAGATGTTGGAAGAAAGATCAACTACCATCTAGCCAGAAATAACAATAGACTCAACATCCACAACCACAACATGTTGTCTATTTGGAGAGCAAATCTTGATTGTCTTCCTTTCTTTCTCAATATGCAATTACTAATACATTGTGAAAACTTCTATGTAGGTAGAAAACATTATGAATCATACCATCAGATGATCTCAATAATTTCTTCCATCTCCAACCCTGAGCAACCAACATATACTTCCTTTCACAAAATGTTAATTGACGATGATGTTGAGTATGACATGAGTGTACAAGAAACATGTCACATGTTACAAAAATTACCTCTTGTTCTTAGCAGTTGTAATTTTATTCCCCTGAATGTTGGGAAAAAGGTCTTTTGTCATGTCACAAAATTAGATGCTCAAACTAATGACACATCTAACTTCTTACATGCTTAAATACAACAAAAATCAAATATGGATTTTATATTACTTACTAAGAACGGTCATGTTAGGTGTATGACACAAAAAATGTGTCTAAACAACATACACTTCTATAATCCATTCAACTAGGGTATCACGATAATGAGTAAGAGACACACAAATACCAAAAACACAATGATAAAATTCAAAGTGGGTATAGGGACTGCTATGATATTATACCCAAAGGGAAATAACCATTACACTAGGTCAACCTAGGGTTTCCAATGCTCGAGATCAAGAAAGAGGAAGGAAACCTATTGGGATATTAGTACTATGGGGGTGATTAGAGACAAAATAAACATGCAAGATATATGCTAACTAAAGTAAAGAATGCAACATAAGATAAGGAGATGAATAACAATATGTTAACTTAACATGTGCATAACATGCAAGGTTAACATAAAGTGATAAGAAAAGAGGATGAGTTGGTACTTTGGGATGCCTATAAATACAAGCACTCGTAGAAGAAAAGGGATATGATCATAGATAGAGAGCTAGATAGATGGAAAGATAAATATAGGAGGCGATCATTAGAGATCAGAGCTTTGTAGAAATGCCGCAAGAAGTCATATTGGGTTGTGTAGATGAAATATGGGAGAAGGATGTTTCAAGAGCTTGGGGTTATGAAATTTCTTTTTGAGAGCTAAATGATATGGATCTAGTTATGATGCATGACTTCTGTTAGTGCAAAATCACAACACCCTAAATAAACTCTTAGATTTGGAGTTTCACGCTCGACATTTGATGTGATTTACATAACATTGAGTTTTCCCCAAAAGTGTGAGACTTTGCAAATGGGAAAACTATCCAGATTAAGGTTCGTTCATATTCCTTTGTCTAGGTGCATATGTGAAATTTGCAAAGGATTTATTCCTAAACCTAATCTAATATTGCCAAGGAGACAAGGATAGAAGGAATTCAAGAAATTAAAACTAAGGTAACCAGGTGATACACCGAAGGAATGATGAACATTTGTTTTGCTGATAGGCATAAACCCAAAAAAATACATACCATAATCAAGCACAAATAACCAGTTTTGCAATGAAAGACCAGATGAGAGAAATGAAGACAAGAAAGGGTCAAAAATCAGCCACAAACATGTATTATTACTCTACAGATTTGATACAATGCATTTACAAAATGGCCAAAAGGCACAATACATGTTGCAATCTAATGGAAGGTCTGAAACTCCATGAATTTGTTTTTCAAAGGAAGAAGAGAGCTTGTAAAATAGAAGAATGTCTAACCATTTACAATGAGTCTCGACCCTACTTTTATAGATTCAACGCAGAGGGAAGAAAGAGAGAGAAACGGGAAAAATAGTTCGAAGTTTAACCACTGCTATCAATGAATCCTACAAAATCTGCCCCAAATTTTTCTTGACTACATCAATTACTGGTTCAGTTCCTCAAAGGAGGAGGAAACGATGGATCAAATTGAATCTGATCTGGTTGTTGGGGCAAAAAGAGATTGTACATTAATGGCCTGAAGACGTTTCTTCATTTTTCTCCCACCTATACTCTCCAAACTTAAAGTTTCAGATCTTCATGGCGTACTCAAGGCCAAGATATTTCCAATGGTGCTAGATTTGCTGGATTTCGAGCTCCGAGTCGAAAGATATGCCCATTTGAAATTTGAATCAGGTCCATACAAAATAGTGGGAAAACCAGTTTGAAAACGGGCCCCCTTTTGAAACTGGACACGTGGAGGGCTAGCGCATGTCATAGGGCAGCCTCTGTATTTTACTTTTGGAGAAGTGTGAGGTTAACACATGGTTTCCTCCTTGGGTTGCTAAATTTTCTTATGTTTTTGGCTAAGTCCTTTTCTCGGTGGGGTCATATATTTGACCGGGGACACGCAGCGGCCTGGCGCTTGCTTGGAAATCTCCCTTCAATTCTACTCTTGAAATAGCGCCATTTGGACACTTGGCACCCTCTGCTGGCTTGTCTCAACGCATTGACTATTCAACCCGACCATGTCCCTTTATGAAACTAGACGTGTGGAGGCTCCGTGCTCACTTAAAATCCCGCTCAGAATTTCCCTTTGAAGGAGCATCGAGTTGAATGGTAGAAGCCTCTGCAGGTCTCTAGACTTTTCAACGACCTCCCTCTTACCTTTTCGGATCCTAGGCAACGTGGTGAGCCCGTGCTCATTTTAGTCTCCACTTTTGGAGATACGCTAAGATGACACGTGGCGGCTTCCGATAGTATTTCTATGCTTAGTCTTTTTTAGGCCCGCCCTGTCCGCCTTTTGACTTTTAACTTTTACTATGCCCTTGCTTTTGGTCTGGAACACGTGGGGGCCTGATGCTTATTCAAGTTTCCATGTTTAGATTCAACTTTGGAGGTGCACTGCTTGGACACTTGGCAACATCCACTATCTCCTCCATACTTAGTCAATTTTTGGACTCGTTCTGAACCGTTTCAGAGTCCAAAGACTTCAAACCTTCACTGTTCCTTCTCTTTTTCATCTTCTAGCTTCTTTGATAGTCTCCTCCTTCCCTAACCCTGCTACTCCCTTTCTGAGCTTGTCTATAATTTCTTTAATGGATTTAAGGCATAGATTCACTCGAAAAAGCCATTTTTTGAAATTCTCCAGCGCATGGTCGTTTGATCTTTCACAGGCCCCACCACTCCATTGTAGAGTCCCTCTGCAACCTGAAATTTGTAGGATTCAAATGTGATTTCTCTAGTTCTTTCTATGTGGGGTCGTAGTTGACCCAATATTTTTTTGGAGGGAAAAATATGGATAGCATTTTTGGTGACTTGTAGGTGTATCTGCCTACTAGATGAGAGGACCAATTACCTTGTTATGTCCATTGGGCATGGAGTCGAGAATAATGGATTAGTACTGATCATGCCTCTAATCCACGAGCCCGACCATCTGCAGCCTCAATTTTCATAAGAAAACTTAAGAAAATGATTTCTGAGAGTAGAAAATTGATTCGACCCGGGGCTTTCACCTCTCCCTGAATGGATTGTTTCGAAGATGGATTTTAGTTTCTCTGCATTTGTTTTCTTTTGAAGATGGTAACTATTATAGGTAACCATGACTTTCCCTACTGTGAATACTAAAAGGAATAACACATCCACTTCGAGGCACGTTGGATTGTGTAACGACGCAACCTGGAGCAACAAAGAACCTGTGCCACAACACTTAGGGAAACAAAAACTACACTACAACCAAACAATGTGCATACACACTTAGGGAAATAAAAAAACCTATACTAATATTTACAGGGGTGGAAACTTCCCATTCAGTAGAAATGTTTGAGATGGATCCCATTTACTGGGATCTACAATTTTTTTTCATCCAATTTAGCCAGCTGGAAGGCATTTCTACTCTTGCACTCTATGATCATATAAGGGCCACTCTAAATGGCATCAAATTTGGAGTGTTTTCCTGGCTTTTCCCAATCTGCATCCCATTTCAAAACTAGGCCCCCTTCTTGAAAGGTCATTGTTTTTGATTTCTTATCAAAGCATCTCTTGATTGAGACCTGATCCTTCTCCATTGTTTGAAGTGCATGCTCTCTGGTTTCTTCCAATTCCATCAGTTCTGCATACCTGGCTTCTATGGGTTCAAACTCATACATCTCTAGTTACTTCATGAGTTCCAATGCTGGCAACTCAAGTGATATAGGCAACACTTCCTCTTTCCCATAGAAAAGTTTGAATGGAGAGCCTCCTGTAGATGTCTTGGGTGTTTTCCTATTAGCCTGTAAGGCCGATTTGAGTTTTTTGTGCCAAGTTCTCTGATTTTCATGAAGAGTTCTTGTGACGATCCTTAGGAGGTTCTTGTTTGTGGACTCATCTTAGCCATTACCTTGAGGGTAATATTTTGATGAAGTGCTCAAGTAAATCCCATTCATAATGACCCATTCTATGATTTTGGAACCTATGAATGCCAATGCATTGTCTAATATAATTGTGGTTGGCACTCCAAATCTGGTCAATATCCCTTCATAAAAATCCAGTATGCTAGACTCATTAGCTTCTTTGAGTGCCATTGCCTCGGTCCACTTGGTGAAATAGTCTGTTGCTATCAAAATACATTTATGGCCTTGGCTCAAATTTAGATTGATGACCCCAATGAAGTCCAATCCCCATTACATGAATGGCTAGTCAGCTGAAATTCGGTGCAATGGAAGTGCTGCTAGACTTTCTTTTCCTCTAAAGAATGCACAATTCTTACACTTTTTGATCCATGCATAGCAGTCACTAAGGACAATAATAACCCACCTTAATGATCTTGAGTGCTATCACCTGTGGAGAAAAATGGCCTCCAGCTGCTTCATCATGGAACTCTTGTAACAGTCTCTCTATCTGACCTGTCCTGATGCATCTTAACAGAACGCCATTGATGTATCTTCTAAACAAGATGCCATTAATAAGTATGTATGGGATGGATTTTAGTCTGAAGTGTCTCCTTTTTGTCTTACTCATTTCTTGATGGCATAG
Organism: Taxus chinensis; assembly: GCA_019776745.2. Classification (NCBI taxonomy): domain Eukaryota; kingdom Viridiplantae; phylum Streptophyta; class Pinopsida; order Cupressales; family Taxaceae; genus Taxus; species Taxus chinensis. Next base: position 78,265,105 of record CM034153.1, on the reverse strand, counting down.
GCCCATTTGTAATGTTCTGATTCCAACAAGGAGTGGGCACATCATCATTTTCTTCCTCTTGATTATTTTGCAGGACAAAAACAACTTCCTTTTCACCGCTTGCTTCATCTTGTTGACTCGAGGCCAGTTTTTCACACAATCCCTTCCCATGGACTAGCTTAGTAACCTTGATCTCAATTTCATACTCCATGACACGAGTGATCCATCCTACATGTTTTTAACTCCTGCATGGGAGACTAATAGTTGGATTTTATTGTTTGAAACTAGATGTTTAAACTTATTTAACCCTCTGATCACTGTAAGGATGTGTTTTTAGATGAAGGAGTATCTTACTTCATAATCTTCCAGACCTTGGCTGAAGAAGGAAATTGGCTGCTCTGTCCTCTTTGTTCTGTTGTACTAAGATTGCAGAAATTGTGTCACTACCACCAAAGGCATATAGTATGAAGTCCTTAGATAAGTCTATATTCACGAGAGTTGGGGCTTGTGATATAGATTCTTTGATGGCCTCAAATATTGCTCTTCCTTCAGCTATCCACTCAATTACCAAGATCTTCTTCAACATCAACATTATTGGCTTGACAAGGGCAGCAAAGTCCGGTACAAACCTACGAATAAAATTGATCTTTCCTAAGAATATTTAAAGATATTTCTTATGGCTTGGTGATGGAAATTATTTTATTGCTTCAACCCTCTCTGGGTAAATTTCCAAACCCTCCTTTGACACAATATGGCTTAGAAGCCTACCCTCATGGGCCAAAAATATGCATTTTTTAGGGTTCAATGATACCCCGAATCTCCTACATCTCTGAAATACCTATCTTAGGTGAAAAAGGTGATCTGCTACATTTTTGTAGAAAACAATTATGTTATCCAGATATATTAGTACTATTTTGTTGATCAACCCTTTGAATTCCATATCCATTTCCCTTTGGAAAGTGGCTCCAGCATTAGACAATCCAAATGGCATTTTTTTGTAGGCATAGGTGCCCCATTTGGTGGTGAAATCCATTTTAAGCAGATCATCTTCTTTCACCATTATTTGATTATACCCTGAGTAGCCATCTAGGAGGGAGAATCTCTCTGACCTAGACACCACTTGCAAAATCTGCTCCATTGAGGGGAGTGGGTAGTGGTCTTTGAGAGATGATTTTTTCAAGTCTCGAAAGTCTACACACAATCTAATATCTCCATTCTTCTTCCTAACTGGGACCAAGTTGGAAACCAAACTTGAGTGTTTCATTGGAAATATAATACTTGCCTCTATCATCTTGTTTAGTTCTTTCGTCATTAGAGGTTCAATGTGTGGATTGAATGGCCTCTGCTTTTTTGTAATGGGCTTAACATCCGGATCTAGTTTAATTGTGTGTTGTGTTAGCTTCGGCTTGAACCCTATTTGGTCTTCATAGGTCCAAGAAAATACATTTGGAAAATCTTGGCAAAGTTTCATGAATTCATACCTTTCTTGCTTGGTGGCCACTTTGCCAATTTGAAGTGTTTTGCCTTTTCTAACTAGAATTCACTCTGAATCTTCTCCTTTGATCTGTATGTTAGCCTTCTCTTTTAAAAACTAATCATTAGGATTGAAGATAGATTCTAATGTCACTAAACCTTTGGGAAGCTTGTTTGTATGCTATTGCACTACTTGATCTCCATATTGTTGCTTTTATTTATCTTGATTCCTAGTTGAGAATTCAGCTTCCTCTTGTAAGAAATTGATGATCTACGAATAATTCTCAAACACATGACAGCATGTGTTGTTATCTGGAGCTGTTGGCGTCAAAATCACATGGATATGTGACTATCCTTTTTCCATCTTGATGTTGTCAACCACATCAAATGTTGCTCCAAATGTTGTAAACCTATCAGCAGCTTCATTCTCCTTCCTGGGTATGGACACAATGTTGAAGGCTTAGAAATCCTCAATGAGATCCCATACCCTATTCTTGTAGCTCTTGAGCAGGTTTTTCTTGAAAAATTTTTGTCCTTTGACTTGATTGGCAACCAGTTCAATGTCACCAAACACTTGCAAGTTCTTGATTTCTCATCTTCTCGTCCAATGCAATTCATGAACCAAAGCCTCATATTCTGTTGTATTGTTTGAATAGGCAATTTGGAAACAAAAAGATGAGTAGTATTTCATACCTTGGGGTGACACAATCATAGCTCCTCCTTCAGCTCCTTTCCTACTTCTCGAGCCATCAAAGAACAATTTCCATACTTCATTGTCATCTTTGTGTTTCGGCTTAATGATGTCAGGAAGAGGATGATTCTCTTCATGCAAGCAGTAGACTCCTAGCTCAAATTCTTCCATATTCTTACAGGGGTAAAAAGCATGTCTTTTAACCACCCATTCATCGAGAGTCAAGTCTGGGATACATCTCACCTTGGTATCTGCTTCACAAGTGTTTAGGAGGTCCTCCTGATCAAAAGCTGAACAATTTGCATTGATTTGGCTAGGCACATAAGACTCAATGTGGTAATCCTCTATGGACTCAAATCTGATTGTGGCCTTCACTCCATACCTTTTTCTAAAAAGCATATGAGACTAGTGAACAGAAAAATAGCCTCCAATTTTGGTAGTGAAGTCTCTGGAAAAACATAATGCAAAATGTGGTGGCAAGTCTATGACTAATACATTTTGCAATACAATCACATCAGGGAAGGCATGCGGAGTTAGGCTCAGATCCTTGATGACTCCAATAGTTTTCACGGTTGTCCCATCCAATTGTACTACCCCTCTAGAGATGACTTCATACTAGAGACCCAGTTGATCAATTATTAATTTGGGCATTATAGAACTACTTGCCCCCAAATAAATCATGCAATTATGCACCAATTTGTCCCTAATTATTAATGAAACATATAATGGATGAGGTCTTAGGTTCTTACCTTATTGTTCTCCATGGTTTCCTCCAGGTTGAGATGCATTGGTAAGCACTTTCTCTTGCTGGTTAGGGGGTTGATTTGAGCTTGACCAATTGGCCATAACAGTCTACAATAGATCCCTCTGTCCTGGAATGGCCAGTGACTCCCATAGTAAAATGTTCACACTTATCTTCTTCATTTGATCAATGATATTAAATGAGCTATCCTTCTGCTACCCCTTCCCTGGCACATTTTTCTCTTACACATGGGTTGTTGCAACCAGTGCTTGAGTAGATTTGGAAGGTGGTTTGGATTGACTATGCATATTGGGAGCTGTATTTTGAATGCCAATATCTTGTGGAGTGATGGAGGATTGAGGATTACTCGAGTTTGGTGAATGTCCCTCTCCAATATTTCTCTTTTTGGACCGTGTATTAACAACTATACTTTGATAAGGATCCTGATTCATTCCACAGAATTATTTAGCTTTCCAATTGACAAGCATAATTTAACTTGGAGGTTCCTCTTGCTGGGCTCCTTGCTGCTGATTTTCTTCTTGGCTAGATTCTTACAACACACTAGTGGTCTGTACCATCAAGGCCTACTTTAGTGGACCATTGAGGCACATGGATTGATTATGTGGCTGATTGCACGGGAAACACCAATCATATTCTTGTGTCATGTTATTTTGTGCTGGAACCAATGTCCTTGATGTTGAAGTTGTGTTTGGATCATATGACCTGAAAGGTCTAACAACTTGAGGTTTTCCTTTGTCTTGACTCTGATTTACAGCTTGAGCTGGTGGTCTATTTTTCTGATACGAGGGTCTATCCAGATATTGAGACTGAGGCTAATATGGCCTGGAATTCTAAGCTTTTTGTCTTTTGATGGTTACTAACTCATTCCCTAGGTTTTGAATTTGTTTCATAACTTCCTGAAGCTCCTTTGAGGTGTTAGGTGATGAGGTGGAGGCTTCAGCTGAACTTTGACTCCTAGGAGTAGGTATATGAGCTAATGTGGGTGTTTGGCTGGTACTTGAGTTTCCTAATTCGGGGTATAGCAGCATGGATGGCCTAGGAGAAAGTTTTCCAACTTGAAATAAATGATTCTCAGCTCCTATGGAAAGGCTATAAGCTGCATGTAAGGTTATGCCTCCCATTGACTAAATCATTAAAACATTATTAAAATTTGAAGCTCTAAGAAAGTATAAGAAGGCACCTTCTTCTCTGGGATTTACTGCCGCTTGAATCATGTCCCAAGTCTGTTGAAATTTGAGGTTGAAATCCGTCAACTGCTCGTTCAGAGCTCTCTTGATTGTTGTTAGTTTCTCCAACAAAGATAGGTTATCTCCCTTTTCTCCAAACTGGTCGTGAAGAGCTCTGCACAAATGGTCCCATGTTTAAATAGAGCCTGCTTCTAAGCTCCTGAACCATTGTGAAGCTTTACCCTTAAGTGAAGAGGCTAGAAGCTTGAGTGCTATGTCCATCTCAATGATCTCATGGATTGTACAAACATTTGTAATGTCTTGAATGTGGTCACTAGGAGAAGTTTGGTTTTCTCCAGTCAAATATGGGATGCTCTTTAATGCTGCCACCGGGACTGGATTTTTTGTATTCAGAGTGAGTGGACTGCTGCCAGTGAAATTGACATAAGGATTTGGTTGTGCCATCCTGATCGACTTAAGCATCATTCTTGATTGAAAGAACCACCTACTAAGAGGAGGTGTTGATAAATATCTGTTTGGTGAAAATGGAGACCTCTAGGCTCTTCTTCCTTTTCTCCTTCTATGTGGAGATAAGTGCAGGTGGAAAAACTATCCCTCTTCTCTAGTTCTTTCATCACGTTCTCCATCATTCATCTAGCGCACCTCAATCATTTCCCGATGATGAAATCTTACTTTTCATGGCTAATTCTTGACTGTTGAGGGATCTTAACTCAATGATCCTACTCATCCATACATTGGGAGCATATACACTTTTTCCCCTCCCATTCATTACACTAACACGTTATGATCACATTACATCATTATCACATTCATTCATCACCACACTTTAGTTCGATCACTATACATCATTTATTTTTATGTTTACTTTACTATCTTCATCATGTTAATTACACATTATACATTCTATTTATTAAACATTTCATTTAGCTCATCATTATGCACATACTGCATCAACCTAACAACACATTACATACATTTCAAAAATAATCACCAAATAATACGACATCAATATGAAAAAAACAATACACTCAATCATATATAAATCATATGATATCATACATAACAAGTACACTAGTCACTGGGGGCAACTCCCCTACATTAAATACAATCATGATAATTAAAACTCATCATCACTATCTCTCTCAGGTACTGCCAGAGCTGTAGATATGCCTTGCCACAAACTCAACATCATTGTTCACAGCCTCGATACCTATCCACTTGCCTACGTAGTAAGGTGTTATTTTTAGAGTGCTCTGAGAACTGCCAATGTAAATCCACATATAAAAAAAATACATCCTAGGCTAGGGGAACACCACCAACTACCTCTCTAGCTTGATGAATCTCCTTGCGTGCCTCATCCCTCTCAGATAGCAATATCATACATTTGGCTGATGCTACAACCATTGAATCAAATAAATGGTCATCTTCACCCGCTATGTCATCCTCTCACTCAAGTATACCACCACTAAGCATGTCAGTCACCACATTCTGCGTCAAGGTGGATGGATGTATCGATTGTCAGGGACCAATATACATCACCTAAAAAATAAACAAAAACAACACATTAGACAACAATAACTTAAACATAAACCCACAATAACATATATAACACAACCGTGCATCAAGATACTCATGCTCCACTATAGCTACTTCTAGGGGGTATAGGACATGTGATTTTCCCACTCCTCCTCATCCTAAAAATGGTAACCCCACTGGCTATGAAAATAATGGGAAGAATAATACCCATCGATGCACTACCAACCATGCGCAACACTCCTCGCTACTACCAACATCATCTGCATCTACCATATCAATCACTACATCTACCTCATCTGGACCAGCAGGTGCTAGTTGCTCTGCCGTGGCCCTTGGTCTAGCCCTTACCCTCCTCGAGCCCCTAATAGCTCTCAACTATATATATGGATCTAGGGGAACATACTAGGCCATATCAAACTGACGTAATACTCGCTCCACCGGGAAGAGATTCGCTACACCTGGAAATATGTCCTCCAGCCACATCATCCTCCAAATACACCAAATCTCTATGGAATCCTCGGGAAACCCTCCGTAGTCACAATATGGCATCCATGTAACTTCCTCGAGTTCCATCCTATATATTAGTACTCTATAGGTATGAGTATCCATTTGGTGACCAAGAATGCTAACCCACCTCGATGTGTATATGTTAGGCTTGTCCCACTCTACTCGTGGGCCGCCAATTGGTCTCAACACTGCTATATACTCATAGTCCCACACATGCAATAAATTGGTGCCTCCTATCCCATTGTTGTGCTCTTCATGAGTAAATGGATAAAAATATCTATATATATGGGTCAACACACATCATTCCCATCCATATCTTGTACTACCCTCCTCTATACGATGACAAATATCACGCATCTTATACAAGATTCCTACACTGCCTCCTTCCACTGCTATAGAAGATGCAGTCACAACTACTATAAAATTCCACAAAAGTGGAACACCAAACCTCATAATAACATATAAAATGATATGATCCCCGACAGGTGTCTATCCCTATAAAAAAGTGTCTCGTTGCTCGCATCTTCCTATCCATATCCTCCAATGGCATCATTTGTACCCTCTCCCAAAGTACAGGAAATCGTAGTATACGATACACGTCCTCTAGAGTCACAGTCATCTCCCATGTAGGTAACCAAAATGTACATGTATCTTCACACCATTTTCCACATAGTGCAGTCAAGATCGACATATTATGGGGCACATCCCCCATCTGTGCTATGTGTCATAGGCTGACATAGTCCATCACATCAAAATCCTCATCAGATAAACCCAAAATAACCAATATGATTGAATAAAAACCTATATAAAACTCCCCTTGAGTGGATATCCCTTTGCGTACCACAAAACAACAATAAACACAACATTAGAACACTATACATGCAAAATCACACTCATCACATCACTACACACTACAAACAAATTTACAATATTTTAGGCCACATACACACTTTCTAGACCATGGCAACTAGATGCAGGGCTGAGGATCCTAGAAGAAAGAAAATAGTGCCTAGTTCTGGGTGCTCCTATCCCAAGGGTCACTAACACCCTCACCGCTATTGTCCAGGTGAAAATTGCCAATAAAATTAAAATTCTCAAAATTGCAAAAATTCAATAAAAATGACTCATACACCAAACATTTTTTGTAAAACATGTTGTGTACCAACTCTGTGGTAGTGCATGATGCTACGATAGTCACCACCCTTTCAAACTGAATAGGACGTGGTGCTCTCACTTGCAACATTTTCTCTCACCCCATGGTCACTCTCACTTGTGCAATTGATAAATCATGTGACTAATGACTTTTTCACCTTACTATTTATAGTTCCTTTTTCACCTACATAAATATAGTCATTATTTCAGGCACTTTTTCTCTATTAATTTAAACTACACCATTTTGAGCATATATTTAGAATTCCACCTACCACCGTACTAGACTCGTTATGTGCATATTATCTATTTCTGACATTATTTTCAATTCAAATTATCCAAATTCTCGTTATTTTTACCACTTTCTACATCTATCATGCTTACTTTTAGCTTAGTGTTTGTTCTTCTCATCACTTATCCTTTTGCCAAAAGGGGGGCATATCATTGGGGTCATCCTATAATTCCCCTTACTTCATCATGCATTTAAAACACCACTAATGTGACAATTCCAAAAAAAATTACTAATTCACCATGTGACATTTTTCCATCAACTCCCTTTAATGACCTAATTTGGGGGAAACAAAAAATAATACAATTTTTCTATGTGACATTTCATCATTTCCCCCTAATAACCTAACTTGGCGGTAAAAATCCTTAAAAATATTTACATGTGATCATTTACCAATTTTTATTGATTCCAAATAATGACCTAATATGGGGGCAAACAAGTGTAACATCTCTTCACGAGTAACCAATTAAATAAAAAAATCAACCAATTAATGCATTTAAAATTCTAACAATCGAAATCATGTCATTTAATCAATACAAATTCAATACAATTGGCTTCTCAGATTACCTAACATGGGAGTTACATGAGGCCTAATAGATGACCTAGCTTAGGAAAATGCATTCACTATTTTTCCAAATGATCTAACTCGGGAATTTATTCTACATTTAACGTTCACTTCAAGATGACATAAATTGGAAGCCATCATCTATTTTGCACTTTCTTTTAGATGACCTAACACGCAATCCTTCACATTTCGAAGACACTCGTGGAGTGGGGGCAAGAGTTCCTTTCCTATACCAGTCCTATATGGGTCAATTGTTTGATCAAATTTTTCTAGATCCAAAAACCACAAATCTTTGATCCAAGTCCATCTACAGTGGCTAGATCTTGAGGATGTAGTTATTTATTGGAGAATAACACACTTTTCTCCCTACACACTTCCTCTAGTGGTAGGATTACCAAATCCCCTGGTTGGTTATTCATATGCATGCATTTGGGTTTAGGGATTGATCACTCTCTACCCGATCTCATAGGCATCTTAAAACATTTGAAATCATCCAACATCGTAATCATCAATTTCATTTAGCACACTTCATCATGACACTATGATTTTTACTACGTTACATGTATAAACTTGTTGATCCATGGTTTGACATGCTATATGGTTATTTAGGCATGTTTCTACTACACATTTACACGTTTTACTTCATCATGGGCATATATGACTTTCTCTCAGGTACACATTTCTATCTACTTTATGTTAGCAAGATTTAATTCACCAACATAAAGTGGGGGCAAATGTAGTCACAAAATCATGCACTTACTATTACATTAGTACCGCCAAGTATGTTATTTTATATATGGATCTCGCGTAATAAATTATTCACTAATGGCTCATCCCCTAGTTTTTTTCATCACTAAATTAGTCACCATTATCATTTTTATTGCATAATTGTCAGTTATCTACACAGTTCTGATCATCTTTCAGTGATTATTAGGTGTTGTAATTTGGTTATTTGTCTTCCCTAGTCCCTGACTATGGTGCCAAGGGTTATGCTGGGGTTCCCATGGGTGCCCCAATCCTTAATTTTAGGCACCATTGTCCCCATAATACTTGAATTTAATTTATTTATTTAAGGTCGGTCTTTATGGTTTTATGGACTCATTCACCTGTGTTAGTCAGAATGTCAAGCCATTAGTGTTGAAATTTTAGCAAGAGATCCCTATATAAACATAACATACTCACTATCTTATGGGTAGACCATCTATTATCAAGAGCTAGCTATCTACTAAGGCAAAGGATTGCATTTGGGCATCTTCTACATCATCACACAAACATAGGGGGAAAGGGTTTTATTCATTTTATTCCATCCACAATTTGAATTTTTACATCTAGTTATTGCCCCTAATTTTGTGTCATTGATGCTAGGGCACCCTAGGAACACAATTGTACACACAAGAACATAGAACTACATTGGGTCTAGAATGTAGTGTAACGCTTAGTTGTAAGTCCACCATTGTGGAAGCTAAAGCCAGACCTACCCCTTCATTTTCATCTTTCATTTTTAGGGATTTGATAATTTTGTATGGGGTTTTACAAGTAGATTATCATCACACAGCTATAACGACATGAGCGAGTTTATTGGGACAACCTAGTGACCAAGACAAAGGTAATGTAGAGAACTAATGACATAGTCAGAACTAGATCTTGATATTTTCTGTAGGCCGAAGCACCTAGATTAGAGACTGAGGCACCCACAACCACTCCAGTACACTTCTAGGTGCCCCAATATAGACATACCCCCATGTGCTACAATTTTCTTGGTTGTAACTTCATATTTTGTGTTGTTCACCTATCAGTCATCACAGTCTAGCAACACAACAAGGTAAGTAATTTATAGGTTAGTACCCTAATCACTACTATTTCATTTATTTCATTTCTTTTAGATATCAACTAAAATATGGTAGCACTTATTTTACATCGCATATTGGTTATTTAAGAATTTTTACTAGTTTAGATTAACTTTAGAACATATTTTCCACATTTTATTTAATTATCCAATTACTAAAAAATCTACTCTCATTTGTGGTTAAGAGTTCACTACTTGCACATGTCTAGGTACTATCACTTTACCTATATAAGTTGGGCCTATGATTGTTCCTATGGCATTCTTCATTATCAATGCCTTATTTCACTTTAATCTCTATTTGGGTAGACCGTGGATTCTTCCAATACATGTTGTCCCTTCTATATTTAATCACAGCGTTAAATTCTTACATAATGGCTATGAATATACCATTACCGTTGACCCTAATCCATTCAAGGTTTGTCGCATAGACCCTGTGAGTTATATGCCTATTCCTCCATTGCGTTCTATTCCATATAATAATATAATATTGGTATATATGCTATTGGAAAATCTAGTATTTCGTAGCCTTCCTCCACCTCTATAAGCATACCATCCATGCCCACCCATATTACTGATATCATTTCACCCACCTTGGCTACTCCTATAGCTACCACTATTCCGCCTGTCAAGAATCCTCTCACTCCTACATTTGGCACCACTCCTACCAATATCCTTGATACTTATATTCAACATGACAATGTCAGGAATGTCGATTCTGATGATGGGGTTGTTGTTTTCAAGCTTAATGATGACACACTATGAAATCTTAAATTTAATCCTATTGAGATAGATGAGTCCTACTTCAATGATAATGTTGTTGCTATTGTCCCTAGAGAATATAAAATCAAGAAACTTCCTCCTACTATTCCTATGATACTTTTTAGGGGTTTATCCATACATTGGAAATCATACCACCTGCCTCAATGGTACCTCCTTTCACATGTGATATTATCATACATAACTTGTATTGGCCTCATATTCTATTCAATCCCACTTACTCTAACACCATTTTCATGCATGATGGATTAGCCCGAATTATATCCACACTTGATAATCTCCACCCACCACGTCATTCTCCTTGGCTTTATCATGGATGTCTCTTTGCTACTACTACTTATGGCCTTCGTGTCTTCCATTTATTATTATTCCTTGCATGTACTCCTTGTTAATGTCCATTTACACTTGGGTAGTCTTGGCTTGACTATATTGGTGGCACTTTGGATCCTAATGACACTAGTATCACATTTCCCATGCCTTTTGGCTGCATTTCTATTTGTAATGATTCATTTCTTTGCTACACTCAAAATCTAACATGCTGGTATACACATGGTTGTCTACAACCACCTTTCACCAATGAAGAATATGTTATGGTCAAGAAAAATTTACGCCACAAGGTCTCTTTTAATGATCAACCCCATATTATTGATTATAAATTTTCATACCCAAATCCAATTATATTTGATCCTGATAATGATGATCTTCTAGATGATTTTATTTTATTCTTATACACATAAAACACTTGGAGAGAATCATGCTTACTTGACCCCCTCTTTAGCATCATCAAGTATCTATAATTTCTACTCTTATGCTTTGTGCTATATACTTACTCTAGCTCCATAGTTCATACTTGTTTATTGAGGGTCTAAATCTGAAATAAACCTCGCCACATCCACATTTCACACTCTATGTTTCATGATCTATATTTCCAGTGCGTACTTTCAAACCATTTTGCAATGACACGCTCTCTTGTTCTATGGTTCATTTCTGATTGCTGAGGGGGAATTTATAAATTAACCTCATATCCTACACATTCTGTTGGGGAACGTTGTTGCTATCATTTTCACACATTACATACCAATCCATTCCAATCACTTAGTTCATTTGTATATCTTGGTTGCATATATTTTTTCTATCTTATTATACTTACATGATCACACTTTGCTTACTATGTGAGTCGGATACTTTGTATGTCATTATCTCTCTATATACACATGTACATTCACTTGGTCTCTAGTCGTGGATGTTGATCTTACAGGTTCTTATATATAACAATGATTCTTGGTACTGTACCTTTTACTAGTCCCACCGATGCTCTTGGGGGCATCTACATTTACTAATCTTACACACTAAATGTGTTATTATTTCATTATTTACTACTATTTTCTAGCACATAACTTTCCATGGATACATACACACTTGTGACATTATTTTTGTCTTTCTAACGTGCTAATGAGTGCTTTATGTGTAATATTTAGATTGCAGGACTATTTTCCACCATTTTTTTCTAATTCATATTGCTTGTTATTTTTTTCCATTGTATGGTGTTGTTTGCAGGCTTTGCCCTATGTCTTGTATGGTCATTATATGTTTTTTTCCCACTTTGACCCTGATTGTCTTATGACTTTATGAGGGATGGCCCATGTCTAAACTGCACTTTTTGTAGTATGTCTTGTCTTTTTACTTTCTTGGTACATTGTCTTATACTTGCATATTTTCTTCGATTACACTAACACATTTTACTAGCCATCTTGTATACATGTGCCTTGGTTTCTACCATGCACAACCCGTTCACCCTGCAGGGATCCATTTTAACATAACATCGGGTCTTATATTTTGGGCCACACACTCCTACACTCATATCATTCACCCTAAATGAGGAGCACATACATTTGATGATTGAATCACCCCTACAACAGCTCAAAGCTACATTGCAAACTTACACATTACATGAAAAAATAGAAATACAGTCACAAAACAACCCAAAATATGACTTGGATCCTCATTACAACACAGGACATTTCTTAGTACTAGATAGTAGCATCTTGGTTCCCAAGTCCTCCCCTTTGTTCCTATGTCCTAGGGGAAAATATAATTACTTTCTCATATTAACACAGTCTACAATATTTCATAGAGTAGATTTTGTAGTATAGACATAGTCCTTCAGTAGAAAAATGCTTTCTATCTCCTTTCAAATGGAACAACCTATACAATTAAAACAATTCAAAACAAATTTGGAAATAATTCGGAACAATCAGGATAATAGGAACAAATCAGGGATGTATTGTCTATAGTGGTGCTTATTTGGAAGCAATCATGGAAGGAGAGTAACATTAGACCTATCTCCCTAAAACCCTTCTACCATGGCATTAGATCACCCAAAAAACTTGCACTTGGCATGAGATCACTTGAAAAACTCATTATTTGTGTGAGATCTCCCAAAAAACTAATTCTTGGTGTGAGATCTCCAAAACAAATTACTCTACATAGCATTTCTAGAGCATATTTCTATCCTTTTACCCTCTTTCACACCATATTTTTCATTATAAGTAGCATCAATCACAAGCATAACAACTATAAAAACAACATATACAACACAATACAATGCATACGCTACACCTTTAGGGTCACTTCCTCTTTCTTAGTTGTCATGCTTCATTTTTATCACTTCACACTTTCACTTATCGCTTCAAAATGTTATCGCCATCACTCTCTACAAGAATTAAAGTTAGGCATATTCTAATTAAATTATGTAATTAATTGCTCACTCAATAACAAAAAGAAGGGGTAAATGTAGATAAAACATCACGCACTTGGGTACATTTTTTAGGTCTTAAAAGCATAATAGCATTTACATGATTCCTAATCAAGAAAACTAGTAATCAAAAGTTATCTTTAGCCTTTTCTCTGTGTTTCTTATTTTCTATTTGGTCTTACACACCCTATAGCCCAATCAAAGTTTTATTGATTTATTTTTCATGAATTCATACACCAACATCCAGGTGCCCTTGTCCCATTTGGGTGCCATATCCCATTTCCACCTTACTTATTCTTTTTAGGCCTCTTTTATCGTTTGGGCATCTTATTTTCTTATGGGCTGGCCTTCTAGTTATCAGTTACAAAATGCATCTAAGGGAATCATATAAATACATATCTATACATGATCAAAATAAAAGACTAAACTATAATCATCTTATCTATCACCTAAGTTTGCATCCAAAGGAATTTATAGAACTAAAATACATCCATCTAGCATCCATAAAATAAAAAAGGGACTGCATATTATGCTCCCATAGAATAGGAAGGGGAACTACATTTTATTCCATACATATATTTGCATTTATCTAAAAAATCTAGCCCATTATCTAGTTCATCTTGCACAAGGGAATCCTAGGGTAAAATCCTCACACACACTCACAAAAACTGCATGGAGTCTGAGATTTAGTGCAATGGTAAGTCATAAGTTCACTCAGTTGGGTTACTATTGGGGTTAGTAATCTTCAAATTTTGGAAACTTATAAATAAAAATTAATGTTTCTCTATTTTAACCTTGGAAAATGACAGATTTAAAGCTAGTGATTGAATTCTTAATACCTTAGAATTAAAATTGTAGAGAGTGATAAAGAAATTAAGAGAGACAATGTACAAATTTTATCCTGGAAACCCCTAGTGTGAGGGAAAAACAACCAGGAATGGAAACTTCTCTTTTTCCCTACTTATGTATTGGCCAATAAAATGTAAAGATACAATTTACAATAAGTAGAAAAAGAGATAACAATGTCAAGCTCCCTTTTCCAATGCTTGATTTCTCTGTTCCACATACACCTTGCATATACACCTCAACTCTAGCACTAAGATTCCCTTGCTCACTTACTCCCATGAATATAATTGTATTTGATGCCCAATTCTTTTGCTCCTCCATGTATTTATAGTCCTTCTCATGTCTTCTTGTGCACTGGAGAATGAGAAATTTCATGAAAGGGAAGAGACACAGTCCTTAAACTTCAAATCTGAGACTGTTCATGCTCCATTTTATTTTTTCGTAAAAATTGATAGGACCTCCGGCCTATGAAGAATGGTGGTTATAGGACCACCACTCTACACAGGGTGGCAGTTCTGTAAAAATACAACCTGCTCCTTATTTTCTTCTTCTGGTACTAGATGATCTGATGAAGTGGTGTTGTTTTGGATCCCTATGGATCACACCTCCCCTAGTGAGAAGGATTTTGGTTCCACAAAATATTAGTGGGGGAGTAGATGACGAAACAATTCCATCACTTTCTCCTTCGAGTACCACCAGGCCTACCTTGGTGTCTTCCCTTTTAGTCAAACCTACCAAGACTCCTATGGACCTCTCCTTGTCTCTCTGACCTTATGTTGTGGCACTACGTCCTCCTCCAATTCACCTCATGATTCTAAAACGTAATATTCTATAGAAGGTAGAAACCATAGTCCTTCATCTTCGTCAATTATGGATGGCTCATATAGGTGTAACTTATCGCATTTTACTACTAAGTACATACACATAAATGGTGGCAAACCAAGTCAGAAAGCATTTTCCCCAAATTTCTCCAATATGGAGAAGGGTCCATATCATAGTGGCTTGAGCTTTTGTGCTTTACTTTGTAGTCTTTCCTTGCTCAAGTAAAGCCACACTTTGTCTTCAACATGAATTTTTTGCTCTATCCTATGCTAATTGTGTCTAGCCTTGTACTTAGATTGGGATTTTTTCAACTATTCTTTCACTTTGAGATGGATTTGTTAGATCCTCTCAATGAATTTGGTTGCTCTAGTCACCTTTGAATCTCATATCTTCTCCTCATCCTGCTACCCAACTATTATGTCTAGTGGGTTTATAGGTAGATATCCCAAGAATGCTTCAAATGGTGACTTCATGGTGGATGTGTGTACTACCCAGTTGTAGGAATGTTTAATGTAGGCTGAGGACTTATCCCAAGTCCTCGGATATTTTCTATGATACCCTATAATAAAATATACCAAAGTCGTGTTCACCACATATATCTATGGATGAAAGGTTGTGATCCTTTGTAACTTGATATCCATCTTGTCGCACAAAGTAGTCCAAAAATTTCCCAAGAACTTGGAATTCTTGTTAGAAACAATAGACTTTAGAAAGCCAAAATGCACCCATAAATTAGGAAAGAAAACATTTTTGGCCTCATGTGCTTTTATTGTAATTTTACATGCCATAAGAATACACATCTTACTGAATCTATAAAAAAACATAGATATATTCATGGCCATGTTTAGACATAGGTAGTCCTCCTAGAAAATCCATAGAGATTTCCTCCCATGGATGAGTAGGGACCAATAAAGGCATATACAAACCCTCCTCCTAGTCTTAGGCTTGCTAGTACAACAAAGTTTACATCCCCTTATAAGTTTAGAAAATTCTTCTTGTATATTGGGATAATACATGTACCTTTAAAAGTGGCCTAAGGTCTTACCAACACAAAAATTTCCCACTACTTTCAAGGTATATACTTCCCTCATCAATGTAAGCATTTCTTATTTTGTCACATAAAGCTTCCCCCATTGGTAGAGTAGCCCATACTTGAGATAACAATCTTCAATCCCCATACTTTCAGCCCCTTGGGACTACAACTGTTGAAATGTCACCCCAAAGTCTTTGGCTTGGGCATATGCCTCTCCATAAGCTCGCTTCATGAAGGGCTTGATCTGAGAGATAGTGGCCAAGAAGGAAGATTTTTCCTATGTGGACGGCCTTAAAAACATGTCTGACACAAGTTTGTACTACCCTTCTTGTATTTGATCACCAAATGGAACTTCTGGAGGAATCCCATCCATTTGTAGTGCATTTCCTATTGCAATTTTGACTATGCTTGCAAATACTGGAGAGGTTTATGGTCAGTGTACACAATAGTCTTTTTACCAAACAAATAATGCCTCCATTTCTTAATGGCCTGAACTAGCACATAAATTTCCTTATCATATACTAAATATCCTCTAACTACTGAAGTAAAGGTCTCAGATTGAAAATAGACTTGATTACCTCCTTGTAGCAACATGGCTCACATAGAATAACCGTTGACACATGTCTCTAGTTCAAAGGAATACTACATATTAGGAAGAACAAGTACTGGAGGATGACTAATATTTTACCTCAATAACTCAAAGGCTTTATCTTGCTCCTTACCTAAGTAGAAACCTTTACTCTTTATGGCTACTATATGTAGAGGTTTTACAATAGCAGAGAATCCCAGAATGAAATTTTATGTGTAATGTATCACTCCCACCAAACTTATAGTCTCCATGGCTCCTGTTGGTGTTGGCAAGTTGGTGATTGCTTCCACCTTCTTCGGATCCACTCATAGCTCTCCTCCACCAACCACATTCCCGAGATAGATAAGTGATTGTTTGGAAAACTCGCACTTCTTCATGTAGTTCCACGTCAAAAAAATAAAATAAACCAAAAAAAAAGAGAATGGGAAGTGGTGGTGAGGAGGCAGTTGGAGATTTTATGGCGAGTGGGTTAAGGCATGTGGGGGAGAGAAGTTTGGCATGTGGTAGGAAAAATTTTGACCTATCACATTCTTTACATAATAATGCAAGTGATTTATTTCAGATCCAGTGGTGTTGACCACACATAAACCTAGATAACATTGTAAATTTAGCAATAATTGGATAGTTGTAGTGCACAAGATACATGGGTTCCTCACAAGACAGTCACATTGTTTCACCTATACAACAAAAAAGACTCCAATCAAACCAGTTTACATTTTCCCATGCACTCCCATCCTGTGCCAAAATATGAGCCTAGAACAGGTTATGAACGTCCATTAAAGCATAAAAGATAGAGGAATTTTTTCAGATGTTGTAGTTGTAAGTGCTCTTATAGACATAGATGCAAAATGTGGGAGCATACTCATGGCAGGTGAACTGTCTGACAAAATGTTGGGGGAGCCCTTTAATTTCTTCAAACAATTTTCTATTGTATTCCATTATTGGAGGACTATTGGATGGAAGGAAAGGAGGCTAGATTAGCGAAGCATGGACTCTCTACTCAAATATATTGTCTGGTTATTTGTTCTTTCTATATTTTCATGTATATTAATATGTTTCTTCTCTTAAATTGAAATAAGGGTTTTTGGTAAGGATTGGGAAATTTTCATATCTATTTATGGTTAATGGATAAATGTGATTCCAACTCTCCCTTATCATGGTTGGTATGGGTATAGATTTCGTGGAATAACCCTTCTCCATGAAGTAGAAATTCTGATATGTTGAGTTTCAGTATCAATGGAATTATAACTAGTTGGGGTGTACCCATTTCCTTCTGTTCACTAGGGCTTTGTATGTCTAGTTGTTTGTGCATTTCAGCTAAGTAGAGAACCATATGTATAAATATGGTACACAATTTTAGTTGCTTGTCCTTATTTATGCATTTTGCATAACCTAGAGCAAAATGGCTGTGATTAAAGTATAATATGGTTAGTGAAAGTGAAGGAATGTGAATCAACTCCATTAAATCCAAGATGGTATTGTGGAACTCAGTTTTGTTGCGTTAGGAATAAACTAGAAAAGATAAAATGGTAAATTTTAATGGGGGTTATTCAACAAAACTTTGTCTCATGGGTTGATATCGTTGTGGGGAAATGCTCAAATAATTGTTTTTGAATGGGTATAAAATATTTGAAGTAAATTTTAAAAATGGGAATTACAAATGTGTGTAAACCACTTGATGAAATGCCTCTTTGAGATGTAGAATTCACTACCACAGTTTCGACCAACTTTGTTTCCTCTAGGCATGGTATCCTTACCTTAATATTTTATAATTTTTGCATAATTTGGTTTTCTAGTTATAATATAATGGAAATGTTAAACCATTAGATGCTTAAAAATTTGGTTATTTTAAACAGACTTGTTTCCAAAATAATAAAACATCATATCGTAACTTGCGCAATCCAGATAATCCCTTGGTAGTCAACCAAGGACTTAAACCCTCATTTGAGATGATCTAACAAACTTCATAACCAAACTAGACTACTACAACACCCTTTTTTATTGACAAGTTGAGGTTAAATTCCTTATAAAGATGTCGATCGTTTCCTTATAAACAACTAGTAAACTATGATTTTTGGAGATTCACAAAACCACCTTCAAAACCCCGGAAAAGAGGTGTCAACATTGTATGTGCTCCTTGGTATGAGGAGATTCACATCAAGCTTTATATTGACCCCAATCAACCATTTATACTCTCTTTGCCGCATCTCTAGGAGCCCTGTTACCCCATTTTGCACTTTTAGGAATTTTTTTAAATTAAAAAGTTAGGTTTTATATCAGCTCGCTGTGTGGGCCTTGAATAATGAAATGCTTGACCGCCTTAACAAACCTTGAGTATTTTTACTATAAAATTTCCTGGAACCTTTGGTTTTGGAAAAGTACATTTTTGGTTAGTTTGGCAAAGGGGTTTTGTAGGCCTTCAAACGTTGTTTGACTAGGTCAAACTTGGCCGATTACGAATGGTGGATCTGGAAAACCATTCGCTAATTTACACCATTTTCTAGTTCTGAATTTTGTTAGTCCCTGTGGATTTTTTCTATATAGGTAGACACATAGGATATCTCCCGTCATGAATTTGCTTATCAGAAGACAGTTTTGATTGCACTTTCTTAGCCTTCGAGCCAAAATTAAGCGTCCTTGCAAGTAGCAGGAAAATGTAAAAGAAAGTTATATGACCCAAGTCAAGTTAGCAAACCATCGTGGAAACTTATTAAAAATTGTAAATAACTTTTTGGAACTCTATATTGTGACTTGTTGTGTGAAATTGGACTTTTGGAAAAATAATGTTTCTCTCTCTTCTCTATCTCTTTCTCTCCTTGATTAAGAAATGAAGTGAAATGAAATGGAATGAATATGTGTCTCTAATCCTCTCCCTTCAAATGAAAACTATCATTATTATGTAAATGGGAATATAACAATGTTGATATGCTAGATTTAGGTAGATGTGATGTTATCGATTTATCATCAATTTCATGCTCACATGGTTTTGCAAGATGAAATTAAGATGGTGAAACTGGCATGGTTGTAATTTATTTTGTATTATTGTAATTTGTGTATGTTAATGGAACAAAATATATGTATTGTTATGTTACAGTAAATTTATTTATTTAAATTTTTTAATATGTATGAGATGTTAGTTTTAAGGGTGCCTTGGAAACTGTGGATTTAACCATAGGTGTCTTTTGATTCAGATTTTCATATGGTAAAAGGGGATTGGATATATTATATATATATATATATATATATATATATATATATATATATATATATATATATATATATATATATATATATATATATATATATATATCTGTCTCTCTGTGTGTGTGTGTGTGTGTGTGTGTGTGTGTGTGTGTGTGTGTGTTAAATGAAATTATAGAGTATAATTCAACATTTTGTGAAGTATTAAAAGGTTTATTATTAAATTTTTGTAATATTTTTAAGATGCTAGTATTTAAGGGAAATGTTCATCTACACATGGGTGTTATTTTGATCCCCAAATTTCGTATTGTAAAGGTTGAATATATGTGTTAAACGAAATTGAATTTAATAGCTTATAGTGCAATTCCAATGTGAAATTGATGATTAAATAATTGGTTTGTTATGTTCCTTACCTTGAAAATGTAATAAAGAAATCTAAACAAAACAGTCAACCCTAGTATACATTTATGCATAATTATTCTTCCTGTGTGATTCTTTTAGCATAGGGAACTAAAACCTTAGAATGAACTTAAGTCTTCACACTTGATAACACCTTTTAGCTTAACTAAATAATTTTCCCAGGTTTGATTTTATCGTCATAGCTGGTATGCTTAGTGACATTTCCATGAACTTGACGGTTAGGAATGACACGGTCATACTTTTTTTGAGTATGTGGTTCCCTCCTAGGTTTGGTAATCATGTGTATAGTAGAAGAACATGTTCTCCTAAGGTAGTTCTCCATAGGAAACCAACATCAAACATAGTGTAAAAACCTCTTGAATCAACACACGTATTGAGTGGTGAAGATTGCCCACTAATTTTAAAACTCCTTAAGAGTTAGGATCATAAATGAACCTAATACCCAATCTCAATTTTTCATTTGGGCTCTATGGTACAATACTAAAAGTTAATTGTGAGAATTAACAACATTGTAATTTATAATTAATTTGTGGGAATGTAACCATAATTTCTTGTGCTAGAAGAAAAGTGTTTTGGTGCTCAAATTAGTCTCGCCCCATTTGTCATTGAAATTATTCAGTTTTCGGCCTCTTTTATGTTTTCTGTCTCCCCGGGATCAAATGGTGGTTCTCCTGCATTTTATGGTTTGACAGGTGTAGTTTCTCGATCAAAATTACTTCTCGCCTTCAGTTGAAATGTGGCCCTTTCTGTAACATCCCCATTTTAAGATACTAGAACAAGGGAAATTTTATTTTATTTTATATACAACGTTCTCTGTTATGAATTATATAATTCAAACACACGTTCAAGTTTTAATAATTGTTCTCTGCCCAAACAACATAGTTTGGAACACACAATTTCCTTTTAAAACTAATGTTCCCTGTTCACATATTTACAATATGGAACACACATTCAATGCCATTCAATGTTATAACAGATTCTATATGCTGTTGTAAATGACTCAAAGAACTGCAAATCTTCCATTTTCATGGCTCGGAGTTTCAACGATCCTTCATTTCATGACTCGGCAACAACCGATCCTTCATGTTCGTTCATGCATAGTATATTATAATATACCAGTTCTCTTAACCGTTTCCGGTTATCGAAGTGATCCATTTAAGAAGCCTATCTGAATATCTGTTACTGATATTCATCTGACATCCTGCATCTTAAATTAAGTGATTAGGACAATGCAACCAGCACTTGCGATACTTTGGCCAAAGATTTTCACATGCTTTGCATGATCATATTCCTGGATGTGATACACATCAATGGAATACGTCCTTCACTTCACTTCACCTGTTATCTAGAATGGTCTTTCCTGGTTCCTACCAGTCCTCTCAATTTAAGGTCAGATTTAAACTTCCAATTTCCAACTAGCAATATGAACGAATATAGGAAGGCACTCCTGGTAACTAAAGATACGCAGACATACGGTGTCGTTCCCCACGACTCCGTGTGTCTAGTTATCTTTAGTCCTCCGGAGTCACTCCGTATACGTGATCATACTCCTATCCCCAGCCAAGAACTTCACATTCAGCCTATGTATTCTTGATGTTTTAATTCGGGAGGGCATTGTAATATGTCAGCTATAACATTGTGTCGTCATGAAGACCCCGTCTTCATGAAGACACCTTGTTGTAGCTGGCGTATGTCAATGTCCTACGGAATCCTCCCATCGAGAGTACACATCCTGCTCAAGTGATTTGGATATGATCTTAATATTTAAGATCAACTTTCAGCAACCATGCTGATCCTTTATCCTCGTTCCCGTTACAGTTGTACATAGCTAAGAGAGACTAAATCTGTCTTCTAGCTTGCTTTACATCTTCTCCTTCTTACCGAAGGGTTGCATTTTTCCTACTTGGTTCTCTTCTTAATCATTGGATTAAGCAGCCCGTTACCGACGGACGTGATAAGTTTAACCTATTAAACTTAACCAAGGATTTTTACAACTGTAACTAAATTCAGAATTCTAGCTTATTAGACATCATTTAAACGAGGTCTAATTCCCAATAAATGTATTCATTTATTCTCCTTAACATTACATAGTTAAGGTCCATTAGTTACAGATATACTTATCCCATATCCTTTCTTTTTGAATTTAACATACGAGGTCATTAATGGAGTTCGAAAGCGAAGTTCGATTACTCCTAAGTTAATTGATATTCCTTAGCTTCCAAGCTAATCCTGAATACCTATCAGTTATGGAATCATATTCTTCCTAATCCTTTTTAATGTCAATTAAAAATTCATCTTTACCCAAGTATGAACTAATTGCACATTTCAACTTAAAAGTTGCATTAAGGTAAGAATAGATATCAATTCCTTTTTAGCATCCATCCAAGGACAATTAAATAAACCCAAATCAAGAAATAACATTATATTTCCAATTAATCAACAATATCAAACTGATATAGTATTTAAAATATCACACTTGTATTTGTATTCATCATCCATCTCATAATCCATATATCTACCAATCCAACTGACTGGACTTTGTTTATATAAAACATCATTACAACTCATAGATAGAAGAATGTACTTTCTTCTTTTCACAATTCCTCGAAGAGGAATAATAGTAAACAAATACAATTCATCTTCAGACAATCAAAGAAGCATCAAAAAACACCCATGTCTTCGTTCTAATCAATTCCATCTGCAAAATTTCTTGCACGGGTCAGTTCAGTGAACTGAGCATATTAAGCACTTATCATTAAAATGAGGTGCTTCAATTAACTATCTCAATAAAAGAACTCTGCTTTTATGAAACGACAGTAAGAACATCAATCAAAAATCAAGCATCAAAGAATGGACAACATAACAACTGAACCATCAAATACCATCCCAATCAGCCAAAGAACTGCTGTCCTATTTTTCAACATAACCGTTACAAGTTCCAAATTACAATATTTGTAAAGTTTAGGAATACAAGTAGCATACTGCTGATATAACATAACTGTTATCTTTCCACCCTTTCATTAATAATAAATGCAAAGGGTAAAACTAACTGAAACATAAACCAATTACTTTCCTTTCAGTTCATGCATCACATTAGATTCCAAGCAATCACGCACAGACGAGAAAGCAAACAACAATGCATATAGTTGCTCATATCTAAGCACTACAAGATTCGTTATTAACGATTACAGATTTCCAACTGAATGAAAGAAGAAAAGATTATTTTTTTCCAAGTTATCCATCCACATTCCTATCTCTTTCCTCATGACTGTTCTAAAAATTGAATCCAAACGAGACACAATTCAAGATAACAGTTCAGAGTGAAACTTACAAAATCCATTCGGAATTCACTTTCCAGCAGCAAGAATAATTTCATTCATAATCAGCTTTAAATGAAAACAAGGAAGAATTTATCATCCTTATCAATACTTCATTTAAATCAAGCTCATATGAATACCCAAAAACAGTTTAACACAACATCGTATTTATCATAGAACAAATAGTATAAGGATGCATACTATGTACTTACGGTACTAGAAGAATCCATATTTCTTTCACTGTATTTTTTAACCAATTAACAGTTATACAATCATGAAATCAATTATTCACATGACTTTCTATTTCCATGAACGCATATAGTTCAAAATACAATTTACTCATTGTTGTTACCTATAGCAAGACCAATCATAGAGCATAGTAAGGCTTCCAATGCTATTTCCAGAATTCAAATAGTAAAAAGAGAAAATTTCATTCCTTTAACCTTTCACTAAGAAAACAATCATTTTCTTCAGACTCAACAAGAATTGTTCATGCTGATTTCAATTCTTCTAAATGACGGTGCCAAGATCAGAAGACCACACGAAAAAATTAAGTATTTCATTTGTACAGAAATCACAACACTTAGAAAATTAATCTAAATACCACTGTCACTTCTAACAATCTGAACTTATAAGGTTCAATAAACCCAGTTACTATTTCTTTCGAAATCTAAAACAACAGAGAAAGGAAGAACTAGTTTCCCTATAATTTCAATAAGAAACCATCATTTGCTTAGAATGAAATAAAACACCCAAATCGAACTCACTGCCAACAAACATTTCTACCTGAAATTCATTTCTCAAGTTCATGATAATGTGCAGAACTTCAGAATGCAATAATCAGTTATCATTACCTCAATCGAAGTAAACCCGTATAGGGTTTTAAATGCATAATTCTAGTACAGTCAAGACAACCCACACATCAAGACAACATTTCCATGCATTTATTCTTTTGCACAGCAATCCAAAGCTAAGTCGTGTTCACAAAGACAGTCTGAACTAGAAGATCGAACAACATCAATAAACACAACAATTCATCCAACCCCCATAGCAAGAATCAACATAATTCATTTAATGCACAGAAATACAAGCGAAGCTCATTTTCACGACTACTGTCCGAGCTGTAAGATCAAGTCGTTTCCATAAAACACAACAAAATCAACCTTTCATCCCAGCAAGAAAGAATGTATTCATTTATAAGTTCAGAAGAAAAACAATTTCTTTTCTAGCTCCCACGAATACCCAAATTGTATTCGTCCATTTATATAAAAGAAGAAGCAACATAAATAATT
Source organism: Taxus chinensis (assembly GCA_019776745.2). Taxonomy (NCBI): domain Eukaryota; kingdom Viridiplantae; phylum Streptophyta; class Pinopsida; order Cupressales; family Taxaceae; genus Taxus; species Taxus chinensis. The sequence goes on along the minus strand of CM034153.1, from coordinate 78,240,068 downwards.
ACATTACTATCATTTCCCTCTAATCGAGCTCGTAATGCTCAGATAAAAATCTAATGCCAATTCCTGTAAAATCCAAAAATGCTATTTCCTTCTAATCTCGAAACAGCAGAAGGAAAGGAAAAGTCTTATTTCCTTTAAGAAAAATTTCAGTATAGAAACGACATCAAGCAACTCGTACATCATGTGAAATTTTATCACAAAAGTTCATATAACAAAAGAACAATCGCACATAAATGAAAACAACCCACACTTCCTGCACCGTTCTTATATAGCATTTAATCAGAGAAAATTTCATTTCGAATTCCCAAATACTGTCAACAACCAACACAACAAGTTCTTATTCCAACTCAATTCATGCAAAGACAGATCAAATCACAACAGCAAGAAAATGATTTCACCCATATCATTTCAAAAATGACAGCAAGAATCGACTAGCCCAAATCGTCTCAACATGACAACAATCAGATAAACCAAAAACCCAAGAGTAGGGTTGTTTTAATGAGACGCTTAAACAAAGCAAGTATTTTTAAAGAGAAGGGCTTAACATGCCTGTAAATTCTTCCTCAAAACTCGAAGAAAACCACGTCTACCGAAGGTATTTCCTTCCACGGCGACAGCACGAGCTTCCCAAAATCACCTTTCCTCTTACAGGCTCAGCAACAGCCTCCAATTTCCAAGAAACAGTGATAAAAACCAAATGAAACTGGTTCGACTGAACCAAGCAAAAACCAAATGCAGAGCAACTTCTCCAAAATCCGAACAACACAATAAACAATCAAAATTCCCTCATACACTTTCCAAGGCGAGCTGGTCGTGAAGACCAAAAAAAAATTAAATGCATTAAAGGCTCTGCCTTTTCCCATTTTCCCACGCCACTGCCAACTTGGGTTGGCGAACCATCAAATTTAAATTTTGCATGCAAAACCAAATTTAGCCTCATAACCAACTAACTACCTCCATCTTTCTCCCTATCCCCGCCAAACTGGCGCTGTCCACATAAGGACTCCTCATTAACTGCCATTAATTCCCTTTCATCCTTATCCTCTTCCCCCAAGGTTCTGCGCGTCCCCTTTAGGTTAGGATTAGTTTAGGATTCATATTAGTGTTCGACCTAGGTCATAGCCTAGTCTTTAGGTTAATAGGACTTAGGTCTATGTTAGTCATTTTAGAATTTAAAAATCCACTTAGGATAGTAGTTTAGGATGTAAGGTAGAACTTAGGATTAGCTTAGGATCTAATTCCTTCTAACCATCTAACACTAATCAACCTCCAATCCAGTCTTCCAACTGACATTCAAGTCAATGCTGTGCAGGACGTTTCGTCCTTTGCTTCACATGCCAGAGCCACCCGTGTCCAGACATTTCCTGCCTCACGAGGTCTTAAGTTACGACAGTGCATGGTTCGAGAATCAAACCTTTTTCTATTGGCATCTACGTGCCAACTGTTCATACCTGTAATCAGGTGCTGCACATTTATATCAACCTTCAATTCAGTTCAAGAGTAAATTGACAAAGCGATTACAAGAAGGCCACAACATATCAATGAATTGATTCAAGGTGTGTTGTCAAGCATTTAGCAAGATACGATTTGTCGTCACATCAGTAAACATACAAGCAACAATAACTGCTGTCCCATGCAAATAAATTACAGCATGCAAGAATCCAAATTAGCAACACATTCCCTTAAGATCAAAAAAATATATATCTTAACATGTTTGCCTTCATTTCAGCAGTTATAACAGTATGAAAAATAATCACCAAGATAACTTACAAAATCAGGGTGTTACATTCTTCCCTCCTTAAAGAATCATCGTCCCGATGATCAGATTAAACAAATCAAGGAGTTCCTAGGACAAAGTTCAGTTATTGTCCTTCCATTCATAAGTTCATACCAAAAACAGATTCACTCTTAAAAACAGCGTTTTAAGACAACTGTACAATAGACTAATAATTGTCTAAATTTGGTAGAATTATCAGTTCCTCGAATTTCAAATTCGATTAAACAAATGTGGAAAAGTAGATCTCATTTCTTCGAGATTTTCCCAAGTTGCACTTTCTTCGCTGAACTGGTCCCACTGGACCTTACATTGGTTCACTTCATGATTTCATAAGTACAACTGGCGAGTTCCCAGCACTCAAATGGGCTTAACCATGATTATTCCTGGGTCTTGGACCTGCAAGGAATTCCAATTCAGCACATGTGATAAATCTATCACGTATTTCTTAAGCAAAGAAATATGAAAAACATCATGCATTTGAGACAAAGCAGGAGGTAATGCTAGACGATAAGCTACAGGGTTGATTATTTCAACGATTTCAAAAGGTCCCACGTATCGTGGCGACAACTTGGCAGCCTTGCCAAAAGTTATTGAGCTCTTTTTCGGCTTCACCCGAAGAAAGACCTTCTCTCCCAGTTTATAATTCCTGTCAACCCACTTTAAGTCTGCATAACTCTTTTGCCTATTGGCAGCCTCCTTTAGATGTTCCCGAATCATTTTGATTTGCTGTTCCATTTCCGTAAGGATTTCTGGCCCAATTACCTCTTTGTCCTCAACGTTGTCCCAGCTGACAGGGGTTCTGCATTTTCTTCCATACAATGCTTCAAAGGGCGCCATTTTTAAAGAGGCATGATAGGTGTTATTGTAAGCAAATTCTACCAGCGGAAGGTATTCCTCCCATTTATACTGTTGGTCCATGCAATACATCCTTAACATGTCCTCTAAAACCTGATTAACTCTCTCGGTCTGTCCATCTGTTTCCGGATGATATGCAGAACTGAAGTTTAATTTAGTTCCCAAGGCCGCATTAAGCGTTTGCCAAAACCTTGATGTCATCCTCGGATCTCTATCCGATATGATTAATTCCGGTATTCCATGCAATCTGAAGATTTCATGTACAAATCTTCTTGCTAGCACTGGTGCATCGTCCTTCAAATTACCAGCAATGAAGTGTGCCACTTTGGTCAATTTGTCGACTACAACCAGGATAATGTCATGCTTATTTCTTGACATAGGCAATCCTTGAACGAAATCCATCGTTATCACTTGCCATTTATACTGCGGAATACTGTGGGGATACAATAATCCAGCGGGATGCATATGTTCCGCCTTAACACGCTGACATTCCAAGCAGTGTGTTACAAATTCCGCCACATCCTTTTTCATTCCCTTCCAGAAGTATTGCTGCTTAAGATCAGCAAGCATTTTCGTAATGCCAGGGTGTCCAGAAAAAGGTGAATTATGAAATTCAGTTAACAATTTCCCTCTTAAGTCATTTGCCAAAGGTATATATACCCTATTTTCGAACCTCAGAATTCCTTCATTATCAAAACGGAATCCTTTATACCTGACATCCTTTGGGTCTGCAGCAAGTGCTGTTTTGACTTGCTGGAAATAAGGATCTGATTCCAAGGCATCTTTCACCTCATCCTTAAACTGAGTTCTTAACGTTATAAGAGCAGAGATATGCTTCCTTCGACTCAGAGCATCTGCTACTCTATTTTCCTTGCCCTTGATGTAGCTTATATCAAAATCATACTGAGACAGAAATTCTAACCATCTTCGCTGCCTTGCATTCAGATTTGGTTGAGTAAAAAATATACTTCAGCCCCAGATGGTCTGTTTTTAACTCGAAAGGCTTGCCTAAAAGGTAATGCCTCCACATTTGAAGTGCATGAACAATGGCAGCGAGCTCTAGTTCGTGTGGAGCATAATTCTATTCATGTAACTTAAGATTTCTGCTTTCATAAGCTATAACATGGTTATTCTGTAACAGAATACCTCCAAGGCCTTCTCCTGAGGCATCCGTTACAACCATAAAATTTCCATTTGGATCAGGTACAGTCAAGATAGGTGCTGAAGTTAACTGTTCCTTTAAATTCTTAAAGGCAGATTCACACTTGTCCGTCCAGAAAAATTTCTTTTCCTTCTTTTGCAGCGAAGTGATTGGGGCAGCAATTTTTGAAAAGTCCTTAACGAACTTTCGATAATATCCAGCCAAGCCCATGAAGCTCCTCACTTCGTGCACGTTCTTAGGCGCAGGCCACTCAGTTATAGCTGTAATCTTTGAAGGGTCAACAGCTATCCCATTCTTTCTTATAACATGTCCCAAATAATGCACCTCTGCATCATAAAAGGAACATTTGGATAGTTTGCCATACAATTTCCTCTTTCTTAAAATTTCCAGCACTATTCTTAGATGTTCCTGGTGCTCTTCGACATTTTTAGAGTATATAAGAATGTCGTCTAAGAATACAAGTACAAACTTGTCTAAGTATTCTTGAAAAATATTGTTCATCAGATTCATGAAGGCGGCAGGTGCATTAGTCAACCCAAAAGGTAACACCGTAAACTCATAATGCCCGTACCTCGTTCTAAAAGTTGTTTTATGAATATCTTCTTCCTTTATTCTCAGCTGATGATACCCAGATCGAAGATCTATTTTTGAATAAACTGATGCTCCTCGCATCTGATCGAACAGATCATCAATCCTAGGAAGTGGGTATCGATTTTTAATAGTTGCTTTGTTCAGCATTCTGTAATCAATGCACAGCCTCAATGTGCCATCCTTTTTCTTTACAAAAATTACCGGCGCTCCCCAAGGTGAGACGCTCGGTCTTATCAGTCCCTTAGTCAAAAGTTCTTGTAACTGAGCCTTTAGCTCTACCAACTCAATGGTAGTCATTCTATAAGGTGCTTTAGATATGGGTTCAGTTCCCGGTTTGATTTCTATTGCAAAGTCAAACTCACGTTTGGGTGGAAGACCTGGAAATTCCTCCAGAAACACATCACAGAAACCCCTTAACAATGGATATCTTTCCATGAAATCATTATCTTCCTCAGCATTTTCTGTCATTTTTACTGCATACAAAGTGCAGCCTCTGTTTTTAGCCCTTTTTAGTTGCATAGCTGTCAGTTTCCTAACTGCAACTTCCCGTTTTACACCTTGAATGACTGCTGCTTTCTGCAGGTCATCGAAGCAACAGATTTGTTTTTCATAACAGTCGACCTTTGCCTTATGTTCAGCCAACCAGTTAACTCCAATAATGATATCATATGATCCTAGAGGAGTGACATACAAGTCAACTTCGGTGGAGAAACTAGGCAAATCAAGAATTGCCCCAAAAAGGCACATTTCGACTGTATGGACAGCATTATTCCCATAATGCACTGTCCATGTTTTATCCATTCTTTCAGCCCTTCTTTTTAATTTCATTGCAAGTTTAGCAGAAATAAAGCATTCAGTAGCTCCAGTATCAAAAAGTATGACTACAGGTGTACCGAATAACTTACCCGAAACTTCTATGGGCGTAACTTGCTTTTCAGCTTGTCTGTTAGCCACTGCAGCATGTATCCTATGCTGCTGACCAAGATCATCCTTCTTCAGAGGACAGTGATTCGCATAGTGGTCCTTTCCACAGTTGAAGCATCCTCCAACTGGCCCTTTTCTAGGCTCAAATTTGTTACCAGCCTTGAAGTTATCATTCTGGCTTCCATAGGACTTCTGTCCAATGCCATTAACTTTTGTGAAGCTGTTCCACACGCTATTTACAGGTCTGTTCATCACAGATTTCTTGTTGTTATCTACAACAGTTTTGTTTTTCACACCAAACCTTTTCCAAGGTCCCCTTTTTGGTGCAAGAGATGAAGAAGAATTGGGAATCTTCTTCCTTATCTCTTCCCTGTGAGCAGATATTGCTCTCAATTTCTGTTCCTGTCTGATTGCCTTTTCGACAACTCCATCCATGGTGGTTGGGCCGTGGACATCCACTTCGCCACCAATGATGGGATTCAGTCCCATTATGAATTTCCGTATTCTGAACTTCTCGTCAGCTTGGTACTGCGGCACATACTTAAGGAGTTTAGTAAACCCTTCCCAGTATTCCGTCACCGACAGCCTTCCTTGCGACCAGTTCTGAAATTCAGTCATTTTCCTATCAAAATAGAGTTGAGGCAGCCATCGTTGCCTAAAATAACCCTTAAATTGATCCCAAGTTATGTCTGATTCGACAATATTCAGCTCAACCTTACGGTTGTCCCACCATGATGATGCTTCATGAGAAAGCTGATATGCTCCCCATATCACTTTAGTCTCTTCGGAGAAGTTTCTTATAGCAAAGTATTTCTCCATTTCACTGAGCCAATTCTCAGCTCCGTCCCCAAGGGTTGTTCCATCAAACTTTGGAGGACTTATTCTCTTAATATCACTTGTAAGTTCAGCTGCTAATCTTGCCCTTTTATTTTCAGGGGATTAGGAGCAATTACATTATTATTATCAACACCCGGATTCCCTCCATTGATGTTGTCCACAGGAGGCGGCTGATCATTTATTTCAGCTTCATCTTCCTCCTCTTCATTGCCCATTGACTGTTGTTCCAGAACAGTCAAACGATCTCTCGTATCAAGTAGGGCAGCAAGGATTTCATCCAGCTTTTGAGCAGTAGCTGCTTCTCCACCCTGTAACGGGTTATTCGCAGCATTCCCTCTTGTTCTGACCATTTTCTGTTCAATAAGAAAATGTAAACCTTATTAATATCGTGGACTCATTAGGTCCAAGAGCTGCAACCTTCAGCTCTGATACCAAGATGTAACATCCCCATTTTAAGATACTAGAACAAGGGAATTTTTTTTTTTTTTATTTTCTATAAATAACGTTCTCTGTTATGAATTATAAAATTCAAACACACGTTCAAGTTTTAATAATTGTTCTCTGCCCAAACAACACAGTTTGGAACACACAATTTCCTTTTAAAACTAATGTTCCCTGTTCACATATTTACAATATGGAACACACATTCAATGCCATTCAATCTTATAACAGATTCTATATGCTGCTGTAAATGACTCGAAGAACTGCCGATCTCCCATTTTCATGGCTCAGAGTTTCAACGATCCTTCATTTCATGACTCGGCAACAACCGATCCTTCATGTTCGTTCATGCATAGTATATTATATATACAAGTTCTCTTAACCGTTTCCGGTTATCGAAGTGATCCATTTAAGAAGCCTATCTGAATATCTGTTACTGATATTCATCTGACATCCTGCATCTTAAATTAAGTGATTAGGACAACGCAACCAGCACTTGCGATACTTTGGCCAAAGATTTTCACATGCTTTGCATGATCATATTCCTGGATGTGATACACATCAATGGAATACGTCCTTCACTTCACTTCACCTGTTATCTAGAATGGTCTTTCCTGGTTCCTACCAGTCCTCTCAATTTAAGGTCAGATTTAAACTTCCAATTTCCAACTAGCAATATGAACGAATATAGGAAGGCACTCCTGGTAACTAAAGATACGCAGACATACGGTGTCATTCCCCACGACTCCGTGTGTCTAGTTATCTTTAGTCCTCCGGAGTCACTCCGTATACGTGATCATACTCCCATCCCTAGTCAAGAACTTCACATTCAGCCTATGTATTCTTGATGTTTTAATTCGGGAGGGCATTGTAATATGTCAGCTATAACATTGTGTCGTCATGAAGACCCCGTCTTCATGAAGACACCTTGCTGTAGCTGGCATATGTCAATGTCCTACGGAATCCTCCCATCGAGAGTACACATCCTGCTCAAGTGATTTGGATATGATCTTAATATTTAAGATCAACTTTCAGCAACCATGCTGATCCTTTATCCTCATTCCCGTTACAGTTGTACATAGCTAAGAGAGACTAAATCCGTCTTCTAGCTTGCTTTGCATCTTCTCCTTCTTACCGAAGGGTTGCGTTTTTCCTACTTGGTTCTCTTCTTAATCGTTGGATTAAGCAGCCCGTTACCGATGGACGTGATAAGTTTAACCTATTAAACTTAACCAAGATTTTTACAACTGTAACTAAATTCAGAATTCCAACTTAATAGACATCATTTAAACGAGGTCTAATTCCCAATAAATGTATTCATTTATTCTCCTTAACATTACATAGTTAAGGTCCATTAGTTATGGATATACTTATCCCATATCCTTTCTTTCTGAATTTAACATACGAGGTCATTAATGGAGTTCGAAAGCGAAGTTCGATTACTCCTAAGTTAATTGCTATTCCTTAGCTTCCAAGCTAATCCTGAATACCTATCAGTTATGGAATCATATTCTTCCTAATCCTTTTTAATGTCAATTTAAAAATTCATCTTTACCCAAGTATGAACTAATTGCACATTTCAACTTAAAATTTGCATTAAGGTAAGAATAGATATCAATTCCTTTTTAGCATCCATCCAAGGACAATTAAATAAACCCAAATCAAGAAATAACATTATAATTCCAAATTAATCAACAATATCAAACTGATATAGTATTTAAAATATCACACTTGTATTTGTATTCATCATCCATCTCATAATCCGTACATCTGCCAATCCAACTGACTGGACTTTGTTTATATAAAACATCATTACAACTCATAGATAGAAGAATGTACTTTCTTCTTTTCACAATTCCTCGAAGAGGAATAATAGTAAACAAATACAATTCATCTTCAGACAATCAAAGAAGCATCAGAAAACAGCCATGTCTTCATTCTAATCAATTCCATCTGCAAAATTTCTTGCACGGGTCAGTTCAATGAACTGAGCATATTAAGCACTTATCATTAAAATGAGGTGCTTTAATTAACTGTCTCAATAAAAGAACCCTGCTTTTATGAAACGACAGTAAGAACATCAATCAAAAATCAAGCATCAAAGAATGGACAACATAACAACTGAACCATCAAAATACCATCCCAATCAGCCAAAGAATTGCTGTCCTATTTTCCACATAACCGTTACAAGTTCCAAATTACAATATTTGTAAAGTTTAGGAATACAAGTAGCATACTGCTGATATAACATACTGTTATCCTTTCCATTCCTTTCATTAATAATAAATGCAAAGGGTAAAACTAACTGAAACGTAAACCAATTACTTTCCTTTCAGTTCATGCATCACATTTGATTCCAAGCAATCTAGCACAGACGAGAAAGCAAACAGCAATGCATATAGTTGCTCATATCTAAGCACTACAAGATTCGTTATTAACGATTACAGATTTCCAACTGTATGAAAGAAGAAAAGATCATTTTTCCAAATTATCCATCCACATTCCTATTTCTTTCCTCATGACTCCTAAAAATTGAATCCAAACCGGACACAAATCAAGATAACAGTTCAGAGTGAAACTTACAAAATCCATTCGGAATTCACTTTCCAGCAGCAAGAATAATTTCATTCATAATCAGCTTTAAATGAAAACAAGGAAGAATTTATATCGTCCTTATCAATACTTCATTTAAATCAGGCTCATATGAATACCCAAAAACAGGTTAGTACAACATCGTATTTATCATAGATCAAATAGTATAAGGATGCATACTATGTACTTACTATACTAGAAGGATCCATATTTCTTTCACTGTATTTTTTAACCAAATAACAGTTATACAATCACGAAATCAATTATTCACATGACTTTCTATTTCCATGAATGCATACAGTTCAAAATACAATTTACTCATTGCTGTTACCTACAGCAAGACCAATCATAAAGCACAGTAAGGCTTCCAATGCTATTTCCAGAATTCAAACAACAAAAAGAGAAAATTTCATTCCTTTAACCTTTCACTAAGAAAACAACCATTTTCTTCAGACTCAACAAGAATTGTTCAAGCTGATTTCAATTCTTCTAAATGACGGTGCCAAGATCAGAAGACCACACGAAACAATTAAGTATTTCATTTGTACAGAAAGCACAGAACTTAGAAAATTAATCTAAATACCACTGTCACTTCCAACAATCCGAACTTATAAGGTTCAATAAACCCAGTTACTATTTCTTTCGAAATCTAAACAGCAGAGAAAGGAAGAACTAATTTCCCTATAATTTCAGTAGGAAACAATCATTTTCTCAGAATGAAATAAAACACCCAAATCGAGCTCACTGCCAACAAACATTTCTACCTGAAATCCATTTCTCAAGTTCATGATAATGTGCAAAACTTCAGAATGCAATAATCAGTTATCATTACCTCAATCGAAGTAAACCCATATAGGGTGTTAAATGCATAAGTCTGGTACAGTCAAGACAACCCACACAGCAAGACAACATTTCCATGCATTTATTCATTTTGCACAGCAATCCAAAGCTAAGTCGTATTCACAAAGACAGTCCGAACTAGAAGATCGAACAACATCAATAAACACAACAATTCATCCAACCCCCACAGCAAGAATCAACATAATTCATTTAATGCACAAAAATACAAGCCAAGCTCATTTTCACGACTACTGTCCGAGCTGTAAGATCAAGTCGATTCCATAAAACACAACAAAATCAACCTTTCATCACAGCAAGAAAGAATGTAATCATTTATAAGTTCAGAAGAAAAACAATTTCTTTTCCAGCTCCCACGAATACCCAAATCGTATTCGTCCATTTATATAAAAGAAAAAGGAACAGCAATAATTACATTACTATCATTTCCCTCTAACCGAGCTCAAATGCTCAGATAAAACTCTAATGCCAATTCCTTACAAAATCCAAAAATGCTATTTCCTTCTAATCTCAAAACAGCAGAAGGAAAGGAGGATCTTATTTCCTTTAAGAAAAATTTCAGTATAGAAACGACATCAAGCAACTCGTACATCCTGTGAAATTTTCATCACAAAAATTCATATAACAAAAGAACAATCCAGTTCAGAATGAAAACAACCCACACTCGCCTGCACCGTTCTTATATAGCATTTAATCAGAGAAAAATTTCTTATTTCGAATTCCCTCAATACTGTCAAACAACCCTTCACAACAAGTTCTGTATTTCCTACTCAATTATATATGCAAAGACAGAACAAATCACAACAGCAAGAAACGATTCTACCCATTTCATTTCCAAAAGTGACAGCAAGAATCGACTAAACCCAAATCATCTCAACATGACAACAATCAGATAAACCAAAAACCCAAGAGCAGGGTTGTTTTAATGAGACGCTTAAACAAAGCAAGTATTTTTAAAGAGAAGGGCTTAACATGCCTGTAAATTCTTCCTCGAAACTCGAAGAAAACCGTGTCTACCGAAGGTATTTCCTTCCACGGCGACAGCACGAGCTTCCAAAATCACCTTTCCTCTTACAGGCTCAGCAACAGCCTCCAAATTTCCAAGGAACAGTGATAAAAACCAAATGAAACTGGTTCGACTGAACCAAGCAAAAACCAAATGCAGAGCAACTTCTCAAAAATCCGAACAACACAATAAACAATCAAAATTTCCCTCATACACTTTCCAAGGCGAGCTGGTCGCGAAGACCAAAAAAATTTAAATGCATTAAAGGCTCTGCCTTTTCCTATTTTCCCACGCCACTGCCAACTTGGGTTGGCGAACCATCAAATTTAAATTTTGCATGCAAAACCAAATTTAGCCTCATAACCAACTAACTACCTCCATCTTTCTCCCTGTCCCCGCCAAACTAGTGCTGTCCACGTAAGGACTCCTCATTAACTGCCATTAATTCCCTTTCATCCTTATCCTCTTCCCCCAAGGGTCTGCGCATCCCCTTTAGGTTAGGATTAGTTTAAGGTTCATTAGTGTTCGACCTAGGTCATAGCCTAGTCTTTAGGTTAATAGGACTTAGGTCTATGTTAATCATTTTAGAATTTAAAAATCCACTTAGGATAGTAGTTTAGGATGTAAGGTAGAACTTAGGATTAGCTTAGGATCTAATTCCCACTAACATCTAACACTAATCAACCTCCAATCCAGTCTTCCTACTGACATTCAAGTCAATGCAGTGCAGGACGTTTCGTCCTTTGTTTCACATGCTAGAGCCACCCGTGTCCAGACATTTCCTGCCTCACGAGGTCTTAAGTACGACAGTGCATGGTTCGAGAATCGAACCTTTGTCGTTGGCATCTACGTGCCAGCTGCTCATACCTGTAATCAGGTGCTGCACATTTATATCAACCTTCAATTCAGTTCAAGAGTAAATCGACAAAGCGATTACAAGAAGGCCACAGCATAAAGAGTGTGCTGTCAATCAGCAAGCATACGACAATTTTTCGTCACATCAGTAACATACAAACAACAATAACTGTTGTCCCATGCAAATAAATTACAGCATGCAAGAATCCATATTAGCAACACATTCCCTTAAGATCACAATATATATCTTAACATGTTTGCCTTCATTTCAGCAGTTACAACATCAAGAAAGTAATCACCATGATAACTTACAAAAAATCAGGGCGTTACACTTTCTAATTGGATGCAGCTCTGCGGGGAACTTTAAAAATTCTAAAGCTCACTTTAACCCAAAACTTGTCCACGTGGTGAGCTCGCGCTTGCTCAGGGTCTCCACTCTTGGGGACCATCTTGAAGTTGCACCATAAAGACATGTGGAGGCTTTCGTTAGGCCTTCCCATACATTGAGACATGTAGCAGGCGGGGAAATGGAGAAATGAAGCTTCGGGGTCATTTAAGGTTTTTTGCCTTTTGTAAAAAAGGGATAAAATTATAAGTTGAAGTGCAGCTCCATTGAGACCCACATCAAAAGCTAAAGGTGGAAGGGAGGAGTTGCGGGGAAAATTTGGAAAATTTTCCTTTTTTCCAAAAACGAGGTGAAATAGCAGAATCAAGCTGCGGTCCCTCTAGGACCCACTTTGGGACACGTGTCAAGCACATTTTCTGAGGGCGGAGGGGCAGAGAAAATGTCAAAATTTTCCTTTTTTCCAAAAGTTATAAAATATCAAAAGGTGCACCCAGGCCCGTTTCCAATCACATTTTTCCATGTGGAGGGCTCAGATTAAAAGTTGAAAGGCAAGATTGACAATAGATGTGCATTGCATTTGTTATTACCACCATTAAAGCTCTAGGATGTTTGGAGATGCATTTTTGGCCTCATTATTCATCAATTTTTTGACAAATTTTTGTCATTTTGGTTTGGAGAGTTTAATTGAATCAATTTGGGATCTCAATTTGTAAATCTGAAGTACTCTTGAAGTGGATTTTTCTCGGGCTTGTGAAAAAACAAAAAATGCCAGATCCAGAAATTATAGAGTAAAATTTAAGAGGAAAAGGAGGGAAAAGGGATGAAATGATGAAAGTGCAGGCACAAAAGGTGAAAAGGACATTTCCTTGAGAGAAAAATGGATGACTTGTCAAAGTCCAGCTATGTAGAGGCTCCGAAAAATGATTAAAAAGGGGATTTCTCACATGATAGAATCAGAATGATTAAAGGGACTCCCAAAAAGTTGTGGCATGGTATCCTAATCATTAGTCGAAGGACCAAGAAATGTGATATGTTCATAGTTGGTCCACCTGGTAGATTTCAGATTTGAACTTGTTAAACGTCATTATCTGAAACAAATTAGTAACAAGAAATGTCCCTTGAATATTCTTCTCTTTTAATGGGAAAAGGTGTTGTAGGTGCCAAGGATGAAGAATATGCCTCCAGTTAGAACATTGATGCAAATAGTTACAATGATTTGCCTTTTTTTGAAAACACCTGGCAACTATTTTATGAATTTTTTGAATGTCACTTTCTAAAAATCATGATCCAATATGTGCAACAAAGGTGCTTCGAATATTCCTCTTTTGGGGGGGAAATTGGATGTAAAGGGTGTATTATGTATGAATTCTTGAGAAAAAAATTGAGAAAGTTGTCTTCCCGAGAGGCCAAAGCCGAGATTACCTATTATTTTCTTTCTGTGTTATATTTCCTATCATGTCAAGCTGGTTGCAGATGTATAGCCATTGACAAGCTCTGATATTTCTCTAGAAGCTTTCCCCTGCTGATGAATCTAAGCAATTTTGGAATTAATTTGTGTCTAATCTCTAGCAATTTTGTTTCTGCTTTATTTTCAGAATGTTTGCAAATAGTTTCTTGTGTTCCTATTGCAATCTTACACTGAAATTTTTGTGAAATCACATAGGATCTCGTCCCTCTGACAGTCTAATGGTATTTTCAATTTAATTTCAAGAAGAGATTTCATCTTGGATGAGATAAACAAATTTAAAATCAATTTATTGTCATTTGTTGATAAATATTGTCTGTAAGTCTTTGGGTTTACCTTGGGCATGATTAATCAAAAACTTTAGTGTTTAATTGAGTCTTTAAATTTGAGCCTTCGTGTTAGAGTCTCAAATATTATGTGAAAACGTGCTGATCTGGGCCTCCATTAAAGCACACCTTTTGGTTGAAGGAACATCTTGACTATTCTGGAGCTTTCTGTTGTGAAGTTGTTCATTATTGTGAAGTCCCTCCAAATATCTGGTATAATCAACTTTATCATACTTTATATCCCACCAAAATCATTTAAAAGCCATTTATCCACCCTGAACTACCCATGTTTTCCCTGTGTATCAACAAAGCAACAAAATATACTTGCAAAAATATGCAGAACAATCAGGATCTCTTAATGTCTTTAGTAACCTTTTCCTTGTAATGAAAACATCTCCATAATCTGGAAGTGACAACCTGTGAGAGTTGGATTTGGTGTGTTGATAATATTTTCCCAAGGTTTTCTTTATAAAATTTGTGCAAAAGAAAGGTATCTGCATCTCCTTAAATAACAGAGGTTACAAAATAGGTTCTCTTACCTTGGTTGAAAGGCACAACCTAAAATAGTTAGGATAAGATCAAATCCTTTTAAGGTGCTACCCACTTCTTCAAAGCCTAAGTGCTAAAAAATCAGATAGATCACTTCACTTGCTACAAAATGACATACATAATCATCTATCTTCCTCTGAGTGTCTTTTCAAATCCATGATGTTGCTCGGCTTTTGAAGAAGAGTAAATCTAGGTACCAACAAAGTGAAGTTTGGATCGTTCATATAATTCATTTAAACCATCTTGTGGCAAGGGACTAAGTTCATGACGTCTGATCCTTAATGTGAACTGTATTCCTTTAAATGAAGGAGTATTCCCTCTTATCGTCCACTTTTAATAATGCGTGATGAATGTGCATTATGAATTAGGTAATCATGTTCTTGATGAAGTTCCCTAGGATGAGAGCTAGTAGTCTCACGGGTATGGAAATGTCCTTATTAATAAATGGGTTACTCAACAACTTTCAAAACGCTTTATAAATCAAAGTAAGTGGAATCATTTTAAGACGAATGTAAATGATTTGACCAGGTCCTATGTTTTAGATACCTACACATGAGAATAATAAGTGTGAATCCCCTTCAACCCCTCTTAAACAAGATTTTTATCTTAACAAGAAGTATCAAATGTACCTAGAGTTACAAGATGATTTTGGAGATTAGGGTGTTCAATCACTCTAGTTGTGACCTTAGTAGGGTGTGTAAAATTCATAATTTAATATCTTATGGTAACACACATCTAATACTTAATTTTCCAAGAATCCAACCTTGCTTGAGTGTGAATCATATTCCTTAGGACCTTAATGACTAAGAATTTAAATGAAGTAGATATTATATATAATTAGTTGTATTTACTGAAAACAAGATTGAGTAACCTTAGTAATTAAATTCTGATATGAAAAGAATGTGTAATCTATTCACTCTTGAACTAATAAACCTCACTGGTTTCATGCAAACCTTCCATGTGGACACTAAGATAAATTTTAAAACCAAAAAATCATGCAACTTAAAAGACAAACCCTTAGAACAAACACCAATGGCTCACATGGGAGTATATGTTCCTATCAACAATCAGGCCATATCTTTCTTTTGCGATAGAGGAACAACAAAAATTTGAGGGAGTTTCATCAATTATTTGGAGAGGGAATATCTCACTAGAGTGAGTACTCAAGGTTTGACAACAATAGTATGGTTAATATTTAAAGTAATTATTGTAGTGAGTACTTAGGTAGAGGTTTCACTAAAATTTAGTATGATTTTTAAGGGAAATATTATTTTACTTTTCATTCGGATTTGGGTGATTAACAAATTATTTGGATATCTATTCAAAATAAAACATTCATTATTTTTAAAATTTGATTTACACCCTTTTTTCACTAGTTGTCCAACACTCATCAAATTATGCTTAATACATGAAAGATAATATATATCATGTATGTTTGTTCTCCCATGTTTTGTTCTAGTAATGACAATACCTTTTCCCATAGGTAAAAATTTGTTGTGATTTCCTAGTGTTATATCGTATTTGAAAAACTTGTTTAAAATTAAAAGCATTTCAATACGCCCAATAATATGATTTTTGCATTTGAATCTAAGAACTATACATCATTTTTGAATTGCTTGAGGAACATTACATATCAAATACATTGAACCATGATTCAATGTTTCTTTAGTAATTTGTTTAATTTTGTTTTCTATAGTCATATTTCCACTTTTGACGTTCATTTACAAACTAGTCATACATTAGTAATGATATTGAATTTGAACTTTCTCATACCTTTGACCTTGAGTTTGATTTTGATATGAATTTTGGTTACTTCGACTTGAACTTGGATTCAATAAACATGTTCTACAACTTATTCATAGACTTCTTCCTCTTTATTTTGAGTAGAATATTCCCTTTCCTCTACAACGTCCCACATTGAGTTGGGTTTTGAAAATATGCTCAAAAGAGTAAAATGGGTGGTTGAGCATTTGCTTCCAAAATAAGGGAGTGTGGACTTCATATATAGTGAAATGAGAAATATCTATACTTTCCTCAATAATAACTAATATAGAGTCAAACTTATTTGGAAAAATTCTCAATATTTTTCAACAATCCTCTTATCTTGAAGAGTCTCTCTACGAGATATTTTTTGATTAGCCATACCAACTACATGAGTAAAAAATGAATCGATTGATACATTTTCTTTCATTCAAATGGCCTCAAAATCCCTTCATATAATTTGTAATTTTATTGTTTTCACCTTCACCCTTCCTTGGTAATTAGTTTGGAGGGTGTCCCATGTTGGTTTAGACCTAGTTATTACTGAAATCCTTGTAAACACATTATGATTCACAACCTGAAATATATAAAAAAGTACTTTTGAGTATTTTTTCCTATTATCTTTAAAAAATCCTTCTCTACCTGCATTATGTTGGTGTAGGTGGTATTTTTCCGCATTTATTTATTTATTTTATTCCACCTCATTGGGTGAGTCATATCACTTAGGTGGACATGGATTTAGGTGACATTTTAATTAGAAAGATTCCCTTACGGAATCTATCCTATGTATAAGTGTCTCATAGGAGTTACTTTCTCCTTTGGGAAAGTAACTCCCCTTCTCCGTCATGGAGGCATATTTTCTTACATGGGAGTTACACATTCACTCCCCTATTTGTACTCACCTCATTTTAATCCATGACTATCCCATGTATTCCATTTCCACTCCATTTTTCAAATTTTGAGCTCTTATATGCATACATATTGCTTCTTTAAAATTTTTTGCTTTAATCTCACAACTCTTTAATTTTGGTGTAGTGTAACTATTCGATGTGAGTGGATTCCATCCAAGCCCTTGTCCTTCATTCCTCCATCATGGTATCAAATCACGAGGACCAGAATAAGTCTACACTCCATTGTTGCTCCACCATGTAGTTGCTGGAGCAAGCTCTTTCTTTGCATGTGCTTTACTAGCATATTACAAGATTCTTATGGGTGTTTTTAGTGGTTTGTTTGTGTACTTACTGACTTTACATTTGATCAAGGTGAAGGGATATTATAGGTTTAAAAAGGAGGAATAAAAGTTTACTATGTTGGAAGTTTGAAGAGCAATTCTAATAGCTCTCCATACACCTATCGATAGCTCGTTTAACAACTTACTTGGTTCATGACTCGTCTTAAACTTTGCATTGGTTAGGCAGCTCACCTTGTGCTCATGCTCAAAAATCACTGTGATCTTCATGATTTTTTTTTCCACCTCGTCGCTTGTCTCTACCTATAGTTCAGCCTCTAGGAACGCCTCTTAACTATCTCCAACTCGAGTCCTCATTTGGGTTCTCGGCCTAGTCGACTTGTGTATGATGTTGATGCCGAATCTGTTAGATCTCTGCAGTATTCCACGGTTGGTGCTTTAGGGCTAGCCTTGATTCTACTTTCCACCATTACCTTTCATTTTACACCTAGCACTCAGAGCAAAAATCTCCTATTCTCATTGGTTTCACTCAGCATAATGACACATTGCTCTACTAACTCTGTCATTACCTTGCAAGATCAACTGTCACCTTGAAGATGACTCAGAGGGGATCTCTTAGCCCAAGTCGGCTCGTATTCAAACTAACTCACTAATCCAGCGATTTCCCATCTCAGATCTCTCTGCACTCACCTTGCAAAGCTATTGTTCTGTAGTTATGTGCTCATAGTGGTTTCAATCAGCTTGGTGTGCTATACATATCCACTAATACCTGAAGCATGTTCAATTGAGCTGCCTCCACTGATACCTGAATCAGTACACAAACCGATTGTTTCACCTATATCAACAACTCGACGGTGTCTGTACACAGTGGCCGTTTTAAACTCTCAAGAAAAACAAACCCCATCTAAAATTTAATGTTTTTTTCAATGAGGACCCATCTGAAACCCTTTTTATCTGTTTCAGGCACTTTTTTAATCCATTTGTATGGTTTATTAGCTATTTCCATCAATTGTAGGAATCATTTTTAGG
The DNA here is from genome assembly GCA_019776745.2 of Taxus chinensis. NCBI lineage: Eukaryota > Viridiplantae > Streptophyta > Pinopsida > Cupressales > Taxaceae > Taxus > Taxus chinensis. Next base: position 78,221,505 of record CM034153.1, on the reverse strand, counting down.
ATATAACTTTTGACTCGTTGCTCGGTTTTCAGCACTTCTTTAGTCAAAATTGCATGATTTTATGTACACTACATGATGGGATTGTCATTTTTGTGAAATGAATTACGTTATAAAGTGCCACATTCAGCGGGATATCTCTTTTGGTTTTCTTTTTTCCTGTATTATCTTTTGCACATCTTTTTTACCATGGATCCTCTTTTAACTCCCTTGCTCACTCCCTTTAATAACCCAGAATGGTTGGATGCTTTAGATTTTTTCTTGAAAAACAAGAAACTATTTTAGATAACTATGGGTTTGTAAACTAAACCTACGCAGAAAAGGAAAAGTGGCTTGACAAGTGTGACAAATCCATTGCATTTTTATACCTTTGCGTGTCTCCAAAACAACGCTTGCACATTTCTTCTACGCAAAAATCCAATGAAATTTTAGATTCTCTACACAAACGTTTTAGGAAATAGTATGAAATGAGGGTGTTGGGGTTAGCACACCGGTTGTACAGATAATATATTAGATCTAAGCATACATTCAAATAACATAAGAATAAAGGTGATTTTACTTCATCATCAAATGGTATAGCAAGTGATTTTAATTGATTTACAATAGATCGGAAATAATTCAAATGACTAGATGCAAATCCACCTTCATGCATCTTAGAACTAAACAGTTTCTTCATCAAATAAACTTTATTTGAAGCACTAGGTTTTTCATATAAATTAGCAAGATATTTCATTAACTCTATCGTAGAAGCCGCTTCTGTAATATTGGAAGCCACAGATGCTATCAGGCTCAATCTTATAGATCCTAAAGCATTTCTATCAAGAATCTTCCTTTCTTCATCAGTCATCTTCATAGGTCTAGACTTCTCATCCAACAGTAAATACAAATATCTTTGATACAGATAATCCTCAATCTGCATCTTCCATAATTGATAATTTCCGCTGTCAAATTTCTAAACCTTGTATTTGTTTTCTCATGTCATTATTGTAGCTCCCACTCAATCATAAAACCCTTTGTGAGTAAATTTTTCAACACACAAAAACCTCAAAAAAATCTCTGATACCAGTTGTTGGGGTTAGCACACTAGTTGTACAGACAATATATTAGATCTAAGTATACATGCAAATAAAAGTGGATATTCTACTAGAAGAAATATACAAAACAAGAGACAGAAATCAACACTAGATTTAACGTGGTTCACCCAGTGTGGAATACGTCCACCAAGAAACAATCCAATCTATTATCCAAATCTTTGACAAGATATACAATGAATATTTACAATCTTCCACACCTCTCAGATGTTCAGTACTTTCTTTCCTTCAAGTTTTTTCTTCATCACCAAGAATTCTCTCTCTCACCAACCTTTTGCAAGTTCTTTCTAATTCTTGTTAATCCTCTTACTTCTTACTTCTAAACCCTAGATTTTATGCTTATATAGTCTTTTATAGAATTAAGGCACTTAGCCATGCAATTACATTCAATAGATATATTTTAATACTAAAAATAGATCTAATTCCCGAGAGTTAATTAAAACATCCTCACACATGTAACCGATGTTGGTTATCCCTGACCATTGTCGAATCATCCCTTTCATGACCAATGTCAGTCATATCTGACCGATGCCAGTCCTGGGTGACCGATGTCGGTTCCCCCCTAACCGATGATGGTTACTGTATTTTCTAGCAAGTTTCCATTGCATTCTAAACTGAATTAATTGAGCTCCACAACTCAACAGAGGGGACACGAACTTGAAAATGAACTAATAAGCCTTAGTCCCAATAGTATGACACCCTTAAGGACTTCTCCACTAAGTTCACATCACTCAGATTGTAGTTGGTAGCTTGTTGAATAGAAAAAAAGGAACCACAACTCATTCTATCAGTCCCTAAAAAACTTGGTCTCAAATATTCTTTTTTTGTCTCCACCTTCCATGGAACAAAAAGGGCACTTGGTAAAAGTTTGATTATGCCCTCACTTGATGAGTTTATTGTAGATTTTATCAAGGAATAGGATAAATTAATTCAGATGTGTGCCTTGATATCCACAAATCCCATTCTTTTGTTGTTGGAAAGGAAAAATAGAAATCTTCATAGGATAAAAAATAGGAAAAGGATCATGAAAAGAAGGAAAAATACAAAACAGTCTCTTCCACTTCCTCTTTCAAGCTCCAAACTTCCCAAAGAATGGATAAAATGTGGGTACTGTAATGATAGGCATCATGAAGAAAAATGATTGAAGAAAAACATTGATTTCCTCACTAATCTATTTGAGAAGCACAATACTAGAGTTTTAGATTCTCTCAAAGCATCTTCATCATGTCACTATAGTTATAAGGAGAAAGAGAGTGAAAAGGGAAAGTGAAATAGAAATAAAAAGTGAAATAATCAAACAAGGAGAAACCAAAGGGAAGACCTTTAGTAGCATTTATGTCACCCACTCCTATATGGATCATTGATTCATGTATAACTCATCACATGGAATCATCATACATTAAGTTTGATTAAATGGAGCCATGTGACATGTCTTCTATTCATCTTGGTGTCAAAAATACTCCACGGGTTTTTGGGAGGGGATCAATTGAAGTGAGTGGTGGTAATTGCAACAATGTTCTAAGTATCCCTTCACTTTCAAGTTTCAATCAATCTTCTTTCAGTCTATCAGATCACTCATCTTAGATAGGGCATGTGGGTTGAGTTCACTCTAGACTCAATTTATATCGAGGATCTTCAGAGTGATGTTATTGTTACAGTTGGTATAGCTGACCATCACACTCAGTTGTACTCATTCTCTCACTTTTCTCCTATTTTAGATTCTTCATCCAACTCAGCTGGACTTGAGGATACTTCTGAGCCCACCCGTGATGTTGAGGACATATCTTCTAACATAGTTGATTGTCATGATGATGGGAACCCACCTCCACCATCCACTCATCACTTGCCACATCTTGAGGGGGTTTTCTCTTGATCTGCCTACTTCTGGTCCACTTCAACACTTCGAGCATGCACTATGATTCATGGACTCATCAGGCATTGGGAACACTTCTTCATAGGTTCAAGAAATTCCACCTTCCTTCCTTACCACTACTTCAGGATCTGTATTTATTCATGGAGCAGTTGGATTTTCCACTTCACATATGTATCATTGTTCCTTGGAATTGAACAACACCTTGGCACTTTGGTGGTACTTATTCCTCCTCTTCACTTAGCACAGGGTGGCTCATGACTGGTTCTTCCTAGGAGGCTGGATAAACTTCTTCATCTCTCCTTCTTTTTCTTAGTAGTTATAGGAGTTTTTTTCTATCTCTTGTAAGTGTAGGTTTTTCTCATTGGGTTTCCATCACTACTTGAGACTTTTGGTGTGCCTGGATACCTTATCAGGCTTGTGGTTAAGACCCATTTTTTCCTTTGTGTGTGTGTTTTTATGACTTACCTTTCCCCATCTTAGTTTCGATGAAGGGGGTATTGGTGTAGGTGATATTTTATTTGTTGTTATTCCACCTCACTGGGTGATTCATCTCACTTAGGTGGACATGGATCTAGGTGGCATTTTAGTTATGATATATTCCCTTATGGAATCTATCATTTGTGTAATTGTGTCATAAGAGTTACTTTCTCCTTTGGGAAAGTAACTCCCCTTCTCCATCATGGGGGCATATTCTCTTACATGGGGGTTACAAATTCACTCCCCTATTTGTACTCACCTCATTTTGATCCATGACAATCCAATGCATTCCATTTCCACTCCATTATTCAAATTTTGAGCTCTCATATGCATGCACATTACTTCTTAAAAGTTTTCTTTCTTTAATCTTGCAACTCCTTCATTTTGGTGAAGTGCAACTATTCAATGCACATGGATTCCTTCCAAGCCTTCGTCCTTCATTCCTCCATCAAATTAGAGCATTGAATTTTTATACATTTGTTGCATTTGGAAACCCATTTTCAATAAGATCCCACACATGTTGTGAGAAATATAAGGCATTATTGAAAATGAAGAAATAATCATAATTATTCCTATTGAATTATGTGATTTAGTGGTTATTAAGACTCACATTAGATGTGGATTATTTGACTAAAACTTATAAACCTAGCCTAATGGCTGAACTTAAGGGATTTGATACCGAATAATTGAAATGGAAATAAAGAAAAAAAATAAATATAACAAAACATAGAATTTGTTTCTAATTTATTCAAGAAAAGAGATATTGAACTCTTTCACATAGATATTTTTGTAGCGTTTAACTTCTTGATGTCAATTATACAAAATCATTAATACTTGTAGTTATTTATACACGAATTCATGTAGATGATCCACTTGTAATTATACCTATAACTGAAATAAATACAACATGTTGGCATAATAAATTACCTTTAGTACAAATAATTAAAGGTACGAGGGCACTATATTTTACATTGGGATTGCTTGTGTAAAAACATAAGATTTTGTAGGCCTGATTTTTCCTTAGGTAAGGCAAGTTTGAATGAATTTTTTGGGATTATTTCCAACACCACCCTCCTTATAGTTATATGTCTCTTCTATAAGGAACAATTATCCAAAGGAATATGGAGCCCAAAAATTAGGCTCTAGTTGTATGCTGACTCATATTTCCATATGGTGAGGCACATTTTGGAACTTAAAAGTGTCATTTGCATTGGGGTCGTGAATCATATCCTTTTATTGTTTATTTGTAAATTTCCTAGTGGCTCAATCATCCCCCTTTTCTCTTAATGTTATACTACATTATGCGCTATTAATTTTTAGTAAATTTTTAATTCCATTTTCTTAATACATATTAGAATCTTAGTTTTATAGGAATAATTTCAAGATAAAGTGAAGATATATATAATTCAATGTAATTTTATAGGATCATTAAGTCGCATTAATGAAGAATAGTTACTACCAAACAATTATTATAACTAGAACTTTGAAAGATTCATCTATGACATGCATATGTTATCAAACAAGCCTCTATAAAAAAAATTATCCATCACACAAGTTGAGAGTCAATGACCCCATCAAGAATCCAATACCCACCCAATAGAAATTTAGCTATCATTTTCCCTAGTCTTGAATCCAATTTATGAGTTGAAAATAAAATAATAAAACACTCTTCAAGTGTAATTATGTGTTCTTAATGATTGGGACAGGATTGCAGAACATTGGATGACATGAAAATGTGACGTTGATAAGTAAGATGACAAGGAAATGTGACATTAAAAAACAATATGAAATATTAGTACATTTCTTAATCCAAATCAAATTATCTTAGCGAAACAAACCCCACAATATTAGTGGATGAAATTAGATCATCTAAAAAATGGGATTTTTAATGTTATCCCTAATAGTTATTTTTTAATGTTACCATCCCATAATTCTATAGCCACAACACAATAAATCTTCATCTTCATTTGAATCTAATGCATCAGATTCACTTTCACTATCAGTGGAGGAAGGTGATATCCTAGTCGCACAAGCTAATGGGAGGTTGCCTTTATAAATGGAGGATGTACAACACACTACATTGATGTACAACACACTACATCAGCCAAGTTGTTGGCAACCAGTGCCAGTGGACATGCATTGATGCACAAAGTATTCTTCACTGTCGATGTTAAAAAACCTAATCTAATGTGATTTTTCATAAATTTTTCTTGGAATTTTGTGGTGGCCACTATTCACATGGGTGAGAAGGTTGGTGTGTTGGCAGGGTTCTTGCAGACTCATATCATCATTGATTAGGTACTTGTCTTGCACATATAAACCTTCTATGAAACCCTACCACAAACACTTCTATTGAAGGTGAATTCTATTATTATTTTGTTTAGGTTTCTTTTTTAGTGTGGATTTGGTCCATCCATCATGTATATTTTAGTTTCTCAAACACACGTTTAACGCTTAAAAAGTGGCCAAATTTTAGCACCTCATATCCCTCGGATTCTCCAACACATTTCCATGCAAACAATAGTAGTGCTAAGATTGACTCCTATATTCCCAACCACCTATAATAAATCCATCTGAATAGCTCAAACAACGACTGTCAATAAACATAAAATTCAACCTTCATTATTAGATCAATTTTACATGAGCGAGAGGTGTAAATATAGAGTGGTTCATGCCAATTTCTCAAGGATGATGTTGGAATGAAAGTTACATGCAAGCATATCTTTTATGAGATCTCTAACAGTGAAATAATGGCAGCATTGTGTGCAGCAGAAGGTATATATGTTTCATGATGGATTTTATAGGGTTTTCATTTAAAAGTTTTCCAATTTTTTCTTTGTCTATCTTCAAGCATGCGCTCATTGTTCTTGTTGCAGTCATGATCTAGTCATTGCGTCAAAATGTGCGCATGTGTTGGTGAAGGTTTGCTATTAGATTCGAATTTTTTTATTTTATATTTGACCAATTTCCAATGGTTTTCTTGAATTATTCAAAAACATTTTGCATTGTATGTCAACTTTCTTGAATTTTTTAAGTTGTACACCCAGAAATATGATTGTAATCTTAAAATTTACAATAATAAATATTATTTTCATGTTCTATGAAACCATCTACATGCAAATTGAAATTGTACCTAAACTTGTGAGTGGGACAACTACTTAATATGCTAACCAAAAGCTTTGACTCCCTTCTTCAATTTTTCCTGAAATTTTTGTTTTCACCTATGTAGTTAAATTTACAACTTGTACCATGTATTTGTGTGTATATAAATTTTATTTGGGGACTATTTTACTTTACCATGTATTACTGCTTAGATTTTGGATAGTATAATTTTGGTTATAGCCAAACTAGTTCAAGATCCGATATATACTTATTGTATAATAAAATTAATACATCTATGTGAAATAGTTGTTTGATTGGGGTTGTGTTTGCATATTCCTTCCTCACCTTGTTGCCAAACCCACAATCTTTTCTATCGTACTCCTATCTACAAAAGTGAGAGTTTAAAAGAAATCTTTTTTGTTGATTCATGTCCACTCATGATTGTTACAGGTCCTTCTAAGATCCTTCACATGTAGGTCCATTGATGAGAATCAAGAACTCCAAGACAATTTGGGAAACTTGAATAGAATGGCCCATGACATGTGAACTGTTTGACAAAATGTCTTAAGAAATTTTTGTTTTCATAGAATTCAATTATTTGAATATATTAACATAATGAAAAATCATAAACGATACAATTTTAAATCCAAGCTCTACAACTTCAGTGAACAACCTCTTACCCTCTGCCAAATTGGGAGTTGTAAAACTAGGCGTGAACATTCATGATAATTAAAGAAAATAAATTGTTAATTGATCTTGCAAATTGGAAAAATGAAAGAAATATATAAAACACATGTGGATTATATCAAAAATTCCTCAAAGACATGTCATCATGTGGAATGAAGTTATTTCAACATTGAAATCATCAAAACTTTTTGAAAAATGCCTCAAATAATTTACGGATCCTTCACATGAAATATATTAAAGTTATCTTATATGAAAATACATGGTTGGAAATTTGTATATTAAAATATAAAAAATAGAAGGTATCATTTTAAAGTTACATCTATATTATCTATAATTCTAGGGAGATAGAAATAAAAAAAAATGTGTTTCGAAATGGATGATATAGGGCTATTTTGCATTGTACTTATCTACAAGCTCTTTAACCATGTCAACATACTATTATCCATTGTTTACTATTCAAATTCTATGTTTGCTAGTGATGATATTGATTATTTCCCATGCCAAAGATGACCCAAGGATATATTTTACTTTTGCATTGCATAATTTTACGTTTTGCATTCTACCTTAGTGATTACAATTATATGTTAATTTCCTTCTTATACTGGTTGGTCACTTAAAGTCCATTTTGCTCAGACATTAGGAAAACAAAACATGATTGTTTTAACTTAATATTTAATTATGTTTTTTCTCTTAAGTTGAAAGAAATACATCACATTGAAATACATCTTTACTCACAAAAATTGTTTGTCGCATGTTACATGTTTTTTCAATGATGACTACAAAAAATTATTGTGAGGAACACATTATAATTTGTCAAAAATTAGAGATGATATCTCTGACGTGATTAAACAACTATCCCCCCTCCCCACACTATTATTTACTCTAAGTGCATCAGACACCAAATGGCCAAACCTACATAAAATTATGGTTGGCTCTGTACTTACTGACCCTCCTAGTGTGAGGAGATGGAAAAAACTTAACATTATTTCTAACCCCCATCATGTTCCTGCTTTCCTTCATCAAAGATTCATAATATTCCATGAAGAAGTCTTACAAAAAAACCTTGGGGCTCGTGACTATTAGTGTAGGTAAGATTTATCTCCCTTCTCTTTTTTGTTTAGTAAATTACAATCTTGAATATATGTTATCCCCCCTCTTACAAGTATGAGTGGAAACATTAAGTATTTACACATGTACCTATATTTTTAGGGATTTCAGATGCATCAAATGTTGAGACAATAAATGGGATGAAATATATTCTTTTTAATCTATGAATAAGTACTTAGACTAGTTTTTTTATGAATGGAACCCCTGACCCTTAGCTTGATGTATAAAATATATTCAATGTTGCATTGAAGAGGACCTCTTCCTATTAAATACGCTGCAAATAATGGAATCGATACTCTTTCTAGCCTAGAATAAATGTTGAGATGTGTTCAATGTCACACTAAATGCTTTGAATAAGCTTACCTCCGAAAAAATAATAGGCCTACAGTTTCCCTTCAAAGCACCATGAGACATGTGAGTTGTATCAAGACTACATGTAGATGTTGGAAGAAAGACCAACTACCATCTAGCCAGAAATGACAATAGACTCAACATCCACAACCACACCATGTTGTATATTTGGAGAGAAAATGTTGATTGTCTTCCTTTCTTTCTCAACATGCAATTACTAATATATTGTAAAAACTTCTATGTAGGTAGAAAACATTCTGAATCATACCATCAAATGATCTCAAGAATTTCTTCCATCTCCAACCCTAAGCAACCAACATATATTTCCTTTCACAAAATGTTAACTGACGATGATGTTGAATATGACATAAGTGTACAAGAAATATGTCACATGTTACAAAAATTACCTCTTGTTCTTAGCAGTCGTAATTTTATTCCCCTGAATGTTGGTAAAAGGGTCTTTTGTCATGTCACATAAGTAGATGCTCAAACTAATGATACATCTAACTTCTTACATGCTTAAATACAAAAAAAATCAAATATGGATTTTATATTACTTACTGAGATTGGTCATGTTAGGTGTATGACACGAAAAAATGTGTCTAAATAACATGCACTTCTATCATCCATTCAACTAGGGTATCACAACAATGAGTAAAAGACACACAAATACCAAAACACAATGGATAAAATTTAAAGTGGGTATAGGGACCACTAAGATATTATACCCAAAGGGAAAAAACCCTTACACTAGGTCAACCTAGGGTTTCCAAGGCCCAAGATCAAGAAAGAGGAAGGAAACCTATTGGGGTATCAGTACTATGGGGGTGATTAGAGACAAAATAAACATGCAAGATATATGCTAACTGAAGTAAAGAATGCAACGTAAGATAAGGAGATGAATAGAAATATGTTAACCTAACATGTGAATAAGATGCAAGATTAACATAAATTGATAAGAAAAGAGACAAGGGAGTACCCTATGAAAAATGAAAATTTGAATTAGAACACTTACTTGTTGGGGCTAGTCTCTGATGCATAAATTTCCCAAGGGAAAATACACCAGGAGAGAATAGCTTTTAGGAAGATAAGGGGAAAAATCCTATCATAACTCACTATAGACAACCCAAGATTGTAAGAAAACCAGTCCAACAAGAAGAATATCCATTCCAAGAGTTAAGGTGTAAGAAATCTAAGAGCTCGGTGAGAAGATGCAAGTTGACGCAAAAGAGCATATAAAATGGTGAGTTCATGTATATATTTTAATTGTGTATTGTATATATTTTCTTTGTCTTGTGATAGTTTTTGGTATTTATACCAACTTGATCATCCACGAGAGATCTCTTCAACGAATAATTTTAAAATGCGCCATATCAATTTCCCATGGGTGATGGCGTTAGATAGGGAGGGGAAAGGGAAAGTGATGTGTGAAATGTTTCATGAAAACAAAATTAATTAAAGGAAAAATTAATATGGTCATGTGCAAGTAAGTTTTTGGAAGGGTGTCAAGAAAAGTAAGAAGATAAGAGCAATTGAAGTGCATAAATTAGACCAAAATACATTATTTCTCCATGTATTTTCTTTAACCCAATGGTTACGTTAATAACCATACCCCTATCATAGAACGATCCCCTTAAGGCACCTATTCCCATTAATAGATGCATTAATGACCTATAACCTAAAATATAAATTGTTAGTACAAGATATAAAAATATAAAGCATGAAAAATTAGGTGTATACATATGCCCCAACCATTAATTACCGCATATTGCAATAACGAAACCTTGAGTAGTCAGTGGAAAAAATGATGCATAACACCAAAATTGAAAGTAGATGCTGAAATTAAATACATAACTAGCTTAAATGAAATATACCCACCAATGCGTACTTGATAGTGTCAGTTTTCCTGGCACGTATGGACACAATTCATGTTGTTAGAACTATGGAGAAGAAAAAATAAAAGGAAACACTATAGGATCATCATCAAAATAAGACATAAATCACCTAGTTAGGGGCCTATGGGACAAATGTCATAGGTTTTGAAATTGGAGAGATAGGGTCAAAAATGTAATTTTTGGCCAAAGAGTGGGACAAGGTGCATAATATGGCCAAAGGAGTGGGAGAATATCATGATCCCAATGAAATAGATGGTATATTTTTTGAATATTAAGAACTAAAATGATGGGTATTTGAAGATTGAGGGCCACTGCAACCGAATTTTAATAGAAATATTATGCTTATATAGGATTTTTTATTTTTATTTGGGCATTGATAAGTGTAGAGATAAGAGAACTAAGCTCTGGAATCCCAAATTGAGATTAGCACAATGATATGGCATGAGGGTGAAGATGTTTGAGCCATATTGTATAGATATTGATGATGGATTATGATGTATTTTTGTCAATGTATAAATATAATTCTACACACACACACACACATACATACATACATATACATATACATATAAATGTATGTATGTATGTATGTATATACACATATGATTTTGATGATATTGATCCTTGTAAATATAAATGATGAAAATGATTACTTGTTTATCATTATCCTTTATTTCCTCATGCATGTATGTTGTAATACTCATGGTACTTAGGAAGAACGATAATGAAACTTAGGTAAGAAGAGGGAAAATCAATAGGATCTCCCAACCCACATGATGAAAAATCCAATAGGTGGAAAAGAGACCAAGAAAGATGATAATGGGGTGTTAGGGCACTGTCAGTGAAAAATAAATCCAAGCAAAGCGTTGATCAAGGAATACTTGTCAAAAATCACACAAGAAGTCCGTGTGGGATAGAAGGCCAAGATCAAAGGCACGGAAAGATAGAAAGGACCCATGCACAAAAGGCAAGTTTAGATTTTAGGACTTCGCCAATTTTGGGCGTGAGGATCTATTTTTGGAAGATGGCATGCAAAACACATCAACGATGCAGATATGTGTGCACCATACATTGTATATATTTAGAGAAATGGTTCAAAGTGTCTATGCATGGAGGCAAGCTAAGAATAAAATCAACACTTTAGTTGAACTGCAAGAGGACTATAGATAGTGCACTTACATGTGTGGCTATAATTGTAAATGGTGTGTGGCTAATAATAGCATGCGACCTATTTCTAGAGTAGTTAAGCAGTGAAGGGAAAGTACCCACCATATATATATGATGTTAGGTGCATATTAGTGTGTGTAGATGATTTTGGTATGTATCACAGAGAGCGGTGTATGTATGATTCTGAATGTGTGTATCAAGATCCATATGCGCCTTGAGATAAATTGACAGTACTGTAAGGAGCTTCTATATTTATTAATAGATGGAAGATATTGGTTGAATCTAAGTGTCATTCTCTGTAATTGAGTAGTGCATGTTATTAATTCAATCATGATTACTATTTAAGCTTGTTCTTTCATAGATCTGTGGGTAGCTTGCACTGTAGAATGATGGATTAGTTGTAAATATACATGTTTCTCCTTCATCATGTTATCATCTTGCTATAGCAACCCTAAAGAGGGACCTAGTACCTTTGTGCACTTCGGGTGAGTGCTTTGTTTAGGCTGAGTGATGTGTCAGTGCAACTAGGGTGTTATTTTGCAAATTCTAGGCTACATCATTGGTTTCATTGTCGGGGCCTCTTTTTTAGTTGTTTTTAGGATGGTTCATGATGAAGACATACTGGTTAAATCTAGCAAGTATTGAGGAATGGATACAAGATCTGGAGGAAGAATATGCACGATGATTTAGAAGTGAATCTGAGTTTAATGCATGCACTTGGGTAGAACATAACCAGTACGACAACTTATACGAGAGATTTTTCACTATATTTCCAGTAGAAATTTACGAGTGGCTTGCTGCTTATGCATCTCATTGGAATTAGAGATATCACGCACTTGTTTGGACACAGGAATAATTTTAGGTCCTTTATGATGTTGATCTGATCTGGACTCGCGTGGTGGATACATGGTTTCATTGTGTTCTAAACAATTATATTCTAGAATACTCAATTTCGACGTACTCTTGCCTAGAGGTTGCTGAATTTCAGTTTTTGAGGTATCCAAGAGGAACATATTTTCATGGTATTCCACTAGCGATCAAGATCTTAATGGTAACTTTAAACCTAGAGAGTAAAATAGTGGATAAGTAAACTTCACCACTCGCGAGGGCAAGAACAGGTTTGGTATTAAGATGGCGGACCTTGTGCCAGAAAAGAAGAGAGAGGAAAAGTGGCTTAAGTATAATGAGGCACGAGAGAGGGAAATAGAGAAGTAATGTTCCGTTGCAGAAAGTATGGTGTTGAGAAGAGAGATGGCTCATGAAGGATTTATGGCTCACATAGAAGATGTGGAGCCAGAGCATCAAGAACTCCCCCATATTGGAAAGCATGATAGAGATCCCTTCTCATCCTCACATGGAAGTGCGCTAGCAGAGACTACTTGGGCTACAGGCGCAAATCTTAATCCACTTGGTGACCTAGCCTTTGCACTTGGTTTTTCAGTATCTAGTACGACAAGTAATCACCAAGATAAATTGGGAAGTAGGAGAGCAGGAGTAAGTAAAGTATCAAGTACATCAATGGCAGGACAGACATATTCAATGTTATATGGAGAAGCATTCTTAGGTGCATCATCCACATAGAATGTCGGCGTGCAGAATGTTGGATTCACCTCTAGAAGTGGAGCTACCTCACATACTGTAGGGGTTCAGTATAGTACTACTGTCAGAGCACAAGGGATTACATCTATAGGTCCTACTCCAGCTAGAGGTAGAGGATCAGGAGGTATAGGTGGTTCTAGTTCTGGTGGATCTGGTGGTTTTGGAGGTAGAGGGAACCTAGGAGGTTTTGGATCATGTGGTCAAGGTCCGCAACAACCACAAAATATCTACATGGAGATGTCTCTTCATCTCCCGGAGTATAGAGGTATAGAGGATGCTTCTGAACATGTGCATATGTGTGAAATCTTGTGGTGCACTAAAGGGATTACAGCTACTGAGTGAAAGGTAATTCAATTCGCTACTACATTACAGGGGCACGCGCACAGCTGGTATAGGAAGTTTGACCCTGATCAAACTTGCATGTATTATGCAACACTAAGGGATACTTTCTTGAAAGAGTTCCATATCCCTGAGTTTGAGTAGAAGAGTATAAGTTCACTCAAAGATATCAAGCAAGGCACTACTAAGATTGTACGTGAGTATGATGCTCGTTTTAAGACAGTTCTATCTAAGTTGTCTTATGATATCCATGCTAGCCAATATGTACAATGGTTCGTTGGAGGATTTATTACACCTTTTAGAAGGGAGTTTTCACATAAGAAATATATAGATCCATGCGAAGCACTAGAGGAAGCTTTGCATGTTGAGGCAGTTGGGAGAATTGACACTGGCATTAGTCCATTTCTAGAGGCATAGATTGCAACTATGGTAAAGCAGTTAGAGAATATATCAACAAATTCAACCCATGAAATGCTCTCAGGAATTTGGTGTATAGATTGTGAAGTGGAAGGCCACACCAAGGATAGTTTCCCTCACAGATCTGTACGTTCATTATTACTGGACTATGAGATTTATCATTTGAATCATGATGCAAGTCATTGTCCTTTGTTACAACGTGTAATAAGGAAGAATGTATCTTGCTTTTACAAGATTTACAGGTCCACGACCCATGATACTGAGGAATATCAGTTGATTGGTTAGATCTAGGATGCTATAGACATTGGAGTACGACAGACAAGTATAACAGACAATTCTAAGGGTAGGAATGAGCACTAGGATTGGGATCATAATCAAATGCATTATGATAAGAATGACGGGCATTTTGAAGGAGGTCGTGGAAAGGGGCGTGGATATCATGGTGGATATGGAGGATGAGGATGAGGTGGAGGAAGAGGAGATTTCCCTCATGGAACATGTTATACATGTGGATCTCCTGATCACTATAGGTGCGAATTTCCTTAGAATAATGCATGTTCTTTCTGCGGGAAGAACCATAGCTATGAAGAGTGCCCAGACTTATATGAGCATCTGAGTAAACATCATAAGTAAGAAAACAAAGGCATCGGGATGGTTATAATCCAATGCATGGTAGGAGATAATTGGATGCCCAAAATAATAGAAGGACCTAAGGCATTGATAGTTAAGATTGCTACACATGTTGAAGCTGCACGCGCATGAGAGGCATTGCACGAGAAGCCTACAATTACCAAGGAGGAGGTTTTGCATGCAAGGTACCTAGATCTTGCTCATCAAAAGGAAATTTACCAGGATACCATGGAAGTGATAAGGAATCTTCATGGTGAGATACAATACCTAAAGGAGAAAAAGAAAGCATTGGAGACAGTCCCAACTGATATTGATGATCTGCGGGAGGTATGCAAGATGTTGCGCTAAGAGAACATTATTCCATTCTTAGGAAATTGGTTAAAAGGGAACACTCCGCGTGTAAACCTTGAGACCGAATGGTAGATACTACATGCAAATATTCCTCCTGATAGCATTGACTATGACAAAGAAATTACTCTAAAAGTTGTTGTGGATGGGTGGCTTTTGAGTAACATATTAATAGATACATGTGCTGAAGTAAATGTGCTGACATTAGATGCATGGGTAAAAATAGGGAGGCGTCCATTGCAGCCATCATCTAATGTGTTATTCATGGCAAACCAGACTAAGGCCACGCCCATAGGATTTTTTAAAGATGCATCTATCACTATACAAGGGGCTAAGTTCAGTGGGGATTTTGAGGTAGTAGCACTTGTAGAAGAAGATAATTTTCTAGCCTTGCTTGGACGCCCTTAGTGTTATGCGAATAACGTTGAATTGAGATTCAATAAGGGGTATGTCAGCTTTGAAAACAAGGAGGAAAGGGTTTTGATACCTTTGATAGATGGAAATTCTACGCCATATGTTGAGCCTCTAAGTGAGGAGGATTTAAACAGAGTTTATGTACACACTATCCAGGACTGAGAGGTCAATGATCCATCAAAGGAAGGCATCCTACAATGGGAGGATTATCATTCTATTAGGGATACTACAAGTATTTCTTGTGAAAATTGGGATCATGGTACATATGAATTAGTAGGGTGCGAGGTGAAAAGCATGGTTGTGCACAAGAATGGAATTCATTCATTTTGATGAATAGGCAGCACAGTACCTTGGTATACAGGGGTAGAAGATCTCCCTGCATTTTTGAAGGCCATAGAAACACAGTGGATAGATCAAGTGAAGAGAAGGGATATGTTAGCATATACACTGCACGAGATAACAACGCGCTGGTGGGCAGTCCACAAAGATAACCTTATACACTGGGAAGAGATTACAATAGCTTTGTCTACTAGGTTTATAAGGATCAATACACCTACAAAAATCTACACTTATCACGGTGATCAACCTGTTCAACATCACATTCAATAGTGTGAGAGACTTTGGACAGCAGGACAAGAAGCATTACCAAATTCACTCTAGGTGCATGGATTGTATTCCACACTCCAAGGATGCGCACATGCTTGGTATGTATATGCATAACTACATAGAGAAACTAGGAACTGGGAAGATTTGACTCCAGGTATGATCCAGACATTTGACTACTTCTTGACTCAACCTCCTGTAGCAAAGGCATTAAAATTTGTCAAGCACTTAACTATGGGAGATAGTGCGAAAGAAGAGCATATTCAGGAATTATTCAGTGAGATAGAGTTCGGAGAATGTTTTGAAAAGGAAGAAGAAATAGACTTCGAACTACTTGAACGTGCTTGCCTTGAGAAAGAGAAAGGAAAGATGGTCTACATCATGGATAACGAGGGAGTTGAGAACGTAGATATTAAACATTCACATGGGGTGTATGAGGTTTTAGATAGTGTAGACAAGGATATGCGCACCTACCACGAACCCATAAAGACAAAGAAGGTAAATGTAGGTTTGGAGGCTGAGCCTAAGGAGGTCATAATTAGTGATTACTGATCAAACTTGGAGGTAGCAAAAATCATCGAATTACTCTAGGATTATCAAGACTTATTCCCTAGAGGATATCATGAACTTAAAGGTGTGCATGAATCACTTGGGGAAATGAAGATAAAATTTAAGGATGGTGCATGGCCCAGTTAGGAAGATGAACTTACTAGGATGAATCCTAATTTGTGCGAAAAGGTAAAGGAAGAAATTGATAAAATGTTGAAATCTAGAATTATCAAGCCCCATTGATGAGTCAGAATGGGTTAGCCCAATGGTGATTAGTATCAAGAAGGATAGATGGATTAGGATATGTGTGGACTGCAGGGAGCTGATGGTTGCATGCATCATAGATCCCATTCCCTACGCCATTCACTGAGGAAATACTAGAAGGAGTTGTAGGGCACAAAATATATTCTTTCACAGACAAATTTTCTGGTTATCATCAGGTTAGGATCGCTAAGGAGGATCAAGAAAAGACAACATTTACTACTGAATGGGGTAGTTTTTCCTATACTGTGATGTCTTTTGTATTGAAAAACATGCCTATTGTATTTTTGCAGATATTTTTTAGGCATTCAAATATTTTATTCACAACTTCTTACAGGTCTACCTAAATGATTGGACAGTACATGGGCTTGTGAAAGATCATTGTGACAATCTATGCTTAATGTTTGAACGATGTAGACAATTGAGTATCTCTTTGAACATCAAGAAGTGCATATTTTTTACATCATTTGGGATACTGTTAGGGAATATAATCTGCAAGGAAGGTTTACTAGTTGATCTAGCCAAGGTTGCTGTCATTTTAGGCCTGGAAGCACCTACAAGTCAAAGTGAGGTGCGTGGATTTTTAGGTCATACAGGATATTACAGAAAATTTATTAAAAGGGGTATGCCAAAATTGTTGCACCCTTGGAAGAATTACTGAAGGGGAAAGGTACATTTTATAGGGGAGAACCGCAACAGTGCACGTTTGAGGTATTAAAAGAGACTTACTACCACGCCCATTCTGTGCTTTCCTTCATGGGATAAACCATTTCATGTGCATGTGGACGCTTCTAACATGGCCATTGGTGTTGTGTTAGGTCAACTTGGTGAAGGTATTATTGATCATCCAATTTGTTTTGTTAGTAGGAAGATGAATCCTACTGAACAGAATTATACAACTACAGAGCATGAAGCTTTGTCAATGATCTATGCATTATACAAGTTTCGACAGTACTTGTTCACAACACCATTTATGTTTTATACAGATCACATGGCTTTGAAGTACTTGGTAAACAATCTCATTTTACAGGGGCGCATATGCAAATGGGTACTCCTATTTCAAGAATTTGACTTCACAGCTGTGGTGAAGCCATGGAAAAGCAAGTCTGGACCAGACCATTTATCTAGAATCAATTCAGGAGAGGATGCACATAAAATTCAAGAAACAATGTCGAATGCACAATTATATAGGTTACAACGTGTGCCCATGGAATTAAAAGACGTTGTTGTCTTTCTACGAACATGTATAGGCACTATAAGGAATGAGATAATTAGAAAATAAGCAGCTTGTTATACACGTGACACCATTTATGCTAATCAGTGGTGACCTTTACAAGCTAGGAAGAGAGGAAGTATTACACTATTGTGTGTTAGTGCATGAGTGTAGGGATATCATGGAAGAAGCTCATGGTGGCATTGCAGGAGGCCATTATGCAGGTGATGCTACTGCCTGGAAGATCTTAATTGTTGGATTATGGTGGGAGACACTGTATAAAGACTGTAAAGACTATTGTAAGGTGTGTGATCATTATCAGTGCCTAGGAAAACCAAGGAAAAGAGATGAGATGCCTTTGAGACCAATTGCTAGTGCTGAACCATTTGAGAAATGGGCCATTGACTTTGTAGGACCTATTTCGCCAGCCGTGTACAGGACTGGATCGTGCTATATCATTACTTGCACATATTATATTACACGGTGGGCAGAAGCATCACCTATGAAAGACTGTATGGTAGCTACAAAAACTAGATTTCTATGGGAGAATGTTCTTACATGATATGGATGTCTCTTAAGCTTGACAAGTGATAGAGGTACACACTTTTTGAATGATACAATCAGGATTCTATTAGATGATTTTATGGTTGCACACCATAAAAATAAATCTTACCATCCTCAGGAAAATGGAACTGCTGAGGCCTTAAAAACAATTTGGGATAGAATTTGACAAAAAAATGTGATGTCGGAAGGAAGGATTGGGATGACAAAGTGTCAGCTGTTCTTTGGGCATATAGAACAACTTACAAGAGATTAAACAAGGCCACACCATTTCAATTGGTATTTGGCATGGAAGCTATTCTTACTATCAAATTTATGTTACCTTCTTTGTGCATTGCATGCACCGGGGGTATAGCTGATGAATAGGGTTTAGAAGAGCGTATTGAAACGTTGATTCAATTGGATGAGCACCGAGCCATATCACGATGGAGTCATAAGTAGGAAAAGGCCAGGAAGAAGGCATGGCATGACAGGAACATAAGAGATAAGAAATTTGAGATTGGAAAAATGGTCCTTCTTTATGATTGAAAGTTATTGCGCCATCCAGATAAGCTCAAAGTATATTGGTTGGGGCCGTATGTTATCACTTCTATAATTAAATCAGGTGCATGCCAGTTAGAAGCACTTGATGGAACATGGCTACCTGGTTACTTTAACGAGAGTACACTGAAGCCCTACTTAAATAAGTCTTCTTGGTGTTTGTAATAAGGTAGTATTGCCATTTATTTTAGGTTTTCAATTATGTATTTCCTTAATGTATTTCCTTCATTGTCGCTATGCTTTGTCAATTTAGTTGTTGTTTGTGTAATAAGCACGCTTGCGCACATGAAGCTAATTACTGTATGAATAATGTTTATGTGCAGAGTACTACACATACTTTTACTGTGGGGTGGTTGTAGTGATTTAAGAGAAAGACAAAAAAATACTGAGGGAATTAAAAGATGAAAGGAATAAGCTGCTACGGGTGTGGTTTAAGTCAAAAGAATATTGCTTCTCAAAAGGTGACCAAGGATGAAGATGGATGAAGGAACAATATAATGTGAGGTAAGTGGAGACCATTATAGCTACCAAGAGAAGGTATAGTGATGAGGTACTGGGGCACAAAAGCATGCGTTGAAGAGAAGTCTGTGACCAGTGGGTAGGAAGGTGCACTAGAATGTTATAGCTGGGTGCAGAGATGTACAATACGGAATGAAAGAATTTGGTCCATGAATGAAGGGATATTTGGTAGGTGAGGAGCAATAAATGCATCTAAATTTGAAAATTTTATATAAGGATGGGATGCAGATTCATTTTTACCATTGCAAATAAGAGTATTTGAGAGAAGAGCCAAGTGCGAAGAGCCGACTGATCGAGTTAAGGTGTGAAGGGTGTGAAACCAAGAGTGACAACCCAGATATGTGCATTACTATATGAATAATGTTTATGCGCAGAGTACTGCACATACTTTTACTGTGGGGTGGTTGTAGTGATCTAAGAGAAAGAAAAAAAAATACTGAGGGAATTAAAAGATGAAAGGAATAATCTGCTACGGGTGTGGTTTAAGTCAAAAGAAGATTGCTTCTCAGAAGGTGACCAAGGATGAAGATGGATGAAGGAACAATATAACATGAGGTAAGCGGAGACCATGATAGCTACCAAGAGAAGGTATAGTGATGAGGTACTGGGGCAAAAAAGCATGCGTTGAAGAGAAGTCTGTGACCAGTGGGTAGGAAGGCACGATAGAATGTTATAGCTGGGTACGGAGATGTACAATGCAGAATGAAAGAATTTGGTCCATGAATGAAGGGATATTTGGTAGGTGAGGAGCAATAAATGCATCTAAATTTGAAATTTTTATATAAGGATGGGATGTGGATTCATTTTTACCGTTGCAAATCAGAGTATTTGAGAGAAGAGCCAAGTGATCGAGTTCAGGTGTGAAGGGTGTGAAACCAAGAGTGACAACCCAGATATGTGCTATAAGAAGCTTGCGTCCCTGGTGGTGAAGGGTTTGAGTGAAGCAAAGACACAAGAAAGGGGTAGGTTATGAAGTTTCCACCTAGGGCATAATTGAATCAAGATAGGGTTTGATTCATGGAGTTGTAGGGGTGAAGAAGAGACATTTGCAAGGTAGAAATGACACCAAAGAAGGCATCTACAACAGAAATAAAAAGAAAGAATAAGGTAGTCATTGAGGAAGAGAAGATGGCACCTGAAAGTAATTTCTTAGAGATGAAATACCCAGAAGGAGTCATTTTTGGCCAAGAGTGGGATTCACCCATTAGAAAAAGCAAAGTGAGTGAATATAATCATAGGATGCTGAAGAATAAGAAGGAGCTTGATTCCTTGGTCATGGCGAGAACAAACAAACACACGGTAGATGACATGCTAGTATATGATGATGTAGGTGAAAAACTTTTGAAGAGAGTTGGGGTATATCAGCTGTATGAGCTTCCATATTTTGAGAAGTATGAGACCTTGTACTAGTGGCTCATGAGTAGGGTACACAAAGACTCCTTCTACTTTGCAAGATGCGGAGTTAGAATTTCATTGGCATTGATTTCATTAGTTATAGGTCTAAAGGCCACAGGAGAAGACATAAGAGGTGATATTGTGGATAAAGCTACAATTTTATTAACCAAATAGGAGTTGGGATACCTGAAGGGTCCGTGCAGAATGGACATAGATGAATTGAAAAAATTTCCAATTGTACAAGATGTAGCACACCTGGTTACTAAGTTAAATTATCAAGAGCGGTGGTTGCAAGTAAACACTATGTGGTTGCATGTGGCGTGTAAGATGTCAGAAGGGACGAAATATAACATTACAGGCTATATTGCATAGAAAATATTTGAAGAAGCATGCACAGGGGGAAATATCAGCTTTGGGGATGTTCTCCTATCACTAGTCTTCATGGAGATTGGAGTACCAGACAGGCCAAAGGAGAAAATATGGGAATACCCCATAGAGAACAAGTCCCCAGTTGAAAGATTCAACAAGTACCTATGCAAGGGGACCATGATAGATGAGGTAAAATAAAGTGCAGAGAAGTGATATGATAGACTTCGTGTGACATTTGGGGAAGAGTGGTGCATTCCAAAGGACCTACCAGCAGTGGTAGGAAAACAAGTTCAATTTTTTGTATACCAACATTTCTGCATTGCACGTTTTCCAATAAAGGATGGAACTTGGAGCCCTTAGTGTAAGTTACCTTACGCATTCACTGCAAGGTATTTTCAGGAATCTATTCACATATTTATAGATACATGCAGACTGATCTTTAATGCAGACAAGGTAGACTGCAACTACCATCATTGAGGAAGAAGTATGTATATCCTGGAAGAAGCACCTATATAAAGAGGATAATTTATGAGGTTCTGAACATCAAACGAATAAGTTTGGATGTAGCATATTTGGGGGTGACATTGGTGTATCTCCAGTTGAAGCCAAAAATGGAGAATAATAAATATTTAGAAGGTGAGGTCGCACTTCCAACACCACTAAAAGGAAAACATACAATGGAGAATATCCTAGCACCTAATCCCACAGAGAAAATCGAAGTGCAGGATGAGGAGGAGAAGCACGAAGATAGTGGCAGTTTGGAACATAGGGGTAGGAGGAACCCTACAAGTCAGAGTGAAGATGAGCACGATGTTACACCACCTCGACCACAATAAGGGGATGAAGAGGACCTGAATGTAGTACAAGGGGAGCATAGGTTTAAAGTGGTATTCAAAAGAACAAGGACCCAAGGTGCTACACCAACCTCTATGTGCAAATCACCCTGAATCTCCCCAAAGAAGGAGGCCACTGTGCAGAGGAGGAAGTTGAAGTTGAATGAGGAGATGGAAGAATTAGAGGAAAGTGTGCCTACATCTCCTACACCTACAGAGAACAAAGAAGAAAAGGGTGAGGCATCAAAGGAGAAGGAAGAAGAAGAGAAAATACCAGAGGAAACAAATGTAGAAGATATTCAGGACATGGATATGCAAGTCCCAAATTTAGAGGCTAGATTCCCTAAGCAGTAGAGGTCTAGAAGGGTGAGTGGAGGGAGCATTCCACCAGCCATGGGGCATGCAGAGTATGCAAGAAAGATTGTCTGCACCCGCTTCTAGAGCATAATAGCATAGAAGGATATATTTGGCTGGGATTTGATGGATGAAGATATGACGACCGTGCAAACATGAAAGCAACTATCCTGGTTGATGCCCACCCACATGGATGAGCCTGACTTCGATGTATGAAAATATTCATGCGTTTCGAGGTGACTGAAGAAGGAACCTCAGGCTAGACACATGACGGTAAAGCCTACTATAATGTCAGATGAGCAGGTTAGTAATGCGCTAGTGAAAGTTTCAACGGAGGTGGCTAGAAGAAACATGGATAAATCTTCCACAATGAAAGTGCTACGCAAAGAGATGAAGAAAAATAATGCTAAGATAATGTGTATAACACAAGAAAGGGACTTCAAACATAATAAGAATGAAGTATTCATAAGCATCGTAGAGGAAATTGGGGACACAATAATAAAATCAAGGCCACACTTGGAACCCAAGGTGCCACAAATATTTCCTTCAATGATACAGTATGTGGGGAAGTTGGTGGAGTTGGTGCTCAAAGATGAAACTCTACATATGCAAGTGCCAAAATGATTAGAGAAGGATGTTGAATGGGATAAAGCGTCGGTGATGAGAAAAATCACATCCTATGAAGGGTTATTGTAGGAATTACAAGAAGTGATGAAGAAAGAAGACCAAGCTTTGAATAAATGCATAGCTCCAGAGCTGGTCATCAACATTAAGACCTTGGAGGAGAATAATGAGGTTCAGAGAGTAATGAGATATGAAACATTGGGCCACGCAGAAAGGTTGTCAATGGTTAAACAGAAGCACGAGGCCATGGCAGTAGCACAAGAGTTGCACAAGACTCGGCTATAAGAGATTGGAAAGCTGATTGCGTAGAAGATGGACCTTTTGGAAGGAAGAATGACATCCATGTCTAGTGTTGTGTTGGTTCTGCAAAATGAGAAAGGAGAAATTGTGTGGGATGAGTTGGAATTCACTACTTTGGACGTCCTAGAGAAAGCAGAACATGCCCTTTTTGAATAGTAGGTTTTGGAGGCCACAATAGAAGAAGAGCATCCAGAGCTAATGCTACAAACTAATACTGAGGAGGTTTGTTAAATAGCCTCATATACATTCTTTATTTGTCCACATTCTTCATTCTTATTCTTTCCTTCAAATTTTGGATATGTCTATTATAGGGATGACAATGAGATTAGTGTGGGGTAATGTTGATCAAGGAATACTTGTCAAAAATCACACAGGAAGTCCGTGTGGGATAGAAGGCCAAGATCAAAGGTGCAGAAGGATAGAAAGGACCCGCACATGGAAGGTAAGTTCATATTTCAATACTTAGTTGATTTTGGGCATGAGGATCTATTTTTGGAAGATGGCGTGCAGAACACATCAACGATGTAGAGATGTGCGTACCATGCATTGTCTATATTTGGAGAAATGATTCAAAGTGTCTATGCTTGGAGGAAAGCTAAGAATAGAATTGACACTTCATTTGAACTGTAAGAGGACTATATATAGCACACTTGCATGTGTGGCTATAATTGTAAATGGCGTGTGGCTAATAATAGCATGCGACCTATTTCTAGAGTAGTTAAGCGGTGAAGGAAAATTCCCCACCCTATATATATATATATATATATATATATATATATATATATATATATATGATGTTAGGTGCATAGTAGTGTGTGTGTAGATGATTTTGGTATGTATCACAGAGAGCGGTGTATGTATGATTCTGAATGTGTGTATCAAGATCCATATGCACCTTGAGATAAATTGACAGTACTGTAAGGAGCTTTTATATTTATTAATAGATGGAAGATATTGGCTGAATCTAAGTGTCATTCTCTTTAATTGAGTAGTGCATGTTATTAATTCAGTCATGATTATTGTTTAAGCTTGTTCTTTCATAGATCTGTGGGTAGCTTGCACAGTATAATGATGGATTAGTTGTAAATCTACATGTTTCTCCTTCATCATGTTATCATCCTATTATAGCAACCCTAAAGAGGGACTGGTACTTTTGCACACTTTAGGTGAGTACTCAGTCTAGGCTAAGTGATGTGTCAGCGTGACAAGGGTGTTGTCTTATAAATTCTAGGCTGCATCGCAAAGTCAAGAAAATAAGTGAGGATGTATAAGACCTCAACAATCCACTAGGAAATGCCAACATGAATTGAAGCCAAAATAGGCAGAATCAAGATCGATAAATTCCAAAGGTAGGATATGTCAGGGAAAAATATAGGTGATGATAAATCCATGCATGGAAGATAGCCCAAAAAAGGATAAGGTATTTGGAGATATGTTTAAAACTCAAAGGGTGAGATCCCCAGTGGAGGTAAGAATCCAGGAAAAATAACAACATTTTCGAGGTATTTATAAATTTGATATCTTGCAAAGAGGGGTGAATGATCATAAAGTATCAGTACTAATATCATCAAATTGATTTAAGATATGGATTTGGATCAATTCATGAGGTCCTATATGGCATGTTGTGGGATTAAAACCTATCAGTGCACCTCGTATCTCATGGAAAATAAGGTGTGATCTATTTGATCCTCTAGTTGGGTGAGAATGTAATGTTAAACATTGTCCATGTTAACACGGGGATCAAGATGAGGTGGTTGTTCATAAGTTGGTTGAGGTTGATTTGGTTTGGTGGAAGGATGGTGGATATAAGAGGCTTCAAGTGTACATTTTCTTTAATGTGAAGAGGTTTTAAGAACTAGGAACTTGTTACACATAACCTGATAGCTTGCATCAGTATGCGAGTAGTAGCCATAGAGTGAACAATAAAGTGGAGGCGAGTTGGAAGGTTGTGTGGCTTTCCAAGCTTGATATCTTTTAACCTCATCTTCAAGATTCTTCATGTGTCTTTTGTAGGCTTTGAAACTTGATACATTATGCCTTGGATCCTCATGCCATGTATAAGTCTTCCTCATAGGGTTGAGGAACCTCAAGGGCGAGAGGTAGGGGAGGATGTGAATTGATAATATGGGTTAGCATGTATTATGTTGTAGAGTATTGTATTTCATCATCAATAAGGTAAGAAACTTCATATTCAAAATCAAATATATGCTCCCCTTCATCTATATGAGGAGGTACATCAAGTGATATAGTAGTGTAATCACAAAGAGAGGGTGAGGTTACTGGAGATGCATGAAGCTAGGTTCCGCTTATTATCGACTGAGTGTGAGGATTCATCTTGTATAAGATTGAAATTCACATCACAAGAGGATTTTTTTAGAGGGTGTTTTGGTAACACCGAAATTTTCTATCTCAAATATGGGCATAACTAGTCAAATGGGGATCATACAAAGTGTAACCATTGTTGTATTTAGGAGTAGAGAGATCACATAAAAATCAATCGTGGTTTCTAACAAGGAAAATTTTAAGGAACCCACCTAAATTTTTTTATAGAAATCGTGTCAAATATGGTTAGAAAAATATTTGCTAGGTTGGCAAATTTTCTAAAATCAGAATTTGTGGCATTGGCCAAATAGGATATATTTTTTGATGGAAATTCTTGATGGAGTTGAAAATCAAGGATAACTTATCATATTATGGACTTATACATTCTTTACAAGTACAAGACCACTTTACATTAGAAACTCCTCTAAATTTTAAAGACCCACAAGCTATAGTGACTCCACCAAACATCTAAAAGCCTACTAAATACATGACATGTGTCACCATTCCTGTGGTCTCATAAGAAAAGGATTATAGCATAATTTAAGCCCACAAAATACGTCATAATTAATATAAATTTTGGGGGTCTGGAGTTGGGTTCAAGTCTTGGGTCAAGGATCCATGAAGGACATGTAATGTAAAATGAAATAGATACATGGTTCATATGGAGAGCATCAATATTGACATGTCGATGTTTTGGCCTTTTTCGAAGTGATTAGGTTCCACTTAGTGATTAGTTTCTATAATATAGATATATGTGTATATGTATGGAAAACTTAGTAAAATTTAAAAAACATTCTCAAACATGTCAAAAAATGAGACCAAATGACGAGGAAGGTTATATAGACTTATTGGTGATCCAATAATCTTTTAAAATCTCGGCCCATCGATCACGTAGAGATTCAATAATATATACGGTTGGATTGGAGATCTGCTGGATATTTTCATGGCATGAGTTAATGTTTGTGGAAATTTAGGGAAATATAGTAGGAACTCTTATGGTTGCAAAAATAGGAAAATTCATATTCCAGAATTCTTAATTTTAGTAGAGACCTATGAGACCACATAATGTAGTCGTGCAACAAAAAATTATGGAAATGTGTCACATAGACTCTGGCGACCACAAAATTTAGTCGCTTGACCAAAAAATCTAGTTTCGTGACCACAAAGTCTGGTTGTGTGTCAGGAGGTTTTGACAGACCCAAATATGCTATTGCGTGTCTAAATGAGTCTCGTCACATGTCAAGAATATTTTAGGTGATGCAGAAAATTATGTCGTGGTTCAGGGAGATTTTGGGTGACCTAGAAAATGAAGTTGTATGTCAAGGAGATTCTGGGTGACCTGTAAAATGATGTCACACATCAAGGAGATTTTGGATGACTCGGTGATGATGTGACCAGAAGATGTAGCTGGGTACCTGCACGATGAAATAAGGATGAAATATCATAGGTAACGAAGGAACATCGAAGGTCGTGAAAGAAGTCAAAAGGTCAAAAATCATGAAGGAAAGTGAAAGGTCAAGTGGGGGAGATGAAGGGACATTCATAATACTATAAATATAAATGGTGCCCTCATTTCATGGGGATGGTTGATACTTGTTTACTAGATCAAATTGTCTTCTTGAAACAAGTTCCTTCATTTCTTCTATTTTTGTGTACTACTGTTTTATCTCCATCTCAACTGGTACTTCATGAGCATTATAGATTATGCAACATGATGCAATAAAATTGTGTTTCTTATTGTTTTTTCCCCTTTCTTTCTGAATGGTTTCTTCTCATTAATTCAAGTGAATTTTTTTATTTTAATGCAACAAACCATATCATGCTATTTGTTTATTGAAATCACTTTCTTATTTTCCTCTCCTAGCTCCCTCACTAAGAAATTTTCCTCCCTTATATTACATTCAAGTAGTTTCCACAGGTTTAGGAAAGTATTATTGTGTGATCCCCAATCTTTGGGCCACCCCCAAAATTAGTTTAGTTAGTTTTCATTTCCTTTTTTCAATAAATGGAGATGCCCCATTTAAGCAGAAGGACTCAGTCCCATGCACTGTGGGTGAAAACCCACTAAATTTCCCACTTGAAAAATTATTTTTCCAACAATTAGTTGTATATTATAATTTACATTCAGTTAATATACAATTAGGGTTTAACATAAATCTACTTTTGTTAAATCATTTGGTGAACCCACTCGTTCAAAATCTACCTTCTAAGAATGCATCAAAATCTATCTCCTTCTTCTGAATTTATGGATCAATATTCTTATCTTTTTTTCACCCCAATGTTTATGGCATGGTTACTATCACTGCTGATTTCATGCAAGTTCATACTCAACATCCTCCTCGCTTCATCACTTGAATGTCTGATTCATCCATCAATGTATTCACTACTCACCGCACTCTTCCTCATACACCTCCACCAAATTTTATTGCACCACCCATTAATTCTATAGTACCTACCACCATCTCTAAGGTTCATGACATCATTGAGGAACTTAAGCATACACCTACCAAAATCTCTCTTTATGATCTCTTATGCAATGTTCCTAATTATCAGTATACATTAGAAGCCTCCATCCATTTTATCCACATTGAAAGAAATAATTCACCTATAGCCTTCACACATCTTATTCAATCTCTAAAAAATATTTTACATGATATATCATTTAGTGATGAAGATATACCTCCACCTGTTGATATTAATCCATTTGTACATTTGCTTATCACCGCTACCATTGGCACCATTTACATCAAGAGTGTACTCATTCACTAATGGCTCATCCCCTAGTTTGTTTCATCACTTGGTTAGTCATCATTGTCATTTGTCTTACATAGTTGTTAGTTGTTTGCATAGTTTTGGTCATCTTTTAGTGAGTATTAGGTGTCATAATTTGGTCATTTTTCATCCCTAATCCCTAACTAGAGAACCTAGGGTTGTGCTCGGGTGCCCATGGGTGCTCCGATCCTTAATTTTAGGAACCCTGGTCCCTATAATACTTGCATTTAATTTATTATTTCGAGTTTGGTCTTTACAGTTTAATGGTCTCATTTACCTATGTGATAGTTAGCATGCCAAACCATCAGTGTTAAAATTTGAGCAAGAGATCCCTACATAAACATAACATACTTACTATCTTTTGGGCAGACTATCTACTATTAAGATAGAGTTATCTACTAAGGAAAAAGAATGCATTTGGGAATATTCTACATCTGCATCACACAAGCATAGGGGAAAACTATTGTATTTATTTTATTTCATCCACCATATGTAGTTTTATATCTAGTTATTTCCCCCTACTTCTGCGTCATTGACGCTAGGGAACCCTAGGCACACAATTACACACACAAGAACACAAAACTATATTGGTTCTGTAATGTATTGAAATTCTTATTTATAAGTCCATAATTATGGCAGCTAAGGTTAGTGTAGACATCTAAATTATGCTTTTGCAATCTTATTGCCAAAACACATGCAAATCACTCTTATTCTTCCCAAGTCCATTATAATTAGTGCTCTTTACTAATTAACTAAATTTTATTGCCACTTTGGTCAGTTAACAAGCACTTCATTGATCACCAAACCTCTTTCGCATTCAGTATGCCACTTTATGATGAATCATAAGTCAAAATCCTCTTCAAAATAGACAATTAGCATTTATAAGCTAATTAAGCCTATTTTGATCTTTGTTTTGGTCAATATACCCTAGTGTTGACTCAAAACCCTCTTCCAACCACTCAAAATCACCAAATTCACCTCCACAACATCTCAAGAAGCTTCAAAAGCTTATCCTAGCCTCCTAGTTGACCCTAAGTGGTTGATTAAGGCTTCATACCTCTTAATCACTTGGCAATTCACTAATTGTGATTAGCAAGGCCTAATCATGATTAGGAATTCTAATCAAAATTGGGGCTTTTAGTCCCACATGCACCAAAATACAAGTTTCTCCCAAAATGAAAACTATAAAAAGGGTGCACCTCATTCCTTTATACTTGAAACACACCATGCTTTGATTTGCATCTCATATAATACATATGATTTCTAAGCCAAGTTTAATCCTTGCTTAAAACCTTCAACAAGGTTACTAGATGAATAATCTAAAGTGACTTAAAAAGTCATTTGGAGATGTCATTTCACCATTGTTTGAGTAGCAACCATAACCATTTTATTTCCCCTTAGGTCTATTTAGTCCCATGTTAGGTAATTGATCATATTAGTAGGCATGTTTAGTTAGATTTTGCATTCTTTTCATACTAATTAGTCATTCTTTTAAGCTTTTATCTTAATGTTATATTCCTAGACTTAGAGCCCTAGATAATTAAGTGGTAATGGTGATATCCTTCCTTGTTTAACTTTGCAATTTTCTTGTGAGAGTTTGGGGTGCATTCATTTGGCACGCCCGGTGGGAGCATACCCCATTGAAAGTTTTAGATTAGTTTCAAGTTTCCTAGATTAATTTCAAGTTTTCTAGTTTACTTTCAAGATTTCTAGTGTACTTTTAAGATTTTTAGATTATTTTTCTCAAGATTTTTAGATTAATTTCAAATTTTTAGAGTAATTTAAAAAAAAATTAGATCAATTTCCATTTTTTAAAAAGTTATTTCAACTAGATTAATGGTAGAAGTTGTGTTTTCTTTCTTTTTCCAGGATATAAGGAGGTGAAGCCATGTCAAAATCGCCAATAAATCCCAAATATTGGACCTTTTTTCTTTAAAAAAAATTATTCAAAACTAATATTTTTTACCATCTATAGGAAAAGGCATTTTTGCATGACTGTGAGCACTTGTGCCTCACTGGAAGTGCCTGTGCATCATTGAGTTTGTGAAAAATGACAGAGGGGAGCCTATGGATGACTGTGAGTTATTGTGCATGACTGTGAGAGCTTGTGCCTCACTAGAAGAACATGTGCATCATTGAATGTGTGAAAAATGACAGAGGGGCACCTGTGTATGAATGTGAGTTCATGTGCACTAGTAGGGGCAACTGTGCATCAATGTAAAATTTTCTCAAATTTCCAAAACATAAATTTTATGATTCCTATCAGTTTTAAAGGGTTTTTAGATGTTATTTTTTTTATCAAATTAATGATTTTAGAGAAATATTCTTAAGAAAATTATCCTAGGATTTGATAAAGGGTTTTTTGAGCAAATTGGGTTAGAGTTTAAGGAGTAATTGTGTTTTCATACTTTGATTAAGTTTGGAATAGAGTTGTGTATGCTCTTATCTTGCACCTAGTGTGATCTTGAGAACCAAAATCACCTCTAAACCAATCTTTTTTCTTATTGGGAGTAAGTAGGAACAATCATCCTTCATTCTTTGCTTAAGGGAAAAAACTTTCATGTTTTGACATATGCTTGATCCTTTATTTTAAGAGCTTTTTCATTTGATAAACAATCAAGACTAAATATTGTGTATGCTCTTCCCTTTCACCTAGTGTAATCTTGGGAATCAAAATCAATTTTAGTCTTTTCATTAAGAAGCACTTGGATTAATTGGGAATAAACCTTTTTTTGTAAAGTTTGGCCACTATTCACATGGGTGAGAAGGTTGGCGTGTTGGAAAGGTTCTTGCAAACTCCTATCATCATTGATTAGGTAATTTTCTTAAACATAGAAACCTTGTATGAAATCCTACCACAAACACTTCTATTGAAGGTGAATTCTATTATTATTTTATTTATGTTTATTTTTTAGCATAGATCTGGTCCACCCACCATGTATATTTTAGTTTCTCAGACACACATTTAACGCTTAAAAAGTGGCCAAATTTCAACACCTTCTATCCCTTGGATTCTCCAACACATTTCCACATAAGCTTTACCAGGATCTAATAAAGACTTGTATCAAACATGAATGGTTGAATCAACAAAAAATATTTATCTCAAACTCACTATAGATGACCCAAGAGTGTAAGAAAACTAGTCCAACAAGAAAAAGATCCAATCCAAAAGTTAAGGTGTAAGAAATCCAAGAGCTCAGTGAGAAGATGCAAGTTGACATAAAAGAGCATATCGAATGGCGATTTCCTATATATATTTTTATTGTGTTATATATATATTTATCTTTGGATTGCATTTATGAGAAGAAATAACTTTGTAAGCATCATTAAGAAAAAAATGAAATTTTATGAACACAAAGTATCAAGAAATACCTCAGTCGAAGAAAGCTAGAAACTCCTTCTTCTTGTATTAATTTCTCAAAAAAAAGTTGTACATAGTAGAGAAATAGAGGAAATTGAGAAAAGGGAGAAAGGAATAATTTGGCTATGTCCTTTGTTCTCTCAAGGTATAATGCACTCTTGAGCTTACAAAATTAATGACCAAACCTTTGAAATGGGAATGGAGTTACAATTTCTAGAATGAGAGGTGACTTATTCTCTACCCCTCAATGCCTTTTCATATGTCCTTGTGCAACTTAAACTGTTCGACTTCCTAGGATAATATTAAGTCCCTTTTGTATAATCATAAAGGTGAATTATTACATTAGGAACATTAGGACATATGAAAAAGTGTAACCCCAACAAGGAATTAGAATATTGGAAAGTGAGAGAAAGTTGGGGGAAGAGGAGAGAGAAAGAGAGAGAGAGAAGAAGAAGAGGAAATGTCATTCATGATGAATTTCGTTGTTCCTTGTTGATGGAAAGATCCAAATGCAGTGAAACTCTAAATCTTTGAACTCCTTGCACACTATGAAACTCCTTAAAATTATCTCACGAACACTTGCAAAATTGAGTGAACTATTCCGTTGATGATCTACCCCTAGTCAATTCTCTCCTTTCCTCCTATCAATGTTAGGATGAAAAGGCCCATCCAGTCCTAGAAGTCTCTCATGCTTGCTTCACCCATAACTCTACTGAGGAGAGTGATGACATCAGAACACCTTTCTTAGAACTCACACCTTAGAATATTCTTGGTCATCCTAGAAGGATTTCTTCCTATTTTCAACCATGAGCCAACCGCTACTCCTTGGACATATGAATCCATTGTTTCCCAATCGTGCAAGGCTCTATCCTTTGAGATGAAGACCAAACTGGGGGATGTCAGTATCTGTAGAGAGAGTGAAATGGTATTAGGGCTGATGACCACCATTGGTGTATAGTCATCAGCTCAGATGGTTTGTGTCTTGGGCTCGTACTGGAAAGATCATGATAGGACTAACTTGATACTGTGCACAGACACTGGGTGTCCTACAGTGGCGAACAAGCCACTTGTGATTATCTGGTCTTCAATTCTCCTTTGGTCCTTAGAGCTCATGCGAGTCTTAAGATCATTCATTTCTATGTACAAGACGTTGTTTTCTTCCACATCATACTCACAGGTGAAGGGCTATGTCAGCTTCTAACCCGTCCACTTTGACTTCATGTCTCCCTTAGAAAAATTAACTTACTATTTTTAGGAAGTGTGAAAAATAAAATCCCCGATCCTCAATTGGATGATGCGGTTATGTATTCCTCTTTTCCCTATGTTTCTCTCTTCTTCTGGATCAGATTTATATTTTTAGCAGGTGCTCGTGGGTCCATTTACTAATTTTAGTAAGTTCCAAAATGCCCATTCTAGTGAATTCTCAAATGTAGTGCACCTCTAATGTCTTCATCTCCTTCACAGATTCTTCTGTTGATGACTTTCCCGAAATAACAGTCCCTGTTTAGTAGACCTACTATTTTTAGATAGTGGCCTTTTGGATGTTGAATTGATGCATAAATAATTTTTTTGATATGTTTTTTCACCCAATATCACCCCTCTAAAATTTTGGCTATACCTGCTCAAAACTCTAGGAGATTTTAAACTTTTAATTTTCAGACCTGGCAGTGCTTCTTGACGCGACAACCATTAATGGACCTCAAAATTTTAGGTCTGGTTTTCTAATTCATTTTCAATGAAATAAATTCCATTGCGATAGATTTTATTTTATGGTGCTTCACATGTAATTCTACTTCGTTTCGCCCAATGGTGTGATGGGAAATTGGATTTTTTCTTCGTTGAGCCAGAAGTGGGATTTCTAAACTATCGATGCTCTATTGCACTAGATTAGAGTTTGAATGTGTCTTCTTTATGGCCTTGGGTAGAGGAATGATCAGAAAAATTCACCTTGTTCTTTCATACATTTGTTTGACAAATTTCTACAACTTCTCGTTTCATGGCCATGGAGTTTTTTCTATTTTCTCCTTTTGTGTTTGCTCCAATTTTCCTTCTAGGACCTATGTGCATTCATGGAGTGGAAGGGGAGTAACTCTATGGTATTTATGGTTCAATTTTCAGAAATGGAGGAATTATGGTGAGAAGTTACAGAGGAATAATGGAGAAAATATGTGAATGGGAGTGGAAACAGTCGAAAGCACTAAAGCAGCAGTTAGATTTTTAAATTTTTGAAATTATGGAAGGAGAAGCTTGGGAACATTTTTCATAACTTGATTTCCTTGACATTAGGGATGTGAGGGACATCAAATTCTATGGTTTTCAAGAGGATGAAACATTATGGCGATCCAATTGCATGGAATTTTGGTGAGAAAAGTTGCTTTAAAGCACTGGGGGCTGAAAGTCAGTCACATGGATGACGAAAAGACTCCCCATAGGAGATGGGTGATTTTTTTCATGTTTTATGTCCCTTACCTCAAGGATGTGAGGGACATAAAATTCCACGGTGGTCTTGGAGCTGACATGTGGTGCTTGATTCGATGGCAGGGAATGAATGCTCCAAAAATGCACCTGGGGGCTGAAATTCGGTCACATGGATGACCAAAAGACTCCCCATAGGGGATGGGTGAATTTTTCCATGTTTGATGTCCCAGACCTCAGGGACATGAGGGAGATCAAATTCCACGGTGGTCCTAGAGCTGACACGTGGTGCTTGATCCAATGGAAGGGAATGGATGCTCCAAAAATGCACCAGGGGGTTGAACTGTCAAGTCTAGAGGTCACATGATGGTCCTAGAGGTTGCATGAGGGTTGAGAACATTTTTCTGAGGTTGGTGTATATGACCTCAGGGACATCAGGGACATAGAATCCCACTAGGCTCCTGGTGGTGACACATGTCCTCTCGAAAACTGACTAACTCCTTAACTGACTTTCAGAGGGAAACTTGGAATGATGATAACTTGAGCTCCTAGTGGAATTTATTGGTGATATTTTATATGATAATGAATATAAATGTAATTTTTAATCCAATGGTGGGGGACTAATGTCTTGATTCAAACCTTGGATCCATGAAAAAGCATATTTATTATTTGAGACTTGACTTTTGCTTACGAAAAATTACCTGGAAATCCTATGTGCTGAGGTTTTTTGAAAAATATGATTTCACCATAATTTAGGTCTTAGAATAGTATTTCTGGTGATGTTTTTTTTTAACTTATAACTCCATCTGAAGCTCCCAGAGTTTTCGTATGAAGCCCAATAGTTGTTTTAGGCATGTGTACTACCTAGTCTTGTGAACTCTGTTTTTTACTCAGACTGCTCCAAGTCTTTCAAAAACTCCCCAAACCTTCCAAAACAATTTCCATGATGTTCTAAGGTCTTCAATTCACCTTCATGTTGAATTTTTCCCTTCCGTTCTGCTCTAGGGGGGTTGATCCATTCCTAGGAATCCCATCAATAGCCCTTCCCAATACTGCCAGAAGATATCATCTTTTCATAATTTCCTAAAATCACCTAGGGGGAATGAATAGACTTTCCTAAATCACCTAGGGGACCAATTTGACATTAAAAATGGGGTTACTAGACTAATGTATTTGACCTAGGGTTCCTTTGAACATGAAAATTTTGGCACAGGCGTATAGTTGTCATGTTTGAAAACTTCCAATTTCCCTGTTGCACATTTGTAGGACAACAATTGGCTCTAGATTAGGGACATGACATGGACTGAGATGCAACGAAGACATGGCATGAGAACTCCCAGGATCTCAACTTACAACATAATTTGTTGACCAGTGCCTTATCCATTGGGCCCTACGGAGTCATGTACAATATTGAGAAAGAATGACTAAAAGAAGAAAACACAGAGACACAAAACGACGAAAAGGAAACACATGAAACACAACAAAAGGGGAAACACACCTAACAATCACCTATGGTACAAGGTGGGGGACATCCCAATTTCACTGAATCTCTTTTCATTCCTTAAAATTTACCCCTGAGTGGGAAACACTGAGTGATGATGTTTTGCGAAGTCGTTGGTGGGTTCTAGAAATTAGGCTCCCCTCCTCAGCCGCTTATAAAAGCCAGGTTCTTTCACAAATGTTTATGTACTTGGTAGGAGTGAGTCTATATGAGCTTCATGATGCTCATGCCTTCACTTAAAAATTCCTTTGCATTCATGTTCTTTGAAATCAATTTCATTGTGCCAGTTTCCTTCCATCTTTATCCATATATTTGATTCTCCATCGAGCATCTCATCGCTGCCCTAAAGCTGATTTTCATTCCAATTTTTTGGATATCCCGAGTTACTTTATTTCCTGAGTCTTAGCTCATTGATATTTTATCCATGAGAAACATTAGATTCATCCTTTATCACTTCTCCATTGTGAGGTGTTTGAGTACTGGTGGGAGGATCATAAGCAACCTTGTAAGTGTCTTGTATGTCCATGGCACGAGTGAAGAAATCAAGAATCAGATCGGGGTCTTCCGCAACTTCTACTACATCCAAGATTTGTTGCATGAAGTTATGCTTCTTCAATTCCTACATCTCCCTTTGTACGCCTTTGAAGAATATTTATTTTTCATCTCAAGGAAAATATCTAGAGGGATTGCTTCATCATCTTAGGAATCGATGCATTTTATCACTCCTTTTTCCAGAGGAGTTTCATCTTCTAAGGCCTCAAAACTTCTTTCTTTAATTTTTTCATCATGGAAATATTTTGCCTCTTCAAATGGGAAAGATAATACCTCAATTTCATCATTGTCTCCACCAACTATTGGCTCAAGAGGGAAATCATATTTCTCATCTATATTTATTTCAACATAGCATATATTCACACTAATTGAGGTTTCCAATTCAGCTTCACGCTTGTCTTCTAGATTCATGGCTTGCATTAAAAGTTCAAGACTAATCTCAGGGTCTTTTATTTCTTTTGTGGCTCTTAGAATTCCTTGTACAGATAGTTCTTTCCCATTGCTCGAGGTCTCATTGTATACTAGCTTGGTCTCTTCTCAAGTGACTCGATCAAGGGAGTCCTCATCTTCAAATGGGAATGAGAAAATCTCCTCATCATGGATAAGCATATAAGCTTGTTTTTATTTTGAATCTCATCAAAAACCATCTCCTCTTCTTTATGGTTTACATCATCTGGTAATTTGGGGCTACCCTCTTGTAACTTGAATCTCTTAAATGCTTCTTCAGATTCTAAATATCTTCAGGAAGGCATGTCTGGACCTATCAAGATGGGGATATCCTCTTCCTCCTTGGTCGCCACAAAGTGATTCATTTGCCTACTACCCTAGTATAAAATGTTAGCTTCTGGGCTTCTAGAATTTTGCATAATTCACCTCATCTTCTTATCTGGAAGAAATTTCTCCATGTCTCCCTTCACTGGTATGGTTGCGGATGACCAATTCATTTATATTTTATCTCCCAAGTCTCAGTAGAAACTTCTACTTAGCAAAATTTCGAATGAGGCTAGGACATCAGCTACCAAAATCATCACTAAAATCTTCTTGTCTAGAAATTTGGTGAGAGACACCTGTGCATCTTTGAGCTTCCCTAAAAGTGGGACCTTTCTCAACTCCTAAGAGTAACAAGAGCCACTAGGTGGAGCCATGATGAGTTTGAGAGCTTTAGAAACCTTCAAAGCCATCACGTTATCTGAGGCACCAGAAGATATTATGGAATTGTTTAGTACATATTATCCAACAAGTAGGGAGACGTAGAAAGGTTCAACTTTATGAGTCTTTGATGCACTCAGAGAAAGCATGTTCTATGAGGGAGGTGTAGGTGGGTTTGGTAGTTCTCCTTTAGGATGATGAGTGACATCTTTTGGTGTTAGACTACCACTCCTGATGTATTGAAAAAATCTCTCAAATTGTTCAGGGTGAGTCCGCAGATATTCAGTCTCAGTAATCTGCACCCTTTCTCTATTTTCATATTCTACGAAGTCAAAGGGAGCAGATGTGGGTGAGGGTGATGAAGGGATTGATTTTTGGCTGAGGATAGGTTTGGAAGTAGGAGTATATTTTTAGGGAACAAAGGGTATCTTGAAAGGTACATTGGGATATTTCTAAGTACTAGATTTTAGAGGAGCAATTTTGAATTTAGAATTAGGAGAGATGTCAGAAAATTTACTTGGAAAAGTGGGATCCTTCTTACTTACTATAGGATCAGGATTCAGCAACACTGACTCCATGGAAGGTGGAAGTGAAGATCCTTGACTGATTATTTTGTTTTACGGAGTTGCCACAAGAGGATCATCAACCTTATTTTTCTTAGTAGCAGTGGAGAAAGAGGTTCCTTTCTCAGAGTTAGAATGAGTGAACATCACACATGAGAAATTGGGTGTATCTTCTTCATCTCCTTCATCACCTCCAGAATACTCACAGAATCTGATTTGTGTATTATTCTCAAGCTCATAAACTTCCATGAGATCATCACCTTCAATTTCTTGTCCAAACCCCACTTCACTTTCTTGGATTTTGCAACTTGCATTGATGGGTGGAGCCTCTAAGGTGAGCCTTTGAGGTGATCCTACAATTTGTTTGTGTTGTTTCTTTGAGAATATATCCATTCAAGTAATTCCCTCTTCATATATTTCATCTCATTCACCAAATTTTGCAGCGATGGATTGGTTCTATCATCTCCAGGATGTTGGGCCTTTCCCTTTGACGGATTCTTGATCATTTCGGAGAGGATGAGATCATCATCAAATTCAATGGCCATCCTTTGTGCTTCTGTAATATCCATCAGTTGAAATCTTCGTAGGATAAATCCTACTTTTGATGATTGAGCATTGATGAAGAATATCTTGACATTGTTTCAAGATGACGAATCCTCTTCAGGTATCCTTAGAAGAAACCATTTGAAACGAGCCATGAAGTCTCTTGTTTCATTTTCTCCTTCCTTCATTTGAGCCAACTGCACTAAGAAGTATTGACAATCGTCAGTTGATTTAAATATTTCCTCGAAGATAGTCTTGATTTCATCCCAACTAATGATGGATTGGGTAGGTAAGAGGTAGAACCATTCCTTTGTTATTTCTTGGAGAGATTGCATGAACAATCTTACAGTAACATTCTCATGTTGGACACCAAGAATTCCATATGATGTCATGAAGGAAGTAATTTTTTCTTCAGGATGTTGTGTTTTGTCACCTTTGAAATTTGGAAAGTTCTTGCGAGAGCTTATTGGTAGATTATGGAGAGGTGGTTCAAGAGCAAGCAGGCATGTATTCCTTCCCCATGGAATAATGGGTTGAGGGCTTTCTGCTTCATCAGCCATCATTTTTTCTGCTTCTGCTTTGGCCCTTGCTTCTACAAATTCTTCTTCAAACTCTTCTTCTTGTGGGGACTCAATGCTTAATGGTGATAGGAAAATGGGAGAATTTTAAGGGGGTATCAATAAGAGTTTTGATAGTATTGCCAGGTGAACTTCTCAAAGCTCCAGATGGAGAGGAGGC
Source organism: Taxus chinensis (assembly GCA_019776745.2). Lineage (NCBI taxonomy): Eukaryota > Viridiplantae > Streptophyta > Pinopsida > Cupressales > Taxaceae > Taxus > Taxus chinensis. The sequence continues at coordinate 78,181,974 of CM034153.1, read as the reverse complement.
TTAAGAGAATAAGTATCGGTTATCTCTAATTCATTCTTGCTGATTTTGTAAAGCCTCGAAATTGGAAACAACATTGCATCTCGAGCTGTCCAACCTGGTGTATCTTCTTTCAGCTAGATTTTGAAATTTTTGAAGTGGGAATATGAAAAGACATTATGGAATATGAAATCCCACGTGCAATAATTTGACAATGTATCTTTCAGAAATGGACTTTCATGAACTCTTTTTTTTTCAAAATTTGATTATTATTATTTATTTATTTGTATTTTCAAACCTTGTGGTTGTATCTTTGGTGCAGATGCTGCTAAATCTACCCCACAAGGGGTGCCCAAAACTGTTGGTGAGAATTTTTTTGGGTGGAAAAACTTGTGGATTTCTTGTCAATGCTATGGGAATCTAAGTCCCTCTACTTAACCGGTGCATCTTCCGTAAATGCATACGTGAGAAAATGTGGATTTCTATAGTGGCCTTTTGACTGGGGATCCAACAGGGGCACTCCAGTGACCCTATGGAAAATATAGAAAATTATTTTAAGAGAGGACCTTTTCTGAAGTGTTGGAAAGGGGAGTGAGAAAATAGGTAGGAGAAATAATGCTGCAGGTAGGAAATCAGATTCCTGCACACATAATAGTTAGAAGTATCATCACATGCATTTATGAGAAGAAACAACTTTGTAAGCATCATTAAGACCAAATGAAATTTGATGAACACAAAGTATCAAGATATCCCTCAGTCGAAGAAATCTAGAAACTCCTTCTTGTATTAATTTCTCAAAAAAAAGTTGTACATAGTGGAGAAATGGAAAAAATTGAGAAGAGGGAGAAAGGAATAATTTGGGTATCTCCTTTATTCTCTCAAGGTAGAATGAACTCTTGAGCTTACAAAATTAATGACGAACCCTTTGAAATGGGAATGGAGTTACAATTTATAGAATGAGAGGTGACTTATCGTCTTCCCCCAATGGCTTTTCATATGTCTGTGTGCAACTTAAAACTTTTCGACAGTCACTTTTTATAATCATAAAGGTGACTTATTACATTAAGAACATTAGTACATATGAAAAAATGCAACCCCAATGTGAAATTAGAATATTGGAAAGTGAGATAAAGTTGGGGGAAGAGGAGAGAGAAATAGAGAGAGAAGAAGAAGAGGAAATGTTGTTCCCGATGAAGTCCGTTGATCCCCATTGATGGAAAGCTCCAAATGTAGTGAAATGCTAAACTTTGAACTCCTTACACACTGTGAAACTCCTTCAAATTATCTCATGAATGCTCACCAATTTGAGTGAAATGTTCCACTGATGATCTGCCCCCAGTCAATTCTCTCTTTTCCTCCTGTCAATGTTAGGATGAAAAGGCCCATCCAGTCTTGGAAGTCTCTCGTGCTAGCTTCGCCCATAACTCTACTGAGGAGATTGATGACATCAGAATACCTTTCTTGGAACTCACTCCTTGGAAGATTCTTGGGCATCCTGGAAAGCTTTCTTCCTATTTTTAACCATGAGCTGAGCGTTACTCCTTGGACATATGAATCCATTGTTTCCCAATCGTGCAAGAGAATATCCTTTGAGATGATGACCACATAGGGGGATGTTGGTATCTATAGAGAGAGTGAAATGGTCCTAGGGATGATGACCACCATCGTTATACTATCTTAAGCTCCGATGGTTTGTGTCTCAGGCTTGTAGTGGAAATAGAAGGCTAGGACTAACTCGATACTTTGCACTGACACTGGGTTTCATGTAGCAGTGAAGAAGCCACTTGTGAATATATTTTTTTTCAATCCTCCTTCAGTCCTTGGAGGCCATGCGAGTCTTAAGATCATTTAGTTCCATATACAAGATGTCTCTGTCTTCCACGTCATACTCATAGGTGAAGGGTTATGTCTTCTTCTGACCCGTCCACTTTGACTTCATGTCTCCCTTAGAAAAAGCAACTTACTATTTTTAGCAAGTGTGAAAAATCAAGTCCGCGATCCTCAACTGGATGTTGCAGCTCTATATTCCTCTTTTCCCTTTGTTTCTCTCTCCTTCTAGATCAGATTTCTATTTTTAGAAGGTTCTCATGGGTCCACTTACTAATTTTAGTAAGTTCCAAAATGCCCGTTCTAGTGAATTCTAAAATGTAGTGCACCTCTAATGTCTTCATCTCCTTCACAGGTTCTTATGTTGATGAATTTCCTGAAATAGCAGTCCCTATTTAGTAAATCTGTTATTTTTAGAAATAGGCTTCTGGGTGTCGAATTGACATGCAAATAAGTTTTTTGATATGGATTTTTGCCCAATATTTCCCCTCTGAAATTTGTGCTCTACCCGCTTAAAACTCTCAGAGATTTTAAACTTTTTATTTTCGGACCTAGCAATGCTTCTGGACGCAACAAGCATTAATGGACCTCAAAATTATAGGTCTCATTTTCTCCTCTGTTTGTGATGAAATAAATTCCATTGCGATATTTTTTTGTTTCTGGTGCTTCACATGCAATTCTACTTCGTTTCACCCAACGGTTTAATGGGAAATTGGATTTTTTCATCGTTGAGCCAGAAGTGGGATTTCTTCATTGAGGATGCTCTATTGTACTAGAGGAGAGTTTTTTGGTGTATTATTGATGGCCTTGGGTAGAGGAATGAATATAAAAATATAGATTTTTCTTTCATACATCCGTTTGAGATATTTCTTCAACTTCTCATTTCATGGCGATGGAGTTTTTTCTGTTTTCTCCTTCTTCATTTTGTGCTTCTCCTTTTGTGTTTGCTCCAATTTTCATTTTGGGACCTATGTTAATTAATGGAGTGGAAGGGGATTAGATATTTGGTAGGTTTGGTTTGAGTTTCAGCAATGGAGGAATAATGGTGAGAAGTTACAAAGGAAGAATGGAGAAAATCTGTGCACGGGAGTGGAAGAAACTTGAAGCACTGAAGCGACAGTTAGATTTTTAAATTTTTGAAATTATCGAAGGAGAAGATTGGGTGAATTTTTCATGACTTGATGTCCCTAAGCTCATGGATGTGAGGGACATCAAATTCAGTGGTGTTCAAGAGGATGACATGTGGTGGTGATCCGAGGGCAGTGAATGGAGGTGAGAAAAGCCGCTTTAAAGCATTGGGGGATGAAAGTAGGTCACATGGATGACCAAAAGACTCCCCATAGGGGATGGGTGAATTATTCCATGTTTTATGTTCCTGACCTCAGGGACATGAGGGACATCAAATTCCATGGTGTTCATGGAGCTGACACGTGGCACTTGATCCGACGACAAAGAATGGATGCTCCAAAAATGCACCTGGGGGTTGAAAGTTAGTCACATGGATGACCAAAAGAATACCCATAGGGGTTGGAAAATTTTTTCCATGTTTTATTTCCCTAACCTGAGGGACATGAGGGACATCAAATTCCATGGCGGTCCTGGAGCTGACACGTGGCATTTGATCCGACGACAGGGAGTGGATGCTCCAAAAATGCACCTGGGGGCTGAACTGTCAAGTCTAGAGGTTACATGAGAGTCCCAGAGGTCACATGGGGGCTGGGTGCATTTTTCCAAGGTTTTTTAACTTACTTAGGGTCTTTGAGGACATAAAATGCCACCAGGCTCCTGGTGCTGACACGTGTTGTCTCGAAAATTAACTAACTCATGAATTGGCTTTGAGAGGGCAACTTGGAATGATGATAACTTGAGCTCTCAGTGGAATTTATTGGTGAAATTTTTTATGATCCTGACTGGAAATAGAATTTTGAATCCATTTTTTGGAGTCATATGTCTTGATTCAACCCTATGATCCCTGAAAAGTTAGATTTGTGATTTGAGACTCCACTTGTGCCTAAGAAAATATGCCTGTAAATCCTATGAACCAATGTGTTGTGAAAAATATTATTTCACCATCATGTAGGTCTTGTAATCCTATGTTTGGGGATGTTTTTTTTTACTTATAACTCCACCCAGAGCTCCTAGAATCTTCTTCTAAAGCCCAGCAATTGTTTTAGGCATGTGTACTGCCTAGGCTTGTGAACTCTATTTTTTACTCAGATTGCTCCAAGTCTTTCAAAATTCCCCAAACCTTCCAAAATAATTTCCATGATACTCTAAGGTCTTTAATTCACCTTCATTTTGAATTTTTCCCTTTCATTCTACTCCAGAGGGGCTGATCCAGTCCTGGGAAGCCAAGTGATAGCCCTTCCCAATATAGCCAGAAGATAATTTTTTTTAGAAATTCCTAAAATCACCTAGGGGAAAAATTTGACATCAAATAGGGGGTTACCAGACTGATAGATTTGACCTAGGGTGCCTTTGACCATTAAAATTTCAGCACAGGGGTATAATTGTCATGCTTGAAAACCTCCAATTTCCCTGTCGCACATTTGCACGACAACAAAGTGATGAGACAATATATACTGAAAGACATGAGATTATAGTTAGCTATAATACTTCTTTGATTTCCCTATTGGGTGATGAAATATTAGTCAGTTTCACCTGGGTGGGAGTTTTTTGAACGCATTTTTTTATTTATAAGTGGTTTGGTTGTGTGTGGGGGAAAGATTAGTGAATGTAATGAATTATCCTCCTAATTAGAATATGTGATACAAGAAAGATGAAGATGTTTATTTTAAGGTCCCAAAATGAAATGTTTCTCTTTGATGAGGACAATCAAAGAAATATTAAAAATTGAAATAAAAAGGAAGGTTTCTAGGACTTAATATGAAATCACTCCCTTTTTTAAAAAGAAATTGGAAAAAAAATTCAAAGCAAGAAAACTTGATAGTCCAACAAACAATATTTTTAGAAACAGTACTTTGATGATAAGTCGGGAGAAATAGAAAGCAGAAACAAAGAAGTAAAAAGTAGATTGTGAGGATATATATAAGAAAAACACATAGGAAAATAAAAGGTGATTGCCCTGATCATAGGAGATTATTCTAATTGTAGGATAATATCACATAGTGAATTAGAAAAACAAGTACTATTTTATTGATGAAATGAAGGAAAGAAATAAGGGACAAGTGTCCCACTGGGCATGATAGAATGTTGATAATAATTTTACCTTTACAGTTTGATTTATAATACAATGAGGTAAAATTTGGTCAACCTCGAATATGACGGGGTTTCCAAGATACCCACGGATGATGTTGATGGATGTTGATTGTTACGTTTCATGGAAGAATGGGTCAAGCTCCTTTCCTGTGAATGAATCTGTAATCAAAGACACTACACAAGATGGGATAAGTAATATTGATAGGTGCATTTCCTGGAAAAGGAAAGTTCCTAGAAGCCAAATGAATTCCTTGTATGAATGTCAGCCCACTTTAAAACATTTAATTTTATTTACGAAAGTGAGATACATTATATGATGTATGAAAATATGTGATCAAATGTTTATGATTTATTTAACTTAATAGAAATATTTAGCTGATAATGAAAACATGGAAAGAAATGTAACTAGGGATCATAGTCAAAATCTAGATTAGTATCCAGGTTCTCAGAGAAATTTGAACCTACATATGAGGCTAGGTCATTCTCCTAAGATAATTATAGATCATACTCCTCAATGTAGTCATCTATAAAGAAGTCTTAATAATCTTATTCATTATCATATTTTCGTGTGACATCAGAGTCAGAATCTTTAAAACTAAGTTCACTTCAAATTTCTAACCCAAATTTGATGTTTGTGCCTTTAGGGATGTCTAGTCCCATATTGTGTTGATACTCAAACAAAGATAGATCGGATTGAATACATTGTACTTCATAATAAGTTCCCAAAACTCTTTGGTAGTCTCATGGATCCTCCAGGTGGACTCGAAGATGGTCTCTATCCTTTCAATAGGGTCTGAGTGGATAGCACACAACTCCAATTCATGCAAAATATCGTATTGTTCCCAATGAACAGGATGAGGAACAATTAGTAGTGAGTTGATGATGGTGATTGGGTGGTTAGGTCCTCTTATGGCCATCTAACAAAATCCATGCTTGATATAATATTAGTAAAAAAATGGAAAAAGTAAATGATAATAAATTTTAAATGAAATATGACTGCTAAAGAAATAGAAAACATAGAAAACGCAAATAATTCTAAGAAATGTAGGTGATTTTGCAAGATTTTGACAAGCTAATAAAAGAAGAGATTTAATTAAATAATACGAAGATAAAGATCTTATAAATGCAAAAGGAAGTAAATAATGATAATATACGTTCTTTTAAGATGAAAAAGAGTTATGAAAGATAATTCATGAACCTTGGTTGACAATGGGAGATGATAGGTTGATACAGATTGTAGTTGGACGATGAACGAGCTTAAGAACAAATCTAGTATGCTTAATGATCATGGGCGTGATTTGGATGGATGTAAGATGACACTGATAAGCTTAGATGAAGATTGAATATGCTTGAAAATGCTACTTAATTTTCCCAGATAATCCTAGACGGCCCCGAAGAGAGGTAGAGAAACTGATATACATTGATCACTGGTGACTGAGGAAATCACCTAAGTTTTTGATTAATTTGAGTTTGGGAGAGATATGAAGGGATAATTTTATAATTGGAACTATAGTGCTTTGGGATTTCAGGGGATTATGGTGTGATAATTTAGAGAGGTTGAGATGTGTAGTTTGATAGGTTAAGATATGGATTAAGTTTTTTAGGATAGATGAGGAGTATTTTTGGTAGGTTCCCTAGTTAAACTAGTCCTAACTAGTGTGAAGTAGGGGTTTTTCATAGAGATAAGTGGGGTGAGGTTAGATGAGGATAGAGGTGGTTAATATAGGTACAAGGATACATTTAGAAGGTTTCCTAGGTAACTTAGACACAACTAGGGGGTCATGACGAGTTCTCATGATGCAGTGTAGGGGTAAACTATAATATGTGAATTAATTAATTAGCCATGTGAGGGGGAATGTGACTTAGGAAATGTGAGGTAAGTGATTAATTAATTAATTTAAAATGTGTAGGGGAAATGACCTAGGTTTAGTGATGTCATTTAAATGGTGCAACAATGAGATTAATTAAATTAATTAAATGAACAAATTAGGTCATGAAATGGTGTAAAGATGTGGACGGGTATATTTATTCAATTATTTGTGTGGGAACAAGGTGTACAAATTTTTGGTTTCTACAAGCACATTCATCTTGTTTGACCATTCTTACATATTGAAACTCAATCCATATCTTGACAAGTTTTAAACACCAATAATAACATGCTTCAACTCTCTTGAGGGAAAATCAATGAGATGAGCACCTTAACAATACCTCTAGTATTGAGAGAGTATTTATTATACAAATCATCTTTACAACTTAGACAATCAATTTTTTTTATTTATGATGAGATCTTCTTTGAGGACCCTAAGATTCCATGACACCATCCAAATTTGATAAGTCAATGTTGAGTATGAAGGGATTGTCACAAGATTAAAATAGATATTTACTTCATAGGTTCAGGGTTTCATTTTTGTTGTAAAATCCATATGAGACACCCACCTTGCATTCACTAAGATACTTTCACAAGTCCATACATGCCTGAGAATACATGATGAAATTAATGTCTTAAAATCACTATTATTTAACATTAGAGATTCCTTTGTATGTGCCATCAACCAACACCATTGATCCAACATATGTTATGACCATGCTCTTAGAATTTTCCTTGAACATTGCTTCTCCAATATATGCAAACTTGGGTCAACCCCATTTCTCCTATAAATCATTTGTACACCATTTCCAATAGGAAACATACCTTTCGACTGGACCTAATTGATCTTATTTACACCTTAAATATAGAGGAATGGATTGAAGGAATAACATGAAAAACATCACACCTATAAGGAAATCTTATGGACTTTTAATAAATATTTTGCACTCAGGTTTAGGGATGTCATTTAAATGGTGCCATGAAGAGATTAATTAAATTAATTATATAGATGAATTAGGTCGCGAAATAGTGTAAAATTGTGGACGGGTATATTTATTCAATTATTTGTTTGGGAACGAGGTGTATAAATGTTTGGTGTCTACAAGCACATTCATCTTGTTTGACCATACTTACACATTGAAACTCAATCCATATCTTGACTGGATTCAAACTTGACAAGTTTTAAACACCAATCCTAACCTGCTTTAACTCCCTTGAGGGAAAATCAATGAGATGAGCACCTTATCAATACCTATAGTATTGAGAGAGTATTTATTATATAAATCATCTTTACACCTTAGACAATAAAGTTGTGTTATATATGATGAGATCTTCTTTGAGGACTTTGAGATTCCATGACATCATCCAACTTTGATAATTCAATGTTGAGTATGAGGGGATTGTCACAAGATTAGAGTAGAGATTTACTTACTTCACAGCTTCAGGGTTTTTTTATGTAACATCACTGTGAGACACCCACCTTGCATTCAATGATATACTTTCAAAGGTCTAGACATGCCTGAGAAGACATGATGACATTAATGGCTTAAAATCACTATTATTTAAACTTGGAGAGTCCTTTGTATGTGTCATCAACCAGAACCATTGATCCAACATGTGTTTTTCCCATGCTCTTAGAATTTACCTTGAACATTGCTTCTCCAATCTATGCAAACTTGTGTTGACCCCATTTTTCTTGTAAAGCATTTGTACACTATTTCCAATAGGAAACATACCTTTCCACTGGAACTAATTGATCTTATTTGCACCTTAAATATAGAGGAATGTCTTGAAGGAATAACATGAAAAACATCACACCTATATGGAAATCTTATGAACTCTTAAGACATATTTTTCACTCAGAACAAGGATTTCAGGATTGTTGTAACACACACACACACACCTAATCAGTTCATTACATAACTTGAAACACACTTGAGATGACATGAATTTCACACTTAGATACACAACACCATTCAATGTGAGGACTTCATGATGACCCCCAATGACTTAATTATGAAAATGGTGATTTCATATTGGTAATACACCTTAAAACACAGTGCAAACATACTTAGGACTATACAGGATAGGACACTCACATTGCAATACAAGGATGGTATAAACATATTTAGGGTTAAGACATGGAACAAAATACATATCTTCTCAAGACCATTCTTAAGATGGATTGTTTGAAAAAAGACATACCTGCTCAATGTCTTGCTCAAGCTACCTTGTTTGACATCAACGAGAACTTTTTCAACAAACTCCCCGTTTTTCATTGATGGCAAACACCTCCTTCACCCTATAATTCTGCCCGTTCTATCATTAATGACTAAGAAAGGTTCTCAATGACCATACTCCACCAAATTCAAATATCTAATTCAACCTCAGAATATTCTATCCTTTTCCCGTGTTTTTCTCTTATATTCACAATTTGTGCCTTGAAATGATGAACTATCTCCCCATGTCAATATATTTCTATTTTGACTAAAAGGAAACATTTATCTACATAAGCTTCATCACCTTCTTCATACCTTTTTCCTTGAACTGCCAATAATCTCTCCTTGTACACAAGCTCTCCTAGAATTGTGTTCCATTTTCTCTTACTCTGATTAAAACCACATCTGATCCAAACCAAATCTGATCCATTTGATCTATTCCATTTTAATCTTAATATATATATCTTTTCCATGTCAAATCCATTCTCTCTCGCCTTTAGATGTCTACCATAGTTGTATATTATCTTCTTGAATCAAGTAACTTGTTCTAATATCATGCTCTTAACCATTAAACTTTTCAAAGACACCATATATTGTCATTGAAATTTTACCCTTGTAGATTTGATGAGAACACCACCATTTATCATCTTCTGATTCTTTTCAAGAAACTATTTCAAATCAACATACTTTATTCTTAGACTTAGTTGGCTTCTTGATTTGCACTTGTACCAACCTTGAGTAGTCTTCAGTTTAACAAATTCAAGCTAATTAACCTAAGGATCCCACCTTCATACCATGTCTTTTAATCAAGATTGATGTCAACTTGGAACATCCTGCTTTATATAATTGTTTCACATATGTTTTCTTCATCCCATATTTGAGAGGAACACCATTATGTTGTATGTACATTCTGTCACATACTTTGGATATACATACATAAGATTGTATTTTTGTAACTTTGTTGCTTCTTTGATATTTAGTGTAGCTCTTCATTCTCACAAATTCTCAGACACTAAGGATACTTTAAATTTCTTAAACATTGTTCTTATTTTCTTGTTTATCTCAGGAGTTGATTATAATCCTTTCATAGTTTCAGTTGTATATGGTCTCTTTTTATACTAAAAAATATCCTTCCTAAAGCATTTTGATGCTCAAAATATTCAAGAATAAACTCCACTTACCTCAATACCTTGATAACGAACCTTCATCCCTTGTAATTTTATGAATATCTCTTATAGTACTTTGGTAAGTTACATATAACATTACACACAACCATTGACATCGATTTCTTTCCTTTATGAAATGTAGAAGTCAATTTTATGACCATTGTGTAGACTATGCCACTATATTGGACTTGTGAGCAATCAAACTTAGATACCTTCTCAAGTTGGCTACATTGTTCAATCACTCATTGTAGATAAAAACATAATTACATAGTATAGTTAGAGATAATCCATTAAGCACCCTTCAATAATCTCCATGTTTATGCAATGAGAGGCTATTTGGTCTAATCATTAACTCACTACTTTTCTGACATACTCACTTTTTAGGATTTATAGATGATTGAGTTTTTAGGAATCAGAAATCACTTTATGTTTAAGCCAAATCACCATTCTTTATACTTGTTACTTAGTTATTTGTTTATAAATTTCCAATTTACCAGTGTACTTTGATAAGTATTGTATTTTGTAACACCCTCGACAATGGTTATATTCCTCCTTTGCATTTCAAGTGTTGACATGTGATTTTCTTGATATAAGTGTGTTGAAGGGTTGTTATGTTGTTGCCCGCAATAATCTATTTCACTCTCTTTGGATAAGCTGCAATCTGATTTTAAGAGTTGAAACTTACCTTCCACCATTGGACTTGTCCTTGGATCAATTCCATTGATCCAAGGTATGTTTTAAATCCTCTTATCAAAACTAAATGAAAAATTGACATTCATTGATTGGGAGGCTTAACAGACTGAACTTGTGTTTGTGGAAAATTCTTTATTATCTTGGAAATAATGCTTGCATATTGCTCAGTGTTGAGCTTGACTCTTCTTGGTTGACCCTTCCAGGGCACTTATGGCATCAAGGGAAATAGGAACCTTGATTTTGGAATCTTGAGATAAATAGATGGTTGTGTACCCTAATAAATACAAGATTTAGGTAAGTTACCTAACTACTGTTACTATACCCCTTTACGAGGGATGAGATTCTAACCTAAGTTGTTAGCTTGTAAGGAAGTAACCTAGGGCGATGTTAAGTTATTTCTAAACCTATGGTTTTTGGTTAAACTACATCCTATCCTAGGGTGGCGAACTGTTGTTGGGGGTTATATCCTAAGGTTATTTATTTAAAATAACCTAAGATCTAACCTAAGAAAATTCAATCTAACCTAAACTAATGGGATATGAAAGGATACCTAGGGGCCATTGGCAATGGGAACTAAGTGACGGTTCTAAAGCTTTTTATTGGGATTTTTTTAATTTGGTTTTTATTACATGAAAGGACTGCCATGTGGCAGAGGTTAGTGACAGTTAGAGAAATCTACGTGGAGGCATCTCTAAGTTTGGAAATGCATTACGAATTGCAATTGGGTCTCGCCAACTATAAATGGTGGTGACAAGAAAAGATAAGCGGGAAAATTGGTTTTAATGGCATTAATGTACCTCAAGTTTGGTGAGCAAGCATTCTTGGAAGGCATGCTGGTAGATTCATTGGGGGTTGTTTAGCCTTGTAGGATTCACAATTTTTGCTCCGCATAGAGCTATCTGGTTCTTCGAACCAGCAGTTTGATCTCCACCTTGTGGTTATTTTTGAACTCTCTGAGCTATTTTCGGTTCGAGGAATGTATAAGTGGGATTGTGGAAAAAGAATATGGTTGTTTGATCTTTTTTGGAGAAGAAGAGGTCTTGGAAAATTGGCTGGAAGTATTCTTCAAATCGGCATAGGCACTATTGAGCATGATAGGCTCTACCCATTAAGATTTCTTTCTTTCTTCTAAATGATTCATTAAAACAATTTTTCTCACTGGAAATTTTATATTTTCTTAATGTGTGTGTTTATTTACTTGCATGCAAGCTTGGAAATTTTGTGGGTTTTTGGAATACGAATCCCTTGTTATTATTGATAGTATTTTGAAAACTTCTCTTTTCTGGTTGTTAGAGGTTTGCATGTAATTGTTTTGAAACTCTGTAATCTATACTAGAAGCTCTTTTGACCTCTATAACTTGAACTAGTAATTCTGTTATTGTATTTAAGCTTGTAGCTTGTTTTCGAAGCTTTTTTTCTTGCATTTGAAAATAAGGTGAAAATAGTTGGCTTATTACTTATTGAGTTCTGAATTCATTATTGGGTTGTTGCGTTTCTATCTATACTTAAGCTCATTGAGCTTGAATTCAGAACTCCTTGGCCATTTTTAACTTGAACTGACAGTGTTGTTGGGTTGGTCTTGTATCTCTGTTTATGGTTGTGTTCGGGTAGTTGTAGTAGCACACCATAAATAATCTAAACTTGTATTGAAGTTGTGATTGGTTTTAGATTTATTTGGACTGAGTGGTTGTTTGAACTATGACAAACTTATTAAGGTTTTGAGCCTTGAAACTTGTATACATTTCTTATGAATTTTGTACTCGTTATTGAGTTACTGCGTCGTGCTTTGTACTTGAGTTCTGTACTGAGATTTTATTCTTTCCTATGAAAATGGAAGGCTGGAACCCATAATAGTGTGTTGGTATTATTATGAGCTTTTACTAAAGCCATGCTATTCTGTTTTAAATTCATATTTGAACTTGAGTTGTTTGAACTTGTAATCTGTGTACGAATTTAACACAACACAAGTATTCTTTGTTGGTCATTTTGATTATGTATGGGGGAAATTGATGAGTTATATACTTACTGGCATTTCTTTGAATTGAAAACTACAGTTTCCTTTAGTACTGTTTTATGGAAGGGGTCTTGTGAGTTGTTGGTCAAATTTGACCATGTAACTTCTTTACCTCCTTTGTTTTGACGATTGAAGGAACGGTTGTTTTATTTCTACCTCTAGATTGCACTACATTTTCAAACTTAACGGGGCATGTGAATCTTAGAATGTATTTTATTCATATTTGCTCTGAGCATATTCTTGTCTTGTGGGAATTTTGGACTACTTTGTTCTTGGAAATAATTGGGACTGGAACTTTGTTCTATTAAGGAACCAACATATTAGCTGTAGAGGTTCATGGAAAGAGTTACTTCTTCCTTTTTGTATTTTAATTGGAACAAACCCTACCTGTTGTATGATGTTTAAGGAACTAGAAAGGTTTGTGGTTATCTTGTTTGGATGAGTTGGAAGAAGGTAGGAAAAAACTTGTCTTAACGAAAAACTTAATTATTTACTTCCATCTGAGTAGTGGGTTTGTTGAATACTAAGTTCAAACCTAATATTCTGTTTATAGTCCGAAAGTTTCAATACCATTTATATAGATGTTGACAATGTGAATCTTGCTTGGAAATTCAGACTGCCTTCTTGTTGTCGCCAAATCACTGCACCCTCCGAATGGTCAGGATGTGAATAGGACGTTCGGTGTGATTGGGACACATGGGATCACCTCTCAAGCTGTGGGACTTGGGCTCGAGGTGAACCTCCGGAGAAAGCCGGCTTCCTCTTCCTAAACTAAGTGATGTACTACTCCTAGTGTAACAAAAATGATTATCTAGTCCTAGGCTAACATTTAGGGAAAGAGATTTACAGAAATGAAACTATACTAGGGATGGTGATGCACCGAATAAAGGGTGTCTTCAGATTTAGGAAGGGTTAATTTGAAGAGGGTGTGTGCACCACAGGTCAACTTCACCTACTGCAACTTAGAGAGGGTATAGGATACCACAGACTAAGAGACACGCGTTCCCTTTGTTAAACTTTATCAGACCGAGAAATATACCAGTTTCCCAGTGAAGAAGGATGAACTCAAGAAGGGTGAATAGACACCACAACTCAACTGCATGCAATACTTCACCACTCGATAAGCACAGAACTCCAAGAACCTGCAATAGAACTTAAACTTGCACAGTGTACCTGCAAGTATGAGAAAGGCACAAGAAAAGCACACAAAAGGATGAAAGGACCGAGATTAGTCACAAAACACACACTTTTATTGCTTCAATAACATGCACAATGCATCATACATTCAGAAGAGGCAATAGTTTCCATTACAGTCTTGAAGAGGAGGCTTGAAAGTTCTCTCAACACACAAGAACAACTTGCAGAAGAGAGAGGACCCTTGAAAAGTATACACTCGCTTGAGATATCTAACTGTCCAGCTTGTCTGAACTATTGGAACCCTTTGAAATGAGCTCCCAACTTACATTTATAGAAGAATATGTGAGAAAGAAGAGGAAATGGTCATAATTACCTTCCTAAAATGAAGCCCATGATGTATTTATTGCAGTTAGTTGAACTACCTGAGAAGGTTCCATCATGGGTCATTAATTCCCTGATGACCTAGTCTTCTCAATTAATTAAAAGAATATTTAAATAATAATAATAAATATTATTATTAAAATATTTAAATAAAAATATTAATTTAATTATATAATGTTGGGACCCCCCCCGTTGACCCGTTTGACTTGAAGAGGAGGGGGGTCCATGTGGATAGAGTCTGCACAAATCTCAACTTGGTGAGCTTCGAATCCGCTAACTCGGTGTTGCAATCGATTTTTGACCCTGCACTAACTCTTTCCTTGCTTTGGTAATCGCGCTCTTTTGCATTGAGTCCTCCGAATGGTGGGCTATCAAACTTGATTCTTACCATTTTTTGCTCTGTTAACTCGAGGCCATTCTGAATTACCAAGCCACCTATATGCATCGTGAAACATGAAGCTTTAAGCTCGAAATTGAAAGCCTCTACAAATACATTAAACTTCGACACACCCATGAGCTTATTCTTTATCTTGACTTGGTACCCAACGTTTCCACAATATGAAAAGTTTGACTCTAATCATACTTAGTGGATTTGACCCATGATACATTGCTTGTACTCACAGAGGTTAAACAATTTAATGAATTTAAATTATTTCACTCCTGCATGTTGCGCCATTTAGAAATGATTTTCAAGCTATGAAAATTGTTAGGGATCACGTTACGTGGCCCTGTCAACACTCAATCGATTGATTTCTCTGTGATAACTCTAGTTTGACAGATAGAGTTATTTCTTCTTTTTTTTGGACCACATATTCACATGCATTCCACGTTCAAAACTCCATGAAACAACACCACGAGCTCTTCAACTGATTCGACCTGGCTTTGTATCTGCGGGAAATATTAAGATTGTTCGATCATGTTCACATTTTCACGCCTCTAAGAATGGTTTTACCACAATGCTCACGTTCTTCCTTATCATATAACACTTGTAGTAAGAATGTTTAGCTTTGCCATAATAAGCGCAATTGTACCCTCCAAACAATGAGAAAATGCCATTACCAATAAAATAAAGACCTAATGCTGCCATGATGATGACACAGGCTCATGCCCATAACATGTCGATAGACATCCTTGAGACTGAATTTTGGCCAAAGAGACCTTCGGTATATTTGGCAGTGCATTCTGCAATCTCGGCTCCAATCAATAATTATGCCACTATTTGGATTATGGCATAGGTACCATGAGCTACACCAATATACTCATTTTTCCAGAAACTAAAAAGATCCTTCATGTTACAATTTGCAACACATAACAGAAGCCCTTCAAAAAATACATTGAACAACTGGGGCAGCCAAGAGGACCTTGGAAAAATGTACAGGTAACAACCATATGAATTCTCCCTTAGTCGTGGATCAAAGCTGATAGAAATGAGCTAGATAAAATAGCTTGAAACCACAGTATAATCGTCCATCAAAACGAGCTTCTCTGAACCTGGTAAAAGAATACTTTTATTGTCTGATTGGACGTACATAATGGAAGGGTATAAATATTGTGTACTGCGCCCCTCGGAGTTTTTTCAAAGAGACCATTTACACGTAACAAGGATACAGCATGTAAAACGGCCGACCGGGTATTTTCAGAGCTGAACTTCACATTTAATTTGCTTCTAGGAAAAGATGCTGAGCAATATGAATCGTTTCATTCTGCGCCGTTTTAAAACCTTCATCTCTTGGTTCGGGCAAATTTTATGAAGCCTTGAACAGCGTGACTCCAATCCATCGTACACGGCAGTGAATATTTGTTTTCTCTGCAACTGCTTGCCGATCTGAGTTTAGAATAAGGATAAGCCTACGAATTTGAGGGTTGCGGTTCGATGCTGAACAGATAACAACACAGTTGGACAACCTGTTTGCTGGAAGCGTTCAAAAGGAAGGCTTCTAATGTACAAACGTGCCTGCTGCCTGTATGATGATTTGTGTCTCGCGGCCACCGATCTGGACGAGTTTTGAGCACTGCTTTCCTCCTATTACTCGATATCATTTGACAAATATCTGCATAATAGACGAGCGACCTGTAGCCTCCTGCTGAAATCGGTATCACGTCGCGTTTTTTCTCCATGACCCATTCCAATTCACAACTGTCTTATTAACCTCCTGTCCGACCCGCACAAGACTTCGGATCCCGTTTAAACGGCTCGTGCGGAATTTTGATCACGTTTTGCCATCGTCAAATCTCCACTTGGGCAGTGCTGCTCCAAATCTCCCCGCGCGGAGTGAATAGCTTGGAATGCCATCTTAATATTTCCCATTTGGCATACCAACTCCGAATTCCTGCATAACGGCTTGGCCACACCAATCCACGGGCCCCGGCCTCAGCTTTGCCACGCAAACTCGGCAATTTGACCCGATTTCTCCACTCCACGGAAGTCTGACACCATGGGCTTTCCATCCCAAATTTTCCCATTGGCATTGCTTGCATTATTTTCCCACGTCCTTGGCAAGATGAAACTCGGGACCTCCCCCCCCTTTACGTTAAACCTGGTGTTGGCTTTCCTGCAAATTTTCCACCATGGAAATCGGGATGAGATATCCATATGTGGGGAATTACTGATTTTGGCCTAGCCATCATCAATTTTATGGACCGTGGCAATATAACGTGATGCAACTATTTCACCATGGTTGAATCTTACAAATGGCTTGCCATCATCAAAAAAAATTTTCAACCCGACAAAAGTTGATTGGAAATGGCTTCTTCTGCCCAAGCCCAATCCCTTAGCACGGATTCGAACACCCAACGGTTTTCCTTCTCCGACTTACAATCGACCAAAAAAACTCTGGATGCATCACGTGAGCCCTTGACGGACATCAGGCTCGACTGAGTGAGCCAATGCTACCCAAGGTCTGAGCTCCATCCTCAACTTCTGAAAAGATCCGCTTCCATTGGCCTTGCGGCTATCACTTGACGAATGTTCAGGTGATCGGGGGGTGTGGTCATGTGTTCGTTGCATTTCAAATAAGCATTTGAATGCATGTATGAGGATGTCGCAAAAGGCCTTCTGTAAGCTACTCAATGACCAATCCATGGAAACCAGATCCTGGATCATCCTGCATTGAGACTTTCGAGTCCATCAAACTTTCAAGTTGACATAACATGGTCTGACTGTAAGTTTCCTATTTTCATAAAAATACTCTTAACTGGGTGATCCCCTATTATTGAGTGATAGTGGATTGTGCTCTTGGCCTCCGTCAAGGGCTTTCCTTAGTACTGTTAAGACCTGTGTAGATGAATCAAATATCTTAGAAGAATGCCTGCTTGCCATTGATTATGTGTTGTCAAGAAGGAACGGTTGAACACCATTCCTTCAAGCTACCCTCTCCATTAGATCTACCGAGTTTTTTGAGATGTATTTCGTGCTTTGACCCTTGTTCCAATTTTTTAGAAGTCCTTGTTCAAACGAACTAGACCATGTGACCGTTTCATCGTCATATCTAATGCATAATCTTATATCATCTTGTCAAACAAGATATTTTCTAGAAGTGAGTTGGTCGAGCATGTTTAACCTTATGGATTAAACCTGACATCCAGTTTCAGAACACTAATGGACTTCCCCTGACCTTGGCCTTCAAGATATCTGTTTTACAATCGATCTCCCACCGGGATCCTTGTACAGTTCCTTGTCATTCGTCAAGTTGCAACGAGGCTATATTTTTTGCATTAACAAGACCATCGTCGAGCTCTTTACCACTGTGAGTCTCTACTGAACACGGTTTCAAACTATCACCTTTGACAAACCGGATTCTCTATCACTACTCGACCCTGAACGTCTTCACTGAGTCGAGATCAACTGGGTGCCTTTCTTGCTAGGTTGATCTCTCATATGCAATTTATGAATTATTTTATTTTTGCATTTCGATAAATAACCTCACATGTTTTGGGTTCCTGGACATATTTTCATTTTGAACGTGACAAGGTTCCAGGTTTCCTCATTTGAGTTCAAAATCGTTGTCACTTCAGGAATGCCGCCAAACGTGGAGGAAACATTTTTATTCATAGCACCTCTAACGGGGATGATTGTACAGCATGGCGCAACTTTCCGAACTCTATGAACTTCCAGATGCCCCAATCCTCCAAACACTAAGAATATTTTGCTTCAAGGCGATCCTATTTTTTTCTTTCTATACACTTTTCTCAAGCTTGCCCACCCCACGATTTCTGTCCTAACTTTTCGATTCCCAAAATCTACTCGAACCTCCTTGGAATGCTTCTTTCGGCATGAAGTTCCACAGTCTAATCATCTGTCAAAATTCATTAGACATCTTAGTAACACTGCGACCATTTACTTAATAGATTGTGAACAAGTGGAACCTTACCTTCTCTTAATTTTGGAACTGACTGCCAATGGAATTTTTACACTTCATGCCTTGTACAACACAGGGATGTAGACACACTCGGAGGATTAAGGCGCCAACTTTACGGGCTGCAGAGCACACTTATCAACCCGCCCCCCGTCGCACCTCCCCTTCTTTTTATGCATTCTTCGTTTTGTCGGCAACAATCTTAATACGGGGGTCACAAACACTTCTTCAATTTTAAAAATGATTTTTTAAAATGACTCTGGCCATTACTAATTTTAAAAACGCTAGGTAAAATCTACACCATATCGATAAAATCTATGCCCAAGCATCAGAATACGACTTAATGAATCAAGCTTTCAATCAAACAATGGAATGAATCGTCTATACATCACTCTAAGCGAGATCGTCAACAACGGCTTGCCTATTTTTTTTTCTGTTGCAACCATTTATGAACTAAAATCCCTGCTTGCAATTATCGTCTTTCAGACGCCTTTGAGGAGATTTGCATGTCTTACTGACTTCCTCTGAAGTCGGCGATATTGAAAGCGTTAATTTAGCCACTTTATTTTCGTAACTTCTCTGGTATTTGAGTCCTCCTAATCACTTGCCTCAGATATTTTTCTCAGTTGGATATGCAGGTTTCATTGTACATAACCCTTTTAGATAACCTTCGCTAATGGCTCATCCCACGTAACTTCTCATGGATGCTTGCCCAGTGGTCTTCTTTGTTTCCTTCGTTAAGACAATAAGACCACTTCAAAATTGACGAAGGAAAGCAGACTGTGCCGCGACTAGGATTCTCACGAGACTTTTCGATTGCCAAATGTAAAAACTTCCAGCACGTTCGGCCTAGTGTATGCACCTATCCTCCTCTGTTATGGATCCATGATCGGCTTATGCCACATAGTTGTACTTTTCAGTCATTCTAGGATATATCACTCTTTTGTACCTCTTGCCCTCGTATTTCCTTCCTTGTCTCACTACTACGATTTTGGTTGCAACTCCAACAGAGACATGCGGACCATGGATGAACATCCCATTCCCTGAATTGTCCCATAAGATGCAAACTAACTACATCTATATTATTCACGGAATCATTTCAGCAACTGATAGCCTTACTAATCTGGTACACCTCTGGACGCATAGTAACCATGATGGCCTTATCTCATGATTTTACCATGGATCCTCGCTACTGAGGATGAAACTATCATTTAGCCCTTATAGGCCATCGTGCCAAAATCTGCACACTTTGCCCCCCATTATCCCCCTCGCTAACCATTGTTTATCAAAATTTTGGCTTCCCATGTTCTTTTAATACTATAACTATTTTTTGTAAGAGGAATTTACAATCCCATACATGTCCGTCCACGCCTGGCTAGATGAGACTCATTCCCGATGAAACCAATTCCTCACCCTCACTTGAAACCAAAGTCTTTCATACTGAGCGTCCAAGATGACACATTCAGGATGCAGTGGATGAGATGCCAAGCTCAAAACTACCTGGATTAAATATGCGGGTTCTTAATTTCCTCCCCGAGATTACGGCACTGATTCTTCAATTGAACGCCAGCGCAGGATCAACTTGGATCGAACTGTTTCCATAGTATGTTCAGTCCAGATGGATACCATTACAACTTGCGGGTTGTCCACATTACTTTTTTACCTGAAAGAATTTCGCGGTAGGTATGACCGGACAGGATGCTAATACCCGCATAATCTTGCTCCAGTCTAGATCTTTGAGAATGCTGTTCCTTCCCCATATTCTTGCCAACGGCCTTATTGTCACCGCCCCTTTGTGGATTTATCACCAACTACTTTCATTCTTTTGCAAAAAGGCATGGCTACCACTCTGTGCCACAGCCGCGGAACCCCCCCCAAATTGGCACATCGGCAGGCAAAGTACGATCAGCATACATTTAACAGAAGATCAATCCACGACTTGATCCCCTCCTCCATTACGAGTTCATAGATTGTCGATATCTCATTTTATACCCGTTTTGATTCCATTTTTTCAGCATTTTTTCCCAAAACCATTTCTTTTTTTTGTTTAGTGACTCTTGAAGGATTCCCCCTTCTTCCAGACCCTTTATGAAGAAAATATCTTGCGTTCCCTTTCTCCCCCCCGCCCTTTCTAATTTTCCCCCCTCTCCGCAAGTCTGCAGCGCTTCTAGTATTAAGACATATCCTTGATATATTAGTTCGATATCCCGGCACCCCCCATCCACTAGAGGGATTTGTTGTGTTCCACTAACAATTAAACTTGAATTTGTTTAGCTTGCCTCCTGCAAAGACGTTTTCAATAGATTATTAGATGTGAATACGTAGTCCTTTAATTGTTGAGATGTATGTATTTGGTTATTGGCCATCTTGCAATTCCAAGTTTTGGTTTTTGGGAATGACCTGAATAGCGGGGTCTTATCTCATGCACCCCAACTGCAGCAGAGGTAAGGGAAATCTCCCGTCTTCTTTACTTTCCAACCCTTTTAAAGATAGTCAAAAAAGCAAACACTAACAATGAAAGGTACACATAATGCCGCTTCTAAGGCTAATCAATCTTGGTCCTTAATTGTCATGAGATAATTTCATGTTTTTGACCGGTCGGCTCGAAGCACTGCTATTAGTGGAGCCAAAAACTGACAATGTCGCAGACTTGGGGACTGAATCCCTGACCTTGGTTTTATCTTTTTTAGTTGAGCTCTTTCTTTCTGCATCGTTCGTAAATTATCGAGATCCTTGATTACAGTTCCTGCAATCCGATTCAATTTTCCGGTAAGCGAGACAACAGACATTAACAAGACCATCGCGTCGGGCCACTGACTTCAAATTTGAGAGTTCTATTGAGATTTTTCGAGGAACACCAAATTATGACGTTATTTCAAATTTTAACAAACACCGGGATCCTTATCATGTGTGACCATGAAACTCTCCAGAGTTGAGTCAACTGTACAGGTGCATCTTCGGATAACCTGAGTTTTAAATTCTCTTCACTATGCAATTAGGTACATTTTTTGCCATTTTCTTATTGCATTTCGTAATAACCGACGGGGTTCATTGACTATGCACGCAATTGTGCATTTTTGAACGTGGGATAGGACCCCCGTGGTCCCAATCTTTACCACGGTGTGCAAAATTGGATAACATTTTTTGGCGACCTCCGGGGATGATTGCCTCTAACCATGATGATTCCAGTAGCCTTAAGTCATCCATTGGGCCATGGAGTCTATGTTTGGAATCCTGAAAGTAGTATGATTTTCTTTGACACATCCCTGGAATCTAACCTTGAACATTTCTGATATCCTGGGCCTCCCTGGAATGCTAAGGCATGAAGTATATTGAATCTGTTGAATGCTTGACATCCATGGAACACTTGCAAAAAAGTTGAAATGAAGCAGATTTTGAACTTATGGAAACTTTGAACCTTTCCTCTCCTTTGACCCCTTCCAATGATGATGAAAAATGTGCAGAACAACAAAAAACACAACCAACGAGGAAAGCAAAAACAACAACACACAACAATGGTGCATAAGCACTGGAGGAAAACACCTAATTTAACTGTACAGGGGGTGGAACGCTTCTCAAAAAAAGCTTTTGAGATGTATCCCATTCACATGAATGGGCAGTTTTCTCCATTGATCCTAGATAGATGAAATGATTTTTGCCTCTTTGCAACTGTGTGATGATGTATGGTCCCACTCCAGAGACGTCAGCAAACTTGGCATGCTTACCTGGTTTGGCCACTTGTCTTCATCCCATTTGAGAACTAAAATCTCCCTCTTGAAAATGTCTGTCGGATGGCCTTCTTGTTCAAAAGATTTCTTAACTTGGATAATGATGCTGCTCCAAAGTTTTCAAAATAAATAGCCTTGTCCTCGTACTTCCTCTAACTCCATGAGTTCAGCAAAAAACCTTACGTCATAGAGGATCACTCTCGCAATAACTTCAAGTTGATGAGCTAACTCCAAACAAGGTAAAACTCCAAATGAGAGTGGGAGTTTTGCCTCTCTTCCATATACAAGAACGAAATGGAGAATTTCCATTGATGGCCCTTTTAGGTGTGATTTCGATCTGCCCATCCCATTAAGGGCTGTCTTAGCTGTGTATCCAAGGCCCTCTTGTTAGTTCTCCATTGTCGCTTAATACTCCTTATGAGGTTTGTTGCTGACCCGCCAATATCCGTTTCCTCCTTCGTCGAATAGTATTGGAGAAGTGTTGAGGTATAACCCCATTTTACAGCCCCATTCACTCAGTGGCATACAAATAAAAGCCAGCGCGTTGTCTGAAATGACTTAAATGGAACCCGAACCTCGTCTTATAACCCGCTCCAAAATCTAGAACTGCCTTTTCATTGCTCTCTTTTAATGCTACCAGCCTCTGTCCATCGAGTAAAATAGTCTGTTGCGGTAAGGACCCACTTATGTCCGTCAATGGATGAAGGATTAATCATTCCAATGAAGTCCAACCCCCATTGAACAAAGGGTTGATCCACTTGAATTGGATGCAAGCGGAAGAGCTGCCAGCTTCTGCTTACCTGTGAAAAAGGCACATTCCTTACATTTCCTTACCCAGAGATGGGCATCCTTGAATAAATCCGGCCAATAGTAGCCGGCTCGCATGATCTTGGTAGCTGTTGTTCGTGCGGAATAATGTCCTCCATATAGGCCATTATGAAATTCTTCTAGTATCTTACTTACCTGTTCTGGTCCTATGCACCGAAGGAGGACGCCGTTCAAATCTTTTCGAAAGAGAATGTTATCTACCAAAACATATGGGATAGATTGAAGACGGAAAGTTCGTCTTTGGTTTTTATCCATGTTTTCCGGGTATGCTCCTGAGAAGATGAAATTATTCATTTTGGATAACTAGTCAGCTTGATCAACATCCTCATCAGTATTTAGGAGTGTCATGTCCTCATTACCTTTTGATTCCATGTCTGCAGAAAGTTGCTCACATAAACCCTTACCTCTGACAAGTTTAGTGACTTTGATATGCACGTCATACTCCATTACCTTCGTGATCCATCCAGCACGCTTTCGTTCATTTCTTTGTTCAGCAAAAACTCCTTGACACCTGGATTGAGAAACCATCAGATGAATCTTGTTGTTGGACAACATGTGCTTGAATTTCTTCAAAGCTCGAATAACCGCAAAGACTTGCTTTCAATGAATGAGTATTTGAACTCGTAGTCTTTGAGGGATTGACTGAAGAAAGCGATTGGTTGCTCCATCAGGTTATCGTTTTGTTGGGTGAGGATCCCTAAAATGCTCTCTTGACCTGCAAAATCATAAAGGATAAAATCTTTGTCAAACCTGGGGTTCACAAGCGTGGGAGCTTGGGAAATGGATGTTTTGATGGCTTCGAAGGTTTCTCGTCCTCCCTTTGTCCATGAGAATGGCATGTTTTTCCTTAGCAGGGCTGTCAGTGGTTTAGCCAATGTCGCGAATTGGGGGATGAATCTCCACACGAAATTTATGGTTCCCAGGAAGCTCTGGAGGCCCTTCTTGTGACTCGGGAGAGATAAGGACATAATTGAATGAATCTTGGCTGGATCGATTGATAATCCTTCCGCTGAAACAACATGCCCCAACAATTTTCCCTCGTGCACTGCGAAAATACATTTCTTGGGGTTAAGTGAAACCCCAAATTCCCTACACCTTTGGAAAACTTTCCTTATATGTGTGATGTGATCTTCTGCATGTTTAGAGTATACAGTTATATCATCAAGGTAAACCAAAATAATATCTTTGATCAGTCCCTTAAATGCCATGTCCATGGCTCTTTGGAAAGTAGCCCCGGCATTGGACAATCCGAATGGCATTTTATTGTAGGCATATGTGCCCCACTTGGTAGTGAAAACTGTTTTGAATTGGTCAGATTCTTGGACTAGGATTTGATTGTAACCTGAATATCCATCGAGCAAAGAAAATCTTTGAGCTCCTGCCACCGTTTAAAGGATCTGCTCCATCGATGGAAGAGGATAATGGTCTTTCAATGACGCACGATTCAAATCCCTGAAATCTACGCATAACCAGATCTCTCCGTTCTTCTTCCTCACGGGCACCAAATTGGCTACCCATGAGGAATGCTTGATGGGAAAAATTATACAAGCCTCGATGAGCTTGGTTAGCTCCTTTCTCATTAGTGGCTCAATTTTGGGATTAATTGGTCTCTGTTTCTGACGAACTGGCTTAGCATTAGGATCCAGTTCGATGGTATGTTGCGCAAGACCTGGATCAAAACCACGCAGATCTTTATAGCTCCATGCAAAGATGTCATGATACTCTTGACAAAGTTTGATGAAAGCTTCTTTCTCCTCAGAAGTACACACTTTTCCGATCTTAAGAATTTTTCATTTGATCCTTCGACTTCCTCAAAATATTCTTCTTTGACCACCATGTTAGGGCTTTGTCTTTTGGCTTGGTCATCTGAATTGAAAATGGATTCCAAAGTGACTAAACCTTTTGGTAACTTGTTGCTTTTCAATTGGATAATTTGTTCACCATATGACTCTTGTAACTTATCTTGATTTCTTGCAGCAAACTCCGCCTCTTCTTGTAGGAAGAGGACAATTTGGTTGTCACTATCGAACACTTGCCAACTACTCACATTATCAGGGACTGCTGGTCGAACCACCATTTTAACAAATTGCTGCCCTTCTTTCATGATATCAACTGGTATGTTATATTGTGAACCAATTGTAGCAAGCCTATCTGCATCTTGATTTGACCTCTAGGAATTGCATGGATCCCAAAAGCTTCGAAATCTTCAATTAGGGTCCCAGACTCGGTTCTTTTATAATCTTAAAAGATCATTTTTGGATGCAATACGTGCTGAAACTTGATGAACAACTAACTCACTGTCTCCAAAAATAGTTAGGGCCTTGATTCCCTTCCTTTGGGCTAGCTGAATTCCTTGCACAAGAGCCTCGTATTCTGCAACATTGTTAGTGCAACTGAACTGCAACCGGAAAGACGAGAAGTACTTATCTCCCTCTGGAGAAATTAACATAACACCAGCACCGGATCCATTCTTACTTCTTGAGCCATCGAAGAACAATTTCCACAATCCTTTAGAATCACTTGGTGTTTTGACAAGTTGTGGTATGATTGTATCTTCTTCATGGATACAGTAGGTACCTAATCCTGTTTCTTCCAAGACCAGCAAACCAGCTTCTTCTTCTGCCAATACATCGGCGTAGGGATCGTACTGATGATCTCTACTTACTTCATCCAGCAAAGTATCAGGGACTTCTTCAACAAGGGTGGTTGGTTCATGATCGGCACCTTCCTCTTCTGGATCGCCAATGGTGTAATTTCCATTTATGGGACTAGAAGTGTAGGGTTCTACATGATTATGGCAGATTGGTTCTGCCCTTATAGTTACTTTGGTTCCGTATCGAGTCCTGAGAATCATATGCGACCAATCGGCTGATAGGTAACCGCCCATCTTGGCAGTGAAATCCTGTGATAGGCAGATGGCAAAGAGGGGAGGGAGATCGATGACTGATATGTCTTGGGTGAATGAAAAACTTGGGCATGCATGAATGGTAAGTTGAAGTCCTTTGATAACCCCAACAGTCTTAACAGCTGTGCCATCCAGTTGAACAACCCCTCTTGCAACTGGCGCATATTGTATGCCTAGTACATCTGTAATTTGTTTCGGCATGACAGAGCTACTGTTACCAGAATCGATCATGCAATTATGTACCAGGTGGTCGCCAATGATCAGGGAAATGTAGAATGGCGGTGGTTTGTTTGCCGTAGGAATGATCTTCCCTTCCGGTTGACACAAATTTGTAGCATTTGTCACTCCATGGCTTGGTGATGCGCTGGTTGTGCTAAAACTGTTCAGAGCTTCTCGCAACAGGTTTCTTTGAGAAGGAATCGAGAGTGCATCCCACATGGTAACGCTCAGATTGGTTTTCTTCATTTGTTCTACTATGCTGAAGGGAATCGCTCCAACTTTATTGACACTTTTTTGGGCATTGGGGTCCTCCTTTGGAAAATGTTTGTTGGGTACCGTGATGCCTGGAGAACCATCTTTCCCTACGGCGTGGCTAGCCGATGTTTCTGGTGATTTATTTCCCGCATTTCTATCAACCGCTATTTGTAACCCATGTTGAGAAGTGGATGCTAGATCAGCTTCGAGAGGTTGAGGCTCCATTGCTCTCTTTTTGGAACGAGTGTTTGCTGCCACTGATGAAGAATCTATATTCAATCCGCAAAAAATCTTCTTCTTGCCAGTTTAGTAACGTGGATTCTTCAGGTGCCTGCGGTTGATCTGCTGCTTCTTGCGTAGATGAATTGTTTGTTAACTCTGAAGGGGCAGATACACTTTGAACCATAAGGGTCTGGCTAAGAACCCCATTGGGACAAAGATTTTGATTGTGAGGTTGAGAGCAAGGATAGCACCATTCGTAGTCTTGAACTAGATTATTCTGAACAGGTACTATAGCTCTAGATGAGCTAGCTGCAAGAGGGTTCCGGAAGTTCAAGGGCCTGACATTTGCAACTTGACTCGTAGTTTGATTTTGGGGCTGATTGTTTCCTTGAAAGGGAGGATGGCTAGCCTGATACTGCTGATTTTGTGGCTGATACGGACGATTGTATTGAAATTGTTGCCTTTTGAGTGCAACGAGCTCATTTCCAAAATTTTGTAGTAGTGACTTGACTTCAAATAGGTCATTTGAAGAGGCAGGGGAAGATTGAGATGGTTGCTTAGAGTCCACTGGAATAGGAGCAATGATAGGCTGATGATTCGTAAGATCTGGAGAAAAGGGCATTGGTGGTCATGGAGCTATCTTTCCAGCCTGAATCAAAGAATTCTATGCACTTATGGCAACTTCGTAAGCATCAGGCAGTGTAGTCCCTCCCATGGACTGGATCATAACTGCTACATCGCTATTCAAGGCTCGCAAATAGTACAAGAATGCATTATGTGCAGAAGGCTTTATGAGCGCCGGAATCCTATTCCAAGTCCTGTGGAATCGGAAGTTGAAATCACTCATGTATTCTTGGGGAGCTCTCTTTATGGTAGTAAGTTGTTCCAAAAGTGATAGGTGATCACTTTTGTCTTCAAATTGTTTACATAGCTTTTCTCCCAACTCGTCCCAAGTGGTTATAGTGCCAACACCTAACCCACGAAACCATTGAAGTGCTTTTCCCTTGAAAGAGGTAGCAAGAAGTCTAACTGCAACATTGTCTTCGGTGATATTATGTACTGCGCAGATGCTGGCTACATCAAAGATATGCTCCACTGGAGTAACGTGAGTTTCCCCCGTGTAGAAGGGTAAACTTTTGAGTGCCGCAACAGGTATCAGATCACGTTGAGCCAACATAAGAGGACTGCTTGCATTGAAAGGGGGAAAAACTTGGTTCCTCGCCATAGCAACGAAAGGTTGATTGTTCCTGGGTGGAGGAAATCTTCCGTAAGGAGGAGTTGAATGACCCCTAGTAGGTAAATCTGCAACTGGGGATGTGGAAATGCCTCTTCTTCTTCTCTTTGGAGGAGATAAGGAAAGTTTGGTATGCTGATAATTTCCTTTCTTTGAAGAAGCTCTTGTCTGAATTCTTCGCATAAGTTATCGCACTGAGATTTGGAATCCAGAGATATGGAGTCGCCTGGTACTTTGACTCGTGTAAGTGAGAAGAGAAGTACCAACTCTGTCCCACCGGGCGTGCCAAAAACTGTTGTCGCCAAATCACTGCACCCTCCGAATGGCCAGGATGTGAATAGGACGTTCGGTGTGATTGGGACACATGGGATCACCTCTCAAGCTGTGGGACTTGGGCTCGAGGTGAACCTCCGGAGAAGGCCGGCTTCCTCTTCCTAAACTAAGTGCTGTACTACTCCTAGTGTAACAAAAATGATTATCTAGTCCTAGGCTAACATTTAGGGAAAGAGATTTACAGAAATGAAACTATACTAGGGATGGTGATGCACCGAATAAAGGGTGTCTTCAGATTTAGGAAGGGTTAATTTGAAGAGGGTGTGTGCACCACAGGTCAACTTCACCTACTGCAACTTAGAGAGGGTATAGGATACCACAGACTAAGAGACACGCGTTCCCTTTGTTAAACTTTATCAGACCGAGAAATATACCAGTTTCCCAGTGAAGAAGGATGAACTCAAGAAGGGTGAATAGACACCACAACTCAACTGCATGCAATACTTCACCACTCGATAAGCACAGAACTCCAAGAACCTGCAATAGAACTTAAACTTGCACAGTGTACCTGCAAGTACGAGAAAGGCACAAAGAAGCACAAAAGGATGAAAGGACTGAGATTAGTCACAAAATACACACTTTTATTGCTTCAATAACATGCACAATGCATCATACATTCAGAAGAGGCAATAGTTGCCATTACAGTCTTGAAGAGGAGGCTTGAAAGTTGTCTCAACACACAAGAACAACTTGCAGAAGAGAGAGGACCCTTGAAAAGTATACACTCGCTTGAGATATCTAACTGTCCAACTTGTCTGAACTATTGGAACCCTTTGAAATGAGCTCCCAACTTACATTTATAGAAGAATATGTGAGAAAGAAGAGGAAATGGCCATAATTACCTTCCTAAAATGAAGGCCCATGATGTATTTATTGCAGTTAGTTGAACTACCTGAGAAGGTTCCATCATGGGTCATTAATTCCCTGATGACCTATTCTTCTCAATTAATTAAAAGAATATTTAAATAAAATATTTAAATAATAATAATAAATATTATTATTAAATTATTTAAATAAAAATATTAATTTAATTAATATAATGTTGGGACCCCCCCGTTGACCCGTTTGACTTGAAGAGGAGGGGGGTCCATGTGGATAGAGTCTGCACAAATCTCAACTTGGTGAGCTTCGAATCCGCTAACTCGGTGTTGCAATCGATTTTTGACCATGCACTAACTCTTTCCTTGATTTGGTAATCGCGCTCTTTTGCATTGAGTCCTCCGAATGGTGGGCTATCAAACTTGATTCTTACCGTTTTGCTCTGTTAACTCGAGGCCATTCTGAATTACCAAGCCACCTATATGCATCGTGAACATGAAGCTTTAAGCTCGAAATTGAAAGCCTCTACAAATACATTAACTTCGACACCCGTGAGCTTATTCTTTATCTTGACTTGGTACCAACGTTTCCACAATATGAAAAGTTTGACTCTAAATCATACTTAGTGGATTTGACCCATGATACATTGCTTGTACTCACAGAGGTTAAACAATTTAATGAATTTAAATTATTTCACTCCTGCATGTTGCGCCATTTAGAAATGATTTTCAAGCTATGAAAATTGTTAGGGATCACGTTACGTGGCCCTGTCAACACTCAATCGATTGATTTCTCTGTGATAACTCTAGTTTGACAGATAGAGTTATTTCTTCTTGTTTTGGACCACATATTCACATGCATTCCACGTTCAAACTCCATGAAACAACACCATGAGCTCTTCAACTGATTCGACCTGGCTTTGTATCTGCGGGAAATATTAAGATTTGTTCGATCATGTTCACATTTTCACGCCTCTAAGAATGGTTTTACCACAATGCTCACGGTTCTTCCTTATCATATAACACTTGTAGTAAGAATGTTTAGCTTTGCCATAATAAGTGCAATTGTACCCTCCAAACAATGAGAAAATGCCATTACCAATAAAGACCTAATGCTGCCATGATGATGACACAGGCTTATGCCCATAACATGTCGATAGACATCCTTGAGACTGAATTTTGGCCAAAGAGAACTTCGGTATTTTAGCAGTGCATTCTGCAATCTCGGCTCCAATCAATAATTATGCCACTATTGGGATTATGGCATAGGTAGCCATGAGCTACACAATATACTCATTTTTCCAGAAACTAAAAAGATCCTTCATGTTACAATTTGCAACACATAACAGAAGCCCTTCAAAAAATACATTGAACAACTGGGGCAGCCAAGAGGACCTTGGAAAAATGTACAGGTAACAACCATATGAATTCTCCCTTAGTCGTGGATCAAAGCTGATAGAAATGTGCTAGATAAAAACAGCTTGAAACTACAGTATAATCGTCCATCAAAACGAGCTTCTCTGAACCTGGTAAAAGAATACTTTTATTGTCTGATTGGACGTACATATTGGAAGGGTATAAATGTTGCGTACTTCGCCCCTCGGAGTTTTTTCAAAGAGACCATTTACACGTAACAAGGATGCAGCATGTAAAACGGCCGACCGGGTATTTTCAGAGCTGAACTTCACATTTAATTTGCTTCTAGGAGAAAGAATGCTGAGCAATATGAATCGTTTCATTCTGCACCGTTTTAAACCTTCATCTCTTGGTTCGGGCAAATTTTATGAAGCCTTGAACAGCGTGACTCCAATCCATCGTACATGGCAGTGAATATTTGTTTTCTGCAACTGCTTGCCGATCTGAGTTTAGAATAAGGATAAGCCTACGAATTTGAGGGTGCGTTCGATGCTGAACAGATAACAACACAGTTGGACAACCTGTTTGCTGGAAGCGTTCAAAAGGAAGGCTTCTACTGTACTGCAACGTGCCTGCTGCCTGTATGATGATTTTGTCTCGCGGCCACCGATCTGGATGAGTTTTGAGCACTGCTTTCCTGTTACTCGATATCATTTGACAAATATCTGCATAATAGACGAGCGGCCTGTAGCCTCCGCTGAAATCGGTATCACGTCGCGTTGTTTTCTCCATGACCCATTCCAATTCACAACTGTCTTATTAACCTCCTGGCGACCCGCACAAAGACTCGGATCCCGTTTAAACGGCTCGTGCGGAATTTTGATCACGGTTTGCCATCGTCAAATCTCCACTTGGCAGTGCTGCTCCAAATCTCCCCCGCACGGAGTGAACAGCTTGGAATGCCATCTTAATATTTCCCATTTGGCATACCAGCTCTGAATTCCCGCATAACGGCTTGGCCACACCAATCCACGGGCCCCGGCCTCAGCTTTGCCGCGCAAACTAGGCAATTTGACCCGATTTCTCCACTCCACGGAAGTCTGACCATGGCTTTCCATCCCAAATTTTCCCATTGGCATTGCTTGCATTATTTCCCACGTCCTTGGCAAGATGAAACTCGGGACCCCCTTTACGTGAAAACCTGGTGTTGGCTTTCCGCTGCAAATTTTCCACCATGGAAATCGGGATGAAGATATCCTATGTGGGGAAATACTGATTTGGCCTGCCATCATCAAATTTATGACCTTGGCAATATACTGAAATATTTCCCATGTGGGAATCTTACAATGGCTTGCCATCATCAAAGTCCAACCTAACAAAAGGGATGAAATTCTCCCAAGCCAATGCCTTAGCACGGATTCGAACCCCAACTTTTCCTTCTCGACTTACAATCGAACCAAACAAAACTCTGGATGCTCACGACCTTGTCAGGCTCGACTGAGTGAGCCAATGCTACCACGTCTGAGCTCCATCCTCAACTGATCGATTCTTTTTCATTGGCCAGGCTATACACGAATGTTCAGGTGATCGGGGTGGTCAGGTGTTCGTTACATTTCATGAAATAGTTTTAATGCATGTATAGGATGTCCATGCCTTCTGTAAGCTACAATTACCATATTCCATGAGAAGAGATCTGGATCAGTCATGCAGTTGAAGACTTTACGAGCATCCATCAAACTTTCACACTTGTCATACATGTAGATAAGTTTATTTGGTAATAGCATGAGTCTTCCAAATGTGTGTCCCCTATTATTGATGTGAGAGTGGATTTGCTTGGCCTCCGCAAGGGCTTTCTTAGTAATGCAAGCCTGTAGTAGATGAAGATATGTTAAAGAATTTACAGATGGATTATGTGTTGTAAGAAGAACGTGTACTGCCTCCTTCAAGCGACCCTCTTCATAGAGTGCTACGAGATTTTAATTGAGATGTATTTGGTTGCTTGGTTGCAAGCATTTTTTCGTTCAAACACTACCAGATGACCTCATCGTCATATCTGCATAATCTCATATCATCTTGGTCAAACAAGATAATTTTCCCAAGTGGTTGGTCGAGCACTGCCTTAGTGGATTAAACCTGACATCATGTTGACTTTGACTCTCCCTGACTTGGCCTTCGGATCTTTTGCATCGATCTCCACCGAGATCCTTGTACAGTTCCTTTCATTCGTCAATTTTCAACGAGCTATATTTTGCATTAACAAAACCATCGTCGAGCTCTTACAACTGAGAGTCTCTACTGAGATGATTTCCAAGATGACTATCAATTTGACACCGGATCCTCTATCAACTCGACCCCGAACTCTTCACTGAGTCGAGATCAACTGGGTGCCTTTTGATGCTAGGTGATCTCTTCATATGCAATTTAGGAATTATTTTTAATTATTGCATTTCGATAATAACCGAAGGTGGGTTCCTGGGACTATTATTTTATTTTGAACGTGATAGGACCCCGTTGTCCAATCTTGCCAGGTGTGCAAAATTGGATAACAAATCCCTAAACCATAAACCCTAAAACCTAAACCCTAAACCATAAACTTTAAAACTTAAACCCTAATCCATTAACCCTAAATACTGAGCCTTAAACACTGAGCCCTAAACCCTAACATCTAAACCCTAAACCCTAAGCCATAAACCTTAAACCATAAACATGTTCCTTACACCATAAAATCTAACCCTTAAACCTTAAAACCCAATCCCTAAACAGTAAACCATAAATCCTAAACCCTAAACCTTAAACCCTAAGCCCTAAACCCTGAGGCCTAAGCCCTAAGCCATAAACCATAAATCCTAAAACCTTAAAACTGAGTCCTAAACCCTCAACCTTAAACCCTCAACCTTGAAACCTAAATATAAAACCCTAAACCCTAAGCCCTATACCATAAAACCTAAACCTTGTGCCCTAAATCCTAAACCCTAAACCCTAAATCCTAAACCCTAAAGACCTAAACCATAAACCCTAAAATTTAAAACTTAAACCCTAAGCCATCAACCCTAAACCCTAAGCCCTAAACCATGAGCCTTAAACCTTAAGCTCTATACCATAACCCCTAAACTCAAAACCCTAAACCATGAGCCTTAAACCATAAATCCTAAACCATGTTCCCTAAAACCTAAACCATGTCCCTTAAAACTTAAACCCTAATCCCTAAACCCTAATCCCTAAACCCTAAACCTTAAACCCTAAGCCCTAAACCCTGAGGCCTAAGCCCTAAGCCATAAACCATAAATACTAAAACCTTAAAACTGAGTCCTAAACCCTCAACCTTAAACCCTCAACCTTGAAACCTAAATATAAAACCCTAAACCCTAAGCCCTATACTATAAAACCTAAACCTTGTGCCCTAAATCCTAAACCCTAAACCCTAAATCCTAAACCCTAAAACCTAAACCATAAACCCTAAAATTTAAAACTTAAACCCTAAGCCATCAACCCTAAACCCTAAGCCCTAAACCATGAGCCTTAAACCTTAAGCTCTATACCATAACCCCTAAACTCAAAACCCTAAACCATGAGCCTTAAACCATAAATCCTAAACCATGTTCCCTAAAACCTAAACCATGTCCCTTAAAACTTAAACCCTAATCCCTAAACCCTAATCCCTAAACCCTAAACCTTAAACCCTCATCCTTAAACCCAAAACCTTAAACCCCGAGCCTTGATCCCTAAAACATAAACCCTAAATCTTAAGCCCTAAACCATGAGCCGTAAACCCTAAACCCTCAAATGTGAACCCTCAACCCTCAAACCTAAACCCTAAACCATAAACCATAAATCCTAAACCCTAAACTCTAAACCCTAAACCCTAAAACCCAAAATCCTAAACCCTAAACCCGATGTGTAAACCTTTAACCATGAGCCCTAAACCCTAAAACCTAATTTGTGATCCCCATATACTAAACCATCAGCCTTATACCCTAAACCCTAAACCTGAGCCTTAAAACCTAAACCCTAAACTCTAAACCCTAAATCATAATCCATAAAACCTAAACCATAAACCTCAAACCTTCTTTGAATGACCCTAAACCCTAATGGACCCTATGCTATTGTTAAACCCTATTTTGGTTAAACCTTTGTTAAACTTAAACCCTAAGCCATCAACCCTAAAACCAATCGTGCCCTAAACCCTGATCCTTAAACCCTGATGGACCTAAACACTAGACCCCTAAAAACTTAAGAAGTCCTAAACCAAGAGCCTTAAACCCTAAACACATGTAATCTGTTATTATAACCCTAAACCCTGACCCTTAAAACCTAATCTTGGGGTACCCTAAACCCTGATGAGGTAACTTCCATAGGACTATTGGCATCACCTAAACCCTAAACCCTAAAACTTAAGACTATGGGTCTTCTAAACCCTACACCATTGCAGCCCTTAGCACTAAATCCTAACACCCTTAGCCCTAAATTGAGCATCTAAACCATAAACACAATCAAGGACCTAAACCCTCACTCTAGGTAAACCCTTAACCCTAAGCCATAAGCCCTAAGCCCTAGGGACTGTAAACTTACTATAACCCAGAAACCATGTCACACCTTAAATTGATATACCCTCAAACCTTATGCCATTTTTACCATAAAAAAAACCATCAAACCCTTCACTCTAATAGACTATGAGCCTTGACCCGTGAGCCTTAAGACCTAAACCCTAAACCTGAAACCTGAAACCCTCATTAAAGACCATTTCTTGAACCCTAAACCCTAGAGGAGTGAAAGGACCTAATCCCTAAGCC
Source organism: Taxus chinensis (assembly GCA_019776745.2). NCBI lineage: Eukaryota > Viridiplantae > Streptophyta > Pinopsida > Cupressales > Taxaceae > Taxus > Taxus chinensis. Next base: position 78,146,432 of record CM034153.1, on the reverse strand, counting down.
CTAAGCCTGTTAGACCTAGGAATCTTAAGCCATACACATAATATTCCTAAATATTTGGCCTAATTTCCTCCAACACTTCCAAGATTGCATCTGTCCTATCACACCTAAATGCTTAATAGGTATTTCTTGATCTCCCAGAAGGTGAATATTGATTAGATCAAATATTCAGGTATGTTCTTTAAAAAAGATCACTCTGGACCCTAGGTTATCTTGAAAAACCAAGTCATACTGAACTCATACAATCATCATATCCAATAATCCCTGCACATTGAAAACATGAACTTAAATCGGTAGGTAACCTTGTTAATGGAATTTTTTTATCTAGGTTGAGAGTGGTACTGAGGCAGGCTGGCCAAAGAAAGGACGTGCCATATGGTTACCAAGAAGTGAAATTGATTGGCATTCCCTAAGTGTTGTAAATTATGTACTCATCCATACTATGAACATTACCAGTATTATAAGACAAAATTAGGGATTCTAAAGTCCATGCTCAAATGGGAAAATTACATGAGTCTGTATATTCAGATCAGTTATCGTTACAGCTCTTGGACCTAGTTGTGAGGTTCTGTGAAATTCTAATTTTGACACATTGTAACACTCTTACAAATGGTCAATAACCAGGAAATCTTAAAGGCCCTAAAACCTAGAGGAAGGAAGTGACTATATTATTTCACAGAAACAAATATCAGATTGTATAATTTAAACCCTAAAATCCTCAAGAGCTAAATGTTGAATTTTGAAATCCTGAAATAATACTTATGTATTGACCAAATTAGAATAGGAAGAACTATCTTCTAACAACAATGACCTAGATGGAGCTGACAAGACAATGTTCCATTGATTAGGTGAAAATGCGACCCTAACTTCTTCATATTTATTAACAATAAAGGCTAGAGTATAAGAAAGCTGAACTCACTTATTTTATGTAAAGGATAAGTCCCTCCTATAAGCACATAAACCACATTAGCAAATAGGAATGCTAAGCGCATTATCAACACGATAGAGAATTATAACATGCTCACATTAGGAATGCGCTCGCAGAAACATAGGTGATATGGGGTTTGGAATACCCAATTTCTCATAGGTTTGGATTTTCCTTGGATATCCAGTCCAAAGGTTTGGACTTTGTAATCCATGAATGAAACTAACGTCACTTGACAGAAAAACATCAAAGGTATCATGTAGTGAACCCCAATATCTTATGCATTATAACTTAACTATTAAAAAAAATATTACTGAGGATGTCAGAGCCTAGATTTTTGTTGATGATGATATAACTTATTTCTGAAACCCGTACTAGTTTAAGGCTTTCATCCATAACTCCTTAAGTTTGCTAATGCCTTCTTTTCTAACGAAAACCTATGCATATGTTTTGGTGTACAAAAATTCATGATGGGATTCAATCCAAATTTTTTTTAAAAAGTGGTTTTTTCTAAATCCATTCTACACATGACTAAAAAAATATTTTTTTCTCAAAGGCCATAAGGCATGAACACATAGAATATTCCATTTTTAGGAAATTTGTGCTCACTTTGAGGAAGTAATAAAGAAAATTATCCCAAAATTAGTGGGACCTCGTACATGGAATCAGCTAAATTTCTACTAAAGGTACCATGAAAAATAATTTATAAAACTCAAAAATTGGGGGGTGCACATCATAATAGGTTCTTATCTTTTTGACAGAAAAATTAACAAGTACTTTGTGTAATGCATGGAACAAATTTGACCCTCTTAATATCCACCATTTTAACAAAAAAAGTAGTAGTTTAGAAACTAGATTATGATAACTCTACGGCTGGACTTATTCCTGATCACTTTGAAAGGACATTTTGGAGGCTGTTATAACTATGCCAAATTCATTCGATGCAAGTTCAGTGCCCTTTTCTGATTGTAATCATGAACAAGATATGTCACTTTTAGCTAACCCCCTTTTGAGTCCCAGGCCATTTCCTATAGCACTTACCCAGGTAAGTTGTATGGATTACTTATAACCATTTTTTTGATACTGGTGCTAACTGAATGCTTTATTTCTAATAAATTAGTAGTAATTTTTTTTAAAAGAAAAGATGGAAACATGGACTATATAGTATGGAAATAATGTTGTTCATATAATTAGTATGTATTTTTTTTGGAGCAGTCCTTGATTTACCTAAATTTTCCACTGAAGTTGATCTTTTATGCCACATCTTTGGGGTCTTATGATGTAATCATAGGTGTTTATTGGTTATTTTAACATAAGATTAAGGTGGATTCTTTTAAAAAAAACATTAGTTGTGTAGATGACCTGTAGAAAAACAACAGAAATTCAGGGTGTGAAACGTGAAATTTCTGTTAGAAAAATGCCAGCTATATAACTTAAAAAGGCCAAAAAATAAGGGTTGTACCTTATATGTAGTAAAAATTGCTTAAACAAATGAAGAGAACAACAATGTTATAGAATGATATCCACTATTACAAGAATTCAATCACGTATTTGCTGGAAGAATTGTCCATGTCTTCCACCTAAAAAGGAGTTTGATTTCATGATTGAGATCAAGCCTGAAACTGAACCTCTTTCTAAAGCACCATATCAAATGACTACTACTGAATTAGTAGAGCTTAAGGCTCAGTTACAAGAAATGTTTTTCCAAAGTTTTGAATCAGACCAATTGTTTCACCATAGGGAGCACCTGTAATTTTTTGTGAAAAAGAAGGATGGAAGCACTTAGATTATGCATTGATTACAAAATGTTAAACAAGACAACAATCAAGAAGTAGATACCTCACTCCCTATGATTGATGATTTATTTGATCAGATGCATGGTAACATCAATATATTCTAAGATAGATATTCGATCTGGATATCATGAATTGCGAATTAAAGATGAGGATATTCATATAGACAGCCTTCAGGACAAGGTATGAACATTATGAGTTCACAGTTTTACCTTTTGGATTAACTAACGCACCTGCAACATTTATGAATTTAATGAATAATATCTTTCAATAATACTTGGACAAATTTGTCCTGGTATTTTTTGGATGACATTCTCATATATTCCAAAATTATTAAGGAACATCATGAGAATTTGAAGATAGTTTTTGGAAATTTTAAGAAGAGAGACGATTATTCTGGTAAGTTGTCTAAATGTACTTTCTATGACACAAAAGTACACTATTTGAGACAACGTAATAAGTAAGAATGGAATTTTTGTAGATCCTCTATAAAAATTATAGCTATAACTAATTGGCATGCACCAAAGAATGTACATGAATTTAGAAGCTTCATGAGACTTGCGGGCTACTATAGAAAAATTGTAAAAGAATTCTCTAAGGTGGCTGCACCAATAACTTATTTACAGAAGAAGGATAACTAGTTTTTTTGGAATGGGAAATGTGAAATTGCATTCAAAACTTTGAAAGAATAGTTAACTTCAACACCTATTCTGAAAGTACCAGATATTAATGGATATTTTATGGTGGTAACTGATGCATCTGGTGAAGGTTTAGGAGGTTTTTTTTTACAAAATGGTCATGTCATAGCTTACGAAAGTAGAAAACTTAAGTTACATGAGTTGAATTATACTCCACATGATTTAGAGCTTACTTACCATTGTACATGCTTTATATGTTAAGAGGCATTACCTGCTTGGTAAACCTTTTGAATTGAAAAATTAATCATCTTGGTCTGAAGTATATTTTCATTCAGCCAAACCTTAATGCAAGACAACTAAGGTGGTTAGAGTTTTTATGTCAATATGATTTTGACATCAATTATATCAAGGGTATATAAAGTAGAGTGGCTGACACTCTAAAGTCATAAGAAGCACATTTTTGCTCCTATAACCTTGAGAACTCAATTTAAAGATGAAGTAAATAGTGTTATGAAATCTGATTCTTATTTTCAGCAAGTAACGACAACACTTACTGTAGATTCTAGCGATTTGAGATATAAATTTTTTCACTTTTATAATGAAGGAATCTTACGATTTAAAAACATAGTATATGTACGTTCGCTAATTGATTTAAGAAAGAAATTTTTATTAGAATTTCAAAATTCACATTTTTCTGGACACCCTGGTATTATAAAAATGTTTGCTAATATAAAACAACAATATTTATGGAAGGGAATGAAAAAGGATGTAACAGACTTTGTGACACATTACCTTAAATGTCAGCGTGTTAAAGATGAACATATACACCCAACCAATTTATTTTATCCTCATAGCATACCATAGTACAAATGGCAAGTGATAAGCATGGAATTTGTACAAGGGTTGCCTATGTCAAGAAATAAACATGATGTTATTTTAGTAGTTGTGGATAAACTAACTAAGGTAACACATTTTATTGTTGGGAAATCTAAAGGATGTTTCTCCTGTGTTAGCTAAAATATTTGTACATGAAATTTTCAGATTACATGGAGTACCTAAATTAATCATTTTCTAATAGATATCCTAGAATGATGTCAAGATTTTGGAAAATTCTTAATGCAGCTTTAGGAACCAAGCTAAATTGTGGTTCTGCGCATCATCTAGAGATATATGGATAGACTGAAAGAGTTAATCAATTTTTAGAGGATATGTTACGAATGTATTGTATGGATCAGTAGTACAAGTTGGAAGAGTACCTTCCACTAGTTGAGTTTGCATATAATTAATACATATCATGCCTTTCTTAAAATGAAACCTTTTGAAGAATTATATGGAATAAAATGTAGAACCCCTGTTAGTTGGGACAACATAGAGGATAGAAATGTAATTGGACCTAAAATCCTTACTAAAATGGAACAATAAGTTAAATTGATTCATGAACGCTTGAAAGAAGCAGCAGATAGACAAAAAGAGTTATGCTAGTTTAAAGTGGGTGGATAGGAAGTTTGAACTTGGTGAGAAATTCTTTCTTCAGGTCAAACCAAAAAAGAGCTCTATAACTTTTGGCAAGGCTACCAAATTATCACCTCGTTATGTGGGACCTTTTGAGATAATTTAAGCAATCAACCCTATAGCTTACCACTTAGCAATTACCTCCTACTTTTATCACTAATACATGATGTTCTCCATATTTCCTTACTTAAGAAATACATTTTAGATTTATCGCATGTGTTAAATTGGAATTCCTTGGAAGTCCAAGACCTAATGAATAATTGTGGTTAAACCCGTGCAAGTACTGGAAACTTGCCAGTTGCATTAGAGAAATCGTTAGATAAGCCAATGCAAGGTCCAATGGGACCAGTTTAACAAAGAAAGTGCAACCTGGGAAAAACTAGACGATATGAAACTACTTTTCCATATCTTTTTTAACAGAATTGATTGTATTGACTGATAAAAAAATTGTGATTTTATCTTTATAATATACTAAGTATGCCAGTTTGGGTAGATATTTATTTGTTTGAATAAACAACTAATTAATGCTAATTTCTGGAATTTAAAATTCTGATACTGTTGCAAAGATATGTTAAGAAAGTGAAAAAAAATTGATTATCCTAAATTCAATGACTAAAATGAGGTAATCATTGGGATGATGATTCTTTTTAGGAGGGAAGCATGTAACACCCTCGACAATGGTTATATTCCTCCTTTACATTTCAAGTGTTGACATGTGATTTTATTAATAAAAGTGTGTTCTTTTGACTACTGAAGATCATGCTGGAAATGGATAAATCAATTATGCTCTTAGATTGAAGGGTTGTTATGTTGTTTCTCGCAATAATCTATTTCACTCTCTTTGGATAAGCTGCAATCTGGTTTTAAGAGTTGCAACTTACCTTTCGCCATTTGACTTATCCTTCAATCAAATCCATTAATCCAAGGTATGTTTTAAATCCTCTTATAAGAACTGAATGAAAAACTGACATTCATCGATTGGGAGGCTTAACAGACTAAACTCGTGTTTATGGAAATTTATTTATTATCTTGGAAACAATGCTTGCATTCTTCTTGGTGTTGAGCTCGACTCTTCTTGGTTGACCCTTGCAGGGTGCTTATGGCGTCAAGGGAAATAGGAACCTTGCTTTTGGATTCTTGAGATAAATAGATGGTTGTGTACCCTAATAAATACGGGATTTAGGTAATTTAGCTAACTACTGTTACTATACCCCTTTACGAGGGATGACATTCTAACCTAAGTTGTTATCTTGTAAGGAAGTAACCTAGGGGGATGTTAAGTTGTTTCTAAACCTATAGTTTTTGGTTAAAACTACATCCTATCCTAGGGTGGTGAACTGTTGTTGGGGGTTATATTCTAAGGTTATTTATTTAAACTAACCTAAAAAAATTCTATCTAACCTAAACTAATGGGATATGAAAGGGGACCTAGGGGCCATTGGCAATGGGAACTAAGTGGTGGTTCCAAAGATTTTTATTTGGATTTGTTTTGATTTGGTTTTTATTACATGAAAGGACTGCCAGTGTGGCAGGGGTTAGTGAAAGTTAGAGGAATCTACGTGGAGGCATCTCTAAGTTTGGAAATGCATTACAAATTGCAATTGGGTCTTTCCAACTATGAATGGTGGTGGCAAGGAAAGATAAGTGGGAAAATTGGTTTTAATGGCATTAGTGTGCCTTTGGTTTGGCTAGGAAGCTGTCTGGAAAGGCATGCTAGTAGATTCCTTGGGGGTTGTTTAGCTTTTCATGCTTCACAATTTTTGCTCCACATGAAGCTATCTATTTCTTCAAACCAGCAGTTTGATCTCCACTTTGTGGTTATTTTTGAACTCTCTGAGCTATTTTCGGTTCAAGGAATGTATAAGTGGGATTGTGGAAAAAGAATATGGTTGTTTGATCTTGTTTGGAGAAGAAGAGGTCTTGGAAAATCGGCTGGAAGTATTCTTCGAATCGGCATAGGCACTATCGAGCATGATAGGCTCTACCCATTAAGATTTCTTGCTTTCTTCTAAATGATTCATTAAAACAATTTTTCTCACTGGAAATTTTATATTTTCTTAATGTGTGTGGTTATTTACTTGCATGCAAGCTTGGAAATTATGTGGGTTTTTGGAATACGAATCCCTTGTTATTATTGATAGTATTTGGAAAACTTCTCTTTTCTGGTTGTTAGAGGTTTGCATGTAATTGTTTTGGAACTCTGTAATCTATACTAGAAGCTCTTTTGACCTCTATAACTTGAACTAGTAATTCTGTTATTGTATTTAAGCTTGTAGCTTGTTTTCGAAGCTTGTTTTCTTGCATTTGAAAATAAGATGAAAATAGTTGGCTTATTACTTGTTGAGTTCTGAATTCGTTATTGGGTTGTTGCGTTTCGATCTATACTTAAGCTCATTGAGCTTGAATTCAGAACTCCTTGGCCATTTTTAACTTGAACTGACAGTGTTGTTGGGTTGGTCTTGTATCTCTGTTTATGGTTGTGTTCGGGTAGTTGTAGTAGCACACCATAAATAATCTAAACTTGTATTGAAGTTGTGATTGGTTTTAGATTTATTTGGACCGAGTGGTTGTTTGAACTATGCCAAACTTATTAAGGTTTTGAGCCTTGAAACTTGTATACATTTCTTATGAATTTTGTACTCGTTATTGAGTTACTGCGTCGTGCTTTGTACTTGAGTTCTGTACTGAGATTTTATTCTTTCCTATGAAAATGGAAGGCTGGAACCCATAATAGGGTGTTGGTATTATTATGAGCTTTTACTAAAGCCATGTTATTCTGTTTTAAATTCATATTTGAACTTGAGTTGTTTGAACTTGTGATCTGTGCATGAATTTAACGTAACACAAGTTTTATTTGTTGGTCATTTTGATTCTGTATGGGGGAAATCCATGAGTTGTATACTTACTGGTATTTCTTTGAATTGAAAGCTGCAGTTTCCTTTAGTATTGTTTTATGGAAGGGGTCTTGTGAGTTGTTGGTCGAATTTGACCATGTAACTTCTTTACCTCCTTTGTTTTGATGATTGAAGGAATAGTTGTTTTATTTCTACCTCTAGATTGCACTACATTTTCAAACTTAACGGGGCATGTGAATCTTAGACTGTATTTTATTCATATTTGCTCTGAGCATATTCTTGTCTTGTGGGAATTTTGACTACTTTGTTCTTGGAAATAATTGGGACTGGAACTTTGTTCTATTAAGGAACCAACATATTAGCTGTAGAGGTTCATGGAAAGAGTTACTTCTTCCTTTTTGTCTTTTAATTGGAACAAACCCTACCTGTTGTATGATGTTTAAGGAACTAGAAAGGTTTGTGGTTATCTTGTTCAGATGAGTTGGAAGAAGGTAGGAAAAAACTTGTCTTAACGAAAAACTTAATTATTTACTTCCATCTAAGTATTGGGTTTGTTAAATGCTAAGTTCAAACCTGATATTATGTTTGTAGTCCGAAAGTTTCAGTACTATTTATATGGATGTTGACAATGTGAATCTTTCTTAGAAATTTGGACTGCCTTCTCATTAGCAGTTTGTTGTTAATGTTTTTAATGGTGATCAGTCTTCATTTGTAGTGACTTCCCAATCTTTTTCAATTAGATGACTTTTACTCAACTGTTATACTCTTGTTGAACCACCTTGTATTAAACAGAGAGAGAGTTATACTCTCTTGGGAGGGGGCAGTCTACAGTTTGAGACTGTACTATGTTTTCTTCTTAGAATTGATTTGAATTTGAGCTAGGTGATGAGGTTAGATCTTCTTGGGAAGGTTGCATGGAAAATTGGAGGTATTCAGGCTTGACTATGCATTTGGTTTTTAACTCTCTTTTGGAAATTGACTTAAGAGTTTCTAATTTGTATTTGATGTTGGATTTCATTTCATAGTATAAATGAAATGAAATATGGTCTGGCTCCTTGTGGGTATGTGATCCTTTTTTGTTGACTCATAAGATTATGGAATGAACTTCTCATTATTCATTCTCTTCTTTGTCTTTATTGAGGGATGGAACTTACTAATATCAGTTATGTTGTAACTAACCCTTTTGTAGATTGGGAAAAGTTAAATGTGCTCTTCTATCTTTATGAATTTAAGAGATAAATTAATGTTAAGACTTGTTTATTGATCCAAAACTAAATTAATAGGATCTATTAAGTCTTGGGGTATAATTTTGAAGTTGCAGATTTTAAAATGTTACTGTTGGTGCAAAATCACAGCACCCCTGGATGCAGATCAGGTTTCTAGGTTGATCACTCAGGCATCCAGTGTGATTGCACAACATGGAAACCTCTCTCCAAGCGTGGGACTTGTGAAACTGAGAGAGGAATCTCCAGAGAAGGCTGGTTCCTGCTCCTAAACTACCTGCCACAAGCTATTCCAGTGCAGGCAAGCTAATCTAAACCTAATCTAACCATGCCAAGGAGACAGAGAGAGAGAAGGGAAAAATGGCAAAAGCCTACACTAAAACGGTGATACACCAGAGAAGGAGAATGTTGAACATCTATCAAAACTACCATGGAACACAGAGAGGTGAGCAATGGGAAGGATGGACAGATGCATCACAGGCCCAAGGATAGATTTCACACAGAAAGTGTCCCAAAACTCCATGAACACAGCTCCAGACCTGCAATGAACATTCAAACGTGCAAAAATACCTGTAATGAAGAGAGGCAAGAAGAGAACAAGCAAAGAACGAGCAAGGATGGACAGATGCATCACAAAACACGTTTTTTGTTGCTCCAGAAGTTTACACAGAACATCATTTCATTAGTAAAAGGCAAAAACGCCATTATAGAGCAGGGAGGAGGTTCGAACTCCATTTTCAACCCTAGAGAAGAAAAGAAGGGAGGGCAGAGCTGAAAAATGAACAACTTGTTATCTTTTTTTTTTAAATGAGCCAAATCTGGCTTTTACATTACATGGGTCGAGCCCAGGAGACAGAAACGTACAAAAACATGAGAGCCCATCCCTCATTGACTGCAGGTGCATTAAAATGGCATGGGGAACCTTACAAACCCATACCCTATCATTTTGACCGGATTACAGGAGAGTGCGACCCATTCTGCATTAAATATGGTCGCTGGAATGTCACTTCTGGCCATGAACACACGTCGGAGCTGTTTCTCAATTTTCTCTCTCTATACTACACCAAAACTCAATATTAACCATGAAATCATGTAGAGAATTTCATAAGCTTTCTGTTGATATAAAGAACGTGCAAATCCGAGCTCTGGATCGAAAGATATGTCGATCTGAATATTTTTGGCACAAAACAGGCGAAAATGTGTTTTGAAGATCTTTCCCGCGCTCTGCCACCTGGACGACACATGTCAAGCGCTGATTGGATACGTAATTATCTCTCCTCTGCTGTCCCGTGGATTTTTCCTTGAAAGTTTTTCCTTTTGTGATTTTGGAACATTTTCCACTTTCTTTCCGCGCCCCCGCCACTTGGGACACGTGGCATGCATTGATTGGTCGACAGGGGCACGGAGCAGACCTTTGCTTTTAGCTTTTGGGTGAACTTCTTGCCAAATTCTCTAACTCCTTCCCGAGCTCCGCATTCCCTTCCTCATTGGACACATGTCCTCCTTTTATTGGCTCGGGTTAGTGCTTGAAACCTCGCCCTTTGAACTTTTTGGACTTTTCTCCTGTGACACGTGGCGTGCTTTGATTGGCTCGCGGGTCTGCCAGATTTTCGCTCCCTTCGCGTCCTTCTGTCCTAGATGTCCCAAACCGTTTGGGACATAAACTCCTGATCCGCCTGAAATGGGCTTTCTTGTTCCTCATTTATCGATGACACGTGGCGCAATCTGATTGGCTCTCGAATTTTTCGGCTATCCGCGTCCCACGCGTCCCTTTGTCCCAACTGCCCCTTTGCTAAAGTTCCCCGTTTCGGCTGAACCAGCCGGTTCGCGTCCTTCACGTCCATTTGTCCCAGATGTCTCTTTGCTACTTGGGACAAATTTTTCCGAACCGCCCGAAATGGGCTTCCTTGTTCTTCATTCGGCCGTGACACGTGTCACATTTCCATTTGCTTTCAGATCCTTCGGCTATCCACGTCCCACGCGTCCCTTTGTCCCACATGTCCCGGACTGTCTAGGACAAATTATTCCGGTTCACCTGATTCGGCCGGTTTGCATAGCTTTGTCCCACATGTCCCGAACTGCTTAGTGCGAAAGTTTTCCTTTTCGGCCGATCCGGGCGGTTTGCGTCCTCGTGACCTAGATGTCCTAGATTGTCCCGCTCAGCAGTTAGTCGATTTTCCTTTCTTCTTCAGCCGAACCGGCTTTCCGAGTCCCTCGCGTCCTCACGGCCTGGATGTCCCTTTTGCTCTGCAGACTGCCTGGCGGATTTTTGGCAGACTCGCGTCTTCCGCGTATATTCGTTCCAATTGTCCCAAAGGCGACCTTGAGCAGGACTTAGCCAATTTTCACGATTTTTTCTGGATCAATCTAAATGCTTGGAACTGCCAAAATCTGATGCATGTTATCGAAATTTACCCTGGGGGGTGAAATTTTGACAACAGTTACTCCCTTAGAAGTAATCCATATTTCTTAATTGTACTTCTTACTTGATGTTATTACTTATGATTACTTGCCGATGTCTTACAATTGATTCATGAAAGTAAAATTGTTTAATGAAGTAATTAGTGGAATGCACTTTACTTTAATGCTTAGTGCTTATTGTTTCGCTCAGAATGTTTCCGTTCTTAGAATAGAGTTGCTTCTATCCTTTTATTTTCTTGAGAAATAGATAAGGGTTAGGGCTAGGAGGAATACCTGTTGAATGTTGGGAGGGTGTGCGCGTACCGTAGAGAGAGATCATATCGATTGCGAAGAACTCCTTTTTGTCTTGGAAGGACTACCTGCAAGTAAGAATACAAGACCACCAGATTTTAATTAGACGATAAATGAGGGAACTGCCTTAGGTCCAGGAAATATTGGACTTCCTTTCGAAGGTGGTCAGCTCCCCTGCTAATATGAATTAACACAAATTATTGTAAAATCACAATTTAATTGCCTCGTTAAAACAATAAAGGAAAGGCTGGTTTTTGGTTTTGAATCACAGTGACCGATGCCGGTCACTGTCACCGGTACCGGTTGCTGATAACTGATATCGGTAGGGGCAATGCTTTAGGGGATTTTAGTGAAGGTTGGTTATAAGGTGGCTGTGGTGTTTATAAGGCTGGTAAATGATTGGGGTTAGGTAACGGGGTGATGAAAAATACTCAGAGAGTACGGGGGGGAGTGTTCTTAGGGTAATGTAAGGGTAGAGGAATGACAATTAGATATAGTGTGTTACCAGGTAGTAGATATAGGAATAGACTTATAATGGCTGTGATTTAGAAGTTCCAGAAATGTTATTAAAAGGACATACAAGATACTAATTACTGGTTCTTGATGAAGATACAGGTCCAAGGACTATGATGACGAAGACAAGGCTCAGGTAGGATGATCTGATGATCAGAAGATGAGCTGTCTTCTCTCCCAATGTTTGGATGAGTGTCACAGGGCTCTGGTTACGCAGTTACAGTCTTGGGCTCGATGTCCACCTCTACAAACTCTTCTCTTTCCTTCACTTGTCTCTGCTTGGCCAAAATGAATTCCCGATCCTCCAAATGAATTTTTTAGATCCTTTGTTTTTGGTTGGGGGAGGTCATGTACAGGGAACCGATGGCGGTCACGTAACCGACGGCGGTCGAGTAGGAACTGACATCGGTTAAGTCAAAGTGGGCTATTTTTAGTAAAATATCCAACTTTCCCTCCTTTTCTCCCGAGGGATTAGTTGTGGGCTTGGTCAAGTCATTATGAGGTTGGTTAGGGTGCGGGTGAGGAGTAATTAGTCATTAGTGTGGATGTAGACCAAGTTATAGGTCTTAATTAGGTTAGTTTAGGGTTAGGGCTAGGTCATGATGAGGTGGCAAAATGAGGTGGCAGGCTTGGAGATGTGGATTTATTAATTGTAAGGTAATTAATAAATAATTTTGTAAGGTTTAGGTGGTTAGGTTAGGTTGCGAAATGAAATGCGGGGCATAGGGCGTCGTAAGACACAAATTTGGTGTCTACATTAGCCCCTTGTTATCATGTAGCTTGTCTTGTAAAGCTGTACTGACAATAATAAGAAGTGGTTACTCCTGTTAAGGGTATAGGTAATCCCCCTCAAATCTATCACAGATTGAGGTGACGTGAAATCAGGGATAGGGTTGATAAAGGGTGAATGGTGTTGAGATGATGTTAAGATGGGTGGGCTAAGTTCAAGGAAGTAGACACACGTTGAAATGTAGTAGTGTGACCAGGGTACATGATTTGAAGAGCAAACAAGCAATGCATAGGCAAAGGTCGATAGTTTATCCAAACAATGATGATATAATCCTGGTATCCAAGGCATAGGAAGTAGCTCCAGGGGATATAACGGGTAAGGTATAGGAACGTTTAGGCATGTTCAGCAGTACCAAATGGTTGGTTTGGTTGAGATAAACGTCACGGTCTTGGTCTAGGCAAAGTTGGTCGGATGATCAAGTCAAGTACCCTAATCATGCTAAAACAAAAACAGGTGAGCTCGGTTGAACAACAAGCAACATGATAGGTGGATAAAATTGTAATTGGCAGGGTTTTGGGTGACGTATCTAATTGGTGCGGCCTTGGGTCGGGCCGATTGATTAGTGAGGGCCGTGGGTCGGGCCTGATTTGTTGGTTACAGTCGTGGGTCGGGCTTGATTGGTTGGTTGCGGCCTTGGGTCGGGCCAAATGGTTGGGTGCGGCCTTAGGTCAGGCCAAATGGTTGGTTGCGGCCTTGGGTCGGGCCTGATGAAGTCAAAAAGGCTATTTAGCAAGGGTGTGTGTTGGTGATGGGGGAAAAAAGTAGAGAGTGGTGAATAAGGGCAGAAATTGTGGTGAAATAGGTATTAAACCGATATTGGCTAGAGATGACCGGTATCGATTAGGTGACCGATACCGGTTATTTAGGGCATAATATAACCGATATCGGTTATAGGTCAAAAACCTATAAAAATAAAAATACGGCGTGTCATTGTCACATTGTCAATTTGAAAACCAAATCTAGTTGTCTGAGGTGTTTTAGTGATATTGTTGGGTTTTTCGGCTGAGGTGGCATTATTTGAGTGGAGAAGTGAGTGGTTGGTAGACCCCAGTGAGTAGGAGACAGAATTTGATTGGTGGAGGACCCAACAGAGGAGATTTATAGCCATGGCACAGCCAGGAGGAGCAGGAGGTGCTGGACCAGCTGGACCACCACCACCTATCCCACCACGATGACGTGTAGTCGTACCGGTAGGTTCGAAACCTCTCATTGTGTAAATTTAATGTTTTTAAGCTAGATTTGGGTTTTGGGTAGGAATCCAAGTTTTTAATAAAAGAATGAATAAATTGAAGTTGTTTGAAAAATGGAGAGGGTAGGTGGGTTAGTGAGGTTAAAACGGTAGGGTGGGTAGGGTTTTAGGGTTTTTAATGGGTAAAAAGGGAGTAATAGGCAAAAAAAATGGGTTTGGGGGGCCGCGTCGAGTTCGGCTCCATCCGTAGACAGTGACTGATTTCGGTCGCTATGCGACCGACATCGGTCACGAAATTTTTAGGGAAACTAGGTTATGGGAGGACCAGTGTCAGTCGTATGTCGACCGGCGACGGTGTATATCATGTGCTAAAGGAGACCGGTGGCGGTCATGGGTGACCGGTACCGGTCATTAGTTAGGATTATTTATTATTATTATTATTATTATTTGGTTTGGTTGTGTTGTTGTTTTTGGTTTTTTGGTTAGTGTTTGGGTTGTTGTTTAGGGTGAAGAGGGGGGGGGTAGAGTTGATAGGAAAGGTGATTGGGGTGGGGGGGGGGGGGGGGTAATGGGGTGGTGGTGTGGTTGGTTCGGTTAGGATAGATTAAGTGTTGCGTATGAATTAGGAGGTGTTAAATTTGTAGGGGCATAGGTAGATGGCGAGAGTAGATCTGGGTGATTGGTAGGGTGCGAGATAAGGAAAGGGGATATCGTAGATGTTTTTAGGGTAAAATAGGTGAGTGTAGATGTGTGTTGTAGAGTCGGGATGTGGTCGGGTGGGTAAAAGGGGGTATAGAGGGTTAAAGTAGTTGTTGTAAAGGGTAGGTCTAATGAAGTGGGTTATTTGTGTAGGCACGTCAGTAGCTGACTATGCGGGATAGGATGCCCCCGCTATTGAGACGGATGCGGCCACACGTGTCTGTAGCACAGTGGGCCATTATGCACGAGGTGGGACTCGACGAAGTCCAGCGGTATAGGGCTGAGGATAGGGACCACAGCCTTATGGTTGCCCTCATCGAGAGATGGGATCCGGCGACCAATGTTTTCCATCTCCCTACTGGAGAGATGACTATTACTCTGGAGGATGTGTATCGCATCCTGAGACTACAGATCGTAGGGGAGGTAGTATTCCAGGTAGATGCAGAGATGGCTATGGATAGAATTCTTCATGTATTTGGGGATGTAACCACGTTATTGACCTACCATAGCACGAGTATTGCTTATGGCGATATGTGTCGCGCCCACAGACATGAGACATGACTTGCTGTGTTAATGATGATAGGCATCACATGCTTTGCCCTCCCGGACTCAGAGGGAGGCCGCTTTCCATGGGTGTTGATGGGGGTGCTGCACGAGATGGTGGAGGAGCATACGTGCTATGTTGGGCACTAGTATACCTAGTGCAGCTGTACAGAGAGTTGTGGGGTTATCGCCGAATGAGGCGATTTGGGATTTGTTCCACATTTTTGTTACACTGTTGGGCATATGAGCACATCATATGTATTCGACCAGTAGGGCTGCCCCAACAGCCAGGGCCACAGGTTATATACATGTATGGCTTTCAGAGGTGGTTTGGGGTCGTGGGCCAGCCACGAGCGGTGCTTGTAGGATGGGATGTAGCTTACTATCGTCATATGCTATAGGGCTTGACCGCGCTTGATATTGTATGGAGGCCTTATAGAGGCCATCAGCCCCGAGGAGGAGCCCGATCACAGATGCGCTGGATCCAGTATACTTTCTAGATAGTTGGACAGAGGCCTGGAGAGCATGAGCGGATACCCCTGGAGGATACAACGGCAGTTGGGGCTACGACAGGATGAGCCACCTCCCTTCCCTCAGTACCGGAGGGATGATGTAGAGGCCCCATTGCCTGCACCACAGCCCGTGGACCCAGATTGGGTAGCCGAGAGGCCGGCGGATGATACCGTGGACGACGCCGGCTGCACAGGGTCATTTTTGGTATGGTGGGCAGGGGAGAGAGTAGCAAGGAGAGCACAGCCCGCACAACCAGATTTAGCGGCTATTATAGCAAAGAGGGACCAACTCAGGGGACAGGTGCAGTTGTTACAGGGGCAACTTGCTGCTGCACAGGCACATATGGGTGTCCTACAGGGGCAGCTAGCCCAGGCACAGGCTTAGCCATAGGCACCACCACAGGTAGCGGCACAGCCACCGGCACCACCACAAGCATAGGTACAGGTACCTCTACAGACACATGGTGCGTCGGCAGGGCAAGGTTTGCTATTAGGAGTCGGGGGACTAGCCCTAGCAGCCATGGTGGCACGGGCCCGCTATATGGAGGCGAGAGCGGAGGCTCGGTATTATCAGGATGTCCTTGATGGTACTGGGGCTGATTATCAGCCATATGTGGCACATAGAGTCGAGACCTCACGGAGCCAGAGATCCCAGGGGGGTGCAGCCACAGCTGGTGGGTCCGTTACAGGGAGGAGGCGAGAGGCAGCACAGGGACCAGCAGGGAGACAGGCCGAGGGTGGTGGAGAGAGCTTAGGTATCCCTGCAGAGGAGATAGGTTTTGTTTTTGGATATTGGATAGAGACACCGGTCTGTGAACCGGTTATGTATATAGAGGCCTGCGTGCCCACATATGATTCTTTTATTCATTTTTGTTGTATATACCAGCCTGCAAGCCGAGTACAGGTTGTATAGTTGATACCGGTCTGCAAGCCGAGTATATTTTTGACATGAGAGACCGGCCTGCGAGCCGAGTCGATATTTTGACAGTGATAGCGGCCTGCGTGCCGGCTTTGTATTATTTTGAGATCACAGAGGCCCTCATGCAGGGCAAGTTGTATATTTGAAACATTGATATATATAGAGATGAGTGTTTTGATCCAGATGGTGTATAAAAATGTTTTATGTGTTTTGTTGATGGTTTTTGAAATGGAATGTATATATATAGATGATGAGTTTGATCCACATGTTGTGTATGCTGATGGGTTTGATGTATATATTTAAAATGTCGCATGTATGTTGTCGATGGTTGTTATAATGTAGATAGATGATGTTGATGAAATTGTGATGATATATATATGTGATTTGGATGACAAATATTGATAATGGTGTTGTTATGCACGAAAAAGAGGCGGGCGCCACAAAAATTGGGTAGAAAATAAAGAAAAGGCCTAGGTTTAAGAAAAAGTAGGCATGTGACCGATATCGGTTAGCAAACCGACGCCGGTATATTCTGGATCGATATCGGTTAGATAACCGATACCGGATATGCCAAAACGAGCTTTTCTAAAAATAAAAAAGCTTGGGTGGCAACTTAAGTTCTTATTTTTAGAGTCATACAATAAGTTAAATACGTGAATGCGACACTGTTTGATGACTGATACAGGTAATTGCATGAGAGAATTGAGTGATAAGGAGGAAAGAGACAGGTAAAGTGAGTGTGGGCTGAGATTCAGAAGGCAGAAAGACAAGTTATATTCGAAGAGGGTGGTGAATCATGGCTGAACAAGGAGAAGCATCAGGCAGGCAGGGACGAGAGGGAAGACAAGTTCCACCCCAAGTGGCTACATCCCAAGAGGTAAACTATTTGGTTGTATTTTAATTCTTGCATGTTTTGATGAATAGGATGAGAGAAGGTAAGAGGGTAGAGATGAGAAAGAAAAGGTGATAGGCAAGGGTTTGGGATAGAGTGAGTGTTATGGGGTAGGTAAGCAGGGTGTTTACGTATGTTTATAGGTATAGAGAGGAGTAAATGAGTAAAATAATTATCGTAGGTGTATGTTTTTAAGCAGGCTGTATATGTTTGACAGTGACCGGTATCATTTTAGAGATAACCGGTATCGGTTAGTAAATAGGTATCGGTTATCTATAACTGATACCAATTACTATAGGAATTTCCAGAATGTGAGAAAAAACACTTGGGGATTTGATTTATTGAATGGTTGTGTGTCGTTTTGATGTATGCAGGCAGAGGCAAGGTTGAGGATGAATGATACTGTGCCAGCTTTGTTGTCACGAATCCGAGCGGATGTAACACCAGCTGAATGGGCATTGATAAACCGTGTGGGGCTAAGTGGAATCCGCTATTATTCACGAATCGCACGCAATCATGCTATGTTACAGGCGTTGATTGAGAGATGGAACCCAGAAAAGAATACCTTCTATCTACCAACAGGGGAGATGACAGTGACGTTGGAAGATGTGTTTAGAATTTTGAGGCTCCCAATTATAGGAAGACCAGTGTATCAGGTAGGGCCAAGTGCAGTGCGGGGAGCAATAACAACAGTATTTGGTCCAGCTGCACGAGATTTGACACAGCGAGGTTTGACATTCACTTATGGTATAATGTATGCAGAACACCCGAAGGCAACAAGGTTAGCAGTAGTATTAATGATAGTGGTGGGGTATTATGCATTACCGAGGGCAGATGGGGGGAGATTTCCAAAAGCATTGATGTGTGTTATTTGGGAAATGGTAGAAAGGAGCGTGACTTTTGCATGGGCACCCACATATCTGGCGGAGCTATATAGGGGTTTATGGGCCTGTAGGTGAAATCACAGGATGACACTGGATTGTTCATACTTATTACATTGTTGGGCCTATGAGCACATTGTTTGTGTGTGACCGATAGGCTGACCCGTCTAGTCGGGAGAGACAGGAATGCAGAGGTTGGGATTCAGACGATGGGTCTAGACAGAACAAGAGGCAAGATCCCAGGCTGTGACAAATGACATCGAGTATTATAGGCAGGTGTGGGATGTGGTGACGATTGCAGATATCCGTTGGAGGCCTTACGGGAACTATATGGTGACAGAGAATATAGCTGAGGAGTTGAGGGGTGTAGAGCGATTGAGGTGGATCGCGGGGCACAGGCCAGGTGAGTACAAGAGGATTCCTCTAGATCGCATGCGGAGACAATTTGGATTTGTGCAGGATATACCTATGGCTTATAGACCATACATGAGGATTGACGCCGAGGCAACATTCTCACCTCCCTGGCCAACGCCTCCAGAAGGACCAGAGGAGATAGTAGCTGATCGCAGGGTAATGGATGCAGGAGCGACAGAGGCCTATAGATTATGGTGGGTAGCAGAGCTGCGAGGTGTACGTGATCGTCCTAACATAGTTGTGATTACAATGGAGAGAGACCACCTGCGGGGTTTAGTTCATCAGCTACAAATGCGGGTGAATGAGACCACAAGATTGTTAGCAGTTGCAGAGTCACAAGTGGAGAGACTAGAGGTGAGATTCCGCCATGCGAGAGGGTGCATACATATGTTACAAGAAAGGTTAACAGATCAGTGAGAGGAACCAATGGCAGTGGCACCTTTGAGGATGGAGAGGCCAGGTGAGCGGCGTCGACGATCACAATCATCACCTGGTTCGGAAGGAGGCACCAGGATCTAGGTGAATTTCATAGAGGTATAGGAATAAAAGAGGATGCCGACCTGCACGTCGATGATAGAGAAGATCTATGTGTTTAACATCTAAATAAAACGTCAGATATATGTTGATTTGAGTGATGATAATAATAAGAATGGTTGTGTTTTGAATGTCTTGTTTTGAAAAAGGATAAAGATGAATGTGAGTGAATAGAAATATGCAAAAAGATTTATATGTACCACACATGATAGGTTATGGTAAGGGATGGTCGAGCTAACCTTGGGAGACCCCATGTCTCCTAAGTGCTGCCTACATAGCCCATTGCATAAAGCAAGGAGGGGCCTCAGACCGATGTAGTTCTCCCTTAGGACTAGGGAGAGGTGAATTCAGGCAATTTGGGTATGGTTAGGCAATTTGTTGGTTGGTAAAAGTATTGATATTGGTAGGGTAATGTTGTTGGTGTTGGTAAGGAATTGGCAATGTTGGTATAGGTATAGGTGAAGCAAAAGTTAGCTTACCCCAGTAGTAGGGAACCGTGTCCTGATTAAGGTCAACACATAATCCTAGATTTGGGTAAAAGAGGTAAAAGTGTTCCGTAGTGGAAAAGAGCTAAACAAACCACATATTAACATAGGATGAGCTTGAATCCCTAGGTGCCTTGCATAGGCAAGAATTCGATAGGTGAAAAGAGTTGTATAATTACAATATATCGGATATACGTCACGTCCCTTGAGTTTTGTTGTTTTGATAAATGGTGAAGTGAGGTGGTTTGTATAGCTAGGGTGCAGAGAACTTGTTATAAAGTGATTATTTTGACAAAAGAGAACCAAACCTAAGTAGACAAGTCCATGACTCAAAAGTGCTTTTGAATGCGGCTTTTATTTTGCTGAATATAGACTGATCGATGCGGGAAGTCTACATGGGATATATATATTTTATTGTTCTTGAGGTCTTCACGAAGCCGATCAATGCGAGAAGCTTCTGATAAAGGCTGACTGTGTATAGCTTTCCTTCAAGGGAGCAGTCTATTTATAGTAGCAGATGCGGTATTTTTGTATAGTTGTCCGTCGGGGGAGCAGTATATGTATAATAGCAGCAATAGTTTGGCATATAGCTGTCCTTCGCGGGAGCAGTCTATGTATAATTTAGAGGTCGAGATGTCCGTTTGGCATGAAGCATCTAGTTTTGTAAGAAGTTTGACTCAAGAATATCCCATAAGTGTATAATTAGAATGTGTTATTTTGATACTTTGAAGTCATGGACTAGACTAAAAAGGGGAAGGCATCTTTAAGGGGAGGTGATAATCAAACCATGTGAGCTTGATTCGATTTTGAGATGCAGGAAAAAAAGTGTATGCAGTGGTAAATGGGCTCAAGGGACGAGCGCAAGGTAGAGAAGATGTGATATAACACTAAATTCAATAGTAGAATGGTCAAAGATGCAAGGCATTAAGGGGTTCAGGCTCAGGTTTACCATTAAGCGAAGCTAAATGATAAGTTCCTGATCCATAAGTGTGAGTGATAATGTAAGGCCCAATCCAATTTAGAGCAAATTTTCCACATTTGCTCTTTTCTAGTTTGGTTACATGTTGATTCTCTTTGAGGACAAGATCACCAACCTTAAAGGTATGCTCATGAAGTCACTTATCATAATCACGCTTGATGCACTTTTGATAGATTTGAAGGTGGTCAAGAGCTGTAAGACGACGCTCGTCAAGAAGCTCCAATTGGGCTAACCGCTCTTAGCGGAAATTGTCATTGGTGAGAATATCCTGAAGAGATATTCTTAGGGAGGGTATTTATATTTCGAGAGGAAAGACAGCCTCGGTACCATATACCAAAGAAAATGGTGGGGTGGCATTAGTGGAGGTACGAATGCTAGTCGGATAAGCCCAAAGGGCAAAAGGGATGTGATCAAGCCAATTTTTTTTTAGAATCATTAACGACTTTCATGAGAATTTTGGTCAGGGTTTTGTTAGAAGATTCGGCTTGACCATTTGCTTGTGGATAGTATGGTGACAAGAAGCTAAGTTTGATATCGAAGTTGTCACAAAGGTCTTGTAACAACTTATTTTTGAAGGATTTTCCATTGTCTGTTATCAGGTGATGAGGAACACCAAAATGACAGATAATGTGATGGTTAACAAACTCTACAATTTTTTTCCTTTTTGGTTGAAATGAGTGGAATGGCCTCCACCCATTTTGTGTAATATTTGGTTGCCGTGATTATCCATCAGTGACGTTGCGAAGAGGGAGGATGAATCTTGCCAATAAGGTCTAAACCCCATTGTGAGGAAGGCCAAAGATCTCGTGCGACCTGTAGCGGATGGCTAGGAGTATGTTGAAGGTTAGCATGTTGCTAACACATAACACAACACTTAACATATTCGTAGTAGTTGTTATTAAGAGTAGGACAATAATAACCTAGGCGAAGGATCCATTTGGCCACAGCAAGGCCACTAAAATGTCCACCACAAATACCATCATGGACTTGTTGGATGGTATAGGTGACCTCCGCGCCAGTTAGACATCGAAGGAGGATACCATCAAAGCCACGTTTATAGAGGAGTCCACCCATGACGACATAACGAGAAACACTTTTAAGAAAAGCACATTTGCCGTTACTAGTAAGGTCAGGTGGGAGAACAGAGATTGTAAGATAGTCGTGAAATTGGTGATACCATGTATCCTGCGAATTAGCAGACACATTATTTATCATACAAACAACCGAGGCTGAGTAAGATTGGGCAAAGAGTTGTTGGACCAAGACGAAAATGTCAGAGTTAGTTGATGAAGCAGGAATTTGCGAGGCTAAGCAAGCCATAGTATCCGCAAATTTGTTAGTGGAGCGGGGAATGGTTTGGATAGAATAATGAGTAAATAAGGTCAAAAGTGAATCCACATAATGTTTGTACTTTTGAAGTTCCTCATTTTTACATTGGTAAATGCCCCGAACTTGATTGACTACTAATTGAGAGTCACCGAAAATATTGATAGATTTGACACCTAGGTGTAACGCAGCCTGGAGACCCAAAACAAGGGCCTCGTATTTCACTGTATTATTAGTGCAGGGGAAATCGAGCTAGAATGAAAGAGGCATAGGCTCAGCATTAAGAGGAATGAGAACAACGCCAACTTCTCCGCCGCTCTGGCATTTGGATCCATCGAAGAAGAGGGTCATTGGATATGACTCCTCACTGAGTGAAAGAGTGGCGATGAGTTTGTCAAGGAAATTAAAATTGGTAAATTGCTCCCCAGGTAAAGGGGCTTCAGTGAGTTGGTCTGCAATGGTTTGTCCTTTGACTGACTTCTGGTGTACAAACTCAAGGTCGAGTTCGGTGAGGAGCATAAGCCATCGGGTGATGCGTTGGTTTAGATGTGGTTTGGCGTACATATACTGAATGGGGTCCATGTTGGTGATGACAAAAGTTTTGTGTTTCAGGAGGTAGTGTCGGAGTTTGGTGGCCACGAAAGAAAGGGCTAGGCACAACTTTTCTACATGTGTATACCTAGTCTCGTAATCCACTGAGAGTACGACTTATGTAATAAACGGCTTGTTCACGATGCTTGGAGTCACGATGTACGAGCATGGCTCCTACAGCATGGTCAGTGGTAGAAAGGTAAAGGTAGAAAGGGAGATCGTCTTGAGGTGGGATAAGCACAGGTGGCTGCAAGAGATAGGATTTGAGAGCCTCAAAGGCTTGGTGGCACTCTTCGCTCCATTAAAAGGCAATGTCCTTTTTAAGAAGGTGATGGAAAGGTTGACATCGATCCGAGAGTTGGGAGATGAAACTCCAGATAGATTGGAGTTTACCTTGCAAACTACGCAATTGTTTGAGGTTAGTATGTGGGGGGCATTTCTATGATAGCTTTGACTTTAGATGGATCGACCTCGATGCCACGCAAAGAGATGATAAAATCAAGAAATTTTCCTGAAAGGACACCAAAGACACATTTCTTTGGGTTGAAGACGAACACAATATTGTAACAGGCGATCGAAAATAATGGTTAAAACATCGAGATGTTCACTGCGATGTTTAGATTTGCCAAGAAGGTCATCAACATAATCCTCAAGGATAGTGTGCATAATGTCATGAAAAATGTAAGTCATAGCCCGCTGATAGGTCGCACCAGCATTCTTAAAGCCAAATGGCATGACACGATAACAGAAGGTTCCCCCAAGGAGTTATGAAGGTAGTTTTATGTTGATCGACCGGGGCTACCAAAATTTGATTGTATCCCGAGAAGCCATCCATGAGAGAAACCGTAGTGAGGTCGACAAGTTGATCAATAATCAAGAGGGGGAAGTCATCCTTCGGGCAAGCAAGGTTAATGTCCCAGAAATCTGTACATATCCGAAGTCCCCCAGTTGCTTTAGTAACAGGTACGATGTTAGAAATCCATTGAGGATAATCAATAGGTAAGATGAAGGAAACAGAAAGGAGTCGTTGAAGCTCTTCTTTGACCAAGAGAGCAATGCATGGATGCATTTTTCTCAATTTTTGTTTAACTGGTTTGGAATCAGGTTTCAGGGTAATGTTATGGATAGTAATGTCAGGATCAATTCATGGCATGTCAGTGTAGGACCAAGCGAAAGCTTGGTTGCGGGCACGGACAAAGGTAGTAAAGGTGGCTTGTTCTGATGTGGTAAGAGATTGTCCGATCTTCACAATGTGAGGATCGTCCTTGGTGTGAATGTTTATTTCTATAGTCGACTCATTCAACATGGTTTGATTTTCAGATAGTAAGGCATGTTGAATATAAGAGTCATCCGCGCCAAGGTAAGTGAGGATGGAGTCGTCATCCTGGCACTCAACGACATTAATTGAAGGCGAGTCCTCTTCAATCATGTCTAGATATAGAAGGGGAAGAGAAGATAGGTCTTCATTATATCGTTGATAAGTGAGAGGACCCAAGAAGATAGTGTTTATGAAAAAAAAAAGTTAGAAGGGATAGAATCAAGGTCTACCAACTCTGTGGGTGACAATGGCAAAATGGGTGATGATGGTTCTGAAGGGGTGACTTCGTTGTCTTCCTGGATACTATGGATATGCGGTGTTTTCAGTGTAGGTGGTTTAGAGAAGCCAAGACCACGACGATATTTGTGTTTGCGTGTAGTTATGGGGATGATCGTATGTCGGCCTTGTTCATAAAGACCGAAACCGAAGCCCTTCCAAGCACAACACGTCAAGAAGGTGAGAGTGAAACAATGATTAGTTAGATATTGAAAATCAGATTGGAAGGGAACCACACCAAGGGGAGGTTCAGGGGTGACAGAGGATGTATCGACACCCCCATACGTTAGGTTGGTGCGGCAATTAGGTGGTCCGTAGGAGATTACTTCCCCCACATGACGGCCGTAGGTAGGATGCACCTGTAATTGTCCGTACTCCTGTGGGGTATGGAAAGTACTAACGTTATATAGGCGATACTCCCCAGCGTAAGGCATTGAAAAAAATCAACTAAGGGATCTGAGGTTGGGATGTTGTCCGCAGGAAAGGAAGTGGAACTGGTTGCGGGGGCGGTTTCGTAGGTTGAAGGTGTAGGTGTGGTTGAGATGGATGGTTGAGGTGTGGTTGAAGTAGATTGTTGGGTTGGATGAATGGGTGTCTTGAATAGTACAAGCATGTCATTAGGGCGATACAACATATTGCAGGTTTTGAAGGGGGGAGGGTCAACTTTTACGGTGTATGATTTCCCCTCGTACTCGAATTTTATGCATCTATGTAAAGTGGAGGGAACGCATCCCATAGCCCGGATCCAAGGGCGGCCTAACAATATGTTGTATTGGAATTCTCCCTCAAGGACATAGAAGAGTTTAGGTAAAGTACGTGGCCCTACACGAATGTTAAGGATCACGGTACCTAAGGTAGAAGTAATAGCATCATTGAATGAATGTAACATGATGGGGTTGGCACACATGCAGCTAGAAGGGATATTCATTTGTTGGAAGGCTTTTGAAGAGATGCTGTTTAGGCTAGTGCCCCCATAAATCATAACATGACGTACTCAGATGTCCCGGACGTAAGCTGAGATGAAAAGAGCAGGGTAAGGATATTTTGCACTAAAGTCAACAATTTCATCTTCAGAAAAACTGACAGCAGCGGCTTGTTGTACAGAGACGGGAGTGGTTGGGGCGGTAGGTTGTTTGGTGAGGGAAGAAACGTGATTGGGTGTTAAAATGGAGGCAACAGGAAAGGTTTCATTAGGTAGGACCTCTATCCCTTGAAGGATCTCAATAAGAGCGTGTCGATGAGATTCAGAAGTTTGAATGAGATCATACAGTTTCATTTTTACAGGTGATTGGTAAAGCTGTTTGATCATGGTACGGTGGGAAACTCCATCAGAGATGGGGTAGGCAGGTCCACGAATGACCACTTTAGGTGTTGGTGCGATCGGGATGGTGGACGGAGAAAGAGAGGCCGTAGGTGTGCTTCCTTTAGCTTTCTCATTATTTTTCTACCCTCGAGTAGCAACACTGATCATGTTGATCTCGTGAACACAAGAGGAGGAAGATAGTAGGGATGAATCATGGGCTTCAAGAGGTGGGGTTGTAATAATGATAGATCCTGGTGAGGCGGGGACAGGTGGTATAGGAGAGGGGATTGAAGCTAAAGGTTTCTCCCTTCGTAAGTTGTCCTTTTTAACCTTTCTATATGAGATAGGTGGCTGACGAAGTATGGCTCTCAAAGCTTTGCATCCCTCTACATCATGCCCCGGTGTGCGGTGGTAAGTGAAGATTTTAGACTCATCATAACCTATAGGTCGAGGTTTAGATGGATCATAGGGTCTAAGTGGGGGTAGGGAAATGGTCGCATTTCCCACCAACATATCAAGGATCTTGGCGTAAGATCCTTTGAGCGGGTCAAAGTCAGAGGAAGATGAAGCCATTGATTGGGTAGGTTTTGGTAATAGTTGGGTATGGTTGGTGCGTACGGGTGGTGGTTTATACAAGGCGTTTTGATGATTGGTTTTGACTAAGCGTGGCTTCTTTGGTGCAGAAGTCATGTTTAGCTGGTTAGATGATGAAGTCGTAGATTACGTGGTGGCCGGAAACAACCACAGGGAAAGAGGAGTGACAGTAAAAAAATCCTTTGGCGATCGAGTTTGCTTAGGGTTGGTAGGTGGACCGGCTATTTGAGGTGACAGTGTTGATATGCTCATGGATCTCTGTATGGGTGCAGAAGGTGCAGGTCGTTTTAAAGAAAATGCAGGAGGTATGATATATCGAGGTAGGGTAGAGGGGTGAGGTCCCAATATGGAAGGTAGGTGAGATGGCGAGGGTTTGAGTTCTAACAAAGGCAAAGATTGGATTTGAGGGGATTTTGTCTGTCTCCTAGGTGGATGGACAGCTTTATTTTCAGATAAATCTAACTGCTTGGGTGGGTGTATCAGGCTAGGTATTGGTGAAGTCCCAAGCATAGGGGAAGGTTTGGTTAGGCTAATAGAGGTGGATGAGGTATTCGGTAAGATGAGGACATAGGCATTTTGAGCTTTTGTAAACACCTTGGGTATATGGTAGAGGTGTCGGGATTAGTCATCTGCATCTGAGTAGAGCATGGTGTACTCAAATGTTCCCATAAAACCCGTCTATCTTCTGGGGAATAAAAATCTTCAGGCGTGAATTGGAACTTTGATATGGAAGAGAGGTGGGTTGTGATCCCGGTCCATTATGGGTGTGATACAAGGGGGTAAATGAGGCATTGTATCAATGGGTGTTAAGAGGTCAACCAGTCACTGAAAAGATTTAGGCGATGAAGAAGTAATAGGTATAAGGGCATGTTTGAGGGGATCTGTCATGATTAAAGAATGTGGTGGTGTTGATTCGAGAGGTTTCTCTTCTAAGGATGATAGAAACAGGAGTGCGAGTCTTCTTCTTCTATAGTAAGAGCGACGGAAGGAGATGTTTGGGAAATAGATAAGTTAGATAACATCCGCTCACAGTCTTACAAGGATGTGGTGTAAGAAGGCTTATCTGTGAGAAGAGAACTCTGGGCGGTTGATTCCTTTATGGTTAAAGGAATGGTAAGGCTATTGTCTTGTCTAGATGGTGGTGAAGCGGGTGCGGATTCCTGCGTTAGTGACGAGGCTTGATTCAGAATTTTCTCAATAGAGGCTTTTGGTTGAGAGTTAAAAACAGCATGGATTTCATGAACACTCTCCTCAGCTAAGATATCTTGGTTTACGTTACTGTTAGATGAGTGGTTCGGGAATGGTTTGTTGAATATTTTCAAATTTCAGTTAGTAGGGGCATTAGGATTATTGAGGGTTATATCCCCTACATCAACCATTTCCTGCACTATGTTTTTCAACATCGTACAGTTTTCGTGGTTGTGTCCCTTCACACGGTGGAAGTTACAGAAGTCATTTTCTTTGTACCAAGAAGGTATAGCACGGGTGGAGTCAAACCCAGAGTGATGTTTAACAGGAGGCAAGGTGATAGCTCTGGCTTTGAGCAATTTTTCCAAGATGATACCATAAGTTTCTCCCAAGGGAGTGTAATTGATGGGCTCGGATTTATACTTATAGGAAGTTTTTGGTGGGGTATTAGACGATGCTTGAGATTTTACCATCACCGCGTGGACAGCTCCTTTTGATTTCGAAGTAGTCGATGCGTGAGAATTGGTGGTGTTGGGTTTGTTGGTGGAGTCTTGGGTTCAGAAATTAGGATTTTTATTGCACAACCTCAATTTCTCTTCCTCTAAGGCTCGAATCTCTAGTTTTTGAGCCATAATAAAGGCCTCATCAAAGGTACAGGAAAGTTTGAATTTGGAGGGGTAGAAGAAATGTGCTTAGCGCAGGCCTGCGTAAAGAGTTCGATGAGTTCAGCTTGAGGTAAGGCATAAGTAAGTTGGTTGATGAGGCCCCGCCATCGTCCAAAAAAATATGTGATAGATTCGTCTTCAAATTTTCAGATGACATAGAGGTCGGTGATAGATACTTTCTTAGAAATATTAATGGAGAAATGATACAAGAAATATTGGGCTAATTGGTTAAAAGAGAAGATCGAGTGATGGGTTAAAGCACTGTACCATTCCAAGGTGGGTCATGATAAGGACATGGGAAAGGTGCGGAGTAGCAAGGCATCGTCATGAGAAATCAGATAGCAAGCATGTCTAAATGATCGCAAGTGTTGTTGAGGATCCTCCTTACTATTAAAACAAGTGAATTTTGGTAATTCCCATTGAGGAGGATATGAATGAAGGAGGACAGAAAGATGAATGGGCTCCTGATAAACTTGATCGTATGTCAGGGTGCTACAGCTTCCTGAAACAGAAGCCTCTAGATTTTACATCTTGTCCATCATTTGTTTGATAAAATCTGTGTTTGGATGAGATGTTGGCGCGGTTGTTGTAAAAGGTGGAGGATTGGGCCAAGGGCCTCCACTAGACAATGGTGGGGTTAAATGTTGATAAGGTATTGAGGATGAATATGTTGAGGAGACCAAATAGGGATGTCCTATATAAGGTGTCGACGCCACTGGATAAGTGTGTGGAAATGAAAAGGTGGGCAGAGCTTGAGAAGGAAAGCTCATGTGGATAGGTGGCAGAGAGCAAGTTATGAAAGGGGCAGTCTGCGAGAGAGACGAGGTAGGAGAAGTTGGCAGTAATGATATATGGGGCCCTAGATTAACCAAAGGAAAGTCAATCTGTGCTGTATGAACCTCCGGAGCTGCGGAGTTGGGAGACGGGGCTAAGGATGAAGAAGGTAAGGTGGAGTTATTAGGTGGAGAAGGAGATAAATGAGCAGCTATACTAATAGGCATACCCACGAGAAGCTGACCGTCGAGTGTACGGTTAAGGGTATGAGACAAATAGTATTGTATAACGCTAGTATTAGCATCCAAAAATTTAGTAAATTTCTTATCTCCTCCAGGGATTTTGGGAACCTTGCTGGTGTCCGTAGGATTCCCCATAGAATGTGAAGGGGGTGATTCAGGCAAAGGCACGGAACAGGTGTGTGAAACCATGGCGGCGGCTTGTTTCTGAGTGATAACAACAATGGACAAGAGTACACAGTAGGGATTCAATCTGTCAGGAACACAAACAGCCACAAAATGTTGAAATTGGTAGGTTGCTGGTTAGTTGGGAACTATAAAAGACAGTAACCAATATCGGTCTGTTAACTGATTTCGGTTAGACTATAGCCGGCGTCGGTTAGTTAACCAATGTCGGTATAATAGGACTAGTGTAAGAAACTGTAAGAATCTGCTGATTTGAGTTTAACAATGCTTAGTACGTCTATAAACTGTTCTGAAGTGATCACTGAGACAGTGTAGGACAAAGAAACAGAACTAAAGACAAGCAAGATGCACACGCAAATCCGGAGACTAACCCTAGGATTAGTTTTAATTATTGTGGGCTTATGCCTTAGACACAAGATAATGTCAATCCCAAACAAAATACTTAGGGTAAGTGTCAAGTTTGTTTTGGCTTATAAGGTTACCTCAATCGGGCGGAGGAATACCGCGGAAAAAGGGGGGATGTTTGAGTTGTTGTGTTGATTATGTCGTGATTAGGTATGTGTCGTGTAGTA
The DNA here is from genome assembly GCA_019776745.2 of Taxus chinensis. NCBI lineage: Eukaryota > Viridiplantae > Streptophyta > Pinopsida > Cupressales > Taxaceae > Taxus > Taxus chinensis. Next base: position 78,116,395 of record CM034153.1, on the reverse strand, counting down.
AAAGTAAGATTAATTTCCTATCAATACCATGGATATCACCCCCACGTGTACGACCTGCTACTTAATCTATGTTCACTAGAATTGAAAATAGACAAGCAAGAATGCGATGCACGTGTTTTAAACCCAAATCGAAGATGATATTCAATGAAGCAAAGGAGATGACTTTCAATAATGTAAAGATGTGAGAGCAAGACAAATTATTTTACCAAAATAAAAAAATACATTGTGAATATTTAGAAGAAAGAAATAACAAGTATGCTCCCTATATGAAAGCAAGCAAGAAAGAAAGAAACCCGAAATGGGTCCCACCGGGCGTGCCAAAATGTTTCGCTCAGAATGTTTTCATTCTTGGAATAGAGTTGCTTCTATCCTTTCATTCTCTTGAGAAACAGATAAGGGTTAGGGCTAGGAGGAATACCTGTTGAGTGTTGGGAGGGAGTGCGCATACCGTAGAGAGAGATCAGCTCGATTGCGAAGAACTCATTTTTTTCTTGGAAGGACTACCTGCAAGTAAGAATACAAGACCACCAGATTTTAATTAGATGATAAATGAGGGAACTGCCTTAGGCCCAGGAAATATTGGACTTCCTTTTGAAGGTGGTCAGCTCCCCTGCTAATATGAATTAACACACATTATTGTAAAATCACAATTTAATTGCCTCGTTAAAAACAATAAAGGAAGGGCTAGTTTTTGGTTTTGAATCATAGTGACCGATGCCAGTCACTATCACCGGTACTAGTTGCTAATAACTAATATTGGTAGGGGCAATGATTTAGGGGATTTTAGTGAATGTAGGCTATAAGGTGGCTGTAGTGTTTATAAGGCTGGTAAATGATTGGGGTTAGGTAATGGGGTGATGAAAAAGACTCAGAGAGTATGGGAGGGAGTGTTCTTGGGGTAATGTAAGGATAGAGGAAGTGACAGTTAGATGTAGGGTATTACCGGGTAGCAGATCTGGGAGTAGACTCACAATTACTATAATTAAGAAGCTCAAGAAATGATATTACAAGGACATGTACTAGACACTACTTACTGCTTCTTGATGAAGATATAGGATCCAAGGACTGTGATGACGAAGGCAGGGCTCAGGCAGGATGATTTGACAGATCAGAAGATGAGATATCTTTTCTCCCAATGCTTCGGATAAGTGTCACTGTGCTCTGGTTACTGTGGTTGCAGTCTTGGGCTCGATGTCCTTCTCTGCAACCTCCTCTATTTCCTTCACTTGTCTCTGCTTTGCCCAAATGAATTCCCCTGATGCTTGCCAAATGAATTCCCGATCCTTTGTTTTTGGTTGGGGGAGGTCATGTACAGGGAACCGATGGCGGTTACGTAACCGACGGCGGTCGAGTAGGAACCGACATCGGTTAAGTCAAAGTGGGCTATTTTTAGTAAAATAGCCAACTTTCCCTCCTTTTCTCCTGAGGGATTAGTTGTGGGCTTGGTCAAGTCATTATGAGGTTGGTTAGGGTGCGGGTGAGGAGTAATTGGTCATGAGTGTGGATGTAGACCAAGTTATAGGTCTTAATTAGGTTAGTTTAGGGTTAGAGCTAGGTCATGATGAGGTGGTGAAATGAGGTGGTAGGCTTGGAGATGTGGATTTATTAATTGTAAGGTAATTAATAAATAATTGTGTAAGGTTTAGGTGGTGAGGTTAGGTTGCGAAATGAAATGCGGGGCACAGGGTGTCGTAAGACACAAATTTGGTGTCTACACTTATCATGCTCAGTTCATTTAACTGACCCGTGCTAGCAATTTTGCAGATGGACATCGTAAGTGATTAAATAAGACAGGAAATTTCATGTTGTATTGGGTTATTTTATTTTGAACATTATGTAAAGATTTTCGATTCATTCTTTAATTGTATTAAAAAAGTAAAAGTTGTATTCTTTTTGGATTGAAGGTTGGTTGTCATATAGCATGCTTGAAATACTTAGTCTTGTAAATGAAAAAGTTATAAAAGAGGAATTTGAATGTTGGAGATTTACTTTTATGGGTTGTGTAATCTATCTTATATTTATAAAAAATATGGAATTTCTATTTTGATGAAATTATTCCTATATGTTATATGCATAATTCAGATGAACTTGCTATGTTAGATAAAAAGGGAATTAGTGTAATCTCCCTTAATAAGATGCAGCTGGTTAAGTTGCATAAGTTATCAACCTTATTTAAACAATTCTAATATAATATTTAAATGTGTAATGAATATGTGATGGAATATTAGAGTTTTTGAAAGATAAGAAGGGGTTGACAAACCCTAAAACTTAATAAATTAGAGGAAGGTTCTTCCTCGCTAAATGAATCATAACCCAAAGAAGGGTGACATGATCGTTAAATGTAAACTTCATTTCTTATAAAGTCTACCTTGGATGAACCTATTTGGTTGCTACACCTTCTTTGAATGATTTAGATGTATGTATTGGAACTTATGATATTGTTGTCCTATTTTGGCTAACTGTTGTTAAACTAAATAAACGAACGTTAGAAGCAGTGATGAGTTAAAGTAAGTTCTTTAATGATTAATCGATTCAAGTATAGAATAAGGACTTAAGGAGTGTTGGATTAGGGTTTATCATAAAAGCTGCGATCCATTTTATAATCCAAATTAATTTGACATTAGTTACCTCATTGGGGTATGTACATCGTAATGAGGTAGTTTCTGTAGGATGTTGGCACATGCCAAATGTTGTGTTGTACGTTCGATAAGGATTGGGTCTTATCGAGGATACAACATTGTGGTTGACATGTGGTAACACCCTTCTACATTGATCATCTAGATCTAGACACAATAAGGAATTGAACTTGGGTTTTCTCTAGGTCAAGTTAGTAACATGTTTAGGATAGGGAGTAAATTTCTATAACTCAAGGTAATTTGGCACATCCGGTTGACATAGGTCAACCGAGTATGCCCTTTTACCCTAAGCCATCGAAATTGTCTTCCTATAATAGACTATGTTCGTAACCCGGGCTAGGGTTAAACATTGGACAAGTGGATTGACAGTAGTCAGTAAATGAAAGAGGAATTCACGAGAATCGATGTCAAAAAGTGATGCACCACAACGAAGTTACACTCCGATGGTAACGTCAAGCCAACGCAATACGCAAGATTCGAAACAATGGAAAGAAGATTGCAAGTAAGAAGAATGGGTCTGCTCATTCTCATAGATCGAAAAATAGGAAGTACAAATAGGGGTGCTATGTAACCCCCATGCCTAAACATGGAAAGAACTCAATGACGCCACTGATGCATATGACGTTGACTGATGCATATGACGCCACTAGAAGAGGAGTTACAATTCCAAATAAGGAATGTAACTCCTATGACGCATTGACACAAATGACAATGTCAGATTCTATGATAGAATCTGACACTTGTCATTTGACTTCCTAAGACCTATGACTCTCGCAAGGTGAGATGACTCACCTAGGTGATGTGGACGATGACTAGATAGTCACACACACCAACACCCCCCCTTCATCGAAGCTGGGGAAGAGGCCAAGGTAAGCCAAAACAGAAAAAGAAGACTCCCCTAGACAACTAAGAAAGATGTGTCAAGAGGACCTAAAAACTAAAGGCCAGATAAGGTGCCCATGTACAAACAACATCTTTCTGGAAAGAAGAAGAGGAGAAGAAGAAAAAAATGAGTGCTATCTAGCTCCCCCGAAAGATGATTTCCGATGGACTCCTAATGAATTTGAAGGGACCAAAGGTCTGTGATCAGAAGGAGGAGGAACATGGAGAGTGCTAGAAGGTGGCCCAATATGAGAAGGAGATAATATATCAAGAGAAGTGGTGACAATCCTATCAATCTCCATAAGGTGAGAGTCCGCAAATATAGATATATCATCAAGAGAGCCCTGAAGGGGAAAATGAACCTTCTGTGGTGGAGAGTCAGTGGAAGCTGGTGGGATGGAAACTCTGATCTCGGAAGAGGCAACAGGTTGAAGAAGATGCTGCACTGTGATGTCGGTATCCTCGAGCATATCATCCAAGTCTGAGTCAAGGAAATCAATGCCCTTTTGTGGAGGATTATAAGAACCCTTTGAAGAAGCAATCTCGAAGTCTCTGGAAGCAACAGGGGATGGCAGAATCTCCAGGCTAGAACCAACAGAATCAGTAGATGCTCGTGGTGGGGAAAACTAGAGATCCAAGGTAGCATGGTGTATAGGTGAGAATTCAACCGAAGAGTCTTGTGGAGGAGAGTCACTAGAAACTATGATAGGAGCAATACTAAGTTCTTAAGGAGCATGCACAAAAATATGGGTGGGCTGCCCTTCATAAGAAAAAGTATCAGTGAACTCACTTTCCTCCATGGATGCAAGATCATCAGAAGATCCATAACCAGATGAAGGAGGATCAAAGTCTCCATGAAAATTATGAATGAAGATCTAAGCTCTGTGCGTAGACTCGGTGAATTCTAATCGACGTTAAAGGTCCTTCGGTATAGCAAGACAAAGAAGCCCGTATGTCATATCATTCTCGTTCAACCAATTTTGGTGATGAATGCAGTCAATAGGTTCAGGTGCCAACCCAAGAAGATGTGGTAACAAATTGTACATAATACAATGATCGAGTATCCCACTCTTCCATTGTAGGTAGTTTCCTAGTCCTAGTTGAACAACGGAGTGATGAAATTCAATGTCCATGACGAGAGGAGCCTCCAAGGAACACAAGATTAACCCCCCCTTTTTGTGGCACTTTATAATTCAATGTGTTGATTACAACCAGATGTGACTGTGTCTCGAGAACCAGTTTGTCACTCACCTTGCAATTAGCGTAATAACACATAATGGTGGAGACAACAATCAAGGTTCGTAGGGCAGAACAGATCGATACGATAAGCAAGCACAGAAAGAGAGAAGCAAGAGGGGGAAGAAATAGCTTTGTGAGAAATAGCATCTCACGTCACATGAAATAATCCCTTTTTTGTAAGACTGTGGCGGACGTGCTCACAAGTCCACAAAAAAGGAATAGAACAAATCTCAAGAAAAAATGAGTTGAATTAAGCAATACAAAGACACCCCCCAGAATACAGAACTTTATAAAATTAGTGCATTTACAAAAATAATGATCCCATCATATAGAGTGCGAGAAAACATGCAACTTTGACTAAAGAAGTGCTCAAAACCGAGCAACGAGTCAAAAGTTATAGCAAAAACCAATTCCTGCAACTGATGAGAAAAAAGCCAATAAGCCTGCAAACGGATTAAAAAAGTGCCCTAAACGCATGCAAAAGGTGTCATATGTATGCCTATTGGAAATGGCATGGAATTTGAGATAGGGTTTTTTTGTATTGCGAGGGGGGATTAGCCACCTGCCAATCCCGGACCTCACCCTTCGTCTTCGGCACTCGACGGAAGGTTAATAAAACAAGCCAAAAAACTTACAATGCCAATAAAATGTAATTTTTTTTTTTACCTTATACCTTTTAAAATTTATGAAACAACACGTTTTTTGAAGAGTGATAAGATAAAAAGAATGCAAACACGTTTTTTTAAGAAAAGTGAATAAAAAAATGTATTTTTATAGAACTATTACCTGGCAGCAGACGAGAAGGCCACGTGGGGATGAAAGTTAGGTAAAAATAGATAATGCAGTGACTGTCCACTATAAAAAAAAGCCAAAAAAGTCCAAAAAATGCCAGCTGAAGGAGAAAATGCCTTAACAGTTCAAAAACGCTAGAACAGCGTGCAAAAAACACAGGAAAGGAGAGAAAAACGCCTTAGGACAGTGCAAAAATGCCTGGACAGGGAGAAAACACTCAGAACAGCCAAAAAAATGCCTAAAACAGGTTTGAATGTGGGGAACAGTGCAAAAACGTGAGAGGTTTTGTAAAAAACGTGAGAGACCAAGCAAAAATGTGAGAGGTTTTCAACAGGCTCGCAAAAATGTTTTGAGACCAAGCAAAGGTAACTTCGAGATAGCAAGGAACCACAACGATGAGGAAAAAGCTCAGAATAGTCTGAGTATACACCGGTGAAGAAAAAAAAATGATCCCAACTAGTAATCACAGGTCCACGCCAAAAAATGAGCTCTTCTTTTACCTTGCAAGCGCTGGATCTAAACACAACCAGCAAGAAACACACAAACAACCCATAAACAATAGCCACAAAGATCAAGAAATATCCAAATACGAACTCAGTTGATAAGCAAACCAACCAAACACCTTAACTTGCAACTGCTGAAACCTCAATACGAGGGTGAGCAATAATTCTAAAATGATAATGAAAAAAAAACTTACGAGGAAATGAGAAGAAACCAAAAGTAATAAGCAATTGAGAAACAAAGAGTGCATGTTTACTGAAACCAGCTGTGATACCATAAAAGAGGGATTCAGAAGAACCGATGTCGAAAAGTGATGCACCAGAATGAAGTTGCACTCAATGGTAACATCAAGCCAACGCAATACGCAAGATTCGAAACAATGGAAAGAAGATTGAAAGTAAGAAGAATGGGTCTGCTCATGCTCATAGATCAAAAAATAGGAAGTACAAATAGGGGTGTTGTGTAACCCCCATGCCTAAATATGGAAAGAAACTAAATGACGCCACTAACACATATGACGTTAACTGATGCATATGACGCCACTAGAAGAGGAGTTAAAATTCCAAATAAGGAATGTAACTCCTATGAGGTATTGACGCAAATGACAATGTCAGATTCTATGACAGAATTTGACACTTGTCATTTGAATTCCTAAGACCTATGACTCTCGTTGACTGATGCATATGACGCCACTAGAAGAGGAGTTACAATTCCAAATAAGGAATGTAACTCCTATGACGCATTGAGGTAAATGACAATGTCAGATTCAGTACCCAGTTTAAGGTGAAAACAAAGTATACAGAGTATACATTAAGTATTCAACACTCAAGGTGAAACATGAATAGATAGGTAGATAACCGAGTCATGGAATGAATAGATCGGTGTATCACCGAGTCATTACAGCTTCATATGGTTATTTGTTATGAGATTGATTGGCATTGAATGTGTGTTCTAAATAAAGTTTTATTTAGAACAATGATCATTATGTAAGAAAAAAAATTCCCTTGTTTCTAAAGTCTTAAAATGGGAATGTTACATATTTAGTTTGACTATCCACCTACAGGTTTCATTAACCGTCAGACCTTATCATCTATCATATCTTCTTATTATTAATTTTTCATTAAAAATAGTTCTTAGGAGACAATTGAGTGGTTACACAACTTCATATCACATGCATGGGCTTCAAGAGTTTATCTTTAGAAAATCCTTAGGGAGTGTTTCCAGTCATTCAAGATAATTTAATTTTCATGAGGTCTTAGGTAAACTTTAGGGTTTGATTTATACTCGTGGTAAGGAACTTAAGAATACTTAAGTTTAAAATTGCTGTTTGATAACATATTGGGAAAATTATAACCAAATAGAATGATTATTCAATTTTGAAGACTACTATTTGATGCATAGTGTAGACTCAATCATATCTTATGGAGACTTGGAGATTTTATGAATTGTACTTTATTCATAGCCTCGTATTATGATGGTTATGACACTCTTACAGTCATATTTTGTCTCTCTTAAGAAAACCAAGAACCATTACATGATTAACATTATTACATTGAAAATAAAACACTTTTATCTAATAGATACTCAAGACAAGCCACATCATTGCTCACTATAAAGATATTTGGAAGAGAAGCAGGAAACTAGATGAGAATACCTTGAAATAGCCTTGATGAATTCCTATTGTTGATGAATTTCCTCTGCAATATCTTTGAATGGTACAATACAAACCTAGAGCATTGTATTCTTCTTTGAGTGCATGTTATAAGAGATGGTATTTAGAAACCATGGTGTTTCACCTGATTCTAGATCGTTTCTTCAAATGTTGACGAAACAAATAAGGGTAATGGGTTAGGAGGAATACCTGTTGAAATGCTGGTTTTAGGTTGTTGCACGCATATGACTTCTGAATCCAAAGCTAATCGTGAGAGCTTCCTTTTTGCTTGGAGGAACTACCTGAAATGGAAAACAAGACCACCAAATAGTAGTTAAACAATATATGTAGAGGACTTCCTAGTGTGTGCTAGATCCGGGAAGTGTGATACTTCCTAGACAACTATCAATCCACTGTTTAAAATCAATTAATGTGAGAAATAAAGGAAATCCTACTGTAGTTAAAATGATTTAGGTATCTCATTTATCCACAATAAGCTAATTCATTCACAACATGCTAAGCTATGATTGAATCTGAAGGTCAAGGTCACTGTCAGGGTACTGGTATGGGGTTAGGGTGAGATTTTGTGCAGTTTTGGGTATTTGGTGGAGGTTTATAAGCTTTGTTCTTGGTTCCTGGTAAAAGACACAGAGACTCACGTCGGTATGGTCGGGATACAAGAAACTCAATAAAACTTGAGGTTAGGGTAGATCTAAGGCTAGATGAAGATGTAATGGCAATGAAAAAATCCGTATGGATCTGAGGTATGCACAAGAATGATTAAGGTCCAAGTATGGGTAGTTCAAGGGTGGGGATGAAAGATGGTCAATTTTACATGGAGGTAAATGATGGGGGAATGGAAATGAAAGTAGAAACTAGTAATGGATGTAAAAGGATCTACCAAATGATAAATGGGTATGATAAGTGTTGGTCAACAAAACTTACTATTTGTACGAACTTGATGCCTGGTTGCTAATGGTGGGTGATCAAATGGAATGAACTTTATGTAGTGTTGGCGCTTCCTCGGATGCTCCCGTGAAGACAAAATTGCCTTGTGATTGCTTCTAATGTTGGTTATGGATACTCTGATGTGTGTACTAATGTTGGTTCTATTTGCATGCAACTCTGGTTTCGTCACTTGTTCTCAAAAGACGTGATTATCTCTCAGAAATGTGCTAACCTCGAAATAAGGTTGTTTTGGGGATTAAATGGTAACCGACGGTGGTTCTAGATTAACCGGTGGTGGTTTAGGGTAACTGGCATCGGTTAGGGTGGAATTTCTTAGGTTTACTAAACTAGGAAGATCCCCTTGATTTTTTGGGATCTTGTTCGTTTACTCTGCGGATTAGACTAGAAGCTTCCCTCTAACATGTGGGAATGTGGTTAGAGGGAATGTAGGCATTGATTTTTATGGTTTGGGTAGGTCTTAGTTATGGCAACTTACTAAGAATAGGTCTTAGGGTGAGGTGGCTAGATGAGGTGGATATGTGGGCATTATCCCAATTAGGATATTTAAATAATAAGTATGGTGAGGACAATGAGTTAATTTAATTAAATTAATATTATAGTGGGGTGAAGGGGGCCATGACTAGGTGGATGTGTTCAAGGTATTTGTTTACCGAGGGACCAAGGGGAGTATGACCCAATTTTGGTGTCTACACATGGCTAATTGTGATCATATAGTCCTTGGTTAGTTTCCTCAAGATTATCATTGAGAAAACTTGTTTAGATGCAAGATAATCCATTGCTTTCAAAACCTCATATAGTTTCTTTTAAATATGTCTCCTTCCTTCTAGAATCCTAGAGAAGGCATGCCATTTTCTAGAGAGAATAAGAGCATCATGAAATCCTCAAAGGAGTCCAATGACTCCACCTTTCTTTCCCTTGTATAAATTTTCTTTGTGATTCCTTTACCTTGTTGTCTTGGAATGATGGTCTCCTGAGTTTTTCTCATTAAACACATATGTTCATCCTCATTCATGGACTTGTCAAAAAATAGAGAAAATGTATGTTTAATAGGTTTTTCTAGTTGATTAATATGTATGCACCTGACTGATCCATAAACTTCCTTATTGACTTTTCCTAGGCATTATGTCTCCTCTAATGATCTTGGTTATTCATTTATTGATTTTGATTTTCCCTTAGATGTTTCTGTATGGATAAGCTTAAATTCATCCTTCCTCTTGTAGATGATCTTCCTCTTATGATAATTTATAGAAAAATTACCTCTTTGATTAAACTAAAAACATAAAACTCTAGATTTCTCTCTTATCCATTCATGCTCCAGAGGCTCTTCAAGTAAAAAAATTGGCTATGCGACCAATCTCATTGCAATTGAAACATATTATGTTATTTTCAAATTCAGTCTTGCAATCCCTCCATGAGTGATCCTTGTATACTTTTTATATGCATTCCACATCTCTATGTCTAAAGACATGACATGAAAAGTAAATTCATGAAACTTACCAATGAATATCCTTGTATTTGGTTGTTTTATAGTATTCTTATGTCCTTGATGGATTGATCTAACATTCATTTCCTTTTTTATTTCTTTCTCTATTTCCTCTCTAAGTACTATCAATTTTACATTTAGTTCACCACATTATTTATCCTTGGTTTTGATGGTTGTTTGGTATGACTCATGACTCGGTTCATGCTCCATTTCACACTAGGCTGCTTCATTTTTACACTCCATAACTGATCTTTCATTAGAATGTCTTTGATATGTCATCAATTTATCTTTAACTTGTTATAACTCATCATTTGAAGTATTAAGCTCTTCCTCAATGACACTTAGATCTTTTGACCACTTACCAACCACAGTTTCAACCTCCTTGAGTTATTCAAGATGGTTTGCATCATTCTGTTGAATTTCATTCTTTAATCAAGGCTTGAGAAACCTCGTAATTATTCTTTAGCATTGTATCACCTTGACAATCCATGATTTTTCCTTGAGGACCTTCTCTTAAGATCTTAAAATTGTACAAAGAGAACCAAATTTGATACTAATTGTTACAAATCTAAGTACTAAGAGGGGGGTAAATCAATATTCACTACAAAATTAGTGAAATTTACAATGATTCAACAAATTCAAGATTTACTATGTTAACCATGAATAACATAAACATCCAACCATGAAATAAAGAGAGTAATAAACACACATGTACACATGATAATATAAGATTTAAGGTGGGAAACCCAATAAGGGAGAAAACCCATAGAAACGAGAAATCAGAGAAATATCAAGGACAACTATCCAAAAAGAATTACAATGATCTCACCATGTGGTGAGTACCCACTCACCCTGAAGCTATAACTCCATTTATGAAGCACAAACTTCGAATTTATGCCAAACACCCACTTGACTATTGTTCTATAAGCAACAAATTTCTAGGAAAATCGCTCCTAAATTACTAAGTTGGAACTAAGAATTAGAACAAATAAGAATTTGATCACTTTATTTACTTGGTTGCATACATCAACCTGATGTGATCGTTGTTTCAGCTTACTATTCTTCTCATTTTCTCTATTTATTCATCATGGTTTCACCAAACTTCAAAACTAGCCCTTATCACTGCACCCTTTCAATAACGTTTAAAATGTCAAGAACTTTATTTTATATCTACTATGTATTCACATTTTTCTCTTCACATTCACTTTTCACATACAAATAAAGAGAGTGGTTTATCTCCTAAAAAATATCTTCAGATTATATATTTTCACATTCCATGGTAGAGAGGATGATTTGATGATTCCAAAACATCCAAAAACTTCAATAACTGACCTTCAGATCTTGATATATTACCATGTAGATTTTGGATTCCAATGAGGAACAATATTAATAGTTCACATTAATATTGCACATTAAACTTTATAAATTTTATAAAACTCCATTTAATCATATCTCCTTGTAAATCAGATAAAGCAGATCTTTAAGTAACTTAGGGAACTTTCACATTGTGATTCATGTTTTCCCACACCTTCATTTCCCTGCAGAACTCTTTATTCTCCCTTTTCTTTGTTTATGCGAATATAATGTGTCTCTAGGGAACTCGAGGTACTCGAGTACTTATTCCATATCATACTTGTTCTCTCGATGGCTCACTCTTCTGCATCACACTACTCCATCCCCATTTCCTTATATTGAGGGTTAAAATGACCTATAGGGAAATCATCAACTAGAGGAATAGTGTCATCAATTTCTTGTGTTTTCAAACCTCTCCATTTATCCATAATGTACTAACCATTTGACTTGCAGGTGAACACAACTTGCAGGGAACAATTGCTAACTTGGAATGCATTTTATTGAGATCCTTTATGCCAAAAATGTTTCTTGAACCTACAAATAACCAATTTCTATGTATTTAGGATCAAATAGACTTACGGGGAACCTATCAACTTGTGGAACTTTGTTAATGAAGTTAGTTGAGCTTGATTTGAATACTAAACCTGCACTACAAAGAGATTTTTCTCTGTCAAGATTTATTGTGTAAACTAATATCAAATCCTCCTTCATTCCTCAATGAATTCATCTAAAATACTTTTCAAATGGCTCATGATCAGTCCATAGACATTTCTACAAAAATTCAGAATAGTTGGTCATTTAAAAGACGAGATTCAGTCAAATTAATTTTGTAAACCCTAAAATCAGGGTTAAAGCTACTGTACATGCCCAAGTGCACAAAATAATTAATTTATTGAGAAATGTCTAATGGAATTTAAAAATATCAATTGTTGTGTCTTTTTGAGACCAACTTCCATCTATTCTAATCAACTAGAAAGCTCAAAGGTGTCCCATTTTCTCCCAGAACTTCAAGGTACAATGCACAATGATATGAAATATGAGAGTGTAATGATGTTCAAGAAAGAAGTTTATTTGTGATCTTAGGAAAGCCTTCCAAATATCATGAGAGGTCAAATGATGAATTCAAAATATTAACATACTACTAAAAAAGAATCTAAAAACCAAGAAATCAAATTCATCTTGTTTAACCAGACATGCATATTGAAACTCAATCCATATCCTAACCGGATTCAAACTTGACAAGTTCTAATCACCAATCCTCACCTAATTCAACCCCCTTGAGGGAAAATCAATGAGATGAGAACCTTATCGATACCTCCAGTATCGAGACATATTATTTTCTACACAAATCATATTTACACCTTAAAAAATCAAGCTATGTTATTTATGATGAGATATTCTTTGAGGACCATGAGATTCCATGAAAGCATCCAACTTTGATAAGTAAATGTTTAGTATGAAGGATCTTGTCACAATATTGGAGAATATATTTACTTACTTCAAAACTTAACAGTTTTATTTTTACTATAACATCCCTCTGAGACACCAACCTTGCGTTCACTAAGATACTTGCGAATCTCCATACATTCCTACGAAGACATGATGACATTAATGGCTTGAAATCACTATTATTTAACCTTAGAGAGTCCTTTATATGTTCCATTAACCAACACCATTGATCCAACATATGTCATGACCATGCTCTTATAATTTTCCTTGAACATTGCTTCACCAAACTATGCAAACTTGAGTCAACCCCATTTTACCTGGAAAGCATTTGTGTAATATTTCCAATAGGACACATACCTTTCCAGTTGAACTAATTGAGATTTTAACCTTAAATATATAGGAATGTCTTGAAAGACTCTAACATGCAAAACCTCACACCTATGAGGAAATATTATGGACTCTTAACACACATTTTGTACTGAGACTAGGCATTTTAGGCTTTTTGTAACACACACTCCTAATCAGTTCATTGCATACCTTGAAACACACTTAGGCTGACATGAATTTCAAACTTAGATACACAACACTATTCACTATGATGAATTCATGCTGACCTCATGGTGACTTTATGATGACATCATGATGACTTCATCATGAAAATGATGATTTCATGTTGACCATACACCTTAAAACATAGTGCAAAAAAACACATGACTATATAGGATCAGACATGTACAGTGTAGTGCAAGAATGATATAAACATACATGGGTTAAGAAATGGAAAAAACCACATACCTACTCAATCCCATGCTTAAGCTACATTATTTGAAAAAATAAATACCTTCTCAAGCCCGTGCTCAAGCTACTTTGTTTGACATCAATGACAACTTTTTCAACAAACTCCCCCTTTGTCATTGATGGAAAAACCTCATTCACCCTATCATACTCCCCCTTTTTTCATGAATGATGAGGATAGTTTCTAAATGACCATACTCCCCCTGAGTCAAATATCTAATTCAACCTCAAAATATTAACTCCTTATTGTTTCTTTGAAATTTTGAAGTAGCTCCCCTATGAAAATGTTGTTATTTTTACTGAAAGGAAAAATTTCACTACATAAGATGCATAAAATTATTCATAACTTTTTCCTTGAATTGGAAATAATCTCTCCTTGTCCACACGCTCCCCCTAAGATTTTGTTCCATATTCTCTGACTCCAATCAAAATAAAATTTGATCCATTTGATTTGTTCTATGTTCAATCTTTTCATACATCTCTTTTCCATGTCAAATCCATTATCTCTTGCCTCTATATGGATTTCATAGTTGTATATTGTCTTCTTAAATCAAGTAAATTTTTCTAATCTCATGCTCTTAACCATTAAACCTTGCAAATACACCATATACTGCCATTGAAATTTTACCCTTATAGAATTGATGAGAACACCACCATTTATCATCTTCTGATTCTTTTCAAGAAACTATTTCAAATCAACATAATCTATTCTCTGAATTAGTTGGCTTTCTGATTTGCACCTATACAAGCCTTGAGTGGTCTTCAGTTTAACAAATCCAAGCTCATTAACCTAAGTATCTAGCCTTCATACCATGTCTTTTAATCAAGCTTGACATCAAATTGGCTCATCCTACTTTAAATACTTGTTTCAGATATCTTTGCTTCATCCTAGATTTGAGAGGAACATAGTTTTGTTGCATGAACATTCCATCACATACTTTGGATAGACATACATAATATTGTATTTTTACATGTTTGTTTCTTATTTGATAGTTAGTGTAGCTCTTCATTCTCACCAATTATCAGACACTGAGGATACTTTAACTTTCTTAAACACTGTCAGATTTTTCCTTTCTCATCTCAGGAGTTGCTTCTAATCCTTTCACAGTTTCAGTTGTATATGGTCTGTTTGCATACTGAAAAAAATATCCTTCCTAAAGAATTTTGATGCTCAAAATATTTAAGAATAAACTCCACTTACCTCAATACCCTGATAACAAACATTCATCCCATGAAATGCTATGAATATCTCTTGCACTACTTTGGTAAGTTGATTATAACATAACACACAATCATTGACATCGATTTATTACCTTTATCAAATATAGAAGTCAATTTTATGACCATTTTGCAGATTGTGCCACTATTTTTGACTTGTGAGCAATAAAACTTAGATACCTTCTCATATTACTTACATTGTTCAATAACACATTATAGATCAAAACATTCATGGAGATTACATTTATGTCTACTAAACTTAAATTCTAGAGATAATACATTAAGCACCCTTCAATAATCTCTATGTTTATGCATTGAGAGGCTATTTGGTCCAATCACCAACTCGCTACTTTCTTGACATACATTTCAAGATCTGTAGATGATTGAGTTTTTAGGAATTAAAAATCACTTTATGTTCAGACCAAATCACCATCTTTTATGGTTTTTAATTAGTTATATGTTTATAAATGTCCACCTACCAATGAACTTTGATAAGTATTGTCTTCAGTTTGAATTCCCACCTACATGTTGCCTTAAGTACCAGACCTTCTCATCTAACATGTCTTATTATTATCTATTTTTCCTTAAAAACATTTCTTTGGAGACACTTGAGTGGTTACACAACTTCATATCATGTGCATGGTCTTCAAGAGTTTCTGGAAAATCCTTAGGGAGTGTTTCTAGTAGTTCAAGAGAATTCACTTTTCATGAGGTCTTATAACCTCACATTCAATGTTCTGAGTTTCTTAGTTAAGGTCTTGTCTAGGCCTTCTTGAGACTATTTCTACTCTCTATGTTTGAACTTAACACTTTCTTGAGGATTCAACATGGTCGATGACATGCAATTGACTATTATTTTACACTTTTGACTCATTTTTGACAGGATTTAACACACCGTGACAATGTTGACTCATTTAACATTCCTTGAGCAACTTCATGACAACCTTTATGAAATCTAGGAAATATCACTTCTTTGATAAGACTTAGAGAAAATTTAGGGTCTGATTTATACTCATGGAAAGGAACTTAGGAATACTTAAGTTTAAGATAGTTTTTTGATAGCTTGATGGGACAATTATACCCAAACAGAAAAATCCTTCAATTTTTGAAGACTACTATTTGATGCATAATGTAGACTCAACCATATCTTATGGAGACTTAGAGATTATATGAACTCTACTTTATTCATAATCTCGTATTAGGATGGTTATAACACTCTTATAGAAATATTTTATTTCTTTTAAGAAAGCCAAGAACAATTACATGTTTAACACTATGAAATTGACAATCAAACACTTTTATCTCATGTATAGTAAATACAAGCCACTTCACCGTTGACTATAAAGATCTTTAGAATAGGAGAAGGAAAATAGATAAGCATACCTTGAAATGGCCTTGATGAATTCCTATTTTTTATGGAGTTCCTCTGTAGTATCTTCAAAATGTGCAATACACACCTAGAGCATTCTTCTTCATTGAGTGCATCTTACAAGAGATGGTCTTTGGAAACCATGTCTAATTGTGATTATGCAGTCCTTGGTTAGTTTTCTCAAGCTTATCATCAAGTAGACTTGTTGAATAGATGCAGGATGATCCATTGGTTTCAAACCTCATAAATTTTCTTTCAAATATGTCTCCTCCTTTCTAAAATCCTAGAGAAGGCATGTCATGCACCATAGAGAATTGGAGCATCATGCAATCCTCAAAGGAGTCTAATGACACCACCTTTATTTCCATCTTAAAAATTTATTTGTGATTCCTTTACCTTGTTATCTTGGAATGATGGTCTCCTAAATTTTTCTCATTAAAAACATATGTTCATCCTCATTAATGGACTTGTCATAAAATAGAGAAAACATACCTTTTATAGAGTTTTCTAGTTGATTAATTTGTATGCACTTGACTGATGCAACAACTTCCTTATTGGATTTTCTTGTGCATTTTGTATCCTCTAATGATCTTGGTTTTTCATTTATTGATTTTTATTTTCCCTTGGATGTTTCTATAGGGGTAAGCTTAACTTTATCTTTCCTCTTTTAGATAAGCTTCATTTAATGAGAATGTCTATAAAAATGACCTACTTGATTACACTTAAAACATACAATGCTAGATGTCTCTTTTATCCAATCATGTTGCATAGGCTCTTCAAGGAAAATTTTAGCTATGTGACCAATCTCATGGCCATTGAAACAAATTCTGTTCTTTTCAAATTTAGTCGTACAATTCCTCCATGGGTGATCTTTGTCTACTTTTCATATGTATTCCATAGCTCTATGTCCAAATACATGACATGAAAATAAAATTCCATGAAACTTACTAGGGAATCTCCTTGCATTTGGTTGTTTGATAGTCTTATTATGTCCTTGATGTATTGATCTACCCTTCATCTCCTTTTTACTTTATTTCTCTAGTTACTCCCTTAATACTATCAATTTTGCATTCAGTTCACCACATTATTCATCCTTAGCTTTGATGGTTTCTTAGCATGGTTCATGACTAGGTTCATGCCCTATTTCATACTGGGTTAATTCATTTTTACACTCCATACCTGATCTATCATTAGAGTGTCTTTGATATGTCATCAATTTAGCTTTAACTTGTTATAGTTCATAATTTTAAGTTTAATAGAAGAATTTTCTCTGACACTTAGATCTTTTGACAACTTACCAACCATTGTTTCCTCCTCCTTGAGTTACTCAAGATGATTTGCATCATTGTGTTGAATTTTAGTCTTTAATCGGTGCTTTAGAAACCTCATAATTATTCTTCATCATTGTATCATCTTGGCCACCCATTCTTGTGCCTTAAAGACCTTATCTTAAGTTATTAAACTTGTATAAAGAGAACCAAATTTGATACCAATTTCTAGAAATATAGGCACTAAGAGGGGGGTGAATTAGTATTCACTAATTTTTTTGTAATTTATAATAATTCAACCAATTATTATAAATCTAAGGACTGATACCAATTGTTAGAAATCTAAGCAACGAGAGGGGGTGAATCAATATTCAATACAAAATTAGTGAAATTTATAATGATTCACCAAATTCAATATTTACTATGTTAACCATGAATAACTTAAACATCCAAACATGAAATAAAAAGAGAATAAACACACATGTACACATGAGGATAAAATATTAAGGTAGGAAACCCAATAAGGGATATAACCCACATATAGGAGAAATCATAGCAATATCAAGGATTACTATCCAATAAAAATTAAAATTATCTCACCAAGTGGTGAGCACCCACTCACCCTGAAGATCTAAACCCAGTTATGAAACAACCAATTCAACGTTATGCCAAACACCCACTTGAATGTTGTTCTACAAGCAACAAATTTCTAGGAAGCTCACTCCTAAATTGTTGAACTGCAATTAATACTTTGAACACATAAGAATTTGATCACCTTATTCACTTGGTTGCATACATCAACTTGATGTGATATCTATTTTAGATTATTATTCTTCTCCTCTTCTCTATTTAGTCATCATGATTTCACAACACTTCAAAAATATCCCTTATCATTGCACTCTTTCTACACCATATTCAATTTCAAAAAACTTTCTTTTATATCTGCTATGTATTAGACTTTTTCTCTTCACATTCACTTTTCAAATACAAAACAAGAAAGTGGTTTATCTACTAGAAAATATATTCAAATTATATATTTTCACATTCCATAGTAGAGAGGATGAGATAATGATTCCAAAACATCTAAAAACTTTAAAATCTGACTCTAAAGCTCAAGATATTACCATGTAGATTTTGGATTCCCACGAGGAACAATATTAATAGTTCACATTAAACTTTATAAAGTTTATAAAACTCCATTAAATCATATCTCCTTGTAAATCGGATAAAGTGGATCTTTAACAAACTTACAAAACTTGTGAATTGTGATTCATGTTCTCTCACACCTCCAGTTCTCCACACACTTCTGTATTCTCCCTTTTCTTTGTTATGTTGATACAACAAGTCTCTAGGGAACTTATCGAGTACATGTTCCATATCATTCTTATTCTCTCGATGCCTCCCTCTTCTGCATCACACTACTCCATCCCCATTTCCTTCTATTGTGGGTTAAAATGATCTCCAGGGAACTCATCAACTAGAGGAATAGTGTCATTGATGTATTGTGTGCCTAAAACTCTCCATTTATCCATAAAGCACTAATCATTTGACTTGCGTTTCAACATGGTTTACAGGGAACAATTGTTAACTTGGAACTTGTTCTAATGAGATCCTTTGTCCCAGAAATGTGTCTCAAACAAGTAAAAAACCAAGTTCTATTTATTCTAAATCAAATATACTTACGAGAAACCTATCAACTTGTGGAACTATGTCAATGAAGCTATTTGAACCCAATTTTTATCCTAAACCCACACTATAAATAGATTTTCCCATGTCAATATTTATCCAGTAAAATAATATTAAATCCTCCCTCGTTCATCAATTAATTTACCTGAAATACTTTGTAAGTGGATCATGATCAGTGCATAGACATTTCTACAACAAGTCAGAATTGTTGGTCAGTTGAAAGATGAGATTCGATAAAATTCAGTTTGTAAACCATAAAATCAGGGTTAAATCTACTCTGGTTTCCCGAGTGCATAAAATAATTAATTTCCTGAGAAATTTCACATGGAATTAAAAAAATTCAACTTTTTTGTCTTTATAAGACCAACTTATATCTATTCCAATCAATTACAAAGCTCAAAGGTCTCCCATTTTCTCCTAGAACTTATAGGTACAATGTATAGTGATACGCAATATGACAGTGTAATAAGTAAAAAATTGTTTTGTGATATTAGGAAAGCCTTCTAAATATCATGAGAGGTCTAATGATGAATATAAAATCTAAACGCAATGCTCAAAAAGCATGTAAAAACCAAGAAAGCATATTCATCTTGTTTGACCATACCTACATATTGAAACTCAATCCATATCCTAACCTAATTCAAACTTGACAAGTTTTAATCATCAATTTTCACCTATTTCAACTCCCTTGAGGGAAAATCAATGAGATGAGAACATTATCAATACCTCCAGTATTAAGAGATTATTTTCTATACAAATCATATTTACACGGTCTAAGACTATCAAGTTCTATTATTTATGCTAAGATATTCTTTGAGTACCATGAGATTCCATGACATCATCCAACTTTTCTAAGTCAATGGTTAGTATGAGGGGATTTTTACAAGCGTGGAGAATATATTTACTTACATAATAGCTTCAAGGTTTTATTTTTACTACAACATCCCTATGATACACCTATCTTACATTCACTAAGATACTTGCATAGGTCCATACATTCCTGAGAAGACATGATGACATTAATGGCTTGAAATAACTATTATTTAACCTTAGAGAGTCCTTTATATGTGTCACCAACCAACACCATTTATCCAAAATATGTTATGACCATGTTATTTGAAGTTTCCTTGTACATTGCTTCTCCAATCTATGCAAACTTGAATAAACCCCATTTTACCTACAAAGCATTTGTACACTATTTCTAATAGGACACAGACCTTTACACTGAACCTAATTAAGCTTATTTTCACCTTAAATATAGAGGAATGGCTTATAGGACTCTAACATGACAAACCCCACACCTCTGATACTCTTATGGACTCTTAAGACACATTTTGCACTTAGACCAGGCATTTCAGGTTTGTTGTAACACACACACACACACACACACACACCTAATCAGTTCATTGCGTACCTTAAAACACACTTGGGATAAGATGAATTTTAGACTTAGATACATAACACCATTCACTATGATGACTTCATGTTGACCTCGTGATGACTTCACTATGAAAATTATGATTTCATGTTGAGTATACACCTTCAAAAACAATGCAAACATACACAGTACTATATAGGATAAGACACTCACCGTGTAGTGTAAGCATGGTAAAAACATACACATGGATAAGACATGGAACAAAGCACATACCTGCTTAAGCCCATGTTCAAGCTACCTTGTTTGAAAAAACACGTACCTACTCAAGCCCAAACTCAAGATACCTTGTTTGAAATCAATGGAAACATTTTCAACAGAGCCCCTGTTAACCCAAATTCACCCCTGGGTTAATTTGGATAACTTATTATAGATGGAATTGGCCTTCAATTTATGGGACGTGTTTGAGGCTTCCGAACTCCTACATAGGTGTCTGAAGAGGAAGAAAAATCAAGATGGATAACAAGTTAGAATTAAGATAATATGAGTTATCTAGTGGTGAAGGTTCAGAGCCTCATTTTATGTCACATGTCAACAACCTTTCTATCACGTGTCAACATATTTTCTATTGCGTGTCAACAACCTTTCTGTCATGTGTCAACATTATTTTTGTCATGTGTCAATACCCTTTCTATCACACGTCAACAACATTTCTTTCACATGTCAACAACCTTTCTATCACGCGTCAAAAACCTTTTTGTCATGCATCAACCCTCCTTTGTTGTTGTGCGACAACATTCCATCTTTTCGTACGTAAAACTTCCATGCCTCTCATGTGACAATAGTCTTCTTTTCATGTAAAAACTCATTCCCTCATTAGCAGTGAAGTGTCAAGTGTTAATTGGTGATTCCTGTTAGGCGTCAGCAAGGAATGTCAGATATGGATAGGGCATTAATGTCATTGTACGTGGCAGCTCAAAAATCAGTTTAATGAGGTATGGCACCCTTGTTCGCCGTGTAAGAAAAGTACCATTAGAAATCAAACCAGTATGATTACCCATACCTTCATGCATGAAATTAATGAATACTATTATTTGGTATCTCCCCTTCTCTATATATATGAATTTCTACCTCATTTGTAGGAGGAGAGATTTGGGAATGTAAAGGAACTCTGCCAAAATTATTCCAACACTCTTGTGAGTTGTAGGCATTGAATTTATGCATTTTGTAAAGGATATTTTCCTTATGCCTATAATGTAAAGGATTTTTCATCATTATAAGCAATAAAATTGGTTTTTTGTGGCTCTTCTTGACCTAGTTTGAGTTGTATTATCTCCTTTACCTTTCATTTCATTTGGAGATATAGTGCACATGTTATATTCTTTTCCAGGATCAAATTCATCGTGCCCCATGAAACTAGAAGTTCCAATGTGTTTTTTGAACTGTGGCACTTATGTCTGCCCTCTTCGGCCTCATTTTCTTCAATTTTAACTCATTAAGGATATCTCCAATCCCTTTTTTAGTTATATTTCCTCCCTTAGTTTAGGATTTTCATTTTATGCTTCTCTTTCTTCCCTTATCCCTTGGAAATTCTAGGTTAGTATTAGAATAGTTGCATTCACCTTTCTAGGAGTAGTTTTAGCATTATAATAGGTAAAGGAATGTGCCTTATTTGGAGGTTTTTCTCAATTGTGTGGGTCCCACACCTTGAGAAAATCCCACGTTAGTCAAAATTAGGGTTTTGTAATGTTCAAATCCTAGGGTGGTACTTTTTTGACATAATAGTTTTGGCACACACGGTGAGACAAAAGTCAATTCTTCCATGCTTATCAAGATTGGGTGTGTGTGTTAGTGAATTTCCAGCCTTTGAAGGCTTTACAATAACACATCTTGAAATTACAAGTAGAAATTCAATTGGTTTCAACAGTGCCAATGGTTCAAGTTCATGAGAAAAATTTGAAAAAGATCAAGAACAAAGGAAGAAGGTATTTTTGAGTACCTACACCTATCTCTAGGAAGAGGAAGAAGAGGGAGAAGATCCCAGAGGTCTCCATATCCACCAAACATAACGTTTTCTACACCTCCACCTAGTATTCCATTTATCCAATCAAATAGGGTTCTAAGGCCAATTATGATGACACATCAACAACCACCACAAGGGCCACAAAATCTGCAACTAGATGAGTTAAGACTCTTAGTTTGATTGCACAACATGGAGCATCTCTCAAAGTGTGGGACTTTTGAAATCAAGAGAGCTCTCCAGATGAAGGTTGGTTCCTATTCCTCTGTTCAGGTGCACACAAATAAATTACAGAGGACCTATTCTAAAACCTACTCTATCTTACCAAGGAGACATGGTTGAGAATATACAAGAAAATAAACCTAAGCTAACAAGATGATGCACTAAAGAAATGTTAGGAACCCATGTTTTACAATTTAACACAGGCCATAGAAATGAAATAAAACTACCATGCAAAGATAACCAAACTACAATGAGAGATTAGCAGACAATAATAAACACATGGGAGGGTTGAGAATCATCCACAAACATATATTATTTCTCCAAAGTTGATACAGTACATTACAGTATCCAAGAGGTAAATTTTTTGTATTACAACTTGAATGGGAGGTTTGAAAGCTCCACAAATTCTCTTACAGATAAGGGAAGAAGGGAGGGTGCAAAACATAAATGTCCAACCCTTTACAATGAGCCCAACTCCTTCTTTTATAGATGTAGTGAAGATAGAAGATGAAAAGATGTGGGAAAATTGACTTGAATCTCAGCTACCAGCCATCAATGCCCCTACAAATCCATAAATAATCTGTTGATTCTGTCGCTCTATGTCTATTCGGCATGTAAAAGAAGGAAGAATGACATATAGAATCAAATCTGATCTAGTTGTTGAAGTAATCAGATTCTGCATTAATGGCTTGAAAGATGTTTTCCCATTTTTCACCCACCTAACCTCATAAAAATTAAAGTGTCAGGTTTTCCATGGCACAAGACGAGGTATCGAGACCTTTCCAATGATGCCAAATTTTTGGATTTCAGGCACTGGATCGAAAGATATGTCCATTTGAATGTTTGAGTTAAGTCAATACAAAAATGGTGAAAACCAGTTAGCAGAATGGGTCCGTGGGCCTGAAACTCACTTTGTGCCTTTTGGCACCAAAAAAAAATGCAAAAATTACCCCGCAACCTGGCAATTAATTTTTCTCAAAAAAACATCTTCGGGCCCACCAATCCAAATTTTCCATTTGGACAAAAAAATCACTCCAAGGCCCACCAGCCCACATGTAATTTAGGCATGACACGTGGCTCCTTTGGCATCAACGGGAGTGTGGCTCATTTTTATACTTTACACCTTTTAGAAATGAAGCCAAAAAGTTAAAATTACCCCTGCTGACCTGCCTTCCCGCTTTGACTTAGAACATGGCCACGTGTAGGGTTGGCGCGCATTTGGGGACCACTTTTGGATTTTTTTTTTGAAGTTGTGCTGAAGAGACACATGGCATCCTTCCATAGCTTTACTCTATTCCTTTATGTTTTGGGTAAGTCCTTTTGTTTGGTGGGGCTATATATTTGACCCGGGACACGTGGAGACTTGGCTGCTTGTCTGAGATACCCACTTTCAGATTTACATTTGAAGATGGAAGCCACCGGGCTGACACATGGATCCTTCCGCGAGTCTGCGATACTTAGCCAATTCAGGCTGATGCCTTTCTTGAACCCTAGACACATGGAATCCTCATGCTCATTTGAGTCTCCACTTTGGGTCACGCCTTTGAATGTGTGTCGTTGAGACACGTGGTGCCTTCCACTTGTTTGGACTTTTCAATGGCTGACTATGCCCTCTTTTGGGCTTGGGACACATGGAAGCTTGCCAATTGTTTTGGGGTCTGGACCTTTTGGATTTTACCTTTGGAGAAGTGTCGATGAGACACATGTCAGCTTCCACTGATTCTTCCATACTTAGCCAATTTGGGCTTGCTCTGAATCATTTGTGAAGCCCAAAGACTCTGAGCCTTTCCCCGTTTCTCTCCTAAGAGCCTCTGGTATTTTTCTTGGATGTTGTTTACTCTTCCTTGACCTTGCTATTCCATTGTAGATTCTACCTGTAACCTAACTGTCTGATTTGAAACATAGGCTCATTCAACGGAAATGTCCCTTAGATTTCTTTCTGTGCAGGGTCGTGTTTGATCAATTTTACTGGGGCAAAATTGAGATAACAATTTGGTGACTCACTGGGGGCATCTACCTACTAGATGAAGAGTTTCAGTTTCCTTTTTTTATCCATTGGGCACAGAGTCGAGGGTGAGGGCCTGATGCTTTTTCCTTTTGTATGAAGCTTGAATCCAACATTTACGTTTGGCGACCTTGAACCTACCCATTGTTTTTGAAATGGACCCTTCGAGACCCAATTTTAGTTTCTCTATATTTTTTATATTTTAAAATGAGAAACTATTACAAAAACTATGGGTCTCTCTATTGCAAATGTTGAAGGGTCTGGTGCATTCACCTAGAGGCACATCGAACTGTATAACGATGCAAACCTAGAGCAAAAAAAAACCTTTGCCAAAGCACTTAGGGAAATAAAACCTATGCTACAACAAGACAATGTGCATACACACTTAGGGAAATTAAATTCCTATGCTAATATTTACAAGGGTGGAACCTTCCTTTTTAGTAACAGTTTTTGAGATGGATCCTATTGACTGGAATCTACAATTCTTCACCATCCAATTTAGCAAACTGGAAGGAATTTCTAGTTTTGCACCTTTTGATCATGTAAGGGCCACTCCAAATGGCATCAAATTTGGAATGCTTTCCTGGTTTTTCTTGATCTGCATCCCACTTTAGAACTAAGTCCCACTCTTGAAAGGTCCTTGTTCTTGCTTTCTTATCAAATATTTTCTTTATCAATGCTTGATCTTTCTCTAGGATCTGCATTGCATGCTCTCTCGCCTCTCCTACTTCCATTAGCTCTGCATACTTGATTTCCATAGGTTCAAACTCAGCCAGTTCTAATTGTTTCATGAGCTCCAAAGTGGGAAACTCCAATGATATGGGAAATACTATCTCTTTTCCATATACAAGCTTGTATGGGGAGCTGCCTGTGACCCTTTTGGATGTGATCCTATCAGCCCATAGAGCTAATTTGAGCTTTGTATGCCAAGTTCTTTGATTTTCATCAAGATTCCTTTTGATAATCCTTAATAGGTTCTTGTTTGTGGACTCTTCTTGGCCATTACCTTGAGGGTAATAGTTTGATGAAGTGTTGAGGTATACACCATTTTGATAGCCCATTAAGTGATCCTTGCACCAAGGAATTCCAATGAATTATCTGATATAATAGTGGAAGGGACTCCAAACCTAGTGGCTATTCCTTCATAGAAATCCAAGATGTTGGATTCATTTGCCTCCTTAAGAGCCACTGCTTCAGTCCACTTGGTGAAATAGTCTGTTGTTATAAGTATCCACTTGTGGCCCTGGCTTGAATTTGGTTTGATTACCCCAATGAAGTCTAGTCCCCATTACATGAATGATTGATCCACTGAAATTGACAAAGGGGTAGGGTTGCTAACTTCTCCTTCCCTATGAAGAATGCAAACTTTTTTCACTTCTTGATCCATGAGTAGCAATCCCTAAACATTTTAGGCCAATAATAACCAGCTTTCATGATTTTGAGATTTGTTACTCAAGGAACAAAGTGGCCTCCTCCTTCTCCATCATGGAAAACATGCAACACCTTCTCAATTTGGCCTGTCCCAATACACCTCAATAGAACACTATTGATATCCTTCTTAAACAAGACACCATCAACAAGCACATATGAGATGGCTTATAGTCAGAAGTATCTCCTTTTTTCTTTGTTCCATTTTGGAGGGCACAAACCTATTTGTAGATAATGCACCAAGGCTTTGGGTCCAACATGGAATAGGTGCATCATTAGCTAGCTACTCTTGATCATTCTGTAGTAACAGGAAAACCTCTTCTTCATCCATTGACTCAGCTTGTTGCTTGGAAGCTATCTTCTCACACAGACCCTTGCCACGAACCAGTTTGGTCACTTTGATCTCAATGTCATATTCCATTAGTCGAGTGATACAACTGGCTCTCTTCTCATTCAAGTCCTTGTTCAGGAGAAAATCCTTGACACCAGCATGAGATACTAGTAGTTGAATCTTATTGTTCGAGACTAAGTGTCTGAACTTCTTCAAACTCCTAATGAAAGCAAGGACATGCTTCCTAATGAAAGAATACTTTACCTTGTAATCTTCCCAGCTCTGACTGAAGAAGGCTATGGGTTGTTCTGAACCTTCCTTGTTAGGCTGAACCAAGATGGATGAGATTGTGTCTGACCCTCCAAAAGCATATAGCATGCAGTCCTTTGAAAATTCTAGGTTAACAAGAGTTGGGGCCTGTGATATTGCAGAGCTTGATGGCCTTAAAACTCTCTTTTCCCTCTATTTTCCATTTAAATGCAAGACTCTTCTTTAACATCATCATTAAAGGCTTCACAAGAGTGGAAAAATCAGGCACAAACCTGCGAACAAAGTTTATTCTCCCCAAGAAGCTTTGGAGAGATTTTTTGTGTTGTGGTAATGGAAGTGTTTGGATGGCTTCAACCCTTTCAGGATCAATTGTTAACCCTTATCTTGAGACAATGTGGCCCAAAAATTTTCCCTCATGTGCCAAGAATACACACTTCTTTGGGTTTAATGACACTCTGAATCTTCTACACCTCTGGAATACATGTCTGAGGTGGAAGAGATGGTCTGCAACATTCTTTGAGAAGACGGTGATATCATCTAGATACACCAAGACAATATTGTTGATTAAGCCTTTGAATGCCATGTCCATAGCTCGCTGAAATGTTTCTCTGGAATTTGATAGTCCAAATGGCATCTTCTTATAAGCATATGTGCCCCATTTGGTGGTTGTGAACTAATCTTCCTCTTTCACCATTATCTGGTTATAGCCTGAGTATCCATCTAGCAATGAAAACCTCTCAGAGCTAGCTACAACCTGTAAGATTTGTTCCATTGATGGAAGTGGGTAGTGATCTTTGAGTGATTCTCTGTTTAGATCATGAAAGTCCACACACAACCTGATTTCTCCACTTCTTTTCCTCACAGGCACCAAGTTTGCAACCCAACTTGAATGCTTGATAGGGAAGATGATGTTGGCCTCGATAAGCTTGTTCAACTCTTTTCTCATGAGAGGATCTATGTGAGGATTTACTGGCCTTTTCTTCTGTCTGAAAGGCTTAGATCTTGGATCGAGCTTGATTGTGTGTTGTGCCAACTTTGGGTTGAAACCTCTTAAATACTTGTAAGTCCAGGTAAAAACATTTGGGAATTCTTGACAAAGTTGAATGAACTCATATTTTTCTTGTTGGGTACTCACCTTGCCGATTTGCAATGTTTTGCCTTCATCTATGGAAATGGGCTCTGAATCTTCACCCTTTACCTGAATATTTCCTTTCTCCTTTTTGAATTTATCATTTGGGTTGAATATTGACTCCAAAGTTACAAGACCCTTTGGTTTTTTGTTGGTTCTTAGCTGCAACACTTGTTCATCATACTGTTGTTCCAACCTGTCTTGGTTTCTGCTGGAGAACTCATATTCTTCTTGTAGAAAGTTGACAATTTTTTTATTATTCTCGAAGACTTGCCAACTTGTGTTGTGATAAGGGACAGCTGGTATTACAACCAGTTTGATATGGGGTTGAGATTTATCACTCTTGATACTCTCTATAACATCAAAAGTTGCCCCAATCACTTCCAGTCTGTCTGCTACTTCATTCTTCTTACTTGGGATGGAATTTATTTTGAATGGCTTGAAATCCTTTATGAGGTCCCATACCCGGTTCTTATAGTTCTTTAACCAATCGTTCTTGGTAGCATTTTGTCCTCAGACTTGATTCACAACTAGGTCACTATCGCCAAACACTTGCAAGTTTTTAATCCCTCTTTTTCTTTCCCAATGCAGTCCATGGATCAAGTCTTCATACTCTACTGTGTTGTTTGAGCAAGAAAATTAGAAATAGAAAGCTGAGTAGTATTTCATACCTTGAGGTGAAACAAGCATAGCTCCTCCTCCGGCTCCTTGTCTACTTCTTGAGCCATCAAAGAATAACTGCCATACCTCATTATCATCTTTGTGGTCTAGCTTGATGATGTCAGGAAGAGGATGATTCTCCTCATGCAAACAGTAGACTCCTAGCTCAGATTCCTCCATCTCCTTATAGGGGTCAAAAGCATGCCTCTTGTTTTCCCATTTGTAGAGGGTCAAGTTTGGAATACACCAACCTTGGTATCTGTCTCACAAGTACTTGGGAAGTCCTCCTGATCAAAGGTTGAACGGTTCGCATTGATTGGGCTGGGCATATAAGGTTCAATATGGTAATCTGCAATGGGCTCAAATCTGATTGTGGCCTTAGCTCCATACCTTATTCTAAAAAGCATGTGTGACCAATCAACAGATAAATAGCCTCTAATTTTAATAGTGAAGTCTCTTGACAAAAACAATGCAAAATGTGGCAATAAGTCTATGACTGATACGTTTTGCAATAAAGTCACATTGGGGCATGTGTACAATGTGAGGGTCAAATCCTTGATGACTCCAACTATTGTTACCATTGTTCCCATCTAATTGCATTACGCCCTTGAAGATGAATTCGTATTGAAGACCCAGTTGATCAGCTATTTGTTTTGGCATTATAGAGTTACTTTCCCCTGAAATCAATCATGCAATTATGTACCAATTTGTCGCCAATGATCAATGAAACATAAAATGGAGGGGGATTCAAATTTTTAACTTGTTGTCCTCCATGATTTTCCTTTGGGCTCGAGCCACATTGGTAACCACTTTCTCTTGTTGGTTGGGGGGCTGATTTGAGGTTGACCAATTGCCATAGTAGCCTGTAATAGGTCTCTCTACCCTAGGATAGCCAATGACTCCCACATTGAAATATTCACATTTGTTTTCTTCATTTGTTCAATGATGTTAAATGGGGATGAGCTATGTTTTTGTTGCCCCTTTCCTCGTACATTTTTCTCTTACACATGGGTCATTACAACTAGTGTCTGAGTGGGTCTTGAAGGTGGCTTGGGATGACTCTGCATATTGGGAGTTACACTTTCAGTTCCAATACCTAGTGGAATAATAGAAGGTTGTGGATTACCTAAGCTTGATGATTTCCCTCTCCAATATTCCTCTTCTTGGACCATGTATTGGAAAACCACACTTTGAGAAGGGGCTTCATTAACTCCACAAAAGTTTTTTAGGCTGACCAATTGACAAGCATAGTCTCACTTAGAGGTTCCTATTTATAGGTTTCTTACTACTGGTTTTCTTCTTGAGCTAGATTCTTGGGACACACCAATGGTCTTTACCATCTAGGCCTGGTTCAGTGCACCATTGAAATACCATTGACTAGTTGTGGGGTTGATTGCATGGGAAACACCAATAATATTCTCATGCCATGTAGTTTTTGTGTTGGAACCAAAGCTCCTTTGATGTTGAAGCAATGTATTTGGGTCATTATGGTACGAAATGGCTAGCACAGCTTGGGCTTGTCCTTAGTTTTGGTTTTAACCTAAAGAGTGAGCTCATGGTGACCTATTTTTTTGATATAGGGGTCTATCTTGGTACTGGGTTTGAGGCTAATACTGGCCTATAACTCTAAGCTTGATGCCTTCTGATAGTCACTAGCGTCATTCCCTAGGATCTATAGTTGCTTCGTAACCTCTTTTATCTCTTTTAAAGTGTTAGAGGATGAGGTGGAAGCTTCAGTTGAACTCTTATTCCTTGGGGTAGGTATGGGAGCTAATGTGGGTGTCTGACTAGTGCTTGGCAGACATTAGTGCTTGGAGCTCCTTGTTCTATATATAGAGGTATAGGTGGTCGTATGTCATGTTTACCAGGTTGAATTAAAAAAAATTCATCTCTAATGGAAATGTTATAGGTTGCAGGTAAGGTTGTGCCTCCCATGGATTGAATCATTAGGGAAATATCATAATTTAAAGTTCTAAGAAATTATAAGAAAGAACCTTCATCTGTGGGCCTTACGGCCAATGGAGTTCTATCCCATGTCCTTTGAAATTTGAGGTTGAAATATATCAATTTCTCATTAGGAGCCCTTTTGATGGTTTTCAAATGTTCCAACAAGGATAGATTATATCCCTTCTCTCCAAATTGATTTTGAAGAGCTCTGCATAGATGGTACCAATTCTAAATAGAGACTGCTATTAGACTCCTGAACCATTGCGAAGCTTTACCTTTGAGTGAATATGATAACAAGTTGACTACAATGTCCATCTCAGTGATCTCATGAATTTTGCAGACATTTGTAATGTCTTGAATGTGGTCACTAGGAGAAGTCTAGTTCTCTCCAATGAAATATGGGATGCTCTTTAATGCTACAGCTGGGACTAGAGTTTGTGCATTGAGAGTGAGTGAGTTGCTGCCATTGAAGTTGACATAGGGATTGTGTGGTTGTGCCATTCTGATTGGCCTGAGAATCCTTGTTTATTGAATGAATGGACTACCAGGAGGATGTGTTGAAATTTTTTTGTTTGGTGGATATGGAGACCTCTGGGCTCTTCTCCCCCTTCTCCCTCTGTCTGGGGACAAGTGCAGGTAGATAAAAAATCCCTCCTCTCTAGTTATTGACCTTTTTTGTATCCTTCTCATGAACTTGAAACACTTGGACTGCTGAAACTAGTGGATTCTATCTCATTGGAGTCACCAGATGTGCAATTTTTAGAGCTTCTTACAAGCTAAAAACTTGCAGCAAGTGCACATCAATCTTTCTATGATAAAAATGGTGACCGCTTGGTCTCACCGGGCATGCCAAAACTATTACTACAGAATCACAACACCACTAAGTGCCTACAACTAGATGAGTTGAGACTCTGAATGTGATTGCACAGCATGGAGCATCTCTCAAAGTGTGGGAATTTGACATTGAGAGAGATCTCCAAATGAAGGGTGGTTCTCATTCCTCAGTTTAGGTGCATACAAATAAATTGTAGAGGATCTATTCTAACTACTCTATCTTACCAAGGAGACAGGGTTGAGAAGATATGAGAAAATAAACCTAAGCTAATGAGGTGATGCACCAAAGGAATGTTAGACATCTATTTTGTAATTTAACAAAAACCATAGAAATGTAATAACACTACCATGCATATATAAAAAAACTGTAATGAGATATCAGAAGATGACAGTGAACACATGAAAGGGTTGAGAATCATCCACAGACATATATTATTGTTCCAAAGTCGATACAGTATCCAAGAGGTAAAAATTTGTATTACAACTCAAATAGGAGGTTCGAAAGCTCCACAAATTCTCTTACAGAAAAGGGAAGAAGGGAGGGCACAAAAAAAAAACTATCCAACCCTTTAGAAAGAGCTAAGCTCCTTCTTTCATTGATGCAACGAAGAGAGATGAAGAAAAGAGGTGGGAAAATAGATCTGGATCTCAGCTACCAACCATCAATGCCCCTACAAATCCTCCCATAAATTATTGAGTCTACCACTCTATGTCCGTTCGGCGTGTTGAAGAAGGAAGAACGAAGGATCAAATAAAATCTGATCTATTTGTTGGAGAAATCAAATGCCATATTAATGGCTTGGAGATGTTTTCCCATTTTTCTCATACCTAACCTTAGCAAAATTAAAATTTCAAGTTTCCATGGCGTAGACGAGGTTGAGACATTTCCAATGGTGCCAAATTTGTTGAATTTCGGGCGCTGGGTTGAAAGATAGGTCCATTTGAATGTTTGAGTCAGACCCATACAAAAATGGTGAAAACCAATTAGTAGAATGGGTCTGCGGGCCCAAAATTCACTTTGTGCCTAAAATAATAAAAATGCAAAAAATGCCCCAAAGCCCCACAATTCATTTTGTTAAAAAAATTTCTTCAGGCCCGCCAGTCCGCATTTTCCATTTGGACAAAAAATCACTCCAAGGCCCACTGACCCACATGTAATTTAGGCCTGACACATGGCTCCTTGGGCATTAGCAGAGGTGTGACTCATTTTTATACTTTATGCCTCTTGGAAATGGAGCCAAAAATTTAAAATTACCTCCGGTGACCCGCCTTACCACTTCTACTTGGAACATGGCCACGTGCAGAGCTAGCACGCATTTGGGAACTGCTTTTAGATTTTATTTTTGAAATTGCGCTGAAGAGTCACGTGGCACCTTCGATGGATTTGCTATGTTCCTCTATGTTTTGGGTAATTCCTTTTGTTTGGCGGGTCCCTATATCTGAGCCAAGACACGTGGAGACTTGGCACTTGTCTGAGAGACCCACTTTGGGTTGTGCCTTTGAATGTGTGTCGTTGAGACACTTGGCACCTTCTGTGAGTTTGTAATACTTAGCTGATTCAGGCCGATGCGTTACTCGAAATCTGGACACGTGGAAGCCTCACGCTCATTTGAGTCTCCGCTTTAGGTTATGCCTTTGAATGTGCATCGTTGAGACACTTGGCGCCTTCCATTAGTTCCCTTATACTTAACCAACTTGGGCCCACCTTCCTTTTGACTTCTATTGGACCCTGACCATGTGGAGAGTTGGCACTAGTTTGAGTCTCTACCTTGGGCTCTCTCTTTTGGAAATGCGTCGAGCTGACACGTGGTTCTTTCTGTTCATTTGGAATTTTCAACGACTGACTCTATCTTTTCTCGAGCCTAGGACACTTGGAAGCTCAACGTTTGTTTTGGGAATTCCTTTTGGGTTTAACCTTTGGAGAAGCGTCGATGAGGCATGTGGAAGCTTCCACTGATTCTTCCATACTTAGCAATTTTGGCTCATTCTTAATCATTTGTAAAGCTCGAAGACTTTGAGCCTTTTTCTGTTCCTCTCATTAGAGCCTCTAGTTTCTTTTTGACATTTTTTGGCCCTTTGCTGATCTTGTTACTCCATTATAGACCCCTCCAGCAACCTATTTGTTGTATTTGAAATGTGGGCTCATACGATGGAAATGTCCCTTGGATTTCTTTCTGCACAGGGTCATATTTGATCCAATTTTTCTGGGGTGAAAAATTGAGATAACATAAGCCCTGAAGAAAATCCCATATTTCACTAGGGAGAACCATACAACTCCTATTGAACATATCCAACACATTGTAAATTTTTGTGTAATTCACGAAATCAATGAAATAGATGTTGCGGTCAAATTTCTAGCTCCTTCTTTCAAAGGAATTTTTTTGCAATGGTTTAGGAGCCTAGTAGCAGGATATATTTAGAACTAGGATCATTTGTGCATGGCTCTCTATAATCAATTTGGAGAAAGGGAAGATAATATATCCCTTTTGGAGCAGCTGACTACAATCAAGAGAGCTCCAAATGAATAGATGGCTAACTTTAATTTCAGATTTCAAAAGATATGGGACAAGATTCCCATTGTTGTGAGACCATCTGTTAAAGGTGCATTTATATATTTCCTTAAAGCTTTAAATTTTGATATATATGTTGTGATACAATCTATGGGAGGGAAAACCTTACCAGGAGCTTATGTCATAGTGTAGACACCAAATTTGGGTCACACTCCCCTTGACCCCACTTTCGAGCAGTTAACATATCATGTTCATACAAGCACGACCCCTTTACCCTACATGTATATTTATTTAATTATTTACAATTAAATTAATTCCCATCCTAACTTTATTTATTAATTTAATTACTTTAATTAAAGTAATTCACACCTCACCTAGCCAAAACACCTAGACACCTCATCATGGACCTATTCTTAGCATGTTTCCTTTTAAATAAGACTCAATTTCTAATAAACTTAACTAACTGAGACTTAGTTTAACCCTAACATTACATGCCTATTCTTTCTCTAACAATATTCCCACTTATCTAAGTGCAAGATACCATTTTAAATCCACACAAACGGGTAGAACTAGCCTAAAGATAGCCAAGATCTGTTATTTTGACAACTGAGGATTTCCTGCCTTAACTGATGCCGGTTAACCCTAAACTAATGCCAGTCACCCTAACCATCATCAGTTACCATATATTCATTTTGGAAACCTTGTTTTGTAGGTTGGCCCATTTTGAAGTTTGGAGAAAAAGATATTTGTATGCAAGCACAAACTAGAGCCTTCTCGCATATCCAGACACCCCTAGTCAACAACAGGACTAATCTGGAGGTATTGGAATTCACAGTAGCATTCCGAGAAGATCTGTCATGGAACTCACCACTGGTTTCACAAATTAACCATTTCCATCATCCACCCACTAGGTCTACAAATAAAATTAAGTGCACATTTTGATCTGTATCACTATATACTTATTTAGATCATAGCTTCTTCATCTCTATTTAATATAACCCATTCTATTTTGTATCCTCACCATTCTCACCTTCCTATCAATCCAACCATCCAACCACCCACAATCGTTTAGCCTCCCATACCCAATTCCTAGGAATCTCTGAGCATTCCCAACATTTTTACTAACCTAGTCACCCCCCTTCTATTCTTTGTGCAACCAAAGATAAATTCCAAAAACCAAGATTATTGAGTTTCTATAATTCCACCTATACTAACGCCAGTCACCTCGACTGTCATCAGTTTCCCTCTAAATTGTCATCATTCATACCTGACCGACGTCAATATCTATATCTGAAAAACTACTTTAGACCAGAAAACACCCCAATCACCCAAATCAGCCCAAAATCATACCCAACCTTAGCTAGACCTTTTTTTTGACTTCTAGACCACCCGCCTAGCCTGTGACCTGGTCCGTGACCTTAGAAAGTTTAACATTGAAACATTTAAATGGATTAAAGTTGGTAAGTGATTTGAGATACCTAAATTGGATTACTAGCACTAGATTTGTTTATTTGCATGTTCATTCATTTTGTATTGAAATATATATATATATATATATATCAGTGGATTGACAACCATCGAGGAAGTATCACACTTACTGGATCTAGCTTGCACTAGGAAATCCATTGACCTTTTGCTATTAAATCTATTTTTTGATCTTGTTTTGTATTTCAGGTAGTACCTCCTAGCCAAAAAGAAGCTCTCGTAATCGGTATTGGATCGTAAAATCAGAACGCATGCACAACCTTCAACCAATATCACAACAGGTATTCCTCCTTAGCCTATCACCCTCTATCTGTTTCATTAAATTTGAAAGAATCTAGTCAAACATTTTTGGCACACCAGATGGGACTTTCTCTTGGGTTTGTTGTATTTTCTTCATAGAGGGAAATACTATGTGTCTCTTTCTTTTTGAAAAATACACATTTAATCTTCTCCCTGGTAACATTCTCTTCTTCTAATTGTCTAAAAAAAAATTGTGATGTGGTTAAAACTAATCATTTATTTCTTCTTGTATTTTCATAGTAGTGAAAGAGTACATTCTTGACCTATTCATCATTTGCTACATCGAATCTAATTATCGATTTGGGTTCTAAAATATCTTGCATTTCATCCTTGTATACTGCATTTTATCTCACATTAAAAAATGAGGGAAACCTATACGATGGAAGTCATGTCCAGCTGATGGTTGACATAATGAACCATAAAAGAAATTTCTCTTCCCTCTCTCTTATCCAAACTAAAAAAATCTAAATGTACACATCTTATTAAAACAACACCTTACCTGGAAGAGACTGTCAACTATCACACGATCAGAGGATTGATAGTGGGTGACCAACTAGTTTCTTTGACTAGTCATTATCAGAGAAAGGACCACCCCCACCAAAACATAACCTACAACCACCCTTTATAATTTTCCTCTTCATAGGACTCCTTCCCAACCAAAAAACACTTTTCTGGATTCAAAATTCAGTCTTTAAATAGCATAAGCTAAAAATATAAAATTCACTTATAGGATTTTGTGTTTTTCTTATCTTTTTTCTTGAATTGCATTTTGAGTTGTGATTTAATTTATTTTTCCTTTCACACTCTACCATCATAGTTGGAGTATTTTGATTTTTTTTCAGTGTGTCAGGGTCTCATATTATTATTCTCAGACTTTTGGGTTGGTAATTCATTTGACTTAATTCACAAAAGACCAATTTTTCTTCACTTCTTCAAATTTCACATTAACCAGTTGTTGGGGTGTGGAGCCTATTTTTGGTCTTCTTGAATCAGTGTTGAAGTTTTGGAGCTCGAACGGTTAAGTTTGGATACTTCAGGAGCATTCTGCAATCATTTACTATGACGTTGTTGTGTAGTCGTTGTGTTGTTGCTGCGACATTGTTGTTAATTGGCTGCTAACGTTGGGACTATTTTTCCAGCCATGGGAAGTTGAAAGATCACGACTTTCAAACTTCTAGGGTCAGCTTTAGGAATTCTTAAGAGGATTTTAATCCTATAAATCGAGGTGTTAAGATATCTTGAAGATATCTTGAGTGTTTAAGAGGTCTTGAGTCTTAATGATCAAGAGGTGATCAAGAGTGATCAAGGTTAAGCAATTTGGTGTTAATTGTGGTTTAGATGTGGTTTAACATCTTTGGAATTCTGTTGTGAGTTCATAACTGAGAGAAGACTATGAGATTTGTTTTACTCTTGTTGATAATAAAATCTGAGCAAGTTCTTATTGGACGTAGCCCACATTAGGTGAACCACGTTAAATCTTGTCTTGTCTTCTTTTGTGCATTATTCATTTATGATGTTATATTTCTGCAAAGTATAATTCTTCTATATAGTTTCCTACTGTTGTGGTTTGAGGAATTGTTTCTACATATTTGTTCTCTAATTCCTAACAATTGGTATAAGAGCTTTGGTGGTTTTTTTGCTAAATTTGTAAATCATAAGGAAAGTTTATCTTCACTGGGAGCTATGGCAGATGAGGGCAGATCGAGGGTTGAGAAGTTCAATGGGAAAAACTTTAGTTTTTGGAAGATGAAAATGGAGGATTACTTATATTAGAAGGACCTCCGTGTTCCTTTGGCTAGAAAAGCAAAGAAACCTACAGCCATGTTGGATGAGGATTGGGAGTTGCTGGATAGAAAGGCACTCGGGGAAATTCGTTTATGCCTTGCATCTTTGGTTGCTTTCAACATATTACAGGAGAAGACCACGAAAGGTCTCATGAGTGCGTTGGGGAAGTTATATGAAAAACCCTCTACCTCTAATAAAATATTTTTGATAAAAAATTTATCTAATATGAAGATGTCTGAGAATGGTTCTATTGTTGATCATTTGAATGAATTTAATACGGTTGTGAGTATGTTAAACTTGGTAAAAATTGATTTTGATGATGAGGTCAGGGCTTTGTTGATTTTTTGCTCCTTACCAAATAGCTGGGACAGCTTGGTTATGGTTGTAAGTAATTTAGTCTCTAATAACTCAAAGTTGAAGTTTGAGGATGTAATAGGTGTGATCCTAAGAGAGGAAATGCGAAGGAAGAGCACTGGAGATTCTTCTACTTCTGGAAACCTTTGACTGTGGAGAGCAGAGGGAGATAAAAGAACAAAGGGAAAGGTAACTATGGGAAGTCAAATAATCATGGAAGGTCAAAGTCCAAGAGTAAGTTAGAATGTTGGCACTGTGGGAAGGTTGGTCATGCTAAGAAAGATTGCTGGACTCTTCGGGATAAGAAGAACAAGGAGGAAAATAAAGAGGTAAATTTGGCAGTAAGTGATGTTTATCAGGATGCCTTAATTATTTCTTTAGATAATATTACTGAATCTTAGGTGTTAGATTCAGGGGCTTCTTTCCATGCCACCCCACATAGACATTACTTAACTGATTTTGTTTAAGGTGATTTTGGACATGTATATCTTGGTGATGATGAACCATGTAGCATAGTAGGGAAAGGTTGTGTTCACGTGAAAATGTAGAATGGGAGCAGATGGCTACTTAAGGACGTCAGGCATGTGCCTAAGTTGAGGTGGAGCTTGATATGAGTGGGACAGCTAGGTAGTGATTGTTGTACGGTTAGTTTTATAGCGGATTCTTGGAAGGTTACCAAGGGAGCTCTTGTGGTTGCAAGAGGTAATAAAAATGGTACTTTGTATTTAACCAGTGGTGATGATTATTGAAATTTAGTTGTTACAGATGGAGATGTAACTTTTTGGCACCAGAGACTCGGTCATATGAGTCATAAGGGCATACAGATTATAAAGGACAGGTTGCCCAGATTAAAGGAGTTAGATTTGGACTTCTGTGAGGACTGTGTTTATGGGAAATAGAATCAGGTGAGATTCCTCAAGGTTGGACCTACCAAGAAGGAGGGTAAGTTGGAATTAGTGTATACAGATGTATGGGGGCTAGCTAAGGTAAACACTATTGGTGGTTCATGTTATTATGTCACTTTCATTGATGATACAACTAGAAAAGTTTGGGTATATTGCATTAGAAAGAAATATGATGTGTTTGAAAATTTCAAAAGATGGAAAGCCTTGGTTGAGAATGAAACAGGTCTCAAGTTGAAATGTCTCAGGTCGGATAATGGAGGGGAATATTGCAGCAATTAATTTCTTGATTACTATTCGGTAAATGGGATCCATAGGTAAAGAACAGTTCCAAATACTCCATAGTAAAATGGAGTGTCAGAGAGAATTAACAGGACAATCATGGAGTGTGCTAGGTGCATGAGGTTACATGCGAGGCTGCCACTCATTTTTTAGGTGAAAGTGGTAAGCACAGCTGTTTATCTAATTAACAGAGGACCCTCTATGGCCATGGATGGAGGTATACCTGAGGAGACTTGGTCTGGTAAGAAAATTGATTACTCATTTCTTAGATTATTTGGATGTGAGGTATTTGTTCACATTGATAAAAATGATAGGACCAAGTTAGAGGCTAAGTTTGAGAAATGTACCTTTGTTGGATATGGTGAAGATGACTTTGGTTTCCATGTTTGGAGTCTTAAAGACAAGAAAATATTTTGGTCTATAGATATTTTCTTTAATGAAAAAGTCATGTATAAAGATCAGTTGCAGGAACAAAAAGAGGAATCAAAGAAAGAATACACTGTGTTAGAGGACATTGTAGACAACAAGGTGTCCAAGGGGCTGGTTCAGGTACAACATGTTCTAGCATAGCTAGTTTAGGTACCTACTCATCAGGAACCCCAAACTCATGAGGTGAGAAGGTCTTATAGGGTAAGAAGGGAACCTGAACATTTTACTCCATATTTGAATTATTTATTGCTCACAGACAGTGGAGAGCTAGAGTTCTTTGAGGAAGCAGTGTAGGTTGATGTCAGGAAGAAGTGGGAGCAGGCCATGGATGAAGAGCATAGATCTCTTATGGAAAACCAAACTTGGGATCTGGTGGACCTATCTGAGGGCAAGTGAGCATTGTAGAATAAGTGGGTGTATAGAATCAAAGAGGAAGATGGAGGCAGGAAACAATACAAGGCCCAGTTGGTGGTCAAGGGATTTACATAGAAGAAAGGTATAGAATTTGATGAAATTTTTTCTCCAGTTGTTAAAATGACTTCTATTAGGAATGTTCTTGGTTTAGTTGCAGTAGAAGACCTACACTTAGAACAGTTGGATGTGAAGACTACATTCCTTCATGGTGAGTTAGAGGAGGAATTGTACATGCAACAGCCATAGGGTTATGAGGTCAAAGGGAAGGAGAGGTTAGTATGCAAATTGAAGAAGAGGTTGTATGGTCTGAAAAAAGCTCCATGGTAGTGGTACATGAAGTTTGACAGTTTTATGTAGGAGAAAGGTTACTCTAGGTGTCACTCAGACCATTCCGTATACATCAAGAAGTTTCTTAATGGTAGTTATATTATTCTGTGCCTGTATGTAGATGATATGCTTGTTGTAGGGAAGAACATGTAGG
This sequence comes from Taxus chinensis, assembly GCA_019776745.2. NCBI lineage: Eukaryota > Viridiplantae > Streptophyta > Pinopsida > Cupressales > Taxaceae > Taxus > Taxus chinensis. Next base: position 78,075,941 of record CM034153.1, on the reverse strand, counting down.
AAATAAAGGTACTCATGAAGAAGCTAGGTGACTCCTTTGCTATGAAGGATTTTGGGGAAGCAAAAAAAATCCTTGGTATGAGAATAACTCATAATATGAAGGAGAGGAAGTTGGTATTATCTCAAGAAGAGTATATAAAGAAGGTCTTGGAGAGGTTTAGTATGCAGGATTCTAAACCGATTGGTACTCCTTTGGCAAGTCACTTTAAATTATTAAAGGAGCAGAGTCCCAAGACTAAGGAGGATAGAATCCAAATGTCTAGGGTACCGTACTCATTAGTGATTGGTGGCATGATGTATTTTATGGTATGCACTAGACCTAATATTTCCCATGCAGTGGGAGTAGTGAGCAGGTTTATGAGTAATCTAGGTAGAGAGAACTGACATGTAGTGAAGTGGATCCTTCGGTATTTGAGAGGGACCATAGGAGTAGTAATTTTATGTTTCCATGGATAAAACACTACATTGCGTGGATGTGTAGATTCAGACATGAAAAAGATATTTGGACAGTAGGAGGAGCACAAACATGTTATGTATTTACAGGTGGTGATATAGTGGTGAGTTGGGTTTCACAGTTACAAAATGTTGTGGATTTATCCAACCACAGAGGTTAAGTATGTTGTTTCCACAGAGGAAAAAAATGATATGATTTGGATACATCAGTTGCTTGATGTGTTTGCATCATAAGTAGGTATTTGGGAGAGTACATAGTGATAGTTACAGAGTTATTAATTTGGAAAAGAAATCTGCTTTCCACTCTAGGACGAAGCACATTCAACTGAGATATCATTTCATCAGGGATAGCTTTGGAAGAATATAAGTTGACAGTTGGGAAGGATTCATACCAGTAAGAATCCTACAGATATGATGACGTTGGTGGTCACAAGTGTGAAGTTGAATTTGTGTTCAAACTTTGGTTAGCCTTCATGGTTTATAATGAAGGGTCTGAGAACTTTGATCTTAGTGGAAATAGTCTCCAAGTGGGAGATTGTTAGGATGTTGAGCCTATTTCTTAGTCTTATGGAATCAACATTGAAGTGTTGGAGCTTGAATGGTTAAGTTTGGAGACTTCAGGAGCATTCTACAGTCGTTTGCTGTGACATTGCTATGCAGTCGCTATGTTGTTGCTATGACATTGCTATTAACATATTGTTAATTGGTTGTTAATGTCGAGACTGTTTTTCCAGCCATGGGAAGTTGAAAGATCACGACTTTCAAACTTCTAGGGTTGGCTTTAAGACATTCTTAAGAAGGACTTTAATATTGTAAATAGAGTTTTTAGGGGCTATCCTAGTGTATCAAGAGTAATATTTTGTATCTTGAGTGATCAAGAGGTGACCAAGAGTGATCAAGGTTGAGCAATTGGGTGTCAATTATGGTCTTAGATTTGGTTTAACATATTTTGGAATTTTGTTGTGAGTTCATAACTAAGAGAAGACTGTGAGAGATTTTTTACTCTTGTTGATAATAAAATCTGAGCAAGTTCTTGGTGGACGTAGCCCACATTAGGTGAACCATGTTAAATCTTATCTTGTCTTATTTTGTGCATTATTCATTTATGCTGTTATATTTCTACAAGTATAATTCTACTATATAGTTTCCTACTGCTGTGGTTTGAGGAATTGTTTCTGCATATTTTTTCTCTAATTCCTAACACCGGCTTCAGTCCAATGACCATCATCGGTTTACCTAACCGGTTTCAGTTTCTAGCTCTTTTGGTTATTTCACCCAAAACAGATTTCATCACATCTTTTGTTCTATTTGAAGCTCTCAGGACATCGTAATATCCCCATCATTCTGATATCACTGTCAAGTACAATTTCCCCATTTCATTTTCATCAATTCTGCTTCATTTTTTGAAACTGTTGTTTTCTCATTGTAACTGGTATCAGTTACTTTAACCGTCATTGGTCACCCTTTAACCATCATCGGTTAGTCTAACCAGCGTCGGTCCCTCTATTTTGATTTTTAATTAAAACAATGACCAAGTTCACCTCCCAGAATCCATCCTTTTCAAAAAAAATTTGTGTCATTTACAAATTAAAGTTGACCCGATATATAATAATTCACATGGTGTTGACTCGTAGTCAAGCATACGCCCTTGTGTTTCATACTAGCATTCAGCCACTTCCACCTAGCCCATCACCATTTTCTATCTTGTTGCCTATGGATTTAACTAATCCCATCACCATTACTACCAGTGACAAGGAGTTTGCAAGACTCCTTGATCAGAATCACCCTACCCTATAGTACTACCTTGCCCACTCCTCCACTCGGGACTCCTCAAATCAGTTACTATATGAAATTTTCATATCTATCCCTCCTGCCCTCGCCCCCACTTCCATGTTAGCTAGCACTAGCTCGACGTTACCTTCATCCACTTTACCACATGTGGTGTCTCATCTAGGCCTCACATCTACTATAACTGCTACATCTCTGTCATCTATCACACATGTGGTGTCAGTTGTTCCTTTGGATGCTACCTTGAGTATAGCCATGTCTACACCCGCTACCTCATATGTACCTATTACATCACAACCACCTATGTTATCGGTGACCCACACCCCATTCCAAAACCTTGTCTTTTATATCCCGCAGTGCTTACCCCTAATTACCACTAGAGTCATTACAACTACCCCACCTACTTACACATATTACAAACAACCCCCGGTCTTATCTATCGATTATTCTGGATATTTTCCACCTACATCTATTCCCCCTTCATACTATTCCTACTCAACACCACCATGCACTCAAATTTCTTCCACATCATACATCCATCCTCAACCCCCTTATACTAGAGGGGGCATCCATTCATCACAACCTACCAACAACCTCATTAAGATGATGATGGAAAATATGCAGACATTAGAATCATTAGTTTCTGGCTCACGCAAGTCCTTAACTTATGAAAAAATCTGCAACGACCCAATCCATCTATCTATCCCCATTCGTCAATACCCTGTACAATGGGAAATGCCTGAGTTCAACCATTTCAACACTAATGAAGACCTACAGAAACACTTGCGGTCATTCGAGCATGGGTGCTACCTAATCGCCCACAATGATTCTTTACTCTTATGAACCTTCCTAATGTTCTTGAAAGGACCCACATTAGATTGGTACAGTAGATTACCCAGACATTCCATTTATTCATGTAATTAAGTGGCCCAAGATGTTTTAGACCATTTTTCAATCAATTTTTTCAAGAAAGTCACCATGACCGATATTTACTCAACACGAAAGTACGAAAATGAATCTATAGTATTTTTTGGCATTTGTTGGTGCAGCCTCATCAACCAATTGGCATTCCAGTTACCTCAAAGAGATCTTATAGAGTTGTTCACTAGAGCTTGTGTCAAGAAAATCTCACCAAATCTGCAAGTGCAAACCTTCCATACCTTCGATGAGGCCTTTACCATGGCACAAAAACTAGAAATTTGTGCCAGTAAAGAGAAGAAAATTTAGTTGTGTAACAAAAACTCCGCGTTCAAATCAAACGATACTTCTTCATCTTCCAAGACCCAAAGAAATTATTCAAAAGCCAAGGGATCTGCCAACATGGTAGTTCTCAAAGCTGGCCCATCTCACCCCTCTAACCAAGCAAAACCATCCTCTAATCTTTCTCCCATTTAAAATTTTCAGCTTATATGAGAGAAATGGAAGTACACTCCAATCGGAGAGACATATTCTTCGGTATTAGAAAAAATTCTTAAGGCCAGATTCATTACCCTTCCACCCATAAAACCCCATACTGGTTTTGACCCTGCTAGTCCTATGCCTGCATGGTATAAAGAACATGACTTTTACAATTGTCATCGTGTTAAATGCTATAATGACAGTAATTGTACCACCTTCAAAAACATCATCCAATAAATGTTAGATAATGGATATCTAGTCTTGGACAACCCAAATGCACCAGCTAAGTAGAACTTACATATCTTCAAAAATTCATTTCCTAATCATACCCCATCCTCTAACCCAACTGGAAAACCTTTAACCAATGAAAATAATGCCCGTGAATTCCATGTTTTCTTTGATAATGTACCAACTGTTCCCCAATTTCCTCCTATTCCTTCCATTGATGAAATCCTAGCACAAGCTCCTCTACCTATGGAGGAACCTACCCCATCTACTCTTTCACCCATGAAGGAGTCCCCTTCATCTCCTCCCTCACCTATGGAGGGGTCCACCATTTCTACTAATACCATTTCGCCACTCACTTCTCAACCCAACGAACAATCAATGGTATTAACTCTCCTACCCCTAAGAGATTCATGCTCAACTTCCTCCCCATTGAAAGAGGAGCCTACTGCATTTCACCCATTATCTCCCCTACCCATAGGGGTCCTTTAGAAGCACCACTTCCTATTGGTGACCATTCCCAATCAGTCTTCTAGGATCATGTTGATCTTCTCTCGGCTCTCTTACCTATAGAGTCCGAAGCTAAAAAATTCCCTGTCTCACAAACATAATTTACAGGGATTGCTACTAAATCAATGTTGGTTCCTCTTACAAAGACACTTTTCTCATGCTTATCTGACCACTTGGATTATGTTGATAATTCCATGCTTTGGGGACACCTTCAACTCCCCTTTTCAACCCAAATGCAAATGTTGCTTATTGATACCTCCACCATCTATCTAAAGTTGTTTCAAGTGATAAAATGAACCATGATTATGCCTATTGAAATGGATTCTTCTCTGTTACCCTTTCCTACATCTGAACCTTTACCCACAACTAAATCCACTCCTAAACCTAAGAACTTACCCGCATCTACACCTTCTCCCCTATCTACACCCATCACTACCTTGGGTGTCATGTCGACATCAAGCCTTGTCCATCCACCCGTCAAATTGGATTTGATCACATCTTCCCAAACCCACACCAAAATCATTCCTCCACCTAAAAGGAAGAACCAACCTTCTAGGCTGCGAACACCAGTATCACCCACCACGCCTTTGTCACCTTCACCCCTTCCGTCCATCCTAGGACCTCACCCATCAACCTTGGCAAAACAACCCCCTACCCAAGGAAAATCAAAAGCAAAGTGACTTGCTTCTTCATCATGATCCTTTATTACATCCAATTCACCTACACAGTAAACACCATCGTCATCACCTTTATCTTCCTTACCGCCAATACTCCCACCAGCTACCATAACTTCATCACTACCTATGATACTTTATTCTCTTTAGCCCATACCTTCCACCCAACCTCACCAACCACTTCCACCGTACCTCCGTTATCCCCATGGATAACCCCTGTAGTCATTTTCATACCATTAAAATAACAAGAAAATTCCATTCGTGCTAGCCTATCACCAAGCAGGCCCTGGGCACTCACCTGAGGTATGCATGGGCGTCGATCCCCTCCTTTATGCGAGTTGTGTGATAATGCACTATCTATGATAGATACTTAAATGAGAAAGAATGGAAAGGAGCCATACATTCATTCACAGTGCTTAGAAAGAGATTCCAGATAAATGCATTCATTTACATAAGAGAAGTATTAACAGAATACAAATCTGAGCCATATTGGAAAGGAAATGCATAATGGTTTACATCCAATCATATGAGATATATAGACCAAATGCATGTAAGATATAAACATAAACTAGGAACCACATATATTCATATTCGGTGTGTTCAATAACCACATTACACTCACTAAGGTCATCACAAACCAATGTAATAGTGCAAAACAGAGTCATGCATCAAGAAACTAGACTTATGTCCTTCACAATACAAATAAAAACATAGACCCACCCCTCGATACACCATTACTCCTACCGATATTCTAAGCCCAACCCATATAACTCCCCATTGTATTTTCGTAGGGATTCACCTCTCATCTGCTTCGATCACAGATCCCTTTTCCTCTACTAGGTGCTTGTATTTATAGCCTTTTTAGCCACCGCCATGCCTTTATGAAGTTAGAGGTCAGTCGTCAAGTGTCAAGGTGGTCCTCCATCAGAACATGCCTCTTCAGATCTGAGCTCTCCACTCCTTGCAATGATGTCTTTTTGGATCCTTCTATCACAAATAATATTCCTTTTATGGTCACCAAGTTTCCAGGCTGACACCTTATCCACTTCGCATGCGCAGTCGGGTTATTATTTTCTCATGCTCTATCAGGAACATCAAATATGGCTAAGTCCCATAACCCTTGTTCTTCCTTGTGCGCACACCGAGGGTTCTACCAAAACTCTTCTAAAACCCTGTCCTGTGCACCCTCACCTTGCGTGCACTTATTCAATTAGGCCTCGCGTGCCCACGCACCTTATTTTACTTAGTTTATAATTCTAGAGACCAACATCACCCCACACTACGCCTGTTATCATTCCTCGGAAACACTTTCCTCAATGAATAAAGAATGAATGGGTCCTAACAAGTCAGATAAAGAATGGAGTGAATAATTGGGGGAAAGAATGAAAGAATGGGGAAATCAGGATCACTGCTGAAGGAGGAGGGGGAATTCCTTTCTCATATTTTCCTCCAACTTATCCTAGGCATCAACCTCGTTCCTTGCTTACTGACAGAGGTTACCTACTAAGGTGCTCACCTCCTCAAAACTTAGCTCTTCCCCATTGGCATTCATTGTTTCCACAATCTCTTCAAATTATTTTCCCAAATATTCAAGTGCATCCATCCTTTGAGTGATTTGGGGGTACAATTCTTTCAATCGGTTCTTGATTGATCCTTGCAAGGTCTCAATGTCCTCTGATTTCTTCTCCACCTCAGCTAGGATTATGTCCCATTCATCCCTATTCCCCTTATTTTTCTCCTAAAACTCCTTGAGTTTTGTCTCATGTGTGGCAACCAAGATGCTTTCCACTCTATCTCTATCCGTGTAATAATCATAAGTGGCCTCAGCAACCTACGCGGTGGATTTTACATCAGTGAGGATCTTATTGTATTAAGAAACAATTTACACCACCTTCATCTTATCCTCCTTCTCTTGGCATGCTAATGCTTCTTCTACAGATTTTAAGGAAAGTGGCCACCTTTTCATGGTGAGTACGTGGGTTAGATCCTTCAGGCATTGCAAAGATGATCCATATTTTTTCGCGGGTGGTGTTAAGTCTGGATGCTTTAGGATAATGGTATTAGTGATCATCTCTATTTTTTGTATACTTCACACACCCTTGACTTCTCTTTGTTTAATTCACACCTTAACTGAGTGTTTATCAACTCCTCTTGTTTCAAATCCTTGCTTCTCTGAAGGATATTTTCTTCCTTTTTCTTCGGTAGTGCCTCTAGGAACTTCACTCAGTCATTTCTCCTGAAGAGTGGCTTTAAATTAAACTGAAACTTTGTTCAGTGCATTGCAGATTTTATCATCTGATAATTGTTGAGAATTTACCAAGGGGTTTATTCCTTTTGATTCTAGTACCTTCATCAATTCCCCCTAGCTTACCTCAAAATCAAGCTCACCAATGTGGGACATGAATGCCCAAGAAAGCATTTTCCTTGTACGAGGGTATGCACCTTCCTCATCAAAATGACATCATGGCCAAGAGTCACTTCATCGGCTCAGCATGGTTTGCTTTGGAAGCACTCACGTATAACACCTTGCTTGGATCATCAATATAGCCCATTCCTTGGCCTTTTGTCTGCTTTTGTGCTCTTCTTTCCTATGCGCACGGCCCTTGGAAAGCTTACAACTAAACTAGGATCTCCTCCCATGCTGTCATATTCTTTTCCTACGCTTTCCTCCTCAACTTCCTTCAACACCTCATCCGCCCTCTATTTTACCTCTTTCTCTACCAAGGTCTCGATGATTCTTTCCACTTCTCTCTCCACATGTGACCTATTCCACTTGTTCCTTCATGAGGATTGGGGTCCTCTGATCCCTTTGTATTCACCTCCTTTCTCACCCCCTTGTCTTGAGCATATTTTTATTCCTTTTCATCCTTTTCATCCTCTCCCTCTTCCTCGGAGTCATGTGCACTTCGAACACTGGAGAGTCTTGAGCTCCTTCAGGCTCATCATCATCCTTCTCCCCTATGTAGGCTTCCAAGCTTTCTATTTCCTCCGAATCCTCATTTTCTGTCACCTTATTCCTTTTCCTAACTAGTGATTCCAGTATAGGAGATTCGGCTCTTTCTTCCTCCTCACCTGGTGACTTATCATTTCATGACTCTTGGTTTGAGATTGGTTCTTACTGCTACTTTATCACTTCCTCTTCTAGGGTATTCTTCTTGATCGAGGACTTATTTCTGCATGCATAAGTGCTAGGCTTAACGCTTGCTTTTGGTGTGCCCACCGATTATGGAGTTTGAACACTTGGTTCCTTTTTCTCATGTACCTCTTCTCTTTCTATTTTCCTTGGTGTGGCCTTCTTTATTTCTATAGGGTCTTCAAGAATGGAGAAATCATTCTCCAAGTATGCACCCTTTTCAAATTTCAGCCTTATGTGTACATGTACACTCTTTTTGCGGTCCTCCCTGTGATTGGCAGTGTTAAAGGTTTCACCATCTAGACCTCGTGGGAGACAAAATTCTCTATGTATGCATGCACTTCTTAGGATAGAACAAGATTCCTGTGCACAGCTCATGGTGGTCTTGGTCTACCTCGCTAAGTTGAAAACTTAGTCTCTTGGCCTCCTTGAACCTAGTTAAATCTAGCTTGGAAGTATTGTGATGGTAAAGGAGAAGGGTAAGCTTGCACCAGGGACTCATAGTCTCATCCGTCAATTTAAATCTACCAATGCATAAAGTGTTGATATACTACAAACTTTTCTTCTCCATCCATGAGCACTGGAAACCTACTCTAGGATCCTCCATTCCACTCCGAATGCATCCCATATCCACTTGTACAACTTCTCCAAGCAGCACCTTATGAGTGGCCGTCATGGTTTCAAAAGTATTCTTTGCAAACATATTCACGGGCGATGGATCCTCTTCTAGATACTCCCAAACAAACCTTTTTCGGCCTATCAGGAACTGCAAATCTCTGAGGAAAAAAATGGTAAGGAGGACATTACTGAAGAGTATATTCTTCTCCGACCTACACGTTGTTTGTGATTTCATCCACGATGAAAGGTGGAAAAGTTATAGATGGTTCCTTCTAATATCTTCTGGCATACATTTAACCATGCCTTGTTCACTTACGGCCATTGTTCCTGATCATTGAGCTTGGTCACCAAGTGCATGCGGCCATCCTCATAACAGGGTAAGGAATCTCTGTGATGTCAAAGTATCGCGAACCCTTCTTGTAGTCATATGCTACTACTGTCCCATTGATAGCCTCTTTGTCTTCTAATTCATCTTCTATACTTTCTTCTTCACAAATAAGGCCTATGAACTTTGATATCAATAGAGGTGTTATGTACATTTTATGCCCCGTGAAGTAAAAGTGATCCTCATGTACATGTGTGACATCAGCCATTGATAAAGTCACCCAGGTTTTCTAAAGTAAGGTAGTTCATAAAGCTGTACAATAGTCCTGCTTTCTCCAATTTGACCTTCACTTCATCGCTATAAATTGGCATGCGATCCAACATTCTCTTGTTAGTTGGGTGAACTAACTCCAATGCTATTTCTTTCTCATTTTTGTTCATGCGATGGTTATAATTGATTACAACGGTCATTTTTCTGCAAATGCGACTACTCATTCTTTTCCTAACAATACCCCATCTGGGTACTGCATTTACACTATACCATTCTTCATTTGAGCTTACGATGAAAATGGTTTTCTTTCCCTTGCCCTTTCCCTTCTTCTTCTTGGGTGAGATGGTCGTCTTTCTTTGGTGTCATTCTTCTAGTCGAGTTACAACCTAATCACAACTCCTTCCTCTTGTCTCTGCTTTGATACTCTTCTCAACTCCTAAAGATTTTCCTTGCATAATAAAGCCTTCTTCCTCTGTACCTTAGCCTCCAAAACCTAACTAGAAAAATCCTTCCACAAGATGATGCTCTTTGACAAACTTCCTCCACACCTGTGTACTTGTCCCACACTGGTTTGCAGATCTACCCTAGTCACGCAATTTAGATTTCTTTTATTCCTTCTTCTCATAAAAATCTCTTTGGATTCCCTAGTTCACAAGATTTTCTTTCACTTTGTAAACACAAGGTAAAATAATGATGTGCCCAACTTCCTATTTAAAGATTTTCCTTCTTCCCAACATTAAATGTTAATACCACCTACCATCGTACTTTAACACTAAATGCAGCTTTCTCCACTAAGTTACCTTCTTTAAGCGCCTTTACCCACGTGCACCCAACTCCTACGTGAAAATAATACCAAAAACCTTCTGGCGTGCAAAGTATCCAAGCTGACTAAAGACTCTTACGCGTGCGCATCAACAGTGCTGAAGGCACTTCTTCTGTCCTTAACCTTATTCTTGATCTCTCGCCTACCTCATGTTGATCCTGTGTTTTTTCCTTCCTCGTACGTGGTTTTTTTAAAGCCTTATCCTGATACCAACCATTCCTGTTCACCTTCTCTTCCACGCACTTACTCATCCTTACATTATTTTTATCCTTAAACTGGGCCATTCAACCGGTCCATTCAACACAACTTCTACTGCCAACTTCAAACTTTGCACTATACTTCTCCACCCCACACTAAAATGATGCCTAGTCCTATGCGCATACATAACATTCTCAGAGAAGTAATGTCGTTACTGGTGTCACAAGGCACAAAACAAAACAATAAAAATAGGAATAATCAATGAGAAAGTGAAACAAAAGAAAAGAAATGCACTAAAGAAAATTCTACTCTAACTGGTAATACTACCTTATTTACAAACACCAAGAAGACTTATTTAGAGTAGGGCTTCATTCTACTCCCATTGAAATATCGTAGAAACCTCATCACATCTAGTGCTTGTAACTGTCACGCACCTGAATTAAGTATATATGATATAATATAGGGCCCCAACCAATAGACTTTTAATTTCCTGAGATGGCGTAGAAACATGGAATCCTACAAAAATACCATCTTCCCATCCTTAAGTTTCTTGTGCTTGATGTGATGGTCATGCCATGCCTTTTGTCTTGTTTTTTTAGTCTTCTGAATCCATCTGGAAAGTGATCGTCTCTCATCCAAATTCATTAATTTCTCAATCCTTTCCTCGAGTTCTTTGTCGTCAGCCAATCCTCCTATGCACGTTATATGTAGTGAAGGAAACATGAATTCAACTACTAGGAAAACCTCCATGATAAACGCTAACTGAAATGGTGTGGCCTTGTTCAACTTCTTGTAGGTTGTCCTATATTCCCATAGGACTGTTGATACTTTTTCATCTCAATCTTGTGTACCAACGTCACAAATCTTGGTAAGGGTATGACTCAATATTTTGTTAAATGCTTTGGTAGTTCCATTTTCTTATGGATGATAACGGGTAGTATTATGATCAAACACCATAAATTTTGCCAACAGAATCCTAAACATCTCATTTAAAAAATGCGTACCCCTATCACTTGTCAAGTGTAATAGACATCCAGACATTATAAGAATATTTTCCCATAGAAACCTGGCTGATGTAGCCACTATACAATCCTTGGTCGGCACTGCTTCTGCCCACCTTGTTAAATAATTTGTGCAAGTGATGATATAGCATGATATATTTCTACACACGGTTGGCGAAATGGGGCCTACATAATCTATAGCCCACTTTTAAAATGGTTCTGCACTTGAAATAGGGTGTAAAGGCATTTCATCTTTTCATCCTGGTTCTCTAAGATGTTGACAATGATCACACGACTTGTAATACTCCTTGCAATATTTATATAGGGTATCCCACCATAATCCAGATGGCAATATCTTACATGCAGTGGCATCCCCTCCATAGTTCCCACCTACACTCCCACCATGTGCCTCCTCCAAAATTTATAAGCACTCATGTTTTAATATGCATTGGTGAGAACCTCATCACATCCTAACTTGTATAAATCACCACCAACAAACATGTAAGGTGCGATGTGTATAGCCAGCTTCTTCATTTCCAAACACTTCATCCCTTCTAGTGCCATATCTATTTTGAGAAACACCACAATATCTTCTAATTCCAAGGGTGCATGCCACAACCTAAACAGTTGTGCATATGACATGGTATCGTCAATTCTCTGCGCTTCCTCCCCTGAGTCAATTCTAGAAAAGTGATCAGGTCAAGAATTAATTTTCCCTGGCTTTACAACCACTGTGAACTTAAATTATTGGAATAAATGGACCCATCAACATATGCGCCTTTACAGAATAGGATTTTTCACCAAATACTATAATGTTATGTGGTCCGTGTAGAATACAAAAGGTGTTGCCAATAGATATTGTTTGAACTTATGCAGTGCGTAGATCATTGATATTGCGTCGCACTTAGTAGTGGTGTAATTTTGTTCTACTGGTGTCAAATTTCTACTTACAAAACACAAGGGATGATCAATAATACCTTTTATAGGTTGTGCTAGTACTGCTCCAATGGTTGTTCTGAAGGCATCAACATGAACATAGAAAGGCTTATTCCAAGAAGGAAATTGTAGTATGGGCGAACTGACAAGCCTATCCTTTAAAGTATCAAATGCCTTCTATTGCACCTCTCCCTAATGAAACGAAATTTTGTGTTTAATAAATTCTTCCAAGGGCGCAGCTATCTTGGCATACCCCTTGATGAACTTCATGTAGAACCCCGTATGCCCAAGGAATTTGCGTACTGTGCTTTGACTAGTAGGCTTCCCTGACCCCATAATGACTACAACTTTGGCGTGATCCACTAGTATGCATTCCTTACATATGATATGCCCTAATAAAGTTCCAAATGAGGTAACAAAGACACATTTCTTAATCTTTAGGGATATCCTCAACTACTTTTATCTCTCAAACATCAACCTCAAGATGTCACAATGGTATTTAACTAGCCCATACACTATCTAATAATCCAAGTAGACTTGAAGAAAATTATGGGTGAAGTCCTGAAATTCTTGTACCACAATGATAAAAAACACAATAGGCGTATTCTTTAACCCAAAACGCATGACCATATAGGAAAAACTTCCCCATTCAGTAGCAAAAATTTTCTTTTTCCTGACTTCCTTTTTAATTCTTACTTGGTGGTACCTTGTGAACCCATCTGTGAAGGAGTAGACTTCATGTCTTGATACCCCCTTTAGAATTTCTTCAGTAAAAGGGGTTGGGAAGGGATCAATGACACACAATGCATTCAAGTCCCTGTAGTCAACACAGATCCTTATCCTCCAATCCTTCTTTATATTGATGACCATTGGGCTTACCCACTCTAACTCTTCAACAATCTCAATGATTCCTGATGCTATCATCTTGTATATATCTTCCTTGATACATACACGCAAGTTTGGATTCATCTAGTAAGGCCTCTTTTGATTCGGGCACACACCTTCCTTCAAATTTATCCTCATATCTCCTAGGGAATGGTGGATGCCTTTGAGTTCATGGGACCTATATGGGAACAAGTCCTAGAACTCGCATAATATATCAATGATTTTTGAAACCTCCTTTTCATACCAATAATATCCAATGATAACTTCCTTAGGTTCTACTTATGAACAAACATTCACCTTCTTTGTTTTCAAGGGCTCATAGTAGGCATGCATTCTCTCATTAGCGCTATCTATGACTTTGCACATACCTATAGAATGGTTAACATCTATACTCTCCATCTTTTCACCATTGATCACATAAACCATTTTCCTTATTCCTTGTCCGTGCATGCGTACTCAAGTTGCATCTCCTGTGAATCGTTTTCATCGAAACGTGCCTGCAAACTAGGCTTGCCTAGTAGTTCCAACAACCTGTCTTCTACCATCGCACTATCTCCCATCGTAAGGTGCTTGAAAACCTCTAACAACTTATCCACAGATAGTTTTTTTCTTCGAAAATAAAAATCTTGAATGAGATCATATGTTAACTGCTTTCAATTTCCTATCTTAAGGTGTGTCTCTGAGTGGATATACCATGTGCGCGTAAAACCTTGTAGTGTGGAATATAGTTTATGCACCCATAATGAGGGTGGTAAATCTTTTGCACCCCCGATCCAGGATTTCTCATAAGCTTCGAATGGAACGAGGCAGTTTTCTTGCCATGGTAATCTTATATGATCGTGGGAAAATTACTTCTAGAGAACCTAATAGAGAAGGTGATCCTCACCTCATGTCATTCTAAGTGATTCTCACAGTGTGTAGCTCACCAATGTGTTGTGGTTCTGAGAAAAATGAAGTTGAGAATCCATATTCTTTCATCCTCATTCCCCCAATGAGCCTCCATTTCCTGTAAGAATGTTTCAGGGTAGGCCCCTCCAGATTAATTGGGTGAATTGTTCCACCCTAGGTTTTTGACTGAGCGTGCCTTTGTTAGTCTTGTTACAGACCCTCTTAACTTTCACCCAATTAACTCATAGGTCACGTGTGCTTAATGGTAACTTGTCATGCTAGTTGTATCACTTATGGATTGAGCATCCTGAAATTGAATAACTCCTTCCGAGGGGTGGATTATCTCAGGGTCTTTGATGGAGCGCATATAGATTCTTTCAAGGATCTCTTCTCCTAAGGGTTCAGTTTAGGGTGCTGAATTCCCATCTGTCAAGGGCATGATAACCAGCTCCTCATTGTTCTCAAAACTTATATACCCTTTGTTAAACCTTAGGTCATAATTGTTCTTATAGCACCATGGGTGCCCATGTAATGATGGAAAATTGTCTACCTCAGCGAGCGCTAAGGCTTCGAAGTCTCCAGTAAACTTGGCCCCTTGAATGGTGATAGTTACATCCTTCAAGAATTTATTGGGCATTGCCTTAGTTTTATTTTCTAGATACAACACTTCAAAGATTTCTGTACTGCAGACCTTCCCATTTGATGTCATGCATCCAATGTGAGAACATTCATCTTTTTCTCCTGTGTCAATTAGTATGTTACTCAGTAGCCACACATCACCAAATGTGTTCACTATGATTTCCATATCATAGCCAAGGCTATGAGGGAGAAGGTTTTCGTGTAACACCTGTCTCTCGCACTCCTCTCTCATGCATGGTACCTTCTCCCATAGCCATTATACTAGAAAGGGAATGATATTCTATTTCCTTAACATTTTGTACACTTCTTTGACCTCATTCAGGTCCTTCTATAGAGCCTCAACAGTCCTCCTTTTCTCATACTACTTGGAATGCTTCTTTAGACACTAGATCTTTCCTTATAAACTCTGAACAACATCAATAGTCTCCTTATATATATCCTTCTGATGAGAAGGGTCTGGATACTTCTCATGAACCACTTCTTCTCTTGAAACTAGATTCCTTTCCCTTGGTAATTCCATATCACATTTGGCCTCTACTCATGTCGTCACCAAAACAAGTTCCAACCCTAACTCAAGCGCCACTCTTGGTATCCATTGTGTGTTAGCCTTCTTTATTCTCACCATCACAACGCCCTTGTCCTTCTGATGTTGTTGGCTCATGTGCTCAAACAACTCAGGGCACTCCTCGTACTTATGCTTCTTTCCATACCATGAAAGCTGCAACAGATCGGGTCACTCGTGCTTGTAATGATCTGTAGATCCACAGTTATAACAAGTTGCTCATGGGAACTCACTTCTTCCTCCACCACAGTTAATACGACCATGAAATCCTCTGTGAAAACCTATTTCACATGCCCCTCCATATGGGTACCCTTCATAACGGTGATCATCATCCTTGAAGCTACTCGAAAGGCTGGTCTGACGCATACCTAGGTCAATAGCATCATTGATCTGGTCAATCAACCTACAGTCCTTAGTATCCTGGGTCATAGAGGTGTAGATCTTACAATAGAAAGACACATTCTTCCGGATTGCGAGCTGCACTAGAGGACACCTACTCGCATCATGATCCCCATAACAAATTTCATAATCTACTATCATGACATGTACTGATTTCTTGGGGCAACTATCCTTGGTATGCCCTTCTACTTTACAATCTGTGCACCAAAGAACACTACGAGTCACATGTACTGAGTTTGTAGACAATTTATCCAATTGTTTGGCCATTGCGGTGATTTGAGCCTCGAGAAAATGGATAACTTCAGTATCAACTCTCCTAACTTCTTAAGCACGCAAAGTAACCTCCAAGGCATTGAATGGGTTGGATGAATTTCTTATGTGACAATGCCCTTATAAATGGAGTGATCAACCCTCTAACAAACCATTAAGCATGCTAAGAAGTGTGAATGTCATATGACAGATTCGATAGGAGAGTTTTAAACTAAACGTCATACTCCCACACACTCTCTACCGTTCCTTATTGGATCTCCCTTAGAGTGGTGATGCTCTTTTGCTCAAACTCAAGGATATGGAACTCTACTAGGAATGTGTTCTTTAATGCGGTGTAATGTACCATCGTCTGATGGGGGTCATACTTCTGGTACAAGCTATGTGCATGCCCTTGCAACGTCGTTGCAAAAAAACTTTCCTTCCTCTTCAGGGTAGTGATTCCTTTTACGCACCATAGCAACTCACACTTGTGCACGTGTTCTACATCATCCTCTACACCTTGGTAATTTGGTAAGTGCAAAGACATCTTGAAAAATACCTAAGAGGGTGGTTGAGGCCCCTATCCTCCTAATCTAGATCCTTGGTTTCCTCTGGTATTTCTTCCTGCACCTTATCCATTATATTCAGCCCATCTTAAGCCTTGAGATCCACCAGTTCCACCTCCATATCCTCCTATAGCTAGTAATGGTCCTGAATTGGTCACGGCTAATGCCCCCAACATTCCACTGAACTGGGTGCCAATGGTCTTTGATATTGCTCCGCTACCAGTTGTGTATCCCATCCCACTCCCAGACATGATGCCCAAACATTGCGTACTCACACTCTGCACAAAACTTCCTCTAAACACTAGAATTGTATGTGTACCCATAGAGGTCCCAAACGAGAAATTATATATCTTAGGTACAAATCGGTCACTTCCACTGATACCAATTAGATTAACAATACTTCTCCTTTGATATGGAAAACTAACTGCTGGGAGTCAGTCACTAGGTGGGTTCAGACGCATGTCAACGACTCTCCTATCTCTATGTGATGAACTCTCATTAGAAGATGAAGGGGTTTCTCTCCCATGCTTTCCAAGATGGGGTAGCATAGACTGCTCAAGTTTCACGTCCTCTGCGTGAACCTCAACTTCTTCCCACAAGGTCTACCTCTATAAATCCATCAAACTTGCAACCTCATGTTGTGTAACCATATCCCTTTCACAAGCTTCACTATACTTGAGTCGTCTCTCCACCCTTTTTTTTTCAACTGCAATGTTTGTCATCTTCTTCCACCCTATCTTCCTCGCCTAACGGGCAGAGAATCTTAGTCGAACATGCGAAATGCCTCTAAAATCAAGGTAATGATAAAGATATTCATATCTAGAAGGATAACACATAAAAATGATCCTCTGGGCTCCCTAACAAACTCAAACTCAACAACTTATGAGAAAGAATACGTAGAAATGGTGTATTCCAGAGTATAGCTTGTCAGCACTCCCTTCCACCAATGATCAACAACACGTGTCCAAGTCAGATCTACATCCTGCAGCCCCTGGTAATAATTTGGGGTCCATACGCGCGCTCTATAATACCAAGTTGATCTATATGCATATGCTAAAATCCATTCATATAGTTCTACCAAGAAATAATAGAAGAAAGTTTCATACAACTCATGGTAGAGGTTATCTTCTACCCATCTAAATGCATCAAACTCAGGTCCAATGTTGAATCTCTAAGAAAACTCATCCTTCATGATCTTGAACCATGCTTTAACACTTTCTAAGGTCACACGCTCTATCATTACACATCACATGAACTGAGATGCATGCCACTTCTCAAAACAACTTCGAAAAGAGGTCTTGTCAATGGAACCAAGATGTAGTCATTTTTATACCCTTAAAAGAATAGGAAAATCCCATGCGCATCGGCCTATCACGCAATGGATGTTGGGCGCTCACTTGAGGCACACGCGGGCATCGAGCCCCTCTTTTATGTGAGTCATGTGATAATGCACTATCTATGACAGATATTTAAATGAGAAAGAATGGAAAGGAGCCACACGTTCATTCACATTTCTTAGAAAGAGATTCTAGACAAATGCATTCATTCATATAAGAGAAGTATTAATAGAATACAAATCTGAGCCATCGTGAAAGGAAATACACAAGGGTTTACATCCACTCATATGATATATATAGAAAAAATGCATGTAAGATATAAACATAAACTCAGAACCACATATATTCATATTCAGCATGTTCAATAACCACATTACACTCACTAAGGTCATCACAAACAAATGTAATAGTGCAAACTAGAGTCATGCATTAGAAAGTGTAGTTATGTCCTTCACAATATAAATAAAAACGTAGACCCACCCCTTGATACACCATTACTCCTACATATCTTCTAAGCCCAATCCATAGAAGTCCCCATTGTATTTCCGTAGGACTTCACCAATCATTTGCTTTGATCACAGATCCCTTTTCGTCTACCGGGCACTTGTATTTATAGCCTTTTCAGCCACCACCATGCCTTTATGAATTTATTGGTCGGTCATCAAGTGTCAAGGTGGTCCTCCATGGGAACATGCCTCTTCAAATTTGAGCTCTCCACTCCTTGCAATGATGTCTTTCTAGATCCTTCTATCGCAAATAATATTCCTTTTGTGGTCACCAAGTTGTCAGGTTGACACCTTATCAATTTCGCATGCGCAATCGGGTCATGATTTTCTCATTCTCTTCTAGGAACATTGCATATGGATAAGTCATAGAACCCTTTTTCTTCCTTGCATGTGTGCCGAGGGTTCTACCAAAATCCTTCTAAAACCCTATCATGTGCGTCCTCACCTTGCGCGCCCTTCTTCAATTAGGCCTCGTGCACCCACATGCCTTCTTGTACTTAGATAATAATTCAAGGGCCCAACAACCCGTCCTCCTCCACCGTCTTCTTTCCTTTCTACATCATGCACCCCTTCCTCACCTTTACCGAAGAAATTGTAGCCAAAACTGAAAATCCTCCTACCCTCTAAAGAAGTAGTTAGACCTATAACCCCTTCTGTTGTTGGTTCATCTATTACACCTTTATCAAAGAAGCTACAACCTAATACTAAGAAAATGCCAACTCCCAAATCGACAGTAAAACCTATCCCACCTCCAATTCCACCTTCAGTAGCACCTCTCCCACAAAAATCACCTACCATTCACCCCAATCCCACACTCACTTCACACTGTGATCCATTGGTAGGGTCGTACGCCATCATCTTATCCAACCTTTTAGAGACCTCTATCATCACATTTCCACCCCTTAGACCTTATGACCCACTCAAACCCAAACCAAAAGAGATTGAAGAAACCAAAATTTTTGCCTACCATCGTGTGCTAGGGCATGATGTAGAGAATTATAAGGCTCTTAAAGCCATTCTTCTCCAATTATGCCCTCCTGAAAAAAAATTGACGACAATGATCTTCTTGATGAAAAACCTATTCCGCCTTCACCCATCTCCCCACATCCTATACCACTACCTATTCAGGGACCTGCATCTCCACCTCCACAACCCTTTTATCCACTTCCAAAATTCAAGATCAACATGGTCTGTATTAGAGAGTTAGCCAATACCCCACTAAAATGCCAGTGTGCCTTACTCATTTCACAAGGCTCATTTGCCCCACTAGGATTTTTTCTGTCATGTCGTTATACCTTTCATGACACATCTTCTCCGTCTACCTCCCTTCCTCAGATTAATTATATCCAAGTCACCACTCATGTCCCAAAGGACAAAGTGAAGGAGAAAGAAACTAACCAATCAGCCGATCCTATTCCCCATGTACCATCTGCACCCACACCCAAAATCACCTGTTTCACTCGGAATGTTTCGTTCCTTTTAGAAACAGATAAGGTTAGGGGCTAGGAGGAATACCTGTAGAATGTCGAGATGGTGTGCGCGTACCATAGAGAAAGATCAGGCTGATTGCGAAGAACTCCTTTTTGTCTTGGAAGGACTACCTGCAAATAAGAACACAAGACCACAAGATTTTGATTAGAAAATAAATGAGGAAACTGCCTTGGGCCCAGGAAATATAAAACTTCCTTTCGAAGGTGGTCAATTTCCCTGCTAATATGAATTAACACAAAAGACTGTAAAATATCAATTAAGTTGCTTCGTTGAACTGGGTAGGGGAAAGGCTAGTTTTCTGGTTTTGATCAGAGGAACCGATGCCGGTTACTGATAACCGATACCGGTGGGTTCTAGGATCTATAGGTTGGTCGCTTTATGGGGTAGTTGTGTTGTTTGTAAGGCTGTATATAGGTGGTATTAGGAAACAAGGTGATGAGAGATAGATGAATGATAGTTAGAGGTAATATGCATGCTGGGTAGTGGATTCAGGGATGGATTTATGAGGACTGTAATTCAAAAGGCATAAGAAATGTTATAACAGAGGACATGCAAGATGTGACTTACTAGTTTTGACAAAGATGCAAGTTGATCTCCTTTGCTGCAAACGCTTCTAGTTTCTTCACTCGTCTCTGCTTGGTCAAGTGAAGATCTAGACTCTGTTTTTCGCTCCCAATGATCTCTGTTGATTCAAAAATCATTCCTTTTCTCTCATCTAAAAATGAAATTCCGATCCTTTGTTTTTGGTTTGGGGAGCCCATTTACAGGGAACCGATGGCGGTTGCGTAACCGACGGCGGTCGAGTAGGAACCGGCATCGGTAAGGAAAAAGTAGGCTATTTTTAGTAAAACAGCCCACCTTCCCTTCTTTTCTCCTGAGAGATTAGTTGCGGGCTTGGTCAAGTGACTAGAAGGTCGATTTTAGGTGCGAGAAAGGGGTCCTTAGTCATGGGTGTAGGTGTAGACCAAGTTTTAGGTTTTAATTAGGTTAGTTTAGGATTAGGGCTAGGTCATGATGAGGTGGCAAAATGAGGTGGCAGGTGAGGTGATGGGGATTTATCAATTACAAGGTAATTAATAAATAATTGTGTAAGGTTTAGGTAATGAGGTTAGGTTGCGAAATGGGATGCGGGTCACAAGGGGTCGTAAGACACGAATTTGGTGTCTACATTAGCCCCTTATTGTCATGTAGCTTGTGTTGTAAAGCTGCGCGGACAATAATATGAAGTGGTTTCTCCTGTTAAGGATATAGGTAATCCCCCTCAAATCTATCACGGATTGAGTGAACGGGAAATCAGGGATAGGGTTGATAAAGGGTACATGTTGTAGAGAGGATGGTAAGGTGGTGGGGGAGGTCCAAGGCAGCAGACGCATGTTGAAATGCAATAGGGCGACTAGGGTACATGATTTGGCGAGCAAACCAGCAATGTATAAGCAAAGGTCGATAGTTTATCCAAACAAGGGTGATATAATCCTGGTATCCAAGGCATAGGAAGTAGCTCCAGGGTATATAATAGGTAAGGTACAGGAACGTTTAGGCGTGTTCGACAGTACCAAATGGTTGGTTTGGTTGAGATAAATGTCACTGTCTAGGTCTGAGAAAATTTGGTCGACAGATCAAGTCAAGGACTCTAATCATGCTAAAACACGAACAGGTGAGCTCGATTGAACAAAAAACTACAGGATGGGTGGATAAAATTGGATGGTTTTGATTTTGGGTAAGGTATTGGAGTGATACGGCCATGGGTCAGGCCGAGTTGTTGGGTTACAGCCTTAGGTCGGGCCAAATGGGTAGGGCGAGGCCTTGGGGCGGGGGGGTTGGTGAGGGCGAGGCCTTGGGTCGGGCCAGTAGGGTAGGGCGGGGCCTTGGATCGGGCTAAATGGGTAGGGTGAGGCCTTGGGTCGGGCCGAAGTTGGTAGGTTGACAGCCTTGGGTCGGGCCGGATAGGTTAGGGTGAGGCCTTGGGTAGGGCCGAAGTAGGTTGGGTGACGGCTTTGGGTCGGGTCGGATGGGTAGGGTGAGGCCTTGGGTCGGGCCAAATAAGTAGGTTGAGGCCTTAGGGTCGGGCCAAATGGGTAGGTTGAGGCCTTGGGTCTGGCCGAATAGGTAGGTTGAGAGCCTTGGGTCGGGGCCGAATAGGTAGGTTGAGGCCTTAGGGTCGGGCCAAATGGGTAGGGGCGAGGCCTTGGGGTCGGGCCAAAATGGGTAGGGTTGAGGGCCTTGGGTTGGGCCGAATGGGTAAGGTGAGGCTTTGGGTTGGGCCAAATGGGTAGGGGCGAGGCCTTGGGTTCGGGCCAAATGGGTAGGGCGAGGCCTTGGGTCGGGCTGAATAGGTAAACAAATGGTGTTCAACAAAAGTGGCTATAGGCGATATGTGGTTAAAAAAAGGGGTAAATGGGTAAATAAGGGCAAGAAAATTGGGAGAAAGTGGGCAGAAAAAACCCGATGTCGATTCTACATGACCGATATTGGTTAAGGGACCGATACCGGTTCATTAGGGCAAAATGAAACCGATATCGGTTAAGGGAGAAAAACCTATAAAAAGAAAAAATACGGCCTGTCATTGTCACTTTTGTTATTTGAAAACAAAATTGAGTTGTCTGACGTGGAGAGTTAAGATTGGAGGTTTTATTGAGTGAGGTGGAGCTAGTGTGTTCGGAGGAGTGAGTTGTTTGCGGGCCCGAGTGAGGAGGAGGCAGTAGTTGATTGGCCGGGGACCCAGCAGATCAGAAGTGGAGCTATGGCACAGGCAAGAGCAGTAGGAGGGGCTGGACCAGCTAGACCACCACCACCCCATCCCACCATGACGACGTGTCGTCGTTCGGGTATGTTTGGAACTCTTTATTGTGTGCATTTTGAATGGTGTTAAGCTAAATTGGGGGTTTGGCTAGGAAATTACATATTTTAGGAAATAATGAATAAATGGACGTAATTTGACAAACGAAGAGGATAGATGGGTAAAATAGGGCAATTCGGCTGGATGGGTAGGTTTTTAGGGTGTTTGGGTGGGTAGATAAGTATAAAAATGCAAAAATATGGGTGGGGGGGCCGCGCGGGGGGGTTCGGCTCTCAGTAATTACAGTGACCGATTTCGGTTGCTAAGGCGACCCGGCATCGGTCGCAAATTGCTGTGGACAGGGGTGTGTTGGGCTGGACCGCCGTTGGTCGTATGTCGGCCAGCGTCGGTTTGGGTTTGTATGGGTATGGGTTGGGTTGGGTTTGGGTGAGTGTTTGGGTTGGGTTGGGCGTGTTTTGTGTTTTGGGTTGGGTGGGTTTGGGTGTTGGGTGGGGTGGGGTGTTGGTTGGGGTGGGTTGGGTTGGGTTTGTTTTGTTTTGGGGTTGGGGTTGGGTGGGTTTGGATTTGGGTAGATTTTGGGCTTTGGGTCGGGTACGAGTTATGGTGGGGTGGGTTTGGTTTTTAGGTAGAGTGGGTTTGGTTTGTAGGTGGAGGTTTGGGTAGATTTTGGGCTTTGGGTCGGGTAGGGGTTTGGGTCGGGTAGGTGGTTTTTAGGTGGGTTTGGTTTGTGGGTGGGGTGGGTTTGGGTTTTGGGTGGGGTGGTAGAGAGTCGGGGTGTGGTCGGGGGGATAAAAGGGGGTTTAGAGGATAAAGTAGATGTTGTGATAAAAAGTAGGTCTAAGGATGTGGGTTGGTTTTGCAGGCACGTCAGCAGTTGACGATGCGGGATAGGATGCCCCCGCTGTTGGTGCGGATGAGACCACATGTGTCCGCAGCTCACTGGGCGATCATGCGCGAGGTGGGACTCGGTGGAGTCCAGAGGTACAGAGCGATAGAGAGAGATCACAGCCTGATGGTCGCCCTCATCGAGAGATGGGATCCGGTGACCAATGTGTTCCATCTCCCGACTGGGGAGATGACTATCACGTTGGAGGATGTGTATCGCATCCTTCGACTACCTATCGAGGGAGAGGCAGTCTTCCAGGTAGATTCAGAGACTGCCATGGACAGCATATTACAGGTTTTTGGAGATGCAGCCGCGCTACTTACCTATCACAGCGCGAGCATTGGGTATGGTGACATGTACCGTGCGCATCGACACGAGACACGGCTGGCTGTGCTGATGATGATTGGGATCACCTGCTTCGCCCTCCCGGACTCAGAGGGAGGCCGCTTTCCACGGGCGTTGATGGGGGTGTTGCTTGAGATGATTGAGGAGCATACTTGCTATGCATGGGCACCAGTGTATCTGGTGCAGCTATACAGAGAGCTCTGGGGTTATCGCCGGATGAGGTGATTCGGTATCTGTTCGACATTTTTGCTTCATTGTTGGGCATATGAGCACATCATATGCATCAGGCCAGTAGGGTTACCCCAGCAGCCAGGGCCACAGGTCATATACAGATATGGCTTTCAGAGGTGGTTGGGGGTCGTGGGGCAGCCACGAGCAGTTCTTGCAGGGTGAGATGTGGCATATTATAGACATTTATTAGAGGGCCTGACAGCGGTAGACATCATATGGAGACCTTACAGAGGTCATCACCCTGCACAGAGGAGGCCGAGTACAGTTACGCTGATCCAGTACACTTTCTGGATAGCAGGACGGAGGCCGGGAGAGTACGAGAGGATACCCCTAGAGAGGGTACGCAGGCAGATGGGGCTGCGACAGGACGAGCCACCTCCCTTCCCTCAGTACACGAGGGATGATGTAGAGGCCCCACTACCTGCACCACAGCCCTTGGATCCAGATTGGGTTGCTGAGAGGCCAGCAGATGATGGCAGTAGATGATGCTGGGTGCACGGGAGCATATAGGGTTTGATGGGCTGGTCAGAGAGCGGCGAGGGTAGCACAGCCCGCACAGCCAGACTTGGCAGCTGTGACGGCAGAGAGAGATCAGCTCAGGGGTCAGGTGCAGCTCTTACAGGGGCAGCTTGCTGCTGCGCAGGCACAGATAGGGGTCTTACAGGGGCAGCTAGCCCAGGCTCAGGTACAGGCACAGGCAGCACCACCACCAGCAGCACAGCCACAGGTGGTACAGGTACAGGTACAGGCAGCACAGCCACAGCCCCAGGTATAGGTACAGGTAGCAGTACCAGCAGCAGCACAGCCACAGCCCCAGGCACAGGTACAGATACCACCGCCAGCAGCGGCACAGCCACAGGCACCACCAGCACAGGCACAGGGGGTACTGGCAGTAGGAGTCCGGGGACCAGCCCCAGTATCGACGGTGGCACGGGATAGATACATGGAGGCGAGAGCGGAGGCCCGGTACTATCAGGATGTTCTTGATAGTACCGGAGCTGAGTATCAGCCATATGCGGCACACCGAGCGGAGACCTCGCGTAGTCAGAGATCGCAGGGAGGTGCAGCCACAGCCGGCATGTCTGTTACAGGCAGGAGGCGAGAGGCGCCACAGGGACCAGCAGGGAGAGGTGCCGAGGGCGGTGGGGAGAGCTGAGGGATCCCTGCATTGTTTTTGTATTTGTATATTGGATATGGGCACCGGTCTGCGAACCGGTTATGTTTATAGAGGCCTGCGTGCCTACATATTACTCATTTATTCATTCATTCATTTATTGTATACCGGCCTGCGAGCCGAGTACGGGTTGTACAGTTGGTACCGGCCTGCGAGCCAAGTATATTTTTGATATGAGGGACCGGCCTGCGAGCCGAGTCGAGATTATTGATAGTTATTGCGGCCTGCGTGCCGGCTTTGTTGGATTATGAGATCACAGAGGCCCCGATGTAGGGCACAGTGTATATTTGAAAACTTGTATATATATATATAGATGATGTTTTGATCCATATGCAGTGTTGAAAATGTTTTTAAGTATTTCGTCAATGGTTTGTGGTATAGAATATATGATGAGTTTAATTGACATGTTGATATATGGATGATGTGTTATATGATGAAATGTTGCATGTTTTGGGCTGGTTTTATGACATTGTTATATATGTATCTGATGAGTTGGATCCAAATGATGTATAGATAGATAGTTTTTTGTTTTGTTTTGTTTTGTTTGGTATCCTTAGTTGATGGCTTGTTTGTTTTTGTAAAATAGATGATGTTAATGAACATTGTAATGATATGTGTGGTGGATGGACATATATGGATAATGGTGTTGTGATGCAGGAAAAAGAGGCGGGTGCGACAAAAAATTAGGTTAAAAAATGAAGAAAAAGAACCATGTTGTAAAAAGATAGGTCTATAACCGATATCGGTTAGAGAACCGACGTCGGTAGCTAGCTAGACCGATATTGGTTACATGACCGATACCGGTTATTTAGGTATGAGCTTTTTCTAAAAATAAAAAAGCTAGGGTGGCAACTTAAGTTCTAATTTTGAGAGCCATGCAAGAAGTTAAATACGTGAACGCGACGCTTTTTGACGACTGAGACATGTAATTGCATGAGAGATTTGAGTGATAAGGAGAAAAGAGACAGGAAAGTGAATGCGATATGAGATTCAGAAAGTAGAAAGGTGAATTTGAAAAGAGTGGTGATCATGGCAGAATGAGGAGAAGCATCCAGCAGGCAGGGACGAGAGGGAAGACAAGTGCCACCGCAAGCTGCTGCAACCCAAGAGGTAAATGTTTTGGTTGTGATTTGATTTTTGCATGTGTTATGAATAAGAGATTAAGTGGGTAGATATGAAAAAGAAAACATGATAGCAAGGGTTATAAGTGTTACGGGGTAGGTAATCAGGGGTTTCAGGTATGTTTGTAGGTATAGAAAGGAATAAACACTCAAATTATTGTCGTAGGCAGTAGGTTTAGGCAGGCGGTATGAAGGTGACAGTGACCGATATCGGTTAGGAATAACCGGTATCGGTTACTAAACCGGTACCGGTTTACTATAAACGATACTGATTGCTGTAGGAATTTCCAGAATGTAAGAAAAAAAAAACCCGTGGGGATTTGATTTATTGAACAGTTATTGGTTTTTGTGACATATGCAGGCAGAGGAAGGGCTAAGGATGAATGATAGTGTACCAGCGTTGTTGTCATGAATCCGAGCGGATGTAACACTAGCTGAATGGATGTTGATAAATCGTTTGGGGTTAAGTGGGATCCGCTATTATTCATGAATTGCACGGAACCATGCTATGTTGCAGGCGTTGATTGAGAGATGGAATCCTGAGAAAAATACCTTCTATCTACCAACAGGGGAAATGACAGTAACATTGGAAGATGTGTTCCGTATTTTGAGACTCCCAATTACAGGAAAACCAGTATATCAGGCATTACCTAGCGCGGCACGGGGAGCGATAACAGCAGTATTTGGTCCATACGCACGAGATTTAACACAGCGAGGTTTGTCATTTACGTATGGGATAATGTATGCAACACATCCTGAGGAGACAAGGTGAGCAGTCATATTAATGATAGCGGTAGGGTATTATGCATTACCGAGGGCAGAAGAGGGAAGTTTTCCAAAGGCATTGATGTGTGCTATCTGGGAGATGATAGAAAGGAACGTGACTTTTGCATGGGCACCTGCATATTTGGCGGAGCTATATAGGGGTTTATGGGCTTGTAGGTGAAATCACAGAACGACACTGGATTGTTCATACTTATTACACTGTTGGGCCTATGAGCACATTGTTTGTGTGCGACCAATAGGCCAACCCATCTAGTCAGGAGAGACCGGAGTACAGAGGTTAGGATTCAGACGATGGGTCCAGATAGAACAAGAGGCAAGATCTCAGGCCGTGACGGGTGACATTGAGTTTTACAGGCAGATATGGGAGAGGGTGATGATTGCGGATATCTGTTGGAGGCCTTATGGGAATTATATGGTAATAGAGAACATAGCTGAGGAGTTGAGGGGTGTAGAGTGATTGAGGTGGATCGCGGGGCACAGGCCAGGTGAATATGAGAGGATTCCTATAGATCGCGTGTGGTGACAATTTGGATTTGTGCAGGATATACCACAGGCTTATAGACCCTATATGAGGATCGACGCAGAGGTAGTATTCTCACCTCCCCAGCCAACACCTCCAGAAGGGCCTGAAGAGGTAGCAGCCGATCGCAGGGTAATGGATGCAGGAATGAAAGAGGCCTATAGATTATGGTGGGTAGCAGAACTGCAAGGTGTACGTGATCATCCTGACATAGCGGTGATTACAGCAGAGAGAGATTGTTTGCAGCGTTTGGTTTAACAGCTCCAAACATAGGTGAATGAGACAAGGGGATTGTTAGTGGTTGCAGAGTCACGGGTGGAGAGACTAGAGGCGGGAGTCCTCCATGTGAGAGGGTGTATTCATATGTTACAGGAGAGATTGGCAGATCAGTGGGCGGTACCAATAGCCGTGGTACCATTGAGGAAAGAGAGGCCTGGCGAGAGGGGTCAACGATCACGATCCTCACCTAGTTCGGGATGAGGCGTGAGGGTCTAAATAAATGTTAGCAAGGTATAAGAATTAATAAGGAGTACCGACCTGCATGTCGATGATAGAGAAGATGTATTTGTTTAACATCTAAATAAAACTGAATATGTATGTTGATTTGAGTTACGATAATAAGAATGTTTTCGTTTTGACTTTCGGTGTTTTTGAAAAAGGATAAAGAGGAATGTGATTAAATAGAAATACACAAAAATATTTATATTTACCACACATGATAGGTTATGGTAGGGGATGGTCGAGCTAACCTTGGGAGACCCCATGTCTCCGAAGTGCTGCCTACATAGCCCTTTGCACAAAGCAAGGAGGGGCCTCAGACCGATGTAGTTCTCCCTTAGGATCAGGGAGAGGCGAATTCAGGCAATTTGGTACGGTTTAGGAAATTGGTTAGTTGGTAAGAATATTGATATTAATATTGGTAAGGTAAGGTTGTTGGTGTCGGTAATGAATTGGTGATGTTGTAAAAGGTATAAGGGAAGTGAAAGTTAGCCTACCTAAGTAGAAGGGAATCATGTCCTGATTAAGATCAACACACAATCCTAGATGTGAGGCAAAGCGGAAAGAGTGCTCTGTAGGTGAAAAGAGCTAAACAAACCACACAACATAGAACGAGCTTGAAGCCCTAGGTACTGTGCATAGACGAGAAGGTCCATAGGTGAAAAGAGTTTGTATGATCACAATATATCGGGTGTACGTTACATCCCTTGAGTTGAAACAAATAGTGAGGTGAGGTGGATGATATAGCTGAGGTACAGAGAATTTATTTCAAAGTGAGTGTTCTAACAAAAGAGAACCTACCCTAAATAGACAAGTCCATGACTCAAAAAGTTCTTCTGAATGAGGCTTTTATTTTACTGAATATAGACTGATCGATGCAGGAAGTCTACCAGGGATATTGACTGTGCTATTCTTGAGGTCTTCACAAAGCTGATCCATGCGAGGTTTGGGGAGCTTCTGATAAAGGCGGTTGCGTGACTGTGTATAGCTGTCCTTCGAGGGAGCAGTCTATTTATAGTAGCAGATATGATTTTAATGCATAGCTGTCCTTCGGGGGAGCAGTCTATATATAATAGCAGCAATAGTTCGGCATATAGTTGTCCTTCGAGGGAGCAGTCTATATTTAATTTAGATGACTAGATATTCTTTTGGCGTGAAGCATCTAGTTTGGTAGAAAGTTTGACTCAAGAAAATCCCATAAGAATACGACTTATTTTCAATACTTTGAAGTCATGGACTAGACCAAAAAGGGGAAGGCATCGTTTAGGTGAGGTGATAATCAAACTATGTGAGCTTGATTTTCATTATGAAGTGTAGGAAATGAAGTGCATGTGGTGGTATGTGAGCTCAAGGGACGAGCGGCACGTAGATAAGAAGTGGATATAACACTAAATTCAACAGTAGAAATGGTCGAAGATGCAAGGCATTAAGGGGTTCAGGCTCAGGTTTACCATTAAGCGAAGCTAAACGATAAGTTCCTAATCCATAGGTGTGAGTGATTATTATAAGGCCCAATCCAATTGGGAGCAAATTTTCCACATTTTTTCTTTTCTAGTTTGGTGACATGTTGATTCTCTTTGAGGACAAGATCACCAACCTTAAAGGTATGCTCATGGAGTCGCTTATCATAAGCACGCTTGATGCGTTTTTGATAGATTTGAAGGTGATTCAAGAGCTGTAAGACGACGTTCATCAAGAAGCTCCAATTGGGCTAACTGCTCTTGGCGGAAATCATTGTTGGTGAGAATATCCTAAAGGGATATTCTACAGGGAGGGTATTTGTATTTCGAGAGGTAAGATAACCTCGGTACCATATACCAAAGAAAAAGGTGTGGCATTAGTAGAGGTACGGATGCTAGTACAATAAGCCCAAAGGGCAAAGGGGATGTGATCGTGCCAATTTCATCCGGACTCATTGACAACTTTCATGAGGATTTTGGTTAGGGTTTTATTAGAGGATTCGGCTTGTCCATTTGCTTGTGGATAGTAGGGTGATGAGAAGCTGAGTTTGATACCAAAGTTGTCACAAAGGTCTTGAGGGGCAACAACCTATTTTTGAAAGATTTTCCATTATCTGTAATTAGGCGATGAGGAACACCAAAACGACAGATAATGTGGTGGTTAATGAACTCTACAATTTTTTCTTGTTTAGTTGAAATGAGTGGAATAGCCTCCACCCATTTTGTGTAATATTCAGTTGCTGTGATAATCCATCAGTGACGTTGTGAAGAGGACGGGTGAATCTCACCAATAAGGTCTAAACCCCATTGTGAGAAGGGCCAAAGATCTCGAGTGACCTGGAGCGGGTGGCTAGGAGTATGTTGAAGGTTGGCATGTTATTGACACATAACACAACGCTTAACATATTCGTAGCAGTCGTTATTGAGAGTAGGCCAATAATAACCTAGGCGAAGGATTTGTTTAGCCATGGCAAGGCCACTAAAATGTCCACCACAAATACTGTCATGGACTTGTTGGATGGTATGGGTGATCTCCGCACCAGTGAGACATCGAAGGAGGATGCCATCAAAGCCACGTTTATAAAGGAGTCCCCCCCATAACTACATAACGAGAAACACGTTTAAGAAAAGCACATTTACCAGTACTAGTAAGGTCAGAAGGGAGAACAGAGGTTGTAAGGTAGTCATGGAATTGGTGATACCAAGTATCCCGCGAGTTAGCAGACACAGTATTTATCGTACAAACAACTGGGGCTGAATAAGATGGGGCAAATAGTTTTTGGACCAAGACAAAAATGTCAGAGTCAGTTGATGAGGCTGGAATTTGCGAGGCTAAGCAAGCCATAATATCCGTAAATTTGTTAGTAGAGCATGGAATGGTTTGGATAGAATAGTGAGTAAATAAGGCTAGAAGCGAATCCACGTAGTGTTTGTATTTTTGAAGTTCCTCATTTTTGCATTGGTAGATGCCCATAACTTGATTGACTACCAATTGAGAGTCGCCAAAAATATTGATAGATTTGATACCCAAGTGCAGCGTAACCTGGAGACCCAGAACAAGGGCCTCGTATTCCGCTGTATTATTAGTGCAAGGGAAATCGAGTCGGAATGAAAGAGGCATAGGCTCGGCGTCAAGAGGAATGAGAACAACGCTAGCTCCTCCACCATGTTGGCATTTGGATCCATCGAAGAACAGAGTCATTGGATATGACTCCTCCTTGAGTGAAAGAGTGGCGATGAGTTCGTCGGGGAATGTAAAATTGGTAAATTGTTCTCCAGGTAAAGGGGCTTCCGCAAGTTGGTCTGCGATGGTTTGTCCTTTGATTGATTTCTGGTGGATGAACTCAAGGTCGAGGTCGGTGAGGAGCATGAGCCATCGGGCGATGCGTTGGTTTAGATGAGGTTTGGCATACATGTAATGGATGGGGTCCGTGTTGGTGATGATGAAAGTTTTGTGATTCAGAAGGTAGTGTCGGAGTTTGGTAGCCACGAATGATAGGGCTAGGCACAACTTTTCTACATGTGTATACCTAGTCTCATAGTCCACCAAAGTACGACTTATATAATAAACAGATTGTTCTCGATTTTCAGAGTCACGATGTGCAAGCATGGCCCCTATAGCGTGGTCAGTGGCGGAAAGGTAAAGGTAAAAAGGGCGGTCGTCTTGAGGTGGGATAAGCATGGGTGGCTGCAAGAGATAAGTTTTAAGAGCCTCAAAGGCTTGGTGGCACTCTTCGCTCCATTGAAAATCAATGTCCTTCTTAAGGAGGTGATGGAAAGGTTGACATCGATCCGAGAGTTAGGAGATGAAACGTCGGATAGATTGTAACTTACCTTGTAAGCTACGCAATTGTTTGAGGTTGGTAAGTGGGGGCATTTCTATGATAGCTTTGACTTTAGATGGATCAACCTCGATGCCACGCAAAGAGATGATAAAACCAAGAAGCTTTCCCGAAAGGACACCAAAGACACATTTCTTTGGTTGAAGACGGACAGAATATTGTAACAGGCGATCAAAAATAATGGTTAAAACATCGAGATGTTCACTGCGATGTTTAGACTTGCCAAGAAGATCGTCGACGTAATCTTCAAGGATAGTGTGCATAATGTCATGAAAAATGTAGGTCATAGCCTGTTGATAGGTGGCACCAACATTCTTAAGGCCGAATGGCATTACACGATAACAGAAGGTTCCCCAAGGAGTTATGAAGGTAGTTTTGTGTTGATCGGCAGGGGAAACCAAAATTTGGTTGTATCCTGAAAGGCCATCCATGAGAGAAAGAATTTCATGTCCCGCAGTGAGATCAACAAGTTGATCAATACTAGGTAGGGGGAAGTCATCCTTAGGGCAAGCGAGGTTAAGATCCCAGAAATCCGTGCATATCCGAAGTCCCCCTGTCGCTTTAGTGACAGGTACGATGTTAGAAATCCATTGAGGATAGTCAATAGGCAGAATGAAGGAAACAGAAAGGAGTCGTTGGAGCTCCTCTTTGACCAAGAGGGCAATGCGTGGATGCATTTTTCTCAATTTTTGTTTGACTGGTCTTGGAATCGGGGTTTCAGAGTGATGTTATGGACGACAATGGTAGGATCAATTCCTGGCATGTCAGCGTAGGACCAAGCGAAAGCTTGGTTGCGAGCACGGAGGAAAGTAGTAAAGGCGACTTGTTCTGATGCGTTAAGGGATTGTCTGATCTTCACAATGTGAGGATCCTCCTCTGTGTGGATGTTGATTTCTATAGTAGATTCATTCAGCATGGTTTGGGTTTCAGATGGTAAGGCTCGTTGAATATAAGAATCATCCGCGCCAAGGTAAGTGAGGATGGAGTCGTCATCCTGACACTCAACAACATTAATCAAACGCGAATCCTCTTCGATCATGTCTGGATACAGAAGGGGAAGAGAAGATGGGTCCTCATTATCGCGTTGATAAGTGAGAGGACCTATGAAGATAGCATTTATGAAAAAAAAAAAGTTAGGAGGGATAGATTCAAGGTCTATAGATTCTGTGGGTGATGATGGCAAAGTGGGTGATGATGGTTTGGTAGGGGTGACGTCATCTTCTTCCAAAATACAGCTGACATAAGGTGTCTCCTGTGTAGGTGTTTTAGGAAAACTGAGACCACTGCGATCATTGTGTTTGCGGGTAGTCACGGGAATGAGTGTATGTCGGCCTTGTTCATAAAGACCAAAACCAAAGCCTTTCCAAGCACAACGAGTCAAGAAGGTGAGGGTGAAGTGACGATTTGTCAGGTACTAAAAATCGGATTGGAAGGGAACCACACCAAGAGGAGGTTCAGGGGTAATGGAGGATGCGTCAACACCCCCATACGTTAGGTTGGTGCGGCAATGGGGTGGTCCGTAAGAGATTACCTCCCCCACGTGATGGTTGTAGGTGGGATGTGCATGTAATTGTCTGTACTCCTGCGGGGTAGGGAAAGAACTAACGTTATATAGGCGGTACTCCCCCAGTGTAAGGCGTTGAAAAACATCTACTAAGGGGGTCAGAGGTTGGGATGTTAGCTGCGGGAAGGGAAGTGGTTTTTGCGAAGGTGGTTTCATCAGTTGAAGGCGTAGGCGCGGTTGAGGTGGATGGTTAAGGTACATTTGAAGAGGATGGTTAGGTTGAATGTATGGGTGTCTTGATTGGTATAAGCACATCATTAGGGCAGTATAACATATTGCAGGTTTTAAAGGGGGGAGGATCAGCTTTTACGGTGTAGGACTTCCCCTCGTACTCAAATTTTATGCATCTATGTAATGTTGAGGGAACACATCCCATGGCCCAGATCCAAGGATGACCCAACAATATATTATATTGGAACTCTCCCTCAAGGACATAGAAGAGTTCGGGTAAAGTACGTGGTCCTACCCGAATGTTGAGGATCATGGTGCCTAAGGTAGAGGTAATAGCATCATTGAATGACCGCAACATGATGGGATTGGCACACATGTAGCTAGAAGGGATATTCATTTGTTGGAATGCTTTTGAAGAGATGATGTTTAGGCTAGCACACCCGTCAATCATAACTTGACGTACACGAATGTCCAAGACGTAAGCTGAGATGAACAGGGCAGGGTCAGGATCTTCTGTACCAAAATCGACAATTTCATCTTCAGAGAAATTGACTGCAGCAGCTTGTGGTACAGAGACAGAAGTGGTTGGGGCAGCGGGTTGTTTGGTGAGAGAGGCAACGTGATTAGGTGTTAGAATGGAGGCAACGGGTAGGGTTTCATTAGGTAAGACCTCGATCCCTTGAAGAATTTCAATGAGAGCTTGTCGATGAGATTCAGAAGTCTGAATGAGATCATATAGTGTCATTTTGACGGGTGATTGGTGAAGCTGTTTGATCATGGCTCGATGGGCAACTCCATTAGAGACGGGGTAAGTGGGTCCACGAATAACCACTTTGGGTGGTGGTGCAATCGGGATACTGGAAGGAGAAGGAGAGGACGCAGGTGTGCTCACTTTTGCTTTCTCATTATTTTTCTGCGCTCGAGTAGCAACACTAATCATATTAATCTCGTAGACCGGAGATGAAGAAGATGATTGGGATAAATCATGGTCTTCAAGAGGTGGGGTTGTAATAATGATAGATCTTGGTGAGGCGGGGACAGATGGTATAGGAGAGGGAATGGAAACTAAAGGTCTCCCCCTTCGTAAGTTGTCTTTCTTAACCCTTCTATCTGGGAGAGGTGACTGACGAAGGATGGTTTTTAAAGCTTTGCATCCCTCCACATCATGTCCTGGTGTGCGGTGATAAGTGCAGATCTTAGACTCATCATAACCTATAGGTCGAGGTTTAGATGGGTTATAAGGTCTAAGTGGGGGTAGGGAAATGGTCACATTCTCTACTAACATAGCAAGGATTTTGGCGTAAGATCCTTTGAGTGGGTCAAAATCAGAAGAGGATGAGGGTATTGATTGTGCGGGTTTTGGTAATGTTTGGGCGTGGTTAGTTCGTATGGGTGGTGGTTTAACCGAGGGGTGTTGATACGTGTTTTTCACTAAACGTGGTTTCTTTGGCGCAGAAGCTATATTGGATGATGAGGCCACAGATGGTGTGGTATCAGAAAACAACCACGGGGAAATAGGAGTGACTGAAAACAAATCTTTTGATGATGGAATTTTTTTAGGGTTGATAGGTGGACAGGATATGCAGAGTGATAATGTTGATATACCCTTTGATCCCTGTATGGGTGTAGAAGGCATAGATCATTTTGAAGAAAATGCAGGAGGTATGATATATTGGTGCAGGGTGGAAGGATGAGGTCCTAATATGGAAGGTAGGTATGATGATGATGGTTTTTATTGTGATAGAGGCACAGGTTGAGTGTATCTCCTAAGTGGTGGGGCGGCTTTATTCTTGGACAAATCTAGTCACTTAGGCGGGTGTGTTAGACTGGGTATGGGTAAGGTCCCAAGCGTAGGGGAAGATTTGGTTAGGTTGATAGAGGTGGATGGGATACTGAGTATAGATACGGGGGGTGAGAATGAGGACATAGGCATTTCGAGTTTCTGTAAACACTTCGGGTATATGGTAGATGTGTCAGGATCGGTCATCTGCATTTGAGTAGAATAAGGGGTACTCAAACATTCCCATAGGATTTGTCTATCCTCTAGAGAATGACAGTCTTCAGGTTTGAAATGTAAATTTGGTACGGAAGAAAGGTGGGTTGTGATTCCAGTCCACTGTGGGTGTGATACAGTGAGTAGATGAGGCATTGTATCAATAGATGTTAAGAGGTCAACCGGTCATTGAAAAGATTTAGGCGATGAAGAACTAATAGGTAAGAGGGCGTGTTCAAGAGGATCCGTCATGGTTAAGGAATTTGGTGATGTCGGTGCAAGAGATTTCTCGTCTAAGGATTGTCAAAAGGAGTGGCGTACCTTCCTCTTGTGCAACAAGAGTGGTAGAAGGGGAAGTCTGGGAAATAGATAGATTAGATAAACATCCATTCGCAGTCTTGTAGGGATGTGGTATAAGTAGACTCATCGAATGGGAAGAGGAGTCTGGGCAGTTAACTCCTTTATGGGTAAAGGAATGATTTTGCTTTGGCTTGATAGTGGTAAAGGAGGTTCGGGCTCCTGTGTTAGTGAAGAGGCTTGATTCAAAATTTTCTCGATAGAGGCTTTTGGCTGGGTATCGAAGACTGCATGGATCTCATGAACACTCTCCTCCGGCTAAGATATCCTGGTTTGTGTTACTGTTGGAAGAGTGATTTGGGAATGGTTTGTTGAAGATTTTCAAATTTCGGTTGGCAGGGGCATTAGGATTATCGAGGGTTATATCCCCTGCGTCAACCATTTCCTGCACTATGTTTTTCAACATCTTGCAGTTCTCATGACTGTGTCCCTTCACGTGGTGGAAGTTACAGAAGTCATTTTCTTTGTACCAGGAAGGTATGGCGCAAGTGGAATCAAACCCAGAATGAGGTTTAACAGGAGGTAATGTAATGGCTCCTTCTTTGAGCAATTTTTCCAAGATGACACCATAAGTTTCTCCCAAGGGAGTGTAATTGATGGGCTCGGCTTTGTACTTATAGGTGGTTTTTGGTGGGGCATTTAGAAGAAGTGGACACGTGAGGAGTGGTGGTATTTGGTTTATTGGTAGAATCAGGAGCTCGGAAATTGGGGTTTTTGTTGCGCAACCGCAATTTCTCTTCTTCTAAGGCTCGAATTTCTAGTTTCCGAGCCATGGTAAAGGCTTCATCGAATGTACGAAAAGTTTGAATTTGGAGGGTAGGGGAGATGTGCTTAGCGCAAGCCCACGTAAACAGTTCGATAAGTTCAGTCTGAGGCAAGGCATATGTAAGTTGGTTGATAAGGCCGCGCCATCGTCCGACGAAATCTACGATAGATTCGTCTTCGAATTGTCGAATGGCATAAAGGTCGGTGATGGATACTTTCTTAGCAATGTTAATGGAGAAGTGATCCAAGAAAGATTGGGCTAGTTGGTTAAAAGAGAAGATTGAGTGCTGGGTTAAAGCACTGTACCACTCCAAGGCAGGTCCTGATAAGGACATGGGAAAGGTGCGGAGTAACAAGGCATCATCATGGGCAATCAAATAACAAGCATGTCTAAATGATCGCAAGTGTTGTTGAGGATCCTCTTTACTATTAAAACGAGTAAATTTCGGCAACTCCCATTGAGGAGGATATGAATGAAGGGGGACAGAAGGGTGAATGGGCTCCCGACAAACTTGCTCGTATGTCAAGGCGCTACGACTTCCTGAAACAGAAGCCTCCAGGTTTTGCATTTTGTCCATCATTTGTTTAATTAGATCAGTAGTTGGATGAGATGATGGTGTGGTTGTGGTAAACGGAGGCAAATTGAGCCAAGGACCACCACTAGACCCTGGTGGGGTTAATTGTTGATAAGGTGTGGAGGATGAATATGTTGAGGCAACCGAATAGGGATGTCCCATATAGGATGTTGAGGTCACTGGATACGTGTATGGGAATGAAAAGGTAGGCGGAGCTTGAGAAGTAAAGATCGTGTGGATAGGTGGCAGAGAGCAAGTCATGAACGGAGCAGTCTGCAAGAGAGATGAGGTAGGGGCAGTCGGTGGTAATGATATGTGGGGTTCAAGGTTAACCAACGGAAAGCCAATCTGAGTCGTATGAACCTCTGAAGCTGTCGGATTGGGAGATGGGGCTAAAGGTGCCGGAAGCAAGGCGGTGTTATCAGGCGGAGTGGGGGCTAAATGAGCAGCTATACTAATAGGCATGCCAACAAAGAGCTGACCATCAGGCGTACGGTCAGGGGCATGAGACAAATAGTATTGTACAGTGCTAGGATTAGCATCCAGAAATTTGGTAAAGTCCTTATCTCCCACAGGAATTTTAGGAACCTCGCTAGTATCTGTAGGATTCCCCACAGAATGTGAAGGGGGTGATTCAGGAAAAGAAACAGAGCAAGCATATGAAACCATGGCGGCGGCTTGCTTTCGAGTGATAACAACCATGGACAGGAGTTCATAGTAGGGTTTCAATCTGTCAGGAATAGAAACAAACTCAGACTGGTAAAATTGGTAGGTTGCTGGTTTGTCAGGAATTGGAGAAGACAGTAACCGATATCGGTCTAGTAACCGATGTCGGTTACACTATAGCCGACGTCGGTCAGGTAACCGATGTCGGTGTAAGAAGTCTGGGCTAACAAGATATAAAAAGGCTGCTAATTTGATTTTTAACAACGTTTAGTATACTTGTCCAATTATTGATCACAGAAGACAGAGTATGAGAAAGAAAGCAGGACTAAAAACAAGCAAGATGAAGATGAATTATTGATGCACACACAAATCCTTTAGACGTAGAATGATGTCAGAATCCTAAACAAGAGACTTAGGAGAAATGTCAAGTTGTTTTGGCTTATAAGGTTACCTCAATCGGGCGGAGGAATACCGCGGAAAAAGGGGGGATGTTTGAGCTGTTGTGTTAATTGTGAAGTGATTCGGTATGTGTTGTGCAGTGAATGTAAGATTAATTTCCTGTCAATACCGCAGATATCACCCCCACATGTACGACCTGTTACTTAATCTACGTTCACTAGAATTGAAAAACAACAAGCAGGAATGCAATGCACGTGTTTTAAACCCAAATCAAAAATTATGTTCGATGAAGCAAGAGAGATGACTTTCACTAATGCGAAACTAGGAAAGCAAGACAAATTCTTTACGAAATATATAACAAAAGCAGCAACAGAAAGTATGCTTCCTAAAATGAAAATAAGCAAGAGAAACAGAAACCCAAAATGGGTCCCACCGGGCGTGCCAAAATGTTTCACTTGGAATGTTTTGTTCCTTTTAGAAACAGATAAGGTTAGGGGCTAGGAGGAATACCTGTAGAATGTCGAGATGGTGTGCGCGTACCGTAGAGAAAGATCAGGCTGATTGCGAAGAACTCCTTTTTGTCTTGGAAGGACTACCTGGAAATAAGAACACGACCACAAGATTTTGATTAGACAATAAATGAGGAAACTGCCTTGGGCCCAGGAAATATAAACCTTCCTTTCGAAGGTGGTCAGTTTCCCTGCTAATATGAATTAACACAAAAGACTGTAAAATATCAATTAAGTTGCTTCGTTGAACTGGGTAGGGGAAAGGCTAGTTTTCTGGTTTTGATCAGAGGAACCGATGCCGGTTACTGATAACCGATGCCGGTTACTGATAACCGATACCGGTGGGTTCTAGGATCTGTAGGTTAGTCGCTTTATGGGGTAGTTGTGTTGTTTGTAAGGCTGTATATAGGTGGTATTAGGAAATAAGGTGATGAGAGATAGATGAATGATAGTTAGAGGTAATATGCATGCTGGGTAGTGGATTCAGGGATGGATTTATGAGGACTGTAATTCAAAAGGCATAAGAAATGTTATAACAGAGGACATGCAAGATGTGACTTACTGGTTTTGACAAATATGCAAGTTGATCTCCTTTGCTGCAAATGCTTCTGGTTTCTTCACTCGTCTCTGCTCGGTCAAGTGAAGATCTGGACTCTGTTTTTCGCTCCCAATGATCTCTGTTGATTCAAAAATCATTACTTTTCTCTCATCCAAAAATGAAATTCCGATCCTTTGTTTTTGGTTTGGGGAGCCCATTTACAGGGAACCGATGGCAGTTGCGTAACCGACGGCGGTCGAGTAGGAACCGGCATCGGTAAGGAAAAAGTAGGCTATTTTTAGTAAAACAGCCCACCTTCCCTGCTTTTCTCCCGAGAGATTAGTTGCGGGCTTGGTCAAGTGACTAGAAGGTCGGTTTTAGGTGTGAGAAAGGGGTCCTTAGTCATGGGTGTAGGTGTAGACCAAGTTTTAGGTTTTAATTAGGTTAGTTTAGGATTAGGGCTAGGTCATGATGAGGTGGCAAAATGAGGTGGCAGGTGAGGTGATGGGGATTTATCAATTACAAGGTAATTAATAAATAATTGTGTAAGGTTTAGGTAATGAGGTTAGGTTGCGAAATGGGATGCGGGTCACAAGGGGTCGTAAGACACGAATTCGGTGTCTACATCACCATTCAAGGTCCCACATACCCTATTTCTAACGGGGTCATCCATCGTACAATGTTAAAACAATTACATCAATCCCCTTTGAAAATGTCTTTGTATGATCTTGTCTGAACCTCTAAATTGCATCGACAAGCCCTCATGGAGGTTTTTCAATCCATTGAGGTTTTACCTAATGACCCTACACCTGTGGCCTCCATTTTCACCCCTCATCACGTGGCCTCTCTTACCAAATCATCTCCTTCCTCTACCCCCGCTACCACTCATCAAGTAGATTCCCTCAAATTCTCTTATGATGAAATTGTACCTTTTCAATCAAACGACCCTGATCCCACACTTTTCATCTCTGTCTATATCAATAATATATGTGTATGAAATGTTATGATCGATGGTGGCGCCAACATAAACATTATCTCCTCCCATGCATACAACCAAATGCGCATACCCGTAAATTACATGTATAACAACCCAGTTATGTTATGCTCATTCAATGACGCTATAAAGTATACACTTGGCACCTTCATCCTCCACATTTGTGTGGGCCCCCGTACTTTCTCAGAACTGTTCTATGTCTTAGAGTGGGAGTTCCATTATAACTTTTTGCTTGGCTAACCTTGGATTCACGTCATGGGTTGCGTTCCTTAAACTTTACACCGTTGTGTAAAATTTGAACATTAAGGACATAACTACACCATTCCAGCTGACCCGTCACCATTCAAAACATGTAACATATTGTATTGACCTAATGATGTCCTTGTACCTATTAAGGCATCTACCACTACCGCTACTTCTCCTTCAACCACAGTGTCGTCCATCCATGTTACCACTACTTCACTTGCATCTACTTCTTCTATTCCCATTGTCGCTGCGGCTTCTGCACCCAACCCATCCACTAACCCATCTACTTCCCAACCAATCGCTACTCCTTATGGCCAATCACCTAGTAATTCTTCTATTCCTGCTACCCGCATATCTACTACCGATCTCTTAGAAGGCATATTTCAACATCTCACTCTGTGGGAGTACTGCCTCTACAACATAAATACATTCCTTACTCCACATGAGTATGGTAACCAATGCCAACATCCTCATTATGATCCTCGCATAGGTGAGGTCTTCCCCTATGGTCCTTCCCACCTTCGCACCAACTTAATGTATGGGGGACTTGATACTTCCACTTATTTTCCTGAACCACTGTCCCAAACATGACCATTTTCATCTACCTCCAATATATCACCAACCTCCACTTTGCCCATACCTTCCTCCACCGTTGTGCATGGAAAGGATTTGGATTTGGACTTTACGAAAAAGGTCGTCATACTATCATCTTGTGTACCACCCGTAAACACAAAGATCGCAGTGGTATTAGATTTCCTGG
This sequence comes from Taxus chinensis, assembly GCA_019776745.2. Lineage (NCBI taxonomy): Eukaryota > Viridiplantae > Streptophyta > Pinopsida > Cupressales > Taxaceae > Taxus > Taxus chinensis. The sequence continues at coordinate 78,034,371 of CM034153.1, read as the reverse complement.
ACTATATTCCAAAAAGGATTGTAGCGACCTCATCGAGTACAAAAAACCTTCTTCACCCCGTTCACCCATGTCACCACCTTCACCCACGAAGTCTATAGATCTCAAATATATCCCTCCTATTTTTTTTTTTCATAAACACCATTTCCCTGGGACCTTTGACTTATCAACAAGATGGAGAGGATCCCTCTTCTCTTCCCTTACTGTATCCTAACATGATCGATGATGATACACCATCCATTAATGTTTTTTAATGTTAGGATGATGATTCTATTCTCACCTACCTTGGTGCGGAATATTCTTACATTCACCGATCGTTGTCTTTTGAGACTTAAAACATGCTAAATGAATCAACCATCTAAGTCAATATTAACAATCAGGATGACCCGCACATCTTAAAGATAGGCTAATATTTGGATGCAGCTAAAAATGAAGCTTTTACTTCTTTCCTCCAGGATCATAGCAACGCTTTCGCTTGGTCCTATGTTGATATGCCTGGTATTGATCCTAACATTGTGGTCCACAATTACATAACCCTTCCTAAAGCCAAACCCATAAAATAGAAGCTACGTAAAATGCATCCTTGCATTGCTCTTCTTATCAAAGAAGCACTTCAACACCTTCTCTTAGTTTCCTTCATCCTACCCATTAAATATTGTAAATGGGTCTCTAACATTGTTCCTGTTACAAAAGTGACAGGGGGCCTCCGAATCTACATAGATTTTTGTGACCTCAACCTAGCTTTCCCCAAAGATGATTTTCCTCAACCATGTATTGACTAGCTAGTTGATATCACTGCTGACCATGAGATATTATCACTCATGGACAATTTCTTAAGTTATAATCAAATATTACTCAATCTGGAAGAACAACATAAAACCACCTTCATCACTCCTTGGGGGACCTTCTGCTTTAGAGTCATGCCTTTTGGCCTTAAAAATGCTAGTGCTACATATTAGCAGGCTATGACTTATATATTCCATGACATCATGCATCATATACTAGAAGATTATGTGAATGATCTTATTTCCAAATCAAAACATTGTGCCGAACACCTTATAGTTCTTAAGGTCATCTTTGACCATCTCATCAAGTACTATGTACACCTTCAACCCCAGAAGTGTGTCTTTGCTATTCTCTTCGGCAAGCTTCTTGGCTTTATCATTTCTTTACGTGGCATAGAAGTTGATCCCACTAAAATAAAGGATATTCTTGAAATGCCTCAACCTACTAACCTTTGAAAAATTTGAAGTTTGCAAGGAAAATTGCAATCTATTCATCATTTTATTTTTCATTTTTCCGACTGCTACCAACCATTTCATCATCTCCTCAAAAAGGATGTCTCCTTCAAATGGGATGATGAATACCACAAAGCCTTCGAAACCTAAAAAAATACCTTCTCCAACCACCTGTGCTCATTCCTCTTAAGGATGACCAAACATTTTACCTGTACATTTCTACTACTGATCATTCCTTAGGTGTCATACTATTTCATCGCGATGAGAAACATAGGGAGAAAATGGTTTATTACATAAGCTATACCCTTTTGGACTATGAAACTAGATACACCCGTGCCGAAAAACTCTGCTTAGCCTTAGTTATTTTCACTACTAAACTTTTTCATTACCTACTCAGCCACAAAACCTTTGTCATCACCAATACTGACCCCTTGCATTACATGTACGCCAAACCATACCAACATCATCATGATGTGCATTGGCTCATGCTTCTTGTAGACCTCGACCTCGAATTCATTCATCAAAAATATATCAAAGTCTAAACCATTGTTGACCAACTCATAGATGCACCCCTCTCTGGAAATCAATCCTCTAACTTTAATTTTCCAGACAAATTCATTACTACCCTCTCTTTGGATGGTACCATTTACCAGATGACCTTATTATTTGATGGTTCCAAATGTTAGTGTGGGGGTGGTGCAGGTGTTATCCTCATTCCTCATGACAGTGAACCCATGTCGTTATCTTTCAAAATTGATTTTGAATTCCCTAATAACATTACCGAATACGAAGCGCTCATACTGGGTCTCCAATATTCCATTGCCTTAGATGTTAAATCAATTATAATCTTTGGTGATTCCTAACTAATTGTAAACCAATTCAATGGTATATAACAGTGTTGTAACAAAATTCTTCAAAAGTATAAGAATCATGTCGACATAATTTTGACTACCTTTGACCACTATGAACTTCAAACCACTCCACGTTCCACTAACAAATTTATGGATACCATGGTCTATCTTGCGTCTCAGATACTTACTTCCCCCTCCGACTTGAAAATAGTTTTCACAATACAAAGGTTAAAATCACCTTCTTATTTATTTCATGATGTCAACTTCATTGGCACTGTTGAACCTGACCCATGTGACCTTTGGTATAAACAATTTCTTGACTACCTTTCCCTTTCCATTCTGCCTTCGGACCTTACTTGCAATGGACAACACATTTTTCTCAAAAGTGTCTCTTGTTATGTCATCATGGGTGGCCTTATTTATAAAAATGGATTTTATGATATCCTCTTACGATGCCTTATAAGTTCTAAATTTCCTTACACCATCCAGGAAGTTCACGACATAATTTGTGGAGGTCAATTCAGTGGCCTAGCTGTTGCTAAGCACATCCTTCACCTAGGCTATTATTGGTCAACCCTCAACCGTGACTGTTGTGACTATGTCAAATGTTGTGTAAAATGCCAACAACATGCTAATCTTCATCACACACCTAGTCGTGCCTTACAGGTCGTACGATACCTTTGGCCTTTCTCTCAATGGGGTTTGGATCTTTTCGGATAGATCAATCCTCATTCTTCACAATGCCATCAATAGATTATTACTGATACTTAATATTATACTAAATTAGTAGAGGCCACCCCTCTCATCTCTACCAAAGCCAAGAAAATATGTGAATTCATTAATTGTCACATTATTTGTCGATTTAATGTTCCTCACTATCTCATCACTGATAACGGAAAACAATTCAAAAACAAAACCTTTTGAAAACTTTGTGATGCCTTTGGAATTCAACCCAATTTCACTTCACCTTACTAGCCACAAACAAATGGCCAAGCAAAATCAACCAACAAAACTTTGAACAAAATTCTTATGAAATTAGTTGACGATATTGGAAAGGATTGGCATACGCACATTCCTTTCACCTTGTGGGCTTACCATACTAGTATTTTCACCTCAACTACTGCCATACCTTTCTCTCTAGTCTATGGTATCGAGGCTATCTTGCCTCTTGAAGTCCAGCTTCCATATCTTTGGATCTCTCTCTAAGACATGCTCAATGATGATGACTTTTTCTAGGACCGTTTGGCACAACTCGAGTTATTAGATGAATGATGTCTTAATGCTCTTAATCACCTTAAAATCTACCAAAAACGTATCAAATGCACCTATGAACAATGTGTCCATGAACGAACCTTCTAGGTCAGCGACCTAGTCTTAAAGGAAAATCAACATGTAACTAAAGAAGGAAAAAGTAAACGGGGTAAATTTTCTCCTAATTGGCTAGGACCCTATATTGTTACTCATACCTATGGATCATGTGCTTAACATTTATCTTCACTCAAAGATAAAATCAAATGTGAGCCCCTCAATTCTTTGTATCTTTGACCATTTTATTGTTGAATTAAGTCATATATCACCTTCTGTCTATCGACCACTCATCCCTTGAGCATCATTCGCCTTCCATGTTGCTGTTTTGAGGATCAATGATTAAACAAGAATCATGTGGTTACTCATCACTTTTCAGACTTATCTTCAATATGAGTACCATGGATCTACTCACGACATGATTCTCATGGATACTTTTCAACTTTTTAAAAATGGAATCCCATGGTCATTCATCACGCCAAACCTCTCCATCATATTTAACCTCTATATGCTCCAATTTTGTCTTCTAAATAAGGACCTAATTTTTTCGTTATAGCCTTGTCCATGGCTTAAAAGTCCAAAAGAAAAATGGAATTCAACTCCTTGATTCAAAATTCCAGCAAAAAGATAACTCCCCCAAAAGGGACATCTCTTCTCTATGTCTCACTATTATAAATAGACTATTCCCCTAAAGGAAAACTATACAAAGCTTACCATATTGTTCGTAGTCTATCAGAAAAGAAGACTATTATAGAAAAAAAGAAAAATATTCTGAAGCTTCTCCCATCGATTAGCTTCACGAAGACCTCAAGGAGATAAATATATTCATCCCACATAGACTTCCCACATCAATCAGTCTATTAAAAACAAAAGTAAAAAAAAAGATAACCTTTTTGTCATGGACTTACGTATTTTGATCTTGGATCTCTTGCCAAAAGGAAAACTGTCTCACACTAGTTTACGCTAAAACCAGCCTTCCTTCACCTCATCACCTTTTCATCCTAATTTCCTACCTCCTCAAGGGACGTGCCATAAATGTGACATTTTGTGATCATGTGACTTTCTTCACCCTTTAGATAATCAATCATGCAACGCCTTTAGGCTCTTACATTCATAAGCCCATATTTGGTATGCTTGATGTGTTATAGTTCTTATCAACTAGGTGGATCTTTTTGTCACCTCTTACCATTCACCTTCTCCATCACTTGTTGATTTTCCTATACAGGACGAGACCATCGAAATTTAAATTTTAAGAATTCCTCTTTCACCCAAATCAACCTAAAATCACCCATACCTAAATGACCTAGACTCAATCATGCCTAAAACCTACCAACCCATTCTTCTATTTTAGCATATTCTTCCTTAGCTTACGGGAGAACTACATCGGCCTGAGACCCCTTTTTGTTAGGGCTATGTATGAAGCACTCCGAGGGCATGGGGCCCTTGGAGGTTATCTTGGCCACTCTTTTCCCTAACCAATTTCCCCTTTTATTTTTCTATTCACATTTTACCTCAGTTATTTTTCAATTTTACACAACAATTGGAAAATTAAAACATACAAACATCCACACCCACCATTTTTATTTTTTTTTAAAAACACCATTATATCATCCATTTATCATTTTACATTTCCATGATATCAAATATTTGTAAATTTAAACCACATACATACATAGAAATCATCATTTATTTCCCATGTTACCAATAACTTGGAGATTAAATCAAAACCATAAAACCCTAACTCCACCATGCCTAAAAAATGACCTAGCACAACCATGCCTAAACTAACCTGACTCCACCATGCCTGACTGACCTAACTCAACCATGCCTAAACTGACCTGACTCCACCATGCCTGACTAACCTAACTCAACCATGCCTACATGACCTAGGCTCCATCCTGCCTACATAACCTCATCTTAATCATGCCTAAATTACCTAGTTTTCGTCACATATACAATAACAATGGAAATTAAAAACATAGATAACATCATCCATTCAATCAAACATCTCTATAACCGGAAATGTTTTTGTATCCATACATATGTACATAGATACAAAATCAATAGAACTATCTTAGATACAACCTCACTATCTTCAACACATAGGCTGGTATCATAATCAAAATCATAAAAACTCTCATGTACATCCTCACTATCATCGACACGTAGGCCGATATAAGCCAAAAACTGAAACAATGATCATATATGGTGACTATTATCTAAATTCCACAACTCGCTAAAATTAGATAACAAGCAGATTCCTGCTAAATTGACCCATTAATCTTTAAAATTCCTATAGCTTCAAATCCCACCAGGGTTCAAGCCTTTAGCAAAATGGAAGAAAGACTTAGATGAATCAATGGTCAAAAACTAAGCCGGGACAAGCCAACTCAAAAGAAAGCATCAGGCTCACGGGTGACACCAAGTGTCAACCTGTCGCAAGTTCCAGAAAGAAAAAAGGGGAGGAAGCCTCAAAATCCCACAAGACTTACACATGGAGTCAACTATGAGTATCCCACCCAAGGAAAATTTCTTCACATTAATATACGATAGGTTCATTACTTACACAAAGAAGAGAGACAAGATAGTGGATGATGCCAAGTGTTAGCTCGACGCACTTCCAAAGGTTACAAAGAAGGCATAGACCATAGAGAGGCAATTGGCCTCCACGTGGATATTATAAATAAATGTACTCCAAGTTAAAAATGGGTTATGAAATATTAGTGATAAGCCAAATACCACATATGGGTAATCATGAATTCTATCTAAAAATTTTAAATACTCAAGATCTTTTCAAAAGATCAAACGCAAAAGGTCATTTGGTTGGTCATTTTAGTAATAAAGTTAATGCATAGTTCTGTGTGGGGAGTGCAAACTTGCGAATAATCAATTGGTTCACCTACACTTGAAGGGTCATTTTAATAGAATGACAAAAATAGGTGCCGCTAGAATGATGAGCCAAGAACCTGATCCATAAAGTTTAAATTTGCAATAAAATATTTGAAAGAATGAGTTCACTTCAAGGGAGTCAGTTGAAAAATAGTTAAGAGATGTATTAAATGAGCATGGCTGTCACTCCTTGAAGAGAAAGATAATGGGGAAGTGTGAGATAGATCTCAAAAAAACCTATTTCTATCACTTGACACCATTTACCGTAATTGAAAAGTAGTTGGAAAATGGTTTAAGAATTGTCTCTTACCTTCTTCTCCTCCTATATATTTTAATCAAAGATTTCATAAGAAAAAGATATGAATTAGGAATTAGTTCATTTTCTTTCCTATCTCAGTTCCTTTTCTATTAAAGGCAGGGGCCTAGATCTCTAGCCTTCTCTTTGAACTTCATATTAGAACTCTTTCCTCTTTTTTTTTGTAAAACTATGCAAAATTTTGGAGTAATACAATATGCCCTATGGTGCATTTCTTCCATCCTTCGCATATATGTATTGTCTCTGATAGCCTTTATTTTGAGGCTGTGTTTGAGTAGTTCAAAGTAGTGTTCGGTGTGAATCTTCTCTTGCCTATGGTGCATCTCATCCACCCTTTTCATTTCTCACCTTTTCCCTATTTCAGGCAGTTGTGTTCTGAGTTAACTCCTTTACTTTTCGACGCATCACTCCTTTTAAGTTTTATGTTTTGTTTCATTTTCTCTGACCCTCATCTCATACTCTAGAGAAGAGTAAACTTCTTTAAAATCTAGAGGTCACCTTAAGGTGCACGTCCCACTAACCTAAGGTTTCCTACAAATCTGACGGTTCATCCATAAGGAAAATTGTCAATAGTGACTAATCATCACCCCACCTGATATCCATCCCTGTCTCATATGTCTCCTCTTCCTCTCTACATGTCTACTTCCCTGCCAGCATCTCTCCACCTCACCTGGGGCTTGGTCTAGTCTCCGTATGGCCCGCGGATGGTTCAGGCTTCTGTGAACTCATAGCCTCACCTTGAACCTATCTCTGGGATTGTCGGCCCCCTATTCTCAATGAGCTATGCATGCAAAATATCATCCTCTTACTTGCTACCCATTGTTCCTTGTAATTAACATAAGAAGGGAAATATATCCATGCAGTCGACAAGTGATCCTTGTAATACCACGCCTCATTTGGGGAATCCTTGAAACTCACCATCGGTACCGTTTGGGGTGGTGTCATGGGCCTCACAAAAACCTATGAGCTCTATCCTGCTACTACTATCCTCAGACCCTGTACTTGTGTACCCTATCCTTGTCCCTCTACAATGGGACCTTGTCGTGTTGCTTCCTGCACTATGGGACCATGTCCCTAAGCCCATGGCAATTCCTATGCTGTGATTTGGGCCTAGAGGGCCACAATCTGAGTCTACTTAGTGGCCAACTGGATCTGTAAACCTATTATATGTTCCTGTAAGGTGGCTACATGCCCCCCATCACCCTCCACACCCTGTGCAATCACCTATCCCTGTGCAACCTGCTCCTGTAAGGCTACCACCTACACTTGTAACATGGAAACCTATGCCTCTGACCCTGTTAGATTCTTCATAAAATAAAAATATGTTCTTGAAGAGTGGAAACCTGACCCTGCAAAGTACCCCACTATACTGTGATGGTGGCTAAATTCTGCTACCATAGCCTTGGGGGTGCCACTAGTAGCTACGCCACCCTCCACTACTTGTATCTATCTGTAACCCCAATGTCATCAATATACCTATCCACCACCCGCTCATCCTACCCTGTCAGCATAGTCGGTCATGGTAGACACATAGGTCCTGCGACAACCCAAACTACCATCTGACCCTATCCATAGGTATCATCTCATGCTTATTGGAACGACACCCCTCTATCCACCTCAGTATTTTTCACTCCTCTAACTCCACTGCCATATTCCTATATGAAGGGAAGTCAACATATGACATCCAAATAATATCAACACCTGATAATACCTCCAGTATTCACCTATAATATGTCACATCATGTACAACCCTCATCGCCTTGTGTTATCCATCGAGTGGTACCCATCACCTATAGCCGAACCTAACCAAGCCACCTACGTACCAATCCTGTCAGGGAAAATCCACTGGATGTACACATACGATTTGCTCATATGCCCAATAGTGTAGGAGGAAGGTGCAACATAAACCGAACCTTTGTAGCCTCCCACAAGCCCATAACTCTCTATACCGCCGCACCACGCAGTCGTTGCCTAGGAAAAATGGACTTGTTCCTCCATTATATCCTAGAGAATCCCCATCATTTCTTGTCGGAATCTCCCACTTTCCACATCTAGCAAAGCAAAATAGCATACCACCTCCATCAGCAACAGCACCAACCTCATCTACTGAGTATGGGCCGCATACATGTCTCTATAGCCCAAGATTGTGCTATGGTACCTCAGTTCCGCCATCACCTCTCCAAAAACAACCACGATCAGCTCCTCTAATGGCTCCAAAGTAATAGAATACGCATGCTTCCCAACTATTGGTAGCCACAGGATCCTGTATACATCCTCTAGGGTGACAGTAATCTCACCCGTCGGTAAATGAAACGTGTTGATCACTGAATCCCATCTATTGATGAGTGCGACCATCAAACTCAAACCTTAAACTACACACCTGTAGCATCGAATCCCAATAAAACCTACATCTGTCACGTGAGCACTCCTCCACAGTCACACTTGACTATATCACTAGCAACATAGGTGGTACTCTATCCCACATCTGCAGTTGGTCCCTAGCCTGCAGCCAACAAACTACACCAATGTTACAACATGCCAACCTTTACTTATCTATTAATCCTCCACTCATACCTAACCAAATCCACCTAGATCACCCCATCTACCTAATTCACCTACCAAACTACTACCCCTTCACAATCAAAACTCATCATTCTAAACATCATTTTACCTACTTACCTATCCCTTACACCAACGCTAACATTTACCCCCATCTCTCTACATGTACCCTACCTTTACCCCTTTCGCCTATTTTTCTTTCCCACCCAACCTTTCTTACCCCTATTTCTCAATCACCCTAACTAGCGCCGGTCACCCTAGCCATCACTAGTTTTTCTTGACTGATGTCGGTTCTATTCCACTAGTGTTGGTCCCTCAAGCCAACCAATTTCAGCTAAAGCCAAGCGACATCGGCCAACCTTTGACTGACGTCGGTCTCTATCATGGCACCCAAATTGAAAACCCCTTTCCTATAAAAATTTCTTTAAAACAACCTAAACACGTACTCTACCCTATTGTAGTCATTTTTATACCCACCAAAGAACAAGGAAATCCCATCATCACTAGCCTATCACCCAGTGGGCGCTGGGCACTCACCCGAGGCATGCGTAGGCACCGAGACCCTCCTTTATGTGAGTTGAGTGAGAAAGAATTATTTATGATAGAAAATTAAATGGGGAAATGAGAAATACATTCATCTTAGAGCTTAGAATGGCTTCTAGACTAATGCAATCATTCCAAATAGAAAGCACTTGACAGAATGCAGATCTGAACTAAATCAGAAAAAGAAAGCACAAGGGTTTATACTCATACACATGAACATACATGAAACAAAATCATATAAATATAAACATAAACCATAACCACATATATTCATATTCAAACATTCTTAATAACCTCATTACATTCATTAGGGTCATTATAGACCAACATAGTAGTACAAACCAGAGTCATGCACTAGAACTGGAATTAGGTCCTTCTGTTAAAAAAAATGAAAATTACAAACCCATCCCATTAATACATCATTTTCCTATAGATATTCTACCCAACCGTATGAAACTCTCACAACATTTCTACATAGCTTCACCTCTCTTCCATTCTCTATTCGCTCTCTTTTCCTCTATCAGGCACTTGTATTTATACCTTCAGTAAGCACCGCCATGCCTTTTTGGAGTTAAAGATCCATTGCCAAGTGTCCAAGTTGTCCTCTATGGGAGAATGCTTCTTTAGAATCGAGCTCTCCACTCTTCTCTATGATGACCTTATGGAATCTTCTATCACAAGGTATATTCCTTTCGTGGGCACCAAGTTACCAGGCTAACACCTTATCCACTCCGCATGCGCAGTTGGGTCATGATTGTCTCGTGTTTTTCCTGATATGCCAAATATGCCTAAGTCCTAAAACCTTTCCTTTGCCTTACGCGCATGCCTAGGGTTCTGCTAAAACCTACCAAAACCCTGTCATGCATGTTTTTACCTTGTGCGCCCTTCTTTCGAATAGGCCCTGCACACCCATGTGCATCTTTATACATAGCCAATATTTTGGGGGCTAAACACCTACCCAAACCTAATTTAACTTCATTCCCATCCCTATTTACGCTACATTGGACCTCCCCCCTCCCTCATTTCATTCATTTTACGTAAAAATTCAAAATAACACTCCCACTAAAAATGTTTCAACCTGAACTGATTTCAACACACTATTTTAAACTAAAAGAATAGAATCAAATAGAATCCTACCTCGTTGCAGTGTCATCTACGTGATGGTACGTATGGTCACTACATTGGTGGCCCACTTGTACCTTCTCCCACCTCTTCCATGACACAAATCTACCTCGAATCTCTCTGTGAATCCAATCACTCCACCTGATCTCATGGACCCGCTAATCGAATCTCAGTCACCCATTACGAGGCTCACCATCTCCACTCTCCACCTTGTCCTATCATTTTCTAAGCTCTCCCATGCTCCTCTGTCATTTTCTACAAATGGGAAATGACGAATGATTCTGTAAAAGTAGAATTTTCCTTTTGTAACCCCAAATCAACATGAACAACATCGGTCATGTAGTGCCCTACTAAACCGACGTCAGTTACATCATAACTGGAATCAGTCACCTGTCATTACCATTTCAACCCCATTTTACCCATCTTGACCTAAAATCATCATTACCGAATAACCTTGGACCTTACATATGTTTATCACCACCTACCCACAAACCCACACTACCCATACATTTCCTTAATTATGTTTAAGGAATTTTTATTTACCTATACCTCGGCCTTACCTATGCCATAATCTATATACCTTTCCCTTGACCAAATTTTGTGACCTTTGAACTTGTGTACTTTTTGTACCTTATGATGCCATTACATGTATTGTTTGGCTTAGTGACCTTACCTTTCCTATTATCATGTCATTTATCTCGAGCAACCCTTTGGTGTATTGGAACACACCTAAACATTCCTGCACCTGACCTACGTTGTGTTTCCAGACCATATCCTATACCTTGGATACCTGAATCACGTCAACCTTGTTTGGATAAACCTATCGAACTTAGACAATGTAGAGTTTGCATGCTCTTCAACCTGGTACCGTGTCACAGTCTATACATGTGCGTGTATTTGATTGAAATTACCCATTACCTTATTTGACCCTTGCCCACTACCTGCTACCAAATTTGACCTTTTACCCTTTATCAACTATGCCAATACCCACACCCATACCCACCTACCTTCTTCCTCATCACTTCCATATTTATCAAACCACTTACTGATTCCATCTTACACTTCACCAATTCCTGGTTTGAGGGGGATCACCTTCACCCACACTCGGGGCACTCTCACTTATATTTGGGGCAACCACTTCCTATTTTTTTCAGTGTTGCTTATCAATACAAGCTACATGACAAAAAGGGGAAAATGTAGACACCAAATTTGGGTCACACTCCCCTTAACCCCCCTTTCGAGCAGTTAAGATAGCATGTTCATACAACAACAACCCCTTTACCCCACATGTATATTACTTTAATTATTTACAATTAAATTAATGTCCATCCTCACTTTATTTATTAATTTAATTACTTTAATTAAATTAACTCACACCTCACCCAGCCACATCACCTAGACACCTCATCATGAACCTATTATTAGCATGTTTCCTTTTAACTAAGACTCAATTTGTACTTGCCTTAACTAACTGAGACTTAGTTGAACCCTAACATTACATGCCTATTCTTTCTCTAACAGCATGACCTCTTCTCTAAGTGCAAGATACCATTTTAAACCTGCACAAATGGGAAAAAATGGCCAAAAGATAGCCAAGATCTACTATTTTGGCAACCTTGTTCTGGAGGTTGGCAAATTTTTGAGTTTAGAGAAACATAGATCTGCATGCAAGCACAAACTAGAGCCTTCTCACGTATCTAGACACCCCTAATCAACACCAGGACTAATTTGGAGGTATCAACATTCATGGTAGCATTCCGGGAAGCTCTACTATGATACTCACCACCGGTTTCATAGATCAACCGTTTCCATCATCCACTCATCATGTCTGTAATTATAAGTAAGTGTGTGTTTTGATTTGCATCACTATATACTTATTTAGATCATAGCTTCTTCATCTCTATTTATTAGAACCCATTATCATTTGTATCCTTACCATTTTCACCTTCCTATCAATCCACCCATCCAACAACCCACAATATTTTAGCCACTCATACCTGATTCCTAGATATCTCTGAGCATTTCCAACATTTTGACCAACCTAGTCATCCCCCTTCTATTCTCTGTGCAACCATAGAGAAGCTCCAAAAACAAATATTATTGAGTTTCTACCATTCAACATCTACTGACATCAGTCACCTCGACCGTCTTCAGTTTCCCTTGAAACCATCATCGGTCATACCTGAATGGCGTCAGTATCTATATTTGAAAAACTGCCTCAAACCAGCAAACACCCTAATCACCGAAATCAACCCAAAATCATACCCAACCTTATCTAGACCCTGTTTGTGACTTCTAGACCACCTGCCTAGCTTGTGACCTGGTCCGTGACCTTAGACAATTTAACATTGAAGAATTTAAAATGGATTAAAGTTAGTAATTGATTCGAGATACCTAAATTGGATTACTTGACCTAGATTTGTTTATCTGCATGTTCATTTTTTTTATATTGAAATATATATACATCAGTGGATTGAAAACCATCGAGGATCTAGCTTGAGTTAGGAAATCCACTAACCTTTTGCTATTAACTATGTTTTTTGGTCTTGTTTTGCATTTTAGGTAGTTCATCCTAACCAAAAGGAAGCTTTCGCAATGGGTATTGGATCAAAAAATTAGAACACATGCATAACCTTTAACCAATATCACAATAGGTATTCCTCTTTAGCATATCACCCTCTATCGGTTTCATTAAATTTGAAAGATTTCGGTGAAACACATAGCCATTAGGGCTAAGAATTGCTTAATTCAAGCTAGTTATCTACCACCTAGGCCACCTATTCCTATTTATCCAAAAATGGGGAATCTTAGTTCTAGTCAATCTCCTAGATTAGCCCCAAGGAATCAAAGTTCCAATGAGGCTTCCACCTCTTCTTATAACACCTCAAATGAACTCCACGAGGTCATGAAACAATTACATAACTTAGGGAATGAATTGATGACCCTTAAGAGGTAGTAGGCCCATAATTTTAGACCCTATCAGCCTTAATCCCAACCCAATATGCCTCCATATCTTCCTAATAGATCATATTTTCAAGCTACACACAAAAATCAAGGGAAACCCCCAACTACTAGGCCATTTCAGCCATACAATCATAATACACCATTAACATCCCAAGCCTTGGTTCCAGTCCAAAATAACATCACACAATAATATGAATGGTTATTTCCTTGCAGTCAAACCCATAATCAGGCAACATGTTTCAATAGTATGTTGAACTAGACCTTAAGGGTACAAACTGCTAGTGTGCCTTAAGAGACAAGCCAAGAAGAAAATCAGTAACAAATGACTACTCAAGAGATACCTCCAAGTAAAAATATACTTGTGAAATGGCAAGATGAGGATTTATGTGGAATAAATCAAGATCCTTCTCAAGGTGTGGCAGCCAACACGAGGTCCAAGAAGATAAATATAGAAGGAGGACAATCATCAAATTTAGGTTATGCTCAAAATTCTATCATACCCCAATGAGTTAGTGGCTTAAATACAGTCCCCAACTTTTAGAATCAACCCAAAGCACCAGTTGTATTAATCAATATGCAAGAGAAGGAAGTGATAAGAAAATGGCAGTAGAAGGACAATCCACCTTCATTCAATATCATTAAACACTTGAAGAAATCAAATGTAAGCATCTTTATGTGGGAATATTTTAAAATTCTGGGACAAAGGGATCTTTTGCAAGCAGCCATAGGCAACTTGCCCATCTCAAATGATTCATCTAAGAACCAGGAGAAGGTCCTCACTAATGAAGTGCAAAAAAAGGAGGGTTAACCAAGAGGAAATGTGAAGCCTCCTCCATTCTATATTTCTCTAATTATCAGTGGCAATATTGTTCACAATTACATGATTGATTCGGGAGCAAGTAGTTATGTAATGCCCAAGCAGATAGCTGATCATTTGGGCCTTCAGTATTGTTGGGTTTTAAAATGGTACTTTGATCAAAACCACAGTCAGGGGATAGTAAGTCCCTCCTCTTTATGGGAGAGGTTCCCTTATTGAAACCAAACAATAAAGCTTATATACAAATGTATAGTTTTCATCTTAAGGATGGACCTCTGACATCTTGAAATACTTTTATATGAAAATATTATCAATACAAATGAATGGAAGAACTAAAGAAAGGAAAGAGCATAATATAACAACACTTTCAAGAAATATAGATAGTAGAGTATAACCCTATACGTGGTGAGAAAGAGTGATACAGACCATAATAATTCACATTCTTAGCATAAGATATCATTCCACAGACACAAAGTTCAAGAAATCATATCAATAAGAAAAAAAAAATTCTTATCATAGAAAGTAAATGATCCACGAATTTCAGATGAGTAAGAAAGGACAGTGGAGGAAGATAGATAAAAGGGGAAAATCCTTCTACATTGATTTAATTTCAACTATAATTACACTTCAAAAAGTATCAGAGTCCAACCCTTTGCAATGATCCAAGCTTTTACATTTATAGATGAAGCCAATAGAGGAGAAGAAGAGAAGGAAGAAAATATGATTTGGCACCCAACCACCAACTATCAATGCCCCTGCAAATCTACCTACAATCTGTCAAATCTAGTTCTGCATGTCTTTGGCGTGCTGAAGAAGGAAGGATGAGAGATTAGACCAAATTTGATTTATTCAAAGAATTCTGATCACATATTAATTACACGAAATATTTTTTCTATTTTTTAACTCAAATCAAGATATCCATCCAGTTCTCCATGTCTGTTTGGCATGTTGGAGAAGGAATTATGGAAGATCGGATCGGATCTGGGTAGTTGAATTAATCAAATCCCATAGTAATGACTTGAAAGACATTTTTTAGATTTCCAACCACCAAACCCTGCTGAAAAAAATATTTAATGCTTCCATAGAGTAGAGGAGAACAATATCTTTCCAACAATATAAGATTTGTCGAATTTTGAGTACTGGAGTGAAAGTTATGCTCATTTGAATATTTGAATCGAACCCGTACAAAAATGGAAAAAATGTAAAAATGGATCCACGGGCCTGAAAATTGAAATAGTTCCTTTAGTGCAAAAGATGCAAAATTACAAAAGTGCAAAAGTTACCTGCAGCCCCACAAGCCCGCAACTTCACATTTTTCATTTAGGTCTGACACGTGGCGTTACTTGAGTGGTAACAGAGTCATGACTCACTTGATAATTTTAATTCTTTTAGAAATGAGGCTCATAACCTCAAAGTTCTCCAGCGACCCACCTCTCTGCTTTGACTTTTGATTTGGGATCAACATTTGAATTTTACCTCTTGGAAATAAGATTCAAAATCTCAAAAGGCTCTGACAATCTGCTTCCCTGCTTTGACTCTTCATGTGGACTCGATATTTGAATTTTTCCCTTGGCATGAGTGGGGGCACGGTTCACATTTTTACTTTATGCCTTTTATGGAAACAAGCATAAAAACCTTAAAGTCCTCCATCAGCCCGCCTTCCTGCTTTGAATTTTGATGTGGGCTCAACATTTGAATTTTTTTCCTTCATTTTGGTGAAATCTTTATGTCTAACCTGGGACACGTGGAGGCTTCCCACTCATTTGGAGACTCGCTTTGTATTTACCTCTTGAAAGAGTGCCGAAGAGACATGTGGCTCCTTCTACTACCTTGCCTTGTTTCTTTGTGTTTTGGCAGAGTCCCTTTTGTTTGGTGGGGTCATAGCCCTGACCCTAGACATGTGGAGGCTCAGCACAAATTTGGGACCTACCTCCATATTTTTCCTTTGAAGTTGCATCACGTTGACATGTGGAGCCTTCCAAAAACCCTTATATACTTAGCTGATTCTACAGTCATATCTGTCTCCTTTTCGAACTTGGGACTCATGGAAAGCTAGTGATAATTTGGGGGACCACCTTTGGCTTCGACCAAAAGTGTACCGAAAAGACACGTGGCATCATTCACCGATCTGCTTATACTTAGCCAATTTAGGCCTCAATTGAACACTACCTTTCTTCATACAAAACCAAATATCCAAAAGCAACCTGATGACACGCCTTCCCACATCCAATCAGAGATGTCCACGTACTCATGGGTGCTTGGTCTAAAAATTGATAGGGAAGATACACCCATTACTCACGAATGTGGAAAAATACAGAGAGGGAAAAATCCACCATTTATGCTTGAATAACACATTTATCCTCGTGGAAAGAAGAACTATAAATAACACTAGGCTCGATACGATCCACAGTCATAGAGAAAGGATTTGACAATTTTATTCGAATGAAGTAAACTATTTCAAGCATCCAGATGGGAAGACAGAAATCATCAAACCATGCGAGCTGCAAGATTTCAATAGGGTGAGATTGTAAATGAGTACCAGTTTCTTCAAAGCACGAATTTTCTCTCTCTCTCTCCAGATTTCTCACTCTACTCAAACATCTCTCAAAGGCACCAACTCAAAAATTTTGAAAGCTTGACTTAAAAAATGAGGGGAATTCTTAGGGTGACAACAATTGGCTCTTTCTAGGGATGACTTGGCTGGGACAGAGGAACGAGGCAAGATCAAGAACTATAGAAAAACTCTGGGGAAGTAGACCAGTGCCTTATCCATTGGGAAAATAGAGTCAAAGGTAAAACTAATACAGAAGACAACACACACAGAAGGGAAACAAACCAAAAAGGAAAGAAAAAAACAAACAAAACACTGCACACAGTATATACAAAAGGACTGCCCAAATCACTTATGACTTGAACAACTTTAAATACTAACTACTATAATGAAGTGGGAGAGAGGATCCATCCATATAATCTAAGTAGAAATAATTTTCTCCAACAAAGTTTCTGATCTTGAAAGGACCAAGCCAAAGAGAATCAAACTTACCATGACTTCCTCGAGGTTCATGTCTTTTGTCCCACAACAGAAAA
The DNA here is from genome assembly GCA_019776745.2 of Taxus chinensis. Taxonomy (NCBI): domain Eukaryota; kingdom Viridiplantae; phylum Streptophyta; class Pinopsida; order Cupressales; family Taxaceae; genus Taxus; species Taxus chinensis. The sequence goes on along the minus strand of CM034153.1, from coordinate 78,016,683 downwards.
ATGTCTTCCACTTGAAAATATCTGGGCCTAGACTTCTCATCAAACAAATATTTCACCTTCAGTTGATGAGATGAGATCCTATCAAAAACCTACATCCTGTCTTCATCCATCTTCTAAAGTTACATGATTCTCTTATCTAGGGAACTGATGAAACTTGAGTCCTCAATAGCCTTCATTAAGTGCAAGGATGGTAATTCCACTATTACTGGTAGTTGAGCTTCAACACCATACACCACCTGAAATGGAGACATCCCAATTACTCTTTTGGGTGTAATTCTATCTTCCCAGAGGACATCATAGAGCTTCTCGTGCCAGTTCCTTTGAGAGTCATCAACAAGCTTCTGAATGATGGTTACCAGATTCTTATTTTTTAATTCTACTTGTCCATTCCCTTCAGGATAATAATCTGAAGAATGAGAAAGGGAAATTCCATAGCCATAGAAAAAATAAATCATCTTAGAAGAAGAAAAATTGGAAGCATTATCAGTCACAATCTTGTTTGGTACCCCAAACCTTATCAAGATGTTCTCCTTGATGAAATTACACACCACCTCAGAAGTAGTCCTTTTTACTGGAATAGCCTCTACCCACTTGGTGAAGTAATCTGTAGCAGTTAGCACGTGAGTATGTCCAAGACTAGAAGGTGGGTTTAGATTTCCAATGAAGTATAATCCCCATTGTTGAAAAGGTTCATCAATCATTATTAGTTTGAGTGGTAAAGCATCCAACTTAGGTCTCCCGATAAAAGTCTGATAGGCTTCACACTGACCTACCCATTTTGATGCATCTCTGAACAATGTAGGCCAATAGTACCCTACACAAAGGATCTTATGGGTAGTGATAGTAGAATAGAAGTGCCCTCTACAAGATTGATCATGAAAATATGAAAACAACCTCTTCTATTGCTCTTTGTCCACACATTTAAGGAATCTTCCATCAATGCCTCACTTGAACAAAGTATTTTCCCATAATACATAATGTGCAGACCTTAGCTTAATAGATCTCTTTTCTTTGGAACTAAAATGGGATGGACATTCTCCATAAGTAATAAAATGTGTAATATTAGCATACCACTCATCTATTGAAGTGAGGAAGAGGACAACAGGGACATCAACTGCTTTTGTGGACAATTCTTCATCAGCCCCTTCAGCAATAAGCTCACACAAGCCTTTACCCCAGACTATCTTAGTTGGTTTGATATCAAGGTCATATTCATGGACCTTTGCTACCCAATTACCTCTCTTAGTTCCAAACTCCTATTGTGTAAGAATAGTCTTGATGGTTGTATGAGGTACAATCACAATAGAGTGAGATTTAAGGATATAAAAATGAAACTGTTTAACAACTTTGACCACTACAAAACCATGTTTCTCCATCATAGTATATTTTAATTCATGAGCTTTCGAAACATAGCTCATGAAGGAAATTGGAAGTTCATGATTCTCATAATTTTCTTGAGTTAGCATAATAGCTAAGGTATTCTCTATAGCATAGCAATAGATAATAAAATCCTTGTTGAAATCAAGACATGCTAGGATGGGAGTTTTAGCAATGGATTTATTGATATCTTCAAATGCTTCCTTACCTTTAGAAGACCAACCAAAGGTTTTCTTTCCTTTCATCATTTGATCAATGCTCATAGTCATCTCTGCAAATTCTGGAACGAATCTCCTTAGGAAATTTATATTGCCAAAGAAAGAGTGAACACCCTTTTTGCTTGTGGGAAGAGGAATATACTAGATTGCTTGAAATCTTTCTTGATCTATCTTGATCCCTTATTTGGAAACAATGTGCCCCATAAACTTACCTTTAGTAACACAAAATACAGACTTCTTAGGATTGAGAGAAACTCCATGTTCTCTACATTTTTGGAGAACTATTTCCAGATGTTGAAGATGAACTGCCCTTGTTTTGGAAAAAATAGTCAAATCATCAAGGTACACAACAATGCACCTTCCCTTTAGGCTACCAAAAGCTAAATCCATTGACCTCTAGAAAGTGGCACCAACATTGATAAGGCCAAATGACATTCTCTTGTAGGAAAAGGTGCCCCAAGGGGTAGTAAAAGTAATTATAACCAATTGAAATAAACAAGCTTATGGATAAAAGTTACCGATTGAGATTGTGGATTGGATTACATCACCTTTACGTGCTGCTAGATCCATTGATGCAAGATCTATTTCAAAAAAAATTCATCAATTCATAATCTAGTTAGTGCTATTGAAAACATGAGCATAATATATTTGAAATAAACATTAATCAATTCATAATCAATTTCATGATGTGCCAAATGAAAGCTCAAATGGATACTACTGTTTAGTAGATGTAATGAGTTGCCTCATCAAGAGACTGGATTGTAGTATGGTGTTGCTTTAAGAAAAAAATTGATAGAGTTACAAAGGTAGATTGGACCTCCTAGGTACACACCCTTATGTCAACTTGTGATGGCTATGGGAAGGAGAGTGGTCTATTAGTAAGGTGAATTGTTACAAAGACCCTTACTTTCCCATAGGCATCATAGGATGACATAGTAGTACGTCCTCATGTGGGTTAAATTGGATTTTTACCTTATTCAAGACTTGTAGTTGTTTACTTCCATTGCAACTGGATATCATAGTTATATGTTCATAATGACACATTATGGAACAACCCCTTTTAATAACATTTCCATCTCCTAGAACAAATTATATCATAACACTAATTATCACAATAATGTCATTCCCGAGTAATGAAACCATTCTTGTTTTATCTTCATGCCAGATTACCATAAGATCTTCCTATTAATGCTTATATGTATACTGGAATTTGTTTCAAGGAAGAGGAGGTTCTTAGTGGAAATTGAATTTACCTTCAAACTCAGCATGGTGTTGTTAGTAGAACAGCCAAGCTTTAAGAAAATTAGATAATAATAGTTCCTAAATTAGCTTACCGAAAATCATACAAGATTTGTAATAGGAGCACAACTAATTTTCCCCATAGCAAGAGGACTAACGAAGCATCCGAGTGCACAGTGAGGTAGATTTTTCCTTTAAAAGAAACCCACTCAAAACATAATGAACCCTCAACCTGTATTGAACTTGGAAATATTCGAGTCCTACCTGAGCTATTAACGAAGAAAAATAGAGATCAATATAAATTAACTAAACGAAGTAACCAGTACACATGCAACCTGATGAGCACCGCTGAACTTAATTTGCAAGCAAAGTAAAATAGTTTAACTATTAGGAAACTCAGAAATTCAATAGATCCATAATACAGGGCTCTAGAGTTAGGCCAAAAACGCCATTCCAAGATGCCCATTCAAGGGTCGAAGAGGCAGACCTATTATTAATGGCAGCTGCCCTCATCCCCTATAATTTGAAATTTAATATAGATAAAATAATAGTTATTTTTCTTCCATATGACTTCTTATTAAACCGAAGCCAGATCGACTATAAATACAATCGATGCCTCCAACAAGACCAACACAAAATAATTATTAAAACAAAGAATCAACCAAGTTATAGTAATTTAATGAATACTAGTACAAGGAAAGTCATCTACAACAAAAACTCACAAACACTAGTTTCAAACATTCCACAATATCTTGCTAAATTTATTTAATCCCAGAAGAGATGGGTAACAATTTAAATGAAGTTTTCTACAGTATGGGTAGATATAAATTCATAGCTGCAAGAAGAATTCAACAACACTGGCGTATGAGAACAAATCCATTAATCATTACAACAATAGTTCTCAATCAGCTCAAGAAATATGTTGTTCTTTAACGATAATAAACCACATTGGAGCCAACAATCATTAATTTATTTTTAAACAACATTCATCAAAAATTAGATGTAAACCACTCTCTATAGAAGTAAAAATAAATCTATTCTACACCACTTAAATTATGAACAAAAATTTCAATCAAAGCAAGTTGTTTTTGTGAAATTGCTAAATAGAGCAAGAGATTATGACGAGTTCAGAGTGTATCATGCATGTTACGCCTATATTTTATTTCCTTGCAAAGATTTCACGATTCCTCAGAAAAATCCCCAAACCTTTGAAGTGAATCCCTTTATTAACAGATCACAAAGCTTCCTCGATGTTTATTAATTCTGAGAAACTTGTTGTCCATGATTCAAATGTTGTTTTCATCATGCAACTCCCAATAACTTACAGTTCAATTTTTCTTGCATTAAGAGCTTCTGCGAAAAACTTGGAATGAAGTGAATCTACACCACAAACCAATTTTCCTTCCCCCAAACCATCTACGCATTACCTGAGGAAGGTGAGAGTTTAATGCATATTAAATGGCATTAATGTAGCAGTTGATGGAGCTTGCCACCAAGTTTTACAAGAAAGCTATTTTATCTTCTAAATTTAGCAAGGTTGCATATTCATGCCATGCAAAGCACTTGTAGTTTTTGTTAACTAAAATATCCTTTCCCTAAACTTAGTTGGTGGGGAGATTTAAATAAAACAATAAATAATTCAGTATAGATGTATTGGCGGTGGGGTGTCAACCAATCCTCCTATTCCAAGTTCTCTTTCGTTTCTCCATTCTTCACCATATAACATATGTGTGTTATCTTCTCGTTTATAAGAAAAAAAACTTTTTTGCAGGTTTTGAGCATGTGGGAAGTAATATGTTCTAGAGCATACCATATGCATATGCCATATTTTTGAAGCTACTAACTCATTATTTGTAATGTCTTTGATTCTTGTAAAAGAAGAAATATATAAGAGGTTACAAAATGATTGTGATTATCTCGTGAAACAGACTGTAATTGTGGACAAGAACGACGAAAGCTGCAACAAAATACTAAACAATTGTCACATGACATTAGGGTAGTTGGAAAATTGAGTTTCACATTGTTTCACCTTTCGTTGAGATTCACATTATTTCCCCTTTCCTTTTTCACCATCCTCGCACTTCTTCACACTCTAACCCTTTCTTCTTCACCCATCTTCCCCTCCTATTGTTTCTCTACCTCTAATTTGACCCCTTTAAAATATTCCCTTCGGCGTTTCCATCGTACATTTCATGTGTGATTTCTAGTGACTAATAAATACAAAGATTTAATTTAACGACCACTTATACGCGTCAAACAATTTTTAGGTCAGGTTTATTTTCTAACACTATCTTTCAAAATTAGAGAATAATATTTTTATAGTGTTAGTAAAATATATAAAAGAGAATTCTATATGTTTTTATTTATTTCTAATATATATTGATACATATTATTCTAATTTACATATAAATCTATATGAAAAATGTTTAGTACTTTTTAAATGTGTAAGTCATATATGATGGTTATTTCAAATATTTGTAATTATTTTACATCTAAAATCACAAAAATATATTTAAATGGTCATTAAATTTAACCATACAATGGTTATATCGATAGTCAAATATACAACATCACCTCTATTGACATATTATGTTAGTGTGAAGACAAATTTCATTGTTATTCCACCCATATTGACATAAGAAGGATGCACATTCGAATTATTTTGTTGTCATTTGTTTAGGAACTTTATAGGTTTTATTTTTTTTATTTAGTAATAAATTTTAGAAAAAAATATACAGAAATAAGATTTGTATGACTATTGTGATGCTCATGTTGAATTGTTTCACGAATGTTAGATTGGAATGAAAAAGTTTGAAAATAATGGAAACAAGCATCAAATTCATATGTTGATGATGTGGTTTTTTGGTAGCACATGTTTTTAAGATGGACATCTTCAACATCAAGTAGTTTTGCGGGACTAACACTTCTAGTGTTGGTTCCCACATTAAATAACTTATCCATTAACAAAAATAAAAGTACATTATGTAGACCTAATTTTTGTAAGGAATGAGTTTATTGTTATCGTGTTAGTGTGTTTATTGCTTATTGGTCCAAGTATGTTTTATCCATAAATAATATGATGTATACATTTTAACTTGCAACACTTTCAACTATGTATTAATCATTTGCAAAATTAGTTTCTTCTCATTGACTCATTATTTCTCTTTATATTGACCATGTATGATTATCTTTCTTTTAGTTTTTTTCATTGCCATAGTTTTCTCTTTCCTCTTATTTTTCAGGATCCTAGACATTTTCCAACATTATACTTAAATGAATATAACCTATCAAATCCATACTTATATGGTTCAATAAATTTCCAATGTGGGCCCTTTTTACATATGATTTGGAAACCTAAAAGGCTTCAGATCTTAATTGCTAGTCATTTTTATCCTTTATGACGACCAATGTGGTAGTAAGGTCCTAATGTGAATTCAATAAGTTTATAAATTTAGAAACAAGCACTGAAGCATTTAGGACACATGAGTATATAAAGTGAGAAACATATCAAATTTGGATAAGAAGACTATGGACATAATTACTTGTTAACATTATAAATCCAACAACCTACATCATATAGTGTTGTTTGTGGATAATGCATAGATGACTTTTTTTATTGTGTATATATAAGTGATGGTGTTTTCTTTTACAATGTGTGTTTTCTCGACAAAATAAAGAATTTGTAATTTGTGAGTTTGTTTCTATTATTTTACGTGGGGCGGTAGGGAGTGGAACAAAACATTCACACATGGAATCTTTTTGTCAATAATGTTCACAAATACATTTACAAAATGTAAAAAAAATCAACCTAAATAAAAAATAGTATTAAATTTAAGAATAATATTATACCACATCTATTTTATGTCGTATGAAAGGGTCCATCAATTAACATTGTTAACTTTTCTATTAATTCTACAACACCGAGAATTGGTCCAAACACAACATGGTAATACACACAACTATCAAACAATTATGGTGCCTTGTGTAATGCGTGCAATTTTCTTAATCAATTTGGAGGGACAGACTGTAACATAGTCCATACGTAAATAAAAAAGTGTGATCTTAGGTATTGCAAAGTCTGTATTCATGGAACCCCGCACTAATTTTCCTGTTCTGTTGTCATGTAAATGGTTTCCCATCCATTGGTGCAATAATAATTTGATTAAAAATAATTTTTGGGACCGATGGTGGATGTTGTTTTATTTTCAACCTTGTAATAAGACCAAGGTACCACTATACTTTATGAGGAAACTCTATTGTGAGTTTATCCTCAACGAGATCCCAAATTATTTTGATTTCTGAGATTTCCAGAGCTGAGGAAAAGGATCTACACAAGATCGACCAAGTGCACAACATGAACCTATTCAACAAGGTAGAGTCCCCGCACAGAAGCCCCCTCACCCTGAGATTGTCCCTCAAGTAGTGAATGAGACAATAGAGATTGATACAATCCAAGCACTTTAGGGGATTTTTATGACCCTTGTTCGACATACGAGGGAGATTTCTGAGCCAGATGCTCGTAGAAGTACACAAAGTATTCCCTCAGGGAGTACTAGCATGAGGCCACATCTTTTTTCGTCATGTGGTAGCATATGTTTGGGGCTCGAGGAGGATGATACTTTCATGCATACTGATTTTGGTGGAGTTGGCGCTAGGGGTTCACACGATAATTTCACTATGTAAGATGCCTTTTTTGAGTGAGACATTTAGATTATAGTCATCGGCGTCACCTTCGCAGGTATTTGTTATGTTTTATTATGTGTGTTACAAAAAGTTTGGAGTACTTGATTTACTTATATATATATGTTAAATTTTTGAAAATTATATTTATACATGTACATGCATCGATATTACAGCACGTGAGAGGAGCATCTTCATCCCGACCACAGGTGGCGAGCACCATGCATACACATACATTCACAAAGGTAATTTAGAATGTTAATTTTGTAAAATTTTCACAAACATGTGTGTGTGTGTGTGTGTGTGTGTGTGTGTGTGTGTGTGTGCGCGCACGCACACGCGCGTGTGTGTGTGTATTAGTTTTGAAGTCAAATATATGTATGTTCTTGTATGTCCATCTAACTCATGTAATTCATGTTTGATAAAGATGTTGACTTCACTAGACACCCCACAATCTCTGTAAAGAGTAGAGAAAGGTGTTGCCACTATGATTTCATCTACGCAACAACTCACTGAGGTATTCAAACAACATGTAAATTTTGTTAAATTTCTAGTGTAATTCATATTATGTGAAATTACATGTTAGTAATATCTTTCATTATAAAATTATAAAATTATATTAATAATGTCCTTCATTGTGTATATGTAGAAGTTACCTGCGACAGGTAGCATACCTGTTCATTTGATTCACAGGCATGGCGGGGTAAAAACAATAGTTCTATATTGATAGAATTAGTCAAAATATTATCATTACACATACATGTAATTAGTTCTATTTTTTGCTAATTCTAATGTTAGATTTTCTGATCTTATGTGTATGTAGGGAACTTCAACCCCCTCCATTTTGACTTCGAGGGAACGAAATCCTCCATCTCTTCGTCTTCGTAGCCCGTTCATACTCTAAGAGCTCCCGATGACTCATTTGAGCATGAGATGCAAATTCAACGTGATCGATAACCTACGGTAAGTTTTTGTATTTATGTAAATACTTTAATTCTAGCATGGTCTTAAATACATGTTGAAAACATATATAAATTAAGTTTTGACAAAAAAACATTGTTTGCATTTACAGGATCATCTACAAGCAAGTATTCAGTGGAAGAGGACTTGTAACATGGGCTTGGATGATCCAAAGTCATCTCATAGATCTCCATCTTTGTCTAAGGAAGGGCCTTCTTCGTGCAAGGCCAAGAGAGGGATAGATTTTGATGATGATAGATATATGATAAGAGAGAGAGAGGGGATATGAGAGAGAGAGGAGAGAGAGAGAGAGAGAGAGAGAGAGAGAGAGAGAGAGAGAGAGAGAGAGAGAGAGAGAGAGAGAGAGAGAGAGAGAGAGAGAGAGAGAGAGAGAGAGAGAGAGAGAGAGAGAGACAGAGAGGGAGAGAGAGAGAGAGAGAGACAGAGAGGGAGAGAGAGAGAGACAGAGAGGGAGAGAGAGAGAGAGAGAGAGAGAGAGAGAGAGAGAGAGAGAGAGAGAGAGAGAGAGAGAGAGAGAGAGAGAGAGACAGAGAGGGAGAGAGAGAGAGAGGAGAGAGACAGAGACAGAGAAAGATGAGACAGAGAAAACTCATAAATACATAATTATATACATACATACTAATGTACATACATATATATATATATATATATATATATATATATATATATATATAGTATATATATTATATATGTATATATATATATATATATAATATATATATATATGTATACATATATATATATACACACACACACACACACACACACACACACACACACACACACACACACACACACACACACACACACATATATATATGTCTTACATGACATTTTTTTGTATGCCCATGTGCATGGCATTGCATGTACGCCTATATGGCATTTGAAATTGATGGTATATGACCTATTTGGGCATTTTTATATTTATTATGCACATTAAACTACTATTTGGAACTTGATATTTTTGTATGAGACCTTAGATTTCTGAGATTATTTTTGCATGAAACTAATATGATGTGCACTTGAAAATATTTAAGACATTATGGATTATTTTTTCATTTATTAGTGATGTACATGTACTAACATTTTCAATGTATAATATGCATCAAACTTTGGAAATCAATATTTATATAATGTATGTATATAAAGAGTTGCCTAATATGAGTAATTATTCATTCTCAATGTGTATATGTGTATTTACCTTACTTGTGCTTCTTCTTTCTCATGGTATCTTTGTACTAGTTCCTATCTTATCATGTACTTACTACATTTTTCTATGCTTCTTAGTCTTCTCCCCTGTTAAAACACCTGAGAGTCGTCACAATTTGATGCTTTTCATATGTTGCTATTTTGAGAATGTCTCTCCAAATACATTACTCCAATACTTGAGAATGTCTCTAGATGCAATGCCATTCTGATTCAGACACTCAATGATTCTTGATTGTCTAATCCTGTCCAATTCATGTTATTACATCGAAATCTGTATGTATTTCAAGTTGTTTAGAAATCACATCACACCCTTCACTATGCTTGATGAATACCCCTATCCTTTTGAAGGTGCTTTTGAAAGCATCCATGGGTTTATCATAGCATAAATTATCAATGAATGGAAGGTCACTAAGCTGTAGGCCAGCTAAATCCCATTTAGAACTAAATAAGAATTATTTACTAGGTGATTGATAACTTCCATGTGTTCTTAGACATTCCCCTATCAAATTCATTCTTAAGCCAATCTAGTCATTTAGGGCTCTTAAGGGCCTGCGCCTGAATGAGGTAGTATGAAAACACGGGGAGAATAGGGAACCAAAACAAAGCCTCCCATAGCATTCACCTGGCCACCCCGACTTGTTCATGTAGTTGGTTTGGCGCCAATAGCTTCCGTTTGCAAAGTATTGCATCTGGCAGCCTTATACTGACTCAAACAACACTATTTCATGTGTTATCAAACAATAGGACAACGAGAGAAATGAATGGATATGGATAAAAACAAGAAAGGATTTCGTAGAGGGCCCTGACATGGAGGTTTAGGATCTGATGAGATGTCTCTAGGTGCCAAAGAGTCTGAGAAATCATCCGTTAAAGATATAGTGTGTTTTGGTCTCAGGGCTCTTAAGAGACTACGCCTGGATGAGGTAGCCCAAAAGCACGGGGAGCATAGGGAACCAAAAAGAATCCTCCACTAGCATTCACCAGGCCATTCAGATGTGTTGGCACAGATGGTTTGGTCACACAAGCTATCGTTTGCAAAATATAGCATTTGGCAGTCTTGCACTGACTTAGACTACAATTTTTCACGTGTTTGCAAACAATAGGACAACAAGAGAACCGAATGGATATGGATAAAACCATGATATAATTTCATAGAGGGCCTTGATGTGGGGGTTTAAGATTTGACGAGATGTCTCTAGGTGCCACGTAGTCCGAGAAATAACTTGTCGAAGATATAACGTGTTTTGGTCTTAGGGCTCTTAAGGGCCTATGCCCAGACGAGGTAGTTTGAAATCATGAGGAGTGTAGGGAACAAAAAACAAAGCCTCACCTAGCATTTACCTGGCCACCATGACATGTTGGCATAGTTGTTTTGGCACCAAGAGCTTCCGTGTAACATTCCCAATTTTAATACTTTAGAAACAAGAGAATTTTATTTTTTTTGCCTAAATAATGTTCTCTGTTCTAAATACATAATTTAGAACACACATTTCATAACAACCATTCATATAACAGATAACCATATGCAGCTGTAATGACTCGGTGAGCAACCGATCTATTCATTCCATGACTCGGTAACTACCGATCTATTCATGTGTAACATTGAGTTTTGAGTATTCTTCTGAATACTTCATGTACTTGGTTCTCTTACCCTGTTCTGGGTTCTGAGTGATCTTTCTAAGGAACCTAACTGAATATTTGTTACCAATATTCATCGGCATCACGATCCTTAGACTAGGTGACATAGGACAACGCAATTAGAAGCTTGCGATACTTTGGCCAAAGATTTCTAACATATTGTTCGTATTACTTATTCCTTGATGGCACACTCATCAAACCGGAATATGTCCTTCACCCCACTCCACTGTTATCTAGAATGTTTTATACTAACTTCAGTCAGTCCCCTCGCTCAAGGTTTAACTCTAGTTCAAGTTAACAACATAGGTCATGATATAAAAACGCTGATAAAGACTTAGGGTAAATTGGCATACTAGGTCAACCTAGGTTAACCCTGTGTGCCAAGGTACCCTGAGTCCTAAAGGGCTACTTTATATCCTGGCTATGATACTAACCAGCCCTGGAGGAAAATCTTGGTCAAGTTCAAAGGTGTGTAGATCTTGATGATCAATGCAGAAGGGTGTTGCCACATGTTAACTGCATTGTTGTATCCTCGAGAAGATCCTAATCTTCTCAGAGGTACAACCTTGTAGTTGACATGTGTCAACATCCTATGGAACAGCCTCGTGAAGATGTACATACCTCCAAGAATTTACTCACGTTAAGTTAAATTTGGGTTAAAAGATGATATAATACGGCAGCCTAACCAACTCCGAGTTCAACACTCTTTAAGTTCTTTTTACATTGCAGGTTCATATAATCTTAAGAACTTTAATTAACTTAAGATTGCTTCCAGATTTAACATATTTGACCTAACAACCCGTTATCCAAAAATAGAACAACAACAACTTATGTTCCTTTATTCTAATTAACTTACCTAATTAAGGAAGTGCAATAGCCTACTAGGCTGAAACATGTCAGACTTATTATTCTTAAGTCTTAATGATTAACCATCATACCTTCCTCTTCGTAGTTACATTCTAGGGCTTAACATACCCTATAATGTCATTTATAATTACAATAATTTTTATTATAGTTTTGCTTCACATCTCATGATATAATGAAATACTTAAATAGGAATGTTGTATTCAGCCACTTATTTATCTGTAGCTTACTTAGGAAATTCTTCTAAATTCCTTTTTATAATACCATCAAGAATACACATCCAATCATATAGATAACAAGAAGATTATCCTCAAAACAGGATAATTTACACAATCTATACAAGTAAATTTCCATCTTTCAATTCATTTTCAAACTTATACATTTACGACTTATGCATTACAAACATACTGCAGGACAATAGCCTTTATTCAAAAGAAGGTAACTTTCTTTTTCAATACAGCTTAAGAACAAATCAGAATTCTTCTCGAAAATCAACATAGTTCAGCCAATGCATCGTATAAGTTTTTGCCTTCTCTTATCACTTACGAAGTCCATCTACAAAAATTGCTAGCACGGGTCAGTTCAATGAACTGAGCATGATAAGCACTAAGCCTTAAAACGAAGTGCATTCCACTAATTGTTTCAATAAAACAACCCTGCTTTAATGAACATCCAGTCATTCATACTCCCAAACATTAGTAATATCAATAAAATGAAGAGCAACACAAAACATATTTTAACACAAGGAGGAACATGATATAAACTATAATACCTGTCCTATAAATTAAAGTATAATTGATTTCATCAAATATCTTTACTAAACAACAAAACATAATATATCATTGTTTCCAATTTTACCCAATAAGTACAACACATATCTTTACTATAAGATTCATAAATGTTTACAGCATAATCTTTCAAGTAAAGAGGAAAAGATAGAGTTCCATTGCCATAGTACATAATCATCAGCAAGGCCGAAACCGGAGTAGGCCATGATTTAAACTGTTCCTTTAAAGTAATTCTACTTTAAGATAGAATAATATAATATATTTAGCAACAGATCCAAAAGAAAGAAATCCAAGGAGAAGTGATGGATTGGCAATCGTCTATAAGTTACCATTTCATTTGCCAATCTAACTCTAATCTCATTCCACATCACATCAGTCAAATGAAAAGTATACAAGATTAATAAACGTTGTTTTCTCATTTCACTAAGAATAGGAAACAAGAGGTTCTAATCAATGCACTTAACCCAACTACATTATAGAAGGAGTCTTACCAAAATATGATCCCAAACTCAAATAATTTCCTTCAACGTAATAGAACAGTTTTACCTTCTAACATTCATACAGTTTAAGTTCATTCAGGAGTTTCAAGAAAGGAGAAAAATGACCATTCCAAAGAAAGAGATAGAGTACCAAAACTAACTTCCTTTCTAAATCATCTCATTCAAAAGCATAAATTTCTACTTTCCGTTAGAGATAATAAAATAGTCAAGCTCATACAAGTTCACGAATCATTGAGCTTCACAGAATATTTCCTTAAAAACTGAACATTCTCCCATTGGTTCAGAACAGCCACAGATAAGAAGTAATCATGCTATCAATGTCTACTTATAGAATCCTATAAATTCAACAGTGCAGTTCGACACATTCGAAACAAGTTTAAGACCACAATCAATCTTCCAAGACATGATATACCCTTATTAAACCCAACAAGAGGTAGGAATCTGAGTAATGGCTAACACTTAAGACTATCCCAATAGTTCGGCAAGGTAGAACCATCTTAACGGTATGCCAATGGGTATCCAATCAAAAGACAATATCAAACATCAAAGAATAATATGTACAGTCTAGGAATGGTTTACAATTCCGGCACAATGCCAAGTATAAACGTCGTTGAAGAATCAAGACCATTCAAATGTATGTAACCAAATTAGGGTAACTATATGTCCCCTTAAAAGTGTATTAAAAGATCAAAAGACCATAATACCTGAACCAACACAATGTTCAGGTTTCTAACAAGTAAAAATGGTGAGTACAATGAAGGATATCAATACCATAACCACAACTATATAATATGTCTGCACTGTAAGGCTAGACCGAGAGCAGAGAAAAGTATTTGCATACAGTTCGAAATAAGGAGAAATGCTTCCATTTTCCATTAACATCCTATCAACCTTATTTCCAAACAAAACGGAATGTAAGATGCTTAGACAAAGCTCAGAAAGGATGACTCTCAGGTCAGGTTTACAAGAATCTCCAAATACCATTAATGTGGTCAAAAGAACAAGATTCCACAAGCACCATGCCAAAGCGACTTGAGTTACAGTCAAGTTATCCAAAATGATAACAAACACAAGTCCCAAAATCAATCAAGTTCACAGAATGAAATACAAACTAAACCCTATATTACTTTTACTTTGCATGCAATTTTCCATAACAAACCATGTTTTCACAAGGAGAAACACATAAACCAACTATATATGGTTTATCCATGCATGCGAGCTTTGCTACCATCAAAGTTCCACAAGGTAAAATACAAAACAACAAGACATATACAGGTTTACCTAAAGTGCACGCAAAACCTGTTAACAGTCAACGATTTTTCTCCAGAAGAATGCAATTCCTAGATCCTATACGTTATATTCATATCCTATTTAGCTATGGATCAAAATGTATGCTAACAACCCTGAGAATCTCAGTTACAGTCCTCTTTACTTAACAAGTTTTCCAACTAAAGCTAATACTTGCATACAAGTTTAATAAGACTGAATTCTCACCAGTTCGAATTCACAAGACACGACCAGTTCACCCCAACAAACATTTCAAACCACTGAATAAGCAACCAGTGTCACCATTTTTGTTTACGTATTTTTGGTTCCTTTATGAAAAGACAGTGTGAAGAAAAATTTCCACAAAATCATGAGCACACAGAAGCCAAACACACATAATACAAGTTTTCTCACAAACCCATCTATCATTTTATTAGCTAAGCATGAATGCGCAGATCTTAATAGAGAAAAGTTTTTTAATGAAAACACTTAGAAGAAAGCAAGAGATTTTAACAGTTAGGGCCTATCATGCCTGATAGTGTCACCGAAAAATTGAAGAAGATTTCTTAGCTGAGCTCGCTTCTTCCCTTCTTCTCCACGAAAGACCAAAACAACAAAATATTTCCTCCACATTACCTCATTTACTCTCCATGAAACAAAAATAGACTTGAAACAAAAAAAATAGCCATGTAATATATTTTAACTACCAGTTTGAAAAACCAAAGTGTAAGTAGAACGAAAATTGGAAAGCATGCAAGTGAAACAGCTCAACCAAAAATCCACTTGGCATACCTACCAAAGTGGTTCGGGCTCATCGAATAAGAGAATTAATTGCATTAATTTCCCGATCTCCCACCCAATCTTCCTTGCCACAACCTGCCAAGCTGGAGAGTTCCAAATCAAATAAAAGATGAATTTCCATTTTTAGTGATACTGCCACCTAGGCCTCCACCATCCGAATTAGCCTCTGCAAAAGTCAGTAGTCCGTAGGAAATAAATAAACCTTATCACCTTCATAAATGTTTAGAAACCATCACTAATGTACATGTGACCCCTTTTAGTTCCAATTCGCATCCTTTAGTTTAGGATAGGTTAGATTGCTTAGGTTTGATCTTAGGTAGGATTTACATTAGTACCTTAGGATGTAACACTAACCACTAACCTCTAACATAGATCTTTAGCAAATAGGTTAGATAACCCCAGAAATGAGTGAACCAATATTACTATAGTTTAAAGAAACTAGGTTAGATCACCAAATAACTTTATAGTGTTAGGTTATAGTTTTAATACTTAGCAACCCTTCTAACCCTTTGTATCAAGTTTAGGTTAGCAACAAAATTATATCAAGTAACATAGCTTAGGTAGAAATACTTTCACCTAGCTTAGGATTCCAGAAGTAAATCCTTAATAGGTTCCCGAATATCTTTCTCCTTTGCTGTGAACAGCTGCATTCCCATTGTTATCAATAATGACCTATCATGGTCGACCTCCAAAGAGCCAAGCCAACATCCTACTAAATGGAAGTGCATTCACACAAAGGTAAAAGAACTTGCAACAAAATATTTCAGTCCAATGTGTATCCTAACTCATGGAATGTCGATTCTACCATTCACTTCACAGAGCATTACTAAAAATATTCCTTGGATCACTGAAATTGATCCAAGGATGAGTCGGACAAAAGACAAGTTTACAACTCTTATACTAGATTGTAATTTACCTACCAGAAATAAAAAATGAATTCAGAGAAGTCACACCAGTTTGATCATAGGATCTTAAGAGTAGAAAATACTTATCCATATCAAACATGATTTCCAAAAATCACAAGATCATATCAAACATGAGATTGGACTTTCGAGGGAGAGACTAAGAACATGTTAGAGTACAATAGCACCAATATGATCTGATAACAACTACATGAGAGGATGTTACACCATTGAGGGCTTGATATCCTTATCTATTCTAGTGAATTATAGGAGGAAGTCTAATTTTAGGAGAGGGGGATGTAGTGCCCACCTCTTCTTGCATTAGTTTATTTGATGACTCATTGATTTTATTAGATTTTGGACATGGATTTTAGCTTTATTTAGATAGTACATGGTTTTCGTTATGGATAATTTGATGACACATGTGATGATTAGGGCGTGTAGCGCCAAGCTAACATTATAATTATTATCTTAGTTTCTTGTAATATATGGTTTAGGATATCTGTAACATTCCCAATTTTAAGACTTTAGAAACAAGAGAAACTTTTTTTTTTTTACATGAATAATGTTCTCTGTTCTAAATACATAATTTGGAACACACATTTCATAACAACCATTCATATAATAGATAACCATATGCAGCTATAATGACTCGGTGAGCAACCGATCTATTCATATCCTGGCTATCATACTAACCAATCCTAGAGGAAAATCTTGGTCAAGTTCAAAGGTGTGTAGATCTTGACGATCAATGCAAAAGGGTGTTTCCTCATGTTAACTGCATTGTTGTATCCTCGAGAAGATCCTAATCTTCTCTAAGGTACAACCTTGTAGTTGACATGTTTCAACATCCTATGGAACAACCTTGTGAAGATGTACATACCTCCAAGAATTTACTCACGTTAAGTTAAATTTGGGTTATTAGACGACAAAATTAGGCAGCCTAACCAACCCTGATTTCAACACTCTTTAAGTTCAGTTCTTTTTACATTTCAGGTTCATATAATCTTAAGAACTTTAATTAACTTAAGATTGTTTCCAAATTTGACCTAACAACCCATTATCCAAAAACAAAATAGTCACAACTTATATTCCTTTATTATAATTAACTTAACTAATTAAGGAAGTGCAACAGCCTAGTAGGCTGAAACATGTTAGACTTATTATTCTTAAGTCTTAATGATTAACCATCATACCTTCCTCTTCGTAGTTACATTTTAGGGCTTAACACACCCTATAATGTCATTTATAATTACAATAATTTTTATTATAGTTTTGCTTCACATCATATGATATATTGAAATACTTAAATAGGAATGTTGTATTCAACCACTTACTTATCCATAACTTACTTAGGAAATTCCTCTAAATTCCTTTTTATAAATTCCAACAAGAATACACATCCAATCATATAGATAACAAGAAGATTATCCTCAAAACAGGATAATTTACACAATCTATACAAGTAAATTTCCATCTTTCAATTCATTATCAAACTTATACATTTACGACTTATGCATTACAAACATACTATAGGACAAAAGCCTTTATTCAAAAGAAGGTAACTTTCTTTTTCAATACAGCTTAAGAACAAATCAGAATTCTTCTCGAAAATCAACATAGTTAATCCAATGCATCGTATAAGTGTTTGCCTTCTCTTATCACTTATGAAGTCCATCTGTAAAAATTGCTAGCATGGGTCAGTACAATGAACTGAGCATGATAAGTACTAAGCCTTAAAACGAAGTGCATTCCACTAATTGTTTCAATAAAACAACCCTACTTTAATGAACAACTAGGAATTCATACTCCCAAGCATAAGTAATATCAATAAAAATAAGAGCAACACAAAACAGATTTTAACACAAGGCGGAACATGATATAAACTATAATACATGTCCTATAAATTAAAGTATAATTGATTTCATCAAATATCTTTACCAAACAACAAAACATAATATATCATTATTTCCAAGTTTTCAATAAACTACAACACATATCTTCACTATAAGATTCATAAATGTTTACAGCATAAAATTTCAAGTAAAAATGAAAAGATAGTATTCCATTTCCATTGTACATAATCATCAGCAAGGTCGAAACCAGAGTAGGCCATGAATTAAACTGTTCCTTTAAATTAATTCTACTTTAAGATAGAACAATATAATATATTTATCAACATATCCAAATGAAAGAAATCCAAGGAGAAGTGATGGATTAGCAGTCATCTATAAGCTACAATTTCATTTTCCAATCTAAATTTAATCTCATTCCACATCACATCAGTCAAATGAAAAGTATACAAGATTAATAAACGTTGTTTTCTCATTTCACTAAGAATAGGAAACAGGTGGTTCTAATCAATGCACTAAACCCAACAACATTATAGAAGGAGTCTTACCATAATATTATCCCAAACTCAAATAATTTCCTTCAACATAATAGGATAGTTTTACCTTCTCACATTCATACAGTTTAAGTTCATTCAGGAGTTCCAAGAAAGGATAACAATTACCATTCCAAAGAAATAGAGAGAGTACCAAAACTAACTTCCTTTCTAAATCATCTCTTTCAAAAGAATAAATTTCTACTTTCTGTTAGAGATAATATAACAGTCAAGCTCATATGAGTTCACAAATCAGTGAGCTTCACAGAATAATTCCTTAAAATCTGAGCATTCTCCCATTGGTTCAGAATAGCCACAGATAAGAATAAATCATCCTAACATTGTTTATTTATAGAATCCTATAAATTCAACAGTGCAGTTCGACACATTCGAACAAGTTTTAGACCGCAATCAACCTTCCAAGACATGATATACCCTTATTAAACCCAACAAGAGGTAGGAATCTGAGTAATGGCTAACACTTAAGACTTCCCAATAGTTCGGCAAGATAGAACCATCTTAATGGTATGCCAACAGGTATCCAATCAAAAGACAATACCAAACATCAAAGAATAATAAGTACAGTCTAGGAATGGTTTACAATTCTAGCACAATGCCAAGTATAAATGTTGTTAAAGAATCAAGACCATTCAAATGTATGTAACCAAATTACGGTAACTATATGTCCCCTTAAAAGTGTATTAAAAGATCAAAAGACCATAATACCTAAACCAACACAATGTTCAGGTTTTTATTCCATTAAGAACATCAAGTAATAAACAGTGAGTATAGTAAAGGATATAAATACCATAACCACAACTATATAATATGCCAGCACTGTAAGACTAGACCGAGAGCAGTGAAAAGTATTTGCATATAGTTCGAAATAATAATAAATGCTTCCATTTTCCATTAACATCCTATCAACCTTATTTCCAAACAAAACGGAATGTAAGATGCTTAGAAAAATCTTAGAAAGGATGACTCTCAGGTCAGGTTTACAAAGAATCTCCAAATACCATTAATGTGGTCAAAAGAACAAGATTCCACAATCACCATGCCAAAGCGACTTGAGTTACAATCAAGTTATCCAAAATGATAATAAACACAAGTCCTTAAATCAATCAAGTTACGCAGCATTGAAATACAAACTAAACCCTATATTGCTTTTACTTGTGCATGCAAGTTTCCATAACAGACCATATTTTCACAAGGAGAAACACATAAACCAGCTATATATGGTTTATCCATGCATGTGAGCTTTGCTACCATCAAAGTTCCAAAAGGTAAAATAGAAAACAACAAGACATATACAGGTTTACCTAAAGTGCACGCAGAAACCTGTTAACAGTCAACGATTTTTCTCCAGAAGAATGCAATTCCCAGATCCTATACGGTTATATTCATATCCTATTTAGCGATGGATTAAAACGTATGCTAAAAATCCCGATGAATCTCAGTTACAGTTGTCTTTACTTAACAAGTTTTCCAACTGAAGCTAATACTTGCATACAGGTTTAATAAGACTGAATTCTTACGAATTCGAATTCACAAGACACGACTAGTTCACCCCAACAAACATTTCAAACCACTGAAGAAGCAACCAATGTCACCATTTTTGTTTAAGTATTTTTGGTTCCTTTATGAAAAGACAGTGCGAAGAAAACATTCCACAGAATCATGAACACACAGAAGCCAAAAACACAGAATACAAGTTTTCTTACAAACCCATCTATCATTTTATTAGCTAAGCATGAATGCGCAGATCTTAATAGAGAATTTTTTTTTTAATGAAAACACTTAGAAGAAAGCAAGAGATTTTAACAGTTAGGGCCTATCATGCCTGATAGTGTCACTGAAAAATTGAAGAAGATTTCTTAGCTGAGCTCACTTCTTTCCTTCTTCTCCACGAAACACCAAAACAAACAAAATATTTCCTCCACATTACCTCATATACTCTCCATGAAAAAAAAATAGACTTGAAACAAATAAAAATATCCATGCAATACAGTTTTACTACTGGTTTCAAAAAACCAGAGTACAAGTAGAATGAAAATTGGAAAGCATGCAAGTGAAACAGCTCAACCAAAAATCCACTTGGCATACCTACCAAAGTGGTTCAGGGCTCGTCGAATAAGAGAATTAATTGCATTAATTTCCCGATCTCCCACCCAATATTCCTTCCCACAACCTACCAAGCTGGAGAGTTCCAAATCAAATAAAATATGAATTTCCATTTCTAGTTATACTGCCACCTAGGCCTCCACCATCCGAATTAACCTCTTCCAAAGTCGGTAGTCCGTAGGAAATAAATAAACCTTATCTCCTTCATAAATGTTTAGAAACCATCACCAATGTACATGTGACCCCTTTTAGTTCCAGCTAGCATCCTTTAGTTTAGGATAGGTTAGATTTCTTAATTTTGATCTTTGGTAGGATTTACATTAGTACCTTAGGATGAAACACTAACCACTAACATCTAACATATATCTTTAGCAAATAGGTTAGATAAACCCAGAAATGAGTGAACCAATATTACTATAGATTAAAGAAACTAGGTTAGATCACCAAATAACTTTATAGTGTTAGGTTATAGTTTTAATACTTAGCCACCCTTCTAACCCTTTGTATCAAGTTTAGGTTAGCAACAAAATTATATCAAGTAACACAGCTTAGGTAGAAATACTTTCACCTAGCTTAGGATTCCAGAAGTAAATCCTTAATAGGTTCTTGAATATCTTTCTTCTATGCTATGAATAGCTACATTCCCATCATTATCAATAATGACCTATCATGGTCGGCCTCCAAAGAGCCAAGCCAACATCCTACTAATCTGGAAGTGCGTTCACACAAAGGTAAAAGAACTTGCAACAAAAAATTTCAGCCCAGTGTGTATCCTAACTCATGGAATGTCGATTCTAACATTCACTTCACAGAGCATTACTAAAAACATTCCTTGGATCAGTGTAATTGATCCAAGGATGAGTCGGACAAAAGGACATGTTTACAACTCTTAAACTAGATTATAATTTACCTACCAAAAATAAAAAATGAATTCAGAGAAGTCACACCAGTTTGATCATAAGATCTTAAGAGCAGAAAAGACTTATCCATATCAAGCATGATTTCCAAAAATCAGAAGATCATATCCTTATAAGGAAAATCACATATCAACACTTGAATGCAAAGGAGGAAAATAACTATATTCAAGGGTGTTACATTCCACTTGCAAAGTATTACGTCTGGCAGCCTTACACTTACTTAGACTGCAGTATTTCGCATATTGTCAAATAATAAGACAAAGAGAGAACCAAATGGATATGGATAAAACCACGATAGTATTTTTTAGAGGGCCCTGACATGGATGTTTAGGATCTGACGAGACATCTCTAGGTGCCACGGAGTCCGATAAATCACCCGTCGAAGATATAGAGTGTTTTGGTCTCAGGGATCTTAAGAGACTATGCCCAGACGAGGTATCCTGAAAGCATGATGAGCGTAGGTAGCCAAAAGAAGACTCCAATAACATTCACCTAGCCATCCAAACATTTTGACGCAAACAGTTTGGTCCCACCATCTACTGTTTACAAAATATAGCATCTAGCAGCCTTGCACTAACTCAGACTACACTATTTCATGCGTTTGCAAACAATAGGACAGCGAGAGAACCAAATGGAGATGGATAAAACCGTGAAATTATTTCGTAGAGGGACCCAACATAGAGGTTTAGGATCTAAAGAGATGTCTCTAGGTGCCACGGAATTCGGGAAATCACCTATCGAAGATATAACGTGTTTTGGTCTCATGGCTCTTAAGGGCCTATGCCTAGACAAGGTAGTCCGAAAGCACAGGGAGTATAGGGAACCAAAAAAAATCCTTCCCTAGTGTTCACCTAGCCACTCCGATGTGTTGGCGTAGTTGGTTTGGTGCCAAGAGCTTCCGTTTGCAAAGTATTGCGTCTGATAGCCTTATACTAACTCCGATTGCACTATTTTGCGCGTTTGCAAACAATAGGACAGCGAGAGAATCGAATGGAGATGGATAAAACCGTGATATAATTTTGTAGAGGTCCCCAACATGGAGGTTTAGGATCTAACGAGACATCTCTAGGTGCCACGGAGTCTGAAAAATCACCCGTCAAAGATATAGCGTGTTTTGGTCTCAGGGCTCTTAAGAGACTACGCTCGGACGAGGTAGCCCGAAAGCACGAGGAGCGTAGGGAACCAAAAAAATTCTCCACTAGCATTCATCAAGAAATCTGGATGTGTTAGCAAAGACGGTTCGGTCCCATGAGCTACCATTTGTAAAATATAGCGTCTGGCAGCCTTGCACTGACTTAGACTACACTATTTCACGCTTTACAAACAATAGGACAGGAAGAAAACAAAATGAAGATGGATAAAACTGTGATACGATTTCATAGAGGGCCTCGACATGGAGGTTTAGGATCTAAAGAGATGTATCTAGGTTCCACTGAGTCTAAGAAATCACTCGTCGAAGATATAACGTGTTTTGGTGTCATGGCTTTTAAGGGCCTATGCCCAGAGGAGGTAGTCTAAAAGCACAGGGAGTGTAGGGAACCAAAAAAAATATCCCCTAGCATTTACTTGGCCACCTGAAATTTTGGCATAGTTGGTTCAGAGCCAAGAGCTTTTTTTTGCAAAGTATTGCGTCTGACAACCTTACACTCACTCAGACTGAAGTATTTCGCGTGTTTGCAAATAATAGGACAATGAGAGAACTGAATGGAGATGGATAAAACCATGATATAATTTCGTTGAGGGACTTGACATGGAGGTTTAGGATCTGATGATACATCTTTAGGTGCCATAGAGTCCAAGAAATCACTCGTTGAAGATATAGCGTGTTTTGGTCTCAGGGATCTTAAGAGACTACGCTCGGACGAGGTAGCCCGAAAGCACGGGGAGTGTAGGGAACCAAAACAAATCTTTCACTAGCATTCTCCTAGCCATCCGGACATGTTGGCGTAGATGGTTCGGTCCCACGAGCTATCTTTTGAAAAATATAGCATCTGGAAGCGTTGCACTGACTCAAACTACACTATTTCGCGCGTTTACAAAAAATAGGACAACGAGAGAACCAAATGGAGATGGATAAAACCGTGAAAGAATTTCGGAGAGGGACTTGACATGGAGGTTTCGGATCTGATGAGATGTCTCTAGGTTCCACGTAGTCCGAGAAATCACTCGTTAAAGATATGGCATGTTTTGGTCTTAGGGCTCGTACGGGACTACACTGACGTGATTTCTCGTACTCTGTGGCACCTAGAGACGTCTCTTTAGATCCAAAACCTCCATGTCAATGCCCTCTACAAAATCCTATCGCGGTTTTATCCATCTTCATTTGGTTCTATCACTGTCCTATTATTTACAAACGCACAAAATACTGTCATCAGAGTTAGAGTAAGGTTGTTCATTGCCAATCACCTGAATAATATAGGTGGTTCATACAATATAGGTGGTGAAATGAGAATTTATGTTTGTTGTTCCTTTCTAATATTTAATTTCTCTTAGCTTCACTTGGCTTCGCGAATAATAAATTATCTACTGACAGTGCCAACCACGTGAAGGTGGAATATTTTTTGGCACCACTAACCCACATAAACATGTTAGTAAGCAATTAAATAGAATTTTAAATCATACAAAATTTAAACAAAATCATTTAAGTAAATATTCAAATTAGATTTTTGAATAACATACAGGTTTGCAAATTCAATCCAATGAACCACAAGGATCAACTCTATTTTTGACAGTAGCAAGAATTGCTTCATGATTTGGTTCATGAACCTTCCACAGATTCTTATTTAAGGGCCGAACTTCGATATTTGATCAATTTAATATTTGGTGGAAGGACCAAATGTGAATAGTGAAGTATCTTGCGATGTACTTCATAGCCTTCAAATAACCAAATGTTTGATTATTTTGATAGGATATCATCGAAGCCAAGTTCTAGTGACTACCACTGACCTAGTGGGATAATCAAGGTCTTCACTATCAATGACTGTGAAAGTAAAAAAATTTCCCCTCTACACAACGAGACAAAAAGTAGTATATTCCCTCTTCATTAAATTCCATGTCGCAATAACTGTAAAAATGTGCCATACATCACAAAGTAAAACTATTCAGTCAAATTTAAAATACATTAAGATTTGACCATTTAATATTTTATAAATCTAAAACATGGCATGTACATATATGTATGTACCTTGTTGCACTAAATCAGAGACTTGGTTAAATTCAGGTGATGTTGTCATTTTATCTAAAGACCCTACAAGTTGTAATTCTCATGTGAAACTTGATGTGTGTTGATTGGAATTAGAGGTCTACAATTCCATTCATCCACCCACTATTGTGACTCGCATTCATTCCACGCAAAATCAATGCATGTTATACAAAAACATGCCATGCACCTAGTATAAATAGTCCAAGCATTTGCATCTGAAGTACAGAACATTTGAGTGCATATCACTTGATCCTACAACTGTCATACAATATTCAAAGTTTTCTAGATGTTATTTCTCTATCAACAAAAAATATCTATGAACCATTGATCTCTCTTGAAATTCATGGCCCATATTCTTGACACACCAATCAACAATGTTTTTTACATCTTTAAATTTAGCACCATCCTTGAACTTTAACTCTTCTCTTGCAAGTGCTCTTTTCACACATGCTCCTGCACCATCATGCTCTCCTTTTCCATGCCTTGCCTTAGTAAAAATCTAGATATGTTTTACATTTGTTTCTTTGTGCATCCTTCTTAGCTAATAAAACATCCGTGCAATCTTGAATTGTGATGTGCAATTGTCCAACTAAATGTAATGTTGATCGAAACTAATGTTCCTCTCATTCAAGTTCGCATAAAACACCTAGAAACACCCTTGTACATATTCTGTAGAATGTGTCTGATCATCACTGATGTAGAAATGATACTCTCTTAATATATATTTTTATTTTTCTCAGTACTTTCTGGAGAGTGCATGAATGCTATATGCATGAAAATAACAACTTGCACTGAGTTATAGTATTGAGACTGAACCTCCATTTGTGGTTGTAATGTGTAATTATCTGTGAAGTCAACTACTGAAACAATAGTACCAAGTGGGAATGTATCATTTATTAACTTGAATTGTTCTTCCAACCTTCGAAGATCTATGTGTGTGCCTTGCATACTCATAAGAAAAATTTCTCTCTGAATTTGACCATATATTTTGATACAGGTAATTTTTTTGTAACAAGCTCACACCTCTTAGATTCTTTTTCATATTTTAATTGATATGCCACCGATTTATATTTTGTGAAACAAACCAATTCTTTTCCTATTGAATATGCACTCTCCTTATGGATACAATTTTTTAGATTTGGCAAGCCACCGCATACATTGCACGTTCCATCCAAACATGCTTTGTTATAAAAAAATTATCTAGTTGATTTTTCACAAAATATTGTCGAGAATAAATTCCCTTGAAGATTTTGGTGGGACATTTAATCTACATCTCCTGCAACACGATGTCAATATACAAAACACGACGTATTTGACAAAAAAATATCATAATGCATTGAAAATTCAACATGATGCCTGCAATAACAAGTGGTATGTGAGTGATTGATTTTCACATTAAAGGGTTTGCTCATTTCAAAGAATTTTTGGCTAATGTTAATTTGTGGATTTTCATTCTTAAGCTTAGAGAACAATTGTGTTTGATTCATATCTAAGAGATGTTTTTCACACGATTCATGATTACAAGAACATATTCTTCTTTTTACTATATCTCTTATATTCAGTGACACCCTTGTGTTCTCATTCCAAAATTTTACAATTAATTCTTTTAGAATATCAGATGTATTTTTATTCTTTTCGTGGAAGTCTACTAGAGAAATCCCAATAGTCAGTGTTATTGATTGACTCAAGACATTTACATCTCTCTATTGCTTTCATTAGTGTTTTTCTATTTAGCTTCAAAGTACTGCTTGTTTTTCTAATCAAGCATTTATTAACTGTTTTATCACTTACTATACAATTAGTAAGTGCACGCCGTGTAGCATTACTATCTTTGGTGTGTCTTTTGCCACCTACAGTTTGGTATGCTTTATGTATGTTTTCAACAATTGACGCATTTTGATCAACAACATTAGATGTTCTTAACCCCAGGGTCTTCATTATAGGTCTCATCTTAATTAATTTCATCAATGTAACAAATAATTGACATCTTTGTGTGTCATTTAAATTCTCAAAGTAATTATCCCAAATTCCACTAGCTTTTCTTCTCGCATTTCTTTCAGACATTTTGTTAGGCATTGGTTTTATAATGTTTTCATCAATTTCAATTAAGTGAATTGGTTTTCTTCGCAAAATGGAAGGAGGTGTTCTTAGAGGTGAAGATTCGTTTACAAGGTTACTTTCTTCATTTAGTGTTTTCATACAAATTTCGGGGTTAACATTTGGATTCTCAGGTAAGGGTTCAACAATTGGATTCATATCAATTTCTTCATCCATACCAACATTTTCATTCAATTCAATATCATTATTCATTGCAAAATCATTATTCTCTACATTTTCATTAGTATTTCATCCCCATATTATAATGCATTAGCTACATTTGATATAATAGATGTACCTTACCCTGCACAAAGTTTTTGCATTCTCTTTAATTTCTTTATTCTCATCTCTTCCAATTGCTTCGGTGTCTTGATTCTTGACTTTCCTCTTGTCCTTAGCTCAAATTTTATCGCCCATGATTAGAAAAAATCAACTAGTGGGGTAGGGGACAAAATGAACTACTAAAAAATCATGTAAGAATGTACAGAAAATTGCAGACCAAACAAAATGTATGCAGAATTCCCGTGAAAGAGATGAAAGGGACGTTGGGGGGCCACAATATATAAACAAAGAATAACGTGTACATAACGTTTATGATTACACGTTTGTCTCTTTTCCTTTTTCAACACATGCCTCAAGGCTTGGGATATAGTTTGGATCCCCAAGCCTGAGGCATGGACCTGCACAAACACAACAAACCGCGTGTTTTTGAAGAAAAACACAAAAATCTAACTTCCGTCATGATAAATCAACATCAAATGATCGATTTGTTTTAAAAAATTATACCACGACATAAAGCAGAGTTTCTTCTTTGTATAAATATTATTTTTCAATTTTTCTAACAAATACAAGGTTTCCATATTATTTATTTTCTTAACTATTCCTTTTTATAGCTATTTTTTGAAGTTTAAACATGTCTATCTTTTTTCGTGTATCTTTTTTTTTACTCATCAAAATTGAATAAAAGTTTTTTAGGCACAAACTAGGCATAATTCTATACATATTCAAAACAAAAATCTAATTTCTCATATTTTTTGAGGTAGTTAGGGGGGTGGGTAGGGGGGTTGGTTGGGCACAGCTCCGTTATTTTTCAAAACATAAAATTTTTGTACTAGAAAAATCATAAATAAAAAAATATTCGCTAAAAAAATCTAAAATAAATTCTAACACAAACTAGATGCTCCTAGCTATCTTTCTACCAAAGGGTTTTCAAAAATACTAAATGGTGCTCAAAAAATGGTGGGGGGCACGAAAGTCACTCTATTATGTTTTTTTTAACAAAAACAGGAGCACATGTTGGTATTTTAGTTGTTTTACCCACTTAAACTTATCTCGTTTTCAATAAAATTTAGTAGCTTAGAAACTAGACTCAAAATTATACGATTCATATTTCTACAACATCTTCCAATTTTGAGTGTAACTATTTCGAAAAACTCGTACAAGTTGAAGTTTTTTATTTTTCATAAAAATGTGTCCACTTAAGACCCCCTTTTGGCCCCCCAACTTGGTGCACTTACCCTATGTATTGATCATTTGCAAACCCATTTTATTCTCATTGACTCTTGATTCCTCTCTGCATTGTTGTTAAATTTGGTAGAGTTTATTTAAATTTGGAGCAAAAATTATACACCGGAAATAATATTAATCCTTTGAAATAATTTGGGATATAGTATTCATGTAGAGATGATTTTTAATACAAATGCTTGATCCTTTTAATTAGGAGTCAAGTCTTATTAATGCTGACTATTTCTATCCCCAAAATATCTCCACTAATATCTCAATCCCTAGGAACACTCCCACACCCCTATCTCTATCAGTTGTACATTACAACTAATTGTGCACACTCAAGTATTATTTAAATATTAAATAGTACTATTATTCTAATACACTAATGTTCACACTGTGAACAAATCTTCCTAACAATCACCCCCTTAGTGTGAACATGGGTGAGTTTTGTCTAGTATCTACTCATGATCTACAAAATGATGGTTTTCAAGGAGTACCACCAACTCAAATTGAGTTTTCAAGTGGAACCATCAACCACTTTGTATGTGTTTTTCAAAGAGATCTACAAAATCACAAATTGGTTTTCTAGCGGAACCACCAACCACTCCATAGCAGTTTACATGTTTCCCCACTCACATTTTACAAAAGAGAACAATATGTAAGAGAATCTCTCTCTTATTCACTATGAATAAGAATTATGTTTGTGTTTATTTTTTACTACCACAAATGCTGAAAGCAAACACATTGATACACATATTGAAAAACCATGGCCAAAAGTTAATACTACTTACTTAATGGTGCCTGATGAAAGTTTATTAGAGCATCTTCTATCATATGGTTGCCTCCACGGTCTATTGAGATGTTACCTATTTTAACCTAATGTTGATTGTACGAATCTAAAAATATTGCAACAAGATGGCCTTCTTTTACAAGAAAAAATGGCATCTAGAAGAATGCAGACCAATCTTGAATCTTGCATTATAGATTTACTTTTATTTTATATATCCTTAGGTTTGGACTTCTGACACTGACATATTATCAAAGAACACTTTTTATGGGACTCTTAGAATCTCCAAAACAATGACAAATAGTTGATGGGCAAACCTGAAAAAGCAATAAACCCTCTACCTCTTTCTTACATTAAGCTTTTTATTAGAAAGATAATGACATTATTCTTAGTATAAATTATCGCAACCTTTATAATGATTTTATCGAAGCAAAAAGGCGCCGACTAAAGACTTGACCATATCCAACTGAAATATTTAGCTCACACAAAACTAAGATTTCATTTTTCATTGCCGACGAAGTTCCACTTTGTAAAGACCGCATTTTTACAAAGCAAATGCCTAAAAATGATTAGACTTGGACATATATTGAATTTTTAAAGATCAAGTTTCTCAAAAGACCAAATGACTCACCAATGAGGGTTAACTATGAGATTTGTTGGAGACTCTGACATCTATTATCCTTCAACTATAAACTACGTGGCACACTCACTAGAATACTATCCGATGAATAAGCATGTAAACGCCAACCTTACAATGTTTTGGATCTACATTACAAAAATTCCAATGATGAAAGATTTGACTCAATGCAATATATTGTGTTGGTAGATCGGTGGGGAAATACACGGTTGGATGTGAGGATGAAATGATACGACACCCAAACGTTGTCTGCCAACCATATTAACTAGTCCTGATGCAGACCAGGAATCGATTCACCAAGGGGAATTTGTCAAATATGAGGCCGGTTTACAGAAGATAAATGCCAGAATTGACCACGTGGAGTGAAGACACAATGTAGTACATTAAAAATCTCCACAACTCAACGTGAATAGAAAACCAGAGTGTAGGGTATGGCCTACGATGCGTGGGAGTGGTGTTCATGGCACACATATTTATTACAGTCCATACAAAACTCTTCAACCTTTATTTCAGGTCCCATAAAATCTTGCGTTTCTCCGGTTCCAAATGTTAAATATGGTATAGTTTATTTAAATTTGGAGCACATATTATACACCAGAATTAATTGTAATCTTTCTTTAAAATAATCCGGGATATAATATTCATGTCGAGATGAGTTTTTATACAAATGCTTGATCCATTTAATTAGGAGTTAAGTCTTATCAATGATAATATCTATCTCCACAATATCTCCACTAATCTCTCTAACCCTAGGAACACTCCCACACCCCTATCTCTATCACTTGTGCATTACAACTAATTGTGCACACTCAAGTATTATTTAAATATTAAATAATGCTATTATTCTAATACACTAATATTTAGAAGATGAACGTGATTTTCCTAACAATTGTGTCTATATTATTAAATTTCTTCTAGTTTCTCACATCACCATATATTTTCTCTTTACTGTTATTTTTCTATAACAGCTCAATTATTTCCCAAAAACTAAAGCATTTTTAAAAAAATAATAATGTCGATGATTTCAATACCTGTAATGTCGAGCCTCACACATGGACAATGTATTTTGATGGCTCTCATTGTCACTCTGGCACTGGAGCGGGGACAGTATTCATCACCCCACAGGGTGACCCACTCCGATTTGCATACTACTTGGGGTTTTCTTGTACAAATAACATCGCTGAATATGAAGCCCTCATTCTAGGCCTTCTCAACACCTAGAAACCCCTGTTAGATGCATCACATATTTCTGATTACTTTCACAATGATTTCAATACCTATAATATCAAGCCTCACACATGGACAATGTATTTTGATGGCTCTCATTGTCACTCTGGAATTGGAGCTAGGATAGTATTCATTACCCCACAGGGTGACCCACTCCGATTTCCATACCGCTTGGGGTTTTTCTATACAAATAACATCGTTGAATACTAAGCCCTCATTCTAGGCCTTCTCAACACTCAAAAACTTCTCATTCACAACTTGTGAATTTACGACAACTCTCAGCTAGTCATAAATCAGGTAAATGATACCTATAACACAAAGGAGAAGCATTTAATTCTATACAGCATTCCATTAAAAGATATCTTGGCTACATTTAATTCCTACTCCCTTAATACCATTTCCCATCAGGATAATTGTATCTCCGATGCTATGGCTACTGTCGTGTCACTCATCCAACAAGATATCACTGATGAAAAATCCACATTCATAATTACACTTATGATATCCTTCTATTTCTGCATTACCTCTTACAACTTGTGCTATAACGCACAATCACAACAATTCTTAATGGTTTACACCTAGTTAAAATTACTTATATATGCAGAATATCCGTGATAATCTGTAGCCTTATGCCGGCTACTAAAAAGATAAGATGCCTAAATGGCTAGAAAAGACCCAAAAGATGTGAGTAAAGTACAAAGAGGTCAGGGGAACCCAGAGGGGACAGGGGTTCCTGACGCTAGCATCCTCACTGGGAACTGGTATCCAAAGTGAGAAATGATGAAGTATGAAAAGACAGACTGGGCTAGAAGGAGTGTAAGATCGAAAGAGGCAAGAGAAAGCAAGTAAGGATGGCCAAAGATATGCACTACAACAAAATAAACCTTTTGCCACAAATTTTCAACAATATTATTGTGGTTATATGGTATTTTACAAAAATAAATTGTGGCATTCAAATTGTAGTGCATCCACATTTTGACATATTATTGTAGTATTTCAAAATTTGTTTATAGCGTAGATAGTCCACAATTTATATAATTTATAGCATATCTACATTATTTTTATTGTATATTGTCCACAATTTTGTCATATTTGTAGCATTCCAACAATTTAGTTTTTTTTTAATTCTCCACAATATTACAAAAAGTGTAAATTGTATATATATATATGATTTTCACAATTTATAATTTTGCGTAAGTCTATATATATATATATATATATATATATATATATATATATATATATATATGATTTTCACAATTTATAATTTTGCATAAGTCTATCTATATTATATTTGTGGCAATTTCAACATTTGTTTTCTATAATAATCATTACCAAATTAAACATGTAGATGGAAGCTACAATTTAATTGCCACAATAATTAATTGTAGAATAATCTTTAAAAAAATATGTAGAAATATTACTATTAAACTCCAATTTCACATTCATTTAAATAATTTTTAATATAGATATTCAAATTTACAACACACAAATATATATAAATACACACAATTTTGTCGAAGATGGGATTGCGGATTTACATTACCATATATATTGAAAAATCCGCCGCAGAAAACCCCGTCATTATCACAATATACGGGTATGGTTACGTGACACGTGAACCACTAAAATAAAGTTTGGGCAACTTAGTTATAAATCGATTGCCTGTAGACTTTAAAACAAACTTAAGCTGTATGTGTATTAGGTACCCAGTTACATTTTACCAAAGTACTCTGGAACATATTCACTGTAAAGCTTGGTCCATTCTATATGGTGTACACGCTTTAATCAATTTATTGAATAATCATTACGCGCCTGACAATTCTCTCCATGTAATTTCTAGACAAGTCGTTAACTTCACAGAAAGGGAGCCTGAAATCTATTTTACAGGGATGTGGAACCAAAAAAACATATACATTCATTCTATTTGATAATATATATGGCTTTGACTTTGATAAAACATGTCAATATTAAGGATATGCTTGTCTATCGTGATCAATATACTCAAATTTATAACTAGCAAATCGCATGTTTTCTATGCAGATGTGAACGCCGAACCATATATGTTATTTGATTTCAGATTATAGTGTATTACTTTTGTAGTCATGTTATAAGCGGTGTGATTGATTGATCATAGTTTTACTTGGTTAGTGAAGGTTGTTTCTACATTTCAAACTTGTTAAAAATTCGTACATGAATACGATTGTGATACCATTTTCGATAATTAATCAATTTACCTAGTTGATGTTGTATAGTACTTTGAGATTCAGGTTTGATTCACCCACTGTTAGTTTCTGTATCCAGTTGTTGGTTGGTCATTTGTTGAAAAAATATTTATTGCTACAATTGATAATGTGTGTGATTGATAGTGGTAGTGTAGGACATACCTAGATGAAACATTACATTGTAATGGTGTATGTGTACATTTAATTCTGTTACAGGTTCATACTTTTAAAGTTAGCAAATCATATTTGCACAACATCAAATAGGATGACAGATATACGTACACGTAATGAGACATGTATATGTTTGCAGTATTTATGTCCTGAGTCCGCAGCCCCAATTTAGTGGGCCAATTTTAGTTTCAATAAACTGATTACATTTGATACCCCTTGAATGGCACCTTGCCGCTTTCGATAAAAGAAATGTTGAGTCCACTAGTAGTAGTTGAGGTGTTATCAAAGCAGAAGCTAGTATTTATCCATGCAGTTGAGTGATAGTAGTACTTGCTTCCTCCTTTCTTCTTGCGCAGACGAAGAATTACGAGCGCCATATTTGAGGATCACGATCGAAGTGAGCAAAAGTAGAAGTGAAATGCGTACACATTACAAGTGTCGGAGTCCATCGTAGCTATTTTCCACAGCTTGACAATGCAGAAATCAGAAATGTAAGTGAGAGATTGACAGTCACCTTGGGTTCGGCACTTCACTTAAGACACTTGGTCTCGTTCCCCTCAGCCTTTGTCCCAAAGATGCGCTTCGTATCGAAATCCAGTCCATCTGTGCAATTCTATTGAAATGAATTTAGAGCAAAAGTCTGCATCACGGATCTGGAATTGGACTTCTCCACACTAAAACATTATAGCAGTCACCGAATTCATCTGGGTGTAGCAAAATGCATCGATCAAGATTCTGTTCACAGCATATTCAATGCTCTATAATCTGAACAAGTGCATGAAACTATTAATGTAATACATACTTATAATGATGACCTCTGTAAATCGAGCTCCGATTGCCCGCAAGTTAATGACGTTATGGTCGACTTTTCAATACGGGGCAAGCTCCTTCGACAACGTTTAGCCTTGGGCTGTACAGCCAATTTATCGCCACCTTTCTGCTTCATGGCCTCTGCTAGAATCAAGAAAACTGAAAAGATGGTTTTGGGCAATTGTGTTTCACAGCAATGTCTAAGATGAATCTTTGAGCATGCCAGCAATACCAGGGGCAGGGACAGATATCCTTGCAGGCTATGAAACTACTAAGGGGGCACAAGCGAGTCCTATAGTCAACGAGTGAGGCAACAATAAGTCACATCCGTCTCCGCCGGCTCGCCGGCTGTTCCATGCGACAGTGGAGTCGAACGTCCTTTCTCAGAAACGTGAATCCGCCGTCGTTAGCCGTGTCCACTTAACCTGCATGGTCGCCACCTCGAAGGCCCTCATGCATGGCTTACCAACACATCGTCTAAACACTGACTAATACTAACTGCAGTTAAGAGTAATTGAGCCTGCCCTTCTGTCTCCATGCCCCTCTCAAAGTAAGCGCATGCATTACCCAACAACTCCTCCCTCCTACATTTTATTTTTATTTTGTCCTTTTGCGTTTGAATTGATCTCGCCAAGTGTCAATAATGCCTTCTTTTAATTATTGATCAAGAATCTGTTTTGCATTAATCCAAAAACAAATTGAAGTACACATTCTGTTAATTATGGAGTATATTGTAAAAGTAATTTTTTTAATAAGAGAATATGTTTTTATATTATCTTTATGAGATATTTGGAGATACCCATCTTTAGTTTCCACCGTGTAAAAGTAATTTTTTTTGTTTTTTAATTTTATATTAGCAATTGCATGTGTTCATTGCAATGTGAACGGCGAACGGTATATGTTATTTGATTTAGAGGTATAGTTATTACTAGTTGATGTTGATAAGGGGTATGATTGATTTTGTAAGTGTAGAAATATAGATGAGCCACTTAATTTTAATGTTGTTTCTACATTTAAAACTTGTTACAAATCTCGTACATGAAAACATTTGATACTATTTTTGATAGTTAATTAATTTTATAGTTGATGTTGTATGTATTTAATTCGGGTTAATTGGGTTAGTTGTGCATCGGTTGTTTGGTTGGTGTTTTGTTGAAAAAATATTTATCGTACAAATAAAAGACTAAGAAAAAAAACTGAAATCCTTCAAAAATAAATAATGTATTTGTTACAAATTTATTTGTATGACTATGAAATTATTCATTATTTGACATTTTTTGTGATATATGTATGTCACACTTTTGATAAATATCAAATGATTCTCTATTTTTCATTTTATGGTATATTACACGTATCACATTTTGATAAACATTAATTTATTTTTTATTTTTTATTTACACAATTGAATTATTTTAAAATGTGTCATTTATTATCGATTAATAGTGATGTAAATATCACACATTTAAATTCTCCGTATTATGTGTTACAAAACACAATACACATAAAAACTATATAAACAATGCCTAGAAATATCTTTCACATTCTCAAAACGCATCAAAAAACATCTCTGCATCTTTAATATAGATAATTCTAAGATATTAAAGAGCAGAAATAACTGAAATTGATATGTTAAGAGAAATATTGACATACAACCACCATAAACAAGCACGGCACAAAAAACCATACAGACAATTTTAAATCAAAACATAAAAGATAGGCCATAACTCATATAAAAGCAGGTGAAATGAGCAGATTTGCAAACGAGGGAGTCCAGAAGATGTAAAAAGCTTGAAATGAGAAATGAGAAATGTAAATGAGAGGATGATATAATTGGGTTCTCGCATCACTTAAGACACTTTGCTCTTCCCCTCAGGCTTTTTAAATTCTTCAAGGACCTGTAGGTATAATGTGATAAAGATTGTTTTGAGAATACCCATTAGGTTATTAAGGGCCTTATTAGATTGTTTTGAGATTACCGAATAGATATTTTAAGGGTTTGTTTAGTACTTTCTTGTGCTGAATTGGGATCTGAGGATTTTGAGAAATAATGTCTAGAGAAGAGTATTTGGAGCTCAAGTTTAGACTACACGATGGTATAGATATAGGACCCAGGAGATATTTGTCTGCTACTACTGTTGCCACTTTGAAGGGAAGTATTCTTGCACAATGGTCCAAAGGTAAGTTTTTTGAATCCTAATTGTGAAATTTAATCTTATGTAGGGTTGCAATTTGAATCTGCAGTCATCGAGGGATTTTTGAATATAAACCGATCTTTATTTGTTTCATAGAATTTTTGTTTGGTATCATTTGAAAATTCATTGAAGATATACCTCAGATCTAAGATTGTGGAAATAGACCAATCTGAAGTTGTTCATTGTTTTCTTTGGGTCCAAAAGTGACGCAGATTCAATGGCTACTGAACAGACATATATATAAATTATTAGCAGTAGGTTTGTTGGCCCCAGTCGTGTTTATTAGTGTTATGGATCTAGTTGTATGTGGATTATTATACTTTTATTTCCAATTCCTTCAAGGTTGTGGAAACAGATCAATCTCAAGTACTTTTTAAAGGAAAATTAAAGGAAAGGATTGAATGGGATTTGAACGTACACAGAGATAATTATTCTATGGGGTTATAGATCTGCTAATATATGGATCGATGCATTTTTTACCCATGCCTGCAATGGGCTGCATTGAAACTTACCAGATCATTTTCACAAATGCACGGATTCCCTTTAGCAATAGAAAGAGTAAAGCTACCAATCAGAGATCTGATTCAATATTGTAATGATCGTTTTCACAAGCCAATTGTCATTTGAATAAGTTAAGGCTCTCATTTTCGTGCCTGAATATCTCCTCCGTCTCACCAAATGCGACCACACGCACACTGTTCGGATCGAGAAAACTAAGCCCGCAAATCAAACTGTAAATGTTTTCATGTTTTAACACAAAATTACAGAAAATATGCAAAAACGTCACAACACCCGTTTAAATTGTTAATACAGCCATCAAAATTAATTGCATGCAAAAAAACGTCCAGACGAATGTCAAATTTAACATCGCTGCAGAAATGTCTGGAGGTCCTTTACCATAGGGGGAACGCCTTTGGCGTAAATATTCCATTATAAGGCATCTTTCCTACGACGTTGTCAATTTTTTGAAAATCCACCAAATTCCAGCACATAAAATAATTGTTGATGAGTTAAACTTAAAAATCCTCAAAACAAGGTTTATAATCAAATAAATTTCTTGGCACATTAAAATTTAATCAACCAATAAGGAGATAATGAACTTGTTTACATTTTTTCAAACAGAACTAATGGAGTATGCTTTTGCACTTTATGCACATCTACCAGCGCTTTCATTGTTGCAAATGCTTTGGAGTGGTCTGTGTAGTAACAGAAGCAAATCAATTAATAAATATTTTAAGACTATGGCTAAATATGCATACAAGTGAAATGAACGCAAGCCAAATCCTATTATGATGAACAAGCCAAACATTAAAGCCATAAATTTCGTTAAATTTGGCAGCCATTTTACACAAAGGCTCGTGCACGGCTAAGGGCTTACTCAACTCAAAAATGGCTACATATACTTATACATATCGCCTGCTCTGCTCAGGGAGATTCGAATTCACCAAACATCTCAACTCAATTCAGAATGAAAATTAAACTAAATGCTGGAATACTTGTGGTGATGGCGTCGATAATTTTAATGGAGGCGCAATTAGGAGCAGAAAAGAGACAGCAAATAAGCAGGTTTCTGGTGGATCATAAAGCGAAAGGTATCAAGTGCAATAAACAACTGGATGTGTGTCTGAATGATCTGAACACCGCAGAGCCCTACTGACCTTTAATAACAAGCCAAAGCCAAAGATCCGAACCTAAATAATTGATGGACCTGGAGATAAATTTAAGGAAATTTGGGGAACAATAGTGAGATACATGCACTTGATATCATGCCCAAGTCAAACACTGCATGTGCCAAGTGTATCGCATGCCCAAAGTTTCTATGTTATGTGGCAAAAGTATATTTATAACGTGCACATTGACCGGGTGTCATAGGCGGTGAAATTATGAAACTAAGAGAAATAATAGTTGGCAGTTGCATTTATTTTTTATAAAATGATTGATATTTTTTTTGGAAAATTATTTATAATAATAGCTATTATAGAAATAATAAAAATAGATAGTTGGATTTTTATTATTACGCCGAAGGCGTTCCCCCTATGGGAAAGGCACCTGCGGACGTTTCTGCGACTGTCTTAAAATTGACGGTTTGACGGTCATATGGACGTTTTTGCATTTTTAATAGTTTTTTTTACCTGTGCTGTTTGCAGGAATACAGACGTACCGATAAACTTTCCAAAACCAGTATTGTAACCTTGACCAGGTCGAAATCCTCCGGAGGGACCACCAAAGCCCATGTCCATTCACATATCACGACCACCAGCAAAAGCATCCCCTGGTTTTATCCATTTATCTTCATCCATACTGGCAATATTGCTCCCACGCCGATCAGGCCGAGAATAGTCGAGAGCTCTTCCCGTGCTTGCTAAAGGTTCACCCTCTCCATGGTGAAATGTAACTGCTTGACGATTCACCATAATGTCAATAAGATCTTGACAAATAGCAAACTCGGATGGAAGATCATTACAATGTTCCCTGAATGTCAACAAAAAGTCTCTCGAGTACTTTCTACCTCCTGAACTGTTATTGTTAGTGATTGTTGACACTACTTGCTCCATGTTAGTTGAAATTTCAGCTGCATCTTCCCAGTCATCCACTTCCTTTGGGACATGCTTTTGAGTCTCTTTCAAGGAGGGCTTCTCTTCAACAACAGTACAACCAACTTTGGATTGTTCTCCAGAATTCAAATCCTCTGGCTTCTCTGGGACCTTATATGCATTATATAAATCTCCTGTGGGAGCAGCTGCATCTGCTTTACTAAGACAATCCTTCAGTTTTTTTTTTCTTTTTAATATTTCATGACTGTGTTTGGACTGTCTTCTTTCCTGGGTGCGTGATCTTGCGTGAAAAGGGAATTATTGTCTTCTTTTTAAAACATGCGCAGGTTTTGCATTTGGTTTGGCAGTGATAATATATTATGCCTTCAAAATATTATGTTCATTAGGATGCTTGAGTTCAACGGGGCATGACTTTTTCCAACGGGTTTGATGGAGGAAGTTATGAGGATTAATTCAACTTTCTCTCTTCTCGGGTAGTGGGCTTAAGTGCCAGGGGGAAATGGGGAAAGCAACGGACAATTGCCAACGGGAATGGCAAAGTGGATTGACAATCCCCGTTCAATTTCCCCATGTGGGAAATTGCGGAATTTCTTGCCCATTAGTCATTATTACGCCGAAGGCGTTCCCCCTATGGGAAAGGCACCTGCGGACGTTTCTGCGACTGTCTTAAAATTGACGGTTTGACGGTCATATGGACGTTTTTGCATTTTTAATAGTTTTTTTTACCTGTGCTGTTTGCAGGAATACAGACGTACCGATAAACTTTCCAAAACCAGTATTGTAACCTTGACCAGGTCGAAATCCTCCGGAGGGACCACCAAAGCCCATGTCCATTCACATATCACGACCACCAGCAAAAGCATCCCCTGGTTTTATCCATTTATCTTCATCCATACTGGCAATATTGCTCCCACGCCGATCAGGCCGAGAATAGTCGAGAGCTCTTCCCGTGCTTGCTAAAGGTTCACGCTCTCCATGGTGAAATGTAACTGCTTGACGATTCACCATAATGTCAATAAGATCTTGACAAATAGCAAACTCGGATGGAAGATCATTACAATGTTCCCTGAATGTCAACAAAAAGTCTCTCGAGTACTTTCTACCTCCTGAACTGTTATTGTTAGTGATTGTTGACACTACTTGCTCCATGTTAGTTGAAATTTCAGCTGCATCTTCCCAGTCATCCACTTCCTTTGGGACATGCTTTTGAGTCTCTTTCAAGGAGGGCTTCTCTTCAACAACAGTATAGCCAACTTTGGATTGTTCTCCAGAATTCAAATCCTCTGGCTTCTCTGGGACCTTATATGCATTATATAAATCTCTTGTGGGAGCAGCTGCATCTGCTTTACTAAGACAATCCTTCAGTTTTTTTTTTCTTTTTAATATTTCATGACTGTGTTTGGACTGTCTTCTTTCCTGGGTGCGTGATCTTGCGTGAAAAGGGAATTATTGTCTTCTTTTTAAAACATGCGCAGGTTTTGCATTTGGTTTGGCAGTGATAATATATTATGCCTTCAAAATATTATGTTCATTAGGATGCTTGAGTTCAACGGGGCATGACTTTTTCCAACGGGTTTGATGGAGGAAGTTATGAGGATTAATTCAACTTTCTCTCTTCTCGGGTAGTGGGCTTAAGTGCCAGGGGGAAATGGGGAAAGCAACGGACAATTGCCAACGGGAATGGCAAAGTGGATTGACAATCCCCGTTCAATTTCCCCATGTGGGAAATTGCGGAATTTCTTGCCCATTAGTCAATCTAGGATTTGGCAATTGGTGGAGAAAATCCCACGTGCGGGAAAGATGAAGGAAATTGCGAGGAAAGGGGAAATCCGGGCTCGAGAAGCCAAATTGGCTTCCCGGCAGTTGGAAACGTAAGTTTACTTCCCCGGCATTAAAATTTGTCGAATGAAATTTAATTTATATTTATTTAATTAAATACTTCTCAAGTGATTTAAAAATTAATTTAATCAAACAAGGAGCAATTAATTAATTAAATATTAATTAATTAATGTTAATGTATTTTAACGCGTTTTAAAGCCTGGCGGGAAGAGTTCTTGCCTAAAAATCACAAAACGAAGACCGAAACGATCACAAAAATGAGACGGTCGCAACGAGGGCAATGAGCCACACAAAGTAACACTTTTCAAAATTTTCATTTTTTTATTATTTTTTAATAATTTTGCGAAGTCAAAATTCGCTGATAACCGGGCCTTAACAACATTGTTTCACTATTTGATTCTGACCTACTCTCATTGGTTATATTTGACTATAGCTATAGCAATGAATTTGGTTGTGTGCACCTTTAATTATAATTTGGTTATATAATCCATTTTCCATCCACTTAATTATG
Organism: Taxus chinensis; assembly: GCA_019776745.2. Lineage (NCBI taxonomy): Eukaryota > Viridiplantae > Streptophyta > Pinopsida > Cupressales > Taxaceae > Taxus > Taxus chinensis. The sequence goes on along the minus strand of CM034153.1, from coordinate 77,975,034 downwards.
CGTTTTATCCAGTTTCTCATCAGTCGTCAACTACTCAATAATTCATTTTGATTTGGTGAAGCATAGGATTCAAACAACATTTTTTGTGAGATGTTAATTCACCCTTGGAAGATGAAACTCCATGACATGAGCTTGGCATTATTCTCCATTAGATGAAACCATTGTCATGGGCCTTAACAACATTGTTTCACTATTTGATTCTGACCTACTCTCATTGATGCATGTTGACAATAATCATCAAACTGTATGTTGGATAAAAGTCTTCATAGAATGGCCTGCACACCTAAGAGTAGGAGATGACTTGATAGTCTACAAAAAAAGTGTGAGACTTTGGCAAAATTCAAATGCATACATTAGAGTTGTTTCGCTCAGATGAAAATCAGGAAATAGATTGTTTTTGTGTGTCATTTTGTTATGTAATGTTTGCATTTCTTTTTTTGAAGTGAGCAAAAAAAATAGTGGAGAATAACATGTTGTCATTTTTCCTTGTTTGGATGCACAACAACTTGTTGTCAGGCTTCATTCGGGAGTGGAAAACCAGAGGTTTTTTGGAGGAACAAAATGTAATCGTATGTTACAGTGCGTTAGCCCATTTAATGAACTTTAGAAAACAAATTATTTTGTTAACATGTTTTCTACTTGCTCCTAATCTTAACAGTGTTGTGATGACTACTTCTAATTGAAAATCTATATACCATAGTATGATGGTATATCTTCCCTGGTTTGTAAACTGTAATGGGAAGGTCTGGGTCTCTAAGGCCAATGCTGAATATTTCCCATAGATTACATCTCCTTTTCCCACAGTCATCTTCAACATATTGGAACTGTAAAATTGCAATCCTGGAGCAGTTGTCAACAAATTCAGAATCCTGCCACTGAAATCATCCTTCACTCTAACTACATGTCTTAGACCAGGGTTCTTCTTTAGAGGGTCCAAAGCCATATTTATATCATACCCTCCAGGACCATTATATATTTTTCTCCCAATAGTGGCATCTTTATTAAAATCATAGGGTGTTCTTTTTACAAGCACAACAGCCCATGTTGGAATAAGATGTTGATCCACCGGAGTATAAGAGGAAGCCCATATTTTCACTTTGTTATCAAGTATGGTTCTGCTACTGTTATAGCTTGCAAGGTTCCAATAAGTATGTTGCGCCAAGCACACAGGGGTGGGCTTATTTCTGGGTATCACCCTCATAACAAGTGTCAATTCCTTATTTCGAGTTAATATATGTAGCATATACATCAAGGGAAACCTAACAACCATCAATCAACATAATTTACATTAAACAACATATAAATCAAGATAATCATAAATCTTAACAACCATCAATCAACAAAATTTACATTAAACAAGCATATGAATAAAAAACACCATGGAATCCTAACAAACATCAATGAACATAATTTACATTAAACAATGTAGACTTCTTGCCAGAAATATATTAAATTTTTTTTTTGAAAGAAATAAAACCATGCACTGAGTGACCATGGAGTGTATAACCTATTTGACCCTTTGTATCCCTAACATTTTCTATAACTCACTAATGTACCGCCTCTTTTATAAATTATGGATGATTAATTGCCCAAACATAATCCCTAATAATCATCAAAGAAAAGTGTATGTCCTTGTACAGTGAAGACCTCCATCATGATTGAAGTCACAATACAATCATAACTCATTTTGTCAATTGGTGTTGATAAAACCTTGTTATGTATCCTAACAATACATAAAGCACTGTAACTCATATGGATAGTCCACTTGGATTTAAGTCTCTATGTAGCCATATCCAACTACATAGCCCAAATGTTGCTACATTGCCTTAATCTGATTTTTCATACCTACGATGAGACACCACATGTTGCTTCCATTTAAAACAATACTTTTTAGATGCCTAGGCTTTCAATTATAACGCTTAATTTTTTTCCCCTCCTATTTACTTTATTTTTAATTCTTTATTTGCAAATACTTCTTCTTTGCATTCTTTACCATGTCCATTGGTGTTTCCAACTTCATGCCTTTTACCTTCGTTGTTATTTGTTGGTGCTTAGAAGGCTCTGAATGACTTTGGTAGAATGTAGCCCATTTTAAAAATCATCAAATCACACCTCTTTTAATCGGCTTTCTCCATTCATGTATTCATTAGAAGTGTCACCTTGCCTTCTTCTTTTTATAATATGTTTGTTGTGTAAAAATATATTTTTTTTTCTAAAGACTCAAGGGAAAAATACACAATTTTGACCCCCAAAACAGATGGCACGTCTAGATTGGGCACACCCCTTATCAACATAAACTACATAAAGTAATAACTACCCCACTAAATCAAATAACATATACCGTTCCGCATTTACATTGCATTGTATACCTACATGCGATTGCTATCATATTTATTATTTGGAAAACAATTTGTTATGTTTAGAAGATAATGTATAACTATATAAATAAGGAGAAATATGTTATAAACATAAAAAATATTAATATTCTTAGTATATGTAATAATAAATATATTTTTAATAATATTTTTATTTTCTTTTAGGTTTTTTTATAATTTTTTCAAAGTATGTAGAAAATCGATAATAAAATGGTTACATGTAATTTGAAATAGTTAAAATATTGTAAAAAATTTAAATTTTGATGTGTTATATGAATACTATTTAAAGTACAGTTTTAATAGTATTATATTATTTTCTTCAAATATTTTTTGAGTATAAATATGATTCATATTTTAATTTAAAAAAAAATAAGATAAAATTGTGGAACATCTACAATATTTAAAAATAGAAAAATTGAATAAGAATTTAAATTTTCAATGAGAAAGTGTTGTATATGTGAATTAGCTACAAATTATTAATGCTTACATAAAATTGTGGAACATCCACAATATTTAAAAATGGAAAATTTGAATTATTAGACAAGTGTCACATATATTCTGCATTTATTATTTATAAATCAATTAATAATTCCATTAGAAAATTATTTATATTTATAGGAATAATAGAAACAAGAATTTTAATTATACTTTTATTATTTATAAAAGAATGGGTTATATTTTTAAAAAATTATTTCTAATTAAAAAAATAATTTAAAAAATATTATAAAGATAAAAATATATTATTCTTATTAGCATACAATAGAATAAACATATTTGAATATAGTTACACTTCCATAATATTTTAATTTTAATTTTCTATAAATTATATATGTATATATGTAGATATATATGTGTGTGTGTGTGTGTGTGTGTGTGTGTGTGTGTGTGTGTGTGTGTATGTATATATGTATATGTATATATGTATATATATATGTGTGTGGTGTGTGTATGTATGTATATGTATGTATCATGTATATATATCTATATCTATATATATATATGTGTTCTGTGTCTATGGTATCTGTGTATACCTATCTCTATATATACACATATACACATATACACATACACATATACACATATACACATATACATATAATAATATATTATGTGTGTGTGTGTGTGTGTGTGTGTGTGTGTATGTGTATATATATATATATGTATACACATATACATATACACATACACACACACCACACACATATATATATATATATATATATATCTATATATATATATATATATGTATATGTATATGTATATGTATAATATGTATATGTATAGGTGTATACATATAATAATATATGTATATATATATATAACCTATCCATCTATGTATATACATCTACATATATGTCTATACATACATAACATATATTTACATATAGATATAAATATATATATATATATCTATATATATGTCTCTCTCTCCCTCTGTGTCTGTCTCTCCTGTGTCTACTCCTCGAAATTACTTTATATTTATAGGCCTCATCGACCCACCCATTTTTAATTATACCTTTATTCTTTATAAAGATCGGGTTATATTTTACAACACATATTTCTACATTAAAAATATTATAAGATAAAAATATAGTATTCTTCTTAGCATACACTAGAATAAACTATTTGAATCTAGGTTACCTTCCCTAATATTTTAATTTTAATTATTCTATATTATCTATATATATATATATATATACACATTATATATATCTATTATATATATATATATATATATATATATCGTATGTCTCTTTGTCTCTCTCCTCTCTCTCTACCTATTCTCTCTCTCTCCTCTCGTCTATCTCTTCTGTCTGTCTCTGTCCTCTCTCTCTTCTCCTCTCTCTCTCTCTATCTCTCTCCTTCTCCTTTCCCCCTTCCTTTTCCTCTTGCCTTTTCCTCTTCCGCCTCCTTTCTGGTTCCTTTTGTTGTTCTCTTTTCTCCCTTCTTGCCTCTCTCGGAAGAATGGTATGATATGTGACTTTTCTACGAATTATTAGCACTATATGTAAATTGTAGAATATCCACAATACTTAGAAATGACCTAACGAAATTTTCATAGAGATGCTACAAATATTCTACAATTCTTCTAAATTGTGGCAATATTGTGGAATAATTGTGGTAAAAAAAGGCTTGCTTGTTGTAGTGATGGGTTAATTAGTAATTTTCCTGCTTAGGATTCATATGAATAGTAATATGTGATCAAGACTAAATAGATACCCAAAGTGTGTGATTTAGTGTCTACAGAGTGAGGAGAGAAGGGGTAAGGAAGGTGGAATTGTGTCACTTAAAGACTTGTTGAAATCAAGTGCAATCAAGGATGAAAGGTTCCCTAAAGCAAATGGAAAACTTCCATTTAAATGGTTTCACCTGAGATAAAGTTATGACAACTTTGATAGTCCACCTACAACTGTCCATGGAATTATACCTCTTAGTGAGATTCCTAAAATATTAAAACTTTCAAGTCATGAAATATTTCCAACTGGAGGAGGAAGAACACCATCAATAATATTATAAAAGAGATCTAAGTAGGTCAACGATGACATATTTCCAATAGAATTTGGAATAATTCGCCCCACATTTGTCCTTGAAAGATAAATGATCTCAAGCTTGTAAGAATGTTGTATAATGTAAGCCAGGTTTAATTTGAGATTGGGATTGTGATACAAATCAAGGTTCCTCAAATGTGGTAGGCCTAACAAGCTAAAAGGGATGGGACCTTAGAGACCACTATCTTGGAGGTAAAGGGAGACCAAAGTTGTAAAGTTTGAAATCTAGTTGGGAAATGTCTATTGAGTGTATTCATTCTCATCAAGGTAAATATGGGAGAGGGAGATGTGGTTTACAATAGGAGAGATAATTATATTACCTGAAGTCCCACAGCCAAAAAAATCAATTGTCACAATATTCATGAGAGGTGCAACAATATTATCTATTATATGCTCACCTCCCATTGTGAGATTCACACTAGCCAACCTGAGTTACTCCAAACCTCAAAAACTTCTAATCCATTCTCACAACTTCTTGATCTCCAAACCATAAATGTGTGAGGTAGAAAAATGAAGGAGAAAGAATAGAGATTGTGTATCTCATATTATTCTATTTAACATAGAACTCACGTACAGTATTTATAGGAAAGAAATTGAACTAGACTCCCCTAAATGAATGGAGAGGTTACACAACAGAAGGAGAGAATAATGGAATACTAGAAGGAGAAGATAAAGGGATAGAATAGACACCTAAAAAATATAAATTATCCAACGTATGCTAACATTCCCCCCCTTATTACATTATTCTTGCAAATGTGACCTCTGAAAGATTCAAATTTCACTTTGCCAAGGGATTTAGTGAGAATGTCAGCAACTTGTGCTTCAGTAGGACAGTACTAGAGCTGAATTTTATGGTTCAAGACGTGCTCTTGAATGAAATGGCAGTCAATTTCAATATGCGTTGTTCGTTCATGAAAGACTGGATTCTGTACGAGCTTCAACACACTCTGATTGTCACAATAGAGAATAGGTGACTGTTTTTCAGGAATTCCCAGGTCATCCAAAATGTGACGTATCCATATCAATTCACACACAACTCCTCGTGCGGCGCGATATTCTGCCTCTGTGGATGAGATAGAAACAACATTATACTTCTTACTTATCCATGAGATAGGTCCAGATCCAAGATGAAATATGTATCCTGTAGTTGACTTCCTATCATCAACAGATCCAGCGTGGTTTGAGTCGACATATTCCTGTAAGAAGAATTGATCATTCTTTTTATATTCCAAACCATAATTAGTTGTTCCTCGGACATATCTCAAAACATGCTTTGCTGCATTCCAGTGACATTTCTTTGGCTCCTGCATGAACCTGGAAAGATAGCTGACAACATAGCAGAGATCTGGTCTGGTGTATGTCAAATAGATGAGCCCTCCAACAAATTGCCTGTAGAGAGTAGCATCTACTTGAGGTGAGTCCTGGAATCTTGAAAGTTGCAAGCCTTTTTCCATGGGAGTGGATATAGGTTTACAGTCAGACATTCTATAATTTTCCAGGAGTGTCTTGATAGTGCTTTGTACCCACTTCGGATGATAACTTGATTGCTTTTGAGAAGAACTGTTTCGTTGCCGTGAGGATTGATGTGGAGTCACATTCTCCAGTTCTCCAAGGTCAACAAATAGTTCTCTTGGCAGCATTTCTTTTCTCTGAGTAGTCTCCTTCGGCTCATCATCTGATTCAGATACTAATCGGTGAGATGTGTTTGGAAGTGGATCTTTTGTTGATACTATTGAGTCAAAGGATGACTCGTCACAAACCACATCCCGACTCTCGTATATTTTCTTTGTATCAGGATCCATGAGACGATACGCCTTCGAGGTAGTACTGTAGCCAAGAAGGATACACGGGAGTGTTTTTGGCTCTACCTTCTTTCTCTTATGAGCTGGGACATGCATGTATGCTGTGCAACCAAATACTCACAAATGAGAAATTGATGGTTTTTTACCACTCCATACCTCTTCTGGTGTCTTGTTCAGTAGAATCTTTGTCGGTGCCCTGTTGAGAATATATATAGCCATTTGTACTACTTCATCCCAATAGCATTCTCCTAGTTTTGCAGTTGATAGCATGCAGTGAGCCATCTCCATCACTATGTGATTGCGATGCTCAACAATGCCATTTTGTTGGGGCGTGTAGGGAGCAGTCAAGTGCTGCTTAATGTCGTGATGGTTCAGGAAGGCCAAGAAATTCTTTGATGTGAATTCCCCCCCTCGATCTGAGCGGAGTAGAAGAAGTGGTTGTCCGGACTCTTTGACAACATGATGATAGAAGTTCTGCAAGTGTTGAAGAGCCTCACTTTTCTTCTTTAGGAAATATACCCACATCTTGTGAGAGTGGTCATCCATGAACAACTGGAAGTATTTGTATCCTGAAAATGAAGCAAGCAATGGGCCATTCAGATCGGTATGAACTACCTCCAGACACTTCTTGACATGGAAGGTGCTTGCTTGAAACGGATCTCTGTGTTGTTTTCTTGCAAGATAGCCAGGGAAAATAGGCAAGGAACTGGACAATTTGGGTAGTCCACGGACCATTACTTTTGAACTCATCTGGTGCAATGAACCGACCGACAAGTGTCCATATCTAAAATGCCATAAGGCAGTTGATTCTATTGTTGAAGCAGATAAAGCTACTGCAAAAGATGAAACAGTATCTAAAGCAAATAACTTATCTTTTACAAAAGATTTAGCAAGAACCGTACCTTGTCGGGAGATTAAGCATGATTTAATGCCATTTTGAACAAGAAATTCTACCTTAAGGTGATGATTCAAGAGCTGAGTAACTGACAAAAGGTTGCTATTCAAGCCAGGAACATATAGTACCTTTGTAAGTGTACATTTTCGTGGCCCCAGAGGAATGGTCACATTCCCCATTCCTTCTGCAATGTACTCTTTGTCATCCGCTATCCGAACTCGATCTCCAGTTGGCTCTTCGTGTAGTGAATCAAACAGCTTTCTTGTCACCTGACATATGCTTGCTTGCACCAGAGTCTATCAACCAGACTTTCTTCGTGGGCTGAGAAGTTTGAGAGACAAGTACAAGATTCTTATTACAATGGGCTCCTTCTGATGTCTCCTCATCAGAGTCATCATCTTCTTGTTGGGCTGCAAGATGTCCTTTTTGCTTTCTCCAGCGGGGACGTCATTTGGACTTTTGAAAAACTTCACACCCGGATGTGCTTGTATGGCTTGAAGGCCCTTGTTTCAAGTTGTTGTGCCAGCAGTGATCAGTGTCGTGAGTATTGGTTCTGCAAATGTGACACCATCTCTTTGACTTTTGATCTTTCTGTTTGGGTTGCGCTGGATTTTCCTTCTCTGGGGGACCTTTCTGATTCTTCTGGCCACGATTAGGCTTTGAGAACAAGGATTTTTCCTGAGGACTCCTCATGCGATGAAGTGATGGCCTCTTCCTGCTACAGCAAATTCACAAGCTCTTCGAATGTCATTGTTTTTTTAGACACATTCAGTGTTGTAACAAACACTCGAAATTGAGAAGGGAGTGCTCTCAAGGTGATTGGGATGAGAAGTTTATCATCCACCATTTCACTGAGCGCTAATAACTTGGATCTCAACTCAGCCACGCGACGTAAGAATTCCTCTACTTTCTCGTCAGACCCCATAGAGAGGGTGTGCAGATTCGACTGAAGATGAAGTATCTTCATCTGATTTTTGGCTTCATAAATGGTTTCCAACTTGTCCCAGGCATCTTTGGGTTTCTCCGCATTCCGAACATGCGGTTGCACATCATCACTGATACTGAGCATTATCAGCATCAAGGCTTTAGCACTAGCCATGTCATATTTTATTAGTTCATCGGGGACTATGGGAGCAGGCACAGACCCTGTGACAATTCCCCATAATCCGTCAAACTGAAGGATTGTCTTCATTTTTGTCTTCCAGGCCACAAAATTAGGCCCTTTAAGCAACTGAGCGTCAAACAGAAGTAACTTCGGAGTAAACATTGTAATAAAAAAAATATTTATTTATTTGAAAAGTTATTACAATTTGGACTCACTAACGAGAATTACTGGCTCGTAGATGCTCGCGATATTCACGTACTATGAGACGGCGACGCTTTGTAGGGCGTTCTTCTTCGTCATCACAATCGGCGTCGTATCTGGCTTCTAATTCTTCCCGTACTCACTTTTCTTGGCAGCTGACGTCGAAAAGAAAGTATTCAAGGAGTCCTTCTCGAACTAGTTTTTCGAATGCAAGATTGACAAAATTTTGAAGTTTGTTCAGCAAAGCAAAGTAGAACCTGGAGCTCTCAGGAGCTTCTCCACGGTGTTCTCTAGCTGGCGAGTTAATATTCTTGCTTTCAGCTGTGGCGACCATGTTATTGACGCTCTCAATCGAGTTGTCTACACTCGACATTCGGCATAGTGTTGAAGAAACTTGACGTTGCCAATATCAAACTTCCTCGTAGAGGATTAAAAAAAAACTTCAGGCAGCAATATTCTTTTGCGCAGCACTACATAGGTTGAAGGTCTCCAGGAGAGTCTACTCTCTCTTCCTCCATGTGCACAGGTAGCAAACAAACAATATTTCCCACGGCTATCTAAATAACTGCAGGCTGCTCCAAGAATTTTTAACACCTCCACTCAGCAGGTGGCTGGTTGTTGTTTTTAGCGCACAAAACACCAAGAAGTCTTGCGCAAAAATAAGATCTCCACGCACAGTAGGTTGGAAGATGTACACGTTTAAAAAAAAACGTTCTCTTTCCTGGCACAGTCCTCCATGTAGGATAATATAACAGGCCGCTGGTTCTGGTTTTTAGCAGAGAGGCCGCATCAGATTTTCCTGAGGTTTTTCCTTGCAGAATAGCATGGAGAACACTCCCTTTGTCTTTTTTGGTTTGCACGTTGATCTTCAACTCCTCTCTGCATGCACAAATTGCAATCAAATCAAATTAAATATCACGTCTCCCAAACTGCCACACTCTGATTTGTCTTCTCCCAAACGTCCAAGCAGGCATGAATTGCAGCAGCCACGTCCAAGGAGGAAATAAAAAATGTGCCAGTATCCACGTTTTCTTGCAAATATTTTTGACTTTAGATGTCCAGCTTCTGCTCCCAAACGTCTCAGATCTCTATACGTCCACGCTGAAATATAAAAAAAATTACCAAGTCACTCCCAAAGTGCTGGTCGTTGCAAAAAATTCCACGGAACACTGTTGGTTCTCTCTTCCACGCACCCAAGGACTGAGCAGGATCTGATACCAAACTGTGAGGCAGAAAAATGAAGGAGAAAGAATAGAGATTATGTATCTCATATTATTCTATTTAACATAGAACTCATGTACAGTATTTATAGGAAAGAAATTGAATTAGACTCCCATAAATGAATGGAGAGGTTACACAACAGAAGGAGAGAATAATGGAATACTAGAAGGAGAAGATAAAGGGATAGAATAGACACCTAAAAAATATAAATTATCCAACCTATGCTAACAAAATGGTGGTGACATCCAAAAAATTTAATCTAGACATGTTGTGAATGTAATTTAAACTTTATCCCATTAACACACACTCTTGCAAGCTAAAATGTGTCGATTTCTTGAGCATACAAAGCTCTGAATGGAGGCATAAAAATCCCTAAAAACATGAAAATTTAATTGATACAAATCTCCCATAAACTTAAAATTAAAATTAGAAACCAAAAACAGCGAAACATGGGAGATTTAGAAACCAAAAACTTGAAAGCACCTACTTAGAATCCTTGAAAGCATGGACATATCTTAAATGCATGTATATCTAAAAAGTGTTGAGAGATAACAATATCAAGGCACATATCTTGGATTTTTATTATAATGTAGAGGAGTCTTAATTTATGACCCAAAACATTGATGTTATAAACTCATAACACAAACATCTGAATATATTTTGCACAATGTCAATATGTGGAAATATGATAAAATCAATATACTCTAGATGTCTAAATTTTATCTTTAACACTTGAAAACCTCATTTTTGGCATTCTTTGGAGCACTTGGAACATTGAGAAAGGTTTTTTAATGTAAAAAAGGCATGAAATTACAATCATTCATGGATGCACACAAAGGAAGAACTATATCTTGTTATAACTAGCATAATGTTTGCATGAAAATTTCAAAAAATATGTTTCTTTAAAAAACAAGTCACTCGAGATATCAACAAATAGATTTAGAATTTTTATTAACATAAAATTTATTTATTATCATATTTAAATATCTTTTACGTTTTAATCAAAACAAAGGAAACATTTAACATAAAAAAATTTGAATAGATTATATCTATAGTTCATATTAAATGTGTAACCATTAAAATGAGTCGATATTTAGACTAATGGCTGCAAAATATAAGAACAAAATGAAAATACTTGAAAAACTTAGTTAGATTGACAATACAGATGAGTAGAGAAAGGAAGGGAAGCATTTCCTTACAAATGAGTGGAGAAAGAAAGGGAAGTATTTCAAGGAGAAGAGGAAGGGAAAGCGAAAAAATACTTAATTAAAAATCTTTTTTATAACTATTTCATCAACAATGAAAATAATGCCATCCATGATCTTGAAGCATTTAGATCTCCATTTTTTGTTCAAACATAACACTCCTATATAAAAATTGCAAACCCAAATCAAAAGCTCAATCCAAGTCTCACCTCACACCACATGTGTTCTTTCAAATCTTCTTCACTTGCTTCTTCATCATCAATAGTCTTTGGAGAAACAAGAAAAGAGGAACACTTTGTGTTGATTTGAAGTGCACAAAGATCTCCATTGTTTGAAAACAAACTTGCACTAAATGTTGATATTTGACCTCCTTGTGGTATTCTTCCTAAAAGATTATTATGAGATACATCTAAGTAGCTCAGGAGTGTGAGGAATTGTAATTCTATGGGAAAAGCTCCAATGAGATTGTTCCTTGAAAGATCTAGTGACTCCAATTGCACAAGTTTCTCGAAAGATTTTGGGATTTCACTGCTAAGTTGATTTCAAATTCTACAAAACAGGTTTTAAAAAATAGTGTAAGGTGTTTTTATGGATAAAAAAAAAGAAACTATCCAAATCCAAATTAGATATGCCAGTGGTTTTGAAATTTTGTTAGATAGTTATTACAAAAACAAAAAAACAAAAAACTTTCTAAAGTTAGAAATTAGTTTCTTTTTAAACTTTTTAAATTAATTTTAATTTTTTCAAATTTTATGCATCCCCGCTAGGAATAAACCCTTATCCAATAAAATTGAAGAAAAATGTTTCTTTTTAATTTAAAATTTTAAAATTTTACTATCAAACTTTAAAGAAAAAATATCAAATCCCATATGACTATTTTAGATTGGTTTAAACAAAATTGAATATTGTTATTGTTGAAGCCTAAATACCTACCTCCACAAAATAATAATAAATAGATAATCATCTATTAACACCAATTGAAAAATGTGCTTAAAAATAATCATCCATGATAGAATACCATTCAATTTCTTATTCAAATTTTATAAAACTATTTAAAATGCATTTTAAAGTTTATTGAAGATTTCAAAAAACTAAAATCTATATAAATAAATAGAAATATATATTTCTAAATGTCAAACCGTCCTTGTCGAGAATATATATATATATATATATATATATATATATATATATATATATATATATATATATATATATATATATATATATATATATATATATCTATATATATATATATATATATATATATATATATCTATATATATATATATAAATATATATATATATATAGGTGAGTATGCAAACAACAACAGAGCATGTGCCAATATATAGAGGTTTAGGTGAGTGAGCATATAACAATAGAGCATGTGCCAATGTGTGTGTGTGTGTGTGCGCGCGCGCGCGCACGCGTGCGTGCGTGCAAATAGCAACAAAGCATGTGCCAATATATATAGATATATAGAGGTTCAGGTGAGTGAGCATATAGCAGCAGAGCACGTTCCAAATGATTAAGATAAAGTCAATCAATTCTCTACGCTATAAAAAAACTTCTCAAGGGATTTCGCAAAAGGTAAAGTGTGTAGAAAAAGCAAAAGCTGAACAGTAATCGAAAAATTGATTGTTTTCCTCACCAACAAAATCATTAACACCACAAAATCTTGTCCCTTTCTAATCTATTTCATTCTCTTAAATCTGAAGGGATAAGATTATCCATTCTCACCAAAAAAAAAAAATGACTTGGAATAGTAGGATCCCATTACATTTTTATTTATTTGGATTGACAATGCATGTTATATTTTTGTATTCTAGGAAATTTATCTGTATTTGTGTGTCCCATTCAATCAAAGGTATTGTGTGCGTGTAATAATTAAATTGAGATAATTTGAGAGTATTATATTACGGATATATTAGTTTAGACTTACACAATAACAATGAGATGCAAATCCCTAATTTAGTGTAATAGATTTTCTTCTAAATTTTATGAGATTGTTTTCTTCCAATTTCAATATAGTTTTCTTTTACCTTATTGAATGAGGATGTAAATTCTTCAATGAATAATTTATTGAAATATTTAGAAGATTGTCATTTTTCATTAACATTTTTAGGTGTAGTTGAATTCTTATCGATGAATATGATGAATTTAAAAGTAGTTTTGTTTAGTTCATCCACAAACAAAGTTTTTTTTTTTGTTCATCTTTTTTTAAATTCAATAGTCTTACCTTCTTGGCTGAGGACTGCACTTATGGATATCTCGTTTGCATCACAATCAACAAGTAGAACTAGTTGTTATGTAACTTGTATCTTCAATAACTAAAAAATTCTCTTCTACTACTATTTTCTATAAAAAGTTATTCTTTCTCTCCCTTCATAGTATTGATGACAGGTGAACAAATGCCACAAAAATTTCTTATAAGCTTTTTGTAAAAAATGACTAGACCATGAAAAATCCTAGTTTCAAACATAGTGTTTGGAGAAGGGCATTCCAATATTATTTTTACCTTCTCTTGGTCCATTTTTAACCTATCTTATTACAAATCCCAAATACATGAGCTCCTTTACACGAAGCTATGTTTTTTCAAGTTAACTAACAAATTTCCCTCTTTCAACATACTCAGCACTCCTAAGTATCTCAAGTGCTCTTCCTTGGAATTACTCAAAACTAAAATATCATCCAAATAAACAATAAAAAAATATAGTTGTGAATGGGTTTCGTACCTCCTTCTGGAGTCTCATAAAATGTACTTGGGCCTTAGACAAACCAAATGACATAAATAGCCATTCATACAACCCATCACTATTTTGATATATTTATGTAAATTTTGTGATAATCACCTCCTTTTATTTCAATTTTTTGATATCAGTCTTCAAATATATCTTTTTGAATTATTTGGATCCCCTTAAACAATCCATTAAATCATCAATCCTTGGTAATGGGAACCCATAATTTATAATGATCTTATTTATTTAGACATTCTACATTCTCCACATTTTTGGGTGCAAAGTGCAAACATGGCTGGATTTTTGCATGGATTCAAAAATTCATAGATTATACCATTTTGTATTTGTAAGAACCATTGTACTCATCTTTTTATCTCTTCATTCTCTTGAGTTGTTAACCTATAAGCTATTTTGTTTGAAAAAATTGCATGTGGAATTAAGTTCATACAGTGAATAATGCTTTTAATTTGTCATAATGCTTCAAATAATTAATAATTCATTCTAGACACTTTAACACCATACTCTTCTAATAAAAAATGAACTTAGAAGAGGTATGTCATTCACCTTAGTGTTAGTCTCAACTCACACTAACTTTTAAACGAAGGAAAAACTTGTGTCTTCTTTATTGGTCTGTATTAAGAACTCTTTTCTAAATACTAACGTCAATGTGGATCTCTTCCTATCTTTTATGAGTGTATATGTATTTTATCTATCATCATGTTTTTTATTCCCAAAACAACTATTATATTTTTTACTCAATGGCATTATATGTCTCTAACACAAGCATTTAATTTAATAACAATGAACTATAGAACACAACACTTACAATAATTTTCTAATTTAAGGAAAACAAATTTCTAAAACTCCTCAATTTAACAATTGTACATCACGACAAAACAAACTAACTAATCACAGATAATTATTTTTTTGTACAATCGTGTGGATACCTCTCATCAAGAACACACTATTTTTAAAAGCTAAATCCTCCCACAATCTAGTACTAAAATAAATAGACAAAAAAAGTTAGATTATTTTGTAGATAAAGAGTAAATTGTATTTACATCTTCTACTAACACCAATTGAATAATATGCCAATAAAACTACGTGGCCATGTGATAAAATAACATTCAACTTCAAATTTGAATCTTATGAAAATGTTGAAAATTTGAATCTAATGTCCGTCTTTGTAACACCTAAACCTTAATGGATGGTTTAATAATACCTTTTACATCGTCATAAACATAATTAGACTATTCAATTCTCACTCCTAACAAATAATCAAAATTCTCTTAGGGCCTTTGGAGAAAACTTAAGCGTGTAGGAAAAGAAAAACCTGGTTTGTAATCTAAAAAGTAATTTTCTTGTTGAGCGGGCATTATCCAAACGAAATCGTTTCCACCAACACCACAACTCACCACAAAATCTTGTTCCATCCCAAACCCTACAGTGGTTCTTCCTGAATTCAAATGAAAAAAATCATTCCATCGACACAGGCGAGAACAACTCTTGTCCAACTCATAAATAACCATAACATCCCGACCTCTGGGCGGAGTCCAAACAGCGATCCTCATTCGTCTTCCCTTACACATTATGTAACCTTTATATTCTTCCGCATCATCACATCCGCGCTTAGCATCAACAATTTCTCCCTTCAAATTATATGTTATCGAATCTGGCGCATTAACATTCCCCTCCCTGAAAAAACAATACACTTTCTGGTTGCACAGAGTTAATGTATTATAAGGAACCCATTTCCCCCTTATTATCTTTCTCACCTTGTCGTCGCCTTTTTTAATTTCCCAGGATCGTTGGGAGGAGCTGTATATCAAAACATCCCATTTGTCAGTAACAAATTTATCCACAACAGTAACCTCGTAAGTGCCCAGTTTTGCATCGACATTAACATCCATAGCAGCTTGATGAGGATGGTCTACATAAAATAAAATGGCTTCTCCTGATCCCAAGAGCGGAGGAGGAAGGTTGCGGCTCTCCCGTGTTAATGGATTCACAACTGTAAGCGTTCCATCGACCTTGCTAAAAAGCAATAGACCGCCGCTTGCACCTCTGAGACGCCAACCAAAATCAGGAAATATTTCCCTGCGTAAACATAGCCGTGCACTATTAAGCATGTTAATCTTACCTTTAGAAAACAACTCATTGAAAACTAGAAGCCACCGCTGGGTATTGTAGCGCTCATCCCACAGTCTGTGAAAGCGGTTTGAACAGCTAAGTATAGTGCGCCATAAACGACATACGCTTTGAAGTCGGAAAACTTTATGAAGGGGCAGCCTACACAATATTTCAGTCACGATGTCCTCCGAAAGAGAATGAATATTAGTCACGGCCAACCTCATAATTCTGGAGAAAAACTGAACTATGTGCAGAGAACATACAAGAACTATGTGCAGAGAACATACAATAAACTAAGTTTAAAACAAAGATGTGTCTCATGCAATGCAAAAACAATGTCTATTTTAAGAGATGCCGCTTAAAATAACATGCATGAAAATAAATAATATTTTTAAGTAATTTTCTTTTTTATTTTTAATGTGTGTTTTTTTTAAGGAATATTTCGATATTGTGTGTATTTGTGTAATTTTAATATTCCTTTCAAATAATTTTATTATTTAGTTATTTATTTTCATTCATTTTTCCAATAACCTATCTAAATACATTATTTCTAATTTAATAAATTTTAATTAAAGTTTGATATTAATTTATATATATATTTAGATTTTTTCCTACAATTCTATTAGTTAAGATATATAATACTTATAACTAGTAATCGCATGTGCACAATGTAATGTGAATGTCAAACGATATATGTTATTTGATTTAGAGGGATGATTATTACTTTTGTAGATGTCAATAAGGGGTGTGATTGATTTTATAAGTGTTTGAATATAGATGAAGCATTACATTTATAGGTTTTATCTCTAGATTTCAAATCTGTTACAATTTTGTACATATACATTTGCATATCTTATATCATGAGTGGTAGCATTTTGCAAACTATTTTATTTGAACTTAACATGAATATATGAAGACTTCCGTACATTTGCTGATTTTATATTCGCCCAGTCCATCACATAAACTTTAGGGGTGTTCTCAAGACACAATAAACAATGGACATGCACGGAGCCTCTATGTTTCCATTCATAAATGCGAGACAAGGGAACATAAATATTAGCTATGTACTTGGGAGAAAATTATAACAAATGTAGATTGTATTACTAGTACCAAAAGTCTACTACTCCAAGTTCCTTCTACAATATTTCTTCACAAAATATTTTGAATATGTGATTCAGGTATGATGATACTTGATGATGGTTAGAGACAATGTTAAGGGTTCTCCAATGCTATGTGGCTCGAGGATCAGTAGGAAATGCAACAAACATAATATTGTTGAGATCTAGCCATTTAGTGTCTACAACACTTAGAGTGAAGAATAAGGTTGGTGTCCCCAATTGTTCTACCATATCAGAAGTGGTAATGGATGATTGTGGAAGAGGGTGAAGAAAATATTGGTACGAAATAACTAACATAACGTTGATAGTTCAAATTATAGAAAGGGATGTGAGAGGGTGTAAAGTTTGAAGGGATGGGTGAGTTAGAAAAATTTACGTAAAGAAGGTTACAGAGGAAATGCATTGCTATATGCTTTCTTTGAATTGAGGATGACAAATTTCAATCTTTTGATTCTGCGGTATGTCTCTTTTATCAGGGAAAGTGTGAAGCAATATTGGTTGCTGATGACATTGCTTGTAATTTCACTAGACGCATCTTCGTATATAGACAATAGGTAGAGGTCACTAGCTATAACACCCATGATTGACTCAACTATCTCATCAAAAGTGATAACCTATTGAATTTCCCCCGTTGGGTCCTTTAGATTGATCTTGAGTACATATATATAATAACAGTTCTAAACTTCTACGTTGCAATGCAAATAGAACCATTCATGGTTAGGTTGCATCTAATTCAATTTTTCAGCAGCATGTGAGTTTGTGTTTGCATTTGTTTGGGTTCAATCATACTATTGTGCATAATTATAGCTTTGTACAGTTCAAATCATCCAAAGGCATTTACGAAAAACACAAGCTAGAGGAAATGGTTCTAGGGTTGATTCTTCATCAAGATGTATTTAGGTCAAAAATCAAAGGTACCCACAAGTAAATCCAATGGGAATTGCAACTGGGTCAGAGAAGATAGTACTGAAGAGAAAAAAATAGAGAGAGAGGAAGAGGATTGTAAGGAAATGAAAAATGGTAGCATAAATAGGAATTAAAGTAGACAATCCACAAGTTAACACAAAAAAATTTACTGGGCAGATAAAACAAGTATATGTAACATAGATTAAACATGATCAACATAATGAAAAATTCTAGAGGGTGAAAAACACAAAGTCGTTGTTAACATTGAGCAAAGTCTGTGTGACAGGACCCATTTTTCTTAATAAGAACTATCAAATATAAATTTTATATGCATGTGTCTGAGCTAGGCCATGACCAAAAGATTTCTACAAATTAAATAACACTAATGTAAGAGACAGTAAAGTGAACTCACTAATAGCCATCACGAAGTCCGCCAAACTTCTCCTGACCAGTAGTATCCCAATAGTAACAATGTATCTTCCCCCAATTTTTGAAGAAGTCGAGAGGATGGACTTCAACACCAATTGTAGTTGTAAAACATAACACGCACTTCAGTACATATCCCATATAAATACAATCAATAAAATCTTAATAGCCATTGACAATTCGTTTCAGACAATAATCACAGTAAAAAGATACAATTTAAGAGATCCAACATTTCAATTAGACCATCTATCTTAATATCTATAAATCCAAACTAGTGCCTGATGAATAACCATTGGGTTTACCAATAAATACAAAAAAAAACGGAAATCCACACACTAAAAGGAACGATAAACAAATTGTAACAAGCCACAAAGAACTAAAATGCTAATCAAACACCACACTCAATAAGATGAAAATAATTCACCATAATAACTTTAAAAAACCCATTGCAAAAAAAGAGCAACAATATCATATATTATTATAGAACTCAATGAAATAAAATGAGAAGGGGGCTTTCTTATATAGGCAAGGAATATCAATCTAAGAACCAATCAAGGTTGTAGATTAAGTCATAAATTAAGGAAAGAACTAGTCATCAAAGATCTAGTCAATATCATAGATCAAGGAAAGAACTATACATAACAACTAAATAATATCTCTATAATATATTAATAAAATAAAATAAATATGCACACATATAAGTGGGTGAGGAAAATATAATAAAGGTAAATAAAGTACCTAGGTGAACATGAGCTAAGGTAAATAACTACTCTAACACCCCCCCTCAAGTGAAGCTAGGGGCCCAAAATAAAAGTGGCATATCCATAGTATGAGTCCCGGAAACTGAGCTTAATCAAGCACTCATGTACAATATATCCATGAAGAAATATAGAACCAAAAGTAAGAAAGAATCCTACTACAACGAAAGAGAAAGAAGAAGAAGAAGAAGAAGGAATATGTTTTCATGAACACCCCTAAGAACAACTTCTGAAATCCCAAGCATGCCACATAACTCAAGGTAGTGAGATGATGCAAAGGCTTCGTAAAGATGTATGCAACCTGTTGCTGAGTCGAAATGTACTCCAAGTAAAGAAATTCATCCTGAATGTGTAGAAAAATGATGTGTATGTGTATCTCAATATGCTTGGTCAACTGGTGCTCAATAGGGTTGCGAGAATTGTGAAATGCAAATTGGTTATAACACCAAAGTACAGTCGATGAATGCCATGGGAGTCCAAACTCTTTTAATAATTGTCAAAGATAAATAATCTTCTTACTCACTATAACTATTGCCTTATACTTTGCCTCTGAAGATGAAAGTGCAATAACATGTTGTTTTGTGCACACCTAAGAAATATTAAATTTGGTTAGAGTCGAATTAGCACTATTAAAAAGATATTCTTCTATTAACTTGTTGCTATAATTTCACAGTATAAGGAAGGATAATATATAGTCATACAAATAGGAAAACCACTTCCTATAAAATAGGAAGTGCAAACATTATAAAAACCATATTAATATATTGTTATACATTTGTTATAACAATATATTAACTATCCAAATACATTACAAATAAACTTGTAGCCACACTAACAAACTAGTAGGTACTAATTTACCAAATGGTAAGTCACCCACAATCATGTAAATATTAATTTTTCTAACATTCCCGCCTTAATATTTACATGGTAGTAAAATAACTTTCATACTTCCTCTATAGCTTGTTGCCCATGCTTGCTCATGATATTAGTACAACACTCGAGATGAAAGTAGAAGAAAGAAAAAATCAACTTTTTTTTATCAACCATGCACTTTCAGGAACACATTTGACTGAAGAGGATGAGAACACACTCAAGAATCATTTGCTTATTAACCAATCACTCTAGGGAAGACATCTAACCTATCAGTGTGCGAACTCAAGCAAGAACACATTTGAACAACCTTAAATGGTTTTCCATAGGCTAACCACAAACCTAGGTATGAAAAGGAACACATCTGATTATTCAACCTCTTCAAGACTCGTGATACTACATTTCATTGTGCTATCTATTCTTCACTATGTTATTACATTGGGTAATTATTTAGAAATAACCACATACACCAATGAATAGAACATACCTCATATGTTCTTAGTTTTCACACCATGCTGAAATCCACACCAAACTGAAATGCTAAAATAAAACACACTACACGCTACAATACTCAAACACGTGCAGAAAAATAAGTGAAGTGGCCCCATTGTTGGTGACTAGCGAGAGGTTGCAGGTTGTCCTCCAGCCTCCGTTGCCTCCGTCCTCCATCATATGTGTTGCTGACTTAGCAGGATTTGACTTGGATGCTCAGTAGTTTCCGCATTGGGTTTATTTTGTCTCCCCCTCAATGTGAAACATTTTATTTCCTTGGACATCGGGTAACATTGAAAATGCATCCATGAAAGAAAAAAATTATTTTACGGACTTTTTTCAATGACGCAATATTTTGATGACAACTCGCAAATTTGAAAACGACACTTTTGACTCAGACAAGAGGACTCAACTAGAAATGAATTTTTATATGAAAATGACTTAATGAAATTTGACACTAAAAGTAAATTTGATGACATAATACTATAAATTTCATTATGACATAACAAATTTGACTTACAATGACATTATGACATGATTTTTCACAATACTATTATGACAATAGAGATGTAAATATTCATGAACGACCTTTTATTTTTTACCAGGATAATAATATTAACTAAAGAGAACAATTTAGACCCACAAAACACAAATTTGTTACTCAATAATAACTCTTAAATTTTGATTCATATGACACTCCAGATTTTAGAGTTTTAATCTAAAAATACGAATCAACTTAACTCTGAACTTTGATCTAAACAATAAACCTTTACTCTATTAACTCAGACTTAAACAAAATAAAACTAAACTTATGATAACACTACAAATAATGAATCAAATACCTATTCTATAAAAAACAGATTTAAAACAAGACTCATATTATTACAACCAAATAAAGAAATCTGGTATGACCTAGATTTGCGTTGTCTCCTTATATAGAGCACCAAATGATTCCATTGCTCTAAATGTATAAAGAAAGAACTATATCATGATTATTTAAATTGATAGTGGCGAGTTTAGAGGGTGTGTTGAAGAAGCTACCATGTGATAGATCATCATTAGATGCATACACAAGATGATTATCACCCACGTGGACTGTTGACCCTCACAGAACTCGAATGTCGTCCCAAATCCGTCTATGTGAATCGTATTCTGGTGCGAAGGATCATCCTCACTCAGATTTGTAGGTGAATTCCAAATAAATAATTGCATAGATAGGCCATAATGAGGTCATTGAGCACTTGGCGCAGTTACTGACATCATGGAGAATTTCTTTGTACGACAGCTATTTTTTTCAAGCACAACTCCAGATGCTTGATGGAAGGCATAGGAAGACAACATGAAATTTATAGAAGATAAAAAATAAAATGTAACTCTTGTATTAAGTTCCGACCCTTATTATGGTACCACACTTCCTTTCTACAACCAATATCAGTCTTGAGAAAAATACGCTACATGCAATATTAGATGGAAATTTTACATGAGACAAAGAAAAAAAAGAAAAATTAATGAAGTTTCCCCTTCTGAAACTCTTTAAGTCTCAATATTTGAAAGATCTCACGCTGTTCTGATACCGAATATTAAATTTGGTCAGATTCGAATTAGCATAACAAAATGATATTCTTCTATTAACTTGCTGCTGTAATTTTACTGTATAAGGAAGGCTAATATATAGCCATACAAATAAGAAAACCACTTCCTATAAAATAAGAAGTGCAAATAATATAAAACCCATATTAATATATTGTTATACATTTTTTATAAAAATATATTAACTATCCAAATACGTTACAAATAAACTTGTAACCACACTGACAAACTAGTTAGTACTAATTTACCAAATGGTAAATCACCCACAACCATGTAAATATTAATTTTCGTAACAAGTAGCTGGAGAAGAACCAAGACAAAAAGGCTAGCCATAAGTTGAACGCCTGTCATCCATAGAACCTTCCCAATTTGAATCTTTATATCCAACCAATTGAGTAGAACCCTTAGTGTAGTGTAGGCCAAAGTGGGAAGTTCCCTGCAAATAGCACAAAATCATTTTAGCATCCTCTCAGTGATTACTATGAGGAGAATGTGCAAACCGAAATATAAGCCCTACTGCAAATGAAATATTAGGGTGAGTATGGGTAAAGTACAAGAGAATTTCAACCAACTTCCTATACAATGTGGGATCACAAAGTGGAGTGGTACAACATGTGGAAGTAAGAGTAACCCCAGACTGAAAAGGAGATGGACTTGGCTTGCAGTTAACCATATTAAAGTGCTAAAGAAGATCATGGGTGTACTTTTGCTGACTTAAATGAATCCCTGAAGCTTTTTAAGAAATCTACAATCTAAGGAAATAATGCAATAACCCAAGATCTGTCATGTCAAAGTGTGTAGAAAGAGCCCTCTGAATACTCTGAATGTGGGCAAAAGAGCTGCCAGTAAGTAGCAGATCATCAACATACAAGACAAGTATCACAATATCCTCACCAACATGTTGAAGATATATTATATGATCAGAGTGGCAATGAAATAAAAATAGTAGATAGAAGAAAAGAATCCATATTCTCATACCAAGCCTGAGGGGCTTGTTTGAGACCGCAGAAAAACCTTCACAGCGTACAAACAAGAGAAGTCTATCGAACAAATCCAGTAGGTTTATCCATGTATATTTCCTCTTATAAATCTCTATGTAGGAAGGAACTCTTCATGTCCATCTCATATACAGGACACCCCTTTCATGCATCAATAACAATTATAAGGCGTACAATATCCATCTTGGCAGCAAGTGCAAAAGTATCAGAGTAATGAATATCGTCAACTTGTTAAAAAAACTTTGCAAGAAGACGATCCTTATAAGTGTCAATGGACCCATCGGCTACATATTTGGTTCAGTATACCCACTCACACGTAACCATATTTCTTCCTTTAGGAAGAGATATTGAATCCCAAGTATGATTCTTCATCAAAGAAGAATACTCAACTGTCATCCAGTCATCCCACTCCTGTATCCCATGAGCCTCTAAAAAAGATTTTGGATCCTTAGAAACTGCCTAACACAAAATTCCATAACCTATAGAATGTGCGTGATGATGTGATGCAGAAGAATCCTTGAGAGAACCATCATTTGCAAAAGTTAAAAAAAAATTGGAGTCAAGTGTGTTGTACAAGAGATCTAGAAGTGTTGAAGGGTCATGTGAGTCATTGCAAACATTCAAAGGAGTTGAGAAATTCAAATGGTTCTTCATTTGTGTTTCCCTCCAAATAGTGATATTTAAAAAATCAAATATTGAATGAGGTATATGGTCTTGTAAGGGTGATTATAGTGATATTATGTGTGTTAAGATTATTCTAAGTGTTAATTTAGCATGTATGAGTCATATGTGTGTAGGAATCATTAAGATGCTTAGAATTATGAAGTTAGGCGATTACATGTGTTAGAGAGCATGAAAGTTGAAGGGTCACTTGTGAGTCAATCATAATGTGGTGTGTAAGCATGGTTACAATAGAATAGTTGATGCATACAGGAATAAGCTCAAATATAGAAAAAGAGTGAGTGTATTTTGAAGGGGATTCCTTGTGGAGAGGAAGAAAGTAATATGAAATTTTGTGTGTTGATACATCTGAAGAGGAAGAGAACCAGGTTTTTGGTGTACAAGTTGTGTGTTTGATCTATAGCTTATATATTGTAGGAATTGGTATGTAAAAAAAACTTGAATTGGGTGTATGGATATTTAATCCTTGTATGTATAGTGAAAACAATAAAATACTAAATGGTTTACTATATCTATTTGAACTCTTGATTGATAATTGTTTGTAGTGGTTGTGAGTGGTCTTTTATGGAAGATTGACATTGTGTTGTAAGTGAAATAGTATGTGAAATGGAAGAAAAAAATCATATAATATATGAATTCAAGGGTTTTTTATTAGGGATGAAATGTCCTTATGTTAGGTTAAAGATATCAGTTTGAACTGGGAGGTGAAATCTTCATAAACCTGCATGTATGGCTGTAAAAACTGATCTATGCAAATCGATATCAGTACAATGTTGATAAATTTTTAATATGATCTCAAAACAAGCTGAAATTTTGACCATATGAGTATAAGGTAATGTTTAAGATGGTTTTAAAAAGGGTTTTATTTTATGAGCATTATTTTTTAGTCATTACTTGTTTGACAAAAAATGTTTGTCATGTTCAAAAGAGTATAGCTCATGGGTTTTTAGGAGATAAGACCTGAAATTTGGAACCCATCATGTTATGGTAGTATATTTGGCTATACAAAAAATAAAAATTCATTTTCCATGGTCAATTTTGAGATATTTATGACAGTCCGGGAGCAGGTCCTGAAACATAGTCCAAGGCTAGTAAAGTGTGAAATTGCAAAAAGTGAAGTGTAGAGAGTTGTATGATGAGTTAGAACTTGAAAATTTGGGCTCATGTTGGTATTGTAAAAATTGAACTATTGAAGATTTTATTAAATCCTGGGTGTCCCTATAGCTCTACATGCATGGTTGATGCAAACAACCTTGTCTTAAGGACCATAGGGGCAATTTTGTGAAAGGGAGAGCAATATGGATTTTTGAGGATTTGAATGATTTTATTCATTGAATATAGCAATATTGTGAGTGGTGTAATAGGGGAGCATGATGGGAAAGAATTTGTAGATTCTTGAAGCTACAATAACTTAATGTTACAAGAGGACTAATGAAGCAGAAACAAGGCCAAGTGAGAACAACTTGGAACAAGGTAATTTTAGAATATGGAGATAATATTTCATAAATGGGATGATGTTGTTAAGGAGGTTCAAAGAAATATAAGGTTCCTATGAATTCAATAAAGTTTTTTTAGTGTTATTTGACAAGTTTTTGAGATAATAGCCAAGTTTGAGCTATTTTGACAAGTTTGAGCAATTTAGACCAATTTTAGCCCTTGGAAGCTTAAAGTTGATCCTCCAAATGTAGAGACTATGAAGGAGAGTTTTGTTTTATTTATCTTGAAATCAGTTATAAGCATGATTTTAATTTCCTCTTTGCATCATGATTCCTAGTAGGTGGAAGATCTTGAATGAAGGTTTTTACCTCATAAACTGTAATACGATCCCACTTAGGCACAATGACAACATTAGTGGGAATATGATCCTCGTTGGCATCTATAACCTCCTCAAAGAAATGATCCTAGAGATGATATAAAGAAGAAGAAGTGGGAATGGAAGAAGATTAAGAATCATGCGGTGTAAAGCACTTATCAAATTAAAAATGTGTTCGAACAAGGACCTCATGAGTATCAGGATTTAAAAGGCAATAAGATCTCATTTCCTCAAAATACCCTACCAAGATCAAGTGTTTTCTCTTCTTATCCAAGGCTTTCATTTTCTTATTTGGCACAAAGGCCCAAGCATGGATCCCAAAGAATCAAAAAATTGAGACATCAAGCTTAGTATTGGACCAAGATTCCCTTGGAGTCAAATGCTCGAGTGTTATGTGTGGTGTGTGATTCTGAAGGTAGTTAGTACAATTAATTGCTTCCTCCTAGTATATAGGAGGTAAATATCAAGAATGCATCATGCAGTTGGGTAAGTGCAACAAGTTGGTGGACAAAAAAGGGGTCATACGTGGATGTCATATCATAAAAAATAGTGAAATCTCAACTTGTATGGATTATTAGCAATAAGTGCACTCAAAATTAGAAAAAA
Organism: Taxus chinensis; assembly: GCA_019776745.2. Classification (NCBI taxonomy): domain Eukaryota; kingdom Viridiplantae; phylum Streptophyta; class Pinopsida; order Cupressales; family Taxaceae; genus Taxus; species Taxus chinensis. The sequence continues at coordinate 77,948,557 of CM034153.1, read as the reverse complement.
TCATATAAATACAAATCGTAGCATCCGGAATCTAGTTTCTAAACTACTTTTTTTTTAAAAACGGACAAGTTTAGCTATAATAAACACTAAAAATTATATGACTTGGTTTTTTTTTTTTTTGAAAAAACCTATAAGATTGTAGTTCATTTGCCCGTGATTTGGATGACCAAATATTGTTATTTTTTTCATTTGGTGAAAATCCAGATGTCATTGTCTATCTTGCGATGGATTTTATTTTGTATTTTTTCAAGCAATATTTATTTTTTATGATTTTTTCTATGAAAGTGGTCTAAATTTTTTTAGAAAATGGAGCACTTTCCGTTTTCCTGCCATAACTATATCAAAAAATATCGAAATCAAATATATATATATATATATATATATATATATATATTAACTTGTATAAAAATTTTCCATGCTTGGGATGGTATAGGTTTTATCACATTTTGATAAGCAAAACAAAAGTTGTAGTCTTAAATGTAGACATGAACATTCATGGGAAAAAAATTTCTTAAAGACCTATTGTTAGTAAAAATTATAAAATGATATTTATCTTATTCTATTAACTTTAAAATAAATATTTATACGAAGCTAACAGTCTCCCCTACGCGATGGTTCAAGTCCACGGAAGATAAAATTTGGATTTTTTGACCTTTTACACACCATAATGACCTCCCATAGCTTTGGTTGGGAAAAAACAAAGCTTTCCTGAGCCTTAGGGTCAGATTTGATGATACAGATATAACCGTGATCATAGTTTTATAGAAAATACTGTGATCGCACTTTATAAACCGCAATCGCGGTTTACAAAGAACGATCATGGTTCATAGATCATATTTACACGTACCCCAACATTTGAATTACAATGTGATTTTTACTGTTTGACCTTACTGTACAAATTACTACAAAATTTTGTTGATTTCTGCACGTTTTTCTTATCACCGGAAGCAAAACATCATGGGAGACACAAAACGAAGTCAAAAAAGGAAGTCAATAAGTAAAAAAACACCAGACGAATTAGAGGCAAACAGATTTCAAAATACTGAGCGAATGCAAAATCTTCATGAATCAAGAAGAGGTTCATCTTCAACCCCTACTATTATAAGTAATGAGGAACTAAGTAATGTTTCTAATGTCAATGTTGAAGATGAATTAAATACTCGTTTGAATCTAGGTTGTCCACGTCGAAGATTCAACTTTAAAACAGGCCCGAGGGCTTCCTTTGACTTTTTACAACCTTTTGAAAAAATGGAAAAAAAATCCATTTTGCTCCGCACCTCCGCCCTTGGGAAATGAGCCTGACATGTGTCTTGAGGTGGGATCCAATGGAACCACGGCCAAATTCTACCATTTCAACTCCTTTTTGGAAAAGGGAAATTTTTCCAAGTTTTACCCACAACTCTGCCCTTGAAAAACAGACCTAACACATGTCCCAATGTGGGTCCTAGTGGAACCGTGCTTCCCTTTTTACTTTTAACTCTTTTCTCCCAAAAGGAAATTTTTCCAAATTTCCCTCGAGAGTCCGCACCTCCACCATTGACTGGAGCAAGCTTTGAATTTTCTCTTATTGGGCTTGTGGGCCATTTTGAGATTTTAATCCTTTTGATGTCGAGAGGTAAAAAATTCAATTTACCTCCGATGGTCAACTTTCCCACCTCTTTGACTTTTCAAACTGCCACGTGTCACCATGGCGCACCTTGAGATGGTCCGAAAAATTTGATACCTTGAATGAGCGCGGGATCGCCACGTGTCATTATGGTGTAACTTCAAAAACCTTAAGGCTTCAAAATGATTTGGCAGGGGTGTGCTTCCATTTTAGAATTTTATTCCAAAAGGGAAAAACATTCAACTTACCTCCAAAGGCCCACATCCCCACCATTAGCTTTGCCACGTGTCCTCCTATGGGGTCAAAGTAAGACTTTTTCCCCACTACACTCCATCCAATTAGAAGAAGCCACGTAAGCACCAAAAGAACCAATCAGAATTGAGTGGAGCTAAGGGACCAAATTTGCCTTTTTGCCGAAAAGGTAAAAATTAATAAGTTAAAGCATTTTCCCATCATCCCCTGACCAACCAAAATAATCCACGTGACCATTGAACATTGAGGAATAACTTTGACAGGAAAAAGACACCCATCAGACCGTCAAAATACAGAAAATCACCATTCACACCTGGAACCCGATTTTTCGCTAAGGATGAGAATTTTTTGAAGCAAAAAACAAGTGAACCATGATTTCTGAGAATTTATTCGACCATGGATTTGGATTTTCAAAGGCATAAAAATATAAATCAACCATTTTTGAGCTTTCATGATCAAGGGAAAATAGGAAAAATAGCAGAGCCCACGGATAAGAAATTAAGCAAAAAACAGGGAAAACTCGAATACTTCTTCAAGGAGGGACATGACAATGGATTTTTCAAAAAACATGAGGCATTTCAAGTGGAGGTAGAAGCTTTCAGAACACCCATATCGAGAGACAAGATGTTTCAGACACAAAGACAGAGGAAAAATAATGGCAAATGGGGCGAGACAAATCTGAGCACCAACAACACGGGGGGTTCACTTAGTAAAAGTATGGTATAGTATGTGCGTTCGAAGGGTATTAAATAATACCCTTAATTCTAGTTTCTACCTCTAATTATTCAATTAATAATACCCCCTCCCGTTATATTATTAGAATAAAAATACCCCCTATTTTTTCCACGTACCTTACTTACCCATTTTTCAATTACAGTTTTATTTACCCCTTTTTATTTCTACCCTAATATATTAGACAAAAAATATATTATATTTCTCACTCAAATTTTTAATATGCATTTCCTCTTGAAATATAGTTTGAAGCCATTCAAGACCTATTACAAATCACCTTATATATGTTAAGATTTAATCATTTATCAATAGTTCTTCAAATAATTAAGATGGTGAAATAATATCACTTGTGTTGAAAAGCATACTCAATCTTAGTTTTCTACCATCTTATTATTTATTGGTTAAGAATCTAGATTTATTTATTAAAAAGTAGATTATAATTTAATTTATTACCACACTCATTTTTCAATTTTAAGTTATTTACTTTTCAAAACTAGGGTTCAAATGTTTTAGCTTTATATTAAAATTAAACCTCCCTTTCCTTTAGCCCACCACTCCAACCTACCCCCAATACCGAATTCAAAACATTAATAAATTAAACCCTTTCACCCCCTCATGTCTATCAGTATATTGATTTTAATTTTATTAATTTTAATTACATCAATATGAACCCACATGCTAGGATATTGCCTAGCTAATGAACCCCCCATGACCAACAATCAATACACCATTCCACTATGCTCTTTGCATCTTTCAATTTAGCACCATCTGCATACTTCAACTCTTCACTTGCAAGAGCTCTTTTAACACATGCCCCTACACTGTCATGCTCTCCTTTTCCATGTCCAGCCTTAGTGAAACTCCAAATATGTTTCACACCCATCTTGACATGCATCATGCTCATCCAATAAAACATTCGTCCATTCTTAAACTGAGACATGTAATTATCTGACCATATATAATGTTGATTGAAGAAGATGTCCCTATCAGAAAAGTTTCCATAAAATAACTAGAAACACCCTTGCACAAATTCAGTAGAATGAGTATGATCATCACTGATATAAAAGTGGTACTCTCTTAAAATATTTCGATCATTCTCTGTACTATCAGGAGAACGTATAAATGTTATATGCACAATAATGGCAACCTGTACTGAGTTGTAATACTGCGATTGGACCTTCATTTGTGGTTGTAATGTGTAATTCTCTGCAAAATCGACCACTGAAACAATAGTACCAATAGGAAATGTGTCCTTGCATATCTTGAACTATTCATCTAACCATTGAGCTCTGTGTGTATGCCTAGCATACTCATAAACAATTTCATCCTTAAATTTTCTCACAAATTACAAAATAGGCATATGTTTTGTAACTAGCTCACACCGTTTAGACTCCTTTCCATCTTTCAACTAGTATGGTACTGATTTATATTTATCAAACTCAACTAAATTATGTTCTATTTCACCTTCAATTTGCTCATGGATGTAACTTTCCAATTTAGGTAATCCGCCACACGTACCACAACTTCCATCTAAACAATCCTGACTATAAAAAATTATCCAACTTCTCTTTCAAAAAATATCGTAGGAATGAAATCCCTGGAAGATATTGGTGGAACTTGAACACCACAGTCCGATAACATAGTTTTAGAATGAAAATCAGAATGAATACATAAAAATTTAGCATAATGCATCACAAATTCAACATGTTGCTTACAACAAGTGGTGCAAGCGTGGTTGATTTTCACATAGAATGGTTTCAAAATTTCAAAAAAATATTGACTAATTTTTATTTCTAGATGCCTGTTCAAACTTACGAAAAAAATGAGTTTGAGTCATATTTAAGAAATGTTTTGGATGTGGTTCACGATTAGTAAAACCAACTCTCTTTTTTACAACATTTCTTGTATTAGGTGAAACTCTAGTGTTATCGTGCCAAAATTGAATAACAATTTCTCTTATAGCATCGGATATATCTTTGTCCTTACGAGGTGCTCTAACAGAAAATGCCCAAAAATCAGTGTTATTGAGTGATTAAAGGATATTACTTCTTTCAATTGCTTTCATTAGATTTTTTTGATTAACTTTCAACATTCAACTTGTTTTCATAATCAAATGTTGTTTTTTATTGATTCACTTACAACACTAGTAGCAAGTATATGACACACAATATTACTATCCCTAGTGCATCTTTGGACACCAACAATGTAATATGCATCATAAAGGTTTTCAACAATTGTAGAGGTTTGACCATGTATATTAGATGTTTTCAATCCTAAGGTGTTTAATGTAGGTCTCATTTTAATCAATTTCATAAAACTAACCAACAACTTACATCTTTGGGAATCATTTAAAATTTCAAAATGATTATCCCAAATTTCAGTGTCTTTTCTTCTGATTTGTCGTTCAGAAAGTTTTTTAGACATTGGTTTCAAAATGTTCTCATCAATTTCAATACAATAATTAGGTTTCTTACGTAGAATCCTAGGAGGTGTTTTTTTCAAATTTTGTTTGTCTACAGTGTCAACCTAAATTTCCTTATTCACATTTTCATTGTCTCCTTCAATTTCAATATCAGCTACATCACGAGTATTTAATTCTTCTTGGACATTGACAATAAAAAGATCAATGACAGCTGTGAGTCTGAATATGATTTTCCTCCCATTTTTACTGAAACATGTCTGGAAGTGCGAGTCTTCATGATTTCTTGGTATTTCCTACACGCCAAACAAAGAGGGGAGTTAATTTTGATATCTAAGTTTGGTGGGAGAAATCTGGAGACACCTTTCACCATTAAAATGGTCTAACTATCGGGCTCAATCTAATTTTCCATTTTTCTTCTCCTGAGCATGCAAGGAACCTAATTTGATAGATTAGGGGCGGAAATGGTTGGCGAGTTGAAGGAGTGTTCTACCAGATAAAGGAGTTGAATGCTGAGATTTTCGAAGACATCTAACCCATGAACACCTGATAACTTTTTACAGATTTGATTCTAAGAATCGCGAGCGAGATCATGGTGAGCACTGGTGCATTAAATGTTTTTTTCTTTTGGGGAAAAAGGGGCTCTGTTGTAAATGTTATAAATGACACAAATTTTTTGTGCAAATGTTTGGAGAGTTTGAAAAGGTTGGAGTTGTATAGGTCGAAGAAAATTCCCAAGAATTTTTTTTGACAAAGCCTATCTTTTGAGAAGCCATCTGAGAAGCCTGTATATCTATTTTGTATTAAGTTTGATCATGTCAAGGTGGTTGTAAGTGTACAACCATTGACAAGCTTTGAGATTGTTCTAGAAACTTTCCCCTGCTAATAAATTTAATCAAACTCAAGTTATTCTGTGTTGATCTTGAGTAAAATGTGTCTGTTTCATCTCTGAATGAATGCGAGTAGTTTTTCTTGTTTCCGTTGCAATCTTGTATTAAAATCTGATTCAATCACACAGGTCTCAAAACTTGTGATAGTTTAGTGGAATTTACAATTTCATTTCTCAGGAGAGATTTCATCTGGGAGTGAAATAAATGATTTAAAATCACTTTTTTTTCATCTGTTTGACAGATATTGTCTGTAAGCCTATGGGTGTACCTCAAGCATGATTAGGATTAGATCTTGATACTTTTTTGGGTTTTCTAACTCAATCCTTCATGCTAGAATCTCACAGATTGTGTGAAAAGGTGTAAATCTAGGCCTCCATTCAAGCACATATTCTAGTTAAAGAAACATTTTAGTTATTCTGTGGCATTCTACTAGTTTAGCATCCCATTTTGTAGGAGTTATCAAAAGATCTAGTGAATCAAATCCATCCTGCCTCACCTCCCACCAAAAATTTATTTAAAAATAACCAATCCTACCCATACTACCCATTTTTGTCATGTGTGTATAAAAATGCATAAATTTTACTGCCAAAACATGCAGAAACAATCAGGATTCCAAATGTCTTTAGTAGCCTGAACCTTGCCTCGAGAATATCTCCACTATCTAGAGTGACAATGCATGAGAGTTTTATTTTGTTACATTGATCATATTTTCTCCAAGGTCTTATCCATAACCTCATAGAGCAGGATATGTTCATCTCCTCCATAAACCATAGGCTATAGAAGGGTCCTCTCACCCTGGTTGAAAAGGCACAACCATAAAGTAGTGAGGATAGATCAAATCCTCTTGAGGGTGCTATCCATTTCTCCACGTCTGAGTGAAAAAAGGCCAGTTAGATCCCATCCCCAACTACAAAAAGAATCATTTTTATCTATTTGTCCCTAGGCTTCCTATCAATACTTGTGATGCTGCTCAGGATTTGAGGGAGAATCAATTTGGGTAGCAACACCCGAGTGGCGTCGTTGCCGAGGATTATTTAAGTTGTTGAGAACTGATTTGCATTGCTGAGACCAATTTTTTGTTTTTTTTCTATTTCATATCCATTTAGACCGTCAACAACACCCAAGTGGCACCATTTCCGGGGGCTATAGTTCATATTCAGACCCTACTACTATATGCAATTTTTCCAGTCTCTATAAGTTTTTGCACTAGCTTTCATTAATAAATCTAGGTAACGAAAAGTCAGAGTCTTTCCATTTCCAGTTTCTAGTGTTGACAGACATTTGACAGATCATATTTTAGTGCATTTACACAACTAAGGTATAAATCCTTAGTGGTGACTCCCTGTGATTTGATTCTTGATGAATACCAATGTCTTAACCTCTATCAAGTGAGATTTGTTACTAACCTTTGCAAAGCTGGAAGAAAGAATATCTTTTTTTACTAGGGATCATGCTATGACATTATGTTTAGAGCTAGGAAAAGCAAAATAAGAAGGAAGAAAATCCTGGAGAGCTGTGGGAACTCAACAGACAAGAAAAGGGATCTCCATTGATGAAATTTCCCGGCCTATTATTGAATACTACAATTCAAGTGCTTCTGAATCAAGTAGCCTCTTTGTGGAATTGAATTCTCCAACTGGATAAGGGCCTTCATTTGATTTTAAAAAGTTTTCTTCTCATTCTACCCCTATCTTTTCAAAAGTTGATAGGGATTTCCAAGAAACTAGGCCTTTAGGGGATATCCAGTTTGAAAGTTATACCCCTGTGTTTCAAAGATCTTCTTCCCCTCATCAATTTTTCACCCTACAGGGTCACCTCCTCAAAAAAACATGGCCTTGCCCCCACCCAGACCTCCATTTGTTGTGAATACCTTTGGACCTATAAATTTTGTAGGGATGGCCGGTTAACCAAATGTAGTTCCTCAAGAAGTAAGGAACAAATTGCCAAAGTTCCAAGGAAACAATGCTATAACTGGTGGTCAACATTTAAAGCTTTTTATCAATATGATGGAAGACTTTGAGATTGAACATGAAGATGTGTATATCAAGTTGTTTATCCATACTCTAGAAGAGGACGCAAGGGACTAGTATAAATCTTTTCCATATAATTCAATTGATTCTTGGACAGAGATGAGCAATGCATTTAGATTGCAGTATGGTGATAGAACTGACCCTAGGTTTCTCTTGACATAATTTTAAAACATCAAAAGGAATCCTAATGAGTCAGTACATGATTTCAACACAAGGTTTAATAAGAGGTTGAGGTGATTTCTTGTTAGAATAAGGCCATGTGATGAATCATGCTTGATCAAATATTCAGATGCATTTGATAAAATGGTTGCTTACTACTTGAGGGACAAAAACCCTGCTAATTTGAGGCAAGCCTTCACTATGGCCCTGTAGATTGAGAATAACATCAAGGCAATTGGAAAGCCTCCAAAGAGGGAGTGTGTAAAGTTAGTTAACCCAGAAAAACCCCAAACAAGCAAGGCTACAAATTTGGAAGAAGTTGTGAAGACTTTGGCAAGGGATTTCAAAGAAATATCATACAAACTAGCTCGGGTAGAAAAGGGGATTGGGAAGAGTTCACAAGGTCAACAAAAGCAACAAAGCCAAGTCAGGTTTACAAATCACCAAAGATATGATGACAGAAGCAAGGGACCTGTTGGATTTGGAAATAGATGGTCCCAAGCTAGAGAAAACAGAATGGTGTCTGATCCTTTGGCTACCAGAGTTGTTGTTATGGAGGGAACATAGGTCATTGATTGGTGTGGCAGATGTTTCATGCCCCATGCTCCATGTGAAGAAGATCAACAAACTAAAGAAGAATTTGATGATGATGATGCATGCATGATGGTTTCCTTTACAAATTCACAGTAGGGAGAAACCTCAACTGAGCTGATGAGTGTCATAACTATTAACGATTTCTAGGATTATATTCACTGGGTATTACCTCTTCCTCCCACTCATACTTCTGAAATTGATATGGTGCAAGCTATTGAACTACCTAATAATGATTTTGACTACCTAAGAGCTCTAATGATTGAGAAGTTCGATGGAGGGATCCCTTATGAAGAGGATAGGAAATTGTTAATGAATGTTGTGGTTGGTCATGAGAAGGAGTATAACACAAGAAGAAATGTTGTCAAAAAGGCAGGGCCTCAGGCCAAAACACAGACTCCTTTGCTTTCAAGTATTCCTAAAGAGGCTCCTAAGAAATATGCATCTGCCAAAGGCCTTACTGTCCCGAGAAAAAATCATGCCCCTCCTCATGCCCAAACTATCAAAAGCCCTGTGTTATCTGATGAGTGTGTTAATCTCCCTTCCAATGTTGCCTTACCTAAGCATGTTCCTTGTGACACAGCCCAAATCTTGAGTCAGATCAAGATTTATGTTCCTATTTTTGAATTACTTAGAATCCCTAAGCATAGGAATAGAGCATTCAAATATCTGGGGTTTAGAGAAGAAAGGGTCACCCAAGGCAGAAATGTTGAGACTCCTTTTACTAGTTCAGAGTTAAAAAAACCCCAAGCACTAGAGGAACTAGGTGAACCACCTGAGGTCTATTTGGGGACATCCTTGGTGGAGTATCAGTTAAATGTGGATCCATTTTTCATCACACTGATCATCAAGGATAGAGTGTTACACAACTGTATGTTTGACTCAGGGGCATCATGTACTATTTCACTCAAACTGCACTATTTCATGCATTTACAAACAATAGGGTAATGAGAGCACCAATTAGAGACGAAAAAAATGAGATAGGATATTATAAAGGGTCCCTAATATAAGGTGTATGATCTAATGAGATGTATCTAGGTGCCACAAAGTCTGAGTAGTCACCCGTCGAATTTAAACAGTTTTTCTGTTTCAGGGCTCTTAAGGGACTATGCCTGAACAAAGTATCCCAGAGCAACGACATTGTCCCACACCAAAACGATGTATCCTCTAATGTTCACCTGACCACTCAGACATGTTGGCACTGTCAGTTTGGTGCCACGATCCACCATTTTCAAATTGTTACATTTTACATCCTTACACTGGCTCAAATTGCACTATTTCACACATTTGTAAACAATAGGGAAATGAGAGCACTGATTAGAGACGGAAAAATGAGATAGGCTATTGTAGAGGGTCCTTAATCCAAGGTATATGATCTAACGAGATGTACCTAGGTGCCACAGAGTCCGAGTAGTCACTCGTCAAAGTTGAATGGTTTTTTAGTCTCAGGGATGTTAAGGGACTACACCCGAATGAAGTATCCCAGAAGTAATGATGTTGTACCACACCAAAAATATGCATCCTCTAGCATTCATCTTGCCACTCATATGTGTTGGAATAGTCGATTTGGTGCCACGATCCACCGTTTGCAAAGTGTAGCACAAACAATAGGTGAATGCCTCAAAATTAGAGGATTGATCAATCTCTGAAAGTGAATGAATAGAGATGAGAATGGTTTTGGAGGCCTCATTTTTTTTGAAAATTAATGATCTTGCCATGACTGTATTATATCCATATGGTGTACTGAGACCAAACTATCAAATTTAGACTAAAGTGTCAAACTCTATTTGGCACTTCCATCCCTAATTGGTGGGTATATCTAAGAATGATGCTGACACTTTGAAACTTTCTCTGCCATAATAATTGACTATAATATGCCTCATTGTAAGATATTAGGTCTCGTACATGGGTGAAACACTATATAATCAATTGAAATGACTAAGCAGTGTAATGGAGAGAGAAATTATTACAATAGGACTAGGGATATAAAAAATATGTTTAGAATAGATACACAAGTTCATGATTTATGAATTATGCCAATAGTGACATTATCTAGTGATTAATCATCAAAATTAGGTGTTTACATTTCCCTTTTTAATATAGGAAACAAAATTTTTTGGCTTGAAGGAAAATAATACATGAGTATGAATAAACACTTTGTACTCGATTGTTTGCTTGATTTATTAAGATGCTTGAGGTGGCTGTAAGATCCCAAATGTGAAAACGTGTAATATAGAGTGTAGTCAATGCCCATATAGAAACAATTTCACTTTAATAGTATATTGAAATTGCATTTGAACTTTTTAAAATTGAAGGATAACAAAGTATGGAAGGAATACACCTATTTTCCTTTCCAATGGAGAAACTCCCATGTTGAAGTGCTTAGAGAGAGAGATTGAATGTGTGCTGCTAGATGATTGGGGTGATTACTCCCATGTGTTGAATATTATTATTTATTATCTAATTGGAGTTTCATCTATCATTTTTTCCATCGTGGCCCATGCTATTTCAGATCCTTCTATTCATAATGATGTTAGCTTTTAAAACACCCTCATAAAGTCTATTACATCATTACAACCTTCTTTTCAAACCCAATGTCAATCCATGAATGTTGAATTCCAATCTCTTAAATATGTGATATCACATCTAAATAATCCTTCCAATAAGCCATGTCATACCACTTCTTTACATGATACATGTGCTAAGTGAAGTGAAATTCATACATAGAGGAAAAAATTTGTGTGTTCCACAAAATCAATCTCGATTACTAAGGCAACCACAATAAAAGGAACGAATCTAGTTTGATAAGAATGCTAGAAAAAATGATATACTATTTTGATGATACTAGATACAGCACTTAATCACTTTGTTACCTAATAAAATGTCAAGCATTTTTGTAATTATCATGGAATTAATAAACATCACAACAATGGTTGCTATGCTTTACAATGAAGAATCCAACAACTTGAGTGTAAGTGATTTATTTCATTTGCTACAACGAAATTCTACTACACAATTATCTCAAGTTTACAACTCTAAACGGGTTCCTAAAATTGATACATCTATGTCTAGAAAACATCATGAAATATTGGATGATACAACTTTTGTAATACTAAAAGATACACCTACTCCACAAAAGGATAAGAATGGAATACTTCATTTGGAAACACCAATCTTAGTAGGAGAATTACATACTACTATTGTGCAACCTATGATGGAATTACCATCAATCGAGAATGCACAATTGTATACCACATCAGAACATCTAACATATGAAAAACTCCAATCAAGGAAAGACACACAAATGAGTTTTGTAGATATATCTGCTCTGTCACTGCAAGTTACAGCCAAGTACCAAAATTCCAAGTTACTGGTTAAGATTAGTTTTCAACCAGATAATAGCTATGCTAATGATTGGGATTATGATAGTAGAAATGATGAACAAATTGACACGTAAAATTGATCCTTCTCTGAATATATACTTCCCCACAACAAGATAGAATATATCCTAAGGCCGACATCTCTATCTCTTATTCATGTTAGTGTTTATGGAGTCTAAATGTTTCAAGCCTAAGTGCCAATATTTTGGATATGGTCATGATAAAAGTGTGTAGGAATATGCAAGTTAGATCTTATAGTTTACATAAACAAATTTAATATTTATCATCCTTCACAACACAACTATCTCGTACACCACTTCCATAAATCAATAATCCTCATCAAGAGGGAATACATTCCAATATTTAAAGAAAAGTTTCGATGTCATAATCAAAGAGGAAAAGCAATCATCTATTCCAATTTTTAATCCATGTTTTCATATTTTATAATCATAAAAGAAAACAACCCATTTGCTTCCTTCTACACATTCACCGATGCACCAAACAACCATCGCTTATCTATTATTTTTCTAAAAATCCTTCATGTGTTGTTTCATATTTCACTAAAATTTTAATGCCTTCAATGTGATTTAAGAAGGAAGAGACTTATGTTATCACGCCTGTGGCTTCTCTTCTAAACAATATGTTAAAACATTATATAACATAACATCACATATCATATATCATTTAACAACAACATAACATAATATATCATATCCATAATGGTCACATAATTAAGGCCATTAAATCAAATCAAACAGATATCTTAATATGGTTATGAAAATGTACATAAAAGGATATCATGTATAAATGAAATCAAATTAAACATAGAAGTAATATAGTTATCAAAAACAACATGGATATAATGTATCAAACTAAGTGTAGCACGAGTCTCTGAAAATATAAGTTCATAACATGTATCGAACTAAGTGTGTCATATATAGGACCACATGTGGTCACATAAGGATATATACATGGACTATATGAAGAATCATGTACATCCAAGTCCTATGAATCTAATCACGAAACATCTTCCCTCTCTTCGCCATGCTAGAAGAAGCATGTCCATGAATTGTGGATGTAGTGGAGGGAGATGCCACTATGGATTTCATCCATGTGGTCCTAGGCATCTCTAAGCAGGCTTGTAACCTAGCCTGCACATTCATAAACAACAATTTTTTAACACCCAAATTTTTAAAATACATTCAAAATTTAGAAACTTAGAATTTATAATGCATGTGAAATCTTACCGCAATCTCATGATCCCTATTAATTTTTCGTCGACACATTGTAGGGTCAACGGTAGACTCACGAGGGGTATGCTACATATAAATAAATAGTTCAAATTAAATATTTCATGTACAAAAGTTGATATTGTAGATAAGTAATAAGAAAAAATTCCTCCAAAATTTATTTTTAAAAAAAAAATTGTACCTGAGTTAGTGGATCTGCAGATGCTATGGCAGTATCTACAGCAGCCTCCATAGTCTGCATATAGGGAGGAGTCTCTCTGGCAGTCATAAGCTATAAAAAACATGTCATGGATCAATATTAATCTACATGACTGCCACATAACAGACCCAAATCATAATCGAAATATAACAGACCAATATGTACAGAGAAACTAACTTGTGTAAAATTCATGTGAAGCGTTGCAATAGCCTCAGTGCCCAGAGTAGATGATGACCCACTAGGCTCTTGTGTATAAAATAAAAACATAGTAATATGTACATGTACACATGAAACATTATAATAATAAAAGTTTAATCAAATGAAAATTGAAATGTAAGTGACTTGAAAATTACATCTGAAACACGCCCAACTGCAGTAGCTAGTATGTCAACGCTGGATGTGTCCTTCACCGGTTCTTGCTATTTAAAATTAAAAAAATATTAGTTTTTACATGTATGTACACATGACGTAATCAAATACATATATCTTAAAATTTCAAATGAATTAAACTATATATAATATATATATAATATTTATTTGACATTTACCTGTGAAAGACCAAGATTATTTACACCAGTTCTAAAAACATCCGCCATCATCTCATCTAGAGAAAAGAAATGATGTGATCCAGCAAATGATGTCTCACCCATAGTGCATATGACACCACATGATCCATAGTGGTGTGGTGTGCTAGAACTAGTGCCTCCACCAACATCACTAGATGTAATTTGGTCACTATGCTAGGTCAGAGTGTCAGTGAGCTCCCTTAATGCATGTAGTGTGTCAATATCCATAACCTCCTTCACTATAGGAGGGATAACTGAAGGCAGTGGGGGTTTTGGGGCATGGGGGATCCTTGGTTGACCAATGCATGCACCAAGTCTACTTTGTGCAGAGCCACATCCTCTCCCATAAAACTCAGAAAAGTCAAAATAATTTGAGACTTCATTAAGCACGAAATTGCAATATAATTTCTTCAAAAAATAGAGAGGAACCTCTATTGTTGTTTCATGATGGATAATAGTAAACCATCCACTATCGGTCCCAAAAATTATTCTTGATTCGTTCATCATGGCACCAATGGATTAGGAACCATTTGCAAGTAGCTACGGGGGGGCATTGGTTCTTGGGTCAGTAAATAATGCACAAATGCGGTCTTTTGTAATTTTTTTGTCTTTTACGGCCGCATGGGATAATTTATCTACATACCACCACCTACAATCACCTCTAAAGGTATTCCCATCTATGTATTTGGTTATTTACAGAGTCAATTCACCAATCAATGTTTGTAATGTGTTGGCTAAAGTCATGCGAGATGGATTTGTGGAATGATTTTGTTATATTTTCTGAATAGGAATTTTATTTTGTCAGATTCTTCCAATGATATCATCTTGTGTTCTTGCTGGTTCCAAGGGGAGAAAAGGAGCCACAGGAGGTGGATCTACATTTGGAGGAGGGTTTTGAGGAATGTTTGGAGGGTTTTGAGGAATATTCAGATGGTTTTCAAGATTACGAGCTTGTCGAGTAATTGACAAAAATAAAAACTTGTATAGATAAACAAAATATTGAAAAACCCATGAAAATCACAAAAAAAAAACCTAAAATACAAGAAATTTGATCAAACTTGAGGGCTTTACGTCTTTGTCTTGGTGGCATTGTTGAAAGTTTCGTGATCCAGAAGTCCGAAAAAGCAATTTACAGGGGGATTCAAATCTCGAGTGCAATAGTCGAGGAGAAATCACAATTCGTAGGGGGAAATGGGGGAAAATGAGGGGTCACGGGTCTGTTATTTTTTTCTCAGAGGACCGCAATCACAGTTTTAAAACCATGATCACGGTTTTGAAACTGCGATTGTGGTTTTAGGTTTGGAAATATCCAATCCTATAAAAAATAATCTGTGACTGTGGTTTAGAAACCACGATCGTGGGTTTAAAAACCGTGATCACGGTACTCAAATTTCAGGTTTTTATGTCCACTTTTTTGGCCACCAACTTGGTACACTTACCCAATTAGCCATTTCCTTCAAAGTTAAATTCTTTCGTTCTGCTAAGCCATTCTGTTGTGGAGTATGAGGAACAAAATGATGGATGAATAATGCCATGATTTGCCAAAAATTCACAAAACTCATTGCTAAAGTATTCCCCCCCATTATCAATGTGAAGGTTCTTTATGCAACTAGAAGATTATTTCTCGACCAAATCCTTGAAGACTTTGAAGTGTGAGAAGACATCACTTTGTACTTGAGAAAATAAACTTAAGTACGCCTCGATAAATTATCAATAAAGGTAAGTACATACTTAGCTCCATTGAAGGAGGGGGTAGGAGAAACCATCAAGTCACTATACACAAACTCAAGTGGTAAAGAAGCAGGAAATAGATTTTGGTGTTGTTTCCCTAATGCACAGCCATGCCAAACTCCCTCAAGAAAAGAAACTCTAGGAAGACCATTAACCATACCATGAGTGCTCAAATCCTTCAAATATCTGCAATTGAGATGTCCAAATCTCTTGTGCCAAAGCTTATTCTTTAAATCTACATGAGAAACCAATCTTTTCCCTATAGAGGAAGTATCATAAAAACCCTCAAATTGATATAGTATAGAACTATGATCAACAATACCTTGAACAATAATTGAATGAGGCTCCAAAAAAGTTCATACTTCTGCCCCATGTGGTATAAAATTCATTATTTTTCCTTGACCAGAATGACAAATTTGATATACAGAAAGAAAATGTATGGTGATGTTAGGAATATATAGCTCATCTTGCGTACTACCACCATCAAGGTGTATATCACCTTTTCCTTTAACAGAAAGAAAGGAATAATCTCCAACCTCAATTTTTGAAGTAGAACTCAAACCTAGAGATACAACAGACTTCTTGAAAGAATTCATGTGATGAGAAGCACCAGAATCAAGAACCCAACTATCTGTAAGTGGTGATTGAGATCTCCCAACAACATTAAGTGATTTTTCATTCTGATTAGAAGGAGGTGGAGTAGAGATGGAAATTATGTGCTTCTTAAATATATCATCTAAGGCTTCAATTCTCTTATAACACCTATGTTCTTCATGATCAATACCCCCACAAAAAGAACATGAAAGGCTAGAATTATTCTTAGATTTAGAAGTCTCCTTAGGTTTACAGTTGTTTTCTTTGGGTTTAGGAGCACTTTGAGATGGAGAAGGGGTGGATTTTGTTTTACTTTTTTTTTTCCTTTCCCATAGGATTATATGCAACTAATTCCTTTTGAGAGGTGAAAGACTCAAGGTTGGACAATTTTGATTTTTCCCTAGTAATTATTTCACATAGGTGTCACCTAAGGCATCCATGCTAGAGAAAAAGGTAGAAGCACAGATGTGCAATGGTCATCTCAACTTAGATATAATTAAGTAAACACAGTCTTCATATTTCTTATCTCTTCCACTCCCCTTTAACTATGTCAACAAATGCTTGAACTTGGTAAGATAGTCTATAATTGATGAGAATCTTCAGGAGTAAGAGAGGTGATCTCAATTTCAAGTTACATGGCTCTCATGTAATCCACCTTACCAAATAAACCCTCCAATTTCTACAATATTTTTAAAGGAGATTCACATTTTTACAAATTAAACAAAATACTATCACTTACATAAATTCTTATCAAAACCATACACTCATCAAATTAGAATTAGTACTAAAGTTTCTCATATTCTCTGGTGAACACTAGTTGTTCTGAAGAAGTTAAACCCCATAATCCTTTTCTCTTAATGATTGTTTCCATTCATGGTTTCCATGTGTGGAAATTATATGTTGTTAATTTCTCAACATGATCTAATGCAGAAGTAGATAAATACACCATTCAAAAATCACCAAAAAAATGCAAGAACCAAGCAATGTAACAAGGCCCCCCAGAGTTTAGCAC
Organism: Taxus chinensis; assembly: GCA_019776745.2. Lineage (NCBI taxonomy): Eukaryota > Viridiplantae > Streptophyta > Pinopsida > Cupressales > Taxaceae > Taxus > Taxus chinensis. The sequence goes on along the minus strand of CM034153.1, from coordinate 77,931,146 downwards.
TTTATAATTGAGTGTGTGTTACAATATGACACTTTATAATTATAGTGTGTTTCTCAAAATAAATAGTTCGAATGGAACAAGCATGAAAAAATAAGAACTTTTACAAAAAAAGGCACTCAAGTCTAAATTACCAATCAAAAGTTACAAGCTTCTCAATTTTATGCTCTACTATTTATTTTAGTTTCCACTAAAACAAAATAGAATGCTCTTTCCTTTACCACATAAATAAAATCAAAGGAGGCTTAAGTTAAACACCTACTATTAGGAATCACAAGCTTAAGCCCTCATATGGCCATACTATATGACCATGGGCTAAGGTTTTCAATGAGTGATCTCTGCCGCCCAAAATAAAAGTACTTGGATTTTCCCTAAATAGAAAAACGTGTACAAAAGCCAACATGCCTTGCCAAAATAGGAAAGTATGTCCCTCCAGGAAATAGAATCCTCCATGCTGATCCTAAATGATGAAACACAAAAGAAAAGAACCCAGTCTGGATCTCGAAAAACCCAGAAAAACATTTTATGGGTTTTCTTCCATGCTGACATGGATTTGAAAGTGTCTTAGTATGTGCCTATGCAATAACAAAAAAACTCAAAAAAATGACTACCTCCACAAATGGTCAAGTTTATAGTCGATCTTAGGGTTTTCACACCTTCTAAATCCAATGGAAGGCTATGTTCTCCTATAGAATGTACACAACAATAAAATACAAACAAATCTCAAATATATGAATATAGAAAAAAAAATATTTATAAAATATAAATTAAAGACAGATGCAACAACGATCTTTATCTTTGACACCATAAAATGAATGATAAAAAAATCATACCAAGCTAAAAAGAACTCAAATACTAATCAAACACCACACTTAATAAGATGAAAGCAATTCGCCAAAATAAATTTAATAAAACCTTTGCAAACAAATGAGAAAGAATATCATATATTATTATGGAACTCAATGAAATATGATGAGTATGATCATTTCTTATATAGGAAAGGAATATCAATCTAAGATTTAGTCAAGGTCGTAGATCAAGACATAAATGAAGGAAATAGCTAGTCATCAAAGAACTAGTCAAGACCATAGATTTAGGAAAGAAATAATCATCAAAGATCTAGTCAATACCATAGATAAATGAAAGAACTATACCAAACAACTAGATAATATCTCCCTAATATCTAAATAAAATAAAAGAAATATCCACACACATAAGTGGGTGAGAATAATACCATAAAGGTAAATAAAGTACCTATGTGAACATGAGCCATGGTAAATAACTACTCTAACACACATTGTACTTATGAATGCCCCTTGATATGATTAGATGTAGAGGATATCCATATGTTAATATGTAGAGGTCAAAAAATATTTATATAGGGTTGATCTTAAGGGAAACCTCAAACTTGTACTACAATGAATAATTTAAACTTATAACCCCAAAACAAACTAGGGTGTGGTTGTCACTTGTGTGAATGGAAACAATATGAGCTTTACATGAATTAATTTTATGCCACTTTGAGGGATTGCAATAATGTTTTTCAGGAATATACAATCTCCTATAATGGATCTTATTTACCTACTTTACAAATACATGGCCAAGTTTCTCATTACATTATGTTGGAAAAAGGATAATCCATGTGCACTTCCATAAGTGACCCCTGGCTCCATGTTAGCAGAAATTACAAAAATATGTTGGTAAGAAATATTAAAAACTGGTTGATTTAAGGACTACTAATCTTTTCAAATGAATACTAATTCTACAACTCAAGGTGAACTTTACTCACCCCCAAGTGATAAAAATATACCAACATTATATAAGTTGTTTTAATCCTCTATATGGTTAGAACTTCAGATGAACTTTTCTTTACAAAGTTGTTCTCAATCTTTCTTCCTTCAAGGGAACTCAAGATCAAGCACAAGAAATATATTGAAGATAAAAAATAGTTCATTGTAAGTAAAAATGTTCCTTACAAGGGATCCCTCTTTAACTCCAACATAATATGAGCTTTAAATGCCCATAAAACTATAAAATCATCATCCCAATCCATTCCATGAATATACACTCAAATGTATAACAATGCATTTGCAGAAATGATTTTTCCTTGTGGAAATGTAACAAGATCCAGGAAGCTCTACTTTGTATAGTCATCTAACACATCTATACTTGTTATTTTCAAATGTTCACAAAGCTCACCTTCATGATAACTAGATATAGGCTCTCCTATTGAAATATTATTCTTATAAATTTTCCAAACAGGGGGAGGTTCGTCGCGTAAAGAGATTCCAATCACTCTTCCTTTACCTGTAGAAATTTTGAAGATCAAGTGGAAGACCTTTACACTCTATCTGTACCTTCACTTGAACAAGCTAAATCAGGCATTCAAACATATATACCACTAGATACAATGTTGGCTTTAAATTAAGCACAAGAAGAAGCCAGGTTTGGTAAGTAGCAAGCTACCCGTTTGGCCAAATATTTATCATGTGTATTGAGAACGGAAGGCTCACCAAAGGCCCAGTGGTAGAAAAGTGGTAGGGCGTGCTCCTCCTCCAACATGAAAACTTAACCTAGCATACCATTCAAAAACATTAACATGGATAGAATTTGTTGGATTTATACAATTGAAACAACATACAGTAAAAGAATGTTTTTACCTTTGACTTCGTTATGATGGCATATGACTGATGTGATTGTGGATTTTACTAATCTGCTCATTCCTGTAACACCAACCACACTCACAATGTTGTCTAGCACAAGCTCCTTCAACTAGACTACATAATTTTCAAAACCCACCAAGAGGCTTGGTGTATTTGGTACACAAAGACTCCATTCTTGCTGCTCTACATTATCGCCTGAATTCTCAATTACTTACCTACGAAGCAAACTAATTTCTTGTGTGTTCATATCAATTTTGGAGGAAGGATCATTCAAATCATTACTCATATTATTAAATTGGTTGCAATAATTTGGCAATGTAATTTGATCTAATGCCACGTTGGGAAAAATGATTGTATTCATGAAATTACTAGTTTCCTTCTCCAAATTATGAATATTCTTTACATAGCTGAATTTCTTGTGGAGTTTGTTAAGGCGAGTTTTTTCACAATCTTCTACCAGTTGAAGGCCATCGAAAATTTTCCCTTGGAAAGCTTTAATGGTTCGTAACCATGTCTTTGGGAACTGTGAGAAAATAAATCTTGCACACCATATATATATATATATATATAATACACACACACACACACACACACACACACACCTTGCATTCAATATGTAAGTGCTAAAAAGGGAAAAATAAAACAGTAAAACTGGTAAAAATCTAGAAAACATCTTTCAAGCCCTTAATACAGGATCCGATTGTTTCAACTACCCAGATCTGATCTGATATTCCATACTTCCTTCATGCCAAATAGACATGGAGAACCGACTAGATATCTTGATTTGGGTGAAAACCTAGGAAACATCTTTCATGCCATTAATATGTGATCAGATTGTTTCAACTAGATCAAATTTGGTTTGATCTCTCGTCCTTCCTTCTTCAGCATGACAAAGACATGCAGAACCAGATTTGACATATTGTAGGTGGATTTGCAGGGGCATTAAAAGTTGGTGGTTAAGTGCCAAATTAGATTTTCTTTCTTCTCTTCTTCTCCTCTCTTGGCTTCATCTATAAATGTAAGATCTTGGCTCATTGCAAAGGTTTGGACTCTGATACTTTTTGAATTGTAATTATAGTTGAAAGTAAATCAATACAAAAGGATTTTACCCTTTTCTCTATCTTTCTCCATTGTCCCTTCTTGCTCATCTGAAATTCATGGATCATTTACTTTCTGTGATAAGAAACTTTGTGTTCTTATTGATATGATTTCTGGAACTTTGTTTCTGTGGAATGATATCTTATGATGTGAATGTGAATGATTATGTTTTGTATCACTCTTGCTCAACACATATAGGGTTATACTTTGTTATCTATATTTCTTGATAGTGTTGTTATATTCTACTCTTTCCTTTCTTCAGTTCTTCCATTTGTTTGTATTGATAATCTTTTGGTATAAAATCATTTCAAGATGTCAGAGGTTCAGCCTTAAGATGAAAACTGTACATTTGCATATAAGCTTTGTTGCTTGTTTTCAATAAGGGAACCTCTCCCATAAAGAGGAGGGACTTGTTGTCCCCTGACTGTGGTTTTGATCAAATACCATTTTAAAACCTAAAAAATTTTGGTGACTCTACTGGGGATTTTGTTTCAAACATATCCCTTTTAAAATAACAACTTCAAGATCATTTTGATCTGACGACTCTATGATATACATTGGGGAAGAAAGCTATCAGGGTCAAAGATCCTCATTTTCAACTTTTGGAGCAACAAAACTTCCCTCTTCTTCTAGCAAAAAGGAACAAAGGAACTCATTCTTCAAGCACACCCCCTATTAAGGACAGAAACTCCAAGAATAGTATTCCTCCAAAACAACTCATCCCTAATCTTCTTGCTCTGATACTTGGTGGTGTCTCAATTCTCCTTCAGAAAATCTTCCCACAAATGGCAGCACCTTTTCCTTGGGGACAAAAAATTGGGCCTCTTGCTCTTCCTCAACCATTGCATGAGTTACCCAAGAGTAGTAGGAAAGTTTTTCCTCAATTCCGAGGTGATGTGAAGCTACACCCAGATGAACACATTGCAGCCTTCAGCGTTGCATGCGGGATTCTTGGGATTGAGCATGAAGATGTTTCTGTCAGGCTCTTTATAGAGAAATTGCAGGATAATGTTACTGATTGGTTATATCATCTTCTTGCTGGGTCAATTATTGATTGGACCACCTTGACAACTCAGTTTGAGCAATGTTTCAAACTTTTTGAAGATGTGCATGCTCTCTTGGCTCAAATTTATCATATCAAGAAGGAACCACATGAGCCTATGAGAGAATATGTGGCCAAATTTAACAAGCTCATTCATAAAATTCCATAGAACAGTTGTCCTTTGAATCAAATCCAAAAATTATTCTTCCTCAATGCTCAGTTACCTGAAGTGAGGTATGCACTAAGGAGAGATAACCTTGTAACTCTGGATGTTGATCAACATTTCGTTATCAAGGTTGAGGATGACTTAATCATGTCTAGTAAACTGAAGAGACAACCATCCAAGTCTAAAGCATCCTCCTCTTCCTCTCCTAGATCCAATTTAGATCAATTAGTGCAGAAGTGGGCAAATGATCTCATTACCATCAAAAAGTAGTTTGATCAACATACTCCTTATCAAGATATTCCAAGAAGGAATTTTCAGCCTAGGAATGGGCTACATCCTTCTCAGAATAAATTGGCTATTGAAGGCCCACCTATCAAGGTTCCAGTCAAAGCAATTTGTGAAGTTCGAGAACCTGATGATGAGGAGTTTAATGAAGACTTTGAAGATCTAGAAGAAGAGGTTGATGAAGAACTAGAAAAGCTTGCTGGATCTCAAGTTCACTTCCTCACCACTGAAGGTATAGATGATGAAGATGAATATGATGAAAGAGTGGCAGAGATGAATAGTGAGTCATATGTTGTTATGAATTGGGAGTAAACGAATAGAAAATAAAAGGTACTACAGCCTGCTAATAAATCCAAGGAGTTTCCTGTAACTATTCCAGTGATTTCTAAAAGAGGATCCCCTATTCCCACTACCTCCACATAAAAGGTGAGTAATTCTAATCATTCTCCTTCTACTTCTATTTTCAAAACTCCTTGTCCTTCAACTCCTAAAACTGATAAATCAAAAGTTTCTCCTGTTCCTAGTAGTGATGCACCATCCACCTCTGGGTCTTTTGATATTATTGATCACCTCAAAAAGACCAAAATCCAAATTTTAGAGGCAAATTTTTACCAAACCCGTCCAAAAGCCTTTGATAAAATGGTAAAATTTTTCAATTCCAAATCCAAAGCCTCATCCAATACTTCTAAAGGTCTTTTACCCACTCCCTCTTCCTCACCTTAACCAAGCCTTGCGGATGCACTCACTTCCCCTAATGAGAAAATTGAACCATTCTATGTGACTCTCCTCATAGTTGGCCATAAACTTAGTAATTGTGTTATAGACTCAGGAGTGTCAGACAATGTAATGCATGCAAAAGTAGCTCATGCTTTGGGCCTGAATGTAACACGTACCTTTGGTTCCTGTTGTTCCATGGATAGTAGAGAAGTGCCTTTGGTTGGAAGGATTAAAGATGTACAAGTAGCCTTCACTTCTTTTCTAGAGAAAAGGGTCTTAGCCACTATTTTGGTAGGTGATATACCTCCCTCATATGCTATGTTTCTGAGTAAGGATTTCTGTAAAAAGGTAGGAGGTGAAATTCAGATGGACTGGTCGCATGCCTTGATCCTGGTCAATGGAAAAATGAAGAAGCTGTCACCAAAAACACAAAGTGAGTATATTGTGTAAAAGGCTGATGATCCCAAAGCAAAAATACTCTATGAAGATATAGGGCATGGAAAATATATGATCATGTCAGAGGATGAGACAAATCTCCCTAAGGGAGTGATTCATGATCCCAATGGCATTTGGACTTTGGAGTTTGATGGAAGTTGTTCTTCTGCTGGTTCTGGAGCTGGTGTGGTGTTAATCTCTCTAGAAGGGAAGATTCATCCATTTTATTTCAAGCCTCACTTTGAAAATACAAATAACACAGATGAATATGAGGCTCTCGTCCTTGGGATATCAAGGTTAAATTGGTGGATGTGAGGATATGCCTTCTTTATTTCCCCCAATGTGGTTCTATTTACCCCACCCAAATCTATTGTGCTCTTTAACTTTTGAAACCTTCATAGAAATTCACAATGTTATCAATCGTTGTCATGGTAGTGGATAACAAGCAATTATTGATGAATATTTAACTATTTTTTGGTTGTTAAATTTCTAAGAATTAGTTTAATTCTTTTGTTGACAGTTGCTAATCTGAATGGATCTTTGGCACATGATGTGATAATGTTCAAAAGGACTTTAATTTTTCATAAAAATAATTGAGATGCACAAAAATCAATTCAAAGAGAAATGGTGGGATCGAAATTGCATGAAAAAATCGGGTGCAAAAAAAGTTCCTGTGAATCAAAAAAATTCCTTGTTATAATTACCAATAATTCACATAAAATTTCCACCCCCTCCTTCTTTTCGCAAACTAAACTTTGATGGAGCCTCAAAACACAATCCATGAATATTGAGAGTAGGGTGTTTAATTAGAGATGCAGAAGGAAGTTTAGTGATTTCATACTCCTTTCCTTTGAAGGAAGGAACGTGTAATGAGGCAAAGGCTCAAGTTTTGCTTCAAGGTTTCAAATTGGCGGTTAGTATAGGATGTGAAGCTTTGGAAATTGAAGGCGACTCCCAAGTAGTAATAAACAATGTCTATAAGGGAAAATCTATGTCCTGTAAGTTGGAATATCATATCACCAAAAATTTTCTTTGGCTGAACAAAATCCATAAGTGGCTTTTAAAGCATAATTATAGAGAATCAAATTATGTCATTAATTTCTTAGTAAATCAAGGCATCATTAGGAGAGATGGTCTGATCATCTCTAAGCATGCGAACACGTGGGATTATTTTCAAGAAATCATGTCTCAGGAAGGGAGAGTGGGGTGTTTTTAATTTTTGGGAGTACTAGTTTTTTCTCATTTCTTCGTTCGTTTGTGGAAGGCTGGCGGTGGTGTTGAGTTTTTGAGTGTCAAGAATGGAGATCTCACCACTACCTTTCCTTTTCCAATAAGGAGAAAAGCATGAGATGGCCTTCTTTGGGAGTGTTTCTTAGGATCAAAGATGGATTATCTTCAGGGAGGCATTGAGGTCCATCTACAAGGCCATTATGTGGATTTTGGGGGATTAATATTTCGGTGATTCTACAAGGGCTCGAGTGAATTCATAAGTTGCTTCTTGGTTTTTTTCTCACCTACTTCTGGTGAGGTAGAACGTTAATGAGGAGCATGATATAACCCTTCACTTCATAAAACCCCAGCACTGGTTCAATTTGGTTGAAACATTGGAGGAATTTGGGAGGGGTCAACTGCTACTAGATGCAGTTCGAGAGGGGTTTCCCATGGATGAAGCTAGGAGGGTGATTATAGTGCTATCTTCTAGGAATGTGGATCTCATGCAGTTCACCTTGAATTTCCATGAGGCATGTTTAACAGGACTCTCTGAAGGATGCATGCTAGAGAAGTTAGATTTTCCTGAGCTTTCGGATCCTATTGTCCTAGAATCGGCAGGAGTGGTTGGCTTGCACATAAATCTGGTTTTTACTTTTAATTTCTTTCTAATAACTGCTTGTGTCATTGTCTTTATGGGCAGGAGGATGTCTTCGAGACAGAGCTTCCCTGCCTCTCAGGATTAATTTCTAGTTCTTGTCCTTTGGTTAATGGTGGGTTGGGGTTTTTGAATTTCATTTGATGTTGTTGTCATTGGGTTGTCTTGGATTGTGGCTTTTGTTTGGTTAGTTTGGTGGTATCTAGTTTCTGCTTTCGTGTTTTTACTTGGGTGGGATCCCATCAATCCCTAGGTTCTAAGATTTTTTCAAAAGCATTAAATCATCTAAATAATAATAATTACTATAAAATTTAAAACTAAACTAAGAAACTTTATTTTAATATGTCCGCCACCATAATTTGTAACTCATGTGCAATTGTTAATTACTTTAGATGTCTTCATGTACGTAATTGTGTTGGAAAAATAAAAAGCTGAGCATTAGTTATCCATGCTCAAGGTTTATTGGAATGTATATATGTTTCAAAATGGAGGCCTGACCAAATCATTACACCTCGCTATGGGATGGTTGTATCACTATTAATATATATTCAATTACTATAAATATAATTGTTATCCATATTTTCCCCCCTGGGAAAAATACTGGATCAAAACTACCCTGCACTAAAAGAACCTGAGAAATCACATTCGGATCCTGCAAACAAATTGTAGGGGGACTCTATAATGGAAGTGGCAGGGCCTACGAAGATTAAACAAACCTGTGCAAGAAAAATTCAGAAAATGGATCTATCGAGTGGATCCAATCCTTAAATCCATTCTACAAGTTATAGGTGGGCTTAGATATAGAATGGCAGGGTCAGAAGAGGAGGATAAGTGTCACAAAGAAGCCAAGAGAAAGAAAAAAAATAAACAGTGAAGATCCGAAGTCTTTGGGTTCAAAACAGTTTAGAACGAGTCCAGAAATCGGCTAAGTATGGAGGAGGCAGCAAAGAGAGCCATGTGTCCACACGGCGCTTCTTATAAGTTGAATTCAAAAATGGAAGTTCAAACAAGCACCAGGATTCCATGCCTCCAAAGCTCCAAAAGTTACACAGCCGTTGAAAAGTCTTCGACCAGTCAGGAAGGTGCTAGGTGTTCGGCCAGCGCAAATCTGAAATGGGAGTCCCAGGTAGAGGCTCAAACAAGTGCCATTTTACCACGTAGCCTAGGGTATGAAAACGTAAGGGAGAGATCGTTAAAAAGTCCAAAGACCTGTAGAGGATTCAAAGTGTCAACTCGATGCTCCTTCAAAGGAAAATCTCGATCGAGCTCTCGAGTGAGTGCAAAGCCTCCACACATCCAGTCTTCAAAGGGGACAGAGTTGGGTTGAATAGTCAATGCATGGTGGCAGGCCGACGGAGGGTGCCATGTGTGCACATGGCGCTAACTCAAGGGTCAAATCTAGAGAGTATTCTCAAACAAGTGCCAAACCTCTGTGTGTCCCCAGTCAAGAAATATGACCCCGTCAAGCAAAGGAATTAGCCAAAAACATAGAAATTGGGAAGGCCGGTGGAGGAAGCGCCACATGGCAAGCCTAAACCAGCAGCGCTAAGGCAGGCCATCGGGGTAAAGGTGGGATTTTTTCCCTGTTTATTCAAAAGATGTAAAAGTTGCAAAATGGGCCGTAACTCCGCCTAAAGGGAAAAAGTCAGTATTTGAGCCCAAGTCAAGGTCAAAGCAGGGAATCGGAGGAAAAGGTGAAATTTTCCTTTTTTCAAAATGGCACAAAGATGAAAATTGAAGCACATCTCCCTAGCCACCAGAGGGTGCCACGTGTACAAGCAGAGCGGCGGAGCCACAAGAGCTTTCTAGATTTTGCAATTTTTGTGAAAAAGGGGGAAAAGATAAATTCTAGACCCACGAACCTGATTTTTGCCCTAATTTTCCCTCCATGTGTCCCATATTAAAAAGGGGCGCATTTTTCAAACTGTTTTTCCCGCTCTTTTTTATGGACCCAATACAAACTCTGAAGGGGCATATCTTTCAACTCAGGGATCAAAATATTACAAATCTGACACTGTTGGAAAGATCTCGGCCTTGCCTATGCCATGAAGATATGAAAATTTAAGACCGGGGAGGTTAGGTGGGAGAAAAATGGAGAAATGTCTTCAAGGCCATTAATGTAGGATCCTTTTTTCCTCAACAACCAGATCAGATTCGATCTACTCCGTCATTTCCTCCCCCTTCAAGGAGTTAAACTAGTGGTTGATGCAATCAAGACAGATTTGGGGGTAGATTTTGTTAGAGGCATTAATAGCAGTGGTTGAGATTTGACATATTTTTCCCAATTCTATCTCTTCCTCCCTCATGTGTTGAATCTATAAAAGCAGGGTCAAAACTCATTGTAAAGGGTTGGACATTAACTTGTTTTTCCAAGCTCCCCTTTCCTTCTAGCAAAGGAATTCATGGAGTTCATACCTTCCATTAAAATTGCAATATGTTTCCTGCCTTCTGGCCATTTGTAATGCATTGTATCAATATGCAAAGAAATAAAATATGTTTGTGGTCAATTTTAGATCATTTCTTGTCTCCTTTGCTCTCATATGGTCTTTCATTATAAATCTTGTTATTTGTTTTTTATCATTGTATGCATTTTTTTGGTTCGTGTCTATCAGCAAAACTGATGTTCATCATTCCTTCAATGCATCACCTTGTAGTTTAGCTTTGATTTCTTGTATTCCTTTTATCCATGTCTCCTTGGTAAAACTTAGATTAGGTTTAGGAACAGGTCCTTTGCAAGTTTCCACGTATGGACCTAAATAGACAAATAGGAACTAGCCTTTAAGCTGGATATTTTTCCCATTTGCAAAGTCCCACACTTTGGGGAAAACTCACTGTTATGTGAATCACACCAAATGAATTTGCCTTAGAAAAGAAAATTTGACAACTCATTTGGGGGTAATGTGATTTTGCACTAACAGTTTTGGCACGCCTGGTGGTACAGGAAGTCTCCATCTTTATTACAGTAAGATTGATGTGCACTTGCTATGATTCTAGCTTTTAAGAAGCATTTAAGAACTACACATTTGGTGACTCCAAAAGGAACAGAATCCACTAGTTTCAACAGTCCAAGTTTCCCAAGTTCATGAGAAGGATACAAACACGGTCAAGAACAAGAGAAGAAGGACATTTTGTACACCTACACATGTCTCCAGACAGAAGGAGGAGGAGAAGAAGAGCCCAGAGATCTCTATCTCCACCAAACAGAGCCTTATCAATACATCCTCCCAGTATGTATTTATTTCAATCAAGAAGGGTACTTAGGTTGATCAGGTTGGCCCAATAGCCAAATCCTTATGTTAATTTCACTGGCAGCAGCCCACTCGCTTTGAATGCACAAAATCCAGTCCCATTGGCAGCATTAAAGAGCATCCCATATTTCACTGGAGAAAACTAGACTTCTCCTGGTGACCACGTTCAAAACATTACAAATGTTTGTATAATCCATGAGATCACTAAGATAGACATTACAGTTAAGTTGTTAGCCTCTTCACTCAAGGGAAAAGCTTCACAATGGTTCAGGAACCTAGAAGTAGGCTCTATTCAATCTTAGGACCATCTTTGCACAGCTCTTCACGACCAGTTTAGAGAAAAGGGAGATAACTTATCCTTGTTGGAGAAACTAACAACAATCAAGAGAGCTCTGAATGAGCATCTGAAGATTTCAACGGATCTAGGACAGAACTCCAATAGTAGTAAAGCCCACTAATGAAGGTGCCTTCTTATACTTTCTTAGAGTTTTAAATTCTGATATTGCTTTAATGATTCAGTCAATGGGGGGAACAACCTTACCTACAACCTATAGCCTTTCCATAGGAGCTGAGAAACATTTAATTCGGGCTAGAAAACTTACTCCTAGGCTATCCATGCCCCTATATCTTGAATTAGGTAACCCAAGTACCAGCCAAACACCCACATTAGCTCCTATACCTACTCCTAGGAGTCAAAGTTCAGCAGAAGCCTCCACCTCATCATCTAACACCTCAAAGGAGCTTCATGAAGTTATGAGTTAACTTCAAAACCTAGGGAATGAGTTAGTAACCATCAAAATAAAGTAGGCTCAGAGTTCTAGGCCATATCATCCTCAGGATTAGTTTCAAGCTAGACCCCCGTACTAGCAAAAGAGACCACAAACCCAGGCTGTACCTTAGATTCAACACCAAGGACAACCTCAAGTTGCTAGACCTTTTAAGTCATATGATCCAAACACAACTTCAACATCAAGGGCATTAGTTCCAGCACAGAAGAACATGGCACAAGAGTATGATTGGTTTTTCCCATGCAGTCAACCACATAATCAATCAATGTACTTCAATGGTGCACTAAATAAGGCTTTGATGGTGCAAACTGTTGGTGTGTCACAAGAACCTAGCCAATAAGAAAATCAGCAGCAAGGAGCTCAGCAAGAGGGACCTCCAAGTGAAACTATGCTTGTCAATTGGTAAGCTAAAGACTTCTGTGGAATGAATCAAGACTCCTCCTCAAAGTATAGCTGCCAATACATGGTCCAAGAAGAGAAATATTGGAGAAGGACATTCACCAAACTCAAGTGATCCTCAATCCTCCATTGCTCCACAAGGTATTGGCATTCAAACTACAACTCCCAATATGTAGAGTCAATCCAAGCCACCTTCCAAATCCACTTAGACACTGGTTGTAACAACCCATGTGCAAGAAAAAAATGTGTCAAGGAAGGGGCAGCAGAAAAATAGTTTGTTTAATATTATTGAGAAAATGAAGAGGATAAGTGTGAACATTTCACTATGGGAGTCACTAGCCATTCCAGGGTAGAGGGATCTATTGCAGACTGCCATGCAAAATTGGTCAAGCTCAAATCAACCCCTTATCCAGCAAGATAAAGTGCTTACCAATATATCTCAACCTAGGGGAAACCATCGAGAGTAACAAGGTAAGAACTTGATACCTCCTCCATTCTATGTTTCATTAATCATTGGGGATAAATTGGTGCATAATTGCATGATTGATTCTGGGGCAAGTAGTTATGTGATGCCCAAACAAATAGTTGATCAACTGGGTCTCTAGTATGAATTCATCTCTAGAGGGGTAGTACAATTGGAGGGGATGGAAGTGATAAATTTTGGAGTCATCAAGGACCTGAGCCTCACTCTGCATGTCTTCCCCAATGTGATTGTATTGCAGAATGTGTCAATCATAGACCTTTCCACCACATTTTACATTGTGTTTGTCTAGGGACTTCACTGCCAAAATTGGAGGTTATTTGTCTACTAACTGGTCGTATATGCTCTTTAGAAAAAGGTATGGAGTTAAGGCCACAATCAGATCTAAGCCCATCGTAGATTATCACATTGAGTCCTATGTGCCTAGCCCAATTAATTCAAATTGTTCAGCTTTTGATCAGGAGGACCTCTTAAAAACTTGTGAAGTATATACCAAGGTGGGGTGTATCCCAGACCTGAATCTCGATGAATGGGCGGTCAAAAGGCATGCTTTTGATCCCTATAAGGAGATGGAAGAATCTGAGCTAGGAGTTTACTACCTTCATGAAGAGAATCATCCTCTTCCTAACATCATTAAGCCGGAACACAAAGATGACAATGAAGTATGGAAATTTTTCTTTGATGGCTCGAGAAGTAGGCAAGGAGCCGGAGGAGGGGCTATGATTGTGTCACCCCAAGGTATGAAGTATTACTCAGCTTTCCATTTCTAGTTTTCCTACTCAAATAACATTGTATAATATGAGGCTTTGGTTCATGGATTGCATTGGGCTAGAACACGAGGAATCAAGAACCTACAAGTGTTTGGTGACAGTGAACTAGTTTCCAATCAATTCAAAGGAAAAAATGTTGTCAAGAATGACCTACTCAAAAGTTACAAGAATAGGGTATGGGTCTCATTGGGGATTTCAAAGCCTTCAAAATTATTTCCATACCCAGGAAGGAGAACGAAGCTGCTGATAGGCTTGCAGCAGTTGGAGAAACATTTGATGTGGTTGACAACATCAAGATGGACAAAGGACAACCACATATCCATTTGATTTTGTGGCTAGCAGTGCCAGATAACAACACATGCTGGTAGGTGTTCGAGAATGATCATCAGATCATCAATTTTTTGCAAGAGGAAGCTGAATTATCATCTAGAAATCAAAGTAGATTAGAGAAGCAATATAGAGATCAAGTAGTGTAGATGCATGAAAACAAGCATCCCAAAGTATTAGTGGCATTGGATTCTATCTTCAATCCTAATGATCATTTTCAAAAAGAGAAGGCTAATATACATATCAAAGGAGAAGATTCAAAGTCAATTATAGTTAGAGAAGGAAAAACACTTCAAATTGGGAAAGTGGTCACCGAGAAATAAAGGTATGAATTCATGCAACTTTGTCAATATTTTCCATATGTTTTTTCTTGGAGCTATGAAGACCTAAGAGGGTTCAATCTGAAGCTATCACAACACATGATCGAACTAGATCCAGCTGCTAAGCCCATCAGGAAAAAGTAGGGACCAGTCAATCCACACATTGAACCTTTGATGAAGAAAGGGATGAACAAGCTGATGGAGGAAAGTATCATATTTCCAATCAAACACTCAAGCTGGGTTAAAAACTTGGTCCCAATCAGGAAGAATAATGGAGAGATTAGGTTGTGTGTTGAATTTTGTGACTTATACAGAGCATCCCTCAAAGACCACTACCCACTCCCCTCAATGGAAAAAATTTTGCAAGTGGTGTCTGGATCAAAGAGATTATCTCTCTTAGATGGCTACTCAGGCTACAACTAGATCATAGTGAAAGAAGATTATTAGTTCAAAACAGATTTCACCACCAAATGGAGCACCTATGCCTATAAAAAAATGTCATTTAGATTTTCTAATGCCAGAGCCACTTTACAAAGGGCAATGGACATGGCATTCAAAGGGTTGATCAAAAAAATAGTACTGATCTATCTGGATGACATTACTGTGTTCTCTAAAATGTAACAAACCACCTTTTTCACCTAAGGCAGGTGTTTCAAAGGTGTAGGAGATTTAGGGTATCATTGAACCCTAAAAAATACATATTCTTGGCCCATGAGGGTAGGATTCTAGGCCATATTGTGTCAAAGGAAGGTTTGGTAACTGAACCAGAGAGAGCTGAAGCAATAAGAGCATTTTCATTTCCAAGCCATAAGAAGGCTCTTCAAATCTTATTAGGAAAAATCAATTTTGTTTGTAGGTTTTTACCAAACTTTGTTGCCTTTATCAAGCCAATAACATTGATGTTGAATAAGAGTTTTGCATTTAGGTGGACAGCTGAAGGAAAATCAAGTTTTGAGGCCATGAAAGAAGAGTTTTGCATTTAGGTGGACAGTTGAAGGATAATCAAGTTTTGAGGCCACCAAAGAAGCTATATCACAAGCCCCAACTCTCATGAATCCAAATTTTTCTAAGGACTTCATATTATATGCCTTTGGTGGTAGTGACACTATTTCTTCAATCCTAGTACAACATAACAAAGAGGATACAGAGCACCCAATTGCTTTCTTCAGCCAAGGTCTGGAAGACTATGAAGTGAGATACTCTTTCATCGAAAAGCAAGTCCTGGTAGTGATCAGAGGGTTAAACAAGTTTAAGAATCTGGTTTCAAACAATAAAATCCAACTGTTAGTATCCCATGCAGGAGTTAAAGACTTCCTTCTCTGCAAGGATCTAAATGAAAAACATGCAGGATGGATCACTCATGTCATGGAGTATGACATTGAGATTCAAGGTTAGTAAGTTGGTCTATGGGAAGGGATTGTGTGAACTGGCCTCGAGTCAACAAGATGAAGCAAGTTGTGAAAAGGAAGTTTTTTTTGTCCTGCAGAATAGTCAAGAGGAAGAAAATGAGGATGTGCCCACTCCTTGTTGGACTCATAACATGGTGCACTTCCTTCAAACAGGCTTGTCTCCTCCAGAAATGAGTAAAACAAAAAGGAGACATTTCAGACTACAGGTCATCCCATATGTTCGTATTGATGGCGTCTTGTTCAAAAGGGACATCAATCACGTTATGTTAAGGTGCATTAGGAAAAATCAGGTTGAGAGAATATTACAAGAGTTCCATGATGAAAAAGTTGGATGCCATTTTTCTCCAAATTTGATAGCACTCAAGATCATGAAGGTGGGTTATTATTGGCCTGGGGTGTTTAGTGACTGCTATGCATGGATCAAAAAGTGCAAGAAATGTGTGTTCTTCAGAGGACAAATAAAGGCTATTAGCACTTCCATTGCACCCAATTTCAGTAGATCAGTCCATTCATGCAATGGGGGTTAGATTTCATCGAGGTCATCAATCCAAATTTGAGTCAAGGCCAAAAATGGATTCTGATGGAAACAGACTATTTTACCAAGTGGGACTGAGGCAGTGGCACTCAAAGAATCTAATAAGTCTAGCATACTAGATTTCTATGAAGGGATAAGTGACCAGGTTTGGAGTACCAACCACCATTATATCAGACAATGCATTGGCATTCATAGGTTCCAAAATCACAAGATGGGCCATTAGGAATGCGACTTAATCACTTGAGCACTTCATCAAATTATTACCCTTAGGGTAATGGTCAAGCAGAGACCACAAACAAGAACCTACTAAAGATTGTCAGAAGAACTCTAGATGAAAATCAGATAACTTGGCACACGAAACTCAAATCAGCCTTATGGGCTGATAGGACAACACCCAAGAGGTCTACAAGCAGCTCTCCATTCAAACTTATCTATGGGAAAGAGGTAGTGTTTCCTATATCAATTGAGTTGTCAGCATTGGAACTCGTGAAGCAGCTGGAGATGTCTGAGTTTGAACTAATGGAGGCCATTTATGCAGAGCTGATGGAGTTGGAAGAAACCAGAGAATATGTGCTTCAAACAATGGAGAAAGTATTAGGTCTCAATCAAGAGATGCTTCGACAAGAAGGAAAAAATAAGGACCTTTTAGGAAGGAGACCTAGTTTTTGAAATGGGATGCAGATCAGGACAAAACTAGGAAGGCATTCCAAGTTCGATGCCATTTGGATTGGACCCTTACATGGTCATCAAAATGTAAAAGTAGCAATGCCTTCCAATTATCTACATTGGATGGTGAAGAGTTACAGATTCCAGTGAATGGAATTTATCTTAAACACTGCTTCTAGAAGGAAATTTCTCACCTTGTACATATTAGTTTAGTTTTTCATTCCTCTAAGTGTTTGTACACATTATCTTGTTATAGTTTAGGTTGCTTTTCTCCTAAGTGCTTTGCACACTCTGCATGTTCTACTTGGAGCATGTATGATTTTAAATTTTATATATAGTTGTGGTGTTGTTTTGTTGCTCTTTGCGCCAACCCTTTCAAGAAACAGATGAACCCCCGAGTCAAATCAATTTTCTACTCTCAGAAACAATCATTTTGAGATATCTTATGAAAATTAAGGGTGAAAACAGTCGGGGGGGCTCAATGAGTCAGATGTAGGATCAGTATGAGGTCGTCATTCTCAACTCCATGCCCAAAGGATACGAAAAGGCAATTAGTCTTTTCATCTAGCAGGAAGATACCCCTATGAGTCACCAAATTGTTATCCATATTTTTCCCCCTAGGAAAAATATTGTATCAGAACGACCTTGTACTGAAAGAACCTAAGAAATCACATTCAGATCATGCAAACAGATTGCATGGGGACTTTATAATGGAAGTGGTGGGGATTGTAAAGAACAAACAACCCTATGTAGGAAAAATTCAGAAAATGGATCTGTCGAGTGAATCCGGGCCTTAAATCTATTCTACGGGTTACAAGTGGGCTCAGAAATAGAATGGCAGGGTTAGAAGAGGAGGAGCACTGTCACAGAGTAGCCAGGAGTAAGAAAAGAAGAAACAGTAAAGATCCAAATTCTTCAGGTTCAAAAGAATTAAGAATGAGTCCAAAAATTGACTAAGTATGGAGGAGGCAGTGGAGAGAGCCACGTGTCTACACAGAGCTTATCCAAAGTTGAATCTAAAAAGGGAAGTTGAAACGAGCACCAGGCTTCCACGCGTCCAGAGCTCCAAAAGTTGTACAGCCATTGAAAAATCTTCGACTAGTTAGGAAGGTGCTAGGTGTCGGCCTAATGTAAATCTAAAATGGGAGTCCCAGGTGGAGGCTCAAACAAGCACCAATTTTCCACGTAGCCCAAGGTCTAAAAAGCTAAGGGAGAGATCGTTGAAAATTCCAAAGACTTGAGGAGGCTTCCAAGTGTCAACCGAATTCTCCTTCAAAGGAAAGTCTCGATCAAGCTCTCAAGCGAGCGTAGAGCCTCCACGCGTCCAGTCTTCAAAGGGGACAGAGTTGGGTTGTATAGTCAATGCATGGTGGTAGACCAGCGAAGGGTGTCAAGTGTCCAAATGGTGCTAACTCAAGGGTCGAATAGAGAGAGGATTCTCAAATAAGCGCCAGACCGCCACGTGTCCCTGGTCAAGAAATATGACCCTGCCAAGCAAAGGAGTTAGCCAAAAACATAGAAATTGGGAAGGTCGGCGGAGGAAGTGCCGCATGGCAAGCCTAAACAAAAAGCGCTAAGGCAGGCCATCAAGGGAAAGGTGGAATTTTTTCCCTGTTTATTCCAAAGATGTAAACATTGCAAAATGGGGTGCAACTCCACCCAAAGGGAAAAAGTTAGCGTTTGAGCCTGAGTCAAGGTCAAAGCGAGGAATCGAAGGAAAAGGTGAAAATTTTCCTTTTGTCAAAAATGCACAAAGATGAAAATTTAAGCACATCTCCCTAGTCACCAGAGGGTCCCACGTGTCCAAGCAGAGTGGCGGAGCCGCAAGAGTTTTCTAGATTTTGAAATTTTTTCAGAAAAGAGGGAAATGATAAAAGGGGCATATTAAAAGGGGCCCATTTTCCCTCCATGTGTCCTATATTAAAAGGGGCCCATTTTTCAAACTGGTTTTCCCGCTCTTTTGTACGAACCTGATAAAAACTCCGAAGGGGCATATCTTTTGACTCAGGGCTCAAAATATTACAAATTTGACACCTTTGGAAAAATCTCAACCTCACCTATGCCTTGAAGATCTGAAACTTTAAGATCGGGGAAGTTAGGTGGGAGAAAAATGGAGAAACGTCTTCAGGGCCATTAATGCAGGATCTTTTTTACCCCAAAACCAGATCAAATTCGATCTACTCCGCCATTTCCTCCCCCTTCAAGGCATCGAACCAATGGTTGATGCAGTCAAGACAAATTTTGGGGGAGATTTTGTAGGAGGCATTAATAGCAGTGGTTGAGCTTCGACCTTATTTTCCACTTCTCTCTCTCTTTCTCCCTTCTATGTTGAATCTATAAAAGTTGAGTCGAGAGTCATTATAAAGAGCTAGACATTCTTTTGTTTTTGTAGGCTCCCCTTTCCTTCTGGCAAAGGAATTCATGGAGTTCAAACCTTACATTTAAATTACAATATGTTCCCTACCTTCTGGCCATTTGTAATGAATTGTATCAATCTGTAGAGCAATAAAACACGTTTGTGATTGATTTTAGATCCTTTCTTGTCTCCTTTGATCTCATCTAGGCTTTCATTATAAATCTGATTATTTGTGCTTGATTATTGTATGTATTTTTTTGGTTTGTGTCTATCAACAAAACTAATGTTCATCATTCCTTCGGTGCATCACTTTGTAGATTAGTTTTGAGTTCTTGTATTCCTTTTATCCCTATCTCCTTGGTAAAACTTAGATTAGGTTTAGGAATAGACCATCTGTAATTTTCTATGCATGCACCTAAACAGAGGAATATGAGCCAGCCTTTAATCTGGAGAGTTTTTGCCATCTGCAAAGTCCCACACTTTGGGGAACAACTCAATGTTATGTGAATCACACCGAATGACTCTACCCTAGAAAAGTAGATCTTGCGACTCATTTAGGGGTGCTATGAATTTGCACTAACAATAATTAATTACTCAGATTAAAGATTCAATGGTAGAACAATATCTAGTATTTTGGTCGTAGAACTTGGAGCACAACATGAATCCTGCATAGTTGGAGGCAGTGGACTTATTCTGAGGTAATATAGTGGAGGTGAGCATTTCAATGGGAATGAAACCATGGTCATGTGCAACGTCGGTGGTAGACAAAAGGCCCAAGAAGAAATCATGTGCTTAAGCGATAGTTAAAAAAGTGTTACTCAGTTTCCACACATTCAATATATTGGAAGCATCTCCATTTGTGTTTTCACATTGTACATTGTTGTAGCATTGGATCCATACATAGCCAAACATCCTCGTATGCAACGCTGGTCCTCAAGATTTATCCAGGTAAGGGCGCTATGGATTAGTGTTGAAATACACTTTTGCGGAGGAGTAGACTGGAGAGACATCCTTGATAAGAAACATGTAGTGTTACGTCTCGCCTCAATATTAAAAATCGATGCACCTTCGAGAATGACATCTCTTAACGGCTAAGAATCTGGCAACCCTCCAAGGAAATTGTTCAACATATAGGTTTCCCCGCTATGTGAGATGTTGGAAGAGGTGATGAAATAGCTACAAGTGCCTCCCCCAAGGTCAAAAACACTTTCACGCCCTTAGACTGACACAAAGTGCAAATTATGTCTCAAATTAATATTCACATGAAATTTACATTTTGGAAACATTATAGATCTAATAATATACAAAAATTATATGATGTGGACAATGAATCACAACTTATTTATGGTTGCGATGATATGGCCTGGAAGAACAAAGTGTTAGCCCTCCCCTTTATATTATTTATAGAACACCTTTAGTGTAAAGAATGAAAAGACCGATAAATGATGTATATGTAAATGTTATGGTATAATACAATGCGTCAATGCCAACGAAAAATACAAGCGGTAATGAAAAACCTTATGTCATTGCTCTCAAATGTAACCAGGCTTAATCCATTTTATTCTCATTGGTAACATGCCTTTGCCATAAAAATATTTGAGAGGCACATGTGACCATCATATTTAAATCTACCATGATGGCAGGGTCATGGTTAGTGGAAAGAGTTTCTCATATCACTACTTGGAAATTGTCACTAGCTTGTTTTTTTGTGTACACAACGACATATGCCCCAAAAAATTCCAGGAAGCCATAAATGATTACAGTGGGAAAAATAAATTAAGTTTACTTAATGGATTTCCATTTTGTATTTTTTTAAAAATTATGTGTAGAATGTCCCCGGTGGTCCACTAAAAAATAAAATCTGGGTAGCTTACATATTTTTAAAGTTGTAAGTGAAAAGATGAATTTAATTTTAGAAAAAAGCACTTATTTATTCCATACTAATCTGGTGAGGAACAAGTTGCATTGCCACTAATTCAAATGTACTCTCTCTCTCTCTCTCTCTCTCTCTCTCTCTCTCTCTCTCTCATTTACAAAATATTGTAGATAAGCAAAATAAAATAAAATAAATTCTTCCCAACCTTATAGGAAGGCAAGCTTATCTCCAAAGTGTAAATTTGGACATCTGAAACTGCACGCAGATGTCACCATCTCCATGGAAATCACCACTACCTCTTTTCTAGACTTATTAAGATCATGCTTGAGGTGAATGTCAAAAGTAGTGAGTCACGGAAGGGTTTGACATCATACATGCTTATTTTCTTGTGTTTTGTTGTATGTTAGAATTTATACATCATTTGTTACAGTAGTTACTCTATAATATTAGATTTAATTAAATTCAAATCAAATCAAATCAAATACATGGGTGGTGTCATTATATATTGTTTTGAGTATTGCATCTAATTCACTAGGTACTTATAAGTTATTTTGAATGAACCAATGGAATAACAAATCAGCTTACACTTGTATGGAAAACATTTCAAGGATTGACCAATAGTATCATGCTTCTCATCTAGGACTTTCCAAGGTAATATAGAATATTAGGGGCTCATTCTTAAAATTATCCTTGGAACAAGTTTTCATATGTATTGTAAGTGTCCTGATGGTTATATTTTTAATGGATACAAACAACTAGTAAATGTTATATACTTAATATTTTCTTTTAGCATGTGGTGATGCTCTAAAATTTAGATGGATTCTTTCCTTATAAATTAAATATGATTCTCACTTTATATGTTCATGTGTCCTAAATTATCTAATGTCCTTTTGTAAATTTATAAACTTATTGAATTCATGTTAGGATCCTAGTGGCACATTGGTCGAGATAAATGGTAAACAATACCAACAAATAAGATCCAAAACCTTGACGTGTCCAAATCATGGGTAAAATGGTCCATATTGGAAATATCTCAAACCATATAATTATGGATTTAACAGGTTATATCCGTACAAATACAGTATTGGAAAAATGTCTAACAGACTGAAAAATAATAGTAAAACGAAAAATATGGTGATGTGAGAAACTAGAAGAAATTTAATTATATAGTGGCAATGTAGAGAGGGATAAAGAGTCGATGAGAATAAAAAGGATTTGCAAATGATCAATACATTGTCGAAAGCATTGTGAGTTAAAATTTATATAACATAATGTGCATGAATAAGAACCCAACTTGGACCAAAAGTCAATAAACACACCAACAAGATAACAATAAATTTATTCTATATATTAAAATATATTCTATGTAATGTACTTTTATTATAGTTAACCAATAGGTTATTTAATGTGGGAGCCAACAATGGAAGTGTCAGTCTCATAAATGTGCACTACTAGAAAACTACTAAAAAATTATTGATGTAAAGTTTTCCATCCCATAAATGTGCACTACTAGAAAACTACATCATCAGTGTATGAATTTGATGTTCTTTTACATAATTTTTCATTCCCATCTAGTAGTCATAAAAATTTCACCAAGAGAATCACAATAGTCTTACGAATCTTATTTCTTTATTTTTTCAAATTTTATTACTAAATATAAATAATAAAACCTATAAATTCCTGAAGAAATGGCCATGAAATAAGTGGGTGTGTTGGTACCTTGCAAATATTATGTAGGACTATTCTTAGAAACATTTGACACCCATAAATAATACTAAAAAATAAAACTCTTCCAATAATCATCAATTGTTAGCGAAAGTATTAGTCTAGACAATGGATGAGAAGACAAAGTAGTTTCTACCACTATGATTATAATCATACAGTGTTAATGGTAATGCAATGTCAATGTCATCTAGTACATTTCTCAATATCACAACAATATGTAAATCATGTCAATTGAAGGAAGCGTTATACATTTTTCCCACTACATGCAAACCCCTTGTAAACTCTTCTACTTATCTTTGAGTGTTGTTGACTTGTGTTTTAAAAAAACATTTCTCAATCTCAACAATTCCATTCTCTCATCACTTATGGGGTTTCCATTTTCTACTCAAACAAATTTTAAGAATAACCTAACCTAATCAATGTGCCTTTTCTAGCATACTTGCGGCCCATGGAAAAATAAGATCTTTGGAATAATACGTGGACATTCATCAAAGCTTAATAGAAACTATTTGTTGTCAGATGTTGTAGTTGCAAGTTCAGTAATTAATGTGAATAAATAATGTAGAAGTATATATAAGGCATGGTAACTAGTTGAAAAATGTCTTGGAGAGATGTCATCTCATGGAATGTAACAATTTTAGTACACAAAGCGTGAAAGATATTTAACGAAATGCTTCAATTAAATGTTTTCTCATGGACTACTATGATGTTAGGGTATACACAAAATGTGTTTGTTTCATTAAAATAGTCAACAATGATGATAAAAATGCCACATCATATCCAAAATGGAAAAGGGATACATGAACATTGAGAAAAAATAGGGGAAGAAATAAATATTATTAAGGTAAAAATTAAAACAAGAGAATTTGGAATCAAGTAAAAATTTGAACCATTCATAATATTGTACAAATATCATACCTTTTTTAAAACATGTCCTTTTATGCATATTTGGATGTTTGTTTGTTGCTTTTTGTGAAAAAGTTTCAATGGCCCCTACTAGGCATTTAGTCAAATATTTTACATGATAGCAATAGGGCTTCCCATGAACTTCAATAAGGGTTTCTTGGGTTGGGCGTTGTTTTGATAGAGTGGGCAAGTCATGGATGCTAAAAAGTTTTTTTCTTGGTAATGTGATAAAGTGTGTGTAATGCCCGCTAAAACACACCCCAAATACAACACCAAAAAAACTCGGATAATTTTTTTTGACTTGCATGGAGTTTAAACGACAACGTAGGTGGCCAGAAAGGGTTACAACCAACACTCAAGAAGTTTGACACAACCTTGACCACATATGCAACAAGGAATCATACAATACCCATCATGAATAGTTCACTTTACTCTTCGACAAGGCACAACATAATAGACCAACCACAATACACACTTACATTTAAGAACCTCCCATAAAGTAAAATCTTTGAAGGTTATTTATCTACTAAAACGTCTTTCAAAAATTGACTATGATCTAGAAGATTCATGTTTTGATTAGTGCAATTCTTCTTACAAAGGTGAACTTATTTCTTGTATATTATTGACTAAATAGCTTAAGATCAAGTTTTCTAAAGGAGAAACATTCTATAATATGTCAATAACTTGCTTAATTTTGTTGATTTAAGAACATTTTCAATTTCTCGCAAGGTTAATTAATTTTACTCAAGCCACTGAAACTTGTCCCATACCTCTATTGCACAGGTGATAAGCAAAATCTCGTATTGATGGAAGGTACCATTTTAGGTTCGAAACAATAACCTTCTTTGCGCAAGGATCAAAAAAATTAACATTACTTAAGAAATATTACTATGAACCAACGCATGGGTTAAGGGGAAAATAGGTAAAAAAGAATTCAGCTTCAGGGTCTCATTATTTATAAACCATTCTTTTATTGAGGATAATAATTTATGAGTATTAGTTAAGAGTTTCATTTAGACTTTGCTTGATTAATTTTTCCAAAGGAAAACAATTTAAATTTTAAACGATTGAGAGAGCTTGAAGGGTTTCTTAAACAATTTCCATCCTACTTATATAACCTTATTATCTTCCAAAAACTAATCATTGATTTCACCGTAAGATCATATAAGTATTCACCTAAAAAGGATACTATTGATTAGTTTAGCTTCAGGACAAACAAGGTATAAACATATTTTTATTACCAAAAATATTTTCCTCTTTGATCACTTAGGGGCTCAAATGTTAACAAGTAGATCACATCTACATTAATTTATTTGTATATAAAATTTAGTTGAACTTTTATAAGGATTATCCAACCCATTTTATTGTGCTTAGAAAAACATTGTTACTATGTCTTAGAAGGTTTAACAACTCAACATTTTATCTCAAGATCAAAGTTTACCATTACTCGTTTGGGAACACTTACATCAATTCTTTCCAACATGACGCACAACCCATAGGGAACAACCAACTCTATGGAACCATAACTAGGGAGCAAGAGAGAATAACATTGGTCATGCAACGCTATACAATTATTATAATTTCTATAATACATTAGAATCACCCATAATCATGTGGTAATCAACTTTCATATTTTCCATGATAACAAACAAGCCAAATTTTCAATAGTCACAACAACAATACTCCACGAGACATAATACTAAGGCACTAGTTTTCTTCTAAATTTCCCACATAACCCATTCCATAGTTTTACAACATAAATGCATTTGAACAAAAGAGCTTCCCAACCAAGTTTGATGCAATATCCTACAAGACTTTCCCTCATCTACTAACATAAGCCATCTGCAACAATTAATAACCTGAGTCATTTCGTGACAACTGAGCACGATAAACACTATAACATTAAGACATTGTGTGGTTATATAACTTTTTCAAAAAGAAGAACACTGTTGTTTACAAGAAATGTTCCAAGTACTCAAAATAAGAGTAATTAAAAAGACTGTCCAAAAATCTACAATGTCAGAAATAGAGAAGAAGTCACTAATTCTCATTCGATAACAATTACCTACAAAAGCAGTTAAGTAATCCCACACAATAAATTCCACCTATGTTTCAGTCATGAGATCATTTCAACATGATAACATTTAAAACTGCATCCATTTATTAAAGACGAGATTTAATAAAAATTCTGAATCAATCTACAATAATATCAGTTAATTCTACAAGTCATAAGTTCCACTATATTACAATAAATCTCCTTTCAACAATCTATAAGGAATTGATATGCAAACACAATGACTCAACACGAAAAGAAATTCGTCACCTATGCATCTTCTAACCAAATCCCTTCCACAATCCAATAGGGATGTCATTAGAACAAAGAAATAATTTAGCAAGAAAATAAGTGTACTTGTTGTGCATTCCTATAGAATGTTTACTCTAGTCCATTGACAAGATGATTTAATCACAATGATAAAGAAATCTAGGAGGGTCTATTGAAACAAAAAGAACTGAGATCTAAAACCCATTTTGATCAATACCTTTCTATCTAACCAATAAAGCTAGCCAATTTTTCAATAAAAAGGTTACTTGGATCCTCCCCACACAGGCTTAGGGGAAGACATCAATTCATGCAAAAGCAAGAAATATGCTACTCCTTGATTTATGCCCATAATAAACAACATCTTTTTTTTTTATTTTTTTTTTAGGGGAAACAATTGAATAAAGTATAAATATTTACTTAAACTCTTGAATGAGTATTCATGCAATAAATTTTTCTGTAAAATTCTCTCATGAACAATAATTTACCTTGCTAGAGTACTCATTCAAGAAAAATTTCCATGATATTATTTCCAACAACATGACTTATGGTTTATTATTATCACAAAGTATTGGAAGTCATAACATTTTCAATAATTTCTAATAGTAGGACATAGATATACTAACCTCGTACACCCCTCTCAAGTGTTAGGCAAACCCGATTACCATTCCAGCCAAAAAGTCCCAACAACCAAGAATTGGTGATTATAAAAAAAATGTAACCTCGGAGCTAAATTACCTAGATACTTGTATCGGGAAAAATATTAGTAGTTATGAACCTATGTATACTGACAAGATCTAGCAATGGTAAGGTCGCATTAAGACAAAAATCATGATTTTAGAGCTCAATATAATTCTAAAACCTTGACATTCCATTGTGGTAGAGTCAATAACTAAGTAAAATCCTCTAGTAGTTATGGAAAGGATATTCTAGCAAGGATAAGTTAACCATCCTTACCTTATCCATTCCTCATTCCACCCCAAATGGGTCATAAGTTACCTTACTCTCGTCGAGATCTACCTATACTGATCAGGGTTCCAATTCGAATAGCAAGGGAAAAGTACCCACCACATATCTACATGATTACACAACAATTTCATCCTAATAACAAGACGGTGAAACGTTTTGAGGCCAATCAAAAATACATTTTGTTATTAAATTATATTTAAAAACAACCCTCATTTCTTAAAGCTAAAGTTTGATTTCTTAACTGACCCAAAACTGAAACCAAGGGCAAGGATATCAATACAAACTCCCCAGGTAAGCAACCATAATACCCACACATCAAGTGCCCAATGATCTCATTGAAACAACAAAAGATCAGAAGATTAGTTACTAATCTTAAGCCAAATGAAGGATTATAAACAAAATCAAGAATCTGAAAATAGGTATTATAGAATCGAGTCGACCAACAACATTAATAATGCAACCAAATCATTTGACCACCAATCTAAAACATGAGTTTCATTACCAGACCCATTTTTTATTATTATTATTTATTAAGAACAAGGTCGAGCCAACAGGTATTTATTTAAACCTAGAAATAATATAAAAGGCTTCAATCGGCACAATTGTTTCTAACACCAAAACTAATATCCTACCAGAAATTATGAAAGAGAAAGGGAATTAGCAACCACGATATAAAACCATCACATGAGACATTTTCATGAAGAGTAGGGTCATTTAATGAAACATTTAAATAAGAGCATAAGACTTAAGGGTATAGGGCATATCATGCCTTATTTAAGCTCCCACAACTCAAGCACACACTGAACATGGTCTACAACAACATCTCAAGCTAAAATCCACTGTCCTCTAGCTTGTTGGGTGGTCCACACTCTTCTCATGGCCAAGTTTGGCACAAGCAGGGTACGGCTAGGGCATGGAGTCCCCAAAACATCAATTTACAATAGCCTGAAGGAAAGGTTGTCTCAAGGACTGCAATGATTAAAAACTGAGCATAGAATGGGTTTGATTTTCGACCCTAATTCCACCATATATGACCAAAAGGTGTCCAACCTGCTCAGCCCACCATCGCAGCCATGCACATAGCTAGATTCAAGATAGCAGCTTTAAAATAGGAATGGACCTCCACCCAAGCATATTGTAGAAGAGACCAGGGTAAACCTTTCAATTGCAACACCTTGGAAGGGATCTATGAAAAATGTGGAGGAGAATACAAGAGGCAAGTAAACTGCTTGACAAAATGCCTCAAAGATATGTGGTCCTAGGAATGCCACTACTGTAGGATTTGCACAATATGATCAGTAACAAAACAAATTTGTTAACCATAAGCAACCAACATGTGTCCAAACAGCTCACTTCGCCTATGCAAGCATGCATGTAGACAATGCCAAAAATGGCGAGAGCGGGTCACTAGTGGATGGGCCTGAGAAGGTAAAAAAGAACAAGTTTAATATTTAAGGAGGACCATAGAACAATCGTGTCTCCTCCCCCCAATTACGAAGGTCAAAGCAAGTGCCAAAACCTAAAAATGCAAGCTTCCACGAAGGCTCATGGCTCAGAAAAAAACAAGCACATAGATACCATAATGGGGCGAGCAAGGCAATATAAATCAATGAGACCCAGGAATTATGGAGGCCAATAAGCATGAAATATAAGACATGAACTCAACCAGGCTCCCATAGATCCTCCAAAATGGCAAAAAAACAACATAAGGCTAAACCAAATATAAGGAAGCAACTGGTCTACAACCCCAACAGAAATTGACCAATTTTGACTAAAAAACAACATTACAGAACTTCCAAGGAAGAGTAATTTCGGCCAAAACTCATAGAGGCGACCCACCATAAGAAAGGAGTTAGACCCACCTAGGTAGAAGCCAACATGTTTTTCCATTACAGGAAGATACAGAACTGACAGGTCATCAAATTCTCCCACCAACTCACCATGGATAATTTTAGTGGTGAATATTCGTAATATGGTGAATATTATAATTTTGAAAATTTTGAAAAGGTGAATTTTCTGGTGCGGGTCAGTGACCTGTTCACTTAAACATTACAGTTTAATTTTTTTAGGGGTCATATTCACCTACAATTGAAACAATCCCCTATATAATCCTAGATTATTCGTCAAGTAGAACACTACTAGCTCACTCATACCACCTAGGGGCCTATGTATTATCAAGTACAGTAAACATGCGATAGGATGGTGGAGGCTGCATATGCACGGCAGAGAGTTTGTTGACGTGAGACAGGGAGAGTTTGTTGAAGCACAAAAGGGAGAGTTTGTTGACGCGCGACAGGAAGAGTTGTTTTATGCGTGTCATGGAGAGTTTGTTGACATGCGACAGGGAGAGTTTGTTGACATGCGACAAGGAGATTTTGTTGACACACTACAGGGAGATTCTTTTCATGCACGACAGGGATATTTTATTGACACGCGATAGGGAGAGTTTGTTAACATGCGACAGGGAGAGTTTGTTGATGCATGACAGAGAGAGTTTTTTAATGCATGATAGGGAGAGTTTGGTGACGTGTGACAGGGATATTTTGTTGACATGTAACATGGAGAGTTTTTTTATGCACGACCAAAGGGCGGAGGCTATAGACACATGACAGAATATTTGCTATCAAACATCACCCTTGCTGACATGCATCAAAAAGGTTGTTGACGCGTGACAGTAAGTTTGTTATCATGCGACAACAACCTTGTTGACATGCGACAGGAGGTTTGCTGTCGTGCAATAACAATTTTTTTGTCACACGATAGCAAATCTTTTGTTGCACGTCTGCATCCTTCTGTCACACCACTTGAAAATTAGGTGAAAATTTTGCATACAACCCCCAAAATATGTGTCTTCTCGTGAAACCGGTTCCAGGGATATTCGCCAGGTATTTTCCACCTCCGATTTCCAAGAGGTCTCTTAAAATGAACCCTGCAACTCACGTAGCCATCTTCAAATCTGGTGTGTAATCCTTCAAAACATATGCCAAGATGGTTCATTATTAACCAATAAAGAGTGGCAGGTTAGTGGGTGAATAAATAAAATTCACCACTAACTTGATAATTAACCATTTGGGCATGCGTGGACTAATTTGCTAATAAGGGGGGTAAAATAGTGGTTGACGACATTAATCCAAACATTTATCAACCAAACAACCTCCCAACAATGGTGCCACTAACCAAAACTCTCCTTTCTTACACACAAGTTAAAATTTAGGCCTAAGGAGGAAGATCAACACAGAAGGGGGCATCACGCTCTCCTCCCCTTAATAAATCATCATCCTCAATGTGACACAACTCAAATGAAGAAAAAGAGGATAAGAAATAAAGAATAGATAAGGAAAAGGATTCTTCTTATGGAAAAAAAAATATTTCCGTCGTTAAAGCACAACCACATGGTAGAATTTAGAAAATTTGGCAGATTATTCAACTTTCATGTTCTATGAAGATTGGCAGTTTTTTTTATCTTACTTCATTTTTTAATAATTTATCTCTTTTCCCTTTTTCATTATTCCCAATTTAATTTATTACGATTTCATTGTGTTAAAGTTTCATTTTATTCATTCTAGTGGGTGCCCAACATGAACTGCAATCACAACACCCTACTAGGGTCATACACAACACTAATGATTCAAAAGCATAATTTAACATATTTTCAAGACGGTACCGCACCACAAGAGCTTAACCAAATATGGAAGATAATAGACATGATCCACATAACATAGTACTTGTCACACATCTGTGAATGCCATACAATACTTGAACACAAGTGTACTACAACAACCAGAAATTTCCACAGTTCCATAGATGAAGATTTCACATAACTCAAAACAATAACTATATGTACATAGTGTAAACAAGGGCATCAACGCCATATCCACAACATCTCAAAACACATCCAACTAACATGAGTAACACATACATCATAGGACCACTCCCAAGACATCACAACAACCCAACATACCTCCCGAAGAATCAATCATACACACAAATCTCTTATGCCTCCCTTAAGTCTCTTATGTTTCCCTCAATTTCTTATGCCTCCCTCAAGTCTCTTATGCCTCCCTCAATATCTTATGTCTCCCTCAATTCTCTTATGCCTCTCTCAATCTCTTATGCCTTCCTTTTCATTCCCAAAGGGGCAGTCTCCCTTTGGCCCTAGGCACATAGAGTCCAGGCACCCATAACCCAAGTGACATAATAACTCGTGGTTCAACAACCCGCTAGTTATCTATAACTCCTTAGGGTGTACCCCCATACAACGAAGTGGGTCCATAGGTCCAACCATTCCATGGTGCATCCCATGACCCTATTCCACACATCACGACAGTAGAACCAACATAGCAATTCGATTCAAATGCCAAGTGCTAAAGTATAAGCATTGGGAAAGGCAGTAAAATCTTAAAATTTTAAAAGAATATCCACATGCAAGAAAAAAAAATGGCCAAATAGCCATAGTAAGTGTAAAAATCCACATTTTAGTACAAAAAAACAAGGAAATGCCCAATATGTATAGAATATGGCAATCAAGAAAACTTCTGCTCCCTTTGTAGAAATAACATAAATAAAGTTCAATTTACGAATAAAATACATATATAATAATAGCAGCATTACAATGAATATGTGGCCTTATCTTGCCATCAAGGGGGCACTCAACAAGTTTCAGGGACTTGGAACAGTTGAGCCTCAACTCTTGCAAAATAACATATCAATGGTACAACTGTCATCAACTTAATTTGAATCATCCTGCCACCACTTTGACAAGTCTAAACATTGTCATATATTACACTTAGGTTGCATCCATATAAAAACCACAACAAGAGATAAATCATAAGAGCACAATGTCATTATCTACTGAAACTGAGGGTCAGATTCGAATTACTCGCCCATGATAAATAATTACCTCACACCAAACATAGACTTTTACTAATTTTCCCTCAGGGTCAGTTAGCATGTAAGGTTCATAACATAACATACAACTACATCACTTAACACTAATGGAGGTTCATGCACATTAACCATAACATCTTACACATGGTAAAAATACAATGTATATCACATACATTTCACTCACAGTTTAGAACACACCATATTACCACATGTTGCACCCAAAGTGCAATCATTGTATGATAGGGATCATATACCCAACATATGTCCCTAAGTCATGACATTAATCTTTACATATTACATGAATTATAATTATGATGAGCACAATTATAACATACAGTCAACTACCATATAACATGGAAATACACACATTTCTACACAAATGATAGTGGCATCATTAAGAAATCTAGTTCACTACAAACCAACTTGGTTATAAAACATATCAACACACCCACACATCACAAATGCCCAAAGGATCCAACACTCCGAAATCAAAAACTATATTTCTTTCACACACACATGAAGTACAGTGTTTCATACTCAAATTCTCATTGAATTCCTGAAAAGGAAGAATAATAGTCTAATCTCCAACACATCAACATGCTACCAGCTATGTACTAAGTGTCATACATGACATGTTCACTCACAAGAACACAATTACGACACATTTCATATCACACTTAAATAAAAATACTCTTCCCATATCTACCACCATCATGTAATAATATCATCAACTCCAATCTTTCCCAGTGCTTTGAGAGCATGAACCTCCTCTCTGATACCAAGTTTAATGCAACCAAAAAAACACACACCAAATAAAATACTAAAAAAAAACTCGGATAACTTTTTTGTTTTGACTTACTATGGAGTTTACACGATCAACACAAGTGACTAGAGAAGGACTACGATCAACTCTCAATAAGTTTAACACAATATTGACCACATAGGCAACAAGGAACCATACAACACGCAACATGAATAATTCACTGTTTCTCTTTAACAAGGCATAACGTAATAGGCCATCCAAAATACACACTTATAGTTAGGGTCATCCCATGGTGTAAAATATTTTAAGGTTACTTATTTACCAAAAACATATTTCAATTCTTAACTATAAATCTAGAACACTCGTGTCGTGGTTCAGTACAATTCATTCTTACAAAGATGAGATTTATTTATTTTATTGTTATTTAGCATTTAGCTCAAGATCAAAGTTTTCTTGAATAAGAGAATCATTGTCTAATATGTCAGTTACTTATTTAATTTCATTTATCTAAATAACAGGTATTCAATTTTCTCAAAAGGCTATTTAATCCATACATAAGCTACTGAAACTCTAGTTTCAAACCTCCATTTCACGACGAGACAAGAACAAGATCTGATTGAGGGAAGGTACTGTTATAGGTTTGAAACAATAACCTTCTTTGCACAAGGATCAAAATATTTAACATTACTTAAGAAAGATTACTATGAACCAAGACAAGGGTTAAGGGGAAAACAGGTCAAAAAGAATTCATCTTCAGGGTCTCATTGCTTATTAACCAATCTTTTATTGAGGCTAAGAATTTATCAGGATTGGTTAAAAGGTTCATTTAGACTTTGTTTGATTAAGTTTGACAAAGGAAAACAATTTACATTTTAAACGATTGAGAAAGATTGAAGGGTTTCTTAAAAAATTTCCATCCTACTTATATAACCTTATTATCTTCCAAAAACTAATCATTGATTTCACCATAAGATCATTTAAGTATTCACCTAAAAAGGATAATGTTGATTAGTTTAGCTTGGGGACAAACAAGGTATAAACATATTTTTATTACCAAAAATAGTTTCCTCTTTGATCGCTTAGGGGATGAAATGTTAATAAGTAGATCACATCTACATTAATTTATTCGTATATAAACTTTAGTTTAAATTTTATAAGGATTATCCAACCCATTTTAGTATGCTTAGAAAAACATTGTTACTATGTCTTAGAAGGTTTAACAACTCAACATTTTATCTCAAGAGTGAATTTTACAATTACTCGTTTGGGAACACTTACATCAATTCTTTCCAAAATGACACACAACCCAAAGGGAACAACCAACTCTATGGAACCATGACTATGAAGAAAGAGAGAAGAACATTGGTCACGCCACACTATACAATTATTATAATTTCTATAATACATTAGAATCACACATAACCATGCGGTAATAGACTTTTATATTTTCCATGATAATAAACAAGCCAAAGTTTCAATAGTCACGACAACAATACTCCACGAGACATAATACTAAGGCACTAGTTTTCTTCTAAATTTCCCAAAGAACCCATTCCAGAAATTTACAACATAAAGGCATTCAAACAGAAGAGCTTCACAACCAAGTTTGATGCAATATCCTACAAGACTTTCCCTCATCTACTAGCATAAGCCATCTGTAACAATTAATAACATAATTCAGTTCATGAGAACTGAGCACGATAAACTCTATAACATTAAGACATTGTGTGGTTATATAACTATTTCAAAAAGAAGAGCACTATTCTTTATGAGAAATGTTCCAAGTACTCAAAATAAGAGTAGTTAAAAAGACTATCCAAAAAGCTACATTTTCAGAAATAGAAAAGTAGTCACTAATTCTCATTTGGAAACAATTACCTACAAAAGCAATTAAGTAATCCAATAAAATAAATTCCACATGTGTTTTAGTCATGAGAACATTTCAACTTGATAACATTTAAAACTACAACCATCTATTAAAGAAGATATTTAATAAATTTTTTGAATCGGTCTACAATAATATCAGTTAATTCTGCAAGTCATAAGTTCCACTATATTACAATCAATCTCCTTTCAACAATCTAAAAGGAATTGATATGCAAACACAATGACTCAACACAAACAGAAATTTGTCACCTATGTCTCTTCTAACCAAATCCCTTCCACGATCCAAAAGGGATGTCATTAGAACAAAGAAATAATTCAGCGGGAAAATAAGTGTACTTGTTGTGCATTCCTACATGAGGTTTACTCTAGTCCATTGACAAGATGATTTAATCACAATGATAAAGAACTCTAGGAGGGTCTATCAAAACAAAAATAACTAAGATCTAAAACCCATTTTGATCAATACCTTTCTATTTAACCAAGAGAGCTAGCCAATTTTTCAATAAAAAGGTTACTTGGATTCTCCCCACAAAGGTTTAGGGGAAAACATCAATTCATGCAAAAGCAAGAACTTCGCTACTCCTTGATTTACGCCCATAATGAACAACATCTAATTTTTAATTTTTTCAAGGCAAACAATTGAATAAATCATAAATATTTACTTAAACTCTTGAATGAATATTCATGCAAGAAATATTTCCATAAAAGTTTCTTATGAACCATAATTTACTCTTGGTAGAATAATCATTCAAGAAACATTTCCATGATATTATGTCCTACAACATGACTTATGGTTTATTATTATCACAAAATATTGGAATTCATAACATTTTCAATATTTTATAATAGTAGGACAAAGATGTACTAACCACGTACACCCCTCTCAAGTGTTAGGAAAACCCAATTACCATTCTAGCCAAAATGTCCCAACAACCAAGAATTGGTGATTATAAAAAAAAATGTAACCTCAAAGCTAAATTACCTAGATACTTGTATCAGGAAAAAGATTAGTAGCTATGAACCTATGTATACCGACAAGATCTAGCAATGGTAAGGTCGCATTAAGACAAAAAACATGATTTCAGAGCTCAATATAATTCTAAAACCTTGACATTCCGTTGTGGTAGAGTCAACAACTATGGAAAATCCTCTAGTAGTTGTGGAAAGGCTATTCTAGTAAGGATAAATTAACCATCCTTACCTTATCCATTCCTCATTCTACCCCAAATGGGTCATAAGCTACCTTAGTCTCATCGAGATCTACCTGTATTGATCGGGGTTCCAAGTCGAATAGCAATGGAAAAGTACCCACCACAAATCTGCGTGATTACACAATAATTTCATCCTAAAAACAAGACAGTGAAACGATTTGAGGCCAATCAAAAATCCATTTTGCTAGTAAAGTATATAAAAAATTTGAAAAAATCAATTTCATCACTTCTTCGTTTTGGTAGATATCCACACCTTGTTGTAAAGCTACTATTTTTTGTACAAACTAGGTTATATGTTATAATAGGTGAACTGATTATAGTGGACATCAATTGATTGCACTTGGTAAAACAATGTCAATGCTCCATGAGGGAAATGCTTTTCTTTTCATATCTTGCAATCATTACAATCAATGAGACCATATATCTTTCAAAAATTTGTAAACATATTTGTCATGGCACTTGCAACTTAAACACATGTCAAAATTCCCTTCTTCATAATGCTTTGGTGAATCCGCACCCTATTTAGAAGCTCCTATGTTCGCACAGGTTAGGCATATGCTAGAAAAGGTGAACTAATATGAGAGAACACTTGTTGGTTGCATTTGGTGAGACAAGGTTGGTGCTCTGCGAAGGTAACCCAATTTTTTACATATCCCCCATTCATTGCAATCTATAAGACCATATATCACTCAAGCATTTTGTCAAACAATTTTCATGCTTCCACATTTTAAGACATATCTGCTAGGGCACTCAGATGAGCTGTGGAATATAGATGAACAAATAATTTTCTTTATTTTACTATTTTTATATTCAATAAAACTTTAACGAATATTTTTTTAATATATATTTTTACTTTGTAAGTTGTACCCTAATATCATAATTCCAATCTGTCAAAGTACCAATAATTAATGTTGAAAAAAAAATAAAAAAGAAATCCACGTTACAACAAGGCCATGATATGGCAAATCCTGCCGAAGGTATTGTTTTTTTGTTGTGTTGGATGTATTTGTTGTATGTTGTTTGCATGGGACTTATGTGTGCGAAAGGGGAAGCATCAGATGAATTGCAAGGGTAGACATGTTAGAAGCGTTACATTTGTTTTTGCATTGAAAAAAGTTTGTGGGGGGCATTGCTTTTGTAGTGACTTAAGGCTATGTTGCGGAAAGGAAGCTGGTGATTTTTAATCGATTAGATAAAAGATGTTATAAACATGCAACTTATATGTGAATGACTGGAGTTCTGTCAGGGTGTGATTTTGTAATCAACTGAAGGTATGATGTTGAACTCACTTTTCAATTTAAGTGGATGTGTATAAGTTCAAAAAACATTTTGTGATTTGAGATTTGCAGTGGTTTGAATGTTTGTACCTGGTGTTAGCTTTGGTGATTGTGAGGTTGGAATTTGCCTATTGGGAAACAAAATTGTGATTAAGAAATCATTTAGTTTTTTTTTAGAGTTATTGGTTTGTGTATTCCATTCTAAAAGCGGCAAACATGAATCCACTATGGAGCTTGAGGAATGTATTAACATCTAGTTTGACTTTGTACGATTGAAGGGCAATAGGGTCATGGTTTTGCATAGCATAAATATTTTTAAAGAAACATATTAAGATTACGCTGATAGAATTATATAAATTTGTGGAGTTTGTGCAACGTAAATGAAATATTAAATTGTAAAAATGGAAAGAGGTAACATAAATAATTATGAAAATGCCAATAATTGTTTTTTTATTGCTAAGTGGTATATATGAAATGGAGGCTAATGAAAGTCTATTAGAAATGCATTTTGGAAATGCATGGCAACATGTGTCAGTTCGTGGAGATTGCTAGCTGTCTAAAAGAACATTTGTCAGGCATTGCTGTGGACTCCTGAATTATTTGTTTTGGAACACAATCTCGAATGTATAATCCATATACAATGGGTCCACTGTGATTGTCCCCAAATGCAAAATGTTCGAAGCAGTATGCATAATGTTGGAGGTGTTAATGATGCATGGAGCGTGTGATGAAGAACATGCTTTTGTAAAGGTAAGGAAACTTTTGTTTGCTGTAATGTATTCGAACAAGCTTGAATGAAAGAAGTGTTGTGTTTGTTTTGTATGCAAGCTGCAGGGATAGTTACAGTAGTCATGGCAGTGCTTTTTGATTCTTGTTTGCCTTGATTGGATTTATTTATATGTAAATATACATCACAGTGATTGGTCACGGAGTTTGCGGTGAAGGGGTTTTGAATATTGGGCACACTAGAATTCCCAAAATGTAATTGCTGAAATTGTTAGTATAATGGTTTTTATTTTTCAAAAGGTACAGACTGGAAATCAGATTTGTTCAATTCACTGTTCATTAAGAGCAGATCATTATTTTGAAGCTTCGATGCTGAAAATGCATAGGGCGGGAGTAGGATAGAAAGGCGCCAGAACAGAGACTGGGCAAATAGAGAATAAATGTTCAGATTAGGAAACAATGTCAAGTTTGAACATTGTCCATGACAGTGTAGTCAGTCTGAAACTGTTGATTTTCATTGTGTAGCAGAACATTGAGAACATAAGCAAATATAACCGGTGAGATGCATAGCAAATGCTTAGATAAGAGAAGAGGATCCAAGAATGTTCGAAGTTTTGTTTAATTAAATTAAAATCTATGGAGAAGACAACATTGTAAAAGCTCTAAGCCTTTAACATTGAAGATGAATGTACAGTCTCTGTTTCTGTGTAAAAAAATATTGTGTTAACGGTGTTGCTGCTCAAACACAACGAACAAGATGTATGTGCAGGTGACAATGAACAATAAAAAGTGGCACTATGTTATCGCTACGGAAATACAATTAAAGATGTGTAGGTGCAATAGCAATTAAAAAATATAAAATATCCATTGCCTTGTATATATTTGATTCCTTTAGTGTTGCTGTTGCTTCTCATAATTTTGCAAGTGCAAAATGCAATGAGGCAAGTAAATAGTCGGCTATGAAAACAAATTTCCGAAAAGTAAATACACATTTACGCAAACAAAATCAAAAATTTCCATGGTTTAAAAAAGTCTGTTTTGTTTAGATGAAAATGCTTCTCATCAACAGAGCAACACAGGCCGAAATATGTATGATATGAAAGGAATTTCAGTGAACTAGATGTGAAACGGGTAAGCAGAGTACAAACCGTGAAGCCAAGAGACAAAAACATAGAAAATTCCAAGTGAAGCTTCAGTTATGGAAGCCTTTGTTTCTGTCTCTGCCTGAAATTCATTGGTTGATGATTTTGGTTCTGGAAATATAGGATGTTCTAGCCTTGTTGAGTGCACAACATACTACTACTTCTCATCAGATTTGTTAGATGATTTTTAAAAAGATAATGCCTATAGAGGCTCTAGTCAAGAATTCTGGTTAGAATTATACAATTGTAATATTTTGGAAGACACTGTACATGACATCAACATGCGGCAGCAACTCGACATAACTGAAGACAGTCCTCTTTTGGATTTTTTCATTCCACCTGTCGGTGAACGACACTACAACGAGCTGGATTCGTCATTTGGTGCTTTGTGATAACATGGTTTGTATTTCTTGAAACAGCTTGGGCAAGTTTTTTGAGTTGGGTCATGCTAGCTGTACAGCAAAAGTCCTGTTGCCAGGCTTTTTTGATCTTTTCGATGAAGAGTTGCTGGATGAAGAGAATAACATGCCCAGCCTTAATTTTGATGTGGCGTTTGAATCCATGAATTAGATCAACGTCTGAAAAGAGACCTTGAACAGAAATTCACATCCAGGTCAGAACGATTTTGTAGGAGTAGAGTTTTATAAATGAGTGTATTATAGAGCAATCGCTAAGCATCCAACTTCCCAAATTTTTACTTTGACATCATGTGAGGTGTATACTGACCAAGGTAACAATCCTTGGCTACAGTGGTGATTAATTATGTTTCGTTCAACGATAAGGAGATCAAGACGTTGTGCCATTGGGTTATACTGAGTTCAAGGCCTATTGTCTACTATTGTGTGCTGTAGTGAGTATGCAATCCTTTATACTTTGTATCCATGGCCGAATCAAATGACTGTCTGCGAGCAAGTATGCAATCCTTTATACTTTGTATCCATGGCCGAGTCAAATGATTGTCTGCGAGCAATGAAAAAAGTTTCTTGCTCATTAACGAATATATACAAGATGGATAACATATTATTAAGAGTTGAAATCGCTGCTCATTGCTTTGTTATCTGTAAATGTGCTTCTTCTTATTGTTGCAGATTTAAACAATGCTTTTGGCATAGCAAGTTGACTGGACATAAAACCTTAAATCGAGAAAAAGTAGACAACACTTGAAATTATTACATTCTTTGTTATTATCCGTTTACAATGATAGGTCACGTATACAATGTATATTTAAGAAATTTGATATTAATATCATCCATTCTGCTATTTGTATGAAAATATATCTTTAAGAAAAGTAATGCATGAATTCAAAAAGGTGGAAGTTGCTGATTACAGACAAATTGTAGTCATGGAACAAGTATTTACGTGGTGCATATTGATAGCCAAAATAGTAAAAATATCAAAGCAAAGACCAGGGAATTGGAACAAAAGTTTTTTTTAATTTTATATTGCAAAATGTAGTGGTAGAACCTTGCTATCCAGAAGAACAAATTTCTGTGATGAATTTTTTCAAACAGTTCATGTACTGTATTTTTGCTTTAACATTTTGCATATATATCTTAGAAACAAAACAAGTTTTCCATCAACATTTAGAAAATTAGCAGCTGGCATGTTGTGAAGCAGTGATGCATATAGCTGTAGCAAATACTGTGTAATCTTTTCAAAAATATAGGAGTATAATGATGGACTGTTCCTGGTCATACCGGGGAGGCAGCAATGAAATTTCTTCATCTACTTGCATGGAGTGTAAAATCATTCTAGGAATATGAAAGAGCATCGCGGAATGTTAGACAGAAAACAAGGAGTTAAAGTCAAATGTAATGAATAGGACTGGGAAATGGAGATGCTCACCAGACAAGCAAGAAAGCTCTAGGTTTCTTTGATTGTGGAAATTGAGTTGTCAATCTGTCAAAGTGAAATGTACCCTTGATTTGGAATTGACGGAGAAGAAATACAGGCTTAGAGATGTCCTCTTGGATATTCTTCATATTTTGTTTGAGAAAGCTGAGGGAAGACTTTTCCCAGTAATGGCTCGTCACATTGTGTAGTGAAGAGAGTCATCTCTTGTTTGGAAAGTGCAGTGGAGCAAATTCTTGTACTTGTATGGTTTTGATGTATTGCAAGTTGGGAAAAGTGAAATTTGTTTCAGTTCAGCTGGATCCTGGTTCCATGAGATGGTCACAGTCTACACAAAAGGCTTGGAAAGGAGAAAGGTAGATGTTCTTAGTGCCCAAAGTATGCCAAATGATCTGTAGAAGGGAGATGAATTTGTTATAGGGATATATTCTTAATAGCCTAGATTTGATGTGTGAGAAAATGCTGAAGTGAGATAGCTGAAAAACGTAAATTTGCTGAGACACTTGTCTTTATGTTTGTGTTTATGAGGGATTGTAAAAATGCTTTTGTAGGTTCATCATTTAGAGGGTCGATGAAGGATGAATGGCCTACACACACAACACGTGAACCCTTTGTTCCTTGTCTGATGAAGTTTTTAAAAAGCAATAGTAGCATGTTCCCCGCTACAAATATTGTCTCTTATTGTGTGACATAGTGAAACATGGAAGTTTCCCAAA
This sequence comes from Taxus chinensis, assembly GCA_019776745.2. Lineage (NCBI taxonomy): Eukaryota > Viridiplantae > Streptophyta > Pinopsida > Cupressales > Taxaceae > Taxus > Taxus chinensis. The sequence continues at coordinate 77,889,321 of CM034153.1, read as the reverse complement.
TGTACCTAAAAGGTGAAAACAACAAGTTTGGTTAAAAGGAAAGGCAAAGAATATGCTGCAATGTATATCTAAATGAAATAAGGGAAAGTGTTGATACTATTTCTTTTGCATTGTCAGTGTCGGAGTCTTTAACATAGAGGGTGAATAGGTCATTGATGTGATGGATTCATGTTACAAATTGCTGCAAATGACCCAATGGAGAATGTTGCATTTTTTATTCAACAAGCTCTTGTATAGTCCATGTTCAGTGTCAATTTTTGATACTCCCAAACTATTAGTATGTTTTCCATAGTGGTTGTTGCAATTACGGATAGAGAGCAACTTGCATCTCCCTCATTCATACTTTGTTTTTTCTTTGACAACAAAACTAGTAACACGCAAACCGCTGCCATAGCAACCACAGTAGATGAAAAATTTATTGATGAAGGTGTTGCTCATGTTCAAAGTAATGGTCATTTGACCTTTCTTGTCAACTAAATCAGCGTGTAGGATTTCATCTTTTGAAAGGGGAAATGTTGTTTGCATGCGCTACTCCATAGACGACCAGGATATCACCCTCAAAGATTGTTGCAAGTTTGCTTTCACAAATGTCGAGTATCAACGATGGCTGTTGTGTTCTTGGTTTTGGGCTGCAATTTGAAGGATATTAGGATGCTTTCATTGGAAGCGTTGAGTCAAAATATTAAATGAATGATGAAAAAAAATTGTAGAAATGTTAGAAAGATATTACCGTTTAGAGGGTTCTTGGAAATGGTCATTGCTACCAACGCCCTTGTTTTTGGGTGGTTAGTTCCAAGTTTTCCTTGTTGCAACTATCTGTAAAGCATTGAAATATGTAGATGCTTGTTATAGAGTGTGAAATGAAAAGGAAAGAAAAGAGTCAACAAATTAGGTGTTAGTTTTCGTGAATCAATGTAATGAGATATGTCCACTTACAATTGTGCAGTCGTTGCTATGTGGTGTTTTTGAGAAGGGAAAACAATGCTAGATGATCAGTCCAATATGCAAATCTTTCAAATGTATTACCAGCTTGCTTGTGTATCGTTTGACCATATATGGTCGATGATGTTTTTGGTGAAGACACTTGGCTGTTCAATGTGGAAAGTGAAATTCTTATTTTGCATAAATGCTCAAAGCAACATTTGTTTTCTATTTTGCTTGTGCATGTTGACGTTAAAATATCCAAAAATGTAGCTGGGGATTGTCAGATCAATGGATCGGAAGACATTGTCAAGAATAATGAAGATGTCTTCAAGATTTATCATTTGGCGCAGCGTAGACATTCACAATTGTTATGCATCATGTCCTTGCAGTAATATGTTTGCGACTAGGGACTCTACGTTTGTGCTTTGAAAGTGATATTTTTACAGGAAAGGTGTATTGTTTGCAATGAAAATTCCAAGACCATGTACATGGTGCACATAAAAGAATTGGTATCCGTCAAGATAGTCAATTACAATGGGGCTAGGCATGTGAGTTTCTTGCAAACAGAGAATGTGAGATTGCATTAATTCATGGTCATGGAGAATGGATTCTTTGTGAGCTTGGAGACTTCATGTATTAAGTGAAGCAACTATAATATGGGAAGAAATATCAGCTGTGGACAAGGCTTGTTGAATGTTCCATTTAGCTTCATTTTGGAGATGTGCCATTTCTGTACTAATAGTTTGTTTGACGTTGAAATCTTTTTTCGTAAGCAGGGATAGAAAGTAAAGATTAGAAATGGTTTTGACTCATGACAGAGTTGAATATGCTAAGACATGTGATGATACACTAAGAGGACTAAAGGCAAGGCGTTCAAGGGTGAGGCCTTGTGCTCTGTGTATTGTGCGTGCACAACAAAGATGCACACATGGAATTGTTTTCCGTATTGTAGCTGGTCTCTTGTACGATGTTCTACGCAATGGATCTAGCTATACAAAGAATAGGAACCCAATCAAGTTCTGTTTTGGCTATTGACAACTGTGCGTGTTTAGATATTTGTAGTTTTCCAATACATGGGTCTTTAAATTTTTATCCATATGGCATCGAGGTCATTTTTTCGTTGTGTATGCTTTGAAAATGCCATTAGATCCATTAAATAGTTCGTCTTGTATGTCATAGTTCCTGATGCAAAAACTTATATTAGCAATGTTAAAGTTTGAGCTCTAAATGTTGTGGAAATTCTATAATTTTAGAGTAGGCTTCCATTTGTTCAATTGAATTGTCTTGTTCATCGATAGAAGTCTATAACAATTTTGTCTCTAAGAGCAAGAGAAAGCATTTTGTTATTGTGTTGAAGAACATCTATGTTTTGGTAGAATAGGAATGGGAATGTTGGATCAACTGGTGCTCGGCCAAATACATGTATCGTTGAGGTATGTAAGATCAGATTCTGAATTTTTTCCAATACGAATTCTATTTAGGGATGGAGACAAAGACAACATCTTTTTGGACACATTTTTTTAGTCAACTCGAATATTTTCACATGTGTATTCCAGAAGTCATAGCCAATCAATTCTCTAGAAATTTTGGGGTTGTTGAATACAAGATAGCCATTGACTAGTTATGTTTGGTAGAAAGTCTGTGCAGAAGATCATGTCAATTCCTCCAAAGCAAGTTGTGGGCATGTGTTTTATTTGACGAATTCGTTGGTCTATGAAGTATAGAAGTTGACCTCCAACCAAGGAAATCTCGTCTATTAGAGCAAGTTGTAATTGTTCGTAGTGCTTTGCCAAGGAATCCAATCGTTCATTGTTCAATGGGCGTAGTTCAGATTGATTGAAAGGCAAGAGGAAAGAGAATGGAGTGTTATTCCACCAGCATTGTAAGCAGCTTTGCTCAGAATGCCAAGATCAAGCCTTTGATTTTCAAGGGGTCACTTTGAACGGATGTATCATAAATACGGGCCAATGTTTGAAATATCAATTTTGCAACAAACATTTTTCCTGTGCCGACGCCTCCTGTTAGGAAAAGGTAGATAGGAGTTGATGGATCTTTATTTTTCTTAAAGGAGATGTCTTTGACAATGGCTTGTTGTTTCTTGTTGAGAAGTTGCATTTGTTTGAAATATGTTGTGTTGTCTGCAATGCTTGGGTGTTTTCCTAGTTGAAACTGTTTCTTTGCAATGCCAAAATTTTGTTGTGGATTATGGAAAGGCAAATCATGCTCTATGTCATAGTCTTCAAAGGGGTGGTGTTATTGCGTACTCATTGTTGTTGTTTTGTCAAAGGTTTGAAGAGACAATTGCAGATTCTGAATTGTTGTGTCCATGTCACCCCATTTGTTGTTGGTAGTGTAGCGAAATTTGGATTCATTAGCATGTATGGTTTGTTCATGGAATGCATATGCATTTGTCCAAGTTGCAAAGCATATTTTGAGGACATGGTCATTGTCTATAAATGGGACCTAAAGTAAGACCCTTTTGCGGTAATAATTTCTTGTCGAGGTGTTTGTTGTAGTTGACAAACCGCATGCTGATTGGCTTGTTCAGAGGGGTTTTTTTAACACTGTTGTGAATAGAAACAAAGTCAGCCAAGAAAATTGAGTGCAAAGAATGAGGTTGTGTTATGTAGTGATCTATGATAGAGTAGCACATGATGTTTGTCGATTCATTGGGTTCCTGTTGAAGTAAACTTGAATGTTTTAGAATGAATGTTTGGTCTTCAGGATTTGAAGTGTTTATGAAAACACATTTTTGCTATGTATTGTTTAAGGGGATTGAAAGGACTATGTGGACTGCCTATTGTGTAGACATTCGATGGGTATTCAACATTGCATTTCCTAGGCTCCAAATCATTTGAATGACATCAAGATGCGTTTCTTGATGCTCATTTCGAATTCTAGTGAATGATTTCATCATTGTTCAGACAATTTTGGTCATGTATGAGCAGCAATAAGTTGCTGCTACATAAGCATTAAGCACATACTAAGCATCAGTATTCATTTTCCAGATCATGGGAATTTGTTTAAAAAACCTATTATTCCATGCGTGAGCTGGTTTTCTTTTCAACAACAATTTCGGTTGTTTAAGCATTGATTGTATTGCTTCTATGTAAGTGTTTTCATCAATGCCTATTTCTTGACGGAACATATCATGTGTAATGCAAGTGTTGTATCGTTTTCTTTCTAGAAGAGAGTAAATGGAATGTGCATGTGCAATAGTAGATTGTGGTTGTTCTTCTATAGGTTCAATTATGTTTGTATACTTCATTGGAGCCTGGGGGAAATTACACCTACACTTGGAATGTTTTTTTTTGCAACTTCACGTGTGGTGATGACATTGTAGTTTAGTAATATGCTGAGGGAATAAACTAGTATCACATGTAATGTACTCATCAACGTAGGACTCTACAATGTCATTGGCATCATTTCCAAAGATAGGTGTGTTTGTTGTCCAAATTAGCCAATGGCTATGAGCATTTCCTCTGTTTTGGAATTCCGTGACCCAAAAGTAATGCTCTATTTGTCCAAAAAAGGACTTGTCTTCGCAAATCAATTGTTTCAATGCATAGAGTCTGTGCTTGTAGTAACGAGTGCATGTAACAGGATCATTTTTAACAAAAAAGTTAGAGTTGTTATAATTTGAGGGTGTTGGCTTGTCTAAAGGATTAGTGTCGCGGTAGCAGGTGTATAAATTACTGAGAGTTTTTGTTAGTGGCAACCAACAATGTTCAATGCTTGAGAATGTGGCAAAAAAGGTAGGAGGTCCTAGCTGATGGATCATGGAAAATAAATTTTTCCTTGTTTATTGCATATAGTCTGGAAAAATGCGTATTATTTTCAAATCAATGTACCCGATATCAGATTTCAAGATTTTCTCAAGATTTGGCTTGCATTTGACATCTTTTGTAGTGAGTGTTCGACCTTTTAATTGTCCCTTTCTGATTCTGAGCCATATTGCATGGCCCACTTCATCAATTAGTAATTTTATTGCTTTGAAAAATATATTGGTTATGTGATAAGAAAATATATGATCTAAATGCATCAACTCCCATTGTGCTATTTTTTGATACGATATTGTTTTTGTAGTTGTTTCGTTGCGAGGTTGGTTGATAAACAAATTTGGGAAATTCATCTCTTCTGAAAATTTGTCTTGGAAAATTCCCAAAGGTGTAAAGCCCTCTAAAGGAGCGATATTTATCATCTTGTCTTTAAGATAGTGGATAGTTGAGGAGTCAGTGAAACCATGAATTAGTGTGTCATGTGCATCGTCATTATCGATCTTGTCATCAGAAGAACTGTAGTCAAAGGGGATATGTTTGTGTTCTTCGTTGTTGTTTGTTTCAAAGTTTTTGGCAATAGAAAGGGTTTGATCCCAGTCATGGTTTACTTTGATTTCATGCGTGAGATATAATGTTGTCGCACATAATTCTTTAAGGGCGGCCATGGTGATTATAGGGTGAACATTTCCTGAATGGTATGGTGTTTTGTATTCAAGATGACGTTAAAGTGCCACATAAATTGTTTTTGTTTCCTCTAGGTGCCTTGGAAATGCTTATTGGATTATATCTATATTTTTGGGACATTTATAATTACTCCCTTTAACGTGTATTAAGGACGTTTATGGATCTAGTTCCTTATTTGACCACATGCAAGTCGAAGAGACACAAGTCTTTCTTCAATGTCAGAAAGCATTGCAACTGTTGGAAGGATTGGAATTAATTGGATTTGTTGAACACATGCTAATCTTGGCAATTTTTCATTTAATAAGTTTGTCAAGCATGGATGACAAATTTTATTGTGTTCGGGCATTGTTTTCTCTAATGTGAGCTGAAGATATGTTTTTTTTGTTGCATGTGTAAAAGATGTCAAGCTGAACTTGAAATGGAGCTGCTTACAAATTTGGCATGTATGGATCGGTGTGTCACTTTTCCGGGCATGAAAATGGGCAATACAGAGTGCAGAGATGGAATTTTGCTGTGTGTTTTTGCGTATAGTTGTCTTTAGCTTTTGAAGAGATAATTTGGACATTTCTGGTTTGTAGTTGTTTATGGTAGTTGACGTTTGTGTTTGCAAAAGCTTGTTTTTTTCTTGCTTAAGTGTTTTATTGGAGAGAGCTCAATGTGTTTCAGTTGTAACTACTGTGGACATGAAATCTATTTTCTTAACAAAGAAATTGGTATGGCATGGCCTTTTAGTAGCACAGAATGTACAACACTGTAAGTTTTTTTAGCTATTTGTTGTGTCTATTTTCATATATGGTTTTTTATTGAGTGAAGAGAAGATGTCAAGGTTTTTTTGTTCCGGTTTTGTACATTTTTTTTTTGCGAATGTTTGTAAACACATGTTTTCAATTTCTGTATCCATTTGACCACAAGAATTTTGGAATGCATACACAATGGGCATTCCTAGTGCACATTGAGATTCACAGGCAACAATTCATAATGAAAATGGCCTTCAGAAAGTGAAAACCATATAAGATTATATGTTTTTTCAAGTGGTGCATCACTAGAAAAAACCTTACAAGATTGCAAAGGATTCGAATGCCACAATTAAATATTTATTTGGAAAAGCATGCATAACCAATTGATGCTGAAGTCTTCTTCCAGTATATTGTTTTTGTCATGGAACATGGCCATGTTCACTACAAGACCTGGCCATGTTGCAATACAAGGTATGTTTTTTATTGAGTTCTTAGAAAGCTAGGCATCGAGAAAGGGAAGAGTTGCATGGTCTTTTCGAAGGATAGAACCACAAAAATCTTGAGTAGCATACCTGCGCATGCAGCAAGGATTGAATTCGTGGTTGCGAAGGTGACAAATAGAATCTAAAAGGGTATCAATGTAAATGTTGTTGCTTGTTCGAAATCTAGCAAGCTACAATTGTTCTATTTGGTCACATAAGGTAATATAAAGAGTTTCAATAGAACATTTGAGCGATAATAGATGATCATTGTTTCTTGGCTTGGGACAACCCATATATTTTTCTAGAATAATGGTTTGTAATGACCACTAAGAGGGTTGGAATCATGGAAAAGAAGACAATATGGCAGTTTCTAATAAATTTGGATTAGAACAAAGATAATTAGTGCCTCTTGTTGTGGACCAAACCCATATTGGCAAATTTAGCCACTTTAAAAGCCATTTTATGCAAAATATGTCCCCCCATAGGCCTTGTTCAGTTCAATCATACGAGAGCACTGCAGATAGTTTCATTCAATGTAAATATGTTGCACAACTATGAACACCATGAAAAAGAGAAAGAGTTTTAGGATCTAGCTGTAACTCTAGAGATGACAATGCTACAGGGTCGTATAGAGACAACAAAGTTTCAAAGTGCTCAATGATACCAGTTTTAAGTTTGAGAGATGTGTATTAGAAGTGCAGCATCACAACGAAGGAATCAAACAAACAATCACTGACCCCGTATTTGAAAGAATAGTCCCAAAAAAGGTCAAACCTATGCAATACATTGTCTATGTATTCTACAAAGTGGTCTGATAATGTATATTGTTCTACGGCTATAGGTGTTGTTAACATGGTTGTTTTCTTGGGTTTGATTTGTTTTTTCTGTCTTAGAAAAAAGAGTTTCTTGAGAAAAACATAGAAGAAAATACTAATGTTTATACCTTGTGTAATGGAGCATGAGCAATCCAAAAAAGCAACAATGAACTATCTCTCGTTTTGTGATTTTGCTTTTGTCTGCAATCTGCAATGTACATAAAAGGCATTATACATTTACTAAATATTGCAAATGGAAGTAGTTAGGAAAAGAAACTTTTTGTATAGGATAAATCAAACAGCACAATGAAACATGAAAGGAAGACCAGAGTTTAAAAAAAACATTGTACAACACAAACTAGTGGAAAAGTTTAACAAGTGTAAAAATGCAGGAAACAAAGATCAAATTATTGGTGTCTTTGATTAGTCTGTGAGGATGTTTCATGAATTTATTGAAACTTTTTTATTCAACTGGAAGAGGCAATTGTCATTTTTGTTAAGTGTAGTCTGTAAGAAGTATTAAATGGTGATTTCCTTTGTTTCCTATTACAGATTGTGACAGAATGTTATGGAGTTAAAATTTCTTGGTAAAATCTTCTGATTTAGCAAAGTAAACATGATATTAATTTAGAATACCGATAAACATAAACACCTATTTTGAGTAGGAATCTATGTAAATAACAGTGAAGTGAAGTGTAGGCTTTAATATTTATTATTATTAAATTAGGTAGGTGTTAAAATATTGTTGGGAGTGGTAGATGACCAAAACTCCCATGCACAGTCCGTGTCGTGACTCTAATAGCAGAGTACACTCAAAACCTCCACTCTTCCACTCTATCCCTTTCACTTGTGATTACTAGTATAAAGGGGTTTGATATTTGTGAACATCAATGGAGAATGCAAATGATTGCTAAAATTAAATGATAAGAGATTAATTAAGGGTTAATTAATGCTCGACTCGATTTTGAATAGTGTGCACCTATGACTACAAAAATATCTATTTTTCAAGAGGGCATTATCATCACCATCCCAATGTCTCAGGATGTCCCCTCAGTCTCTAGAGGTAGGGGAGGCATGTTAAGTGTTTGTTTTTGCATTTTTTCCACTTCTTAGATAGTGGCTGAGCTTATCAATGGTGCAGCAAACATGACGCGAAGAATAGTCAGTGTTGGAATTCTTATCTTCATTCGTGATTATACCAGATTGTAGAATGGGGTTATGTATGTTCCTGGGCTAAAGAGACTTCTATTCTTTTACTTTAGAGGGTGCAAGGCCATTATCATATTCTATTTGTTGTTACAAGATGAGAGAATTGCAAGCATTATTGGATGTATAACGGTATAACTATTAGAAAGGTTGGTAAATCTTTTTCAGTTCAAAACATAAAATAAAAGTTAAAATGGGGGAGAGTTTTTTTCCATGTTGTCTTTGCATCTTCTTCATTTTTAGTGTCTAAATGTATCTTCTGTAGAATTTGGATGCATGTCTAGCCATTCTTAATCTCAACCTTACTTAGGATAAATGGATGATCCCATATTTGATAGCTTGCATGATGCTTTGTTCTATGGAAAACTATGTCCTTGCTTCCAAGTTCATCTAAAATATCTCAAGGAATTATATTGTGTAGAGCAACCAAAAGCTCAAATCAACTAAATTGGAAGCAATGCATATTTGTTATATTATATCTAAAAATGATAAAATAAAATAAAATAAGCATCTCTAGCAGAGGTATCAACTGTTTGAAAAATTGTCTCGAGGAAAATAGAAAAGACTAATGGATTACTTAAAAACCCAATGCTGATTCTTGTAGCTCAAGAATGGACATGACTACTATACTGCTAAATAAAACATACAAAACATGTATTCATTGAGCATGAGGCACGTGAACTATTTGATATAATGACATGTAAAGATGGTGTATCATGGAATGCAATGATTGCAGGATATGCACAAAAAGGGTTGGTTGAAAATACTATGGAAGCATTTAAGAAAATGTAACTGTCAGGTGTAAAGATAGAATTTGCAACATTTACTAGCATTCTCCCAACCCATGCTGAAATGGGAGCTTTAGAAGAGGGTATGGACATCAATCAAGGCATAATTGAAAGGAAATTGTTATCCTATGTTATAGTTACAATTTTTGTGCACAGCTCAGATTAGAGAAGTGTGTCATAGCTGCTCACTCCATTGCATAGTCAGTAGGCTCTGACATAATTTCTTTGTGGACCCATCTGTCTCTTTGAAAAATCACTTGATTCTGCACCAAACTTTGTCTGTATCATTGGGTTTTCTGTCAAAATTTTAGTGACTACTTGTCTCATGTTCCAAGTCCTTCATCAACTTATTTTACAACTTTCTCCTATTTGTATTCCTCATACAATTGATACCATTGATGCTTTTTTGGTTTTCTATAACAAGAATTTAAAATAAATCCACAAAAGATTTTTTTTGATTTGGATCTATCTCATTTTGCTTCGTGTAGATTATCCTTTACCTCTTTTTCTTGATTACTACCTGATTATGCACTCTCTCAGGTTGTATGAGAGTGATAAGGAAGAGAATACCAAGTTGGATTATGGGGAAGTTGCTTATGAAGAAGAAAATGAACTCCTTACAGACCCCATTTTAAGAGTTCAAAGACCCTCCAATACTAAATGTTGTTGGGGTGAACACCGAAATTGACTACTGGATGTAAGTGGTCTAGTAAAACACCCACATTACGTTTTATACCCAAGAGTAGAATCAATCCACTTCTTAATATTCTTGATTTTGGTTCTGAAGATCAAATTTTATGATTAAGCTCTGTATGGAGAGTAGCTTTCAAGTTAAGTTCAATCCTAAATTTGTTGTTGAGACATTTGAATGTGCTTCAGTTTTTTTAACTTTTTATAGGACCTGAAATCCCTATTCATTATATGCTTTATCCTCACTCTTAGTTCATATTAGGTTGAATCTAGATTGTTCATGGCTTTAGATTAATCTATATCGGTACAATAAGAAAGAAATATACTAAATAAACTAAAGGGGGTACCTGAGGCTTGATTGTAGACATGCCTCAGGTGCAGATGAAGATAAAATTATGGTTTCTCATATTTGTTTGCCTTTATGCTGACTTAAATATGAGAACCTGACTGTGTTTAATGCCAATCCAGAGTGTGTAACTTGAAATTTCTATAGGAATTGGTAAATCAAGATGTAACTGATAAATGACTTCAGCTACTGCAAGATATGACTGGAGTGTTTAGACCTGGTGTTCTCACAGCTTTGATGGGAGTTAGTGGAGCTAGAAAAACAACACTTATGGATGTATTGGATGGAAGGAAAACTAGCAGGTATATTGAAGGGGACATCATAATCTCTGGGTTTTCTAAGAAGCAAGAAACCTTTGCTCGGATTTCTGGTTATTGTGAGAAGAATGATATAGACTATCCAAAATTAACTGTGAGAGAGTATGTAATATTTTATGCATTTAGGTTGATAAGACCACCAAGATTGTATGTTCAAACTCTAATTTATTCTCATTTTTTCAATCATTCTGGAAAGGTTCCATAAGTTTTACTGACATGGACAGTTAACCAAATTGCAAACCTTTGTGGAAGAGATCATGCAACTGGTGGAAGCACGCACAAGGCATGTAAACTTCTCTTGTGGAAGCACACACAAGGCACGTGAATTGTTTGACAATATGCCTAGGGAAAATGTGTTCTCACAGATAACAATTTTTGCAGGACATGCACAAAATGGGTTAATTGAATAGGCCGTGGAAACGTTTAAGAAAATGCAACTGTCATCTGAAAAATTAAAACCTTTAATCAATTTATATAGATTCAACTTTTGTATGGAGAATTTTAGATGGAGAACCCAACATATTAAAAAAAGAAGTCGATTAAAAAAATAAGATATGTAGGGGAAGATTATAGTAAATTTGATCTTTAAAACTCAATTTTTTGATGACCTAATGCAATTAAATATTCAAAGTTACCAAAAAAAAATCAATTTTTTTCACCAAACAGATACTAGTTCCATCATTATCTTGTAGTTAAGATTGATAACACATTACCCTCTTGCATCTTGAACAGTATGTAGTTTATTGCCATTAGTATTTTAGAGTATTAGACATCTAAGTAACTATTGCTAGAGCATTTTAATTTTATACATATAAGTAGCTACTGCCACATTATCCATCCACAGTACTAGCATAATGTAATGGTTGCCTACTCCTATATTTACCCAGTCCATTGTGAGTGGACTCGAAGCTTGCTAAGATCCTCTCAGAAATGTTTTAGAGAACGTTAGACCAAGCCTATTGGTTCATTTTTTCACAACCTCATACACGAGTGAGATTCAATAAGAAAATCCCTAGATGGAACTAGTACATGAACTTGGATGCTAAAGGTAAATAGATGATCTATTCCATTAACCGACTATTGTGAAGAAATAAATGTAGATCACCTACAATTCCTTTCATTTGTAGGTAAGCCGTACATTCCATAAACTTCATGGTAAATGTCAATAGACAATGTAGAATCTATCTTTCATCAATACTCGAGACTAGGTACCATGGGAATTCATTGAAACTAAGCACTTAATACCATAAGAATTGAAATTTGATGTGAGATCCGTGTATATAAACTAAAACAGATCAGGTAGGAAAACAAGAATAGTGTGAAGAATAGAACCAAACAAAAATGGAATGAGTTCTAAAAATAAAATTTAAAAAATACAGTCACTGATTTCCTACAGAAGCAATGGCATAGAGTCTCACCTTCTTATTGTTCACGCCGGTTCATCTTTAGAGAATCAAGAAAATGCGATGGGAAGAAGAAACTGTCAAACCATGACATATTTCCACCCTCGAGCCACACAAAAGCAACCACTACAACAAATGCATTGAATGTGGCACATTAAATGTATTAAGTCTGTGAGAGGACCTCCCCTTTTCTCCTTGCAAACCACAAAGAAAATGCATTAAATGCATTACAAGAAATGAATTCAATGCATAAGAAGAGCTCCAGTTTTCCCCTCAACAGTGGAAAATAAAGGCAGCTACCAATAGAAACTTGGTAAAATTGAAAAATCAAATCTTCAAACTTTAGTGTAGCAGCATTCAAAAACAAATGGCACAATGTTATTGGAAGCAATGCAAATAACTAATTGCTAAGGTGAAAACAATATCCTAGCCTTATTTGAGCGCAAATGACACCATATAATCTTTTTTATAATATGTGGCTCTGGTTTAAAGTGAAACGTCCATGTTCACAACGGAGGAGTCGGATTTATTTTTCTCACACGTTTCATTGATAAAGACTTCACAATATCGCCCTTTTTTATTTACGTCTAGACCACGTTAGACTCTGTCCACCATTCCCTCCAAATTGATTTATACAAAGGCACCATAATTATTTGTGCGCAAATGAGACAATATAATTTTTTTATTTTGTAAATTCATTAATTTTACTTTATCAAATTTGGACAATTTCTACTCTTATTTTATTTATTAGGATTTGACTATTCTCACAATAGAATGCACTAAGGTCCCAAGGTCCCATAAATGACCCATCCATTTGCAGGGAGATAGGCGGATTTGAACCGGTGACCTCCAAAATGAGAGGCAGGAAGCCCACCACTGTGCCACAACATATGTTTAGTTGAATTTTGACTTTTTTTTAATAAATATCCCCCCGCAAATGTGCGTGAGGGATAGGTAGAACGGAAAAACACACTATGAGTCAAAGGGCCCTTGGTCTATTGGGGTTGATGTATGGCTTTCAATGAGCCCACAAGGGATCAAATCTTGTTTAGTGCAAACCCTGGAGACCCCTGACACAAAGATTCAAATGGTTGAGGCCAAGATCGTGTCGTGGGTGATTTTGATGGCATGGATGCCCTTAGCTGAATGTGATCATTGGTTTAGTTTCTTCACTTACTTTGCATTGTTGAATCTATATGTTCCCTCTGGAAACTGTATTTTTCAAGAGTGTGTTTTTCAACATTATGTAAAAATACAATGCAACAAGTGATGGGATTCGAATTGGAGACTTGTTTTTTACCAACACGCATTCCCACCAATCCAGTTGTGGCTTCACATATGCAACCATGCCATTTCAAATTGATATATTAAAAAACAATATGCATATGATATGACAGGTGACCGCGGGACCCACCCATGCATGGGCATGCATGTCTTTTATGGTGCATTTTATGGGGGCATGATGGGGGCACAGTGCATTCTATGGGGAGAATAGCCAACGCCATCTTATTATGTCATTTGGCATTTTAATGTGGGATGAGCTTTGTAGCAAGTGTTTATATTTGTCATGTACATTTTTTCACAATTTTTCTTGCGAATATACTTTTTTCTTGCGATCTTTTTAGCTTTAAAGGTGGGAATTTGGAGTTAGGCGTGAGGCAGAAGGATGTTTGTCGTGATTAAAAAATGAAAGTCCTTTTTGTCTAGATCCTTAACAGACTTGTGTTGGGTTTTTTGTTGTCCGTGGGCATACAATGAAGCGTCTTACAATGTACTCGAGTAGAAAAACCCTAAATATGTTGTTGTGCTGCCTCTATATACTCTTGAACCTTATGCGGCACAGAGAATCAATTGGCTTTACCTCGAGGTGGGCCTTTCTAGGGATATAGAGGAATCATAATATATTACAATGTAGCAAAGACTCTACCGGCCTTGGTCAATGTTAACCTGAAGTGAGGCCAGGACCCCAAAGTGCACAAGTTTCACATTGCCTTTGTTCAGCTGAAGCTTAGGTTTCGTACTGCCCTCTGTATAGCTGGAGTACACTTCATACCGCCTTCATACAGCTAGCGAACACTCAAGGACATTGGTCGGACTACTCCAGCAGTAACACTGTATAGTTGTCACACACTCAGGGACATTGGTTAGACTACTCCGGCAGTATTTAGGAACATTGGTCGGGTTATTTCTTGCACAACGAACATGCCAATGGGGATTGAACCTTGGACCTCCTCTTGATAAATGCTCAGACTTTACCAATCATCCAAGACCCCATTGGCCCTTTATAGGGATATTGGTGCACTGTTAGGCAACATGCCCTAAAGGAGTTGTGTGTTTCCAAAATGAACAAAACTCTCATTTTCCCGCTTTAGACTTGTGTAAGCCTCCATCTAGGTTACACCAATATGGGAGTTGTAAGCAACTCATGGACATCCATCTCAATTTAACAAAAATCAAAACAATTGGGAGATATAGTAATAAGTGATCAATTAGATATATACGCAAGAAGTGGAAGCATACGCTAGGTTCATGAACTATTGGACTGAATGCATGAAAGAAATGTGCCCCCATGGCCTGTACGCTAGTCAAAATGGAATCCTTGAACCAGTTATGGATTCCATTAAAGCATAAAGGGTTGTTGATTTTGTTAGACTTGTTGTACGAGTCCAATCGACCACCCACATAATATTATGAAAGTGAGATTGGGAAAGATATCATTTTAGTGGAGGTGATGGAAGCGTTCTTATGTTCCAATCTCCTCCATCCGTAGTGGGCACTACACCTTCCTAACTTATTTCGCTAGCCTACCGCCCGATCCACTATGATGTAATATGGTAACATGGATGGAATCCTAGTAATTGTATTAATGTGAAAAATCTAGATGCAACCTAGAATTTACAGTGAATAACCCAGGCGCTCTGACACATTACTCATCCTGAGTTGAGCGCTCACCCAAAGCACGTAAAGGTACCAGGAACCTCTTTAGAGTTACTTGTATAGAATGTTGGTGTGATGATGTTTTAGCATATTCAAATTCATAACTAAACATAAACATTCCATAGCACGCATAAACCAGATTTAGATCTCAGAGAATCATAATAAATGAACTAAAGAACGACTATGTTGAGATTAACAATACAAGAACTAGATCAGTTATGTCTAATACCATTATCTAACCAATATGTTCCATTGCATATATAAGGTAAAACAGAGAAGCTTCTTACACTATAAATTATCTCCATGAGTCACGTGTGCATCAAAACCAGCAGCATAACTCTATAATAACTCATTACTACTAAACTACGCAGTTCAATACATATTTATAAAGGTGGGGACTTGCCCTTCACCGCTCATGCACTTCTCAAAGTAGGTCACATGTTGATAATAGTCGTGCACCTTTACAATATCATGCACAACATGCAAGTGTTCTAATAATAGATGTCCTATAGTTAACTCTAAGAAGAAATCCTATTATTAGCTCAAACTATGCATGACACTTATCAGCTGCTTGCTCCCAAAATACTACTATGTGTACCGTAATTCTTCAACTCTATGTGTGCTCCGCATGCTATCTCCAAAAATAGCCCGTACCCACAAAAACGGCTAAGTCCTAAGAAAAAGTGTTCTGGTGCGCGTTTCCTTTCCTATCTTCACGCACCTTCAAATGCACTTTGTTCCCGCGCGTACATCCTTTAAGTGTCTTCTCCTTAGAGAAACATTTTTTCTGCTCAACAATTTCATTAAAACGTAAAATGTTATTGATTTTGTTAGACTTGTTGTACAAGTCTAATTGACCACCCACATAATATTATGAAAGTGAGATTGGGATGGATATCATTTTAGTGGAGGTTATAGAAGCGTGCTTATGTTCCAACCTCCTCCATCCGTAGTGGTCACTACACGTCCCTAACTTATTTCACCAGCCTACCACCCACTCCACTATGATGTAATTTAAGAATGTGGACGACATCCTAGTAATTGTATTAATGTGAAAAATCTAGATTATAAGTTATTGAGAGAGCTACAATACTTATAGTCATTGTACAACAACTAAAAAATAACAATAATCACAAATATAACCAAATGGTTATATGGTTTTAAAAATCAAACAAACAAACAATTAAAACCTTTAGGAATACTATTCCCATAATTACAAACCAATATAGCATGCATAACAATATAATAATGAAACTAAGGTAAAAGAAACACTGCTGAATTAAATAATTACCCTAGAGAAAGTTTACCCAACATTTCACCCTTCATTATGTATTGTTTCAAGAAAACATGAGAGAAATTATCTGAATGTCTTGAATTTATCTCATGCAAGTGAATTTGTTAAGACATCTGCACGTTGTTGATATTCCGGGAAAAAATAAAGCCAAATGTTGTGTTGTATAACATCCTTGCGAATGGATCATGAAAAAAATTTAGAACACCTTCATTGTCAACATACAAGATGGTAGGTTTATCCTATTGTAGTCCATGTCCTTCATGTATGTGATGAAGCCATATCACTTTACAAACAACTCCTACAATGCGGTATTCATCTTTTGTGGAAGATCAACAAATAAAGTTTTGTTTCTTGTTTCCCGTGATATTGGACCAAATTCCAAAAAGAATATATATCCAAAAGTGGATTTCATGTCATCAATGTTACCTGCATGATCAAAGTCTAAATATATTGTCAAGAAGAACTTATCATTCTTATTGTATTCTAGACAAAAATCCATAGTTATTTAGATATACCTCAAAATATGCTTTATTACTTTCCAGTGACAAACTCTTGGTTCCTGCATTATCCATAAAAGATAGCTAACTGAAAATTTGATACCTAACGCAGTGCATGTCAATTCAATGAGAATCTCAATCAACTGTCGATAGAGAGTTGCATTTACTTGTGATGAATTTGTACCAGACAACTAAAGTTTTATCTCCATATGTGTAACAATCAAAATACAGTCCATCATTCGAAACTTCTCAAGCATGGTCTTGTAATGCCATAAAAAAAATACAGATTTAAAAGAATGCTTAACTTATAAATTTCATATTTATTTTCAAAAAAATATACAAATGCCATTTCATAGATTTTTTTTAAAACAAAACATTTTCTTTTCCAATCCCATTATAACATAAAATAAGAAGGGATCCTTTAATACCAGATTTCTTTCTTCAACATAATTTTGTTTACAAATTTCTAAAATGGCTTTTAAGACATTCAACACATTCAAGTCCAATAAATCAAGTCCTCTTTGCAAGGTTGAACAAAAGTTACATAACAAGATCCATAACACACAAGTTTTCCCAAATCACAAAAAAAAAAC
Source organism: Taxus chinensis (assembly GCA_019776745.2). NCBI lineage: Eukaryota > Viridiplantae > Streptophyta > Pinopsida > Cupressales > Taxaceae > Taxus > Taxus chinensis. The sequence continues at coordinate 77,871,829 of CM034153.1, read as the reverse complement.
GATAAGTTTACAAGATGAGGCTATCCACAATCATCCATATAACCCATAGACACAAGGAGGTGTAATATTTACAATGAATTTTTGAGGATAAAAGAACAAGTCACCACTTCAACAAAACTTCATCCTTGAGTCTTCAACCTTGAGTGCTCTCCTAAGAATGCTGCAACAAGAGACATGGCTTGTTTACCAACCAACCAATAGGCATCATCACATGCCTTTCCATGGTTGGAAAAACATGCTAGTCTCCCCCAAGCCCATGGGAGAGAGGAACGAGAAACCACAATGTGCACAAATATAATGGGGATAAACACAACAAGAATACATAGAAACATTTAAACACTTAGACAAACTACACATGGTAAGACAACAACATGAGGAGAAACAAGGTCACCCTCACAAAAAGGGGGGAAGAGAAGAAATGGGATGCCCAAAAATAAAGGTGTCCAACCATAAGATACACCAACAAAAGCATGTTTAATAACCTCCTTATTCCTCCTAAACATTCATCCTCCTTATTCCTCCTTTATTTCAAAGAAATCCTTCTTGGGAGGATTTTCAAACCCAAAAGGGTTTCTTCTCTTAGAATGGGTAAAGGTTCAAGCCATATGAACCTTTCTCCCACCTCAAACCATATGAGGGGGTGAGTAGGAACCTTCATGGCTTGACCCACAAGCCATGAGGTTTGAGAGGGAAATCCCTCTCTCTTCCCCTACATTCTTCAAAAACCATCAAGCCATATGATGGTGGAGAGAAAAACAAAAAAATAACAAAACAAACAAAACTACATTCTTCATACAACTTTACAACACACCAGTTCACACATATTATTTTATTGACCATTGCATAGCTAACAATATAAGCAAAAACAAGGAAAGAAAAGGATTAAGAATCCTACCTCTACAATGTTTTCCAAGACTCTAAGCTTTTCCCCTTTGTCCAAGCAAACTTTCAAGCTCTCCAAAATTCTCCAAGCTCCCCAAAAAATATGAGGAAAAAAGTCTCCTTCCTTCACCATGAGGAAGAATATCAAGAGGAACCCAAAAGTTTCCTCACCAATAGGAAAGTGACAAGTTTCACCCCCTCTTCTCCCCCAAGTCAAAGATTCCAAAAACCAAATAAGTAAAAGTAAACTTACCTTTTAGCCCTTATCACCCAAAATACGAAAAATGAAAATAAAACAAAGTGGAGCAACTTTTAACAATTACACACAAACCAACCACCTTACATGGATGTGACCAAAGGGAGGAAAAATGGGAGGGAAACTCCCTCCAAACCTTGGAAATAAGCCCCACTACCTATTAGGTAGGGTTCAAGGGCCCATTTTCATGCTAAGTGAACTCCCAAACTAAAAAGGGGTCACTAAAAATGCCCAAAATAGCCCAATTTCGGGTTTGGCACACTTGGGCACAAGGGTAGAGGGTGTGGGGTCCACCTAAGGTTCACATGTGGCCCCAATGCCTTCTACCAACACACACACACACACTTACCCAAAACCATCACTTAAATTAAAATGAGATCATTAATCCCTAAACTAGTTTACTTAATAAAACACACCCTAAACATAATTAATTTTACAAGACATAAATACATTACAATTGAGGGTTCACTCATGGTGCCCAATTAATACACCTACTAAGGCCTCAAACATTTAACATGGTTAGGACTTAGCCCGTGGGCTGCTTGTTCACAATTGTGTAGCCACCCTAAAACCCACGCTCTCCTATAACCTGTCACCTGCACACTCATTGCACACATTAACTACATCTGTCCAGTACAATAAACATCATCTACTCATCACAAAATTAATCAAACCTATAATATCCTAACATCATTATACAATTGGTAGTGAAACGCATACAATTATACATATAGTCCACCATAAATCATCCACAAATATAATTACAACAACATACACCTATGCTAGCATGAGTTACCATTATTAAATTCAAGCAACTATATCATTGATCAAATCAACTACAAGAAATCAACATCTAACCAATAAATCTCACTATCATGTAACTTTGTTAGTGTCATCAACATCATAAGGAATATATCAATATACTAATCTAGTCCAATTGGCGCTACATGCCCAAAATACCATAACATCCATGAGGATAAACAACATAGCATAATGTCCAAAATATATCAGAGTCTCAGTCAAAACATGTCTATGCATAAAGGAACCAACAGATAATTGGAGCTATAAAAATGTGGGCACTACAAGTCTTGGATCTTTCAACTAGGATACAAAAATTTGATTATCTTTCTTTCATACTTTCAAGCCTAGAAAATAGTGCATCATCCCAAGAATTATCATCTCGAATGATCGATTAAGATATTTTCTCATTGCATCAATCATATTCATTGAATTGTCAGTGATGACCATATCGTCGGCATAAAGAACAAAAATTATAATTTCCCCTTTAATTTTTGAGGTAAAGATTGGGATCATAAGGATTCCTCTTGAATTCATGTTCAACAATATTCTCATCATTTTTTTATATACCAAGCCCGAGGAGCCTATTTGAGGCCATATCCTGATTTGATGAGTCTACATACCTTTTCTTCTTTTCTAGGTACAATAAAAACTTTTGTTTGAGTCATTTAGACTTCTTCTTGTAAGGATCTATTGAGAAAGGAAATTTTCACTTCTGATTTAACAACAATAAACTAGGCTGTAGATTTAATTTTTTAAATTCATATTTGTGATACAACAAACAAGATATGACAGTAAAGTACAACAATGATTCAAGAAAATATGAAAAAGGAAGTAAAACCCTGAGTGCAATGTAAGGTTAGAACACTTAGCTAGTTTCATAGATATCCTAGCAATGTGTGAAGGTGTAAGACTGGTAGAATAGGAACAAAGGAGGTCACGACCGAGCCTAGAAAAATGTAGAATTACAGAAGGAGCAAGGACCAGGGTGTCTAGAGTGTACTGGGGCGCCTGGGTGTTAGGATCCCTTCCTAGGTGTCGGGGTCTATGCAAGAGGTCCAAAGATGAATTTTACAGGGTCGTTGGATGATCCTAAACCCTCACTAGTTATCGCTAGGTAGTCACACTATGATCGCCAATGTCTCTTGATAACCTGCGATAAAAAGATCACCTGTAAAACACTCAAAAGAACATCAAAACCTAAAAAAGAAAGATGCAAAATGAGGGGTTGGATTGTCCTCAGCTGTCACAATGGTGATCTTACTAACTGAGTGATTGCACTACATATCAAACCCAATGTAGTTATATGTGTTTGTGTGCATGGAATCATGTTCCCTAGATGGCTCTTGTGCGTGTCACACTTGATAGCGAGCAAATAGCTAGATGTAAAATATGTAAATAGATGTGTGTATGGAAACAATAGACTCCCCTCCTATGAAGTGTGATGCAGAAAAACCAACCCTTATCCTTTGTAATGGTGCTAGATGGATGCAAATATTCTCTTGAATGCCTGTGAGATGAAACCTTAGGTGATAATATATATGCTTAGAGCTTGGTCCTTTAATTTGGTCACATAACTTTATATTCATATGCTTCTCTTGTTCAAATTTTGTACTTGGATAACTAAAAGGCCGACCCCTAAGAGGTAGGGATGCTCAATGGCTAGAAAGGACCAAAAAAGGAGTGAGAAAAGTACAAAGAGGTCTAGGGTTCCTAGAGGGGACAAGGGTGCCTAGGCATTGGCATCCTGGCTGACCACTAGTGTCCAGAGCCAGAAAAATGTGAAGTATGAAGGGCCAGACTGGGTAATAAGGTCCGTAAGGCTAAGAGGGAGACTAGAAGGGAACCTAAGAGGCTAAGTATAATGATAAATTAGTACTCTACTCCCATAAGAAGCATATGAATATTAGTATGTGATTATGACCTAGTAATGTACCCAAAGTGTGTGATTTAGTGTCTACAACTTCAATTTGGTGGACTCTGCAACTAAATTGTGCAGCTAGAGAAAAGATCATATTGGATGTTCATTCTATGACATTTTGTTATACAGTTTACATGCATTCTTTAGATTATATAGGATGTTTATTCTATGAACATTTTGTCATACAATTGGTCATACATTCTTTGGATTATATAGTATGGTCATTCTATGACATTTTTTCATACAATTGACATGCATTTTTTGGATTATATATGAAGTTCATATTATGACATTTTATCATACATTTTGCATGCATTCTTTGGATTATATATGAAGTTCATATTATGAAATTTTTTTCATACAATTGGCATGCATTCTTTGTATTATATAGGAAGTTCATATTATGAAATTTTTTCATGTACAATTGACATGCATTCTTTGGATTATATGCGATGTTCATATTATGACATTTTTTCATACACTTAGCTTGCATTCTTTTGGTATAAAGATTATGTTGGGAATTTTGACAAACATGCTAATTGTTGTTCTATTTTGACATTTTGTCAAATAATTGGAATGTTCTTCCATTTTGGGCATATGAAGTTGGTATATATGCTGACAATCTGTCAATTGGTTTGTATTCATTCTCCATTTCGCATATAAGGTTACTTCATTGTCATTTTGTTCCATTTTGGGCATATGAAGTTGATATATATGTTAGCATTTTTTCAATTTGTTTGTATGCATTATCCTTTTTGCGTATAATGTTACTTCATTGGAATTTTTTCAGGTAGTTGGCATGTTGTTCCATCTTGGGCATATGAAAGTTATATACATTTTGGCATTCTATCAAATGGTTTATATGCATTCTCCTTTTTTCATATAAGGTTAATTCATTGGAATTTTGCCAAATAGTTTGCATGTTATTCTGTTTTGGGCATATGAAGTTGGTATATGTGTTGGCAATATGTCAATCGGTTTGTATGCATTCTCCTTTTTTTCATGTAAGATTACTTCGTTGGAATTTTTTCAAGTAGTTGGCATGTTGTTCTGTTGTGGGCATATGAGGTTGATATAGATGTTGAAAATATGTCAAATGGTTTGTATACATTCTCCTTTTTTCATATAAGGTTACTAAGTTGGCATTTTATCAAGTAGTTGGCATGTTGTTCTATTTTGGGCATATGAATTTGATATACATGTTGGCATTATGTCAAATGGTTTGTATAAATTCTCCTATCTACATGGAGAATATGTGTGACATTTCATCAAACAGTTTATATGTTGTCTCATTTAGTATAAATCTTATGTCTTGGAATTTCATCATACAACTTGTATGCTATCTCGTTTTGGAATATAAGGATATTAAAGAAATGCATTATGAAATCATCCTTACTTTTTGTAAGTTTTATTTATTTTCGGTATGATGGTTGAAGGTTTCATCCATTAATGTGATTATGAAGAAATGCATTATGTAATGACTCTTACTACTTGTAAGTTTTATGTATGTTTTGTATGATGGTTAAAGGTTTCATCTATGAATGAGATTCTATAGAAATCCATTACGTAATCATACTTTACTTGTTGTATGTTTAATGTGTTTTCTGTGTGATGGTTAAAGGTTTCATCCGTAAATGAGATTATTAACTTGATTAGTTCATGCATGTATACATGTTTATCTACAACATTATTATAATAATGAATGATTTAATATGTCAAACGCGTGACTAAATATTGTTGATATGTTTTCATTTATAGAATAATACATGTATGAAAGTAGGAACTCTTGCCAGTTTAGTTGGAACTAACCCCTTTGTGGATATTATAAGACCACTCTAGAGAGTAAGGAAAATAAAAAATTTGATAAGGAGTTATGATGGATTTCAGATCTTGTCAGTTATCTTATAATATAGTTCATGAAATAAAAAACATACATGATGTACTGCTGTAATATTCAGTTATTGTTGTATAAGCCTTGAGGCTTATTGTATTGCCAATAAAATTTTAAGTCGTACTGAAACATTGGAAATGAAAGAAATATATTTTGGAACAAATCTGATTTGTACTTTTTGTTTCATGCATTCATGATTTAAGTACTTAGTTGTTTGAGTTGTTCATGTTTGTAATCACCATAACACTTAACAACGGGGTTAGTGGGAGAAAAATAATAAATTTTGGATCTCGATTTTTTGGTGTCCTTACAAAAATACAACTCCAAAAAACTTAATACCATTCTTATGATCTCTAACATATTTTGCAACTCATGCAATTACCAGTATTAGTATTCTCTGAATGGTCATGTTTTAGAGTTGAGATTTGATGTCTAGTCAATTAAATTGTAAATGAAATTCCACACCAAAGCATCAAACTATGTTGTTTATTAAGAAACTTATTATAGCTTATCTCAAACAAAGGTTAAAACTTGGATGCATTCCTTGTATTGGGTGATGTCATAACGAAATTTCCCTCTAGTAACCTATTGGTTGATTAGTTGTAGGTTTGGAATGTTTGTTGCATTTCCACCCGTTTTGGATATGCATCCTTAATGCATCTTCAAATTGATTTTAGAAATTACAAAACCATCATTCAATTGAAATTGTAGTCAATAAATCATGCACTTTCGGTAATATTTAGTCTCAGTCTCATACTAATATTTAAAGCGTTTTTTAGTGAAGAAAGTACTAATTAACCCCCATCTCTTGGGAATTTTTATTTGATTTCTATCATCATTCCCGACCTCCACCACACATATGCCTAGTCATTTTTCATTATCTTCCATCATTTTAGCCCTGACTGGGGAGTCCAAGCCAGTATTGGGGCACCCCGGGTGCCCTAGTCCCACCATGGGCAGCTCGGTCCTTTTTTTCCACTCTCCTGCCAATTTTTGGGAACTTTCTAGCCATAACAAACATTTTCTTTTTCTTTTGGTCGGTGTCTTTGGGGCTAATTATGAAATCAAATAAAGAGAACCTTATAAATACAAATTTATGAGACCATAATGAGGGACCAAGCACATATCACTACTATCATCCACCTAGAGTTGCATCCATCTATTACATTAGCAGATCATTTGCATCCACATAGCTCCATCACTTAAGACAAGGATAGTTATTCTGCATCACACAAGCATAGGAGGGGAGTATTCATTTTATTCCATCCACCATTTACTACATTTTTCTACACATAGTTAGCTCGCTACATCACAAAGTGCGATCGACATAAGAGAAACCTAGGGCATGATCTCACACACACACAAACACAAACACACACTACACTAAAAGCTAGGAATGTAGTGCAATGCTCAGTTAGTAAGTCTACCTTTTTAGAAGTTGAGGTCAGACCCTTGCATATGCATTTTTATTATTTTTAGGGATTGATGCTTGTTAGGGTTTTACAAGTCTTCACTTCATCTTGGAGTATAGGTGACATCTGAAGTAATACAGTGCACTTGATGCAACAGACAACTAGGGTTATGGACCATCTGTCGAACAAGTAAAAACAAGGTCCGGAGCTTTTCTATAGACCAGGGTGCTTAGTTTGCATACCAGAGTGCCCCAGTCCCTCTCTATGCACTCCAATCCAACTAGATATTCTAGATCCACCCTTTTCAAGGTCTTTGTACAGTTGTTCCTTGATTTCTACTTCTCCAATCATTTCAGCGACACTGTCCCAGGAACATCTTCTATTCAACTAAGTTCTTTCCTCTTCTCTCTAGCACATTAGGGTTATAATTTCCTTTTCCATAGTTTCTTGAGTTATTAACATACTTATTTACTGCACTCATTTAATTTATTTATAGTTTTTCATAGCTTAGATTAACTACCATCATATTACATTTTTACTTTCATTCCAGTCTGTCCACTGTTATAACAAAGGAGTCAAATTTATTTTTCTAACACATTACATTCTTTCCACCATTCCCTCTAAATTTATTAAGACACTTGCACATATTATAAAAGGAACAAGAATTATTTGAGCGTAAATGATACAATATAATATTTTTATTTTGTACACTCATTATTTTTAATTTATCAAATTTGGACAATTTATACTCTTATTTTATTTATCGTCTCTTCTTAGATTAGATGGAGGGATCTTATTAGGCGACGAAGATTCTCTTAATAGAATTCACCAAGGTCCCATAAATTACCCATACATCCATCCGATGCCACATGGCACGCGCACCCGCAATTAGTATTTTTGCAAGTTTTTTTATGTTGAAAAACACACTACGAATCAAAGGTCCCTCGGTATATTAGGGTTGATGTATGGCTTTCAATGATCCCACAAGGGATCAAATATTTCTGAGTGCAAATCTTGGAGACACCTGACACGAGGATTCAAATGGTTGAGTCCAAGATCATGTGGTGGGTGATTTTTATGGCATGGATGCCCTTAGCTGAATGTGATCATTGGTTTAATTTCTTCACTTACTTTGCATTGTTGAATCTATATTTTCCCTACGGGGAACTGTATTTTTCAACAGTGTGTTTTTCAACATTATCTACAAACACAATGCAACAACTTACGAGATTCAAATTAGAGACTTGTTTTTTACCAACACGCATTCCCACCAATCCAGTTGTGGCTTCACATATGCAACCATGCCATTTCAAACTGATATATTAAAAAACGATATGCCTATGATATGACAGGTGACCACGGGACCCACCCATGCATAGGCATGTATGTCTTTTATGGTGCATTTTATAAGGGAATGACTGGGGCATGGTGCATTCTATGGGGAGAATAACCTGTTAGAGTAGGTATTTACCTTAGCTCATGTTCACCTAGGTAGTTTATTTACCTTTATTGTATTTATCCTCACCCACTTATGTGTGTGGATATTTCTTTTATCTTATTTAGATATTAGGAGATATTATCTAGTTGTTAGGTATAGTTCTTTCCTTGATCTATGGTATTGACTAGATCCTTGATGTCTAGTTCTCTCCTAAATCTACGGTCTTGACTAGTTCTTTGATGACTAGTTATTTCCTTGATTTATGGCTTGATCTATGACCTTGACTGGTTCCTAGATTGTTATTCCTTTCCTATTTAAGCAAGGCCCATTCTCAATGTATTGCATTGAGTTCCATAATAATATATGACATTGTTTCTCATTTGTTTGCAAAGGTTTTATGTAAAGTTATTCTGGCGAATTGCTTTCATCTTATAAATCGTGGTGTTTGATTAGCATCTGTGTTCTTGGCTTGGTACGATCTGGTTATCATTCCTTTCATAACCAACACCATCTTATTATGTCATTTGGCATTTTATTTTGGGATGAGATTTGCAACAAGTGTCTGCATTTGTCAAGTACATTTTTTCACATTTTTCTTTCAATTATACTTTTTTTCTTGCTATCATTTTAGCTTTAAAGGTGGGAATTTGGAGTTAGGCGTGAGGTAGAAGGATGTTTGTCATGATTAGAAAATGAAAGTCCTCTTCATCCATATCCTTAATAGACTTGCATTGGGTTTTTTTTTTGTCCATGGGAAGACAATGAATTGTTTTACAATTTTCTTGGGTAGAAAAATGCTAAAAATGTTGATGTGCTGCCTCTATATACTCTTGAACCTTGTGCGACACAGAGAATCAATTGGCTTTTCCTAGAGGTGGGCCTTTCTATGGATATGTATATATTGGTATATAGATCATGATATATTATAATGTAGCATAGACTTTACCAGCCTTAGTCAATGTTAACCTGAAGTGAGGACGAGACCCCCAAGTGCATAAGTTTCACACCGCCTCCATTCATCTAAAGCTTAGGTTTTGTACTACCCTTTGTACAACTGGTGTACACTTCATACCACCTTCGTACAACTAGTGGACACTCAGGGACGTTGTTCGGACTACTCCAACAGTAACACTGTACAACTATCACACACTTAGGGACATCGGTTAGACTATTCTAGTAGAATTCAAGGACATCTGTCGGGTTATTCCTCGCATATCGAATATGCCAATGGGGGTTTGAACCTTGGACCTCCTCTTGGTAAATGCTCATACTTTACCAATCAACCAAGACCTCATTGGCCCTTTCTAGGGATATTGATGCACAGTTAGGCAAGATGCCCTTAAGGAGTTTTGTGTTTCCAAAATGAACACAATTCTCATTTTCCTGCTTTAGAATTTTGTTAGCCTCCATCTAGGTTGTACCAATATGGGAGTTGTAAGAAACTCATGGAAATCCATCTCAATTTAACAAATTTTCTTTTTTCGAGAGATATAGTAACAAGTGATCAATTAGATATATACATAAGAAGTGGAAGCATATGATAGGTTCATGAACTATTGGACTAAATGCGTGAAATAAATGTGCCCCAAGTGCCTTTATGCCAGTCAAAATAGGAGCCTTGAAACAGTTATAGATTCCATTAAAGTATAACAGGTTGTCGATTTTGCTAGACTTGTTGTACGAGTGCAACCGACCACCCATATAATGTTATAAAAGTGAGATTGGGATGGATATCATTTTAGTGAAGGCAATGGAATCATGTTTATGTTCCAACCACCTCCATTTGTAGTGGCCAATACACCTCCCTAACTTATTTCACTAGCCTACCACTCGAACCATTATGATGTAATTTAGGAACAAGGACGACATCCTAGAAATTGTATTAATGTGAAAAATCCAAATTATAATTTATTGAGAGAGATACAATACTTATAGGCATTGTACAAAAACATAAAAATTAACAATAATCACAAATATAACCAAATGGTTTTATGGTTTTAACATCAAACAAACAAACAATTAAAATCTTCAGGAATACTACTCCCATAATTACAAACAAATATAGATGTATAACAATATAATAATGAAACTAAGGTAAAATAAACACTACTAAATTAAATATTTACCCTAGATTAATTTTACCCAACATTTCACACTTAGTTATTCATTGTTTCAAGAAAACATGAGAGAGCTTATATGAATGTCTCAAATTGATCTCATGCAAGTGAATTTGTGAAGACACGTGCACATTGTTGATATGTTGGGAAAAACTTAAGTTGAATGTTGTGTTGTATAAAATTCTTGCGAATGGAATATATATGCACCTCAATGTGCTTCATCCTCTTGTGAAACACTAGATCGCAAACAAAATTTAAAACACCTTCATTGTCAACATACATGATGGTAGGTTTATCCTATGGTAGTCCATGTCCTTCAACTATGTGACGAAGCCACATCACTTTATAGAATGCTCCTACAACGCGAAACGCGGTATTCATCTTCTATGGAAGATCGAGAAATAAATTTTTCTTTCTTGCTTCCCTGTGATATTGGACCGAATCCCAAAATATATATATATCCAAAAGTGGATTTGATGTCATCAATGTTACCTGCATGATCTAAGTTTGAATATATTGTCAATAAGAACTTATCGTTCTTCTTGTATTCTAGACCAAAATCCATAGTTCTTTAGATATACCTCAAAATCTGCTTTGTTTCTTTCCAAAGACAAACTCTTGGTTCCTACATGAGCCATGAAAGATAGATAACTGAAAATTTGATATCTAGCCTATTGTAATTCAATTCAATGAGACTCTCGATCAACTGTCGATAGAGATTTGTATTTACTTACGATGAATTTGTACCAGACAAATGAGTTTTTGTCTCCATAGGTGTACTAATCAAAATATAGTCCATCATTTGAAACTTTTCAAGCATGGTCTTGGCATCTTTCAACTAGGATACAAAAATGTAATTATCTTTTTTCATACTTCCAAGCCAAGACAATAGTGCATCAACCCGAGATTTTTCATGTCAGTCAATCAATTAAGATATTTTCTCATTGCATCAATCATATTCATTAAATTTTCAGTGATGACCATATCATTGACATAAAGAACAACAATTACAATCTCCCTTTAATTTTTGAGGTGAAGATTGGGATCATAAGGATTCCTCTTGAATTCATGTTCAATAAGATTCTCATTAATTTTTATATACCAAGCCTGGGGAGCCTGTTTGAGACCATATAATGATTTGATGAGTCTACATACCCTTTCTTCTTTTTTATGTACGATAAAACCTTATTTTTGAGTCATGTAGACTTCTTCCTATAAGGATCTATTGATAAAGGAACTTTTCACATCTAATTTAACAAAAATAAACTAGGGTGTAGATTTACTTTTTAAAATTCATATGTGTGCAGATATCTTGACAATGTGCAAATGTGTAAGACTAGTAGAATAGGAACACAGGAGGTCAAAAACAAGACTAGAAAAATGTAGAAGTGTAGAAGGAGTAGGGACCAGAGCGCTTGGACTATACTGGCGTGCCTGAGCACTAGGGTCCCTTCCTAGGTATTAGGGTCTGCGCAGGAGGTCTAAAGATGAATTTTACAGGGTCATTCGATGATCTGAAAACCTCATTTTTTATCAATAGGTAGTCGCACTATGATCACTGATGTCGTTGATAACCTACAATAAAAATATTGTATGCAAAACCCACAAAATAACATTAACCCTAAAAAAGAAAGATGCAAAATAAGGGGTCGTAGTGTCCTCAGCTATCACAATGGTGATCTTATGACTGAGCATTGTACTACATATCAGACCCAATGTATTTCTATGTGTATGTGTGGAATCGTGCCTAAGGTGGTTCTTTTACATGTCACACTTGATAGCAAGAAAATATATAGATGTAAAATATTTAAATAGATGTGTGCATGGAAACAATAGAATCTCCTCCTATGAAGTGTGGTGTAGAAAACCAACCCTTATCCCTTGTAATGGTGCTATATGGATGAAAATATGCTCTTGAATGCTTGTTAGATGCAACCCTAGGTGATAGTATATATGTTCAGAGCTTGGTCCTTTAATTTGGTCACATAACTTTATATTTATATGCTTCTCTTGTTCAAATTTTGTACTTGATCATGCCCAATGGATAGAAAGGACTCAAACAGGAGTGAGAAAAGTAAAAAGAATTATAAGGTGCCCAAAGGGGACGAGGACGCCTAAACACTAGCGTCCTGGATGAGTGCTAGTGTCTAGAGCTAGAAAAGGTGAAGTATGAAGGGTCAGACTGGGCAGTAAGGTCCGTAAGGCTAAGAGGGAGACTAGAAGGGAACCTAATAGGAAAAGACTAGAAGGTACCCTAAAAGGCAAAGTATCATGATCAATTAGTAATTTTCTCCCTTAAGAAGCATGTGAATAGTAGTATATGATTATGACCTAGTAATGTACCCAAAGTGTGTGATTTAGTGTCTACAACTTCCACTTGGTGGACTCTCCAACCAAACTATGAAGCTAGAGAAAAGATCAAATTGGATGTTCATTCTATGACATTTTTTCATATATTTAACACACATTCTTTAGATTATATAGGATGTTTATTCTATGAAAATTTTCATACAGTTGGAGTGCATTCTTTGGATTATGTAGTATGTTCATTCTATGACATTTTATCATGCAGTTGGCATGCATTCTTTGGATTATATAGGAAGTTCATATTATGAAATTTTGTCAAGTACAATTGACATGCATTCTTTGGATTATATATGATGTTCATATTATGATATTTTTTCATACAGTTAGCATGAGTTCTTTTGGTATAAATATTATGTTGGGCATTTTGAAAAACAGGTGAGTTGTTGTTCCATTTTGATCTTTTATCAAATACTTGGAATGTTGTTCCATTTTGGGCATATGAAGTTGGTATATATGTTGGAAATTTTCCAATTGGTTTGTATGCATTCTCATTTTTACATTTAAGGTTACTTCATTGGGATTTTATCAAATAACTAGTGCGTTGTTCCATTTTGGGCATATGAAGTTGATATATATGTTGGCATTTTGTCAATTTGTTTGTATGAATTCTCCTTTTTACATATAAGATTACTTCATTGGCATTTTTTCAAGTAGTTGGCATGTTGTTCCATCTTGGGCATATGAAATTTATATACATGTTGGCATTCTATCAAATGGTTTGTATGCATTCTCCTTTTTGCATATAGGTATTTTTTGTTGGAATTTTTCCAAATAGTTTGCATGTTATTCTGTTTTCAGCATATGAAGTTGGTATATATGTTGGAAATATGTCAATTGGTTTATATGCATTTTCCTTTTTGCATATAAGGTTACTTCGTTGGCATTTTGTCAAGTAGTTGGCATGCTATTTTATTTTTGGCCTATGAAGTTAGTATATGTGTTGGAAATATGTAAATTGGTTTGTATGCAGTCTCATTTTTGCATATATGGTTACTTCATTTGCATTTTTTCAAGTAGTTGGCATGTTGTTCCATTTTGGACATATGAATTTGATATACATGTTGGAATTTTTTCAAATGGTTTGTATACATTCTCCTATCTACATGGAGACTATGTGTGACATTTATATTAAAAAATTCATATACTATCTCATTTGGTATAAATATTATTTCTTGGCATTCCGTCATACGGTTTGTATGCTAACTCATTTTGGCATATAAGGATATTAAAGAAATGTATTATGTAATCATTCTTACTTGTTGTAAGTTTTATGTATTTTTTGTATCATGGTTGAAGGTTTTTGATTAGCTAAATTTCTTTCTCCTAAGTCAAGCTAATGAAAATAATATAGGAGAAGATTAAATAACCTCATAAACGCTAGAGGGTTTAAGTTACTTCGGATGTGATGCCTGATGCGGGTGTTTTGTGATGGATCCTCACTACAGGAAAGCTGTAAAACTAAAATAGATTTGATTAGATAGGATGGGGGTGGGGGTTGCTTGACTAAGCATATCTAAGAAGTGTGAGCTTCCTTGGGGGATGTAGACCCCTGTCATTTAAATAAGATTGATATAAATCAAAAATAAATTAAAATATGCAGAATTTGAAGGAATTACATAATTTGAAAGCAAATTAGATTGACTTAATGTAGTTACGATCAAAATAACTAAAACTGAAATATACCTGGTCTAGGTCGACGATGACCTAGATTGTGGAGGAGCAGGTCGACGACAACCTAGGAGGCTGGATCAAGAAGATGAGTAAAATATGAAGACTATGCATGATCTAAGTGTAATTAGGTAGTTGCAGAAGTTTGAAAATGCTGGAATCTATCTGCAAAGGAGATATGAAGAAACATAAACCAAGAAAGACAACAAAACATGAGGATTAAGGGAAAATATTGAAACCAGGACCTTGGTTGACAGCGACTAGGGTGAAACAGGTTGATTTTATTGTGATAGAGGAGCTAGACAAGGGATTAGTAAACTGAACTAGAGGATAAACACATGTAGGGGGTGAGGATGGCTCTACAACATAAGGAAACAGCTAGTGAGGCCGAGTCGGTGACAACTTGACATGGTCTACACCGACCGTGATAAAGATGGATAAAGCTGAGGGGAGACAAGCTAGATGATCAACCTGCAACAACAAGGTTTTAGGAAGAAGTTGATGACAAAGTTGTGAGCTCTGTTGTTGATTATCTAGACATAAAAAAGGTTAGATGTGAAAAATACAAGATAATCTGATAACTCTGATAAAAGCTATGTAAAAAATGACAATCTCACAAAAAATCTGATATCGATGGGTGCATGCACGTTGTAAGTAGGTCTATAATGGATTATGGATTGTTCCAGCATGAGGGGTTGTCTGTAAGCTGCAAGGAGAACTTTTGATTCACATGCACTTGATGGAGAATAAAAATAAATCTCATAGCTTTATAAGGTCGACAATGACTGGACTGGGTCACCACCGACTGTAGGGAAAGGTTCCCTCATGGGCTTGATTTTTTTAATGCAAGCTTTAATGATTTTAAAGAGTTGTCTAAATGCTTTAAACAATATTGGCAGGATTAGGTTATTTGGGGATGAGATATGGATGATGTGGTAGTGGAGATAGGTTATAAAAAGCATAGGGAAAAATAGGGATGTCAATTTGGAATGAAAGAATTCCAAAATAGGAAGTTAGTTAGGGCATGATTAATTAATTAATTAATGTTGAATAGATAGGATTAAAGGTGATGGGAATTTAATTAATTAATAGGGATTGATTAATTAAATTTAAATAAGGCATTTGATTAAATAGGGAGGATGAATAATACAATAAATGTGCACGTAGGCAATGAGAGGATGGATACCAAATTTAGGTGTCTACATTTTGCCCCTTTTTGTTGAGTGGTTTGAGCCGGCAAGCCAAAAAATGAAAATAAAAAGGGTTGGATGAGGATAAATATTTGATGATAAGCTCCCCCTTTAATGGGATATTGATGACATCACAGGAATTCGATGATGCATTTGAAAAAAAAGTAGATGAAAAAGGGCGGGTGGGTGATGAAAATATTGGTAAAAGCATAACCAAGGAAAGATGTCCCAGGCAAAAAGGATCACAATAAGGATGAAAAACTATGGTGGTGACTCCAATATCACTTGGGTAGGGGACAATTGTGGTCTCAACAGAGACAAAAATCAATGTTCTACAGACCAGTGAGTGGGTGAAAACCATAACAAAATGGATGCAAGCTGGGATGTCCAATGGGTCATAGGTAAGTCATCAAAATATGCACAACTATATGCAAAAAGGTATGTGAAATCCTTCATACACGAGGAATTGAATGAAATAGGATATGCATTCACCGTGAACGAGGATGAGTGATATGGGGTCTAATGGCACACAAAAAATGGCCGAGAAGGTGAAATGAAAAAGTGAACGATGACATAATATGGCCAAGAAGGCAGAAATGAAATATGCCGTGAGTGGGGAAAGGTATGGCCTCAAAGGAGGAATTTGAGAGTAGATAAGGAATGTCTGAAGGGTAAATTAAGTATGTACTCAATGGAGGAATTCGTGTGCATATTGAACAATATCCATAGTAGGTTTTATGTTTTAATACCATACGGAACTTGACAAGGAAAAATTATTTTGTACCTTCTAATTTTTTTGGAAACATTACTGACATTATGCAATATTCTCCTCATGTTGAAGGAAATCAATTCTTTAATGAAACATGCTCGAGAGATATCCATATATGTTGTTGACTTCGATATTGGTTAAGGAAAATGGGTATGTCAATCTGTAGAATATGTTATACAATGTTGCAAGAAAGGTGGACTTTGATTGAATTGTTCCTAAAAAATGGACATAAGTATTGCAACGAATGTGAGACATTCAGTTGAACTATTAAATTAAATGCTCGGAGGGATTTCATTTCCTATTGTTACGACATTTAGGATTCTCTATTAAAAATAGTTTCGTTATGTGTACTTTAATTAAAAATAGATTGTTTATTTCCACTATGGTCATTTATGATATCTAGAAAACATCAAAGAATTTGCAAGGACACCATAGTGACCATACAATTGCAGAAATGGTATTTATATTAATATAGATAGGATCATAGGAAATGCAATTTTGTTTACAAGACTTACAAAACTAATACTACAAAATAACTTCAATCTCGATTAGTTAGTCATCACAAGGATCATAAGGACATAGATTTATGATCATTCTATTTGAATAGTTTCTAATGGTGTTTCTATAACATAAAATTGTGTCTCCCCTGAGCATTGTATCATCTTTTACAAATTCTTGATTTAATAAGATCTTTGGATGTAGAATTGATATTGGCTAAGAATTATGCACATTCTTTGGGATAGGTGCATTTCCTATTGCAAAGTAAATTAGGATTCGCATATGATTTCTTATTGGAATGAAATTTTAGGATCATGCTCGAAGTTCTTCTGAGTGATGTCTCTTTAAATGCGTATTGTTTTGTTTAACACGGGAAGCCTCAACAATACCATGAGTAGCCATCCTTCAATGGTAATGGACGTACTTTCTACAATTTATGTGATGCATTTTAATAGATAATAGCCATCCTTTGAGAGTATCACTGCCTATGTTCTTTTGATATTGATTTCATAATTTGACTGAAATTTAAAAATTTAATATATATTTAGATAAAAAATACAATAACTTAAAGGGATCATTTTCTATAAGGATTGATAACTTCAACCACATATTTTATTATCCTCTGCATTTTTGCAATTTAACATGAGGGAGATTTGGGACTAGCTAAGTAGACCATTTAGTTTTAGATAGATGATGTACAAGATTTACACTTTTGCATTCTCTATGCTTAGTTTTTTACATAGGTCCAATGAGATGGTAATGGATTGTAGGCACTGAAAGCTGAAATTCTCACTAAGAAGGGAGAACTTAATTCACTAAGGAATTTCAAGCTTCTGTGGGTAGAGCCATTTTGCACTAGTGAATGTAAGGATTATTTATAGGAAGTGACGTGAAAATGACCACATTTATTTCCTTGAATCAATAATTTTTCCAAAAATTCCCATAGGGCTGAAGATTGTTGACATGATTTGATAGTGACACCATTAAACTAAGCCTAATTATTTTTTTGCTAATTGTGATAACACCCATAATTTGTCTCGAGCAATTTAAATACGTTAAGCGGTTGCACTTCCGATTATACCCTCGACGGAGGCCAAAAATTGACGACGTATCGTCAATATCGCACATTTTCTCATAGCTGGATCGTCAATTAATTGGTGAATTGCATTACATTGAGTTTTGTACCTATAATTTATCTCAAGCAATTTAAATACTTAAATTGCACTAATTATACCCTTTCCCACAAATTGATGACATATCATCAATAAATGCTCATTTTCTCTTCTATCACTGTTAATTAATTACATTACATTAATTAATTAACTCTTCTTATCTAATAAATATGCCAATTAATGACCTTCCATTAATTAATTAATTATTTATAATTAATTAAGCCCCTTTCTATCTAGACTAATTAATTAATTAATTATTAATTAATTAGCTTTAATTAATTCTCTTCCATTAAATCAATAAATCATCATTTATTTGATTAAATCCCTCTCATAGTCTAAATCATACTAATTATTCCTCTAAAAAACTTCTATAAGCTTGCACACCTATTAATTAATCACTTTGGTTAATTAATAAATCCCCTCAAACCCCATGAGTCACTAAAGGACAAAATAAACTCTCCTAAGGTTGACTCAAGCCTTTCTAAATCTCCCTTATCCACAACTAACCCAACCATCTCTATTATCCCACATGTAAAGGAATGTAGAGATTCCTCTATCCATTGGGCTATATAAGGATCCCTCCTCCTACCTTTCTTTATTTACACCTTTACACACGTTGCATGCTTATAGCTAATCTATAGGCATTTTATCTTAGAGCATATTTCATTTGAGCTAATAGTCCTCATTCTTGCATTTCATCCATCCAAGATTTTGGGTCATATGGAGAGAATCAAAATGGTCTTGTAGCCATACTTTGATGAGATTCCATTCCCAAACCCTTGAAGATCAAACAATCAACTTTGATTGCCATGGATCTATCTAGGTTCATTTAGTGTTTTTGGTGATCTAAAGAGTAGATATTCTAATGCTTATCATATTAGTTTGATTTTATTTTCAAAATTTTAATGCATAATATTGGTATTTAGTCTTGTTTAGCTCTTAGCATGATGATATTTGTGTAGTTAGTTCATGTTTTAAAACTACGAAGGTGTTAGTTTCAATTCCTTTTGCATAGCTAACTAAGACATTGACACATTCGACACGTTCGGTGGGATAGGTCCTTAGTCCCTTAGCATTGTAGTTCAAATTTTGTTGCTATTTCAATATTTGGATAACCATTGATATGGTCATGTGTGAAATAATGTTAAATTTCTTATGATTTTGCTAACCTTGCATGTGTTGAGTGTTGTTTAGGGGTTTAATTTTGATGGGTTGTTGTTGTCAATTTTGAGCTAACATATTAAAAATTGACTTTTTTGAAGTTGTTTGCATCATTTGTTTATTTTAACAATTAATTTTTGTAGGAGGGGCGTAGGTACATTTTTGCATGTCACACACCACTAATCTTGGAAACCTTAAAATTTGGAGCATGTTATGCTTGTATTGTCAGGTACCCTAAAGGTAGCATGTATACCCTTCTACTAGCGCACACACTATGTCTCTGTATTAGTGGCAGATGCAAATCTCATTGTGTTTTTCGAGCCAGTGCACACGCACTATCATAGCTTTTGAGCACACACACCAAAACTTTGGGTGCACACATCCACGTTCATGCTGTGTGTACTGTCATTTTTTCTATGGGGGGCACACACACAAAAAATGGTGTGCACACACTTAAGTTGAGCGCATACACTCTGAAGGGCATGCACACGCTAAGCTGTGTTCATTAGAAATCTTTCAGAGGCCATAAATTTTGCTCCCAAACTCAAAATGACTCCATTTTTTTTGTGTTGGAAAGGTATTGAAGAAAACTACGCAATGGAAACATAAATTTTGGGTTTTGAGTTACCAAAAATTTAAGGTTTTCATTTTTATAAAACTAGTCATTTCTAACATGTCTAAATGCTTTGTAAAATTTGGTCTTTGATGTTCTAACACCTTGCAAGGTTTATTTGAGACTAATTTATATTTTACATGGTATATTTGATCATACTTTGTGCTAATTTTTCTTGATTAAAGTTAATGAATGTTGCATTTTTGTTTAGGAGGCTAGGATCGTGTATGCTCTTCCCTTCTACCTTTTAGGTGAGCTTGGGAATCAGAAACGATCCTACACCTTGTCTATTCTTTAGAAAACATCTCATTTAACTTTTATTTTATGCTAAGGAAATAAATGTCAAGTTGGTTAAAATGAACAAATAGTATGTGATTTCATTAATATATACTTAGTTGGGCCTTTTGTCGCATATGCTCTTCTCTTGCGTCCTTGAACAATCTTGAGAATCAAAAATGACATCTTGTCCCCTTTCTTGATTGTGGAGAACTACTAACATCTTCATGCAGAACCCAAAGAGATGCTTGTGAAAGAAAGGAAGAGTCAAGACTAAACAAATTTCTAACATGTTTCTCACAGGTTGCTAAATGGAGTTCAACTAAACCACATTAAGATAAACAAGATTAAAAAACACACCACAATCATCACATTGTATTTGTAGGTTCATATAAGGGTATGCCCCATCCGCTTAAAACTAGGACATAACCCCTTTGGCATAAGCCTTAAGCTACAACAATGGGGGTGGTCCTAGGAACCCCAAAGTAGTCCACACAAGAGGGAACCTTGTGGATGAAACAGGAAGTGCTCCACACAACCTACTTGACTAGTATTACCATTTGTGAGATTTAGCATCAAAGTTATCCGTATCGCGACCCCAGTGAGAGTATACGATGGATGCATTTATTGCCCAATGTACTTGAATGGGTAAAGTAAAGCTGAGATACTCAAAGAATTAGTCAATGTGACTTTTCTTGGAAAATCAAGCTCGCTCTTAGATAAATTTTGACACCTAGTTGAGTGAACCACCTAGGAAGATATCTTTGACCAGGAGCCAACTTGGACCATATCAAAACCAATTTGAGTTGAGGAGCCATTGTTCATCACGAAACATGTGAAGCGTTACTTTTTCTTAGTTTTTCACTTGCCCTAAGGCGAGGTGAAACTCTATCAAAGTGAGGCCAACATTTTTCACCCCCAATTGATCTACTTCCTTCACTTTATTTTGACACTTTGTTGATTAGAAGAAGAGTGACTACCCTTGTGTTGCTAATTGATTGTATTCACCACTTTTGTGTCTGTTTACACTCATCCATGTTTGCGGATGGGTTGTTAAATGTCTAAAGTGTGTGGAGACATTTTCATATCATTGGTATCCTTTTTTTATCTTGATACCCAAGTCAAGATCATCATCATAGTTAGGCTTGATTCATCACTTGATTCTCCTTTGAACTATTATCTTGTTGTATCGTATTGTCACAATTCTGATACTTACATCTTGTTTCTTGTAAACTTGACCTAAGTGTCTAGATTGTAACGTTACGCTACATGCATCGTAACAATTCCTTGGTATACTCTAGCCTTAGTTTTCCTTCAAACATTACCTTGATTTTGAAAAGTGTTGTTGTTACCTTTGTGCGCGTCGTAATAATATTATTTTGATACTAATACCTTACTTTTCTGTAAAGTTTGGTTAACGTATCTTAGTGGTATTGTTGCGTCGTTCATGTTTGTAACTTCTACTTTTTGAGATTTAGGTCTTGATTGGATCTAAACTTTCTTTTAGTATACCTTGCTTGGAAATTGTATCAACCTTTTGTTATTACTTATGTCTTGTTCATTTTTGAACTTGGCATAAGTGGTGACATTTTGTTGATCATCTTACGTGTCAAACTATTAATTGATCGGACACTTAGGAAGTACTCCATTTGATTAATTAGTTTACAAACAACATTGTGTTATTGTATCTTGTTTATCACTATTGACTTATTCATTTGGAACAATCACTTTGATCCATTGATTCTTTATCATTCATTATTCTTTGGTCATTAATTTGGGTTTGTGTTTTGAACTTGTGTGATTGTTCCTTTTGTTTATCCACCTTATAAACTCTTTTCTAGGACAATCCTTTGGGTCTTTGATCCTCTTGATCTTCTTGTTTTTTCCTAAGTTCATGATCATTTTTGAACATATCTTTCAAACCTTGGCAAAAAAAATTTCCTATCAAGAAACTTTTGCATCAATCAAACATTGGAAATATTTCCTTTGTATCCTTTATGTTGCTAAAATTTTGATCAATCCTTTGACATTTACACCTCCAAACCTTGTTGGATTATCAATCTTGAGTCATCACGATGTATGTTTTCCTTAGCTTCCCTTTTGGAAAATCACACAAGCATCCCCATCTTTATGAAATGTCTAGTTGGTTGTCGTTATGTTGCCCAAATCAACATGAAACCTTCTTCACTTTGAAGAAGTTTGATCATAAAATCTAGGTCTAGACCTTTGAACCCAACACATGCATCGAAAATGACTGATTATCACAAGGTCCCTTATACATACGACAATAAGGAATCAAAGTTTTAGTGTTCACATCAAAAGATGCCCATCATGACCAAACCTCATTGGTTCTTCACGCTAGAGAACCCATTCGGGTAACCCATTCCCCACCTTCATCTCATAGTCGGTGGTATGGTTTTGACACTTCTGATCCAAATTATTATTCGGGTTCCCCCCACTCTTCTTCTGATTCTAATCCAAACATTTCCTCTTCTTCTAAGGATTCCAATCCAAATATTTCCTCTGACTCTTCTGATGATTTAGATCCAAACTACTATTCGGATTCATCTAATTCAACTCCTAAGTCACGGTCCTCCCCTTCTTTGCAGGACCTCTATTATCAGTCACCTAAACAACATTCTCCTCCTCTAAATATTTGTGTCACCATAAATTATCTTCATCATTCATCTAATGTGACTCCTACATCGTGGTCCTCCCTATCTTCATAGGACCCTCTTCATCATACATTTAATATGACTCCTGCATCACAGTCCTCCCTTTCTTCACATGACCTCTTTTATCTCCCTCATTTGAAATACCCTCAATCATACATTTCCTTTGATATGACCTATGTCTGCAATGGACCCCTTTTATTCAGTCTTAATGAATTCTTCCTTTGAAGATACGCATGACTCCAAATCCCTCCAATCAAACATCTAATACAATTCTTGAATCATGGTCCTCTCTTTCTTCGCAGGACCCTTGTTATTATTCATCCAATGTGATTCTTGAATCACGGTCCTCCCCTTCTTCGCAGGACCTTCTTCATCAATCACCCCCACGAATTCTTCCTTCTTTGAAGATTCGTGTGACTCAAATTCCTTCTATTCAAATGTCTGAATCGACTCTTATGCCACAATCTGTAGACTTTGGACTTAATCCTACTAGTTTATAGATGATATACCATCATATAGGTAGGTCCACACCACCTTCTTCTACTCCCGAGACATCTAGCTCCACATTTTCTTTGTCCCCCACATCATCTTCTTCTATCAATCATCTTCTAAGTCTTCCACACCAATTGAACCTCTTTCTTCCAATCAACCCCTGGTGGTCGATCAACAACTCATACCGATTGATCTCTTTCAGAATGAAGAAACAATTAGGGCATTTATAGGGGCACATGAAGATATTCCTCTAGCAGATTACAAGCAAGGATTCTCTTTAGACTTCAATGCGTTTGCATATTGTGAGGAAAAGGTTGATTCCTTTTATCAAGAAATGGAGGAAGAGCCTCAGATCATGCAACTTGATCCTCCTCTTATTCTTCCATCTTCACATTCTTCATTATGTGATGAAACTCCTAGGTCTTGCATTGATCCATGGCCTATCTTCTCATCACCCAATCCTTCTTTATCTATCAAAATTCCTCAATCACAATCTCTTATGGGGTCAACGCCAAGTAGCCCTTCATCTTCATCTAGGTGTGGGTCACCTTCTAGTAGCCCTCCCTCTGTTATTTGTGGGACATTTTCTGGTAGTCCACTATCTTCTATTCTTGGGGCATGTCCAACCAGCCCTTTGTCTTCTATGTATGGGTCAGCCCGGGTATTCCATCATCTTCTAGTCTTGGGCCACATCCTAGTAGCCCTTCATCTTACATCTATGGGTCACGTCCTAGTAGCCCTTCTTTTTCATTCTTGCACCTCCTAGTATCCCTTCTTCCTCTATACTGGGGCCACATCCTAGTAGCCTTCCATCTTCTATCTGTGGCTCACCTCCTAGTAGCCCATCTTCTTCAATTCTTGGACCATATCCTTTTTTCCATCACATTATTCCTTCTACCAATGATTGTGGCAATCCCACCATCATTTCTCACATAAACTCTAAACATCCATGTTCTTTTCCCACTTCCCAGGATCAGACAAGTCAAACATTAGCTTATAAGAAACCTAGACAAGTTTTTTACCAAGCTAAGACCAAAACACCGAAGAGCTCCAAAGCTCCTAACAACTCAAATGATTATAAAATTCAAAATCAAACGTGATTCCATAATGCACACCAATGTACCCATCAAGTATGGTGCAAAGTGTAGAAACCTATGGATAGGGAACTCAAGCTCCCACATACTAAACCCATGTTTCAAAACAAATCACAGCCATTTGTTGAGTGTGAACTCATAACGATCATCGAGATCGGGGATACTATCACTCTTGATAAACAAACATGCTTAATCTCTCTTATCATATAAATTGTGAACATCGTTGTTGGATCCTATCACACAAAGTGACATTTTCATCCCAACCATCAAAAAATCTTTTAAAAAATCATAAAATAGTTCAAAAATACAAAAAAGAGAAAACATTAAAACATTACAAAAAAAAATCAAAGGTACAAAGATCAAACATTACAATCAGGTATTGCGTACACATGGATGTTCTTTCTTCCCTTTCTTTCATATTCCTCTACAAGTCATCCACCATTTTCATCCCTTTGATGATATTGTGGTTAGCTTATTTGCATACATTTTGTGACATTTATCTCTATGGTATCCATTTGACTTTGGTCTTTCATCACCTTGGTAAATTAAAGAACGACTGACCTCTTAGAGATCCTATCACTATTCACATATAATAAAATTATTATGAAGAAATTTTGGATGTATTTGTTGACACTAGCCAATGTCGTCATCACAATCACTTCCACATCCTTCCATCAAGCCATCAGTGGTTCTTAACCCCTTATCAAACAAGAGAGATGAAATAAGTTTTCAGAAAGCAAAAGAATCAAAATCAATCAATCAAAAAGAAAAAGCTAAAAGCAAAAGAAAATTGATATATAACTCTCTCTTGGGGTATTTCCAATAATCTCTACTGGGGCTATGGACTCCTGACTGACAGTAGAGCAATGTTGTGATTAGAATCAAATGCATCTCCATCAGGGCTATGGAAGCACCTGGCTGGCAGCAGAGAAATGTACGGCTCTCCTTCCATAATCCATTCACAAATCACCTTTCAAACTAAATCATTCCTACACATTGGCTAGTGTCTTCACTTGTTGTCTATCAACTCTTTCCTTCAAGAGGTAATTCATTTCCATGTGCACACATGGGATCTCGATGAGTAAACAGGATTAGTATGTTACCAAGTGTTTCTTTTTGGACCTTGTTCAAACTCTTGCTTTAGCACATGTCTTGTCTCAAGATTTTTACCTTGGGCTAATCACTTTTTCATCAACCACCTTCTAAATATTTTCATAGCATCCTCTGTTCTTCAGAAATTATTTAGAACATCCATGTGTATAGGATGGCCTTTTTTCTATGTTTGTGGACACCTTTTTCCCCCTTTAATAAATCAATTGTCCACTTCCTTTCTCTCATGTGTTTCTTGGCCAACTTACGTTGGGGGCATCCTTGCTCCCTCATGATTGAACCTATTTTATATTGGCCTTGATCCCCCTTCTATGTGTGAATATTTTATCTTTGAATACTCCCACCTAATCGTTGGGGCATGTTGCATCTTCACTTTCTCATATGCGTGGAATTCTTCCCTTGTACATACCATTTACCATTGGGGCATCCATGCTTCTTTGTCTTCCTGTACATAGCTTCAGAAAAATTTCAAAATAAAAAACATTCAAATATGTTTCTAAAAAATAAAAAATAATAAAAATCATCCTATAAAACATCACTCTTTTGTCCTCACATGTTCTTGTGTGCGACTCACATCATCTTGATCTACCTCTATCAACAAAGTTAGTTTTCTTACTATGTCTATACTCTGGGGCACAATGAGTTTCCTGGTACTATTTCATAGTGCACTACTTTTCATAGGACCCAAGTGTCCTTCGTTATTCCCCTTGCATGTATCCTTTCTTGGGGCACCATCTTTTAACCCTTGTCATTAATTCACATAGGTTGGAATCAAATCTTGATAACAAAAACATTGCATTATGTTTGACTCCTGTTAGGTTAGCTTGTTTAATTTCTCATTTACATTGCATTATGTATGTTGCAAGGAGTTAGGCATATTTCCTTTCTCGTATTGCATTGCATTTTGTATGTTGCATTGAGTTGGTGTTTTTAGCAATGGACAATTGTTCGTAGTATGGATTTTCATGTCATTCTACTTTTTTCATATGCTTATATTTTTAATAAGGACCGATGACGTAGATCTTTGGCAATATGATGACACTAAAGTTGTTTCAATACACTGGATGAAAGCTAGCTTTTTCTTCTCTGTCTTCATATTTCTTCTACATCACCCTCCTATCAACACTATTCTTCTGATTCACCTAGGGCATCCTGCCCCTACCCATTCTTCTATCCATTTCTCTCACCTTTTTCGATCGTCAATCACCTTCTTTCATCACCCCATCGACACTCGAGGGGGCATCTCTCACTTCTACTAATTTTTCTTCTACCCCTTCAAAATTTTATTTGTCTACTATCTTTGAAGTGGCGTCACTTATGCCACCCCAAAGAGGGGAAAATGTAGACACCTATAATTTAGCTCAAGCAATTTAAATACTTAAATTGCGCTAATTATACCATTTCCCACAAATTGATGACATATCGTCAATATCGTGCATTTTCTCTCTATCACCATTAATTAGCTACATTACGCTAGTTAATTAACTCTTCTATCCAAATAAATACACCAATTAATGACCTTCCATTAATTAATCCTTCCTTCTATCTAGACTAATTAATTATTATTAATTAATTAGCTTCCTCTTCCATTAAATCAATAAATCATCATTTATTTGATTAAATTCCTCTCATAGTCTAAATCATGCTAATTATTCCTCTAAAAAGCTTCTATAAGCTTGCACACCTATTAATTAATCACTTTGGTTAATTAATAAATCCCCTCAAACCCCATGAGTCACTAAAGGACAAAATAAACTCTCCTAAGGTTGACTCAACCCCCTTGCTAAACCATCCTTATCCAAAACTAACCCAACCTCTCTATTTTACCCACATGAAGAGGGATTTAGAGATTCTTCTATCCATTGGGCTATATAAGAAGACCTCCTCCTACCTTTCTACCTACACCTAAATGAGCATAGAGCATACACTATAGCCATTTTATCATCTTAGAGCATTCTTCCATTAGAAGAGCTAGCCTTCTCCATTTCTTGCATTCATTAACCCAAGTTTTGAAGTCATATGGATATATGACTAGTGGTCTTGTAGCCATGATTTGACAAGATTCTATTCTTGAAAACATTGGGATTTCAAGCATACAATCAACTCTTTGATTGCTAGAGATCTAAATAGGTTCAATCTCATCTCATTTTAGCATTCAATAAGAGATAGAAGTTAATTTGTTTAGCACATTAGTTTGAAATGTTCATTTCATGTTCTAATGTAGAGATGTTGATAGGTTAGCTTTGCTTAAGCTCTTAGCATGATGAGGATCCTCCTTACTATTAAATTTGGGGAGTTTGGGTAATTCCAAATACGGAGGATACGGTCTGATGGGAACAAACAAGTGAATAGGTTCATTGCATATTTTTTCGTGTGATAAAGATACTTTCTTCCCTAAGGTGACAGCCTCGAGGTTTTCTATTGAGGGATAAGAGGGGGTGGTTACGTATAGGATGTGGGTGCAAGAATTTTCTGAGAAACTTGCAGATGTGTGGGTATCTGAAGGACTAGATGGGGATAAGTATATGACATAGGTTGTGGTTGGAGGGGTTTCTATTGATAAACTTGTTGCTGGGAGACAAGATGATAGTATTATTGATGGGATTTAACAGGCTGTTGGGGTAAATTTTAGGTAGGCATGTTGTGCCCACTTCCCTTTGACACTTTTAGATACTGATTTTGATACTATTGATCATATTATGGACACTATTATGTTTTGTTTTAGTATGATGGTTAGATGTTAGATCATGGATTTTTATTGATCTGGATTCAGTTGTTTATGCATGATGATTACTAGAGACATTTTCTATATTTGGTTGATGATATACTATTTTGACATGGACATATTATAGATGTTGATTTGGACTTATGACATTGGATATTTTGGGTAGACCTAGTATGATAGATCATTGATGATGATATATTTGATTTAATTAATTAAAAATGATAATATTGTATTCTTGATGTTGTCATGATTCATATGATTAGATGATTTTGAAATGTTTTTTATATAATTTTGGATGATCTGATACAAAAACGAGGCCGAAGGAGGTATTTACATTTTGCAGGTTAAAAATCACAACAATGTCGGGGGACTGGAGACTAACCATATTAAAATTCCATGTGAATTCAACAAGGTCACCATGGCAACTGTGTTGTGTGTTTTGTGTTGAGTAATGCTAGGAATTCCCATGGGGCAATTTCCATTATATGTGACCATGGGATATGTGTTTTATTTATGTGTTCCTTTTTGAATTAATGTTGTATGTATTTTGTTTAGTAATGTGTTCCTTCTTGTAATCTAATTTAATGTGATAGTCATATAGTTAAATTCTATTTAAAATAAATTGGGATATGAAATGTGATAAATAAAGTTGTTGTCTTTAGATATTAATGTTGGAAGAGTGTGTAAGTTAATTTTGTAAGGATGTGTAAGAAATATGTAAGAGTATGTAAGGCTGATTTTTGAAGGTCAAGCACTCCATCTTTTATGGAATTCGAATTTTTCCTTTGAGGCCAAATTTGAAGGCTTGTGGGACAAGTTAAACTTGTCCCACACCTCTTAAAATGATCCACCAACCATGCCTATGGTTTGGAGGTTAAATTTAGGAATTTTTAATGCTTTTTGAAGTGACAATTTGTAAGTTTTAATTACACTTCCCTTACATATTTTTAATTCAGTACTTTTGGAGCATGGGTCATTTTGGAGTGTGTAAGTCATTTTGTCATTTTATTTATTATGATTTGGTGAAGGATGTTGACTTTCCTCTTGGGGTTAAGGAAGAATGATGTGGCATTCCACATGGATCCACATCATCCTCTTCTCTCCCCTCTCCTATAAAAGTGAAACTCCTTGCTTGTTTATGGTTTTTTGGAACTTTGTTCATTCCTCTTGGGGGCACATTTTTGCTTGCTATTTTTGGAGCTTATTTTTTTAGGAAGTTTGGAGTGATTGCATGCTTGAACCTTGCTGATCTTGGACTATATTTGGCATTTTGGAAATATTGTGAGCTTGGAACAAACTCCAATATGGAGAGGTAGGCATATTGAGTTGTGTTTCAATTGTTTTCCTTATCTTGCATGCATGTTTATAGGGTGTTGTGTTTGTGTTCTTGGCTGGTTGGGTAGATTGCTTAGGGCATGGTGTAAGAGAAGACTATGAGGATTTCATATGGGGGGCATAAGGGATTTCCAATGGCACTAGTTCTATTGTGGAGGGAGTTTTGGATTAGGATCCACCTTGGAAAAGAAACTGCTTGCATTTATTACTCTTGGGGGGCATAAGGAGGGTTGGGAGATATAAGGTTTATGGGGTTGATATGTTTATTGGCAGTATGCATTTTGGTGGATGCCCAATTCCAATTTGGGAGGCATAAGGAGTTACCCAGAGTTCTTGCTCTTGTTGGCTTGCTTGATCAAGCCTATGTGTTGTATGAATTGTTTCAAGTGCAGTTGGGAACTGTTGTCTTGTTTTGAACTATGCATTTTACTGATTGTATGGAATGTGAATGTTGCTTGTATGTGGTAGAAGCCTTTGTTGCCATGTGTTTATATTCATGCTCCATTTTAGTATGGTTCGGGATCGGGGGCCAATGGGGAAGGATGGCTTCTCCTTTCTCATTGGATGTCTTGGTTGGGTGGAGAGCGTTTCCTTTCCCCCTTGTTGTGATCAAAGTTGCAAAGAAGAAGAAACAAGCATGATGTTGTTTGGAGAAGGAATTTCACAGTTTGACAGTCATTTACCTTTGAGTAATTCAATATAACTTATCCCACTTCGAGTGGATGAATGTATAAATGTTGTAATGTGAAGCATTGCATTGTTAATGGAATTTGTAGTTGCATTGAGGAATGTAAAGAAGAATTACACTTGTTTTATGTTTCTGGAAAGAAATGTAAAGGATATTATAAGCATTGTAATTTGTATTTTGTAATCGAATTGGAAGAGTGTTAAGTTGTAAAAGTGTCATTGAATTATGAATAAAATATTGAAGTAGTTTCAAAATTGGATTATATACTGAAATTGTTTTGTTGTCCAAGAATGATATCTATGTTTTGAAAAGGAATAAGAAACAGTGTTGTTATTGTATGTATTGTATTTAAAAACAAATGAAAAAGGAAATTTGTAATGTTGTATTTGATGAAAAATGAAAGAATGCATTTATTTCTCAAAGTGTATTGCACATTTGATTTGAATTATTTTGGAAATTTAATTGATTACTATTTTAAAAGAAAAGAAAGAAGCATGTGTATGGAATGAAAGATAGTGTTATATTAATTTGTAAAATTGTATATTGAAATTGAAATCAAAGATGCATTTCTATTTAAAATTGAATGGATGATATAATAAGTATTGTATTTGACTAAATTAGAATCATATGCACATTCAAAAGACAAATTGCTAAATCAATTTAAAGAAACAACTCACTGTTTTAAAACTTAAATCTGACAATGCACATTTTAATTAAAATGAGCAGTTCAGACTTAGACTCAACAATAAGTTATGAAACTTTGAAATTTACATTTAGGAAGACTTAAGAAACTCAAATTCACTAAAACAGTTAAGAATGAATCTCTAAAACTTAATGAATTTCAATTCGGAGCTTACACAGTCATTTTTCCGTCTATTGCCGGAAAAATGCAACCTTGGACAAATTGGATAAATTGACTTCCCTAAAACACTCTAAACCCTCCCTAGACTGATCCTCCATGTCTATTTGACATGTTGAGCGAAGGAGTTCTAATTTTATCAAATTTATAAGTTGGAAATTGTCAGTTTTCCAATTAAAAGCCTGCATATCATTTTTACAAACTTTACCCTTAAAAAATCATCAAAAAGTAAATTTTATGTTCCATGTACAAAGAGGGCTTCGAGAGATTTTTGAAAAGTCCTTGTTTTCCCAAAACTGAGCTTTCTAGCTCAAGTTATGACACTTTGAAGTTTTTGTGCCTTGGCGGGAAAATTTGGGAAAATTTTCCTTGGCAGGCCTGCAATACAAAAATTTCCCATCAAAATTTTCCTTAGAAATTTTTTGAAAATTTTGACTTCGGGAAATTTTTCATCTTTTCTCCACTGGCTCGTAGCCAATCAGAGGCTGCCACGTGTCCTCACGGGGCAGTGGCAGAGATGTGGAAACTTTTTTCCCTTTGAGTCTTTTGAAAATTTTGGAAAAAATTTCCATTTCTGCCCACAGGCCCGCATCCAATCAGAGGGTACTATGTGGCACCTTGGGGTAGCGGTAGAGGTTCATGAGAAATTTTTCTTTTGCGCCGCATGGGGAAAAATTCCAAAAAAAAAGGCCTGCGACCCGCCAACCCGCTAAAGGGGTTTTCCCCTCCTCTTG
Source organism: Taxus chinensis (assembly GCA_019776745.2). Classification (NCBI taxonomy): domain Eukaryota; kingdom Viridiplantae; phylum Streptophyta; class Pinopsida; order Cupressales; family Taxaceae; genus Taxus; species Taxus chinensis. The sequence continues at coordinate 77,839,688 of CM034153.1, read as the reverse complement.
ACACGTGTCCCCTTGGGGAAAATTTGATCCCAAAACTCCACTAGACCATATCTTAAGTTCCCGAAGGAGTTAGGAGGACTTATTTATATCATCAAAAATGTGAAAAAATTTCCTATCCAATGGGAATGGTTTAGGAAATTTTTGGAAGTGTTAAGTATGAGAAAAATCTAGTTTAAACTCTGAGCCTATTAGAGAGTGGGTATAGGGTAGATTTCTCCCTGAAACCAACTAGAACATCTAACCCTAAAATTTGAACCTTGTGAGCTTGATATTAGTTAATAAAGGAAACTTGTGTTTTGGTAAAAAAAAAATTTCCAAAATCTGTCAGTGGCAAACTATTGTCTGGCAACTCGGTTGTGTTCACTTCTAATCAAAAAAAAATATCCTATAATTTTCTAGCTAATCCTAGGTTGTTTCTTGGGTCTTAAATGGTTGTTTGAATGGGCACTACAAGGCATATGGGTATGCACATGTTGATATTTTTGATGGAACGGGTTTGACGTTGGATGTTGTAAAGCACTAGTAGAAGGAGGTTGAGATGCGATGACATGAGAGGTAAGAGGATTATATTTTTCAGGTCCAGGATATGATGTTTGGACATATTGATTAGGGATGCTAGTAACAATGGAATTTAAAGACATAAGAGGAAGGGTAGTATAGATTGTTGTATTAATTGGGGGAAGATTTTGGCAGATATGTGTGACTATCTGAGGGGTTTGGTAGGATGAAAAATTGGTTGAAGTAGAGACAAGGTGGGCCATGGAGATCTCGTTCATTGCAAATTGACTAGTTTGAATATCAGTATGCTAAGGATAAAGTTGTCGAATTGGTGAACCATATGGGGGAATATTAGTAGATAATCTTGGAGATAAATTGGGTTGGCATCAAGGATTTCTTGAAATTTCACGTCACCACGAGAGATGAGAGGCGGTCCAAAGGGTTCTGATCTGACAGATGATGGAGTAGCTGGTTTGGATGGAATATACTGGTGATAAAAGAATGGATTGGTCTCACATAGGGTTGAATTCTGAGAAATGGGAACTGCGTGAGAAATATCAATAAGTGGTTGAGTGTATATAAGGGAGGGAGCCAATGGTAATGATGATGTTATTGTAGATGTTGGTTGATATAAAGAACTGGTAAACGTAAAATTTTGTTCCATTCTTTTAGCAGCTAAGTGAGTAACTACGGGCATGAAACAAATTTTATGCAGAAAAATAAAGTAAGTTGTTCTTTTATGTTCTATTATTTAAGAAAATGTGAAAAATATGGATAAATCGGTACCTATAAGAGGCCAGTCTAAGTTTGGTTTCAAGTGTGTAATGATTGGGAAATTTTTGAAGTGACTTTCTGTTGGGTGATGAAATCCCAATCAGTGAACCAGGTAAAAGGAATGTTTTGATGTGTTAATTAATTTGTGATGTTTTAGGAAGTGTGTGATGTAGAAGATTAAACCCCTACTTAAGCGATGTGGGGAAGCAGGATGAGAAATGAAGGTTATTTTTAGATGTAAAACGAGATGTGATGTTCGATGAGTAGACAAAAAAGAAAGTAAATTTTGATACAAAAAGAGAAAATAAGGAAAAGAATAAGACCTCACTAGCACTTTTCCTATTTGTCTACACCTTTTGAATGATGAGTTATCTAAGCCATGAACACAAAAAAGCAACAAATTTGGGCCTCATGGTGCAATGTTAGTTGGAAAAAAGAAAAGTAATATATAGAAAATAAGGGGATCACTGAAAGGGTGCTCCCATCGAGTGTGCTAGGAATGATTAGCTATATTTCTTTCTCATAATTCAAGCTAATGAAAATAATACATGAGAAAATTAAATAACCTCGGAAATGATGGAGAGTTTAAGCTACCTCAGATGTGATGTCTGATGTGGGCATTGTGTGATGGATCCTCACTACGGGAAATATATAAAATTAAAATATATTTGATTAGATATGATGGGGGTGCGGGCTTTCCAACTAAGTGGATCTGAGAAGCGTGAGCTTCCTCGATGGATGTCAAACCCTGTCTTTCAAATAAGATTGATATAAATCAACAATAAACTAAAATATGCAAAATATGAAGGAATTACAAAATCTAAAAGAAAATTAGATTGATTTAATTTAGTTATGATCAAAATAACTGAAAATGAAATATACCTGGCTTGGGTCGATGGCAACCCAGACTATGCAGGAGTAGGTTGAAGGTGACCTAGGAGGTTGGATCAAGAAGCTGAGTAAAATATGAAGACTATGCAAGATCTGATTACAATCAGGTAGTTGTAGAAGTTCTAAAATGTTGCAATCTATTTGTAGAGGAGATATGAAGAAACAGAATCTAGGAAAGACAAAAAAATGTGAGGTTTAAGGGGAAATATTGAAACTAAGACCCTGGTCGACGAAAAACAGGGTGAAACAGATGGATTTTGTTGTGTCAGAGGAGCTAGATGAGGGATTAACAAAATAAACCAAAGGATAAGTACATATAGGGGGTGAGGATGGGTCTAAAATAGAAGGCAAGGGCTACTGAGGCTGAGTCAATGGTGACCTGACAAGGTCGACGATGACCATGATAGAGATGGATAAAGCCAAGGGGAGACAAGCCAAATGATCAACCTGTAAGAACAGTTTTGTAGAAACAAGTTGATGACGAAGCTGTGAGATATGTTGCTGATGATCTAGACCTGTAAAAGGTTAGATGCGAAAAATACAAAAAAATATGATAATGCTGATAAAAGCTATGTAGACAATGACAATATCACAAAAAATCCGATCTAAATTGATGCACGCACGCTGCAAGGAGGTTTGTAATGGTTTCTAAACTTTTTAGGCTCTAGGGATTATCTGTAAGCTACAAGGAGGGCTTCAGATTCAAATGCACTTGATGGAGAATAGCAATAAATCTCATATCTTTATAGGGTTGATGGTGACTCGGCTGGGTCGCCACTGACTGCGAGGAAAGTTTCCCTCTTGGGCTTGATTTTTGTTTTAATGTGAGCTTTGATGATTTTAAAGATTTGGATGAATGCTTTAAATCATATTAGTGGGATTAGGTTGTTTGGGGATGAGATATGGATGAGGTGGTAGTGGAGATAGGTTAGAAAACTAGTAGGGAAAAGCAGGGATGTAAATTTGGAATGAAAGCATTCCAAAATAGGAAGTTGGTTAGGGCATGATTAATTAATTAATTAATTAATGTTGAATAGATAAGATTAAAGGTGATGGGAATTTAATTAATTAATAGGGATTAATTAATTAAATTTAAAGAGGGAATTTGATTAAATAGGGAGGATGAATAATATAATAAATGCACATGCATGCGATGAGAGGATAGATACCGAATTTAGGTGTCTACAGTTTCATCCATGAATGAGATTCTAAAGACATGCATTATGTAATGAGTCTTACTTGTTGTAAGTTTTATGTATTTTTTGTATGATGGTCAAAGGTTTCATCCATGAATGAGATTCAATAGAAATGCATTATGTAATCATCCTTGCTTGTTATATGTTTACTGTATTTTTTGTGTGATGATTGAAGGTTTAATCCATGAATGAGATTTTGAAAGTGATTAGTTCATGCAGGTATACATGTTTATCTACATAATTATTATAATAGTCCTCATGCTCTTTAAAAGGATCTCAAAGTTTTTGAGAGGGTTTCCCAAAGGTGATGTATAGGTCAGTATGCAGATGCATGACTGAATATTTTTGATATGTTTTCATTTGTATAATACTACATGTATGAAAATAGGAACTCTTGTCAATTCAATTGGAACTGACCCTTTGTGGATATTATAGGCCACTCTAGAGACAAAGGAAAATATTTTTTTTGATAAGGAGTTATGATAGGATTTAGATCTTGCCAGTTATCTTATAATACAGTTCATGAGATAAAAAAATGTACATGATGTACTTCTGTAATATTCAGTTATTGTTTTATAATCCTTGAGGATTATTGTATTGCTAGTAAACTTTTAAGTTGTGCTGAAACATTGGAATTGAAAGAAATATATTTTGGAAAAAATATGATTTGTACTTTTTGTTTCATGCATTCATGATTTAATTACTTGGTTGTTTTATTTGTTCATGTTTGTAATCAACATAACACTTAACAATGGGGTTAATGGGAGAAAGAGAATAAATTTTGGACCTCGGTTTTCAAGGTCCTTACAAAACTACAACTCCAACAAACTTACCATTATTATGCTCTCTTGTGTAGTTTGCAACTCATGCAATTACTAGTATTATTATTATTTGAATGGTCATATTTAAGGGTTGAGTTTGATGTTTGGTCAATTAAATTCTAAATGAAATTCCACACCAAATCATTAAACTATGTTGTTTAATAAGACACTTATTATAGCTTCTCTCAAATAAAGGTTCAAACTTGGATGCATTCCTTGTATTGGGTGATGTCGTAATGAAATTTCTCTCTAGTAACCTATTGGTTAATTGGTTATAGGTTTGGCATGTTTTTTTCCTTGGCATCCTTAGTGCATATTCGAATTGCTTTTACAAATTAAAAAAACCTAATTTAATTAAATTATTAACTACACATTGGTTGGTTGGCTTGGTTTGCGATAACATATAAACCCCAATATATAAAAATCCTTATGCTAATACAGGTGCAAATGGAATTGACCCTCTCACTAAAAAAATATCTCAGTAGAGGTGATTCCTTATATTTTAGTATCCTCTTTGGGAAAAACCTTTCTAGAAAACATATGTTTCCCAGTAGGCTACTTTCCGATAATATTTCTCGGCACCTTTGTTTCTCACCACATCGGCTAGATATATATATATATATAGAAAGGGAGTGGTGGAAAATAAATGTGACAATTCATAAATGGCCATCAAATTTAACCTGCATTATTTATTTATGCCACAAGTGTCCTCTTTGGAAAGAGCCCTGCTGGAAAATGTCTATTTCCTGGTAGACTACTTCCCGATAATATTTCTCGATGTCTCTATTTCCCAACACATCAATTTTATCATTGGAAGATATTTTTCTGATAAAATGCACCACCCTACATAAAAACATCCATAAATCCATATATGTGCATCTGCTGCCATATGGTTACCGAGCTAAAAATTAGTTTTTTTTGTAATAGTTTGTGTTGAAAACAAAGTGTGTTTTTCAACAATTTTTGTAAAAACTCTGCATAATTGTTTGTGTCATTTGAACTGGAGACCTTTCATCTAGCAACACACACACCCACCGATTTAGTTATCACTTCACACATGCACCTACATAATTCGAAACCCATATATTAAAAAATAAATCCACCCATGATTTGACAGGATTTGGCGGGGCCCACCCATGTATGGTATGAATGTGTGATGATGTAGCATGAATGTAGGGAATTTCATTTTATCGGGAGAATATCCTCTGGCGGTTTTATCTAACAGTGGGCTATCCATTTCAATTTTGAGAGAACGACCAAAAATCGCTTGCGTGGCTACAATTGAAGTGTTTGAAATGTAACACGTTCAACATAGCACACTATTTTAACTCCTATAACCATGTGGATAGTGTTTGATTAGATTTAACCTAAGAATTAGACACTTAAAATCCACTTACGTAGTTTTATTGCTAAAAGTGCACCAATCACTCTTATTCACACTAATTAGTGATTTTCGCTAATTAACTAATGTTTCCCTCTATGATGGTTAATTAACTACGTTTTTTTATTAACTAAACTCTATCACATTTAGGATTCCAATTGACAAAAAATAGTTAGTTATAATCCTCTTCAAATTACGAAATTAGCTATTATTAGCTAATCAAGCCTATTTTACCCTTGTTTTGATCAATAAACCCTAATATTGGTTAATACCCCTCTTCCAACCATTCAAAATCACCTCTTTTCCCTCCAAGACATCTCAAAAGGCTTCAAAAGCTTATCCTATCCCCTTAATTGTTCCTAATTGGTCAATTAATTTTCCTCATATGTTAGTCACTTGTTAATTCACTAATCCTAATTAACAAGCCTTAATCTACTTTATACTTTTAGTCCCACATGCACCAAGATGCAATTTTTCCTCAATAAAAAGGACTAAGTACCTACCTTCCAACTTTTCACCATAATTTTATTATTATATCATATAACACATATGATTAAGAGCCTTATGTCATTCTAGGATTAGCTTGCTCAATCTTTGCATCCAAATCTCCATTTTGGTTAGTAGAGGGATATCTAATATGACATTGTAGTCATTTTTTAGAGAGATCCTCTCACCATTTTTAGAGTAACAATAACCATAATTAGGTATATGTTAATTGGTAGTCATCACACATAGTAAGGATGCAAGTAGATTACATGTTTGATTTCATTTAGTTTACATTGATGCATGCGTTTACGATTTGATCTTGATACATTTCATTCTTAAAATTAAGCTGGATCTAGGCTATTATGGTATTATCCTTCATTAGTTAGTAATATTGCAAAATTTTGGGGTGATATCATTTGGCACGCCCGGTGGGACTCAAACCCCATTGCATTCATTTTAAAGCTTTTTTATCTTAGTTTCAAATTTTTTAGTTTCAAGTTTTCTAGATTAGTTTCAATCTTTCTAGATTAGTTTCAAGCTTTCTATATCACTTTTAAGCATTTTAGATTAGTTTCAAAGTTTTGATTTTACTAACCCTATTTTACATTAGTTTTGATGATTATGAGGTTTCTTAGCTAGATTTGTTGTAGTTGTCTTGTTTTTATGTTCTTTGCAAGATCAATGGAGGTAAAGCGATATCAAAATTTGATTAGATTGCTAAAATATTGAGATTTTTGAGATTTTTCTTGTTAAAATCTTTTTTTTTTACCACCTACAAGAAAGGGCGTGTTTGCGTGACTGTGGTACGTGTTTGTGTTCTAAGGTGTGCGTTGGTGTCTCTCTAGACACGCTAGTGTGAAGTTTTCTGTGTGTTTTTTTTGTAGGGGAGTGTTGGTATTAGTAGGGGTGTGTTGGTGTTAAAATGGGTGATTTGGTGTTAAAATGGGTGAGCTATTTTTAAAATGGGTGCGCTAGTGTTAACAGGGGCACATTGGTATTACATTGAGTACATAACCTATTTTTTGAATGCCATAAGTTTTTCTCCTGACCTCGAAACGAATCCATTTTTTTGTGTTGGAAAGGTATTGAAGAAAACAACTCAATAATAACATATATTTAGGTTTTAAAGTTACCAAAAATTAGTATTTTCATCATTTAGAAAACTATTCATTTTCTAACACATTTGCTTAGGGTTTTATTAATGATTTTGTTTTCATGCTTTGTATGAGTTTGGGATAGGATTTTGTATGATCTTATCTTACACCATTGTGTGATCTTGAGAATCAAAACCAATTTTAAACCTTCTTTTGATATCATTAGAGTAAGTGGGAAACTTCATTATTAATTGTGTATGCTTAAGGGAATGAACTTTTCATTTGGAATTTTCCTTTAATTTTCTTTTCATTTAGTAAAAAAACTAAGGCTTGTGTATTATTTTCTCTTGCACCATTGTGGGATATTGAGAATAAAAAGAAACCTTAGTTTCATTCACTAAAAATCACTTGGATTAATTGGGAATAAAATTTACAAGAATTGTGGTAGTTCCTTGATTTACAAGCTTTTTCATTTTTATCTAGTGGGGTTACTTGTTGTGTATGCTATTCTCTTACGTCCTTGGACGATCTTGAGAACCAAAAACAACATTTTAATCCTCTTTTTATGATATTGTAGCTATTTTGAAACTACTAATCATTTTTGTATAGGACCTAACACTTGCTAAAGAAATGAGAATATAAACAAAAATATAACATACACTTGTGTTGTAGGTTGCCAAAGATAGTTCAAACCAAATTGTTTAATCCAAAAGATAAGAAAACACATCACTTTATAAAACATTGTATGTGCAGGTTCAGTTAAGAGCTAAAGATTTTCCTCTTAACTAGGAGAAACTCCCTTTGGCATAAGCCTTAAGATAACAAGAGGGATGCTCTTAGGAACCCCAAAGTAGTTCACACAAGAAGGAACCTTGTGAATGAAACGGGAAAGTGCTCCACTACCCAATTGATTAGTACACCTTGAGATATTAGAGTCGATATTATCTTCACGTGACCCCAGTGAAAATACAATTGAATGCAATTTATTTCTCATTATATTGAAGCGGTAAAGTAAATTCGAGATACTCTAAGGTTTAGTTAGTGTGACTTCCTTGGAAAATTGGGCTCACAGAGGTAGTATGTGACACCTAGAGAGATAACTAATACAAGTTTGTGGTTTGGAGCCAATTGTGACTTGATCTATCATGTTCTTGAGAGCTCTCACAATGTGAAAAATTTGTTGGATTCAAAGCCTTGCTATTCAAACAAGGAGAAGAATCTTGTAAAGTTGAAACCACTTGTTATTTCATCACAAGACCTACGACGTGTTACTTTTTCCTATTTTTTCACTTTCCTTAAGGCAAGGTGAAACTTTTTCAAAGTTACGCTTAGTTTGTTTCATCACCATTTGGTCTACTCATTTTTTTTCTTGTTTCCCATTTTGGGACAAAAGAAAACAACACATGTGGATATTTCTAGAAATAATCGTGTCCACTACTTTTGTAGTCTACTTGCATGACTAGGTTGCAATGTCAGAATGCAAGTGTTGAAAGTGTGAATCGTATGTCTTCATGTTCTAGTAGGCCCTTTGTCTCAAACCCATATTGAGACTCATTTTCTTTGTAGTTAGGTGATTTCATCATTTGAATTCCTTTGAGTTATTACACTGCCCACAATATAGACATACAATTGAGATACTTATGCCTTGTTTCCATTGTGAAACTTGATCTAAGTATCTATATTGTATTGTTACGTTTCTTGCATAAGTAATAACTTCTTGATATACTTAGGTTTATTTTTTTATCTTAACATTGTAATAAGGTTTTGAGAGTGTTGACGTTACATTGTTAGCATTTTGGTAACATCATTTCGATACTAAAATCTTGATTTTCCTATAAATATTGATTGAGGTATTCAAATAGTGTCATTACGTTGTTCGCATTTGTAACTTCCATTATCAAAGAATTGGATTTTGTTTGTGTCTAAAACTAGTTTTACCATACCTTGTTTGAAGATCACATCAACACTTTTTATTATTTAGGTCTTGTTTATTTTAAAATTGACCTAAGTGGTGATATTGTGTTGTCACTGTTGGTTGTTCAAACATGCACCCGCGTCTCGGGTCTGAAAGAACCAATTTTTTTGAGATAATAATGGAACCGTCTAAAAGTTATGGGACCTTTTACACTTGAGAAAAATATCCGGAGAAGGCCAGTTCCTCTATCAATTTCTACTATTACTGCTACTCCTAATGCTGGAAGGGAAACCAAGCTAATAATGCAAAGGGACCAGGGATAAAAGGATAATAGAAAGGAAAACTAAACTAAAAGGGAGTCGATAGCACCAGAAAAAGAGAGATGAACACTATCTATTCTAAGTGAAAATGAGGTAGAAAGCATGACGAAAGGCTAGGCACGCGTAGCATAAACCAACAAGAATTTACATGATTAGTTTCATGGAACACAACTAGAAAAGGATAATACAAGGAATTTAAAGTGACACAGTAAACACACAAAGAAAAAGGAAGGAAAGAAAGAAGAATATAAACATGCTAAGACAGATAATATCCACAAAATGATGCTTCTATTACTTCCAAGGATGCACAATCTGTTACAATGGCACATGAGGCCAATATCCACATGCGAAAGCCAGATTTAGAGGTTTGCAACTCAAAATACAAAGATATGAAGTCCTTAGCAAATGCTGAAGGATCCAAAATGTCTAACATTAACAATGAGCCCAACTCTTACATTTATAGATGAATCGATTGGAAGAAGAAGAGGAGGAGGGAAAACCCGAATTTGAAATACAACCACCAACAATAATCATTCAATGCCTAGAAATCCACCTGCAGATCTGTCAAATGTTCCCCCCTAAGTTTTTTTGGCATCTTGGAGAAGGAAGGAAATTGGATCAGATCTACTCATTAATGCCTAGAAATATGCTTTCCCAGTTCCTCACCTACCAGATCCCCCAAAATTTTAATTGAATAGCCTAACATGTAGCCCACATCAGCAACTATTGATTGAGACTAGGTACTTTCTGATCAGACCTCTGTAGCAAAATATATGGTTGTCAGAAGATTTTCAAAGCCATTTTTCCACGTAAAACATGTGGCATACGTTGATTTATTGAAAGGACACCAACTATGTAAAGTTTTTGGTCATTTCTACGGCGTGTCACTCATTGATTTGTTGTATGGATTCAGTGCCTAGCTGACACACTTTGATTAGTTGTGTGTAACACAATAAAGCTTTTCATATGACGATGTGGTATAAAATGGCACAAAAGAAGGTACAAACACATGCACGTAGAAGAATGAAGCGCGGAAGGAAAACTGAGGAATGGTGCCCAAGGGTCACGTGCACGGGATAAATGTTTGAGGAAGAAATGTATGGTTAATGTGAAAATATTACAAATTAATATGCGGCATGCAAGTAGAGGGCACAGAAGAGGGGCAAGGACTCAGCCGATTTTGGAAGCAAGGCCAAGGTGTGCACCGAGGGTGAATGCAATGCTAGGAAGAAGGTGGGTGCACAGAAGGTGTGCGCAAGGGAAGAGTGGAACAAAGAGGAAAAGGAAAAGAAGAAGGCATGGAAAGGAGTGCACAAGGCACATGGGGAAATCTACAACCATGGGAATGTGCCAAATGAAGCAAGTGAAGTACGTATAACCTACAATGAAGATATCATAGCCATAATATGTATGTAATGTTGTCTGGATAACTCTCTTGATAACAGTCACTATTGATGGTAAACCCATCTTGGAGAACATAGGGAGTACACTATTTTTATGATTAGATTGGAGTATTTTACTTAGTCGTCTTTGTCCTAGTGGTTTCTTATTATATAGAACTATATTAGGGTGTCATTCTGTATTCTTTGGTATCCTTGGTTCACATTGATCCTTTGGATTCGTTACCATTATTTGTGAAAATTTCATGTCATTACGCTACTTGATTTTTCCCAGGTTCCATTTTATTCCAAACTCAGAGAAAACTTAGTCTTTCAAGTTCCTCCTATCACAAGAAGAGGGGCATCAAAAATTAGGGTCCAATCCCTTTGTTTTTTCCTAAGTTAATTGCAGTAAATATACACATTTGTCAAACCTTAGAAAAAACATCTCCTATTAAGAAACTCTTTCATCGAATTGAACATAGGAAAATATTTTCCTTTGTTTCGTTTATGTTGTGCAATTTTGATCAAAAATTTTGGCATTTACAACTACAATTTTTTTTCTAAACCTTGTTGATTTGTCAAAATTGTGTCATTTTGATATCTATTTTCCTTAGATCCTCTTTGTAAAAAACACACTATCTTGGTCTAGGCATTTACAAATAATTATTGATTATTACATGACACCTTATATGTACGACAATAAGGAACCTATGTTTTGGTGTTCCCGTCAAAGGATGCCTATCATGACTAGACCTCGGTTGGTTCTTAGCGCTAAATAACTCGTTCACTTACCTCTTCCCTCATCTTAGGCTCATGGTAGGTGGTATGATTCTAATTCTTTTGATTCCTTTGAAGATTCCAATCCAAATGATTCTTTTGATTCCTCTCGGTCTTCTAAATATTCTAATCCAAACTATTCTTCTAATTCGAATCCTAAGTCGTGGTGCTCCCTTTCTTCGCAAGATCCCACTTATTAGTTGCCTCAACAAAATCTTCTTCCTTTAAAGATCCATGCAAATCCAAAGTCCTCTAATCAAACATCAAATTTGACTATTGAGTCGCAGTCCTCCCCTTCTTCACAGGACCCCATTTATCAGTCACCTCAATGACCCCTTCCTTCGTCAAAGAGCTCTCCAACTCGAAGTTCCTCTAATCAATCATCCAATTCGACCCATACATTGTAATATACTTCTTGGATGAATGATCCTATTAATTTCCCAAAAATATGTAATCTTCAAGGTAAATTGATTCCTTATTTTTCCACTTGTGAGACATCTTAGTCCAAGTCTACTTCGTCTCTCAGGTCATTTTCTTCAATCAACCAGTCTTCCATACTTGTTGAACCTATTTCTTCTAATCAACCTCCTGTGTTCAATGAAAAACCCACACCGATTGATTCATTTCAGAATGATGAAGTAATCAAAGACTTATATAAGTACACAAAGATATTCCTCTAGAAGGTTACGAGAAAGAAATCTCTTTAGACCTCAAAACATTCGCATATATTGGGGAAGAGGTTGATTCCTTTCATCAGGAAATAGAGGAAGACCCTGGGATCATTGAACATGATCCTCTTCTTATTATTCCATCTTCACATTCTTCATTGGGCGATGAAATTCTTGGGTCTATAATTGATTTGTGTCCTATCTTTTCCTTACCCAATCATTATTTATCTATCACAATTCCTGAATCACAGTCTCACCTTGGGTCACTTCCTGGTATCCCATAGTCTTCTTCTATATGTGGACCACCTCCAAGAATCCCTTCATTATCTATTTGGGGGTGACCTCCTGGTAGCCCACTACCTTCTATTCTTGGGCCACATCCTAGTATCCCTTTATCTTTTATTTATGGGTCACCTCTGGGTAGCTCATCATCTTCTATTGTTGGGCCACATCCTAGTAGTACTTCATCTTCAGTCGATGGGACACCTCCAGGTAGCCCATCATCTTCTATACTTAGGCCACATCCTAATAGTCCTTCATCTTCAGTATATGGGACACCTCTTGGTAGCCCATCATATTCTATACTTGGGCCACATCCTAGTATTCCTTCATCTTCAATTTATGGGACACCTCCAGGTAGCCCATCTTCTTCAATTCTCGGACCATATCCTTTTCGTCCATCAATTTATTCTTCTATCAATGATTATGGTAAACCCACCATCATTTCTCACATCAATTCTAAACATCCACTTTCTTCCCCACTTCTTGAGATAAAAAAATTCACGTAGTAGCTTATAGGAAACCAAAATAGTTCCTTTATCAAGCTAAGATAAAAAATTCCAAGAGATCCAAAGCTCCCAAAAATTAAATAATCATAAAGTTCAAAATAAAAATTGATTCAATGATACACACCAACACAACCATCAAGTATGGCACAAATTTCGTAAACCCATGGATAGGGAACTTAAGCTCCCACATACAAAATCCATGTTTCAAGATAAATCATAGTCCTTTGTTGAGTATGAGCTCACCACGATCATCGAGATCGGTGATAATATTAATCTTGATAAGAAAACATGATTAATACCCCTTATCAAGGAAATTGTGAACATTTTTGTTGGATCTTATCATGCAGATTGATATTGATTAGTAAAAATGTTCAAAAGTCTAAAAAATTAAAAAAATACAAAAATACAAAAAATTGAGAAAAAAGTACAAATAAAAATCAAAGGTCCAAAGATCAAACATTGCAATCAGATATTTTATACACATGGATGTTCTTTCTTCCCTTTCTTTCCATGCCTTTGCAAGTCATCCACCATTTTCATTCCTTCGATGATATTTTGGTTAGCCTATCTGCACGCATTTTGCGACATTTATCTCTATGATATCCATTTGACTCTGGTATTTCATCACCTTGGTAAATTAAAGAATGACTAACTTCTTAGAGATGTTATTGTTAGAGTAGGTATTTACCTTAGCTCATGTTCACCTAGGTACTTTATTTAACCTTATTGTATTTATCCTCACCCACTTATGTGTGTGGATATTTCTTTTATCTTATTTAGATATTAGGAGATATTATCTAGTTGTTAGGTATAGTTCTTTCCTTGATCTATGGTATTGACTAGTTCTTTCCTAGATCTATCGTAATGACTAGATCCTTGATGTCTAGTTCTCTCATAAATCTATGGACTTGACTAGTTCTTTGATGACTAGTTCTTTCCATGATTTATGGCTTGATCTACGACCTTGACTGGTTCTTAGATTGTTATTCCTTGCCTATTTAAGCAAGGCCCATTCTCAATGTATTGCATTGAGTTCCATAATAATATATGATATTGTTTCTCATTTGTTTGCAAAGGTTTTATGTAAAGTTATTATGGCAAATTGCTTTCATCTTATTGATCGTGGTGTTTGATTAGCATCTGTGTTCTTAGCTTGGTACGAACTGGTTATCGTTCCTTTCAGTTATCACAATCAACATCTAATAAACTTGTTATGAAGAAATTTTGGATGTATTTGTTGACACTAGCCAATGTCTTCATCGTAATCACTTCCACATCCTTCCATCACACCATAAGTGATTCTTAACCCCTTGTCAAAACAATCAAGAGATTTGAAATAAGTTTTCAGAAAGTAAAAGAATCGATCAAAATCAAAAAGCTAAAGCTAAAAGAAAGATCAAATTGATATATAACTCTCTCTTGGGGTATTTCCAATAATATATACTGGGGCTATGGATGCCTAACTGGTAATAGATAAATGTTGTGATTAGAATCAAATACATCTATGTTGGGGCTATGGACGCCTAAACGATAATGGAGCAATGTACGAATCTCCTTCCATCCTCCATTCATAAATCAACTTTGAAGATAAATAATTCCTACACATTGGCTAGGGTGTCTTCACTTTTTGTCTATCAAATCTTCCCTCTAAGAGCTAATTAATTTCCATGTGCACACATTGGATCTTGATGAGCAAACATGATTAGTATGTTACCAAGTGTCTTTTTTTGGATCTTGTTCAAACTCTTACTCTAGTCCATATCTTGTCTCACGATTTGTGCCTTTGGCTAATCAATTTTTCATCACAAGTCTCCTCGCTAAATTTTCCATATCCTTTCATAACATTCATTTTTCTTCTACTTTGTTCAGAACAATAATTGTGTGTAAGATTGCCTTTTTACAATGTTTGAGAAACATTTTGTTCCTTGTTTCAATAAACAATCTTCTACTTATTTTCTATCATGTGTTTCTTGGCCAACTTACACTGGGGGCATGGTTACTTCTTCCTGGCACTTCATTGGTTTAGGTTCGCCATCATGTTGAACCTATCCATATTGGCCCTGATCCAACTTCTATGTATGAAGATTTTTCCTTTTAATATTCCCATCTCACACCAAGGGCATCTTTGCATCTTCACTTTCTTGCATGCATGTGGCATTGTACCCTTATACATCTCATCTAACATCGGTGGCATCCACACTTCTTGGTTTTCCTATACATAGCTTCAGAAAACTATCAAAATCCCAAAACATTTAAATATGTTAGTCGGAAAATTTAAAATAATAAAAAAATCACAAAAATCCAAAAAAATTGGTAAAATCATTTAAAATCCAAAACATTATCCTCGAACATCAAAAATTTTCCTACAAAACATCTTTATGGGGTTCTTGCTTGCTTTTGTCTCAAACGACGTGTGGATCATTTTGATCTACCTCCATTAACAAAGCTAGTTTGCTTACTATGTCAGTACTCCCATGCAACAATGAGTTGCCAGAGACTGTGTCATAGCGCATGAATGCTTTTTCATGGGACCAATTATGTCCTCTATTATTCCCCTTGCATGTAGCCTTGCTTGGGGCACCATTTTAAACCATTTTTTTTACAACATGAAAATTTGGGAACTAAAGCTTGATAACAAAGAAATTGGTGTAACTATGTTGAACGTTGTTTGTAATTTAGTTAGCCCCGAAACCTACGCAATTGCCTTTGTTGTTGAATTTAATTCATACATTTATATTTTTAATAATTTGTATTGTTTTGAAGTCTTGCAAATTATTTTCATATGAGAGCTCATGAATGGTGAATATGTGTGGAATTTAAGAAAAACTAGTTAGGAAAGATATTAGTAAAGGAGGATTATCATATAATATATAGTAGGCAATTAGTCGAGGATTGTAAAAGTGGGAGCTATAACTTAATTTATTAGCAAGTTTTTCATAGATGGTAGAGGCATAACGCATAAAGTAATCCAATATTTGTTTATATTTTAATTAATTTTTTTAATATAAAATTTTTATAGATTGTGTTAGGTGTAGTATTGCCTAGGGTAGTCATAATCCTTAATTCGGCCATGATCAATAGTAGGTTTCCTTGTCTACTATAACCCTTAATTTTTAAAGATAGTTTTTGTTTGTTTTTCATTCATGACAGCCATGGTTTTTTTAAGAATATTATGTAAAAAAATTATATATACTTTGCAGAAGATTGCTCTACAAAACCTAAAAGTAAAAAAAAGTCTATCTGTGAACAATTTTAAAATCAGAACTCATTGAAGTTTTAAAATGTCTATCTGTGAATACAATTGTATAAATAAATTTTCATCTCTCTTCTATGGTATAAACATAGTGTGTATACCACAATCCAAAAATACCACACACAGTATGTTTATCACAGTGTGTATCTTGCTATTGATACTATAAATATATCACAGTGTGTGTATTGCTTGTGTATTTTTATCTCTCTTATCTAGTATACACACAGTGTGTATATCACAATCCAAAATACCACACACAATGTGTATATCACAATGTGTGTCTCAATATTGATACTATAAGTACATCACAGTGTGTATATTGCTTGTGTATTTTTATCTCTCTTCTGTGGTATATACATAGTGTGTATATCACAGTATGTATATTTCTATTCATACTGTAAATACATGTTTTCCTCTAAAAAACTTCACAAATCTATAGAACAAAATAATAATAAACAATGTCTATCTGTGATAAGCTTTAAAATCTAAAAATCGCATAGCACTTGAATGTTTTTTTAAAACTTTAATGCTTCTCCCCAATTCTGCGCACTGGACCTTCTAGCCAATTCTCCCAAAATCATGTGAATGAAGTTATAAAGTTCATGGTTTTTGTTCCAAATACATGTTTTGTTCCTTGTTTAATCGGGTATACAGTATGACACGGGTAAGCTTTGCATTAAATTCCCATTAAATGTTGCCAGCTTCAAACTTCAAATGTCCTTTCCTCGTCCCATCATTTGTCTACTCGTATCTTCCTCGGATTGGCCTTTGGAATGTAGTTTCGTGATTGTTCCAGAAAAATGGTGAGTAGATGGATAGACTGGATGCCATAGAGGATGATATGGGTCCTACTGACAGCTATACATGTATGCCATCGTATGGCATCTTATGGTTGTTACTATGGGGGCCATGTGATCATGTTGCTAGGATAGCTGACTCCTCCATGTATTACACAAGGCATCTTCCGAAGGATTCTTCTGACACCAGCTACAATTGATCATTATCAATGGCAGACATAGCATACATGAATGCCACCAGGCTACCAGCTAAGTATGGATTTGATTCGTATAAGTACAATATTGGAAAATTTCCAATGGAATAAATAATAAGAGGAAATAGAAAACTATGGTAATGAAAAAAACAAGAAGAAAATAATTATACACCAACAATATAGAGAGGAGTAAAAAAAAATTTGCAAATGATCAATATATAGCTGAAAGTGTTGCAAGTTAAAATTTATACATCATAACATTTATGGATAAAAATCCTATTTGGATCAATAATCAATAAACACACTAACACGGTAGCAATAAATTCATTTTTTATAAAAATCAAGTCTATATAATGTACTCTTATTTAATGTGGGAACCAACATTAGAAGTTTTAGTCCCACAAAACTACTTGATGTTGATGTTGTCCATCTCATAAACATGTGCTACCAAAAAACCACATCATTAACATATGAATTTGATGGTTGTTTACATTCTTTTCAAACTTTTTCATTCCAATCCAATAGTCATGAAACAATTCAACAGGAGCATCACAATAGTCATACAAATCTTATCTCTGTATTTTTTTCCAAAATTTATTTTTAAATAAAAATAATGAAACCTATAAAATTATTAACAAATTGCAACAAAAGAAGCTGAATGTGCATCCTTAATGTATGTTGGAATTTCTTGTACGACTCTAAAAACTCTCATTCAATTGAAAAATTAACCCCACATTGATTAGTTTGATTGGTTTGTGATAACGTATAAACCCAATGTACTAATATGGGTGTAACAAGAATGAAATTTGCCTCACACTAACATAATATATCAATAGATGCGATGTCTTATATTTGAATATTGATATAACCATTATACTAAAAGGAAGTAGTAGTTGGGGTTAAATTTAATGACCGATTAACTATTTTTCCTATGATTATACCTATAAAATAGTTGTGCATATTTAAAATAACTACCACATGCAAGTTACATTTATAAAATGTAGCCAACATCTTTAAAATAAATTTATAACATGTAAATTAGATTAATATATATCAATATATATTAGAAACAAAATAAATATAGAATAGGTACTCCTTTATATATTTTATTGCGAGAGTATAAAAAGTATTATTCTACAATTTTAAGAGATAGTGTTAGAAAATAACCTAAATTGACAGGTATAATTGGCCGTTACTAATAATTAAGGTGATGGGTTTCCAATGATAATTGGAAAAATGACAGGTGTTTCTCGGATGTAATTTCTTCTTAGACTTCACATTTCCCTAGTCACAACAAAGAAATCGGATTTAATTTCCATTCATCGAATTGATAACAAGAGTTGCGTGTATTACACGTTTATTAGTTCCTACCTATGGCAGGAATACTATACCTTTCACTCCAAATCAATAATTTTTTGCTTCCAACCAATTAGCAATACGAATTTTACTTTCTTCTCTAATGTTTGTTTTTAAAATTATTTAATAAATCTATTCAAAATAATTTATTACATTTTTGATTGGTTCATAAGTTTGAAATGACTATTTTTCTCCCTTATTACAGTACAGTGTTTATATAAATTTTAAAACTAAAAATCTTAGCCAGACATGTGTCCAACATTTAAATTGATTTGACTGAATGTTAATAACAAAACTACTATTCACACATTAATCGATTTCCAATGCAAAAACCTTGTTTTTACATTGTTTATTTTTACAAAAATCTCACTTTGCACCATTTTTCTCTGCGGAAAATATCGCTTGAGCGTAATTGAGCAGGGACATATTTTTTCGCATACCTGTAAATGCATACAAGGTGCCGACTACGAGAAATATGTACAAAAATCTGTCACGAAACGATAGATTTTGACCTGTAAAACCTTGACGCCAACGAAGAAGGGCACCCGTCAAAAGGAATATGTGGGAATGAGATAAAAACGTTAAAAAAACACATAAAATAGCGTGGGATTTACCAGAGTCCGTATGAACAAGGAGTCGGGAATATAATAGTGGGAAAAACCGTACACGTGTCTTATTTTTTTTATTATTGGATTTGATTTGTATGAATATGTGAAATAATTTAATTTTAAAAAATGGATGATTAATTGTAGGCTAAGTAAATTGAAATGTAATGCAAGTGGATGACACTTGTATTACTAGGTGCAAACTTTCCCATGTGGGAAGTTTCTAAATATCAAAACATATATATATATACATATAATAAATGAGGAGTACCTGGTTCCAATTTGTAGTGCTAAGGTTACAAAATCCATGTGCCATTATAAGATTTGACAATGGAAGTTCTCAAGAGCAATGCGTTAACTAGCCTATTTTAAATGCCTTTAGCTAGTTTAGCGGGGAAATTGGTCTCTGTTCTTCTCAGAACTGCCCCAGGGTTATGTACAAGTGAAGTTTTGTGCATTTGTGTGCAATTAGTCCTAATTCAAATGCATATAGATAATCCAGCTAGGGAATCAATCTCTGTACTTCTCATAAATTTCTCAGGGTTAACTTAATTTCATTTGGGTGAATCAGTCCTGATTCAATTGCATTTTGCTAGCTATGTTTCTGTTCTTCTCAAAACTGCCCCAGGGTTATCTGCAAGTGCATTTCAATGCAATTTGTCTTAATTCAAATGCACCTAGGAAAGTGTAGGAAACAAATCAGTCTATGTTCTTCTCAGGACTACCCCAGAGTCATCCAGAAGTCTAATCTAAGAGTATTTCAATTCAAATAGCCTAGCCTAGATGTATTTGGCTAGTGTAGCAACAGAATCAACCTCTATTCTTCTTATTACTGCTCCAGGGTCCTCTATGAAAGCTGTTAAAGAACTCGCTCAGGTTCATCAACAAAAGTAACCTAAGTACATTTCAATCTAATTAATCTAAATTATATACATTACACTAGTGTAGTTAGGGAATTGGACGCTCTTCTCTGCACGACTTCCCCATGGTTAGCTACAAGTCAAATTTAATCGCATTTGGCTAGAGTAGTCAGAGAATCAGTCCGTGTTCTTCTCAGACCTTCTGTAGACACCAAATTTGTGTCTTACGACACCCTGTGCCCCGCATCTCATCTCGCAACCTAACCATACCTCACCACCTAAACCTTACACACTTAATTATTTATTAATTACCTTATAATTAATAAATCCACATCTCCAACCCTGCCACCTCACCTCGCCACCTCATCATGACCTAGCCCTAACCCTAAACTCACCTAATTAAGACCTATGACTTGGTCCAAACTCACACCCATGACTCATCACCCCTCACCCACACCAAAACGAGCTTGATAATGACTTGACCAAGCCCACAACTGACCCCTCGGGAGAAAAGGAGGGAAAGTTGGCTATTTTGCTAAAAATAGCCCACTTTGACCTAACCGACATCGGTTCTTACTCGACTGCCATCAGTTACGAAACCGTCATCAGTTCCCTGTAAATGACCTCCCCCAACCAAAAAGAAAGGATCCAGATTCATTTGGTGGAGAGAGACAAGGGAGAAAGGGAGAAGATGTTGCAGAGAAGAGGATCGAGCCCAAGATTGTAACTGAGCAACTAGATCGTTGTCACACTCATCCAAGCATTGGGAAAGTTGGAGGATAGCTTCATCAGCTCACTTTCCATTACTGGATCATCCCAACTGAGCCTTGCCATCGCCACCACATTCCTTGGACCTGTATCTTCATCAGGAACTAGTAAGTAGTATCTTGTATGTTTCTAAACACCATTTCTTGAACTTTTAATTCATAGTAATTATAAGCTCACTCCTAGATCTACCACCCGGTAGCACCCTGCATTTAACTTTCATTCATCCACCTATATATTGCCCCAAGGACATCTCTCTCACTCTCTAAGTCTTCTCCATCACCCTACTACCCCCCCTAATCATTTATCAACCTTATAAACACCATAACCATCTTACAACTGACCTCCATTCAAAGCCCCTAAATCACTGACCCTACCGATACCGGTTATCTTCTACCGGTACCGGTGTTATAACCGCAGTCGGTTATCCAGTGACCAGCATCAGTCACTGTGACTTATACCAAAACCAACCTTTCCCCTATTTACCCCCAAACAATCTCGTATCCAGCCTGGTCTATCCCTGTAACTTGATCTGAATGTATCAATAACTAGTGACCAAACAAACATCATGACATTTTATTATTGGTAGTTTAGTCTCTATTGATTTTTAACGAGGTACCTAGATCGTGATTTTGAAATAGCTTCTTTTTTATCATTTGCATTAATTCGTATTAAAAGGGGAACTGACCACCTTCGAAATGATGTCTAATATTTCCTAGGCCCAAGGCAGTTCCCTCACTTATTATCTAACTAAGATCTGGTGGTCTTGTATTCTTACTTACAGGTAGTCCTTCACAGACAAAAAGGAGTTCTTCATAATCGATCTGATCTCTCTACGGTACGCACACACCTTCCCAACACTCAACAGGTATTCCTCCTAGCCCTAACCCTTATCTGTTTCTCAAGAGAATGAAAAGATAGAAATAACTCTATTCTGGAACGAAATTCTGTGCGAAACAATACTATATTTTCCAATAGCATATATACCAATATTATTATATGAAATAGGATGCAATGGAGGAATAGGAATAAAACTCATAGGGTCTATGCAACAAACCTTGAATGGATTAGGGTCAACGGTTAAGGTATATTCATAGCCATTATGTAAGAATTTAATACACTTATTAACTATAGAAGGGATAACATGTATTGGAAGAATCCATGGTCTACCCAAATAGAGGTTAAAGTGAAAAAAGGTATCGATAATGAAGAATACCATAGGAACAATCATAAGTCCAACTTATATAGGTAAAGTGATAGTACCTAGACATGTGCAAGTAGTGAACTCTTAACCACAAATGAGAGTAGAGTTTTTAGTAATTGGATGATTAAATAACATGTGGAAAATATGTTTTAAAGTTAATCTAAATTATTAAAAATTCTTAAATAACCAAATGAGATGTAAAATAAGTGCTACCATATTTTATTTGATATTTAAATGAAATGCAATCAATGAATTAGTAGTGATTAGGGTACTAACATGTAAATTACTTACCTTGTTGTGTTGCTAGACTATGATGACTGACAGGTGAACAACACAAAATATGAAGTTACAACCAAGAAAGTTGTATCACATGGGGATCTATCTGTATTGGGGCACCTAGAAGTGTACTGGGGAGGTTGTTGGTGCCTCAGTCTCTAATCTAGGTGATTCACCCTGTAGAAAATCTCAAGATCTAGTTCTGACTATGTCGCTAGTTCTCTACATTACCTTTGTCTTGGTCACTAGGTTGTCCTAATAAACTCTCTCATATCGTTATAGTTGTGTGATGATAATCTACCTGTAAAACCCCACACAAAATTATCAAATCCCTAAAAATGAAAGATGAAAATGAAGGCGTAGGTCTAACCTTAGCTGCCACACTGGTGGACTTAGAACTAAGTGTTACACTACATTCTAGACCCAATGTAGTTCTGAGTGCTTGTGTGTAAAATTGTGTTCCTAGGCTTCCCTAACGTTAATGACACGAAAGTAGGGGCAATAACTAGATGTAAAAATTAAAATGGTGGATGAAATAAAATGAATAAAACCCTTTCCCCTATGTTTGTATGATGATGTAGAAGATGCCCAAATGCAATCCTTTGCCTTACTAGATAGCTAGCTCTTGATAATAGATAGCCTACCCGTAAGATAATGAGTATGTTATGTTTATATAGGGATCTCCTTCTCAAATTTCAACACTAATGGCCTGCATTCTGACTAACACAGGTGAATGAGTGCATAAAACCATAAATACCAACCTTGAATAAATAAATTAAATGCAAGTATTACAAGGACCATGGTGCCTAAAATTAAGGACCGGGGCACCCATGGGCACCCCAACACAACCCTTGGCACCCTAGTCAGGGACTAGGGATGACAAATGTCCAAATTAAGACACCTAATACTCATTGAAAGATGATCAAAACTGTGGAGATAACTGACAACTATGCAATAAAAATGACAATGATGACTAAGTGATGAAAAAAACTAGGAGATGAGCCATTAGTGAATAATTTCTTACGTGAGATCCATATATATAATAACATACTTAGCAGTAATAATGTAATAGTAAGTGCGTGATATTTTTACTACATTTTCCCCCACTTTATGTTGGTGAGTTAAATCTTGATAACATAAAGTAGATAGAAATGTGTACCTGAGAGAAAGTCAGAGATGCCCATGATGAAGTAAAATGCACAAATGTGTAGTAAAAACATGCCTAAAGAACCATATAGCGTGTCAAACCATGGATCAACAAGTTGATCTATGTAATGTAGTAAAAAGCATAGTGTCGTGATGAAGTGTGCTAAATGAAAGTGATGATTGTGATGTTGGATGATTTCAAAAATTTTAAGATGTCTATGAGATGGGGTAGAGAGTGATCAATCCCCGAACCTGAATGCGTGCATACAAATAACCAATCGGAGGATTTGGTAATCCTACCACTAGAGGAAGAGTGTAGGGAGAAAAGTATGTTATTCTCCAATAACTAACTACATCCTCAAGATCTAGTCACTGTAGATGGACTCGGATCAAAGATTTGTGGTTTCTAGATCTAGAAAATTTTGATCAAACAATTGACCCATATAGGACTGGTATAGGAAAGTAACTCTTGCCCCCACTCCATGAGTGTCTTCACAATGTGAAGGATTGCAAGTTAGGTCATCTAAAAGCAAGCGTGAAATAGATGATGGCTTCTAATTTATGTCATCTTGAAGTGAACATGAAATGTAGAATAAATTCCCAAGTTAGGTCATCTGGGAAAACAGTGAATGCGTTTTCCTAAGCTAGGTCATCTATTAGGCCTCATGTAACTCCCATGTTAGGTCATCTGAGATGCCAATTGTATTGAATTTGTATTGATTGAATGACATGATTTTGATTGTTAGAAGTTTGAATGCATTAATTGGTTGATTTCTTTATTCAATTGGTTACTCATGGAGAGATGTTAAACTTGTTTGCCCCCCAGATTAGGTCATTATTTGGAATCAATAAAAATTGGTAAATGATCACATGTAAATATTTTGAAGGCTTTTTATCGCTAGGTTAGGTCATTAGGGGGAAATGATGAAATGTCACATAGAAAAATTGTATTATTTTTTGTTGCCCCCAAATTAGGTCATTAAGGGGAGTTGATGGCGAAATGTCGCACGGTGAATTAGTAATTTTTTTGGAATTGTCACATTAGTACTATTTTAAATGCATGATGAAGTAAGGGGAATTATAGGATGACCCCAATGATATGCCCCCCTTTTGGTGAAAGGATAAGTGATGAGAAGAACGAATGCTAAGCTAAAAGTAAGCATGATAGATGTATAAAGTGGTAAAAATAATGAGAATTTGGATAATTTGAATTGAAAATAATGTCAAAAAAAGATAATATGCACATAATGAGTCTAGTATGGTGGTAGGTAGACTTCTAAATATATGATCAAAATGGTGTAGTTTGAATTAATAGAGAAAAAGTTCCTGAAATAATGACTATATTTATGTAGGTGAGAAAGTAACTATAAATAGTAAGGTGAAAAAGTGATTAGTCACATTATTTATCAATTGTGCAAGTGAGAGTGAGCATAGGGTGAGAGAAAATGTTGCAAGTGAGAGCACCACGTCCTAGTCAGTTTGAAAGGGTGGTGACTGTCGTAGCATCATGCACTACCACAGAGTTGGTACACAACATGTTTTATAAAAATGTTTGGTGTATGAGTCATTTTTAGTGAATTTTTGCAATTTTGAGAATTTTAATTTTATTAGCAATTTTTACCTTGACAATAGTGGTGAGGGTGTTAGTTACCCTTCGGACATGAGCACCCAGAACTATGCACTAGTTTATTTCTTCTAAGAGCCTCAGTCTTGCATCTAGTTGCCAAGGTCTAAAAAGTGTGTATGTGGCCTAAAATATTGTAAATCAAGTTTGTAGTGTGTAGTGATGTGATGAGTGTGTTTTTTATTGTATAGTGTTCTAATGTTGTTTTTATTGTTGTTCTGTGGTATGCAAAGGGATATCCACTCAAGGAATTTTTATATAGGTTTTTATTTGAGCACGTTGGTTAGTCTAGGTTTATCTAATGAGGATTGTGATGTGATGGATGGTGTCAGCCTATGGAACATAGCATAGAGGGGGGATGTGCCCCATAATATGCTGATGTTGACTACACTATGTGGTAGATGGTGTAAACATACATGTACATTTTGGTTACCTACAGGGGAGATGACTGTGACTCTAGAGGACGTGTATCGTATACTACGATTTCCTGTAGTTTGGGAGAGGGTGAAAATGATGCCATTGGAGAATAGGATAGGAAGATATGAGCAGCGAGACACTATTTTATAGGGATGGACACCTGTCAGGTCTCATATTAGTTTATATGTTATTATGAGGTATGGTGTTCCAGTTTTGTTAAATTTTATAGTAGTTGTGATTGCATCTTCTATACCAGTGGAAGGAGGTGGTGTAGGAATCTTGTATAAGATTCTTGATATTTTTCATCATATGGAGGAGGGTAGTACGAGATACGGATGGGCATGATTTGTGTTGACCCATCTATATAGATATTTTTATCCATTTACTCATGAAGATAACAATGATGGGATAGGAGGCACCAAACTATTGCATGTGTGGGACTATGAGTATATAGGAGTGTTAAGACCATTTAGGGGCCCACGAGTAGAGTGGGATAAGCCTAACATATACACACCGAGTTGGGTTAGCATTCGTGGTCACCAGATGGATACTCATACCTACAAAGCATTGATAAATTTGATGGAACTCAAGGAAGTTACATGGAGGCCATATTGTGACTACGGAGGATTTCTCGAGGATGTCGTAGAGATTTGGTGTATTCAAAGGATGATGTGACTGAAGGATATATTTACAGGTGTAGCAAAGCTCTTCTAGGTGGAGCGAGTATTACGTCAGTTTAATATGGCCTAGTATGTGCGCCTAGAGCCATATATATAGTTAAGAGCTATTAATGCACTAAGGAGGGTTAGGGCTAGACCAGGGCCCATAGTAGAGCAACTAGCACCTGTTGGTCCAGATGAGGTAGATGCAGTGATTGAGATGGTAGATGCGGACGATGTTGGTAGTATTGAGGAGTGTTACGCATGGTTTCTAGTGCATCGATGGGTATTATTATTCCCATTATTTTCATAGCCAGTGGGGTTACCATTTTTAGGAGGAGGAGTGGGAAAAGCACATGTCCCAGACCCCGTAGCAGTAGCTGTAGTGGAGCATGAGTATCTAGATGCATGGTTGTGTTATATATGTTATTGTGGGTTTATGTTTAAGTGATTGTTGTCTAATGTTTTGGTTTTGTTTATTTTTTAGGTGATGCATATTGGTCCCTCGCAGTCGATACATCCATCTGCACCTTGACGCAAAATGTGGTGACCGACATTCTTAGTGGTGGTATAATTGAGTGAGAGGATGACATAATAGGTGAAGACTCCCATTTATTTGTGTCAATGGTCATATTAGCAACCACATGTACGATATTGCTATCTAAGAGGAATGAGGCATGCAAGGAGATTTGTCAAGCTAGAGAGGTAGTTGGTGGTGGTCCCCTAGCATAGGATGTATTTTTTCGATATGTGGATTTACATTGGCATTTCTTAGAGAACTCTAAAAAAACACCCTACTACGTAGGCAAGTGGATAGGTATCGAGGCTGTGAACAACAAAGTTGAGTTTGTGGCAAGGCATCTATATGGCTTTGGCAATACCTGAGAGAGATAGTGATGATGAGTTTTGATTATCATGATTATATATAATGTAGGGGAGTTTCCCCCAGTAACTAGTGTACTTGTTATGTATGATCTCATGTTATTTACATATGATTGAGTGTATTTTTTTTTCATATTATTTGGTGATTATTGTTGAAATGTATGTAATGTGTTGTTAGGTTGATGTAGCATGTGCATAATGATGAGCTAAATGAAATGTTTAATAAATAGAATGTATAATGCGTAATTAACATGATGATGATAGTAAAGTAAACATAAAAATAAATTATGTATAATGATCGAACTAAAGTGTGGTGATGAATGCATTTCAGAATGATATAATGTGAGCATAACGTGTTAGTGTAATAAATGGGAGGGGGAAAGTAAAGATGCCCACAATGCATGGATGAGTAGGTTCATTGGGTTAAGATCCCTCAACAGTCAAGAATCAACCATGAAAAGTAATATTTCATCATCGGGAAATGATTGAGGTACGCTAGATGAATGACAGAGTGCATGATGAAAGGTTCATAGAGAAATCCCTCAATAGCCGTGTAAGAACCGTAAGAACATAAGTGCATCATCGAGAGGTAAGGAGATAGTAATCACCTACCAAAGTGGCATTCAATGGTGGGAACATGTGGAATGGAATTAACAATGAATGTCATATGGAGTTGTGGTCGGATGCGTGAGAGTAGAAAGTTATGGAAGCCAATGTGAAGTAGAATTATGATGTGGTGGAGAGCATGAATTTGATGGATGAGGTGGATGAAGTGAATGTAATGGATGTGATGGAACAATGGTGTATGGTCGTGGCGGAGAATGTGCATGAGTAATGAAATGTGGTGGTGGATGTACCATGGTCTAAGTACTGAATGGAGGATAAGAATCAAATATAGTAGAAACTCTCTGATGAGGTATAAGGGAGATGGATCGTTGACATGGGTGATATCTAAAGGAAATCATGCCCTAATCCTCTAGGTGGTGTAATCTATCCTAAAGGGAAAGACACTCACTGTCTCCATGGCCATTGATGTGTTGGTAGTTACAATAATATTGGCCACACTGATGCTGAAATGGATGTTGTGGATGATGCTAGTTGAAAGGTAGGAAAAATAATCACTCATTGAGTAATAATCACAGCACATCATATGGTGGATCATGATGAGATAAGTATAAAGGCTCACATGACCTAGGTGAATTGGTGGTAGGATTATCCTTTCGTGGGTCCAGAGGAGTATGTTTTGGTGGTGAAGTGGGTTGAGCCTATTTTCTTTGCTGAGGAGGAAAAGATGAAGACTGTGTAGGATCATCAACCTAAGATTCCAGAGGAAAACTAGATGAGATCATAGTCGTAGAGATAGGTATTACTCACATGTATCACACTGTAACCTTTACTTGAGTGGAGGAATAGGACCAAGATGGAATGAATTACTTCTCAATATCCATAGGTCTATTGAAAAGATGATGCATATGAGCATTGAATCATAGAATATAATCCTTGATAGATTCAGTAAATCATTGATGTAGAGTAGGTAACTAGTCATAAGCAACTTTAGGAAAAAAATTTATTATAAACTGGTGTACATAGATGTCTTCCATGTCGTAAAAAAATACTAATGAACCCAAAGGGGATATGAGTGTACCATTGTAACACCTTATCGGTAAGACTATAGTGAAAGGCCTTGAGTAATAATCTATCATTAGAATAATATTCCTTAGCACTACAATAGTATAAAAGATGAGCATGAGGGTCACATGTACCATCAAAACATGTGAAAGTAGGCATGGTGAAATAGTGAGGGAATGTAGAATTATGAATCTTTTTGGACCGTATTTCCATGTAATGAATCGTTGTCAATGGAAGCATAACACTCCCTACTTTCTAAAGTGAGAGACTAAAACTGAGATTGTCGCTTAGGGTGTGCATGAGAGAGAGGATATCCCGTTAAGGAATGGTGGAAGATGGAAATAATGTGTTAAGTGGTTGTAACTTGTGATTATGAGTGATCATAGGGATCTATAAAGGGGATGGAGAAGGATCTAATGCTAAGCGCACACTAGTATTAAGTGACGAAGAAGTTAAAGTAGGAGTTATAGATGGACTATCCATAGTAATGGTAAGACTAGCATAAGAAACATCCTCAATAGATGGGGTGACCGATGGAGATAAATTTATAGGAGAAGATGAACTAGGAGACATAGGTGATGTATCAAGCAGAGATGAAAAAGTAGGAGAAAAATAAGTGATAGATGGTGGTGACTCATGCATAGTGCTAGATGCAAGTGTTTCACTCGGAATGATTCGTTCCTTTTAGAAACAGATAAGGTTAGGGGCTAGGAGGAATACCTGTAGAATGTCGAGATGGTGTGCGCGTACCGTAGAGAAAGATCAGGCTGATTGCGAAGAACTCCTTTTTGTCTTGGAAGGACTACCTGCAAATAAGAACACAAGACCACAAGATTTTGATTAGACAATAAATGAGGAAACTGCCTTGGGCCCAGGAAATATAAAACTTCCTTTCGAAGGTGGTCAGTTTCCTTGCTAATATGAATTAACACAAAAGACTGTAAAATATCAATTAAGTTGCTTCGTTGAACTGGGTAGGGGAAAGGTTGGTTTTCTGGTTTTGATCAGAGGAACCGATGGCGGTTACTGATAACCGATGGCGGTTACTGATAACCGATACCGGTGGGTTCTAGGATCTGTAGGTTAGTTACTTTGTGGGGTAGTCATGTTGTTTGTAAGGCTGTATATAGGTGGTATTTAGAAAATAAGGTGATGAGAGGTAGATGAATGATAGTTAGAGGTAATAACACGTTGGGTAGTGGATCCAAGAATGGATTTAGGAGGACTGTGATTCAAAGAGCATAAGAAATGTTATAACAGAGGACATGCAAGATGTGACTTACTGGTTTTGACGAAGATGCAAGCTGATCTCCTTTGCTGTAAACACTTTTGGTATTTCCACTCGTCTCTGCTCGGTCAAGTGAAGATCTGGACTCTCTCGATCGCTCCTGATGCTCTTTCTTGATTCAAAGAATCCTTTTCTCTGATCCAAAATGAAATTTCGATCCTTTGTTTTTGGTTTGGGGAGGCCATTTACAGGGAACCGATGGCGGTTACGTAACCGACGGCGGTCGAGTAGGAACCGGCATCGGTAAGGAAAAAGTAGGCTATTTTTAGTAAAACAGCCCACCTTCCTTGCTTTTCTCCCGAGAGATCAGTTGCGGGCTTGGTCAATTGGCTAGAAGGTCAGTTTTGGGTGCGAGTAAGGAGGCATTAGTTATGGATGTGAGTCTAGACCAAGTCATAGGTCTTAATTAGGTTAGTTTTAGGGTTAGGGCTAGGTCATGATGAGGGTGGCAAAATGAGGTGGCAGGTAAGGTGATGTGAATTATCAATTACAAGGTAATTAATAAACAATTGTGTAAGGTTTAGGTGATGAGGTTAAGTTGGCGAGATGAGATGCGGTCACAAGGGGGTCGTAAGACACGAATTTGGTGTCTACATTAGCCCCTTAATTGTACGTGTAGCTGTTTTGTAAAAGCTGCACGGACAATAATATGAAGTGGTTTTCTCCTGTTAAGGATATAGGGAATCCCCCTCAAATCTATCACGGATTGAGTGAACGGGAAGTCAGGGATAGGGTTGATAAAGGGTACATGTTGTAGAGGAGGATGGTAAGGTCGTGGGGGTGATGAGTACCCTAGCATAGGATGTATTTGCGATATGTGGATGACAATGGCATTCGTAGAGAACTCTAAAACAAACAGCCTATACGTAGGCAGTGGTCGGATCGAGCGGGGTGTGATTGGTGTGAACAACAAAGTGAGTTGTGGCAAGGCATATATATGGCGTGGCAATTACCTGAGCGAGATAGTGAGATGATGAGTTTTGCTTATCCCCATGACTTATATATAATGTAGGGGAGTTTCCCCCAGTAACTAGTGTACTTGTTATGTATGATCTCCTGTTCTTTACATAGGATGGTGCATCTTATTTTTCATATCTTGGTTATTATTGTTGAAAATGTGATGGTATGTGTTGTTAGGTGATGTAGCATGTGCATACGATGGATAAATGAAATTGTTTAATAAATAGAATGGATAATGCGTTAATTAACATGATGATCTAGTACAGTAAACCTACCAAGTAAATTATGTATAATGATCGAAACAAGGGGGGTGATGAATGCATTTCAGAATGATTATATGTGAGACTAACGTGTTAGTGTAATAAATGGTGAGGGGAAAGTTAAAGATGCCCCAATGATGGGCTGAGTAGGTCATTGGGGTAAGTGTAAGATCCCTCAAAGTCAAGAATCAACCATGAAAGTAATATTTCATCATCGGGAAAAGGATTTGAGGTACGCTAGTAGATGAATGACAGAGTGCCTGATGCAAGGGTCATAGAGAAAGCCCTCAATAGCCGTTGTGTAAGATTGTAAGAACCGTAAAAGAACATAGTCTTCATCGAGAGGTAAGGAGTAGTATCACCTAACAAAGTGGCATTAATGTGGGAACAT
Source organism: Taxus chinensis (assembly GCA_019776745.2). Lineage (NCBI taxonomy): Eukaryota > Viridiplantae > Streptophyta > Pinopsida > Cupressales > Taxaceae > Taxus > Taxus chinensis. The sequence goes on along the minus strand of CM034153.1, from coordinate 77,808,131 downwards.
GTGGAAGGACTTAACAATGATGTTCATATGGAGTTGTGTCGGTCGGCATATGCGTGATGAGAAGTAGAAGTTCCTGGCAGCCAATGTGAAGTTTAGAAATTATGAGTGGGTGTGGTGGAGTGGAGAGCATGAATGCAGATGGATGAGGTGGTGAAGTGAATTAAGGATGTATGGAACAATGGTGTGATTTGTGGCGGAGAATGGCATGAGTAATGAAATTGGCTGAGTGCCCTATGGGTGGGTGGATGTACCATGGTCAATCCTGAATGGAGGATAAGAATCAAAGATAAGTAGAAAACTATATGATGAGGTATAAGGGAGAGGATCGTGGACATGGGTGAATCTAAAGGGAAATCATGCCCTCATCCTTAGTGGTGTAATCTATCCTTACCAGTGGCAAAGACAATCACTGTATCAGGCCTTGATGTGTTGGTAGTTCAATAATATTGGCCACCCCTGAGATGAAATGGATGTTGTGATGATGCTAGTCGAAAGGTGAACAAATAATCTTCAGAGGATAATCACAGCAAATAATATGGTGGCTTCATGATTTGAGATAGGATAAGTAAAGGACACATGACCTAGGTGAATGGGGTAGGGATTCTCCTTTCGGGGGTCAGAGGAGAGTTTTGGTGGTGAGGGGTTAGCCTATATTCTGATGAGGAGGAAAATAGCTGAAGACTGGTAGGATCAGCAACATAAGATTCAGAGAAGGAAAAATAGATGGAGATCATAGTAGGTGAGATAGGTCTTATTCAATGTATCACACTGTAACCTTACTTGGTGGAGGATAGGGACCAAGATGAAGTGAATACGTTGTCTCAATATCATAGTCTAGGAAAAGATGATGCATATGAGCATTGAAGCATAGCTTTAGAATATAATCTTGATAGATTAGTAGTAAATCATTGATGTAGAGTAGTAACTATCATACTCCCCTTTAGGAAAAAAATTTATAAGAATGGTGTCATAGAGGTCTTCCTGTCGTAAAAAAATATAATGAAACCCAAAAGGGAATGAGTGTACCATGTAACCCTATGGTGAGGACTATCTTTGACCGGCCTGCGTAATTAACTATCATTAGATAGAAGAATATTCCTTAGCACTTTACAATAGTATAAAAGATGAGATGAGGGTCACATGTACCATCAAAATGTGAAAGAGGCCTGGGTGCATAGTGAGGGAATGTAGGAATTATGCATCTTTTTGGACAGAATTCCATGTCAGATCTGTCAAGGAAGCAAACACTCCCTACTTTCTAAAGTGAGAGACTAAACTGAGATTGTCGCTTAGGGTGTGCAGAGAGAGGAGGATATCACGTTAAGGAATGGGTGGGAAGATGGGAATAATGTGTTAATGGTTGTAACTTTGATTAGAGTGATCATAGGGGTCTCTAAGGGGATGGAGAAGGAGCTCTGCTCGCGCACACTAGTATTAAGGACGCGACGTTTTAAGAGGAGTTATAGATGACAGCCATAGTAATGGTATTAAGACCTAGCATACGAACGAATCTCTCAATAGCTGGGTGACGATGGAGATCAATTTCTAGGAGAAGCTGAACTAGGAGACATAGGTGATGTATCAGCAGAGATGAAAAGTAGGAGAAAAATAAGTGATAGATGGTTTGGTGACTCAGGCATTGTGCTCGATGAACGTGTTTCCGGCTGATTCGTTCCTTTAGAAACCAGCCAGGTTAGGGGCTCGGCGGAAGGATACCTGTTAGAAGTCGAGGGACGGTGTGCGGTACGTAGAGAAAGATTCAGGATGACCCCCCCACTGCCGACGAATCCTTTTGTGTCTGGACGGACTTACCTGCAAATAAGAACCACAACAGACCCAAGATTGTGATTCAGACAAAAATGAGGGGAACTGCCTTGGGCCCAGGAAAATATAAAAATTCCTTGCGAAGGTGGTCAGTTCCTGCTAATATGCATTAACACAAAAGACGTACAATAAAGAAAGTTGCTTCTTGAACTCGGGGGTAGGGGAAAGGTTGGGTTTGCTGGTTTTGATAGAGGAACGATGGCGGTTACTGATACCGCTGGCGGTACTGATCCCCGATACCGGTGGGTTTAGGATTGTAGGGTAGTTACTTTGTGGGGGTAGTCATGGTTTGTAGGAGTTGTATATAGGTGGTATTAGAAAATAACGGTGAGAGAGTATAGAGGAATGATAGTTAGAGGTAAAGACCCCTTGGGTAGTCGGATACCACACAAGAATGGATTTAGGGGACTGTGATTAAAAGAGCTAAAGAAAGTTATAACAGAGGAATGCCAGATGTTGTGACTTACTGGTTTTGACGAAGATGATTAGTGCAAGCTGATCTCCTTGCTGGTAAAACTTTTGGTATTTCCACTCGTCTCGTCGGTCAAGTGAAGATCTTGGACCTCTCTCGATAGCTCCCTGATGCTCTTTCTTGATTCAAAGAAGATCCTTTTCTCGATACAAAATGATTTCGCTCCTTTGTTTTGGTTTGGGGAGGCCATTTACAGGGCAAACCGGGGGATGGCTGTTACGTAACGAGGAGGTGAGTAGAACGGCATTCGGTAAGGAAAAGTAGGCTTATTTTAGTGTAAAACAGCACACCTTCCTTGCTTTTCCCAGGAGATAGTTGCGGGGCTTGGTCAATTGGCATAGAAGGTCGTTTTGGGTGCGCGTACGTAAGGACCCGGGAATAGTTTGGAGTGAGTCTAGACCAAGGTCATAGGTCTTTAATTAGGACGTTTAGGGTTAGGCTTGGTCATGCTTGAGGGTGGCAAAATGACTGGGGTGGCAGGTAAGGTGGAGTGTGAATTTATCAATTACAAGGTAAGTAAAAAAAATTGTGTAGGTTTAGTGATGCAGTTAAGTTGGAGATGGAGATGCGGTAACTAAGGGGTCGTAAGAACGAATGTGTTGTATACATTAGACCCTTATGTTGTCGTGTAGCTTGTTTGGTAAAGCTCTGCACGGAATACTTGAGTGCGTGGTTTCTCACATGTTATAGGATTAAGGTCATCCCCTCAAATCTACAAGATTGAGCGTTGAACGGGAATGCAGTCAGGGATCGGGTTGAATAAAGGGTAACATGTTGTAGAGAGGCTGGTAAGGTGGGGGGATGTCCCAAGGAAGCAGACGATTGTTGAATGCATGTACGTAGGGTACATGATTTTTGACGCGCAAACCCGCAGGTGCAGTAGATCCAAGGTCGATAGGTATCAAACAAGGTATATAATCATGGGATCCAAGGCATAGGAAGTAGCTCCCGGGTATATAACAGATAAGGTCCAGGAAGTTTAGCATGTATCGGAGTTACCCCCTGTTTGGTTGGTTTGTGAGATAAAAGTCAGGTATAGTATAGGCAAAGTTGGTCGACAGATACAAGTAAAGGAACCATAAATGCCTTAAAACACGAAAAAGGTGAGCTCGATTGAACACAAGGTACAGATGGATGGATAAAGAAAATGTTGATTTGTGGGTATTGTATTGCAGTGATACGGAGTGGGTAGGACAAGTTGTTAGGTTTTACAGCCTTGGGTAGGGCCGGCTGGTGAGGGTTGAGGCTGGGTCGGGCAGTTGTTGGGGGTGGCGGTTTGGGCGGGTCGGTGGGTAGGTTGAGGCTTGGGTCTGCAAAAGGTAGGTTGAGGACTTGGGTGGTCGCATAGGTAGGTTGAGGCCTTGGGTGGGGCGGAGTAGGTAGGTTGAGGCCTGGGTCGTGTCGGATAGTATTTTGATTTGATGGGTCGGCCGAATGGCGTAGTAGGGCGAGCTTGGGTGGCCAAATAGGTAGGTTGAGGCCTCGGGTCAGGCGAATAGGTCGGTTAGGCCTTGGGTCGGGCCCGACTAGGGGTTGAGACTTGGGTAGGCGAATAACGTAGGGGCGAGGCCTTGGGTCGGGCCGACCGAATAGGTAGGTTGGCAGGCCTTGGGTTGGGTGAAAAATGCATAGGTGGTTGAGGCCTGGGTGTTACCAAATGGGTTAGGGAGAGGCCTGGGTCGGGAAAAATAGGTAAACACATGGTGTTCAGCAAAGGGACGTGATCTCTGAATAGCGGTTGCTTACAGCAGAGAGGCTCGTCGCCAGTGTTTGGTTTCAGCAGTTCAACAACAGAGTGAATGAGACAAGAGGATTATTATCGGTTTTGCGGAGTCACGGGCGGCGAACTAGAGGCTGGAGTCCTCCATTGCAAAGAGGGCGTTCCTTCCTAGGGTACAGGAGAGATTGGCAGATCAGTGGGCGGGTGAACCAAGAGCCGTGGTACCTTGAGGACAGAGAGGCTGGCGAGAATGGGGTCGACGATCACGATCATCACTAGTCGGGATGAGGCGTGCGGGTCTACATAAAATGTTAGCAAAGGTATAAGCATAAATACAAGAGTACCGACCGGTTCGATGATGTCGCGAAGATGTATTTGTTTCACCCTCTAAATAAGATGAATAGGTATGTTGAGGGAGTTTAATAATAGAATGTTTTGTTTTGACGTTCGTTGTTTTGAAAAGGATAAAGCAGGCATGATGATAATAGAAATACAAAAAATATTCTTATTACCACACATGATAGGTTCTGTAGGGGACAGGCGGCGATGGGTCGAGCTAAACCTTGGGAGACCCCCTGTCTCCGAAGTGTGCTACATGAGCCATGCATTCACGCACTGCGGGGGCGCCAGAACGATGTAGTTCTCCCTTGTCAGGGAGAGAGGCGAATTCAGGCAAGTTGGTACGGTTTAGGCCAATTGGTTGCTTGGTACGAATATTGATTAATATGGTAAGGTCAGGTTTGTTTGGTGTCAGAAATGAATGGTGATGTTGAAAAGGTAGAAGGGAAGCGAAAAAGTTAAGTTGCCTCACCAAGGGGTAGGGAAGGGAACAATGTACTGATAAATCAACACACATCCTAAGGCCGAGGACCAAGCGAAGAGGACCGTAGGTGAAAGAGCTAACCACACCAAAGTTCTCCTTGAGCTTGAAGCCCTAGGGATATCCGGGCATAGACGAGAAGTCCATAGGGAAAAGAGTGTATGATCACAACTTATCGGGGTGTACGTACGCCTTGCGTTGAAACAAATGGTGAGGTGAGGGTGGATGATATTAGCTGAGGCTAAGAAGAACTTATCCCTGCGTGTTCGAAGAAAGAGAACCTACCCTAAATAGACAAGTCATGACAAAAAAAGGGTTTTTTTTCTTTGAATGCGGGTTTATTTTCTTAATGTGACTGATCGAGCGGAGAGTTACAATGGATATGCTGCATATTCTTTGCTGTTCTTCAAAGAAGACTGATCAATGCGAGAAGCTTATGATGAAAGGCTGACTGTGTATAGGTCGTTCGAGGGAGGGAAAGCAGTCTAATTTATAGTAGCCGATATGATTTTAGTGCAAGCGTCCTTCGGGGGCGCAGTCTCTATTAATAGCAGCAATAGTTTGGGTATATAGCGGTCCTTCGAGGGAACAGTCTATATATAATTTAGATAGTTAGATGTTCTTTTGGCGTGAAAGCATCTCGTTTGGTAGGAAGTTTGATCACGGAAAATCCATAAGATAGGCGTATTTTAATAATTTGAGTCATGGACCTAGATAAAAGGGGAAGGATCGTTAGGGAGAGTGAGAGAGAATCAAAACTTGTGAGCTTGCTTTTTTTCTGAGGTGCTAGGAACGCAGTGCATTTGGTTGTTCCATGAGCTCAAGGGAACGAGCGGCAGGTAGATAAGAAGTGATATAACACTTAAATTCAACAGTAGAATGCCTTGAAGATGCCAAGCATTAAGGGGTTTCAGGCTCCGGTTTACTATTAAGCGCCTGCAACGTAAGTTCCTGATCCATAAGTGTGCGTGAGGAATAAGGCCCAATCCATTGGGAGCAAATTTTCCACGTTTTTTTGCTTTTTCTAGTTTGGTGACATGTTGATTTCTGTGAGGACGGATCACCAACCTTAAAGGTCGCTCATTCCTTCGATATAATAGCACGGTGATGCGGTTTTTTGATAGATTTGAAGTTGATCAAGCGCTGGTGTAAGCCGACGTTCGTCAAGGAGCTCCACTTGGGCTAAACGCTTTGGCGGACTTATCCTTGGAGAGAATACCATGAAGAGTATTCAAGGAGGTATTGGTTTCGAGAGGCAAAATAGCCCGGTAACGTATACAAAGAAAAGGGTGTGGCTTCGTAGAGTTAGTAGCGGTACGGATGATAGTACGAAGCCCACAGGCAGGGAAGGTGATCGATGAATTTCTTTCCGGATTCATTTGACAAACTTCATGAGGTTATGGTTAGGGTGTATTAGAAGATCAGCTGACCATTGGCGGACGATAGTAGGCGGATGAGAAACTAAGTTTGAGTACCCAAAGTTGTCACAACGGTCTTGTAAAATTTTTTTCACAGATTTACCTTTCTTTACAGAGATTGAGGGAACACCAAAACGACAGATAATGTGAGGGTTATGAATTCGACAATTTTTTCTTGGAGTTTGAAATGACGTGGAATAGCTTCAACCCATTTGTTGTAATATTCGTGGTGTGTGATTTAGCATCAGTGAGTTTGTGAAGAGGACGGAGAATTCTCACCTATAAGGTTAAACCACATTGTGAGAAAGGCCAAAAGATGCGTGCGGACCTGAAGGGATGGCTAGGAGTATGTTGAAGGTGATGTTGTTGACACATAACACAATGTAACATACTCGTAGCAGTCGTTATTGAGCAGATAGGCCACTAATAACATAGGAGAAAGGATGCGTTTAGCCACGGCAAGGCCCTAAAATGTCCACCACAAATACCGTCATGGACTGTCGGGATGGTCTGGGTGATCCTCCAGCCCCGGAGACATCGAGGAGGATTTTGCATTCAAAACCACGGTTTATAAGGAGTCCCCCCATAACTACATAACGAGAAACGCGTTACGAAAAGCAAGCAGTCTACCAGTACTCGTAAGCGTCAGACGGGGAGAACAGGGGTGTAAAGGTAGTCATGGAATTGGTGATACCACGTATCCTGCGGAGTTCTCCAGACACAATATTGATCGTCAAACAACGGGGCTGATGAAATACGATGGGGCAAAGAGTGTTGGACCAGACAAAAATTGTCAGAGGTCAGTTGGCTGCGGTTGGAATTGCGGTTAATCCGCCATAGTATCCGCAAAATTGTTTAGGAGAGCGTGGAATGGTTTGGATAGAATAGTGAGTAAATAGTGCTTAGAGCATCACGTAGTGTTGTATTGGACTATTCCTCATTTTTTGCATGGTAGATGCCCATAACGGTGATTGATACCCATTGAGAGTCACCAAAAACTATGATCGATTGATACCTAAGTGTAGCGCAACCTGGAGCCCCATACAAGGGCCTCGCCTCCGCTGGTATTATTAGTGCAAGGAAAATAGAGTCGATGAATGAAAGAGGCCTAGGATCGGCATCAAGCGGAACGAGCACACCGCCGCTCTCCCCCTGATTGGAATTTAGATCCATCCGAAGAGAGGCGTCATTGTGATACGACTTCCCGAGTTGAAAGAGTGGCGATGCGTTCGTCAGGAATATATAAATTGGTAAGTGCCCATGTATAAAGGGGCTTCAGCAAGTTCGGTCTGCGAGGTGTGTCATTGATTGATTGTTGGTGACGAAATCAAGGTCGAGGCGGCGAAGGAGCATGAGCCATCGGGCGAGGCGTTGGTTGAGCTGAGGTTTGGTCCTACATGTACTGGCTTTTCTGCGTGTTGGTGATGACAAAATTTTGTGATTAGAATGGGTAGTGTGGAGCTTGTAGCCAACGAACGAATGATAGGGCAGGCACACTATTTCACATGGTATACCTATCTATAATCCACCAAGTACGACTTATATACTCACCGGTTGTCTCGTTTTCAGGGAGTAACGATGTGAAGCATGGACCCTACAAGTGGTCAGTGGTGGAAAAGGTCAAGGATAGAAAGGGGGTCGTCTGCGGAGGGGGTGCGATCTCCCGGGTGGTTGCACAAGAGATAAGTTTTTAAGAGCCTCAAGGGTGGTGGACTCTTGGCTCATGGAAATCAAGTGTCCTCTTACGGAGGTGATGAAAGGTTTGACAGCGATAGAGAGTTGGGAAGATGAAATGTCGTGATAGATTGGCGCTTACCTTGTAAATACGTAATATGTTGAGATTGGTAGGTGGGAGGCATTTTAGAATAGCTTTGAATGTAGATGGGTCGACTCAATTGCAACGCAAAGAGAAGATATAAATCAAGAAGTTTTCAGAAAGGACACCAAAGACCATTTCCTTTGGTTGAATCGGACAAAAATATTGTAGTAGGCATGTCAAAAATAATGTTTAAAACATGCGAGGTTAACTACGATGTTTAGACATGCCAAGAAAGACGTCGACGTAATCTTCAAGGATAGTGTGCATAAGTCATGAAACATGTAGGTATAGCCCCGCTGATAGCTCGCACAGCATTTCCCCCTTGACCTGGCCAAATGGGCAAGTAAACGGTAACAGAAGGTTCCAAGGAGTTCGAAGGCCGTTTTGTTGTGTTGTCTGGCAGGGGCACCCAAAAACTTTGGTTGTATCTGCCACGCCATCCATGAGCGCAAGCTTTCCTGCCCTCAGGAGATCAACAAGTTGTAAATACTAGTAGGGGGAGGACGTCATCCTTAGGGCAAAGCAAGGTTAAGATCCAGAAAATCATGCATATCCGAAGTCCCCCCGTTGCTTAGGACGTTCGATGTTAGCAATCCTGAGGCTTTGTCAACAGGAAGATGAAGGAAGGAAGGACACAGAAAGGAGTCGTTGGAGAGCTTATCTTGACCAAGGGGGCAAGGTGGATTGCATTTTTCTCAGTGTTTTGTTTGACGGTTTGGATCGGGGTCTGGTGCTGTTCTTTGCCGGAAAATAGGTAGGATCCATTACCTTTGCATGTCGCCGTCGGGACCAAGCGAAAGCTTGGTGCGAGCCGGAGGCCGTAGTCCAGGCGCCCTGTTCTGCTCGTTCAGGGATTGTCCGCTCCCCTTTGCGGATATACTCCGGGTGGTGTTGATTTCTATAGTAGGAGATTTCATTCGCATGGTTGGGTTTTCAGCTGTCGGCTGTTGCCTATAGCTCCTCCGCGCCAAGGTACAGTGCGGCTGAGCATCCCTCCTGGCACTCAACAACGTCTAATTGAAGGCGAGTCCTCTTTTTCTTTCTCTCCCTTCTCCTCTCCCCTCTCCACCTCCTCACTTGACCCCCTCCTGTTCTCGTTCATGTCTGGATATAGAAGGGGGTAGAAGAGGGGTCCTCATTATCGCATTGATAAGTGAGAGGCCTATGAAGATAGAGTTTGAAAAAAAAAAGTTAGGGGGATAGTTCAGGGTCTCCCGATTCCGTGGGTGCTTCTTTTTTCAAAGTGGGGGAGACTGATGTCTAGCAGGGGGTTGACGTCGTCTTCTTCCAGGAAGGACAATGACATGTAGTGTCTCCTGTGTAGGTTGTTTCAGGAAAACCGAGACCCCCTGCGATCATATGTGTACGGGGTTGTGGTGATTGGGGATGAGCGTATGCGGCCTTGTTCATAAGGACCAAAACCAAAAGCCTTCAACACAGCGAGCTCACGACGTTGAGGGCGCAGAGACGATTTGTCAAGTACTGAAATCGGATTGGAAGGAACCCACCACGAGGAGGTCAGGGGTTGGTACTGGAGGATGCGTAAACACCCCCCACACGTTCGGTTGTGTGGAAATGGGGGGGTCAGTAAGAGTAAGAGATTCCCCCCCCGCGGACAGCCGTAGGAGGTGATGTGCATGTAAACTGTCCGTCCCCCTGGGGGTCGGACCGAACCTAAGTTCTATAGGCGTGGTACACCCAAGCGTAAGGTGTTGAACAAATCTACTAAGGGGCGGAAGGTTGGGTGTTAGCTGCGGGACGGGACGTGGTTTTTCGCCGGTGCTTTCCTCCGTGATTGACGGCGGGGGCGCGGGGAGGTGGATGGTTGACGGACATTTGAAGAGGCTGGTTGGGTTGAATGTGGGTTTCTTGCTGTATAAGCACATCGTTAGGGTGGTCTATAACTAAGGGCAGGTGTAAAGGGGGAGGATCAGCTTACGGGGTAGGACTTCCCTCATTACTCAAATTTGAGCATCTATGTCATGTTGAGGGGGAACACATCCCTGGCACAGGAACCTTTTTTTTCCCACGGACACAAACCCTACGAAGCAATAGCAAATATTATATTGGAACTCTCCCCAAGCCCTTAGAAGAGTTTGGTTAAAGTACGTGGTACTACCCGAATGTAGGTCATGGTGGTTTCTTTGCAAGAAGTAGAGTATAGCGCATGATGACCGCCCAACATGATGGGGTGGGACACAGATAGTAGACAGGGCTATTCATTCCTTGAAAATTTTGCAGAGATGCTGTTCGGAGCCACCCCCGTCAATCATAACACGAGTACACGAATGTCCCGGACGTTCCGCGAGATGAACCGGCAGGGTAGTATTCTTCGTTCACCCACACCCGCCCCTTCTTTCAGCAGAAAACTGAATGACAGCAAGCTTGTGGTACAGAGACAGAGGGCAGAAGTGGTTGGGGCGGGTGGGTTGTGGTGGAGAGCCTGGTAACGTGCTTGGGTGTTTTAGAATGGCGAGGGGCACACGGGCAAGGTTTCATTAGGTTAAGACTTCGATCCCCTGAAGAATTTTTACTCGGTTGTCGAATGAGCTAGACGTTGAATTATTCAGAGAGTTAATTGGAGGGGTGATTGATTGGTGAAGCTGTTTGATAATGGATCGATGGGAAACTCATTAGAGACGGGGTAAGCGGGCGTCCACGAATAACCCCTTTGCGGTGGTGGTGCAATCCGGATGCTAGATGGAGAAAGAGAGGACCACAAGTGTGCTTCTTTCGATGTCTCATGTTTCTGTGTCGAGTGCCACACTAATCCTATTAATCTCGTCAACTGAATGAGGAAGATGGTTGGGAAAAGTATGTCTGCAAGAGCGTGGGTTTGTAATAATGATAGATTCGTGGTGCAGGCGGGGATAGCTTGTATAGGAGCGGGAACTTTACGCTAAAGGTCTCTCCTTCGTATCGTTGTTTTCTTCCCCTTTTCTTTTGGAGAGGGGAATGACGAAGGATGGTTTTTAAAGATTTGCATCCCTCAAATCAGTCCTGGTGTTGCGGTGCTAAGGCAGATTCTTCGCCTCATTATAACATTATAGGTCGACGCGTTTAGGGACAGGTCATAGGTAAGTGGGGTTGGTAGGGCCGGGAACTGGTCGCATTATCTACAAACAAGCAAAGGATTTTGGCGTAAGACCTTTTTTAACGTGGGTCAAACTCCCGCCAAGCGGCGCGGGATTGATGCCCAGGGTTGTGGAAAGGTTTGGAGTGATTAGTGTATGGGGGTGGGTTTAACGAGGGCGTGTTGATACTTGTTTTCACTACCCGTGGTTTGTCTTTGTCGCAGGAAGCTATCTTTCTGGCTTGAGGCACAACAAGATGGTGTGGTACTCAGAACATAACCACGTGGACATAGGGCAGTTAGTGCAGAGAATAAAATCCTTTGATGATGGAGTTGTTTAGGGTGTTGATTGGTGTGGACGGATGGGGGATGCTACTTTTGTATCCCCCTTTTCTCCTGTATGGGTGAAGAAGCGTAGGGTCGTTTTGAAGAAAAAGCAGGAGTTGATATATTGGGCCCAGGTGAGAACGGATGAGGGTCACACATTAGAAGGTGAGGTATGACATGATTGGTTGTGATTGTGATAGAGTCAAGGGTGAGTTGGTCTCTAGGTGGCGGGGGTGTCTTATTTGGACAAAATCTAGTCGCTTTATTAGGCGGGTGTGTGTGTTAGACTGGGATGGGTTAAGGTCCCCCGCGTAGGGGAAATTTGGTCGTCATCGCCGTGCGAGCCTTGGTTAGAGGTGAGGGGGGGTGATGAAGGTGAGAAAAACCATGGGATTTTAAAGCTTCGTAAAACATTCGGGTATTATGGCGGAGGTCTCAGATCGGTCTTGCTTGTAGTATGAATAGGGAGTAACAAAAAGTTCCCAAAGGGTCTGTCTATCTTTGTGAAGACAGTCCTCAGTGTGAATGTGAACTTTTTGTACGGAAGAAGCACCGCCCGGTGGGTCGGCTTCGGTCACTGGTGGGAGTGATACAGGGGGGTAACAGGCCACTGTACAATAGATTGTAAGAGGTCAACCGGTCTTTGACAAGCCTTAGGCGCTGACCACCTAATTTGTCCGAGGGACGTTGTTCGAGAGGATCCGTCATGGTAAAGAAGTTGGTGATGTTGGTTGCAAAGAGATTTCTCGTCTAAGGAGTCAAAAGGCTGACAGGGCTTCCCCTTCCTCTGTGCAACAAGAGTGGTTAGAAGGGGAAGTTGGGGAAATAGAAGATTACGATGAACATCCGTTCGCAGTCTTTGTAGGATTTGGTATCAGCCGCCTCATCAATGGGCCGCTTCCGTCTCGGCAAAGGTTAACTACTTAGGGGTTAAGGAATGATTTCACTTTGGTTCGATTGATGGGTAAAGGAGGTTCGGGCTACTTTGTTGAGTGAAGAGACTTGATTCCAAAAAATTTTCTCGATAGAGGGCTTTGGCTGGGTATCACGCTGCATGGATCTAATGAACACTCTCTTCGGCTAAGATATCATGGTTTCGTGTTACTGTGGAAAAGGTGATTCGGGAAGCCGGTTGTTACAGATTTTCAAACATTTCGGTTGGCAGGGGGGGGGCATTTCGGCTTATCTAGGGTGATATCCCTGCGTCAAACAGTCCTGAACATGTTTTCAACATATTGAAGTTCTCATGGACTGTGTGGTCCCTCACGCGGTGGAGGAAGTGGAAGTTACAGAAGCATTTTCTTTTACCCGGTATGGTTATGTCGGCGAGGTGGATCAAACCCGGAATGAGGATTTTTTAACAGGAGGTAAGGTAATGGCTCATGAGGTTGAGCCATTTTTTTCCACTATACACCATATGTTTCTCCCCCGGGGTGTATAGTGATGGTCTGCTTTGTAATTATAGGTGGTTTTTGAGTGGGGCATGACGGTGTTTTGAGGATTGTACCATCACCGAGTGGACAGCTCCTTTTGATTGTAGCGAAGTGGATCGCGTGGGATTGAGGAAGTAGGTGGTAGTGGTTTATTGGTAGAATCAGGAGTTCGGGGAAATTGAGGTTTTTTTTGCGCGAACGCAAATGATCTTCTTCTAAGGCTCGAATTTCTAGTTTCGAGCCATGCCATGGTAAAGGCTCATCCCCTGTAGGGCCCAGTTGCATTTGAAGGTCGGCGTCCCGACAAGAAAAAGTAGGAGAATGTGTAGCACACGCCCGTGTGAAAAAGTCGATAAGTTCAGCCTGAAGCAAAAAGGCATATATGTAAGTTTTTTCTCAAGCCCCTCCCCTTCCAACGAATCAGCGATTAGATTCATCTTCGAAATTTTCGAAGGGACCATAAAGGGCGGGGATGGGTGATGATGGATACTTTAGCAATTGTTCGGAGAAGTCTACGAACGCATTTGCCTCGTTTGTTCCACGGCTACGATTGAAGTGTGGGTTTAAAAGCTGTACAAGCCAAGGTAGGTTCCTGATAAGGACACTGGAAAGTACGGACGTAACTAGGCATCCTCCGTTGCATCCAAGACAATTAACAAGCAGGTCTGAAATGACGCAAGTGTTGTGCGGATCTTTTACTATTTAAAACGAGTGAAATCTCGGCAACTCCCCTTGAGGCGGTATGCCTGCAGGGGACCGCAGGGTGCATGGGATCCCCGCAAAAAGCTTGCTCATAGGAAAGGCGCTAGAAGTATGAAACAGAAGCTCCAGGTTTTGCATTTTGTCCATTCTTTGTTTAATTAGATCAGTAGTTGGAGAGATGATGGTGTGGTTTTTGTCCGGCGGTGCTCCTGGCCAAGGACCCCCGATAGATATGGTGGGGTTGGTTAAGTGTTTGATAGGGTGTGGAGGATGAAGGAATCTGCTGCGTTCCTGCTCGGGTGTTCCCCTATAGGATGTGAGGTCACGGATATGGGGATAGGGGAATGAACCGTAGGCGGCGATGAGAAGGCCCGTCGTGTTTCTCTTTGTCCGCGCGCCCGTTCCTTCCTTGCGCAGTCTGTGTAAGAGACAGAAGACGGTACGGGCCGCCCCCCAGTCGGCGGTCGGGTCGCGTTTCCTGCTCTGGTGTCCGATCTCCCCCCCTGCCCGCATCTGAAAAGGGGGGGCCAAGGGACCCATGAAACCTCCTGCCCAAGCCGTCGGATTGGGGGCACGCGGGCCCTAAGATGCCGGAAGCAAGGCGAGGTGTGATAGGGAAAGTTCCAAGTAGGAGCTAAATGAGGGCAGTTTATACTAATAGATACCACAAGGAAGCTGACCATAGTCGTTCCCGTTAATTTGTATGATGAGACAAATAATAGTATGGTAAAGCGGATGGAAATTAGCATAAGAAACTTGGCAAAGTCCTTGTCTTCCTCCAGGAATTGGGGGATCTCCCTGGTGTCTGTGGCCTCCCCACAGTTGTTTTGACGGTGATTGATTCAGGTTAAAGAAAGAGGTGTTCTTGGTGATCAGGTAAAGAACAGAGCCGCCGTCCCTTTGCACCCCTGTCTGGTGGCTTGCTTGCGAGTGTGATTCCACAACCATGGACCGGTCTTCACAAGTAGGGTTCACTCTCTCCGGCCACCAACCCGCCTCGAATGGTGAAATTGGCAAGTGCTGGTTTGTCAGGAAGGAATTGGAAAAGACAGTAACCGATTTATCGGTTTTTTTGTTGTAGTGGTCTGTTTATGTAGAAACGATGTCGTTACACTATGCCAAACGTTCAGTTAGCTAAACCGCTGCGGTGTTGTATAAGTAAGTCGGCGCTAACAGAATAAAAGGTTGCTAATTTGATTTTTAACAACGTTTAGTACGACCGCCAATCTTGATCCCCGCAGATGATTCTGCGCAGCAACAGGAAAGATAGAACGAAAAACAAGCCAGAGCACACACAAATCCAGGAGAGTAACCCTAGCGGTAACTTAATTACTCGTGGGGGCTTATGCCTTTAGACGTTAGCCTGCTGTCAGAATCCTAAACAAGAGACTTAGGGAAAATGTCAAGTTGTTTGGCTTATAAGGTTACCTCAATCGGGGGAGGAATACCGGCAGGAAAAAAGGGGGATGTTTGCGCTTGTTGTGTTCCTTTTGCCGTGCTCGGTCGTGTGTGGAAGTGAAGTAAGATTAATTTCCTGTAAAACCGTGGATATACACCCCAACGTGTCCGGACCTGTTACTTATCTCCGGTTCACTACGCCTGCCCTGACCCCACCCCCGCAGGAATGCCCAATGCTCGGGTTTTAAACCCAAATCAAAATTAGTTGTTCGATGAAAGCAAGAGGAGGGGGGGTGCCTTTCCCTTCCTGCGTGCCCTCTGGAACGCAAGACAAATTCTGTACGACATATATAACAAAAAGCAGCAACGCAAGTATGCTTCCTAAATTGAAAATAAGCAAGAGAACAGAAACCCCAGGTGTCCCCCCCTTTTTTCCAAAAAGTTTCAATCGGAATGATTGGCTTTAGAAAAGATAAGGTTCGGGGCTAGGAAGGAAACTGTAGAATAGTGTCGATGTCGCGATGGTGTGCGGACGTTAGAGAACGATAGTGTGCTTGCCTAGCAATCCTTTTGTTGGCATGACTACTGTAAATAAGAACAAAAGACCCAAGATTTTGATTAGACAATAACTGAGGAAAACTACCGTGGGCCCAGGAAATATAAAACTTCCTTTCGAAGGTGGTCAGTTTTCCCTGCTATCTGAATTCACCCCCCTCCTTGTCCACTATTTCAATGAAGTTGCTTCGTTGACTGGGGGTAGGAAAGGTGGTTTTATGAGTTTTTGATAGAGGAACCGATAGGGGTTACTGATACCCGAGGCGGTACTGATATGTTCCGGGTGGGTTAGGCTCTGTAGTTTAGTTCCTTTGTGGGGTCGTCCTTTTGTTTGTCCGGTGTGCTTTGTACTAGTTGGTATTTGAGAAAAAAGTGAAGGAGAGGGAGATGATGATAGTTAGAGGTAAATACCCGTTGGGTAGTGGATTCCAAGCCTGGATTCGCGGACTGTGATTAACGAGTCCGCAATGTTTAACAGAGGATGACAAGATGGGGGACTTACTGGTTTTGGCAAAGATTGCTGCAAGCTGATCTCCTTCGATGTAAAATCTGGTATTTCCATCGTCTCGCTCGTCACGGAGATCTGGAAGCTAGCGATCCCTCTGATGATCTTTATGATTCAAGAAGTCTGTTCTCTGCTTCACAAAAGGAAATTGTCGATCCGTGTTTTTTGGTTTGGGGAGGCCATTTACAGGGAACTGAATGGCGGTTAGTTCACCGACGGCGGTTCGAGTAGGAATCGGCACAAGCGGTAAGGAAAAAGTAGGCTATTTTTAGTTTTAACCCAGCCCACTTCCTTCTTCTCCCGAGAGATCAGTTGACGGGCGTGTCAAGATGGATCTACTATAAGGTCGGGTTTTGGGGCGCGAGTTAAGGTTGACCCCCCCCCCCCCCCTCGTTATGTGGTTTTCTTTTCTCCCCAGCCTAGGTTTTAATTAGGTTAGTTTAGGGTTAGGCTAGGTATGATGAAGGTGGCACAAACTGAGGATGGCAGGTAGGTAGGTGATGTGGATTATCAATTACAGGTAATAATAACTAATGTGTAAGGTTTAGGATGATGCTGTAAGTTGCTGGCTGGTCGTGTCCCCGGGGTCGTGAAGACACGAATTGGTGTCTACAGCAAGCTCTGGTGAAGATAAATGGAGAAGGTGAGTCAACTCAGAGTTATGATGAAAAGAAGGAGAATCTTTATATCTCAGTGCTTCACCCTCTGGATAGAGACTTAGAATAAGGATGCCACTAGAACAAATCAATAGGGTCTTCAACAAAAAATAAATGGTAAGAGTATGCAAAAATAGGCGCCGACGTATCATGAGACGCATGTTAGACGGACTCCTGAGACGGAATATACCATGGCATATTCTATTATTCCTAGTATACATAGGTGACTTGAGTTGTTCAATACCAAGGAAAGTAATCAATAGAGAATCATCTCAGTTCAGTGAAAGATCATAAGGTGGGATCACATGTAGTACCACTCCCCTGTTTCCCCAATCCCGCTTGCCTCGATACATAACAATGCTAATGCTATGAAAATCTTCAACAATCAAAATAGAGCCCCACAGTTGTAAGCATCTTGAAGGTTGCTGTTGACCAATGTAGTGTTGTTGTCCCCTCGACCTCTTAGGGATTGAGCTCAACGATGGCAGCCTCATCATAGATAGGGTGCGCTAACATTAGACATGTGGGAGAAGAAGATGACTACTATTATCAATGAGGGTCCATAACGGATCCTCGAGCCCGGTCTTCTAAAACGACCGTCTTACCCTCCTTCCTCCCCCTGTGCAAACATTATCTAAGGTTAATATAAATAGTATTAATGATTTAATGACAAGTATGAAGATGTTAAAATAAGTCTACCAAATTTTATTTGATATTTAAAGAAAATAATAGTGATTAGGGGTACCTTACCTAACATTCCTTCCCTCACATTTGTTTCTTTAGGGGAATTGTTATTAACAGGTGAATGAATATGGTAGAATTGAAGTTATGAGCCAATAAAACATTGATAGACACATAGACCTTCTATACTGGGGTGCTAGGGCTTTATAGGGCACCTGTGGACAACACCGTATAGTTATAATATGAGTGCTCCAGTTACAGAAAACCTCAATACTAATTCTCACATGTCACTCGGTCTCTGTAAGTACCTTTTTCTTATCCTTAGTGTTCGCATCATCTCACTCATTCATGGTTTGATGTGCGATATATTCCTCGAAAATCCCATAAAAAGATCAAAATCCACTTAAAATGAAAGATGTACAATGCAGGGTTTCAGGCCTCCCTGCCTGCCCCCACCACTCTCCCCCGCCCAATTGCAAAGCTCCAACAAGGAAAGAAAGAAAAGGATGACACCACATGCCACCTAATTATTCGGGCCACGTCTAGGATGTAACATCCGATGAATCTTTAAAAAGTTCTTTTGAATGAGGGTTTTATTTTATTGAATGTAGACTGATCGATGCGGGAAGTCTACAAGGGATATTGATTGCATTATTCTTGAGGTCTTCACGAAGCTGATCAATGCGAGAAGCTTCTGATAAAGGCTGACTGTGTATAGCTGTCCTTCGAGGGAGCAGTCTATTTATAGTAGCAGATATGATTTTAGTGCATAGCTGTCCTTCGGGGGAGCAGTCTATATATAATAGCAGCAATAATTTGGTATATAGCTGTCCTTCGAGGGAACAGTCTATATATAATTTAGATAGTTAGATGTTCTTTTGGCGTGAAGCATCTAGTTTGGTAGGAAGTTTGACTCAAGAAAATCCCATAAGAATACGGCTTATTTTAATACTTTGAAGTCATGGACTAGACTAAAAAGGGGAAGGCATCGTTTAGGTGAGGTGAGAATCAAACTATGTGAGCTTGATTTTTATTATGAGGTGTAGGAAACGAAGTGCATGTGGTTGTATATGAGCTCAAGGGACGAGCGGCAGGTAGATAAGAAGTGATATAACACTAAATTCAACAGTAGAATGGTTGAAGATGCAAGGCATTAAGGGGTTCAGGCTCAGGTTTACTATTAAGCGAAGCTAAACGATAAGTTCCTGATCCATAAGTGTGAGTGATTATATAAGGCCCAATCCAATTGGGAGCAAATTTTCCACGTTTGCTCTTTTCTAGTTTGGTTACATGTTGATTCTCTTTGAGGACAAGATCACCAACCTTAAAGGTACGCTCATGAAGTCGCTTATCATAAGCACGTTTGATGCGTTTTTGATAGATTTGAAGGTGATCAAGAGCTGTAAGACGACGTTCGTCAAGGAGCTCCAATTGGGCTAACCGCTCTTGGCGGAAATCATCGTTGGTGAGAATATCCTGAAGAGATATTCTAAGGGAGGGTATTTGTATTTCGAGAGGCAAAATAGCCTCGGTACCGTATACCAAAGAAAAAGGTGTGGCATTAGTAGAGGTACGGATGCTAGTACGATAAGCCCAAAAGGCAAAGGGAATGTGATCGTGCCAATTTCTTCCGGATTCATTGACAACTTTCATGAGGATTTTGGTTAGGGTTTTATTAGAAGATTCAGCCTGACCATTGGCCTGCGGATAGTAAGGCGATGAGAAACTAAGTTTGATACCAAAGTTGTCACAAAGGTCTTGTAACAACTTGTTTTTAAAAGATTTACCATTATCTGTTATTAGGCGATGAGGAATACCAAAACGACAGATAATGTGGTGGTTAATGAATTCGACAATTTTTTCCTTTTTAGTTGAAATGAGTGGAATAGCCTCCACCCATTTTGTGTAATATTCGGTGGCTGTGATTATCCATCGGTGACATTGTGAAGAGGATGGGTGAATCTCACCAATAAGGTCTAAACCCCATTGTGAGAAAGGCCAAAGATCTCGTGCGACCTGCAGCGGATGGCTAGGAGTATGTTGAAGGTTAGCATGTTGTTGACACATAACACAACGCTTAACATATTCGTAGCAGTCGTTATTGATAGTAGGCCAATAATAACCTAGGCGAAGGATTTGTTTAGCCACGGAAAGGCCACTAAAATGTCCACCACAAATACCGTCATGGACCTGTTGGATGGTATGGGTGTTCTCCGCGCCGGTGAGACAGCGAAGGAGGATACCATCAAAGCCACATTTATAGAGGAGTCCCCCCATGACAACATAACGCGAATTTTTTTTAAGAAAAGTGCGTTTTCCAGTTACTAGTAAGGTCAGGTGGGGAGAATAGAGATTGTAAGATAGTCGTGAAATTGGTGATACCAAGTATCCTGTGAATTAGCAGACACGGTTTTTATCATACAAACTACCAGGGGTTGAGTAGGATGGGGGCAAAGAGTTGTTGGACCACGACGAATAATGTCAGAGTCAGTTGATGCGGCTGGAATTTGTGAGGCTAAGCAAGCCATAGAATCCGCAAATTTGTTAGTGGAGCAGGGAATGGTTTGGATAGAATAGTGAGTAAATAAGGCTAGAAGTGAGTCCACGTAGTATTTGTATTTTTGAAGTTCCTCATTTTTGCATTGGTAGATGCCCATAACTTGATTGACTACCAATTGAGAGTCGCCAAAAATATTGATAGATTTGATACCTAAGTGCAGCGTAACCTAGAGACCTAGAACAAGGGCCTCGTATTTCGTTGTATTATTAGTGCAAGGGAAATTGAGTCGGAATGAAAGAGGCATAGGCTCAGCGTCAAGAGGAATGAGAACAACGCTAGCTCATCCACCACGTTAGCATTTGGATCCATCGAAGAAGAGAGTAATTGGATATGACTCCTCCTTGAGTGAAAGAGTGGCGATGAGTTCGTCGGGGAATGTAAAATTGGTAAATTGTTTCCCAGGTAAAGGGGCTTCCGCAAGTTGGTCTGCGATGGTTTGTCCTTTGATTGATTTCTGGTGGACGAACTCAAGGTCGAGGTCAGCGAGGAGCATGAGCCATTGGGTGATGCGTTGGTTTAGATGAGGTTTGACATACATGTAATAGATGGGGTCCATGTTGGTGATGACGAAAGTTTTGTGATTCAGAAGGTAGTGTCGGAGCTTGGTAGCCACGAATGATAGGGCTAGGCACAACTTTTCTACATGTGTATACCTAGTCTCATAATCCACCAAAGTACGACTTATATAATAAACGGCTTGTTCTTGATTTTTAGAGTCATGATGTGCAAGCATGGCCCCTATAGCGTGGTCAGTGGCGTAAAGGTAAAGGTAGAAAGGGCGGTCGTCTTGAGGTGGGATAAGCACGGGTGGCTACAAGAGATAAGTTTTGAGAGCTTCAAAGGCTTGGTGGCACTCTTCACTCCATTGAAACTCAATGTCCTTTTTAAGGAGGTGATGGAAAGGTTGACATCGATCCGAGAGTTGGGAGATGAAACGTTGGATAGATTGTAACTTACCTTATAAGCTACGCAATTGTTTGAGATTAGTAGGTGGGGGCATTTCTAGAATAACTTTGACTTTAGATGGATCGAACTCAATGCCACGCAAAGAGATGATAAAGCCAAGAATTTTTCCCGAAAGGACACCAAAGACACATTTTTTTGGTTGAAGACGGACAGAATATTGTAGTAGGCGGTCAAAAATAATGGTTAAAACATCGAGATGTTCACTGCGATGTTTAGACTTGCCAAGAAGATCGTCGACGTAATCTTCAAGGATAGTGTGCATAATGTCATGAAAAATGTAGGTCATAGCCCGTTGATAGGTTGGGCACCAGCATTCTTAAGGCCGAATGGCATTACACGGTAACAGAAGGTTCCCCAAGGAGTTATGAAGGTAGTTTTGTGTTGATCGGCAGGGGCAACCAAAATTTGGTTGTATCCTGAAAAGCCATCCATGAGAGAAAGCATTTCATGACCCGCAGTGAGATCAACAAGTTGGTCAATGCTAGGTAGGGGGAAGTCATCCTTAGGGCAAGCGAGGTTAAGATCCTAGAAATCCGTGCATATCCGAAGTCCCCCCGTCGCTTTAGTGACAGGTACGATGTTAGAAATCCATTGAGGATAGTCAATAGGCAGAATGAAGGAAACAGAAAGGAGTCGTTGGAGCTCCTCTTTGACCAAGAGGGGCAATGCGTGGATGCATTTTTCTCAATTTTTGTTTGACTGGTTTGGAATCGGGTTTAGAGTGATGTTATGGACGGCAAATGGTAGGATCAATTCCTGGCATGTCAGCGTAGGACCAAGCGAAAGCTTGGTTGCGAGCACGGAGGAAAGTAGTAAAGGTGACTTGTTCTGATGCGTTAAGGGATTGTCCGATCTTCACAATGTGAGGATCCTCCTCCGTGTGGATGTTGATTTCTATAGTAGATTCATTCAGCATGGTTTGGGTTTCAGATGGTAAGGCTCGTTGAATATAAGAATCATCCGCGCCAAGGTAAGTGAGGATGGAGTCGTCATCTTGACACTCAACAACATTAATCAAAGGCGAATCCTCTTCGATCATGTCTGGATACAGAAGGGGAAGAGAAGATGGGTCCTCATTATCACGTTGATAAGTGAGAGGACCTATGAAGATAGCATTTATGAAAAAAAAAAAAAAAGTTAGGAGGGATAGATTCAGGGTCTATAGATTCTGTGGGTGATGATGGCAAAGTGGGTGATGATGGTTTGGTAGGGGTGACGTCGTCTTCTTCCAGAAGACAACTGACACGAGGTGTCTCTTGTGTAGGTGTTTCAGGAAAACTGAGACCACTACGATCATTATGTTTGCGTGTGGTGATGGGGATGAGCGTATGTCGGCCTTGTTCATAAAGACCAAAACCAAAGCCTTTCCAAGCACAGCGAGTCAAGAAGGTGAGGGCGAAGCGACGATTTGTCAGGTACTGAAAATCGGATTGGAAGGGAACCACACCAAGAGGAGGTTCAGGGGTAATGGAGGATGCGTCAACACCCCCATACGTTAGGTTGGTGCGGCAATGGGGTGGTCCGTAAGAGATTACCTCCCCCACGCGACGGTCGTAGGTGGGATGTGCATATAACTGTCCGTACTCCTGCGGGGTAGGGAAAGAACTAACGTTATATAGGCGGTACTCCCCCAGCGTAAGGCATTGAAAAACATCTACTAAGGGGTCGGAGGTTGGGATGTTAGCTGCGGGAAGGGAAGTGGTTTTTGCGACGGTGGTTTCATCAGTTGAAGGCGTAGGCGCGGTTGAGGTGGATGGTTGAGGTACATTTGAAGAGGATGGTTGGGTTGAATGTATGGGTGTCTTGATTGGTATAAGCACATCGTTAGGGCGGTATAACATATTGCAGGTTTTAAAGGGGGGAGGATCAGCTTTTACGGTGTAGGACTTCCCCTCGTACTCAAATTTTATGCATCTATGTAATGTTGAGGGAATGCATCCCATGGCCCGGATCCAAGGACGACCCAGCAATATATTATATTGGAACTCTCCCTCAAGGACATAGAAGAGTTCGGGTAAAGTACGTGGTCCTACCCGAATGTTGAGGATCACGGTGCCTAAGGTAGAGGTAATAGCGTCATTGAATGACCGCAACATGATGGGGTTGGCACACATGTAGCTAGAAGGGATATTCATTTGTTGAAAAGCTTTTGAAGAGATGATGTTTAGGCTAGCACCCCCGTCAATCATAACACGACGTACACGAATGTCCCGGACGTAAGCTGAGATGAACAGGGCAGGGTCAGGATCTTCTGTACCAAAATCGACAATTTCATCTTCAGAGAAACTGACTGCAGCAGCTTGTGGTACAGAGACAGAAGTGGTTGGGGCGGTGGGTTGTTTGGTGAGAGAGGCAACGTGATTGGGTGTTAGAATGGAGGCAACGGGCAGGGGTTTCATTAGGTAAGACCTCGATCCCCTGAAGAATTTCAACGAGAGCTTGTCGATGAGATTCAGAAGTCTGAATGAGATCATATAGTGTCATTTTTACGGGTGATTGGTGAAGCTGTTTAATCATGGCTCGATGGGCGGCTCCATTAGAGACGGGGTAAGCAGGTCCACGAATAACCACTTTGGGTGGTGGTGCAATCGGGATGTTGGACGGAGAAGGAGAGGACCGCAGGTGTGCTTACTTTCGCTTTCTCATTGTTTTTCTGCGCTCGAGTAGCAACACTAATCATATTAATCTCGTAAACCTGAGATGAGGAAGATGGTTGGGATAAATTATGGTCTTCAAGAGGTGGGGTTGTAATAATGATAGATCGTGGTGAGGCGGGGATAGATGGTATAGGAGAGGGAATTGAAGCTAAAGGTCTCTCCCTTCGTAAGTTGTCTTTCTTAACCTTTCTATCTGGGAGAGGTGACTGACGAAGGATGGTTTTTAAAGCTTTGCATCCCTCCACATCATGTCCTGGTGTGCGGTGATAAGCGCAGATCTTAGACTCATCATAACCTATAGGTCGAGGTTTAGACGGGTCATAAGGTCTAAGTGGGGGTAGGGAAATGGTCGCATTCTCTACTAACATAGCAAGGATTTTGGCGTAAGATCCTTTGAGTGGGTCAAAATCAGAAGAGGATGAGGGTATTGATTGCGTGGGTTTTGGTAATGTTTGGGCGTGGTTAGTTCGTATGGGTGGTGGTTTAACCGAGGGGTGTTGATACGTGTTTTTCACTAAACGTGGTTTCTTTGGCGCAGAAGCTATATTCGGCTGGTTAGATGATGAGGCTACAGATGACATGGTAGCGGGAAACAACCACGGAGAAAGGGGAGTGACAGAAAATAAATCCTTTGATGATGGAGTTTGTTTAGGGTTGATGGGTGGACAGGATACGTGGGGTGATAATGTTGATATACCCTTAGATCCCTGTATGGGTGCAGAAGGCGTAGATCGTTTTGAAGAAAACGCAGGAGGTATGATATATTGGTGCAAGGTGGAAGGATGAGGTCCCAATATGGAAGGTAGGTATGACGATGATGGTTTTGATTGTGATAGAGGCACGGATTGAGTGTGTCTCCTAGGTGGCGGGGCGGCTTTATTCTTGGACAAATCTAGTCGCTTAGGCGGGTGTGTTAGACTGGGTATGGGTAAGGTCCCAAGCGTAGGGGAAGATTTGGCTAAGTTAATAGAAGTGGACGAGGCATTTGGTAGAGGTGAGGGGGGTGAAGGTGAGAACATGGGCATTTTAAGCTTCTGTAAACACTTCGGGTATATGGTGGAGGTCTCAGGATCGGTCATTTGCATTTGAGTAGAATATGGCGTACTCAAACGTTCCCATAGGGCCTGTCTATCTTCTGTGGAATGACAGTCCTCACGTGTGAATGTGAACTTTTGTACGGAAGAAAGGTGGGTTGTGATTCCGGTCCATTGTGGGTGTGATACAGGGGGTAAACGAGGCACTGTATCAATAGATGTCAAGAGGTCAACCGGTCGTTGAAAAGATTTAGGCGATGAAGAACTAATAGGTAAGAGGGCATGTTCGAGAGGATCCGTCATGGTTAAAGAATTTGGTGATGTCGGTGCAAGAGATTTCTCATCTAAGGATGTCAAAAGGAGTGGCGTATCTCCCTCTTGTGCAGCAAGAGGGGTAGAAGGGGAAATCTGGGAAATAGATAGGTTAGATAACATCCGTTCGCAATCTTGTAGGGATGTGGTATAAGAAGACTCATCGATGGGAAGAGGAGTCTGGGCAGTTAACTCCTTTATGGGTAAAGGAATGATTTCGCTTTGGCTTGATGGTGGTAAAGGAGGTTCGGGCTCCTGTGTTAGTGAAGAGGCCTGATTCAAAATTTTCTCGATAGAGGCTTTGGGCTGGGTATCAAAGACTGCATGGATCTCATGAACACTCTCCTCGGCTAAGATATCCTGGTTTGTGTTACTGTTGGCAGAGTGATTCGGGAATGGTTTGTTGAAGATTTTCAAATTTCGGTTGGCAGGGGCATTAGGATTATCGAGGGTTATATCCCCTGCGTCAACCATTTCCTGCACTATGTTTTTCAACATCTTGCAGTTCTCATGACTGTGTCCCTTCACGCGGTGGAAGTTACAGAAGTCATTTTCTTTGTACCAGGAAGGTATGGCGCGAGTGGAATCAAACCCGGAATGAGGTTTAACAGGAGGTAATGTAATGGCTCCTGCTTTGAGCAATTTTTCCAATATCACACCATATGTTTCTCCCAAGGGAGTGTAGTTGATGGGCTCGGCTTTGGTACTTATAGGTGGTTTTTGGTGGGGCATTAGACGGTGTTTGAGATTTAACCATCACCGCGTGGACAGCTCCTTTTGATTTAGAATAAGTGGACGCGTGAGGAGTGGTGGTATTTGGTTTATTGGTAGAATCAGGAGTTCGGAAATTGGGGTTTTTGTTACGCAACCGCAATTTCTCTTCCTCTAAGGCTCGAATCTCTAGTTTTCGAGCCATAGTAAAGGCTTCATCGAATGTACGGAAAGTTTGAATTTGGAGGGTAGGGGAGATGTGCTTAGCACATGCCCACGTGAAAAGTTTGATAAGTTCATTCTGAGGAAAGGCATATGTAAGTTGGTTGATAAGGCCGCGCCATCGTCCGACGAAATCTGCGATAGATTAGTCTTCGAATTGTCGAATGGCATAAAGGTCGGTGATGGATACTTTCTTAGCAATGTTAATGGAGAAGTGATCCAAGAAAGATTGGGCTAGTTGGTTAAAAGAGAAGATTGAGTGCTGGGTTAAAGCACTGTACCACTCCAAGGCAGGTCCTGATAAGGACATGGGAAAGGTGCGGAGTAACAAGGCATCATCATGGGCAATCAAATAACAAGCATGTCTAAATGATCGCAAGTGTTGTTGAGGATCCTCTTTACTATTAAAACGAGTAAATTTCGGCAACTCCCATTGAGGAGGATATGAATGAAGGGGGACAGAAGGGTGAATGGGCTCCCGACAAACTTGCTCGTATGTCAAGGCGCTACGACTTCCTGAAACAGAAGCCTCCAGGTTTTGCATTTTGTCCATCATTTGTTTAATTAGATCAGTAGTTGGATGAGATGATGGTGTGGTTGTGGTAAACGGAGGCAAATTGGGCCAAGGACCACCGCTAGACCCTGGTGGGGTTAAGTGTTGATAAGGTGTGGAGGATGAATATGTTGAGGTAACAAAATAGGGATGTCCCATATAGGATGTTGAGGTCACTGGATACGTGTATGGGAATGAAAAGGTAGGCGGAGCTTGAGAAGGAAAGCTCGTGTGGATAGGTGGCAGAGAGCAAGTCATGAACGGAGCAGTCTGCAAGAGAGATGAGGTAGGGGCAATCGGCGGTAATGATATGTGGGGTCCGAGATTAACCAAAGGAAAGCTAATCTGAGTCGTATGTGAAACTCTGAAGCCGTCGGATTGGGGGACGGGGCTAGAGATGCAGGAAGCAAGGCGGTGTTATCAGGTGGAGTGGGAGCTAAATGAGCAGCTATACTAATAGGCATACCCACAAGGAGCTGACCATCAGGCGTACGGTCAGGGGTATGAGACAAATAGTATTGTACAGCGCTGGAATTAGCATCCAGAAACTTGGCAAAGTCCTTATCTCCCACAGGAATTTTAGGAACCTCGTTGGTATCAGTAGGATTCCCCACAGAATGTGAAGGGGGTGATTCAGGAAAAGAAACAGAGCAAGCATGTGAAACCATGGCGGCGGCTTGCTTTCGAGTGATAACAACCATGGACAGGAGTTCACAGTAGGGTTTCAATCTGTCAGGAATAGAAACAAACTCAGACTGGTAAAATTGGTAGGTTGCTGGTTTGTCAGGAATTGGAAAAGAGAGTAACCGATATCGGTCTAGTAACCGATGTCGGTTACACTATAGCCGACGTCGGTCAGGTAACCGATGTCGGTGTAAGAAGTCTGGGCTAACAACATATAAAAAGGCTGCTAATTTGATTTTTAACAACGTTTAGTATACGTGTCCAATTATTGATCACAGAAGACAGAGTATGAGAAAGAAAACAGAACTAAAAACAAGCAAGATGCACACACAAATCTAGAGATTAACCCTAGGGTTAATTTTAATTATCGTGGGCTTATGCCTTTAGACGTAGAATGATGTCAGAATCCTAAACAAGAGACTTAGGGGAAATGTCAAGTTGTTTTGGCTTATAAGGTTACCTCAATCGGGCGGAGGAATACCACGGAAAAAAGGGGGGATGTTTGAGCTGTTGTGTTAATTGTGAAGTGATTCGGTATGTGTTGTGCAGTGAATGTAAGATTAATTTCCTGTCAATACCGTGGATATCACCCCCACGTGTACGACCTGTTACTTAATCTACGTTCACTAGAATTGAAAAACAACAAGCAGGAATGCAATGCACGTGTTTTAAACCCAAATCGAAAATTATGTTCGATGAAGCAAGAGAGATGACTTTCACTAATGCGAAACTAGGAAAGCAAGACAAATTCTTTACGAAATATATAACAAAAGCAGCAACAGCAAGTATGCTTCCTAAAATGAAAATAAGCAAGAGAAACAGAAACCCAAGATGGGTCCCACCGGGGCGTGCCAAAATGTTTCACTCGGAATTGTTTCGTTCCTTTTAGAAACAGATAAGGTTAGGGGCTAGGAGGAATACCTGTAGAATGTCGAGATGGTGTGCGCGTACCGTAGAGAAAGATCAGGCTGACTGCGAAGAACTCCTTTTTGTCTTGGAAGGACTACCTACAAATAAGAACACAAGACCACAAGATTTTGATTAGACAATAAATGAGGAAACTGCCTTGGGCCCAGGAAATATAAAACTTCCTTTCGAAGGTGGTCAGTTTCCCTGCTAATATGAATTAACACAAAAGACTGTAAAATATCAATTAAGTTGCTTCGTTGAACTGGGTAGGGGAAAGGCTAGTTTTCTGGTTTTGATCAGAGGAACCGATGCCGGTTACTGATAACCGATGCCGGTTACTGATAACCGATACCGGTGGGTTCTAGGATCTGTAGGTTGGTCACTTTATGGGGTAGTTGTGTTGTTTGTAAGGCTGTATATAGGTGGTATTTAGGAAATAAGGTGATGAGAGGTAGATGAATGATAGTTAGAGGTAATATGCATGCTGGGTAGTGGATTCAGGGATGGATTTATGAGGACTGTGATTCAAAAGGCATAAGAAATGTTATAACAGAGGACATGCAAGATGTGACTTACTGGTTTTGACAAAGATGCAAGTTGATCTCCTTTGCTGCAAACGCTTCTGGTTTCTTCACTCGTCTCTGCTCGGTCAAGTGAAGATCTGGACTCTGTTTTTCGCTCCCAATGATCTCTGTTGATTCAAAAATCATTCGACCTGATCCAAAAATGAAATTCCGATCCTTTATTTTTGGTTTGGGGAGCCCATTTACAGGGAACCGATGGCGGTTACGTAACCGACGGCGGTCGAGTAGGAACCGGCATCGGTAAGGAAAAAGTAGGCTATTTTTAGTAAAACAGCCCACCTTCCCTGCTTTTCTCCCGAGAGATTAGTTGCGGGCTTGGTCAAGTGGCTAGAAGGTCGGTTTTGGGTGCGAGTAAGGAGGCATTAGTTATGGATGTGAGTCTAGACCAAGTCATAGGTCTTAATTAGGTTAGTTTAGGGTTAGGGCTAGGTCATGATGAGGTGGCAAAATGAGGTGGCAGGTAAGGTGATGTGGATTTATCAATTACAAGGTAATTAATAAATAATTGTGTAAGGTTTAGGTGATGAGGTTAAGTTGCGAGATGAGATGCGGGTCACAAGGGGTCGTAAGACACGAATTTGGTGTCTACAGCAAGCTCTGTTGAAGATAAAAATGGAGAAGGTGAGTCACACTCAGTTATATGAAAAGAAGGAGAATCTTTACTATCTAGTGCTTCACCATTATTGGATAGAGACTTAGAAATAAGGATGCCACTAAGAACACTATCAATAGGGTCTTCAACATAATATGAAAGAGTATGCAAAATAGGAGAAGACGTATCATGAGAAGCAATGTCAGAAGAATCATGAGAAGGAACTATATCAATGGCTAGAGTAGAAGTATCATCAGTATACATAGGTGATTGAGTGTCAATACCAAGAAAGTAATCAATAAGAGAATCATCTAATGTTTCATGTGAAAGATCATAAGGTGGATCACATGTAACCATATAACATGGTGTACAACAAGTAAAGGCTACTAGATCATCAACAATGCTAATGCCTATGAAAAATCTTCAAAACTAGTAGGCACATGTTGTAAGCCATCTTGAAGTTGTTGTTTGACATAATCTAGTGTTGTAACAAGAGAACTATATAGGGATTTGAGCTCAACGATGGCAGCCTCATCATAGATAGGGTTGACGCTAACATTAGACATGGTGGGAGAAGAAGATGAACTACTATTATCAATGAGGGTCCATAACGGATCCTAGAGCAAGGTATTCTAAAAGACAGGTTCATTAAAATAATTAAATAAAAATGTGGAAAACATTATCTAATGTTAATATAAACTAGTAATAATGCTTAAATGACAAGTATAAGATGTAAAATAAGTGCTACCAAATTTTATTTGATATTTAAATGAAATAATAGTGATTAGGGTACTTACCTAAAAATTACTTACCTCAATTTGTTGCTAGAATTTTATGATTAACAGGTGAATATGGTAGAATATGAAGTTATGAGCCAAAACATTGTAGCACACATAGACCTATCTATACTGGGGTGCCTAGGAGTGTACTAGGGCACCTGTGGGCACCCCCGTCTATAATATGAGTGCTCCAGTCTACAGAAAACCTCAATATCTAATTCTCACTATGTCACTCGGTCTCTGTAATACCTTTTTCTTATCCATTAGGTTGTAGAAATAATCTCACTCATTTCATTGTGTTGTGTGATGATAATCTTCCTCGAAAATCCCATAAAAAGCATCAAATCCCTAAAAATGAAAGATGTAAATGAAGGGTTCAGACTAACTGAATGCACCCCAAACTCTCACAAGCAAATTGCAAAGCTAAACAAGAAAGAATGACACCATTGCCACCTAATTATCTAGGGCTCTAAGTCTAGGAATGTAACATTAAGATAGAATCTTAAAAGAATGCCTAACTAGTATGAAAACAATGCAAAAACTAAATAAACATGCCTAGTAATATGATCAATTACCAAACATGGGCCTAAATAGACCTAAGGGGAAATCAAATGGTTATGGTTCCTACTCAAAAAATGGTGAAATGACCTCTCCAAATGACTTGTTAAGACACTTTAGATTATTCATCTACTAACCTTGTTGAATGTTTTAAGCAAGGATGAGACTTGGTTTAGAAATCGTATGTATTATATGAGATGCAAATCAAGCGTGGTGTGTGTCAACTATAAAGGAATGAGGTGCACCCTTTTTATAGTTTTCATTTTGGGAGAAACTTGTATTTTGGTACATGTGGGAGTAAAAGCCCCAAATTAGATTAGAATTTTTAATCATGATTAGGCCTTTCTAATCATAATTAGTGAATTACCAAGTGATTAAGAGGTATGGATCCTTAATCAACCGCTTAGGGTCAACTAGGAGCCTAGGATAAGAGTTTGAAGCTTGTTGAGACGTTGTGGGATGAATGTGGTTATTTTGAGTGGTTGAAAGAGGGGTTTGAGTCAATACTAAGGTATATTGACCAAAAAAAGGGTGAAATAGGCTTAATTAGCTTATAAACACTAATTGTCTATTTTGAAGAGGATTTTGACTTACGATTCGTTGTAAAATGGCATCCTGATTGCAAAAGATGTTTAGTGATCAATGAAGTGCTTGTTAACTAACCAAAGTGGCAAAAAATGTTTGCTAATTAGTAAAGAGAAATAATTATAACATACTTGGGAAGAATAAGAGTGATTTGCGTGCATTTTGACAATACGATTGCAAAAATGGAATTTAGGTGTCTACATTTGCCCCTGTTTGAGGTGAAGCTAGTGACTTCACTTTAAATATAGAAGACAAACATAAATAGGTAAATTTTTGAAGAAAAATTTGCAGGAATGAAGGATGCATCCTCGAGTGTTGAGTGCATGATATAAGAAGTCAATCGATGATCAAAAATATGATTTGTAAAGGGTAGAAGTAAATAAATTTGAACGGGCGCGAAACCCTTAGGTATTGAGAATAAATAAGGATAGCGATAAACATGGTTGTTTATTTCCCCATGTGATCTAGAAGAAAAATTAGTAATGGTAATAAATGATAATGGAGAAGAAATGATTAATGGAGAAATATAAGACAAGCCCAATCTTTGCATCCAACCTTTCCATAAGCAACCTGTTTATATCATTTTACACCTATGTCTACATCATCGATCTTTATTTAAAATAAACAAAAGCATAAGATGATATGAAAAGCTAAGTTACTAACAATTGTTTACTACTAAAAATACATAACTCCATGAAACATACATTATGTAATGTAATACGAGAAAATAAAATGACGCTTAAATCCATGCAACATACAAAATGCAATGCAATACGATAAAGTAAACTAGCTAACCTAATAGAGAAACAAGCACAATCACATATACTCAAACAAACAACATTCAAGACAGTTGTATCAATGTTTTTGTTATCAAGATTTAGTTCCTAAATGTTCGTGTTGTAACGACAAGGGTTAAAAATGATACCCTAAGCAATAACACATGTGAGGGAAAAACAAAAGAAACAAGTAATCCTATGGAAAGCATTCATGCATTATGACATAGTACCTAGAAACTCACTATTGCACAGGAGTACTGACATAATAAGAAGACCCAACTTTGTTAATGGAGGTAGATCATGATGATCCACATGTCATTTGAGACAAGAACAAGCAAGAACATCAGAAAGATGGTTTTTTGGGACCAATTTCAATGTTGAGGATAATGTACATGATACATGATTCAGATGTACGTAAGCCATTTAAAAAATGAAAAACCATAAATTTTTAGTAAATCTAAAGCCAAAATTAATGTTACCATTATTAAGCTTGCTTCAATACCTTTCCAACACAAAAACAAAATGGAGTCATTTTGAAGTCGGGAGAAAATGTTATGGCCTACGCAATGCTGGGTGCACTTACACACTCAAGGAAGCGCTTGTGCTAGCCTCCTTTTTAGATTTTTGGGTTTTGTTGGGTAGTATGGGTGCCTAAGCACTTGTGCTGACCTAGTTTGAGGATTTTTTTGCATTTTTTCAGCTAGCATGGGTGCCTGGGGCCTGTGCTTTTATGAGTTTTTGCATTTTTGAGAGCAAGCATGGCCACTTGGGCGCCTGTGCCTGACAACAAGGGCTCCTATGCAAAACTGAGTGCACTACCTATCTTCTGGAGACCATAACGTTTTCTCCTGATCTCAAAATGACTCCATTTTTTGTGCTGGAAAGGTATCAAAGATAAATATGAAAAGGTTATATAAATTTGGATTTTTGAATTTATATTATATGAAATTAGAAACAATCAATATCAATCGGTGTGAAAATGAGCTCATGTGGGAGAAAAGGCGCTTACACAGGACAAAAAGAGAAATAATAGGGCACCTAGGTGCCTGTGCATAATGCAAGGGAGCCTGGGTGCCTATGTGCATGATGAAAGGGTGCCTGGGTTCTTATGTCGGTGGTATTTAGCTCATTTTTGAAGTTTTTGACTACAACATGGGCGATTGGGCACCTGTGCAATAATAAATGCACTACCTATCTTCCAGAGGCCATAAATTTTTCTCCCAACCTCAAAATGACTCCATTTTTTTGTGTTAGAAAGGTATTGAAGTGAAATACACAATGGTAAGAAAATTTTTGATTTTTGAATTTATATTCTATGAAATTGGGAACAATCAATATCAATCTATGTGATAAGGAGTTCACGTGGTAAAAAAGGTGCTTACGCAAGAGAAAAAGTAGAAACACAAGGGCTCTTGGGCACCTATGCATGATTAAAGGGAACCTAAGAACCTATGTGCATGATTTAAGGGTTCCTGGGTGCTTTTGTTTGTTGTATTTAGCTCATTTTGGAATTTTTTGACTGCACCCTGGGCACCTGGGTGCCTATACAACACTGAATGAACTACCTATCTTTCAAAGGCCATAACTTTTTCTCCCGACCTCGAAACAACTCCATTTTTTTTGTTGGAAAGGTATTGGAGTGAGATACACAATGCAAACATAAATTTGGGGTCTTGAAATTTTTTTCCATTTTTTGGGGGATTTTCAAGTTATCTCACCAATTTGTTTGTTTATATGTTTTGAATTTTCTGACTAATATATTTGAGTGTTTTGGTAGTTTTCTACGAAACGTATTTGAATGTTTTTTATTCGATATAATTTTTCTGAATCTATGCATAGGAAATGAAGAAACATGGATGCCCCAGTGACAAACTGGATGTAAAAGGGTAGAATGCCACGTGCATGTACAAGAAAGTGAAGATGTGAAAATTCCCTCAACGTTAGCTGGGAATATACAAAGGAGAACTCTTCACATGTAAAATATGGATCAAGGAAAATATGGATAGGTTCAACATGATAATAAACATAACCTAATGATTAGCTAAGAATGAGAAAGGATTCCCCCAGTGTAAGATGGCCAAGAATCACATGATAGAAAGAAGTGGAATATTGTTTTGAGAAAGGGGACAAAAGTGCCCGTAAACATGGCAAAAAGGAAATATTATACACATGTATGTTCTGAAAAAATTAGAAGAACAACACGAATTTTTATGAATGTATCTTAGAAGCCTCGTGATGAAGTAGTTAGCCAAAGGCACGAATCGTGAGATAAGATACAAACTAGAGTAAGAGTCTGAATAAGATCCAAAAAAGGAACTTGGTAACATACTAATCCTATTTGTTCATCGAGATCCCGTGTCTACTCATGGAAATTTATTACCTCTTAGAGGGAAGATTTGAGAGACAAGAAGTGAATATACCCTATTCAATGTGTAGGAATGATTTATTTTTCAAAGTTTAGTTTTTATGAATAGATTGTGGAAGGAAAGTTGTACATTTCTCTATTTCCAGTCAGGCATCCATAGCTCCGATGGAGATGCATTTGATTCTAATCAAAACATTTCTCTACTGTCAGTCATGCATCCATAGCCCCAGTAGAGATTATTGGAAATACCCCAAGAGAGATTTATATATCAATTTTCTTTTTCTTTCATCTTTTTTTATTGGATTGATTCTTTTTCTTTCTGGAAACTTATTTCAGCTCTCTTGTTTGAAAAGTGGTTAAGATCCATTGTTGGCTTGATGGAAGGAGGCAGAAGTGATTGCAATGACAACATGGGCTAGTGTAAACAAATATATCCAAAATTTATTTGCAACAAGTTTTTTATGTATTGATTGTGATAGGATCTCTAAGAGGTCAGTCATTCTTTAATTTACCAAGGTGATAAAAGACCAAGGCCAAATGAATACTATATATATAGCTGTTAGAAAATGTATGTGAATAGGCTAACCAAAATATCACCAAAGGGATTAACATAGTAGGAATACTTGCAGAATAATAGCAAGGGAAGAAAGAACATCCATGTGTTTGCAATACCTGATTGTAATGCGTGTTTGTTTACCTTTGATATATTTTTTTGAAATTTTTTCTCCTTTTTTTTACATTTGTGAATTGTTTTTGAAAAGTGGGACCGACAAGGTCACTTGACATGATAAGATCCAACAAAAATGTTAGCAATTTCCTTGATAAGGAATACTAGGCTTGTTTCTTTATCAAGAGTCATATTATCCCCGATCTCAATGATCATGGTGAGCTCATACTCAATAGATGAATTTATTTTATCATGAAACGTGGATTTTGTGTGTGGGATCTTGAGGTTCCTATCCAGAGGTTTTTGCACTTTTCACCATACTTGATGGTTGAGTTTATGTGCATTTTTGAATCGCGTTTGATTCTAAACTTTAATATCATTTAAATTGTTGTGAGCTTTGGAACTCTTGGAATTTTTAATCGTAGTTAGGTAAAGGAACTTTTTGGGTTTCTTATAAGATGATACGTGACTTATCTGATTTTGATGAGTGGGAGAAGAAAGTGGACAAATAGAATTGATATAAGAAATGATGGTGGGTTTTCCACAATCATTGATAGAAGAAAAATATGATGGAAGCGAAGGATACAGTCCAAGAAATTAAGAGGATGGGCTACCAAGAGGTGTCCCATAGACTGAAGATAAAGGAATACAAGGATTTTTACCTAAGATTGAAGATGAAGGACTACCTGGAGGTGTCCCATATATAAAAGAAGATGGGCTAATAGGACGTGGCCCAAGAATCAAAGATGAGGGACTTTTAGGACGTGCCCCTAGTATAGATGAAGATGGGCTGCCAAGAGGTGAGCCACATATAGATTATGTGGGGCTACTTAGAGGTGGCCCACATATAAAAGAAGATGATGGGCTATCAGGTGGTGACCCAAGGTAAGATTGCAATGGAGGAATCCTGATGATAAATAATGATTAGGTAATGAGAAGATAAGTGATGGATTACTAGTAGACCGAAGAATTTCATCACCCAATGAAGAATGTGAAGATGGAAGAATAATAAGAGGATCATGTTCGATGATCTTAGGATCTTCCTCAATGGTCTTAGGATCTTCCTTAGTATTCTGAAAAAGGAATCAATTTCTTCTTCCTAGTACGCAAGCGTATCGAAGTCGAGATTCAATCCTTGATTGTAATCCTCAAGGGGAATGCCATCGTGTGAACCCAAGAATTCTGTGATCATTTCCTCCTCTTGAGATTAATTGATCGGTAGGGTTCTTTGTTCTTCAACCATAGGAGGTTGATTAGATAAATGTGACATGGGAGTCGACTTGCATGATTTATTAGGACTTTGAGTCAAAGAGCTCTTCGATAGAAGAAGGGGTCATTGAGGTGGTGAATGAGAGAGGTCGTGGAAAGCAAGGGATGACTATGGCTCAAGAACCAAATTAGACGTTTAAGTAGCGAGACTTGGGGCCACATGGATCTTCAAAGGAAGAAGATGTCATTTAGGTGACTGATAAGGGGATTCATGTGAAGAGAGGGAGGACTGCGGCTCAAGAGTTGAATGAAGTGAATAATTCAAATTGTAATCTTTAGAAGAATTAGAATACTTAAAATCATTGAGATTAGAATCTTCGAAAGAATAAGAATCATACAACTCACCATGAGTTGAAGAAGGGGGAAGAGGTAAGTGAACAGGTTCTTTAGCGCGAAGAATAAAATGAAGCATAGTTGTGATAGGCATCCATTGATGGGAATGATGAAACCTAGGTTTTGTACTATCATAAGTATGTGGAACTACATGATAATCAGTCTTTTTTACCACAAGCATAGACACAGATAGTCCTAGTGATATCACAGGGGTTATTGTGTTGACATTTATAATAGGTGTTGTTATCCATTTTTACCCCCTTTGGTAAAATGGACAAGTGGAGAAAACCAAAATTGGGCAGTTGATAGAGCTTCATGGTTGAGCCTGGGGTTTTCAAAGGAAAAGGAGTTCAATTCTCAGCCAAATTTAAGAATATTGAGTGAAATCAGAAAAATATAGCTTTGGGGCAATCTTCATTAATTTTCCTAACTCCTTAATCCAAGAAAATTCTAAGGAGTTAGTGAAAAATTTGAGAGAAAAGTACGCGGAAATAGCCGTTAAAAAATCCACAGAACAAAGTCCATGGAAAAAGCTGCAGAAAAAAGTCCACGGAAAAAGCCGCAGAACAAAGTCTGCGGAAAAAGCCACAGAAAAGTCCATGGAAAAATCCATAGACAAAGCCACAGAACAAAGTCTGCAAAAAAAACTATAGAACAAAGTGCCATGGAAATCCATGGAAGCCACAGAAAACCAAATCCATGGAATGTTGCAAAAAACTAAAAATCTGCGAAACAAAGGAAAACAACGGTTTTTCGCATGAAACTTCAGATGGGCATAACTTTTGATCCAATACTCAAAATTTGACAAACTTTATATAATTAGAAAGGTCTCCATGTCCTCTATGCAATGGAATTGTATTTTTCAATTTTATTGAAGTAAGATGTGTAAACAATCAGAAAACATCTCCAGCAAGGAAATACATAGTTTTAGGCCTAACCACTGCAATTAATGAAGCATGGTACCCCATTTCTTCTTCCAGAAGCTAAAGTACATATGTAAGATGATTTGTAAGGGTGCCCATGCTATTTTAATACCATTTAATGGTATTTTTTGGTTGGTGAGAGAAGAAATATGAGTTTCACTATTTCTCTTTCTCTCATTCATTTTCTATATATTGTATACACTTCTCATTTAAGAAGGGAGATATTCTTGGATGTGGGTAAACTCTGTAAAATTTGTTTCTCAACACCATTGAGCTATAAACCCTCTCATGGGAATGAAAAGTGTATTTGTGCCTCTATTTCAATAATGTAATGGACTATGCATATTCTAAGAGCAATAAAATTGTGTTCGTGGTGTTCTTTCAACCCTTGCATTGTTTTGTTGTATCTCCTTGCCCCTCTATTTTTGTTGTTTTTTTTTTGTGCATGTATGTCTCATTTGCAGGTGCAGGATGTTGTGTTTCATGAATATTTAGTGGTAAATGAAGATCTGGGTCTATGTCACATTGGTCTAGCTTCTCTCAACTCCATTTTCTTTCTATAATCTTCCTTAGCATGATATTTCAACTCCTTTTCTGGTGTATCATTGCTTTAGCGTAGGCTCTGTTTTCATGCATTCTCTCTCCCTGGTCCCTTGGAAGGTTAGATTAGGATAAGATAGTTTTGCCTATGTTAGAGTAGTTTATGACATGTAGTTTAGGAGCAGGAACCATTCTTCTCTGGAGGATCATCTCAAGCCCGCAAGTCCCACAGCTTGAGAGATGATCCAATGTTCCCCAAAAACACCAATTGCCCATTCACATAAGCATGAAAAATCAGAGGGTGTTGTTTTTTGCTGATAACATTTTAGGCACACCTGGTGGGACAGGTTTGAAGCACCTTACCACTTCATGTCATCAATTTGATGTGTTCTTGGTGAGATTAAGCTTTTAGAAGCATATGTAAACACATCTGGTGACTCCATTTGGTCCAAACAACCCACATCTCTGAAATCACACACCTTCTCCCCATCCATTTTCATTCATTTTTCTTCAATCTATGAAATCATGCAATCATGAATTCATTCCCATCTTGGAATTCACACTTACAACAACAGTGATGCAGTCCACCTCCAATGTATTTCTCAACTCCTCTAGATTAGCATTATGATCAGATTCAAAATCGTTATACTTACCCATATCAACAATGTCAAAACCAGTTTGTCTATGAAACATATCAGGATCAAGGGTGTGCATATGATGATAACAGTTACATTGAGAATGATGATTTTCTAGAGAATATTCAAAGAATGGAGGCTAGCATGGTTCAATCCAGGGCTACAATATAGATGAAAGCTTTCAGAATTGGTTACAAGGCACTTTTTCCATGGAAAGGCCCTTTTCCAAGACACTATAGCTCACAGGAGAAGCTATAGTGTCACCCCAACTTACGTAGTGGACTGAGGAGACAAAAGTATATGAGAAAAATTCAAGACAACCTTGTCAATGGGTAAGTCAATCACCAACTCCTTATGCTCCTTTTTCTCCCTCCCAAACTTTATCATTTTAGTAGTGTCAAGATTCAAGCCCATTGTATGTTGCCCCAAGTGTTGATTTCCCTTCTCCATACCCTAAGCTTCCATCTCATCTCAATTCTTTTCCCCTTTTCACTCCCAATCATTCATCCCCTCCAAACAAACAAGAAGTTCTATCTCCACCACCACAAGCAATTGCAAAATGTGTTGAAACCCCATCCACTCCTTCTCTTGCCTTCCCAATTCCATGTCAAGAAGAAATTCCAAAAATCAGTCAAGGAGAGTAGTAGGAAGGAGAGCCAAATAGAGAAGAAATGATCAAAATCTTGGTAATCTTGGCTCTCATATTTGGGATTAAAAAAATCCCCTTGATGGTTAAGCTAATGGAGGAGGTCAAAGTTAAAGAGCCAGTGGTGGCTAAGGCTGATTTTGTAGCAGCAGTGGAAGAAGAAGATCAACAATTTGTTTACTATGATTGCAGTGTCCATAATAACACATTGTCTGAAGAAGATGTTGATCTAATCCAAGCTACATAATTAGTCAAGAAGGAAGAAGAACAATCAGCTCCAATTCATATTGAAGAGGAGCAACTGGAAGAGATCGAATCAGAGTTGAAACCACTTGATGAAGAAAACATTATTGAATATTTTTTGCTTTCATTTGAATGGCCGATTTGATTGATGAATCCATGATGGAGGAGAGTTATCAAGAAGACCCTACTACCCTAGATAGTCCTTTAGAGTAGCGTATTGAAGATTTTGATTTGAAAATTTTCATGCTAGAGGAAGAGGCTATCCAAGAGCAAGACAGTCTTCTAGCAACAATGAAGGAAATCTAGAGCCAACAATGTGTTGCAGCAAATTATAATGATGTAAAAGTAACTTCATTGGATATTGCAATCAATAAAAATGAGCTACAGATTGTAGAGGAGTTCCATACTACCACGGAGGAAGGAAAAGAGCACGAAGATCCCATCTCTTCCACACCATCCACCCAAGAAGGATTTTAAGAGGACTCCATTTTTGGAGTTGAATTTCAGATCAAAAGGCACATCCATAAGATTAGAACTTGCCCAATTAGTACTTGGATTCACTAGAGCTAAGAGAGGATCCAACACTTGTCATGCTTGCTCCTGATAATGAGGATGAGTTTCAGAGTACTAAGGATCAGCTGCAATGCCTCTTCAGTCCAAATGAAGAGCAAATAAAAGAGGTATTTGTCTTGTTTCAAGTTAATACCTTCATGATTTGGGTGGAGGATTGGTCTCTTGTCAGTTTTTCACTCATAGTAATAGCCATGTTCAGCACCAAATCATATACATGGTTGCCTATTTTTGAGAAAGGGAAGCTACTTCTCCCTGCCAGTTGCAGGATTTGTTTGAGTTCCCTTTGCTTCAGGTTAGCGTAGAGTAGGTAGGTTTTCTTTCAGCAGAACAAGTGTTTGTACACACTCTTCATGTTCCACTTGGGGCATGTATTATCTTTCTCTTTTGTACATAGTGTTTTGTGGTTTTACGTTACTTGTGCACATTCCATTGGAGGTAGCATTTGGTGAGATCAGCTCAAGTTCCAGCAGTGTTTCAAGTGACTAGGGACCAAATTTTAGAGATTCAGATTAGAATTATGTTTATCAGGGTTGAATCCATGCCTAATGTATACTTTAAGGCCACTGATCAGATCATCTAGCAAGCAGATGTCCCCATAAGTCGCCAAATTGTTATGCATTTTTACCCCCTTTGGTAAAATGGACAACTGAAGAAAACCAAACTTGGGCATTTGACAGAGCTTCATGGTTCAGCCTCGGGTTTTCAAAGGCAAAGGAGTTTAATTCTCAGCAAAATTTGAGAATATTGAGTAAAATTATAAAAATATGGCTTGGGTTACTCTTCTTTATTTTTCCTAACTCCCCAATCCAAGAAAATTCTAAGGAGTTAGTGAAAAAATTGAGAGAAAAGTCCACAGAAAAGTCCACGGAAAAATCCACAAAACAAAGTCCATGGAAAAAGCCACAGAAAAACCCGCAGAACAAAGTCCGTGGAAAAATCCATAGAAAAATACACATAATAAAGTCCGCAGAAAATTCCGCAGAAAATGCCGTAGAACAAAGTCCATGGAAAAAACTGCAGAAAAATCTGTAGAACAAAGTGTCACAGAAATGTTAGAGTAAGTATTTACCTTAGATCATATTCACCTAGGTACTTTATTTACTTTTATTGTATTTATCCTCACCCACTTATGTGTGTGGATATTTCTTTTATCTTAATTAGGATATATTATCTAGTTGTTAGGTATAGTTCTTTCCTTGATCTATGGTATTGACTAGTTCTTTCCTTGATCTATGGTATTGACTAGATCCTTGATATCTAGTTCTCTCCTAAATCTATGGTCTTGACTAGTTCTTTGATGACTAGTTATTTCCTTGATTTATGGCTTGATCTACGACCTTGACTGGTTCTTATATTGTTATTCCTTGCCTGTTTAAGCAAGGCCCATTCTCATTGTATTGCATTGAGTTCCATAATAATATATGATATTGTTTCTCATTTGTTTGCAAAGGTTTATGTAAAGTTATTCTAGAAAATTACTTTCATCTTATTTATTTTGGTGTTTGATTAGCATTTGTGTTCTTGGTGTGGTACGATCTTGTTATCGTTATTGTAAAATTTGTAGGGGGTCTATCCTGGTGAAGTCTAGTGTTATTTTGTTAGTGTTCGAGTAGTTGATTTTGGGAAACTCATACAGATTTGTAGCATCACTCCACCTATTCAACAGTATGGGAGGGTGTGGTGTTGATCCTGATTCTTCAAGTTGTGTGCCCTTACCTTGTTACCTTGGATTTTCCTGGATCGTGACACTCTGGAGTTTGTGCCCTTGCCTTGTTGCTTTGGTTATTGTTCTTAGATCATGGCACACCTATTTGCAGCAGTTGATCAAATTATGTTTGGTGTTTTTTTTTCACTTTTGACATCACTTCCTTGACAATATCCTTGTATGGAGCTATTTTGGTGAAACCCAGTGTCAGTTGTTTTTAAGTTTTGTGATTGAGCAGTAGATTTAGACCACAGTGCACACCAAAATTCTTCAGCATTATACGAGTTTTTTAGCTGAGATTCTTGGGATGTCTTGGAGTGGTTCTTTACTCTCTTTACTTTTTTGTTACTGGTTTTGGGTACCTTGCAGTGTCCCTTTTTTCCCAGTTATTATACATGAGTACCTCATCAGGCCTAGTTTCCAGGACTCATAATGTGGACATGCCACTTCTATTTTGGCCCCTAGCTTCACTTGAGGGGAGGTGTTAGAGTAGGTATTTACCTTAGCTCATGTTCACCTAGGTACTTTATTTACCTTTATTGTATTTATTCTCACCCACTTATGTGTGTGGATATTTATTTTTATCTTATTTAGATATTAGGAGATATTATCTAGTTGTTAGGTATGGTTCTTTCCTTGATCTATGGTATTGACTAGATCCTTGATGTCTAGTTCTCTCCTAAATCTATGGTCTTGACTAGTTCTTTGATGACTAGTTATTTCCTTCATTTATGGCTTGATCTATGACCTTGACTCATTCTTAGATTGTTATTCCTTTCCTATTTAAGTAGGCCCATTCTCATTGTATTGCATTGAGTTCCATAATAATATATGATATTGCTTCTCATTTGTTTGCAAAGTTTTATGTAAAGTTATTCTGGAAAATTACTTTCATCTTATTGATCGTGGTGTTTGATTAGCATCTGTGTTCTTGGCATGGTACAATCTGGTTATCATTCCTTTCACAATATCTCATTAAGAGTGCAATGAGGGTGGTCTACTTCTTCTTCTCCCTGAACCATGCCGAAGATAAGAGAAGGGTCTACTGTGGAAGGTAATTTGGCACCTATTCCCATAACTCACCTAAGAACTTCATATTTTTTATGGAAAATGTAGTCATCAAAATGGGCATAATGACGCTCTGCATCCACCTTTTCCTTCATCAGAATTGGGGACAACATCAAACTCTCGGTGCAAACATAACATCTGAAGCATATCGGCTTCTAATCTTCGAGATCCCATTATCGTAGTAGGCATTACTTAGACTAGAATGTACAACGTGAATTATTTCCACTAAGGTTTCTTAACAATGGAACTTATTCAAATTTGTGCAACGTAATGACCCTAAGTCATCAAAAAACAAAGGTGACTATAAAATAGCCACAAATTCAATAGGTTAATGTCAACCTAAGAATTAAAGAATAAGCTACCTTGGTAAGGTAATATATGACACAAGTTGTTCTAGAATAATATGATTATGTATTGTTGGGCCTCTAAATTATCGGCTAAGTACAAGAAGGTACGTGGGCGTGCAGGGCCTAATTGAAGAAGGACACGTAAGGTGAAATTGAGGAGGATTGGGTTTTATGAGGGTTTAGTAGAACCCATGGCACGGGCATACGACAGAACAAGGGTTTTGGGACTTAGCCGTATTTGGCATTTCTAGGCAGCACACAAGAAAAGCATGTCCCGACTGCGCATGCAGAGTGGATAAGGTGTCATCCTGACAACTTAGTGCCCACGAAAGGAATATTCCTTGTGATAGAAGGATCCAGAAAGACATCATTGCAAAGAGTGGAGAGCTCAGATCTGAAAGATGCATCCTTACTTGGAGGACCACTTTGGACACTTGGAAACTGATCCATAAATTCTGAGAGGCATGGTTGTGATTGTTGAGGCTATATATACAAGTGCCCAATAGAAGAAAAGGGTTGATTGATCATTTAAGGG
This sequence comes from Taxus chinensis, assembly GCA_019776745.2. Taxonomy (NCBI): domain Eukaryota; kingdom Viridiplantae; phylum Streptophyta; class Pinopsida; order Cupressales; family Taxaceae; genus Taxus; species Taxus chinensis. The sequence goes on along the minus strand of CM034153.1, from coordinate 77,764,397 downwards.
AAGAGGATGGAGACGAGAGGTGAAGCTCTACAGAAATATCATGGAGAGTTCTATGCATTTTGGGTTTAGAAGATCATGTCAGGAGTGATTGTATGTATCAGAGGGGATGGGTCTATGTTTATCTTTGTATTATGAGGGACCTAAGTCTAGTTTCTGATGCATGAATTTGGTCTTCCCTATTATATTGGTCATGTGGTGGCCTCAATGAATGTAATGAGGATATCAAACTATGCATGAATATGAATATATATGGCTCATTGGATTATATTTATGTCTATATGGATATGTTCTTTGTATATTTCATGTGAATGAGTGTAGTTCCTTATGTATTTCATTTCAATTATGATTCAGATCTATATTTTGTTAATGGTTTTCGTGTCTTTGAATGGCTGCATTAGTCTAGACGCTACTTTCTAAGCTCTGACGAATGAATGTATGGTTGTATTCTATTTATTTTCCATTTAAATATATGTTTTAAATGTTGCATTTTCACACAACTCACACAAAGGAGGGGCTTGGTGCCTGTGCGTGATTTGGTCAGCGCCCACGGCCACTGGGTGATAGGCCGGTGCGCATGGGATTTTCCTGTTCTTCTAAGGGTATAAAAATGACTACATCTTGGTTCCGTTTTTGGGACCTCTTTTTGAATTTGTGTTAAGAAATGGCATACATATTGGTTCATGTGATGCATAATGATAGAGCGTTTGACCTTGGAGAGTGTTGAAGCATGGTTCAAGAGCATGGAGGATGAGTTTTCTCAAAGATTCAACACTGGACCTAAATTTGATGCACATAGATGGATAGAAGATAACCTCTACCATGAGTTGTATGAGGCTTTCTTCTGTTGTTTCCCAGTAGAGCTGTATGAATGGCTTTCAGTATACACATCGATATCAAGATGTTATTATAAAGCACGTGTATGGACCCAAGATGATTACCAGAGGTTGTAGGATGTAGATCTAACTTAGACACGTGTTCTTAAACACTGGTGGAAGGGAGTGTTGACTAGCTATACTCTGGAATAAGCCATTTCTACGTATTCTTACCCATGAAGTTGTTGAGTTTGAGTTTGTTGAGGGAGCCTAGAGGATCATTTTTACGTGTTATCCCTCTAGATATGAATATCTTGATCATTACCTTGAGTTTAGAGGTATTTCCCATGGTCAGCTAAGCTTCTCTGAGCATTGACCGAGGAAGCTACGGTGGAGGAAGATGGTAGAAATTGCGGCTGAGAAAGAAAGGGAGCAGAGACAACTCAAGTATAGTGAAGCTCGTGAAAGGGAGATGGCTAGACAACATGAGGTTGCAAGTGTGATGGATTTATGGAGGTAGACATTGTAGGAAGGAGTTGAGGTTCGCGCAGAGGATGTAGAGCCTAAGTAGTTTTTGCCACTACATCTTGGTAAGTGCGGGAGAGAAGCCCCTTAAAATTCTAATGAGAGTTTGTCACATGGAGAAAGGAGATTCTTCGATGCGCATCTGAACCCACCTAGTGACTGACCCCTAGCGCTTGGTTTTCCATATCAAGGGAGAAGTATTGTTAACCCAGTTGGTATCGGTGGAAGTGACCGATTTGTGCATAGGAGATATACTTTCTCATTTGGGACCTCTATGGTTGTACATACCATTTTGGTTTTTGGAGGAATTTTTGGGTAGAGTGCAAGTACATAGAGTTTTGGCATCTTGTCTGGGAGTGGCGTGTGGGATACACAACTGGTAATGGAAAAATATCATAGATTGTTAACATACAATTCAGTGGAATGTTGGGGTAACTAGGCGTGACCACTTCAGGCCCATTACTGGCTATAGGAGGATATATAGGTGGAAATAGTGGATCTGGAGGCTTAGAACTGGGTCAATCCAGTGGATCTGGTGGAGGAGGAAATACCAGAGAAAAATAAGGATCTAGATCAGGAGGACAGGGGCCTCAGCCACCTCCTCGGGTATTTTTTGAGATTTATTTACACTTATGAGATTACCAAGGTATAGAGGATGATGCAGAACACGTGCACAAGTGTGAATTTGCTATGGCGCATGAAGGGGATCACTACCCCAGAGCAGTGTAAGGCAAGTCATGTTTGCAACCACGTTGCAAGGGCACATGCATAGCTGGTACCGGAAGTATGACCCACATCAGATGGTGGTAGAATACACCACATTTGAAAGAATGCATTCCTAGTAGAGTTCCATATCCCTGAGTTTGAAACAAAATAGCATCAGTGCTCTTAAATGAGATCCAACAAGGAATGGCAGAGAATGTGCAGGAGTATGACATGCATGGTTTAAAACTCTCCTGTCAAAGTTGTCATATGACATTCAACCTTCCCAACATGCTCAATGGTTTTTTGGAGGGTTGATCACACCATTTAGAAGGGAATTGTCACACAAGACATTCACTAACCTGTGTGAGGCCTTTGAGGCTGCTTTGCACACTAAGGGAATTGGGAGCATTGATACCAGAGTAAGCCCTTTTATGGAGGCTCAAATTGTTGTAATGGCCAGGCAATTGTAGAATTTGTCTACAAACTCAACACATGAGATTCGTAGTAGTATTTAGTGCATAGACTGTGAAGTGGAGGGACATGCCAAGGAAAGTTGCCCTCAGAATTTAGTACGTGTCATGATAGTAGATTGTGAAATTTTTCATGGGGATCATGATGTAAGTAGATGCCCCCTACTGTAGTGTGCAATCCAGAAGAATGTGTCTTGTTATTGTAAGATCTACACCTCTACGACCCATGATATAAAGGATTGCAGGATGATTGACTAGATCCATGATGTTATTAACCTGGGTGTGTGCCAGACTAGCCTTGCGAGTAGCTCCAAGGATGATGATCACCATTATGAAGGGTGCGCAGATGGAGGAGCATGTGGAAGAGGGTTTTGTAGAGGATTTTTTTGTCATAGTAACCATGGTGGAGGAAGAAGTGAGTTCCCGAGAGGAACCTGTTATAACTGTGGATCTACAGAGGATTACAAGTGCAAGTGTCCTGAACTGTTGCAGTGGTCATGGTGTGGAAAGAAGCATAAGTAAGAGGAGTTCCCTGAGTTGTTTGAGCACATGAGCCAATAGCAACTCTAGAAGGACAAGGGCACTGGGATGGTGAGCATAAATAAGGATGACATGCAATGGATGCTAAGAGTGGCGCATGAGTCAGGGTTGGAACTTGTTTTGGTGAAAACGCGGGTAGAGGCCACATGCGCTAAGGAAGTACCAAGGAAAAGGACTCTGGTTTCAAGAAAAGAAGTAGTAGATGGGAAGTATCCAGACCTTGCTCATCAGAAGGAAGTATATCTAGAAATTATGGATGTCATTTGGATTTTAAAAGGAGGGATCTAGTGTCTAAAGGAGCAGTTCAGGCAGTAGGAGCAAAGGAGGAATGATGAGGATCCGTAGGAGGACCTAGAAGAGGTCAAGGAAGTGTGCAAAATGTTAAGGCAAGAGAATATCATTCCCTTTCTAGGAGAATGGCTATGGGAGAAGGTACCACGGGCTAGAGCAGAGCATGAGAGACAGGTGTTACATACAAACCTTCCTCCTCACAGCCTTGACTATGAAAAGGAGATCACATTGAATGCAATTATTAATGGGTGGCTACTGATTAATATACTGATTGACACAGGAGTAGAGGTCAATGTTCTCACATTGGATGCATGGCATCAAATGGGAAGGCCCACATTACAACCATCTTTGAATGTGTTGTATATGGTGAATAAGATTACGGTAATGCCCATTGGAGTCTTGAAGGATGCAATTATCACCATCCAAGGGGCCAAGTTTAATGGAGATTTCAAATTCTTAGCACTCACCGAGGTAAAAAATTTCCCAGCATTACTTGGGCACCCATGTTGTTGTAAGAACAATGTTAAACTAAGGTTCAACAAAGGGTATATAAGTTTTGAGAACAAGGAGGAATGAGTTATCATCTCCTTGATGGATGGGAATTCATCGCCCTACATTGAACCCTTAGGAGAATAATTTCTTGATAGAATTTATGTGTGCTCCATCAGAGATCTTGAGATAATCCACCCTACATAAGGAGTTATCCAATTTGAGGATGCTCAGTCCATAAGTGATACAACTAGCATGGCATGTGATAATTGGGTGACAATTAACAGGATCCATAACAAGAGTAACAAAGACTCGCTCAATCAAACACCTATGAGGAAAGAAGTTTCCCAATTACTTTGGAGGGGCCTACCTTGAGAATGTTTTGTAGGAAATGGAAGCTAAGTGGAGAAATGAAAGTGAGAGAAGAGGGATGCTCAACTACATTTTTCTTGGAACTACAGCACGTTGGTGGGCTAAACACCGTGAGAATATCTTAGAATGGCAGGAGGTGATGATCTAATTCTCGGTTAGGTTCTCTAGAAGAAACATGCCCACCAACATATAAGACTACCATGGAAAGGAATCCACCTCATTCTATATCCAATCTTGTGAGAAGGCCTAGATAGGAGGCGTCAAAGCTTTACCACCTTCATTATGGGTGCATAAACTATATTCCACTTTACAAGATTTTTTGCACGCATGGTATATCCACTCAAAGAAATTCCATCAAACAGGAAATTTGTAGGAGTTAACAGCTGATCTCATACAAGATTTTGAATATCGGAGCACAAAACCATCTGTGAATAAGGTGTTGTAGGTTTTCAAGCGCCTTACGATGGGAGATAGTTCCATGGCAGAAGACAAGCTACTATATTTTCTAGGAGAGCCTATTTTGGAGGCATGGTTTGATGAAAATGAATAAGAGGAGATTCAGCTTGAGCACCCATGCATGGATAAGGAAAAAGGGAAAATGTTTTATGTGATTGATGGTGAAGAGATGGAGAATCTAGATGTTAACCATTCTGTAGGTACATGCGAAGTCATAGATAGTGCTGATGAGAGGACGCACACCTACCATGAGCCCTTGAAAACTAAGAAGGTTAACATTGGTTCAAAAGAAGAACCTAAGGAAGCTATCATTGAAGATTATTGGTCAGAGAAGGAAGTTTCAAAGATCATTGATCTATTACGCAAGTTCCAGGACTTATTCCCATTTGGGTACCATGAACTCAAACGTGTCCACCATTCCTTGGGATAGATGAGGATAAAGTTGAAGGAAGGTGCACACCCGATTCGGAAGAGGCCTCACCATATGAATATAAATTTGTGTATACATGTCAAGGAAGAGATTGAAAAAATGATAGCATCAGGCATCATTGAGGTTGTTGAATATTCAGAGTGGATAAGCCCAATGGTCATTAGTATCACAAAGGACAGGAGGATAAGGATCTGTGTTGAATAGAGGGACCTGAATGTATTGTTTTTCATTAATCCCTTCCAAACCCCATTTACTGAAGAAATCTTAGAGGGATTATCCGGGAGTGAAGTCTACTCCTTCACGGATGTGTTCTCAGGTTATCACCAGGTAAGAATTGTGAAGGAAGACCAAAAGAAGATGACTTTCACTACCGAGTGGGGACATTATGCCTATACAATCATGCCTTTTGGGTTAAATAATGCGCCTACCATGTTCTTGTACATTGTGCTACAAGCCTTTCAAGACTTCATCCATAAATTTCCTCAAGTCTACCTGGATGATTGGATAGTGTATGGGCTAGTTAAGGACCATTGTGATAATTTAAGATTGATGTTTGAGAGATGTAGGCAGTTGAGGATATCCCTCAACATAAAGAAATTTTTCTTTGCTACCCCATTTGGAACCTTACTAGGGAATATCATATGCAAATAAGGCTTACTAGTGGATCCCGCCAAAGCTGCAATCATTGTGGGGTTAGGGGAGCCTACTAGTCAAAGTGCAGTGCGTAAATTCCTTGGGCATATGGGATACTACTAGAAGTTCATAAAGGGGTATGCCAAGATAGCCCTACCCTTGGAAGAATTTATTAGACACAAAAGTTCCTTTCATTGGGGAGAGGCACATTAGAAGGCATTTGACACTTTAAAGGATAGGTTTGTCACTGCGCCCATACTACATTTTTCCTGCTTGGGATAAGCCTTTCCATGTTCATGTTGATGCCTTAGGAACAACCATTAGATCAGTACTGACACAACCTTATGAAGGGATTATTGATCATCCCTTGTGTTTTGCAAGTAGGAAATTGACACCAGCAGAACAAAATTACACCACTACTGAGTGCGAGGTATTGTCTATGATCTACGCATTACACAAGTTCAGACAATATCTATTGGTGACACCATTTGTATTCTATATGGACCACATGGCATTGAAGTATTTGGTAAATAATACCATTCTACAAGGGTGCATATGTTGATGGGTCCTATTATTCCAAGAATTTGAGTTCATAGTGGTTATCAATCCAGGGAAAAGTAATTCTGGACCTGATCAATTTTCTAGGATTGACTCAGGGGAGGATGCATAGAGCATTGAAGATATCGTGCCTCACATGTAACTTTTTAGGTTGCCATGTATGCCCTCAAAATTAGAATATATTGTGATGTTTCTCAAAATGGTTGTGGCACTAGAAGGGATGAAGGCATTGGAAAGGAAATAGTTGGCTATATGTGTTGAGCCTTACATGTTGGTTAGTGGTGATTTAAACAGGTTAGGTCGTGATGTGGTTTTACACCGATGCATAATAGAACATGAGCACCTGGGTATTATGGGGGAGGTGCATGGTGGAAGTACAGGTGGGCACTATACAGGGGACACCATTGCACACAAGATATTATTGGCTAGATTATGGTGAGAGACCCTGTACATAGATTGCAAGGAGTATTACAAGGTATGTGATCATTTTCAGCGCCTTGAAAAACTTAGGCGAAGAGATGAGATGCCTTTACACCCTATCCCAAGTGCAGAACTATTAAAAAATGGTCTATAGATTTTGTAGGCCCCATTTCACCAGCTACACATAGGAATGGATCACGCTATATCATCACTTACATAGATTACTTGACAAGGTGGGTAGAAGCAACACCGACCAAGAATTATACAGCGGCTATAGCAGCCAGGTTTCATTGGGAAAATGTTCTTATAATTTATGGATTCCCGTTAAGTTTGACTAGTGATAGGGGTACACATTTTTTGAATGAGACGGTCAGGATTTTGTTAGTAAAATTCATTGTCGCCCATCATAAGACTACCCCTTATCATCCATAAGCAAATGGAACTGCCAACACATTTAACAAAATACTAAGTCATACCCTGACCAAGATTTGTGATGTTGGTAGGCAAGATTGAGATGAAAAATTATCAACAGTTCGATGGGCGTATAGTACAATGTACAAGAGGTTGAATAAGGCCACACTGTTTCAATTGGTGTTTGGCATGGAGGTTGTCCTACTAGTTGAATTCATGTTGCCTTCATTGTGTATAGCGCACACAGGAGGAAAGGATTGACAAATTGATGAATTTGGACGAGAGACGATCACTGCCTAAATGGAGTCACAAGACTAAAAAGCAAAACAAAAGGCATGACATGATCGTCACATCAAAAACAAATAATTTGAGGTTGGGTAGCTGGTACTATTGTATGATTCCAATTTTATGCGCCATCCTAGGAAATTAAAATTCCATTGGTTATGTATTCATTTTTACACCCACCAAAGAACAAAGGAATCCCATACGTGTCGTCCTATCAACCAGTGGGCATTGGGAACTCACCCAAGGCACGCGCGGGCGCTGAGTCTCTCTTGTATGTGAGTTGAGTGGGAAAACATCATCTATGATTCAAAATTAAAGGAAGTGAGTGAAAATGAGATATGAAAGCATCATAGAGCTTAGAATGGATTCTAGATCAGTGTAATAATTCCAGATAGAAATGTACTTAACATATTAAGAACTGAAACAAAATAGAAAGGGAAATGCATAGGAACTCATATTCATCTTATAAACATACATGAAAAGGAACTATGGAGAATCATTTATGAATCCGAACCAAGAAGGATCATATTTAATTAACTTGGTAATCTCATTACATTCATTAGGATTACTACAAAACACCACATTATGGCAAACCAAAGTCATGCATCATAACTGGATCCATATCATTTAGCTCTCAAAAAGAAATTTCATAACCCCATGCCCTTGATACATCCTTCTCCTATATTTCATCTACCAAACCCAATATGACTTCTTGCAGCATTTCTGCAGAGCTCCGATCTCTAATGATATCCTCCTATATCTATCTTTCCATCTATCCAGCTCTCTATCTGCGATCATCTCTCTTTTCTTCTACGGGTGCTTGTATTTATAGGCATCCCAAAGTGCCAACTCATCCTTCTGCGGCCTTAGATCCAATGCTAAGTGTCTAAATGTGGTCCTCCATGGGAGCATGCTCCTCCAAGCCTGATCTCTCCACTTTTTTCCATGATGGTATTTTAGAAGCTTCCATCATAGGGCATATTCCTTCCTAGGACAACCTGTCGCTAGGCTGGCACCTTATCCACTCCGCATGCGAAGTCAAGTCACATTTTTCTCATGTCCTACCCAATATGCCAAATGTGGTTAAGTCTCAAGACCTTGTTCTACCTGCGTGTAACACGACCCTTATAAAATCCTCCTAGAACCCTGTCTTGCGCGCCTTCTTCTTGCATGCCCATCCTTCAATTTAGGCCTTGTGTGCCCATGTGCCTTTGTGTACTTAACCAATATTTTAGGGGCCCAAAATCACCCCACACTACGCCTATTCTCCACTCACGAGAACACTTCTCCAATGAATAAAGAATCACAGATAGACTTATGTCTTGGGAAAATAATAAGGGGATTCAGATTTTGGAAAAGAGGAAAGAATGGGGAAGTGATGGAATTATTGCAACAATCTAGGAAAATATTTTTGCAAGTCAGCCTCCAACTTGTTCTAGGCATCGACTTCATTTTGCTCTCTCTGGAAGAGGTCTCCGACTAGGGTGCTTACCTCCCCAAAAATCAGTTTATCTCCTTGAGCGTTTATAGTGTCCACAAATTTTTCTAACTCCTTGCCCACATCCTCAAGCACGTCCATCCTTCTAGTAATATGTGGGTATAGCTCCTTTAGCCGGTTCTTGATTGTACCCCTTAAGGACTTAATAGCTTCTGACTTCTTTTCAACCTTGGCTAGGATTCTATCCTACTCTTCTCTATTCCCTTTTTTCTTTTTTTGGAACTCTTTAAGCTCTACTTCATATTTGGTGACTAGAATACCCGCCACTTTATCTCTGTCTGCGCAGTTGTCATATGCAACCTCAATGGTATGGGCGACAATATTTACATCAGAAAGTAATTTGTTGTATTCAGCCATGATTGCTACTACTTTCACTTATCCTCCTTCTCTAGGTGAGCTCTCACTTCTTCCACATATTCTAAGGCTAGAGGTTGCCTCTCCATGGTGAGGATGTGCGTTAAGTCTTCAAGGAAATTGAGGGAAGATCCATACTTTTACGTGGGCGGCATTAATTCCAGATGCTTCAAAAAAATGGCATCTGTGATGGATTCTACCTTCTTATGTGCTTCGTGTACCCTTTCCTTTTCTTCCCTAAGTTCACACTTTAGCTGAGCATTAATCAAATCCTCCTTATTTAGATCCATGGCCTTCTCTTCTAGCTCTTTCTCCTTCATTTATAGTTTTGCTTCTAGAAATCTTATCTTGTCATTCCATCCAAAGAGCCTAGATTTAACCCCAACTGAGACCTTGTTGAGCGTGTTGCATAACTACTCATATGAAAGCTGTTGAGCATTTACCAAGGGGTTGTCTCCTTTTGACTCCGGCATTTTCATTAGTGCCCCCTAGCTTACCTCAAACCCTGGCTTGTCGATGTGGGACTCAATTTCCCAAGAGAGAATCTTCCTCATCCGAGGGTATGCACCTTCTTCATCGAACAACTTCATTGCCAAGAGTTGATCTTTTGGGACAGTACTTTGGAAGTGCACGTGCAACACCTTGTTGGGATCATTAATGTATCTCATTCCTTGCCTCTAGATCTCCATGTGCTTTCCCCCTATGCGCGTGCCCTTAGGAATAGTTACCGATAGATTGGGGCCTCCCGTGTTGTCCTGATCTTTCCCTGCACTTTCTTCCTTATCCTCTTCCATCACTATGTCAGTGTTGTGCTCCAATTCCTATTCTACGAAGGATTCTATGATTTTCATTTCTTCTCTTTCTACCACCTCTTTACTTGCTCCTTCGTGAGGCTTGGAGTTTTCTGATTCTACACACCAACCTCTTCACTTCTTCCCATGTCATGGGCACCTTCTTCCTCCTAGCTACCCTTGCACCACAAAAAAGGAACTCATGTTCTTCTCCACCCTCTTATTCTAAATCATGCACACTAAAGACAAGTGGCTCTTGATCTCCTTCAGGATCATCTTCTTCGTCGTCATCCCTCTCACCCATGTATCTCTCAAATCTCTCTATCTCCTCCAAGTCAGTATCCTCCATCACCTTCTATTTCTTCCTAATTGGGGATTCCAGTATAGGGGATTCTGTTTTCTCTTCCTCTTCCTCTGGTGATTTCTTCTCTATGATAAGCTTTCCCTGTGTTGGTGCCTCCTCTTTGACTTGAGACCTCTTCCTGTGCGTGTAAGTACTTGTCCTAGTGCTTGTTCTTGGGGCGCCTACCACTTGAGTATCTTGGACACTTAGTGCTTTCTTCTTTATTTCTTCTGTCTCCTTCTTCTTGGGCATGGTCTTCTTCCTACCTATTAGGTTCTTAGGTATAGCTATCTCATTTTCAAGATAAGATCCCTTCTCAAACTTGGGCCTTATCCAAAGGTATACACATGCCGCGGACCTCTCTTCAATGGTTGGAGTTAGGAGTTTCATCATTTAGACTTCATGCGACACGTATTTTTCCACATGTGTGCATCTTTTGGGGTAGACCAACATCCTGCACATCTCCCTGTGGTCCCGATCCAAATTTCCAAGGTCAAGCTTTAACTTTTTGGACTCCTTTAATCTATTAACTCCCACTTGGAATTATTGAGCTGTGAAGGTGAATGGGAGCTTGCACCATGGACTCATGGTTTCATCAATGAACTTGAACCTACCAATAAAAAAGTGTTGGAATATAGTGAACTCATATTCTCCTACTGTAAGCACTGATAGTTGTTCTGATATTATCCATTTTTCCTTGAACGCATTCCTTAAGTGTGTATACCATTTTTCAAGATGTGCCTTGTGAACAGGTGTCATGCTATCACAAGTGTATTTTTCAAATCTTTTTGTAGGCGAGGGGTCTTCCTATGGGTACTCCCAAATGAACTTGTCTGATGCATCTGGTACCCTGATCTATGAGAACACAATGATTAAGAGGACATTACCAAAGAGAATCTTGTCTCCTTCTTGTGTGTTGGTGATAATTTCATCTGCAATGTATGTGGATAGATTGTAGATGGTACCCTCTGATATTATTCTACAAACATTCAACCAGTACTTGTTTACCTACGTCCATCTTTCTTACGTGTTGAGTTTTGTTACTAGTTGCGTGGTCATTCTCATCATTGGATCTTGGATATCCCCAATATCAAAATACCTTAACCCCTTCTTATATGCATACACAGCCACTGTGTCCTTGATTACTTCCTTGCCACACATGTCATCCTCTAATCTTTCTCCCTCATAGATAAGGCCTATGAATCTTGAAATTAGCAGAGGGGTTATGTGCATCTTGCACCCTACAAAGTGAAAGTGGTCTTCATGTACATGTGAAATTAGCCACTGATAGAGGTGCTCTAGCTTTCTGAAGTAGGGAAACTCATAGAGTTGTAATAACCCCACCTTCTCTAACTTCACCTTGACTTTGTCGCTATAAATTGGTAACCCCTCATGTGTTCTCTAGTTATTCGGGCACACTAACTCCAAATCCATTTCCTTTTCAATCACATTCATGTGATGATTATAATCACTTACTATCATTTTTCTCAAGTGGGATTCCTATTCCATCTTAAGCAAAACCCCGTCTGGGTACTGCATTTCTACATACCATTCCTCATTGGTACCTGCAGTGGTTTCTTTTTGTTTTCCTTGCCCTTGCCCTTTTTAGGTGTTACTACTAGTTTCTTTGGTACCATTGTGTAGGTTTTCTCTGCACTTCAACATATCTTCCTAGCTCTGCTCTTCTATCTTTTCTAAGTTCAAATCTCTAACCTGTGAAGAATCCTCTTTTCCAACCCATGCCCTAGTTGCCAAACCCTAACTGGAATATCTTTTCACAATATGTCGCTTCTCCACAACTCTTCCAATGCCCGTGAATTACTTCCTTCCTAGTTTGCAGATCCAAACTAGTCACTCACGGTTAAATTCCTCCATTTTTTCTTCACACGGATCAACTTTGGAAACCCTAGCTCGTAAAATCTCTTCCTCTTCATAAATTTCAAAGTAAATAATGAAGTGCCCAACCTTCTATTTATAGTGTTTCCCGTTTTTAGTGTTAAATACCACTTCACCCACCACCATATTTTAACACTTAATGCAAATTTTTCACCAAAGTCCGAATTTAGTACCTTAACTCACACGCCCAACCTTGCGCAGACAATTCTCCAACCTTCTGGTGCTCAACCAATCCATTGTGACAGGAGACTCTTACTAACCAGTGCCGAAGGAACTTCTTCTGTCATGATTTCTTCTCTCACCTACCTCATGTTATCTTTTGTGCTTTTTCCTTTCTTATACGTGGATCCCTAATGTAGCCTTCCCCTGACACCAACCATCCTTTTTCACCTTTCCTTTCATGTACTTCCTTCACAGGGCCATTTAACTAGGCCTTCTGATGTAACCCTTCCTGGCGCTTCACTCTTCAATTTCTTCCACCTTACCCTACCCCATAGTAAAATGATGTGTGGTCCTCTACGTAGTTACAACCTTCAAAAATTAATGAAATTACCGATGCCCAAGGCGCAACAAAAAATAACAACAAGAAAGGGAAACACAAGAAAATAAACATGCAATAAGGGAAATCCTGAACTAACTAACAATAATAACCCATATATTTTCCAATCATCTAGGTAGAGTTGAAGGAATTTATGGATAAAATCTTGGAAATCTTATACCACAATGTGTAAGAACACAGCAAGCGCATTCTTCAACCCAAAACGACATGAGTGTATAGGAAAAACTTCCCCACTCAGTGGTGAAAGTCATCTTTCTTTGTTCCTCCTTCACGATCCTTACCTGGTGATAGCCCAAGAATCCATCTGTGAAAGAATAGACCTCACGCCCTGCCACTCCCTCTAGGATCTCTTCAATAAATGGGGTTGGGAAAGGATCAATGATACACACTGCATTCAAACCCTGTAATCAAAACAGATCCTTATCCTTCCATCCTTCTTGATGTTAATTACCATTGGACTTATCCATTCTGACTCTTCAACAGCTTCAATAATGCCCGACACTATCATCTTATCTATTTCCTCCTTAACCTTCACGTGTAGGTTAGGATTCATCCGATATGGTCTCTTCCAGACTGGGCGCGCACCTTCCTTTAGATTTATCCTCATCTCCCTCAAGGAATGGTGGACGCCTTTAAGCTCATAATACCCACACAAGAATAAATCCTCAAACTCATGCAAAAGATCAATGATCTTGGAGACTTCCTTCTCCGACCAATAGTCTCTTATGATAGCCTCTTTAGGCTCTTCTTCTGAGCTGATGTTAACCTTATTTGTCTTTAAAGGCTTATGATAGGCGCGCACTCATTCATTAGCACTGTCTATGACTTCGCACATCCCTACATAATGGTCAACATCCAAGTTTTTTGCTTCTTCTCCATCAATAACATACATCATCTTCCCTTTTTCTTTTTCCATACATGCGCTCTCAAGATGTATCTCTTCTGTTTCTTCTTTCTCAAAGTGCACCTCCAAGCCAGGTTCTCCTAGCAACTCCAATAGCCTATCTTCTACCATGGTCTTATCCACCAAGGGTTTTGTACTCCGATACTCAAATTTTTGAATGAGATCAGCTGCTAACTCTTTTCAATTCCATATTTGGCGGCGTGTCTCAGAATGAATGTACCATGCACACACACAACCTAGTAGGGTGGAATACATCTTGTGAACCCATAATGAAGCTGGAAATGCTTCTGTGCTTCCCATCTAGGTCATCTCACATGCTTGGATATGTAAGGAAGTGGTCTCTTTACCATGGTAATATTTTATAGCTATGGGTGCATTGCTCCTACAAAACCTTATAGAGAATGCAATTATCACCTCGCACCACTCCAAGAGATTATCTTGATGTGTTTCCCACCAGTGTGCAATAGTTTCAAGTAGGAATTAACTTAACATCACCCTTCATTCATTTTCCTCCTTCCACTAAGCTTCCATCTCCTACAAAAATACCTCAGGGAACGCTCCTCCTAAGTACTTAGGTAGCTCCTTTCCTCCTAGGCGCCGAATTGTACGTGCCTTTGTCACCTTTGTCACCAATCCTCTTAAATGTTGTTTGATTAACTCATAGGTCTCATGCACCCAATTATCTTATGCTCTACTGGTGGTGTCACTTAGGGACTGAGCATCCTTAAATTGGATAACTCCTTCAGTGGGATGAATTGTCTCTAGATCCTTGATTGAGCACACATATATTCTATCCAAGACCTCTTCTCCCAAAGGTTCAGTATAGGGTGTTGATTTTCCATCAGCCAGGGGTATGATGACATGTTCCTCCTCATTTTCAAAGCTTATGTATCACTTGTTGAACTGAAGATCCGTATTGTTCTTATAGTACCATGGGCGCCCAAGTATTGCTGGGAAATTGTCTACCTCGGTGAGCGCCAAGACTTCAAAGTCCCCAGTAAACTTATCTCCTTGAATGGTGATGGCTGCATCCTTTAAGACACTGATGGGCATTGCCTTCATCTTGTTTTACATATAAAACACATTCGAAGATGGTTGTAATGTAGGTCTTACCATTTGATGTCATGCATCCAAGGTCAAAACATTGACTTCCACACTTATGTCAATGAGGAAATTACTGAGTCATCTATCCATGACCGCATTTAACGTGATCTCCCTATCATATTCAAGGCTATGAGGGGGAAGGTTTGCATGCAAGATCTACTTCTCAAACTCTTCCCCGACACGTGGTACCTTCTCTCTCAACCATGCCCCTAGCAATGGAATAATATTCTCTTTCCTTAGTATTTGACATACTTCCTTGACCTCATCTAGGTCATCCTTTAGCACCTTGACCTTCCTTCTTTGCTCCTCCCTCCTGAACTTCTCCTTTAAACACTAGATTTCCCCTTGTAAACTCTGAATTATGTCCATGGTTTCTTGATATACCTCTTTCTGATGTGCAGGGTCTGGGTACTTCCCATGTACCACTTCTTCCCTTGAAACCAGGATAGATTCTTCCTTGGTATTTCCTTTGTATGTGTGGCCTCTGCTCTTGTTGATACCATAACAGGTTCCATGCCTACATCACGTGTCACCCGTGGCATCCATTATGCGGTATCTTTCTTAATTCTTACCATTGCAGCGCCCTTGTCTTTCCGGTGGTGTTGATTCATGTGTTTAAACAACTCATGGCACTCCTCATACTTGTGCTTCTTCCCGCACCATGAGCACTGCAATAAATTTGGGCACTCTCATTTGTAGTGGTCTGTAGACCCATAATTAAAATAGGTTCCATGTGGGAACTCACTTATTCCTCCTCCACAGTTACCATGACCACAGAATCCTCCACAAAATCATCATTCTTATAACTAGTGGTAATTCTAGTTTGGTGCACACCAAGATCAATGGCCTCATGGATCTTATCAATAATCCTGCAATCCTTAGTGTCATGGGTTGTAGAGGTAAAAATCTTACAGTAGCAAGACACATTCTTCCGAATTGTACGTTGTAACAAGGGACATCTACTTGCATCATGGTCCCCATGACAAATCTCACAGTCTATTTTTACAGTATGTACTATCTGCTGGGGGAAACTATCCTTCACATGCCCCTCTACTTCACAATCTATACACCATATACCACTGTGAGTCTCATGAGCTGAGTTCACAGACAACTTCTCCAACTACTTAGCCATGATAGTGATTTGAGCCTCCAGGAATGGGCTAACACTAGTATCAACACTTCCAACAGCTTCGGTGCGCAGGGCGGCTTCTAATGCCTCGTGCAGGTCTGTGAAAGTTTTATGAGATAAATTTTTTCTAAATGGAGGTATCAACCGCACAAAAAACCATTGAGCATGCTATGAAGGGTGAATGTCATATGACAATTTTGATAGGAGAGTCTTACACCATGCGTCATACTCCCACACGATCTCTGCCATTCCCTGTTGAATCTCCTTCAAGAAACCGATGCTCTTCTGTTCAAACTCAGGGATGTGGAATTCTACCAAGAAGGCATTCTTTAAAGAAGTATAATCCACCACTATTTGATGAGGGGCATATTTCCTATACCAACTATGTGTGCATCCTTACAACATCGTTGTAAACTGACTGGCCTTTTGTTCTCAGGTTTTAATCCCCTTTGCGCACCATAGCATCTCACACTTGTGAACATGTTCTGTAACATATTCAATACCTCTATAATCTAGAAAATGTAAATACATTTCAAATAAGTCTTGAGGAGTTGGTTGGGGCCCTTGTCCTCTTGAGCCAGAACCTTGGTTTCCTCTGGTGTTTCCTCCATCGTCAGATCCACTAGGTCCTATGCCATCTGAGCCACTAGATCCATCGAATCCACCAGGTCCTATTCCTGTTGACCCACCAAATCCACCAAGTCCTGTAATGGTCTTGCCAAGGGTCCCCAAATTTCAACTGAACTGTGCGCGGATGGTCTCTGATAATGCCCCACTACCAATAGTGTACCTCGTGCCACTCCCAGACACGAGACTGAAGGCTTGTGTATTTTCTCCTTATCCAAAAATTCCTCTGAATATAGGAATAGTATGCGTAGCCATAGAAGTGGGAAATGAGAAATTGTATCTCCTAGGTGTAGATCTATCACTTCTACTGATACCAACTGGGTCAACGATACTCCTTGGTTTGTAAAACCAAGCGCCATGGTTTGGTCACTATGTGGGTTCAGATGAATGCCAATGACTCTTCTCTCTCCACACAATGAACTCTCAGCAGAAGCTGAATGGGTCTCTCTTACGCGCTTGCCAAGATGGGGTAGCACAGACTGTTCAGGTTCCATGTCCTCCACATGAACCTCAACTCCTTCCCGTAACGTCTACCTCCATAGGTCCATCACACTTACAACCTTGTGTTTTCTAGCAATCTCCCTTTCATGCGCTTCATTATATTTGAGTCATCTCTCCTCCCTTTATTTCTCTATTGCAATATCTTCAATCTTCCTCTACCCTAGCTTCCTATCCCAACGCTCAAAATGGTTTAATCGGTCATCAAAAATGCCTCTAAACTTAAGGTAATAATCAAGATCTTCATGGCCAGAGGAATAACACGTAGAAATGATCCTCTGGGATCCTAAAGAAATTCAAACTCAGCAAATTTTGGACAATAATATGTAGAAATGTCGTACTCCAGAGTGTAATTAGCCAGTACTCCTTTCCACCAATGATCCACAACACGAGTCCACGCCAGATCTGCATCCTGCAACCTCTGGTATTCTTCTTGGGTCCACACATGTGATCTATAATACCAGCTTGATCTAGACACATATACTAAGATTCATTCATATAGCTCTACTGGGAAGCAACAGAAAAACATTTCATACAAATCCTAGAAGAGGTTCTCTTCTACCCATCTACGTGCATCAAACTCAGGTCCAGTGTTGAATCTCTTAGCAAATTAATCCTCCATGCTCTTAAACCATGATTCAACACTTTCTAAGGTTAAACACTTTGTCATCACTCAT
The DNA here is from genome assembly GCA_019776745.2 of Taxus chinensis. Lineage (NCBI taxonomy): Eukaryota > Viridiplantae > Streptophyta > Pinopsida > Cupressales > Taxaceae > Taxus > Taxus chinensis. Next base: position 77,746,620 of record CM034153.1, on the reverse strand, counting down.
TACACAGATCATGATGTATGTTATTTCCCACTACAACTTCAAAAAGAGATCCCAACAATGGAACTAAGATGTAGTCATTTTTACACCCACCAAAGAACAAGGGAATCCCATGCGTGCTGACCTATCACCCAACAGGCGTTGGGCGCTCACCCGAGGCATGCACAGGTGCCGAGTCTCTCTTTTATGTGAGTTGAGTGGCAAAACATCATCTATGATCCAAAATTAAATGAAGTGAGTGGAAATGAGACATGCAAGCATCATAGAGCTCATAATGGCTTCTATATTAGTGCAGTCATTCAACATAGAAAGGTACCTAACAGATTAAGAACTAAAACAAAATAGAACGGGGAATGTATAGGAAATCATATTCATCTTATAAACATACATGAAACTGAACTATGGAGAATCATGTATGAATCCGAACCAAGAAGGATCATATTCAATTAACTTGTGAACCTCATTACATTAATTAGGCTTACTACAAAAGACCACATTATGGCAGACCAAAGTCATGCATCATAACTGGATCCATATCATTTAGATCTCAAAAATAAATTTCATAACCCCATTCCCTTGATACACCCTTATCCCATATTTCATCTAACTAACCCAATATGACTTCTTGTGCATTTCTGTAGAGATCCAGTCTCTAATGATCTCCTTCTATATCTATCTTTCCATCTATCTAGCTCTCTATGGGCGCTTGTATTTATAGGGATCCCAAAGTGCCAACTCATGCTTCTGTGGCCTCAGATCTATTGCCAAGTGTCTAAATGTGGTCCTCCATGGGAGGATGCTCATCCAGGCCTAAGCTCTCCACTTTTTGCCATGATGGTCTTCTAGAACCTTCCATTGCAGGGCATATTCCTTCCTAGGCTAACCTATCATCAGGCTAACACCTTATCCACTCTGCATGCACAGTCGGGTCACGCTTTTCTCGTGTCCTTCCTGATATTCCAAATATTCCGAAGTCCCAATACCTTGTTCTGTCAGCACATAACACGGCCCTTCTAAAATCCTCCTAGAACCCTGTCTTACGCGCCTTCTCCTTGCGTACTCACCCTTCAACCTAGGCCTCACGCGCCCATGCGCCTTTGTGTACTTAACCAATATTTTAGGTGCCCAATAGGTTGGGGCCCTATATCATCTCATCCATCCTTTATTTAGGCATGTGCCAGTTAAAAGTGCTCGATGGGATGAAATTGTCAGGCCATTTCAATGAAAGTAGGCTGAAGCCTTACTATAAATAAGTCTTCTTGGTGTTTGTAAATAAGGTAGTATTGCCAGTTAGAGTAGAATTTTATTTAATGCATTTATTTTCTTGTGTTTCCCCTTTCTCATTGTGTGTTCCTTTCTATTGTTTTGTTTTGCGCCTTGTGCGCCAGTGACCACATTACTTTCTAAAGGTTGTGTATGCGCAGAGGACCGTGCATCATTTTAGTGTGGGGTGAAGTAGTGCAAATTTTGATTTGGCAGTAGAAGTTATGATGAATGGTCCAGTTGAAAGAGAAAAAGAACATTTGAGATGGTAATAGAAGTTGTGATGAATGACCCAATTAGAAGAGAAAAAGTGCATGATGTTGAGGAAGCACATGGAAGAAAGGTGAACGGGAATATTTGGTGTCAGGATAAGCATTTAGAAAAACCATGTACAAATAAGGAAAAAGTGTAGGATCAACATGAGGTAGCTGAGAGCAAAAATTAGGAAGGAGGATAGAAGAAGTGCCTTCGATGTTTTCGACACGCACGTAAGAGTCTTCAATCATTTTGTATCTTTGCGAACTAGAAGGTTGTAGGATTTTTCACACAGGAATGGGCACATGAGTAAGGGCACTTAAGGATGGTTTTAGTGGAAAAATCTATATTTAGTGTTAAGTACGATGGTAGTTGGTATAGCATTTAATGTTGGAAATAAGGAAAGGCTATAAATATGAAGTCGAGCACATCATTATTTTACATTGTGATTACGAAGTGAAAGAATCTCTTTCAAACTAGGACATCCAAAGAGATTTTTGTGAATAAGAATCAAAGAGAACTAAAGTACGTGACTAGGGGATATCCACAAACTAGAGTGGAAGGAGTACATGGGTGTGTAGAGAGTCAGTTAAACAACGCCGTCTTATGGAAGGATTTTCCCAGTTAGGGTTTAACGGCTACAACATAGAGGAAGAAATATTTATTCATAAGGGAAAGATTTGGAGTTGACAAGAGGAACAGATCAAAGAAAGAGGAAGGATTTTTAGGTTGGAACCCAATCTGAAGAATGACACCAAATAAGGCAACTGTCTCACCTAAGAAATAGAAGGGTAAATGTAAAGGAAAGAAAACTATTGCCGTCGCGAGCTCCAATGAATAATTGTATAAAGAAATGCAGTACCCAGATGGGGTGTTGCTAGGGAAAGAGTGGGAGTCATACCTACAAAAGATGGCCATGAGTGATTATAACCATCGCACAAACACAACTGAGAAGGAAATGGCATTGGAGCTGGTTCGTCCAACTAACAAGAGGATGCCAGATGGAATGCCTATATACAGCGATGAAGTAAAGGTAAAATTAAAGAAGGCTATTGCAACTATATGAGCTTCCTTACTTCGGAAAGATTGACCGAATTTATCAATGGTTGATGTCGTGTGTGCATAAATATCACTTCTACTTCATGGGAATCAATATGTGCATAACACCTCAGTAGATATCCAAGTTCACAAGCCTAATTTTTGAAGGTGATTCTATAGACGATGACTTGGAGGACAAAGAAGCCATCAAGAAGACATTAACATCCTATGAATAGAAGAAGGGGTTGCAATACTTTGACATCACAGAAATTCTAGACCCAATCATGAGGATGGATATGCACTTGGTCACTAAGCTTAATGAACACGAAAGATGGACACAATTGAATAAGGCATGGATGAATGTATTCCAGAAGATTTCTGAAGGAACCATCTACAACTCGTCTACCTTTATCACGAATGAGATCAGTAGCTGTGTGCAAGAGGGTGAGAAGATACTCTTTAGCAAAGTCCTCCTCACCATTGTCTTGTCAAAGATTGGAGTGCCCAATGGGCAAGAAAAGTTTGTTTGGGAGTATCTAGAAGAGGATCCCTCACCCGTGAAAATATTTTTGAAGTACACTTGTGAGACCATGATGGTCACTCACAAGGCGTGCTTGGAGAAGTGGTACAAGCAGATGCGTGATGCATTCGGAGAAGAGTGGAGAATCCTAGAGCAATTGCTAGCGCTCATGGATGGAGAGGCATAATTTTTAGTGTATCAAAATTTTTGCATTAGTAGATTTAAATTTACAGATGGGACTATGATTCCCTGGTGTAAGCCACCCTTTTCCTTCACCAAACAATACTTCCAAGTTGGAGTCAACCAGTTCAAGGAGGCTAAGAGATTAAGATTCGACCTCATTGAGGTAGATCAAGATCACCATGAGCTGCGTCAAAATATTTTCTATCCCAATAAGCGTGCATACGTGGAGAATTATGTTTCCCATGAGGTCTAAATGATGAAGCATTTAATGCTACCGATTGCAGGGAGGACCGTAGCAAGAGTGTATCTATGAATAAGGCCAAAATTTGAAAAGGGTGCTTACTTGGAGAATGATGTCTCCATTCTTGAAGACCCTATAGGGATAAAGAATGCCACACCAAGGAAGAGAGAAAGAGAGAAGGAGAAAAAGGCACTAAGTTTTCAAACTACACAATCAGTAGGCACGCCAAAAGCAAGCACTAAGCCTAGCACTTACACGTGCAGAAAGAAAGACCCCAGAAGAGGAAGTTCCTGAGCAATAGGAACCTCTCACAATGGAGGATTTGTCGAAGGAGAAGTCACCAGGGGAGGAGAAAGAGAGAGAAGAATCTCCTATGTTGGAATCACCAGTTAGGAAGAGGCAAAAGGTATAAGAGAAGGTTGATTCGAAGGAAATAGAAAGCTTGGAGCCTTACATAGGTGAAAAGGATGATGATGAGCCTGAGGGATCTCAAAACCATCCAATGTTTGAAGTACATGAATCCAAGGAAGAGGGAGAGGAAGAGAAGGATGACAAGGAAGAAGAAAGTTCCCAGGACAAGGGGGTGAGTGAGGAAGTGAATATAAAGGATCAGAGGACCCCAACCCTCACAAAGGAATAGGTAGAAGAAGTCACAGAGAGAGAAGTGGCGGGAATCATCAAAAACCTGGTAGAACAAAAGGTAGAATGAAGCACATATGATGTGCTAAAGGAATTTGAGGAGGAAAGCGTAGGAAAAGAATATGGTAGCATGGAGGGAGATCCTTGTTTGTCTGTAATCTTTCGAAGGGCTCCACGCACAGGTAGGAAGAGCACAGAAGTAGTACAAGGTCAAGTAATGGGCTACATCAATGATCTGAGCAATTTTTTACGCGTGTATTTTCAAAGCGCCATGCTGACAGAGTAACTCTTGGCCATGGCGTCATTTGATGAGGAAGGTGCATACCCTCGGATGAGGAAAATGATTTCTTGGGCATTTGAGTCCCACATTGATGAGCCTGAACTTGAGGTAAGCTAGGGGGCATTGATGAAGGTACCAGAATCAAAAGGAATAAACCCCTGGGTGAATGCTCACCAATTATTAGATAAGAAAATACGTAGCGTGCTCAACAAGGTTTTAGCTGAGGTTGAGGCTGGGCTCTTTGGAAGAAGTGATAGGGTGAAGTTCTTAGAGCCAAAGTTGGAAAAGAAGGAAGAGGAGCTCCTTGAGAAGAGAAAGTGCTTGAATCAGGAAGAGCTAATCAGCGCTCAGTTAATGCGTGAATTAAAGGATGAGAAGGCAAGGGTGTGTAAGGTATAGAATAAAATAAATATGATCACAGATGCCATTGTTTTGAAGCATCTAGACCTGACACCACCTGCGCAAAAGTATGGATCAACCTTGTAGTGCCTAGAGGACTTGACTCATGTTCTCACCATGGAAAATATACCACTTTCCTTAGAGTCTGTAAAATTTGCATTGGCATGTAAAGAAAAGGATGATAAGATGAAGGTTGTAGAGATTATTTCTTAGTACAATAAGATCCTCGCCGATGTGAAAGTTTTTGTGCAGGTTGTTGAGGCTTCCTATGATAATTATGTAGATAGAGACAAAGTAGCAAGAATCCTAGTCACCACACACAAATAGGAACTCAAGGAGTTCCAAGAGAAGAATAAGGGGAATAGGGCTGAGTGAGACAGAATCCTAGCCAATGTGGAGAAGAAATCAGAGGCTATTGAGACCTTACGAGGCTAAATCAAGAAACTGTTGAAGGAGTTGTACCCCTAAATCACTCGAAGGATGGATGCGCTCAAGGATTCAGGTAAACAATTGGAGGGAGCTGTTGATACCATGAGTGCAAAGGGATAAGGGTTAAGCTTTGAGGAGGTAAGTGCCCTAGTCAGTGACCTCTATCAATAATCAGAGAATGAGGTTGATGTTTGGGATAAGTTGGAGGTATATTTGAGGAAGGATTTCCCTCTCCTCCTTCAACAGTAATCATGATTTCCCCCATTCTTTCCTTCTTTCGCCAAATTCTTCACCCTATTCTTTATTCAACTTCTTAGATCCCATTCATAATTTTTCTTTCGAGGAAGTGTTTCTGAGGAAAGAGAACAGGTGTAGTGTGGGGTGATCTTAGGCCTCTGAATTATCAGATAAGTATAAGAATGCGCGTGGGCATGTGGGGCCTAATTGAAGAAGGGCACATAAGGTGAAAGCACACAAGATAGGGTTTTAAGAGGGTTTAGTAGAACCCATGGTGCACGCGCAAGGTAGAACAAGGGTTTTGGGACTTAGGCATATTTGACATTTTTGGTAGCACACGAGAAAAGCATGATCCGACTGCGCATGGGGAGTGGTTAGGGTGCCAGCCTAGCGATAGGGTGGCCTAGGAAGGAATGTTCCTTGCTATAGAAGGACCCATAAAGACATCATTACAAGTAGTGGAGAGCTCGGATCTAAAAAGGCATGCTCCCATGGAGGACCACCTTGACACTTGGCAACTGATTTATAACTTTAGAAAGGCATGGTGATGGTTGCTAAGGCTATAAATACAAGCACCCAATAGAAGAAAAGGGATTGAAGGGTGGTAGAAGAGAGGTGAAGCTCTCCAGAAATATATGGAGAATTCTAGGGGTTTAGGATTAGGAGAGCTCTAGGAGTGATGGTATGTTTAGAGGGATGGGTCTGTGTTTATCTTTGTATTGTGAAGGACATAAGTCTAGTTTCTGATGCATGACTATGATCTGCACTATTACATTGGTCTGTGATGACCTTAATGGATGTAATGTGGTTATTTGAACAAGCTGAATATGAATATATGTGATTACTTGTTTATATATACATGGATATGTTCTTTGTATATCTCATGAGAATGGGTGTAAACCCTTATGCATTTCATTTCTATTATGGTTCAGATATGTATTATGTTAATGTTTTTCTTGTCTGAATGGATGCATTAGTCTAGAAGCTCTTTCTAAGCTCTGAGAATGAATGTATGGTTCTCTTCTATTATTTTTCATTTAAGTATCTGTCATAGATGGTGTATTCTCACACAACTCACATAAACGAGGGGCTCAGCACCCGTACATTCCTCGGGTGAGCGCCCAGCGCTGCTGGGTGATATGCCTATGCGCATGGTATTTTCTTGTTCTTCTAAGGGTATAAAAATGACTACATGTATAGTACTCAAAATTTAGTCACAAACAATAGTTTAAAATTTATCTAGATGGGTTTGAAACCAAATAGTGACAAAAGAATATCACCATTTAGGTCAATTTTGAAACAAACAAGGCCTAAATGATAAGAGAATGTTGACATGAACTTCTAACAAGATATACTAAAAACAAGTTTCTAAACTCTAGCAAAGTCTAAGTTTTGTAAAACAGGTGATACGAATGTGAGTAACATAACAAAACTATTAGACACATAATCAAGCTTTACAATAAAGTGAGATTTTAGTATCAAAATGGTGTTATAGAGATGTAAACAAAGTAACCTCAACACTTACAAAATTTAAAACAAGGCTAGGGTGTAAAAACTACGTCTAAGTATAGCAAGAAATTATTAAGCGTGTGAGCATCATAACGATATATAATATATATATATATATATATATATATATATATACATATATATATATTTATATATATATATATATATATATATATATATGTATATTTAGGTCAAGTTTCATAATGGAAATAAGACATAAATATCTCAATTTCATGGCTACAATGTGGGCAGCATAACAAATCAAAAGAAGAAAAGGATGAAATCACCTATCTATGATGATAATAAGTCTCAAATATGGGTCTTTGAGACAAGGGGGCCTACTATATCGTAAGTACGTACCATGCACACTTTCAACACTTGTGTTCCGACATTGCAACCTAGTCACGTAAGTAGGATAAAAAATTGGTGGACACATGATATATAGTGTTATTCGGTATATGTTCTTTCCTTTTGTCCAAAAATGGGAAATAAACAAAAAAAGGTGTAGACCAAATGGTGTTTTAAATAAGCTTTGTGTTATTTGGGAAAAGTTTCGACTTGTCTTAGGACAAGTGAAAAACTAGGAAAAAATGACACTAAGTATATTTCATGATGAAATGTCACATGGTTTAAAATTTTAGAGATTTTTCCCTTGTTAAAAAAAAAGAGTCTGAATCTAATAAATTTGTCACTTTGTGAGAGCACTCAAGTATACTATCTAAGACAAAAATAATGGCTCCTAGCCGGCAAGTTTCTTAGGTGGTTCTCTCTCTAAGTGTCACAAGATATCTATGGGGAGCTCGATTTACCCAAAAATCTACATTGACTAATTTGGGAGTATCTCAGCTTTACTTTACCCCCTTCAGTATAATGAGTACCAAAGTGCGTTCAGTTACACTTTCACTGGGGTCGCGATACGGATATCTTGGACTCTAATCTCACGAAGGTGTACTAGACAAGTCGGTAGTGTGGAGCACTTTCCCATTTCATTCACAAGGTTCCCTCTTGTGTGGAATACTCTAGGGTTCTTAGGACCACCCCCATTGTTATAGCTTAAGGCTTATGCCAAAGGGGTTATGTCCTAGTTAACCGGATGAGCCGTAGCTCTTAACCAAAACTTGCAAATCAAGTGTTTTGTATAGTGGTGTATTTTTTATCTTTTGGATTAAGTAATGTGCTTTTTTCCAGCTTTGGAAACCTATAAGCACACGTGTAGTTATAAAAATTGTTTAATTCCTTATTTCTTTGACTAGCATTAGGTCCTTCACAAAATGGTTAGTAGTTTCAAAAAGATTTACAATATCATAGGAAACAGCAATGAAAAATTCTTGAAAATCACCTAACTACCATCAAACTTTGCAAAAACAAGGTTTATTCCCAATTAATCCAAGTGCTTCTTAATGAAAATACTAAAATTACTTTTGATTCCCAATATCACACTAGGTGAAAGGGAAGAGCATACACAAGTTTTAGTCTTTGATTATTTATCAAATGAAAAAGCTCTTAAACTAAAAGATCAAGCATATGTCAAAACATGAAAGTTTGTTCTTTTAAGCAAAGAATGAAGGATGATTGTTCCTACTTACCCCAAAAATCAAAAAGAATGGTTTAGAGGTTCTTATAGTTCTCAAGATCACACTATGTGCAAGAGAAGAGCATACACAACTCTATTCCAAACTTAATCAAATAATGAAAACACAATTACTCCTTAAACTCTAACCCAATTTGCTCAAAAAACCCTTTATCAAATCCTAGGATAATTTTTTTAATAATATTTCTCTAAAATCATTAATTTGATAAAAATAGCATCTAAAAACCCTTAAAATGATAGGAATCATAAAATTGAAGTTATGGAAATTTGAGAAAATTTTACCTTGATGCACAAGTGCCCCTACTAGTGCACAGGCACTCACAATCATGCACAGGTGCCCCTCTGTCATTTTTCACATAGTGAATGATGCACATGTGCTTCTAGTGAGGCACAGGCGCTCACAATCATGCATAGGCACTCATAATCATGCACAGTACATCACAATCATGCACAGGCACCCCTCTATCATTTTTCACACAGTCAATGATACACAGTCACTTCCAGTGAGGCACAGGTGCTTAGAGTCATGCACAAGTGCATGTTTCCTGTAGATGGTCAAAAACATGAGTTTTAAATAATTTTTTTGAAAAAAAGGTCCAATCTTTGGGATTTCTTCACAATTTTGAAAGGGCTTCACCTCCTTATATCCTGCAAAAAATAAGAAAACACAACTTCTACCACTAATCTGGTTAAAATAACCTTAAAAAAATGGAAATTGATCTAAAACTTTTAAAAATTACTCTAAAACTTTGAAATTAATCTAAAAAGATTGAGAAAACTAATCTAAAAATCTTAAAAGTACACTAGAAATCTTGAAAGTAAAGTAGAAAACTTGAAATTAATCTAGGAAACTTGAAACTAATATAAAACTTTGAAACTAAGTTAAAAAGCTTAAAAATTGAATGCAATGGGGTATTCTCCCACCTAACATGCCAAATGAATGTACCCCAAACTCTCACAATAAAATTACAAAGTTAAACAAGGAAGGGGTAAGTGCACAAAGTTGGGGGGCCAAAAAGTGGACAAAAACCCGAAAACAGACGAAACGCACTCGCGTTTTAATTTGTTTGGCTTGGTAATCACCGAACCTATAATGTGTATGTGTTATATCATGAATTCATTTCAAAGAATTCAAAAATGCGTACGCGTTTTTTGTAGTATGGACCATGCATATGTTTTTTGGTGGTTTATACTTACAAAAATAAACTTCAAAGTATAAGATTTCTTTTATTATTTCTTATACTTTTATTATTTCTTATAATTTAAATTTATTTTAGTAAATATAAGAAATTAGGGTCACTCTACACCTTTTGGAAGTGGTCTCGTAGCTCCAACAGTTATAATCTAGAAGATAGTTTTTCAAAATCTAATCTGGTCAGTACTCACTCATTTTCAGGATTTCAGCAAATGACCTAAAACTTCTAAGGCATATATATTGTAGTCGGTCTTTGTTTTGGGAAAGTATATAGTCATTTTTTAGATTTTTTGACCTTCTAAAATGGATTTTTGCCCAACCACTTCTTGAATTAGTACTAATTTTTAAATTTGGCCCATAATTCACTCTAGTGACCATGAATTAACTCTACGATGTTTGTCTACTTCTTACTAAAAAGAGATCCTCACTTTATAGATAGAAGATTGTTCCCTGGATGGGATTCTTGTCCTATGGCCAAAATGAGGTGATTGTAATATGCCTCCTCCTTTAGGTGTGATAACACTACTAGGTGTTGAATGAGTTGTTATGAATAGTACCAAGTGAATTGCATCAAGTGAACTCAGATGATTGCTCATTCTTAGAAACATGGTGCTCCATATAAAGATCATCCCCTCACCTTTCCTAGCTCTAAAATAATTCTTTCATGGAATCGAATTCATGATTCTCATACATGCTTTTTCTCATATGTCTCTTATGGAGACAAACGATGCCTTAATACTTCACAAATAATGGTCCTTGATAACTCGGTGACATGACTAGCTCATTTTATCTTGTTCTGAAGGGTGTTCAATTAACTACAAAATGGCCAAAAATGCCTTTTTAGGCCTTCAAAAGAAGTAGTCTCTCATAAAAACTAAATGATTCAATCGATCACCTGAAACACTATTCCCTACACACTGAAACATGTTGAATGGTCTTTTTAGGACTTTCCTTTGGGTGAGGGTTTATGATTTAGGGTTTAGGGTTTAGGGCTCGGGGTTTAGGGTTTAGGGCTAAGGGTTTAGGACTCAAGGTTTAGATTTTAGGGTTTAGGGTTTAGGGTTCAGGGCTTAGGGTTCATGGTTTAGGGTTTAGGGTTTAGAGTTTAGGGTTTATGGTTAAGGGTTAAGGGTTTATGGTTTAGGGTTTATGGCTCAAGGTTCAAGGTTTAGGGTTTAGAGGTCAAGGTTGAGGGTTTATGATTTATGGCTCAAGGTTCATGGTTTAGAGTTTAGGGTTTAGGGTTTAGGGTTTAGGGTTGAGGGTTGAGGGTTTAGGGGTTAGGGTTCATGGTTTAGTTTTTAGGGTTTAGGGTTTAGGGTTTATGTTTGATGGTCAAATGTTTACGTTTTTGGCTTAGGGCTTATGGCTTAGGGCCTAGGGTTCAGGGCTTAGGTTTTAGGGTTTAGGGTTTAAGGTTTAGGGTTTATGGGTTAGGGTTTAGGGGTCAAGTTTTAGGGTTTAGGATTTAGGGCTTAGATTTTATGGTTTAGTGCTTAGGGTTTATGGTATAGGGTTTAGGGTTTACGGCTCAGGGTTTAATGTTTAGGGTTAAGAATTTAGGATTTACAGTTTAGGTTTTAGGAGTTAGCGTTTAAGGTTTAGGGTTGAGGATTTAGGGTTTACGGTTCAAGGTTTATGAGTTAGGGTTTAAGGTTTAAATGTCAGGGTTCAGGGTTTAGAGAAAAGGGTTCAGGGAGGGATCAGGGTCGAGGGTTTAGGGTTTAGGGTTGATAGTTGAGGGTTCAAGGTTTAGGGCTCAGGGTTTAGTTTTTAGGGTTTAGGGTTGAGGTTTTATGTTGAAGGATTCAAGGTTTAGGGTTTTGGCTTAGGGCTTATGGCTTAGGGTCTAGGGTTCAGGGCTTAGGGCTTAGGGTTTAGGGCTTAAGGTTTAGGGTTTAGGGCTCAGGGTTTAGGTTTTAGGGTTTAGGGTTTAAGGTTTAGAATTTAGGGCTTAGAGTTTAGGGTTTAGGGCTTAGGGTTTATGGTATAGGGTTTAGGGTTTAGGGCTCAGGGTTGAGGATTTAGGGTTTATGGTTTACGGTTTAGGAGTTAGGGTTTAAGGTTTAAAGGTCATGGTTCAGGGTTTAGGGAAAAGGGTTCAGGGTTTAGGGTTTAAGGCTTGATGTAGTCACTTTTTCCCCCTACTAAGAACAAGGGAACCTCATGCACATCGGCCTATCACCCAACGAGCACTGGGCGCTCACCCGAGGCACACAAGAGGGAGCCGAGTCTCTCTTTTATGTGATTTCAGTGAAAGGAATGCTCATAATCTTGACTTAATGATTTAAAAGACATGAAAAATCTATAGAGCTCAGAACAGCTTCTATACCCTTTCAGTCATAATAAAAGAAAAGCATGCAATAGAAGTAATAAAACTAGGAAGTTATAAATCCACCATTATACATAGCATTCAAGTAAGATTCATGATTATACAAGAACAGAAGTACAATAGAAATATGTAGGTAATACAGAGAAAGAGTCTTAATACATTTGTCATGGAAACCTTATCACATTCATTCATAGTGTTACTTATAAAATATTACAAAAGGCAAACCGTAGTCATGCGCCATGTTTGGATCCATACATGTATTCTCACAAAACAAAAATTGCATTCCCCATTACACCCTTACTGGAATCATTTACCCATTTTCATCCCATAGTTCTCACAACAATTTTGTAGAGCCCCGCTACCTCACTTTTGTCTCTATTCTTTGCCAAGGGCATGTGTATAAATAGGCATCTGAGCTATATCAAACTTCTCTACAACCTTAGATCTGGCCCCAAGTGTCGAGGTGTGGGTCACACCAGGTGCATGCCTCTCCATGTCATGATTAAATTTCTAGATCTTTCTATCACAAGGTATATTCCCTCCAGGACACCCTGTTGTCAGGCTGGAACCTTATCCAAACAGAACACGTTCTTCATGTGTTCTGCCCAAAAGGCCAAAAGTTGCTAAGTCCTGAATTTTTCTTCGCGTGGCATGCATGCCCTGTGTTCTCTAAGAATCCTTTTGAATACTACCTTGTGTGCCTTAACTTGTGTGCTTCCTCTGGCCATGCGCCTATGTGACTTTAAGATTTGGGAGCTATATTAGGGGCCCAACATTACCCCACACATCACCTGTTCTCCACCCTCGGGAACCTTCTCAAAGAATACAGTACAAAAAGAATGTAAGGACTTCCCTTGGAAAAGAATGGGGTGAAAGAATAAAGAAATGGGGAGAGAAATAATAGGGGGATACTTTCCTAAAGAAAAAGAAGGGGAAAATTTTGTTGTAGGTCAGCCTCCAGTGTACTCCAAGCATTGACTTCCCCCTACACTTTAGTGTAGATGTCACCAACCAAGGTGCTCACCTCATCAAAGGTTAACCCTTCCCCTTGTTTGGTAATGGTTTCCACCATAGTCTCCAATTCTTTAGCATGATCTTCCAGGGCATCCATCTTCCTCCTGATGACATTGTAGAGCTCTTTGAGCTGGGTTTTGATTGAGACTCGCCGGTTCTCAATGGATTCATATTTCTTTTCCACTTCGGCTATGATCCTTTCTCGCTCAGCTCTATTTCCCTTATTATTTTCTCTAAATTCCTTCAACTCGGCCTTGTCACTGGCAAGTAGTATGCTTGTCACTTAGCAAGTAGTATGCTTGTCAGTTTGTCTTGATCCGTGTAATGGTCGTAGGTGACCCCCATAGTTTATGCAGCTACTCTTACATCGGAAAGCACCTTGTTGTATTTAGCCATGAGCGTGACAACCTTCAACTTGTCTTCCTTCTCTAAGCATGCAGCTACCTCCTCTACTGACTCCAAGGCCAAAGGTTGCCTTTCCATGGTGAGGATCTGAGTCAAGTCCTCTAGGAACTCTAGGGAGGATATATACTTTTGTGTGTGAGGGTTAAGGTCTGGGTGCTTCATGATAATCGCTTAGGAGATGAGCTCCACCTTCTTGGAAACTTCACGTAACCTAGACTTTTCCTCCTAAAGCTCCCTCTGTAGTTGAGCACTGATTAATTTCTCAAGGATGAGATCCTTTGTTAGCTTCGCTACTTATTCCTTCCTCTTCTCCAATAGGTCCTCCAAGACACTAACCCTGTCATTCCTGCCAAAGAGCCTAGCCTTGATTTCCATGGATATTTTTTTGAGCACGTTACACACTTGCTCAGGGTCTAATAGTTGTTGTGTGTTTAAAATGGGGTTGTCCCTCATTCCTTTGAACATTTTTAATACCGCTCTTTGGTTAATCTCAAACTCAGGCTCATTGAGGTGGGAGTCGAATGCCCATGATAACATCTTCCTCGTTCATGGGTATCCACCCTCAAGGTCAAAGGATTCCATGGCGGTGAGCTCCTTGGTGGGTATGGTACTTTGGAAATGCACGTGCAAAACTTTGTTTGGGTCGTCAATGTAACCCATCGTTATTTTTACCCCTTCCGCATGTTTACTTCCCATGCGCACACCCTTAGGAATAGTTACCAAAAGAGTTGGGCCTTTTGTGATACCCACACTCTTCTCCCTCAGTCTTCTTTAAATTCACCGAGCACTAGCTCTGCACTACGCTCCAACTCCTCTTCAACTAGGGTATTGATTATCTTCTCTACCTCCCTTGTTTCCTTCTCATCTACCTCCTCCTGAGTGAGCTTGGGCATAGCTGGCTCCTTGGTACTAGCCCCTTCACTCCATGCGCCTTCCTCCCTTTGGGTTCCCTTCCTCCTTACAAATAATGAAGGCATCATTTGTATCCTCTACTTCCTCTCCCTCCAAGTCATGGAAATTAATTGGCTCTTGATCTGCCTCTAACTCTTCCCCTTCATCATCATCCTTTTCGCCTAGATAGGCATCCAGGTCATTTGTATCTTCAGACCCTTATTCCTGCATTCCTTTTTCTTCTTCCCTTGTAGAAAATTCTTCAGTCAGGGATGTTGTATTTTTTTCATATGAAGGTTCTTCAGGGGATGGTGGCTTCACAGGTTCCAAGGTATTATCCGTGACCTTCATTCTCCTCTTATCCTAGACGTAGGTACTCATCCCTGCAGTATCTACATTTTTCCTATCCACCGCTCTTTGTTCTTCCTCTTCGTCTTCTTTCTCCTTGTATAAATAGGCATCTGAGCTCTAACAAACTCCTCTGTAGCCTCAGATCTGGCCCTAAGTGTCAAGGTGTGGGTCACCCTAGGTGCATGCCTCTCTATGTCATGATTAACTTTTTGGATCTTTCTATTGCAAGGTATGTTCCCTCCAGGATACCCTATAGCCAAGCTGGAACCTTATCCAAATGGAACACGTTCTTCATGTGTTCTACCCAAAAGGCCAAAAGTGGCTAAGTCACGATTTTTTCTTCACATGGCGCGTGTGCCCTGGGTTCTCCAAGAATCCTTTTGAATATTTCCTTGCACACCTAAACTTGCATGCTTCCTCTACCCATGTGTGCCTACGTGCCTTTAAGATTTGGGAGCTATATTAGGGGCCGAACATTACCCCACACTTCACCTATTCTCTTCCCTCGAGAACCTTCTCAAAGAATACAGTACAAAAAGAATGTAAGGCCTTGGCTTGGAAAAGAATGGGGGGAAAGAATAAAGAAATGGGGAGAGAAAGAATAGGGGAAAACTTTCCTAACAAAAAAGAAAGGGGAAAATTTTGTTAGTAGGTCAGCCTCCAGTGTACTCCAAACATTGACTTCCCCTTGTGCTTTCATGTCCAGATTTCACCAACCAAGGTGCTCACCTCATCAAAGGATAACCCTGCCCCTTGTGTGGTAATGGTTTCCACCACAGTCTCCAGTTCTTTATCGTGATCTTCCAGGGCATCCATCTTCCTCATGATGAACTTGTAGAGATCTTTTAGATGGGTTTTGATTGAGACTCGCCGGTTCTCAATGGCTTCAAATTTCATTTTCCACTTTGGCTATGATCCTTTCTCACTCGGAACTCTATTTTCCCTTATTATTTTATCCGAATTCCTTTAGCTCAGACCTCGTCACTAGCAAGCAGTATGCTTGTCACTTTTTCTTGATCTACATGCAGTGGTCATAGGTGACCCATATGGTTTGTGTAGTTATTCTTACATTGGCGAAGCACCTTGTTGTATTCAGCCATGAGTGCGATGACCTTCAACTTGTCTTCCTTCTCCAAGCACACAGCTACCTCTTCTATGCCAACTCCAAGGCCAAAGGCTTCCTTTCCATGGTGAGGATCTAAGTCAAGTCCTCTAGGCACTCCAGGGAGGATCTATAATTTTGTGTTGGATGGGTTAAGGTTCAGGTGTTTTGTGATAATCGACTTGGGAGATGAGCTCCACCTTCTTGGAAACTTCAGGTAACCTAGCATGTTTCCTCTTGAAGCTCCCTCTGTAGTTGAGTGTTGATTAATTTATCAAGGCTAAGATCGTTCATTAGATTCACTACTTCTTCCTTCCTCTTCTCCAATAGGTCCTCTAAGACTCTAACCCTGTCATTCTTGTAGAAGAGCCTAGCCTTGATTTCCATGACAAAGACTTTTTTGAGTGCACGTTACACACTTTCTCATCTCAATAGTTTTTGTGTGTTTACAATGGGGTTGTCCCCCTTTCCTTCAGACAGCTTTAATACCGCACTCCTTGGTTAATCTCAAACTCAGGCTCATCGAGGTGGGAGTCAAATTTCCCATGATAGCATCTTCCTCATTCACGGGTATCCGCCCTTAGGATCAAAGGATTCCATGGTGGTGAGCTCCTTTGTGGGCATGGTACTTTGGAAATCATGTGCGTAAAACTTTGTTTGGGTCATCAATGTAACCCATCATTGTTCTTCCCCCTTCCGCATGCATTTAATTCCCATGCGCACGCCCTTAGGAACAGTTACCAAAAGAGTTGGGCCTTTTGTACTACTTCACACTCTTCTCCCTCTGTCTCTTCTTTGAATTCACCAAGCATGAGCTCTGTGCTGCACATCCTAACTCCTCTTTGACCGGGGTATTGATTATCTTATTTTCCTCCCTTATTTCCTTCTCATCCACCTCCTCCTGAGTGAGCTTGGGCATATCTAGCTCCTTGGTACTAGATCCCTTCACTCCTCTCTTCGCTCCGTGTGCCTTCCTCCCTTTGGGTGCCCTTTCTCCTTACAAATATGAAGGCATCATTTGTATCCGCTGCTTCCTCTCCCTCAGAGTCATGGACATCAATTGGCTCTTGATCTGCCTCTAACTCTTCCCCTCCATCATCATCCTTTTTGCCTAGATAGGCGTCTGGGTCATCTATATCTTCACACCCTTGTTCCTCCATTCCTTGTTCTTCTTCCCTTGCAGAAAACACCATGGGGTCAAGGATGTTGTCTTTTCTTCATTTGAAGGTTCTTTAGGGGATGGTGGCTTCACAAGTTCCGGGGTCTTTTCCTTGACCACCATTCTTCTCTTCTTCCAGACATAGGTACTCGGCCCCGCGGTACCTACATTCTGCCTTTCCACCACCCCTTGTTCTTCCTCTTCTTCTTCTTCTTCTTTCTCCTTGCACTTTGGCGTTGGCTTCTTCCTTCCCATGGGGTCATACAGGATGGATATTTCATTCTCTACATATGCTCCCTTCTCAAACTTCAGCCTTATGTGCAGGTAAATTATGGCAGCAACACTCTCAGTAATCGGTAAGGTCATCTGCCTTACGATGTGCACGTCCTGCGACACGTACCTTTCAACGTACGCGTGCTTCCCTGGGTAGACCAGATTCTTTCTCATCTCTCTTTGTTCACTGTCAAGGGTGGACAGGTCGAGTTTTAACTTCTTCAACTCCTTATACCTGTTCACTCCCACCTATAAAAATTGGGCAGTAAATGAGAAGGGGAGTTTGCACCATGGACTCCAACTGGCATCCACAAAGATGAATCTACCAATGCAGAAGTTTTGGTATACCAAAAAATCTACCTCTCCTTCAGTCACCATGGGGAGTTGCTCAGGGATTCACCATTCAGCCCTGAATGTGTTCCTAAGGCACATGTACCATTTATCCAAGTGCACCTTGTGCACCCCTATCATTGACTCACAAGTATACTTCTGGAACCTGTCTGCGGGTGAAGGTTCTTCATCGAGGTACTCCCAAACAAACTTATCAGATGCATCTAGCACCTCAATTTTTGAGAACACAATGGTTAATAGAATGTTCACAAACAATATCTTTCCTCCATTCTCTGCACTTCTTATGATCTTGTCTACTATGTACTGGGAGATATTGTACATGGTGCCTTCTGTGACCTTCCTGCAGACATTCAACCAGGGCTTGCTCACCTAGGTCCACCTCTCTTGTCAATTTAGCTTGGAAACGAGGTGCGCAGCCATTTTCATCACTGGATCACTGATACCCACGACGTCGTAGTACCTTGATCCCTTCTTATAATCCTGGGATGCAATGGTTTCTTTAATTACTTCCTCATCCTGGAGATCATCTATGATTGTGTTCCCTTTATAGCTTAGGCTTGTAAAGTGTGAGATTAACTGTGGAGTTATGTGCATTATGTGCCCTGTGAAATAGAAAAAATCTTTGTGTACGCGCGTCATTAACCATTGGTATAGGTACTCGGGATTTTCAAAGTAGGGCAACTCGTAAAGCTAGAGAAGCCCTACCTTCTCCATTTTCACCTTGACTACGTCGTTGTAGATTAGCATTCTATCAGGTGTTCATTTGTTTGTGGGATGCACCAGCTCCAACACCATTTCCTTCATGATTATACTCGACCAGTGATTGTAATCAATTACAGTCATCTATCTGATGTGGGACTCCCACTCTTGCCCTAGAAAAACCCCATCTGGGTATTGCATCTCTGAGTACCATTCCTCATTGGTATCCAAGGGGATTTCTTCTTCTTTCTTCTTTCCTTTTCCCTTACCCTTTCCCTTCTTGGATTGTACTGTAGGCTTATCAATTGGTTTTGTGGCCATCATTTTACCCTTTTCTTTCATTCCCTGGTTACTTTCAAGTTGTCTAAGAGTTTTCTTCGCGCGCCCCGTGCCCTAGAGCACAAACCCTAATCTCTGATTTTCCTCCTTCGATCATGACACTCTTTCACAACATTCCTCACACCCATGAATCACTTCTGCTTTGGTTTGTAGATCAACTAGACTGATTGCGCATGAGTTTTTGAGATTTTCCTTCACACGAGTTACCTCTCAAAACCCTAGCTCTTGAAAGAAAATCATTCTCTTTGTTTTCGCAAAGTAAAATAATAAACTGCCCATCCTTGTATTTATAGCTTTTCCTACTTTTACCCATTAAAGGCTAGGCTACCTACCACCGTACGACAATATTTAAAAACAAACCCAACTTCAGTGCTTTTCCATACGCGCCCAATCCTTGCACACGCCCAATCCTTGCGTGAAAACTTTTCCAACCTTCTGGTGCACAGACAATCCATTTTGACAAAAGACTCTTGTGTGATTTTTACTAACGCCAAAGGCACCTCTTCCATCCTTATGATTCTTGCTTTCACCTACCTCGTGTTTTTGTGCTTTTTCTCCTTTATATGTGGATTTCTAATGTAACTTTATTTTGTTATCCATCTGCCTTCCTAATGCATCTTTTCAACAGGGCCATTTTGAACGGTCTACCAACCCAATCCTCCTACAGAATAACTTCATGCCTCTCTTAATCACCTCACCCCACACTAAATCGATGCGCAGTCCTCTGCATAATCATAAATTTAAAAAGTAATAAGGTTACCGGTGCCCAAGGTGCAAAACAAGACAACAACGTGAAAGGGAAAAATAAGAAAGGAAAAGCATAAAAGGAAATGCTAAACTAATTGGCAGAACTACCTTATTTACAAACACCAAGAAGCATTATTTATAGTAGGGCTTCAGCCTACTCCCATTGAAGTGTCTAGGTAATTTTGTTCCATCCAGTGCTTGTAACTGGCACGCACCCGAATCAAGGATGTATGAAATTATATAAGGACCCAACCAATGCACCTTCAACTTTCCAGGATGACGTAGAAATTTTGAATCATATAGCAATACCATTTGGCCAACCTCAAACTATTTGTTCTTAATGTGGCGGTCATGCCATGCCTTTTGCTTAGATTTTTCAGTTGTTTGGCTCCATCTTGCTAGTGAGCGCCTTTCATCCAACTTTATCAATTCATCAATTCTTTCTTCCAGCACTTGTTCATCGTCCAACCCTCCTACACACGCTATACGTAGTGAAGGTAGAATGAATTCAACTAGCAAAACAACCTCCACGCCGAACACCAGTTGAAATGGTGTGGCCTTGTTCAACCTTTTATACATTGTTTTGTATGCCCAAAGGACTGCTGACACCTTGTCATCCCAATCCTACCTACCCATGTCACATATCTTAGTCAATGTGTGACTAAGGATTTTGTTGAATGCCTCTGTAGTCCCATTTACCTGAGGGTGATAAGGGGTAGTCTTGTGATGGGCTACCATGAATTCTACCAATAGATTCCTGATTGTTTCATTTAAGAAGTGAGTGCCCCTATCACTTGTTAAACTTAATGGGCACCCATACCTGCCCCTATCATTTAAGAAGTGAGTGCCTCTACCCACCTTGTCAGATAATCAGTACAGGTAATGATATACCGCGAGTTAGTCCTTCACGCAGCTGGTGAGATTGGTCTGACAAAATCTATTTCCCACTTTTCAAAAGGTTCTGCACTGGCGATGGGGTGTAAGGGCATCTCGTCCCTTTTTCCAGGTTTTCCAAGGCACTGGCAGTGGTCACAGGCCTTTCAAAACTCAATATAATCCTGGTGAATCATCTCCCACCATAGTCCAGTGACTAGGATCTTGTGCACGGTTGCATTCCTTGCATAGTGTCCTCCGGAAATCCCACCATGGGCTTCTTCTATTATAGCTACGTGTTCATTTTCTAATATGCACCAGCATAAAACCTTGTCGCAACCCATATTATACAAATCCCCATTGATACCCATGAAGGGTTTGGCGCGTATGGCTAACCTTTTCCTCTCCAGAGCATTCATCCCTTCGGGCACCACACCTTCCTTGAGAAAAATGACAATGTCTTCTAATTCTGAGGGTGCGTGCCACAACCTGAATAGTTGTGCATCTAGCATGGATTCCTTGATACTCTGCACGTCCTCTCTCGAATCAATCCTTGATAAATGATCTAGCCCACAATTGTTCTTTCCTGATTTCACCACAACTTTGAATTCAAATTCTTGAAATAAAATAACCCAACGGAATATGTGCCCTTGTAACACTGCTTTGTTTACTAGATACTTCAAGGCCATATGGTCAGTGTAGAATATGAAGGGAGTTAATAGCAAATATTGTCTAAATTTGTGGAGCGCATAGATCATTGACAATGCCTCGCGCTCGTTCATTGTATAATTTTGTTCTACTGGTATCAAATTTCTACTTGCAAAACACAAGGGATGATCAACAATCCCCTCTCCTGGTTGAGTAAGAATGGCTCCCATTGTTGTACCAAAGGCATCCACATGGACATGGAAAGGTTTATCCCATGATGGGAATTGTAGAATCGGTGTGGTGATAAGCCTTTCTTTTAGAGTGTAAAATGTCCTCTCCTGCACCTCTCCCCACCGAAAGGAACTCTTGTGTCTGAGCAATATTTCCAAAAGCGCAGCGATCTTGGCATATCCCTTAATGAAATTTCTATAGTACCCAGTATGTCCAAGAAATCTGCACACTGCGCTTTGGCTGGTAGGCTCCCCTAACCCTACAATAACTACAACTTTCGCGGGATCCACTAGTAAGCCCTCTTTGCATATGATATGTCCCAACAATGTTCCAAAATGAGTTGCAAAGATACATTTCTTGATGTTGAGGGAGATCTTTAACTACCAACATCTTTCAAACATCAACCTCAAGTTATCACAATGGTCCCTTACAAATCCATACACTGTCCAATCATCCAAATATACCTGAAGGAACTTGTGGATGAATTCCTTAAATGCTTGTACCATTATGGATGAAAATACAACGGGCTCATTCTTCAGCCCAAAGGGCATGACCGTGTATGCAAAGCTTCCCCACTCGGTGGTGAAAGTTGTCTTTTCTTGGTCTTCCTTGGCAATCCTTACTTGTTGATATCCCGAGAATCCATCCGTAAAGGAATAGACCTCATGCCTAGTAACTCCTTCCAAAATCTCTTCAATAAAGGGGGTGGGAAAAGGATCTATGATACAAACAACATTCAATTCCCTGTAATCCACACATATCCTAATCCATCCATCCTTCTTTATGTTGATCACCATTGGACTTATCCACACTGATTCCTCCATAGCCTCAATGATACCGGATGCTATCATCTTTTCTAGCTCTTCTTTAACCCTCACGCGCATGTTGGGATTCATCCAGTAAGGCCTCTTCCTGACCGGGCATGCACCATCTTTCAACTTTATCCTCATTTCCCCCAATGAATGGTGGACACCTTTCAACTCATGGTATCCGCATGGGAATAAATCCTCAAATTCACATAAGAGATCAATGATCTTTGATACCTCCTTGTCTAACCAGAATTCCCCAATGATAGCTTCCTTTGGCTCCTCTTCCGAGCCGATGTTAACTTTCTTAGTTTTGAGTGGTTCATGATACGCGTGTGCACATGCATCTGCACTGTCAACTAATTCACGCATTCCAACCGAATGGTTGACATTTAGGCTCTCCATCCCCTCTCCATCAACAATGTATATCATCTTTCCTTTCTCCTTTTCAGCACACGTGCACTCGAATTGTATGTCTTCTGGTTCCTCCTCTTTGAACTGCGCTTCGAAGCTAGGTCCACCAAGTAAGTTTACTAACCTATCTTCCACCATGGCACAATCCCCCAGAGTGAGGCACTTGATATTCTGCAATGCCTCATCAACTAGTTGTTTGGTACTTCGGTACTTGAATGTGTGAACCAAGTCAGCCACTAATTCCTGCCAACTTCCCGTTTGGCAGTGTGTTTCAGAATGGATATACCAAGCATGCACATAACCTTAGAGCATTGAATACATCTTGTGTACCCAAAGGGAGGGTGGTTAAGCTTCCGCACCTTCTCCGCAAACCCTCTCACATGCCTAGATGTGGGAAGAGGCAGGTCCATTGCCATTGTAATCCTTGATAGCGGTGGGTATGTTACTTTTCAAGAATTAGACAATGAGCGCAATTCTAACTTCACACCATTCCACCACGTTTTCACTATGCGTGGCCCACCACCTTGGTGTTGTGCCTATAAAAACATAACCTAACATACTTTGTCACTCGTCCTCCCTCCAATGAGCTTCCATCTCTCTCAAAAAGACCTCAAGGTATGCATCCCCAGAATACTTGACTATTGCCTTCCCTCCCAGGTGCCGAACTGTACGTATCGTTGTTACCTTGGTTACTGATCCTTTTAGATGTCACCCAATCAATTCATAAGTCCCATGCACCGAATTATCGCATGTTATACTAGTAGTATCATTAATAGACTAAGCATCATCAAACTGGATGACTCCTTCTGTAGGGTGGATGGTCTCTGGATCTCTTATGGAGCACACATATATTATGTCCAAGACTTCCTCCCTAAGGGGTTCAATATAGGGGTGGAATTACCATCAACCAACGGTATAACTACCTGCTCTTCCTTGTTTTCAAAGCTTATGTACCCCTTGTTAAACCAGAGATATGCATTATTCTTATAACACCACGGGCACCCAAGTAGAGCTAGGAAATTATCTGCCTCGACAAGTGCCAAGACTTCAAAATCCCCAATGAACCTAGTCCCCTGAATGGTAATGGTCGCATCCTTCAAGACACCTATGGGCATTGCCTGTCTTATTTTCCATATACATCACATTTGAAGATGGCTGTAATGCAGGTCTTCATATTTGATGTCAGGCATCTAGAGTGAGAACATTAACCTCCATGCCCGTGTCAATGAGGATGTTGCTAAGAAACCATCCATCCACTACTGCGTTCAGGGTAATCTCTTTGTCATAATTAAGGCTATGAGGTGGGAGGTTTGCATGCAGGATCTGCCTTTCATGTTCTTCCCTGACACGTGACACCTTTTCTCTCAACCATACCCCTAGCAGGGGAATAATATTATCCTACCTCAATAGTTTACACACCTCCTTAACCTCATCCAAGTCATCCCTTGGTGCTTCTACTAGTCTCCTTTTCTCATATTTTCTATTTTTCTATTTTAAGCATTGGATCTCCCCTTGTAAACTTTGAATTACATCCATGTTTTCCTGGTAGACTTCTTTCTGGTGAGTTAGGTTTGGATACTTCCCATGTATTGCTTCTTCTCTCAAAATCAGAGGTCTCTACCTAGGCGCTTCCCTTGTGTGCGTGGATTTCACCCTTGTTACCATAACAGGTTCTAGTTCTGATTCACGTATTACTTGCAGAAGCCATTACGCGTCAGCCATCTTAATACTCACCATGGCATCACCCTTATCCTTCTGGTACTGCTGAATCATATGTTCGTATAACACTAGGCACTCTTCATACTTATGTTTTTTTCCACACCAGAAGCATTATAGAAGATTTGGACATTCGCACTTATAATGGTCTGTGGCTCCATAATTAAAACATGTCCCACATGGGAACTCACTTCTTCCTCCTCAATTACCACGACCACAAAATCCTCCTTGAAACCCTCTTCCACGCTCATCTCCATCTCTGCGCTCCTCATACCAATGTTCATCCCCTTTGGAACTGCTAGCAATGTTAGCCTAGCGCACACCAAGATCAATTGCCTCATGAATCTGGTTAATCAATCTACAGTCCTTGGTGTCATGTGTGGCTAAGGTACATATCTTGTAGTAACAAGATACATCTTTATAGATCGCACGCTGCAACAGGGGGCACCTACTTGCATCATGGTCCCCATGACATATTTCACAGTTTATCGCTCAGGCGTGCACCGCCTTCCAAGTACATATCCCACCATTATCCTTTGTGTGCCCTTCTAAGTTACAATCCATGCACCACATCCCTTCATGAATCTTTGGAACTATGTTGGCAGATAATTTCTCTGATTTCTTAGCCATGGCAACAATCTGAGCCTCCAGAAATGAGCTAACACCAATGTCAACACTACCAACTACTTCAACGCGTAAAGTAGCTTCCAATGCTTCGCACAGGTCTGTGAATGTT
This sequence comes from Taxus chinensis, assembly GCA_019776745.2. Classification (NCBI taxonomy): domain Eukaryota; kingdom Viridiplantae; phylum Streptophyta; class Pinopsida; order Cupressales; family Taxaceae; genus Taxus; species Taxus chinensis. The sequence goes on along the minus strand of CM034153.1, from coordinate 77,721,757 downwards.
TTATGAGATAAGGCCCTCCTAAAGGGTGTGATCAACCCTCTGACAAACCACTGAGCATGTTTTGAAGGGTGAATACCATAAGACAGTTTAGACAATAGAGTTTTAAAGTGCGCATCATATTCCCGCATGCTCTCTGTCATGCCCTGTTGGATTTCTTTGAGAGAGCTAATGCTCTTATGTTCAAACTCAGGTATGTGGAATTTTGCCAAGAATGCATTTCTCAACACGGTATAATCCACAATAGTCTGATGAGGGTCATACTTTCTATACCAACTATGTGCACATCCTTGCAAGGTCATTACAAATTGACTGGCCTTTCGATCCTGGGTCGTGATTCCCTTTGCACACCATAGCAGCTCACACTTATGCACATGCTCCATGGCATCTTCTATCCCACTATAATCTGGTAAGTGTAGAGACATCTCAAAAAAGAATTGAGGAGGTGGGTGAGGCCCTTTCCCTCCTAATCTAGTCCCTTGGTTTCCCCCGGTGTTTCCTCCTCCACCGGATCCACTAGATCCTGAGCCACCAGCTCCACCACTTCCACCTCCAGATCATCCTGTGTTAGGTACAAGGCTTATGTTTTTCGTGTCGAACGCTCCTATTGTCCCACTAAATTACGTGCCAACAGTTTGTGAACTAGTACCACTCCCAGTCGTAGTTCCTCCACCACTTCCTAACGCGCTTCCAAAACTAGTTGTATACGTGCCTTGCCCAAACATTCCACCAAATACTAGAATAGTGTGTGAAGCCATAGAAGTCCTAAACAAGAAATTATATGTTCTAAGCATCGATCGGTTGCTTCCACTGATATCAAATAGATCAACTGTACTTTTCCCTCATTTGAAAAAACCAAGTGCCAAGGTTTGGTAGCTAGGTGGGGTCAGATGCATGCCAATGACTCTTCTCTCTCTACACGACATACTCTCATTAGAAGCCGCAAGGTTTTCTCTCCTGTGCTTACAAAGATGGGGTGTTACAGACTGTTCAGGTTCCACATCCTTCACGTGAACCTCAACTCCTTTCCACCATATCTGGCTCCATAACCCACTTGTAATCCCATGATGTCTATCGATATCCTTTTCACACGCTTCATTATACTTGAGTTGTCTCTCCTCCCTTTCCTATTCAGTCATCAAATCAACCATCCTTCCCCAACCTAGCTTCCTCGCCTAGCACTCAAGGTGGTTTAGCCAGCCATAGGAAATGCCTCTAAACCCATGGTTACCATCAGGATTTTGATTGTAAGGGGAATAACACATAGAAATGATCCCCTGGGATCTTGCAAGAACTCAAACTCAGCAACTTCTAGACAGGAATACGTGGAAATGGCATATTCCAAAGTGTAGCTAGTCAATACTCCCTTCCACCAATGATCTATAACACGGGTCCATGTTAGATCAGCATCTTCCAGGTTCTGATACATTTATTAGGTCCAAGGGTGTGATTTATAATGCACCCTGATTTAGATGTATAAGCTGAGAGCCATTCGAATAAATCTACTGGGAAACAACAGAAGAATGTTTCGTAAAACTCATGATAAAGATTGTCTTCCACCCACCTTCGTGTATAAAACCCAAATCCAGTACTAAATCTCTGGGTGAATTCATCCTCTGTGCTCTTAAACCATTCTTCAACACCTTCAAGTGCTAATTTCTCTGCCATCACTTTTTGTAGAGATCGTGATATATGCCATGTTCCACTACAACTTCAAAAAGAGGTCCCGGAAATGGAACCAAGATGTAGTCAATTTTTCCCCCTACTAAGAACAAGGGAACCTCATGCACACTGGCCTATCACCTAGTGGGCGCTAAGCGCTCACCCGAGGTGCGCGAGAGGGAGCCAAGTCTCTCTTTTATGTGAGTTTAGTGGAAGGCATGCTCATGATCTTGACTTAATGATTTAAAAGACATGCAAAATCTATAGAGCTCAGAGTGGCTTCTATACCCTTTCAGTCATAATAAAAGAAAAGTGCACAACAGAAGTAATAAAACTAGGAAGTTGTAAATCCACCATTATACATAGCATTCAAGTAAGATTCATGATTATTCAAGAACAGAAGTATAATAGAAATATGCATGTAATACAGAGAAAGATTCTTAATACATTTATCATGGTAACCTTATCACATTCATTCATAGTGTTACTTATAAAAGATGACAGAAGGCAGACCGTAGTCATGTGCCATGTGTGGATCCATACATGTATTCTCACAAAACAAAAATTGCATTCCCCATTACACCCTTACTGGAATCCTTTACCCATTTTCATCCCATAGTTCTCACAGTAATTCTATAAAGCTCTGCTACCTCACTTCTGTCTCTCTTCTTTGCCAAGGGCATGCATATAAATAGGCCTCTGAGCTCTAACAAACTCCTCTACAGCCTCAGATTTGGCCCCAAGTGTCAAGGTATGGGTCGCCCCGGGTGCATGCCTCTCCATGTCATGATTAACTTTTTGGATCTTTCTATTGCAAGGTATGTTCCCTCCAAGACACCCTGTCACCAGGCTGGAACCTTATCCAAACAGAACATGTTCTTCATGTGTTCTATCCCAAAAGGACAAAAATGGCTAAGTCCCGAATTGTTCTTCATGCGGAACGCACATCCTGGGTTCTTCAAGAAGCCTTTTGAACTCTGTCTTATGCGCCTTCACTTGCACGCTTCCTCCGACCATGCACACCTATGCACCCTTAAGATTTGGAAGCTATATTAGGGGCCCAACACTTGAGGTTTAGGGTTAAGGTTTTAGGTCGCAGAGTTCCGAGTTTAAGGTTTAGTGTTTAGGGCTTAGGGATTAGGGTTTAGGGTTTAGGGCTTAGGTTTTAGGGTTTAGGATTTAGTGCTTGGGGTTTAGATTTTAAGGTTTACGGGTCAAGGTTTAGGGTTTATCATTTAGTTTTTAGGATTTAGGGACCATTAGAATTTAACATTTAGGTCTTAAGGTTTAGGGTTTAAATTTTAGGGCTCAGGGCTCAGGGTTTAGGGGTCAGGGTGCATGGTTTAAGGGTTACGACTCAGGGTTCAGGGTTCATAGTTATGGTTTTAAGTTTTAGGGGTTAGTTATAGGTTTAAAGTTTAGGGATTAGAGATCAAGGCTCAAGATTTAGGGTTTAGGGATCAGGGTTTAGGGCTCAAGGATTAGGGTGTAGGGTTCAAGGCTTACGGTTTAGGGTTTATTGTTTAGGGATTAGGGTTTAAGGTTCATGGTTCATGGTTTATGGCTTAAGGTTTAGGATTTAGAGTTACTGGTTTAAGGTTTAGGGGTTAGAGCTCGGGGCTCTAGATTTAGTATTTAGGGTTTAGTGCTTAGGGATCAGGGTATAGGGTCTACAGTGAAGGTTTTAGGGTTATGGGATTAGGCTTTAGGTTTTAGGGTTTATTATTTAGTGTTTAGTGTTTAGGGTTTAGGATTTATTATTTTGGTTTTAGGGTTTAGGGTTTAGGTCTCATGGTTGATGGTTAAGGGTTTAGGTCACAGATTTAAGGGTTCATCGAATTTGTAGGGAGAACATTTAAAGAGAGTCATCAAAATTTGGTGTTTTTCATCTGTTGATAATTTGAAGGAGAGAAATGTCATATTCTTGACTGTCCAATCCTTCCAAAGACCCCAGTATTCCTCAATACTTTGATGCACATGGAGACACTATTACTTGGCTTCCATTTATAATGATAGAGATATTTGTAAATTTGTGTTATGACCTCTAAATATATATGAATTTTAAGTTGCTTGGAAATCACATCACACCCTTCACTAGGATTGATGACTACCCCTATCTTTTTATTCAGGGGATTTTTAAAACATCCATGGGTTTATCATATAAGGAATTATCAATGAATGGAAGGTCACTAAGTCGTAGGCCAGGTAATTCCCATTTAGAACTAAACAAGAAATATTTACTAGCTGATTGATAACCCCTTAGTGTTCTTAGCCATTCCCCTGTTTCTATGCTTATTTTGAACACTTTATGGAGTTTTGTCAAATTTACTATCCATTACAGTAGAACACTTGAACTTTATGTTTCTCCGGAGGAGAAGATACTACAGGAAATTCAATTATGATCCTACACCTCTGCATTGATATATTCTCTATGCTTCTTTTGTTTCCTTTAAGATTAATGTTTTTGTTGTGATGGTTATTTTTTCCAGCTTCCAATGGGTCATCCTGGCTTGCATAATACCATACATGGAAATATGAGAAATGTGGCCATACATGGAAATATGAGAAATGTGGAATTTTTTTCAGAGTGTGAATAAATTTACATTCAAGAGCTCAATTATATGTGGGGAGAAACAAGTTTGGAAGAGATGTGTAATATATGCATTACAAGGCACAAGGTAGATGTCATATCCATTTAGTTACTTGTCCCACATCTCATAAACAAGGTAGTTCTATAAGAAGACTCAATGATGGTTCTAGGCATGAGACTAGGAAATATTGATGAAATATGGTTTGGGGTTTAGGGTTTAGGGTTTAGGGTTTAGGGCTCATGGTTCAGGGTTTTAGGTTTAGGGTTTAGGGTTTAGGGTTCAAGGTTCAGAGTTATGGTTTACGATTTAGGTTTTAGGTTTAGGGTTTAGTTTTTATGATTAGGGTTTACGGATCGAGGTTAAGTATTTAGGGTTTAGGGTTTCGGGTTAAGAATTTAGTGTTTAGGGATAAGGGTTTATGGTTTATGGTTTAGGTTTTAGCATTTATGGTTTATGGTTCATGGTTTAGGGTTTAGGATTTAATTTTTAGGGATTAAGGTTTAGGGTTTATGGTTTAGGGCTTGGGGTTTAGGGTTTAGGGTTTAGGGTTTAGGTTTTAGGGCTTAGAGTATATGGTCTAGGGTTTAGGGTTTAGCTTTTAGGGCTCAAGGATAAGGGTGTAGGGTTCAAGGCTTAGGGTTTAGGGTTTAGGATTTGGTGTTTAATGTTTAGGGTTTAGGGTTTAGGGTTTAGCATTTAGGGCTCATGGTTCATGGTTTAGGGTTTAGGATTTAGGGCTTATGGCTTAGGGTTTAGGGCTTAAGGCTAAGGGTTTAGGGCTCATGGGTAAGGGCTGAATGTTTAAGGTTTAGGTTTTAGGGTCTAGGGATCATGGTTAAAGGTTTAGGGTTTAGGGTTTAGGAATCAAGGTTTACATTTTAAATTTTAGGTTTATGGCTTATGGTTTAGGGTTTTGATTGTAGAAGTTAAATGCTAAAAGATTTAGGCTAAACATTGAAGTCCTAAAAAATTACCTATGTACTGACCATATTATACTTTACAATACTATCTCCTAAACCATGACTCATGGAGCTATGATATTAATTCCATAAGGTGCAAAGTGACCCTAATTTCTTATATTTACATAAATAAATTTAAATTATAAGAAATAATAAAATATAAATAATAATAAATGAAAAACTTATAATTAAACATTTATTTATGTAAATAGAAGCATGTCAAAAGCATACATAATGTTTATACTACACAGAACACGTACGTGTTATGTAACGCATATGCATTTTCTCTTTTCCCAAGCCATGCCTCAAGGCTTGGGATCCTATTTGGATCCCCAAGCCTGAGGCATGCACCTGCACAAACACAACAAACAACATGTTTTTACAAGAAAATGTAAAAATGCCACTTCCTCTATGATAAATCAAAATAAAACAATCGTTCCATTTTTAAAAAATTATACCACGACGTAGAGCAGAGTCTCTTCTTTCTAAAAATATAATTTTTCAAATTTTATGACTAATATAAGGTTTCCATATTATTTATTTTCTATGCCTTTTTATAGCTATTTTTTGAAGTGTAAATATGTCTATCTTTCATGGTGTATCTTTTGTTTGGGTAATCGAAATTTTTAAAAAATTATACTAGCCCAAACTAGGCATAATTCTATACATATTCAAAAAAAGATAAATTTTTTGATATTTTTTGAGGTAGTTAGGGGGGAGGCACGGTCAGAGCTCCATTATTTTTCAAAACATAAAATTTATGTACTAGAAAATCATAAATAAATAAATACTAAATGGTGCTCAAAAAATGGTGGGGGGCACAGAAGTCACTCTATTATGTTTTTTAACAAAAACAAGTGCATCTTTTGGTATTTTAGTTGTTTGACCCATTTAAACTTATTTGTTTTCAATAAAATTTAGCGTCTTAGAAATTAGACTCAAAATTCTACGATTCATATTTCTACAACATCTTTCAATTGTGAGTGTAACTATTTTGAAAAACTCGTACAAGTTGAAGTTTTTTTTCTTCAGAAAAATGCGTCCACTTAAGACCCCTTTTTGGCCCCCCAACTTGGTGAACTTACTTGAAGGCTAACACCATTGCCACCTAATTGTCTAGGGCTCTAAGTCTAGGGATGTAACATTAAGATAGAAGCTTAAAAGAATGCCTTATTAGTATGAAAAGAATGTAAAAACTAACTAAACATGCCTACTAATATGATCAATTACCTAACATGGGCCTAAATAGACCTAAGGGGAAATCAAATGGTTATGGTTGCTACTCAAAAAATGGTGAAATGACCTTCCCAAATGAATTTTTAAGTCACTTTATATTATTCATCTAGTAACCTTGTTGAAGGTTTTAAGCAAGGATTAGACTTGGCTTAGAAATCATATGTATTATATGAGACATAAATAAAAGCATGGTGTGTGTCAAGTATAAAGGAATGAGGTGCACCCTTTTTATAGTTTTCATTTTAGGAGGAACTTGTATTTTGGTGCATGTGCGACTAAAATCCCAAAATTAGATTAGAATTCCTAATCATGATTAGCCCTTGCTAATCACAATTAGTGAATTGCCAAGTGATTAAGAGGTATGGAGCCTTAATCAACCGCTTAGGGTCAACTAAGAGGCTAAGATAAGATTTTGAATCCTGTTGAGACATTGTGGAGCTGAATGTGGTGATTTCAAGTGGTTGGAAGAGGGGTTTGAGTCAATACTAGAGTATATTGAACAAAAAAAGATCAAAATAGGCTTAATTAGCTTATAAACGCTAATTATCTGTTTTGAAGAGGATTTTGACTTACGATTTATCAGAAAGTGGAATCCTAAATGTGAAAGAGGTTTGGTGATTAATGAAGTGCTTGTTAACCAACCAAAGTGACAAGAAACTTTAGTTAATTAGTAAAGAGCACTAATTATAACGGACTTGGGAAGAATAAGATTGATTTGTGTGTGTTTTGGCAATAAGATTGCAAAAGCATAATTTAGGTGTCTACACTAACCTTAACTGCCATAATTATGGACTTATAACTAAGCATTTCACTACATTCCAGACCCAATATCGTTCTGTGTGCTTGTGTGTGTAATTGTGTGCCTAGGGCGCCTTAGCGTCAATGACGCAAAATTAGGGGGGAATAACTAGATATAAAACTACAAATGGTGGATGAAATAGAATTAAAAAAACACTTTTCCCCTATGCTTATGTGATGCAGATGTAGAAGATTCCAAAATGCATTCTTTTTCCTTAGTAGATAACTAGATCTTGATAGTAGATAGTCTTCCCATAAGATAGTAAGTATGTTATGTTTATATAGGGATCTCTTGCTCAAATTTTGACACTGATGGTTTGGCATGCTGACTATCACATAGGTAAATGAGACCATTAAAATGTAAAGACTGAACTCGAAAGAATAAATTAAATGCAAGTATTACGGGGACCAAGGTTCCTAAAATTAAGGATCTATTATCCTGTAAAATTGACAAGGGCAATTTTGCAAATAACCATAACAAAATTTTGTTTTGGTCCCCTGAGAAGGTCTACTAACGTTCAAAATGGCTTAATTTTCCCTTCTAAAAATCAATTTTTAAGAACTTAGCCATTTTTCAGCCTTTTTGAACTGGGCACAAAAATTGTTGTGTCAACATCAAGAAATGTGCACCCCTTTGAAAATCCTTTGGCACCCTAAAAGATATGTCAACGTCTATAAGGTAGCGCCCCAAGGTGCTAAAAGTTATGTATCAACATTCTCAAACCTGCGCCAAAGAAAATGCACTTAAAGTGTGAAAATTGACATGTTGACACATCGAAATGTGCACCCCTTTTTCCCTTTGGCGCTGAAAATTTTATGTTGACATCTCCAAATATGCGCTTAAGGCGCTGGAAATTTTATGTCGACGTTAAGGCAATTGCGTGAATGCGCATTTAGGCCCATGTCGACATCTCCAAAACTGCGCCAAAGAAAAGTGGGTGGGGAAATAAATGCATTATTTTCCTATAAATATGTGGTTAACACCTGTCATTTTCATGATTTGAAAATTGTGAAAAGTCTTTCTCTGTGCCTGTCAGCTATCCCTGTTACGCCCATGTTCCACTTTTCGAGTTTGTGGACCCCAAAGTCATCTTTCATCCTTTATTAAACCGGGTAAGTGGATTTTATCACTTGTATTGTTGTTTGTGGTTTTGTTTCTTGGTTGTTGGTGGTTTTAGGTTTGTTATAAAAGGTTAAATCTAAAAATATAAAATGAATAAACCTAACAAGCAATAAACTATTTGAAAACACCTTATCCCTCCTTCCAGATCTATAAATCTGAGAAGGGTCTACCTCTGAATAAACCATTCTTTCTATCTGCTTACTGCCTTGCTAGAAATCTCACCAATCCTCTCTTTGTCACTTTGCAAAAATCATAAGAGAGAAGAGTTATCAAGAAAAGGAAAAAATTGGTTATCCTTTGGTGCACTGTTTTTATGCGTTGCACTCCCCACAGTCGCGCCTTGGCGCACTGTCCCCACATGTAACATGTTCTTTACCCACGCCTAGTATAACACTTGACAAATCTTATAGAGGTATAGGCACACCCCAACCAACATCAAAATTTGATGTTGTGCCCCCCGAATCCGCGCCCTTTATAAACCCTTTGGCGTATTAAACTTTTGTGCAACACATTCCAAAATCATGCCTTGGGAAAACTGAAAATCCATGCAACACCATCTTTCACAGTGCCCAGTTAAAGCAATTATTCAAAGGCGCTGGCGCATGAACCTTAACACCAACACTGCATGTTGTGTGTTGCTTACCCGTGCCTTGTGCCTTTCTCTTTGGCACTAATATCTTTCATGCAACACTCCTCAGAAGTGCACCCCTCTATAATCCTTTGGCGTGGCTTTTCCCCTCTCAACACAAGCACATATTTTTTCATGTTCACATCCCCAAAAGTGTGACAAGCATTTTTAAGCCTCTGTTACATGCTATGAAACTGCACCTTGTGCCTTAAGGCTTATAGTGGCTCATTTTTCATTTTGTAATATTTTATTATGAATAACATGATGGTTGACATGGCTCTTCTATGTTGGACCTCTTTGATTCTTCAAGCAGAACAACAAAAGCTATCTTTGAGTCCACATATGTCTTCGTCAAGAAAGAAGCCCACTAAGTCTAAAAGAAAAGCTAAGTTGACATAGCAAGAAATGAAGTATAAATATCAGTTAGGTCAGGATGCTTGACTCAGTACGCAGAGAAGTGATCTCGACATCAGAGACTTTGAGCTTGGGAACATTGATATGGAAGGACTTCTGGGAAAGAATCCAACCAGGGCTACTAGTGGTCCCTGGATGAAACAAACTGGTAGGCAGTGGATTGCACTTTTGTAGTTGGGCTGCCAGTAAAGTGCTATTAATAATGAATTTATCATGTTGGTTTCCCGTTGCTACAACAAGGAAATAAGATGTGTCGAGGATAAAGAAGGAAAGACAGTCATCGACCCAATTGCTCGTCACTTTGAAGTAACTCTTGGGCATCCCTCATCACAAACAAGTATGTCACCATCAGGCCTCGAAGACTACAAGAAGGCATGGGACGAACAATGAGTATAAGTGTATGCAAATGACGAATGAGTTATATCTTAAGTACAAAAAACTGGTAAGCCGATGGTCTCAGACCATCCACCGCAAGGTGACTTCAACGAGGAACTAGAGTGATACAATCACCTTCCTGAGTAGAGTATATGGGCTTCTTGATGCCCATCATTTTCCATAAATGGATGCTGAGGTACTTAGAGACTGTGAGGTAAGAACTTATACCTGAGCAACATGTTTCAGCTGGGGAGAAATCATCAGCGATACCATCTCTTAGCAAACTTCCAACAGGTCATGACAACTGGGAAGTTCTATACGAATTCCTACGTTTTGTACGCTTGCAGCATCAATGAGGGATTTTTCAGGTCTAGCATGAAATGGGATATGGGATTAGGTTAAACTATATGAATACTACCCAGAGATAAGGCTCGAGAAAAACATCTCTCAGTTCACAAATAATCGACGACGCCTTCTTCTATGAGGTGATCTACCTGTTGAGGACGAATATGAGACTATGGGTCGAACTAGCCCCCAGTGTGGTCACTGTCATAAAGAAGTAGGGGGCATTGTTCACTAAGTTTCCCACATTCACCTATCTTAGGGCAGTAAATTTTGAGGGTGAATTGACCAAACTACCAAGGTATGCAGGACCCAAGCTAATTCTCTTAGAGTTGTCAAGGTAACTAATCACATATCATGAGAGATGCATGAAGAGAAAGAAGGGAGGAACTCCATTTCCCCCTTACCATTGGGCCAATACACTTGTACCACACTAGTCAAAGCACGAGAAATGTATGCCAAGCTTGAACTTGCTCAATCTAAAGCATAACTTCCCAGCCAGGCCTACTTTTGATTGCCAGAGGTTACCTCCCAAAGGTAAAAATTGATCTTATTCATGTCCCTGAGATTGAGGACATCTACATCGACCTAACTCATGAAATATATCTCAAGTGAAGAAGGATCATTCTAGGCTGGCTCTAGGAAGAAATCAAGCACTATGGCTATGGCCATCATCCCAAAAGGATTCCAAGAACCTAATCAAGAAATTGATCAAGTTTATCTTGACATGGATGGGGAATGATTGGCCATTCGTAGAAATTGATAAGAACCAAGGGCACCAAACACCATCCAAGAAAGATTCAAACACACGTTGCAAACGCACCCGAACATTGGTGCAAATAGAATGGTCTCGTCTACCTCGGGGTAGATTTCACTACTTATCCTTCAGGAAGAGTGCCTTCCAAGGCTGGCCCAAGTGCCCAAAAGGAAAAGGGAAAGATAAGGAGGGAGAATCTAGCAAAGAAGAAGCTCCTAAAAGCCCTCCTACTGCTTCTGAGAAGCAAGTGGTCTGACCTGGTCTCTCTAGGAAAAGAAGAAGAGACCACTGAAGTTTCGACATACACATCCACTCAAGATGTGGTCACCAGCTACAACCACTGGAGGTACCCACCATTCCCTATTCCGCTCCTTCTTCTCCCCCTATCGTTGAAACATCTACCCCAATGGATGTTTCTTCTTCTCTCCCTTCCTCCCTTCCATCTCCCAACTCTTCCATCTTCTCCTCTCTCATGGATCTATTACCTAATGTTCCCTCCATCCCATAACAGATCCCTTCCACCTCCATGACATTTTCTTCCACTGTAGTAACTCCAGGCCCTACTAAACAGCAACACATTATACTACTTGTCGATGCCACCACCAATTGTCTCAACATTCTTCCTTGCAGGCCCCTTTAGTTGCTTCCCCCTTTCACTCCTTGTTTCTTCTTCCGTTCCCTCTACTTCCTCTCCCCTAATTCCAAGATGGATCTCTGACCATCTGGGTCAACTCAAGAGAAAGGTTCCCAATAGCACCCATGGACTTCTCTGTCATTCCAAAGAAGGGATCGAAGAATCAAAAAGCTATAACTCACTTCTCTAATAACGTCTCAGGAGAGAGGGTCATGGAGATTATGCATATCCTGATCCCACCAAAGAAAAGAAAGATCTATCTCCTACAAAATTTACAGTGACCCAAGTCACCATGGGAACCTCATCTAAAGAGCCTACAAGGAGAGGATTTGTCTGCAGTAGATGCCCTCTGCAAGAAACTTCAAAAAGCAAAGGAGGAGAGAGAGGATACTAAAAGAATAAAATAAACATCTTCTTCTAAGCTTTGTAAAGATATGGGCAATGCTCCTCCTTATGACTGCCGTCGAGCCTCTTGAACTTCTAATTCAAGATAAGATAAATGAATATGCCAAGATTAGTGAATAAGGAATGACAATGTCCTCCTGGATAGAGCGAATCCTTAGAGACAATGAGGAGATAATCATGAAATTCACAAAACTCTACTAGAGTATAGATCAGAGAAAACAAGGAGCTACAGGCAGTAGCAAGATCCATCTCTTCGAGGAGTTAGACAATGCCAGATTGTACATTATGAAATATTTTAGGCAATGGTCAACTACTCAGTTAACGACCTATTAAAGGTCGGCATCATTGATCACCCGTGGGCACACCGCAAAGCTCTCGTTGCACTGGATTACCGGGGTTGATCAAATGGAATTTATCCTGGAGAGGATAGATAAAAATCAAGGAGAGAGGCCCTAGATGTGAAACTTCAAATGGAGCAAATGGTCACTAAGATGGCTCCAGAGATGCTGAGTGAAACGTTCAACTTGAGAGAGGCAGACGATACAATCAAGCTCTTCAAGGATATCGTAACTCAAGGTTTGGCACCAGAGGTCACTTTTGACTCGAAAGTCTATCAACAGCCTTCTAGCATGCCGTGCAATTTCATTGGCTAATTGATCGAAGGCGTGTGATGAGTACGTCGGGCTACCTAAAAAGCTCAAGACTAAAAAAGGAAACTTGCGAAGTCATATGGAGACCACTTCAAGGGTCCTGATCATAATCAACTTCAGACCATGATCAACAATTTTATGGAGTATAGAGCTCAGTACCACATCACCTCTCTGGATCAGAAGCAAGACACTCCATTCAAGCAAAGAAGATTGACGATGAATAGTTTCTCTTCTTGTGTACACTTTGATATTTTTGTTAAAAATATTTTAAAAATTTTGTTGGCATTTATGATGACATCATCCATGTTGCACCATGGGATGTTGCCATCCACAAACTTGCCTCAAATTCAAATTTTGAATTTTTAGATATTTTGTAAATAGTGGTTGGCTTCTTTTTTTGTCTTCTTCCTCCTTCTCCATCTATAAATACTTGGAATACTTGTTGTATACTAGGTGGACAATTTTTGTATGAAAAAAAGAGGTGAAGAGAGAAAGACTTTATGCCTTCTTGTAACATAAGAAATATTTTAATATATATGTTAAGACTTTATGCTACAATATATGTGTTACTTGCATCAGATCTTTCTTAAGTTAGATCTGTGTTTCTATTCTGTTGGATACATTCTTTTTATTTTCATATGTTCATCGGTATTGCTTTTGTTTGTTTATGAAAGTAAGTTTCGGCTTTGTTTACTACTAGCCCAAAGCATAAACCATCCCAATCTTTCTGTCTTGGAATTCATTTTATTTTCTCCCTTCAGATCTACCTTCCTCCATTCCTTCCCTCTTTCACTTATCTATTCGCAGTTGGAACTACATCTACTGGGACAAGATCGCAAACCCCTGAAGTTAGAATAGTGTAGATTTTCATAGATTCCTTGCTTGATAGAATATCAATAAACTAGTTTCACTTGTTCTGTCTCAAATAGGGGCTATGCCCTGCACCCTGTTGGCCTGTTTCCCCATGATCTGTCTATCCGACAGATTTTCAAACCAACAGTTTTTTGGCGACTCCGCTGGGGATCGAACTAAGGAAATAATTAAAAACTATGAAAATCACTACCAGTTTGAAAATTTTAACACTTTGTTAAAAATTTAAATTTTGCAGAAGTGATCAAAACTAAAAATTTCCTTAGGTGAATCCATAGATCTGGACCAAATAGGAGCTTTTAGTTCATTGATTTTTTAGAAAAAAATTTATATTTCCATAGATCTAAGAATCTGACATTTTCTAATATTTTTCAAAACCTTACAAAATTCAATTCGAAGATTCGAAAAAAAACTTTTTAAATTGACCCACTTGTTATCCTTGCTAATCTTTGTCAAAACCGCAATCAGTTTCTCTTAAAGAGGATAATTTTTAATTATTAGAAAATTACATGCTGCTGATTTTTGCCAGAAAAATCAGAAAATCAACAAGTACAAACAAAAATATTGTTATAAATCTACTCTTAAATGTTATAGATCTGAATAGATACGCTAACGGACGAAACATTTACTCGTGGTAAAAGAGCTCATGGAGAATTTGATCCCATCTTTGATCTACTTCAAATGCACAATTTCAGTATCACTCCAACACGATTCACATCACTAAGTTTAGTGGATCGATCAGCAAGAAGTGCCTCGCCCCCACGAAAGAGCCGGGTTTCACAAGGTGCTTTGACATCTATTTACAGTGCTCTTTTACTAAGCAAAACCACGCTCCCTGCTCATGTTCTTTTCCCCGTGTTTCAAATGGTAGTACCATGGGGAAATGCCATGGGCCCTCTCACATTGCCGCATCCAGTTCATGCCTTCCCTCACAAAAATCGCAAGAATTTCCCAAAATTTGATGGGAGCAAAAATCAAAGCACAGATGTGCATATTGCTGCATTTATTATGTCATGCAATATTCTGGACGTGACCCATGAGGATGTATCAGTGCGTCTCTTTCTCAAGACCTTGCAAGGGCCTGCATCGGAGTGGTTCCAGCATTTACCAGCCAGATCCATCACCAGTTGGGCCACATTACGGACTGCATTTGAAGATAGGTATAAGCCTTTAGAAGACGCATTTGTGTTACTGTCAAATATCACTCACTTGAAGAAGGAGTCCAATGAAACCATGCGCAATTTTATCACCTGTTTCAATTCACTGATCAACCATGTGCTGCCTGTCATGTTACCAATGCTAGATAATCAAAAGTGTTTCTTTGTGAACACCATGAGTTCAAAAGTAAGTTTCTTGCTTTTGCAAGAACAAATCGCCAACTTGGTCCTTGCTCAAGCTGCGGCCATTCGGATAGAGGACAACCTGCTTATATCTAGCGAGTTAAGATGGGAGCCATCAAAATCAAATGCTTTAACTCCTTCTCAGGCCACCTCATTAGATCCAACATTCCAGAAAATGGCAAATGATTTGCTCGCATTGAATAAGCAATTAGCCCAAGCTTCGTCTACCACTCTGTACTGGGATATCCCATGGAGGAACTTCACTCCCAACAACACCCCCCAAAGGCCACATTTTCCTGTTGCTGCTCCAAGGTTAGCACTTGAGGCCCCTCCGGTTAATGCCTTGGTCAAGATTGAAGAAGATGAGAAAATTTATGAAGAACCTTCGTCGCAAGGCGAAGATGATCAAGATGTCAGTGAACCGACTGGCGACTCTACAATCGGGTATATGGAATTTGAGGATGAGGAATATGATGAAGAGGAAGGTACCCAAGGGTATGCAAGCAGACATTCATATGGTGTTTTCACCCACTCATAAGGAAAAGAAGAATAATTTGTAGCTAAAATACAAAAGGAAAAGGTTGTATTAAATACGCCTCCAACCATCGCTAAAAGAGGTAATCCCCTTCCTGCTCAACCTCCTATCAATCCTTTTGTAAAGAAATATTTTCCTCCTATCTCTCCTCCAAATCAACCTCCCTCCATTTCTGTAAAGACCAGTACCACTTCTCTACCACCGCAAAACGAAGGACTCATTCCTTCATCAGTGCAACCCTTGGTCACATTCGATATAGTCGATCATGCCAAAAGGACCAAGATCCAAATTTCTGAAGTTGAGTACCTTCAGTCTAACCCCAAGCAGCTTGTTAGATTAACCAAGTACATTCAAAGTCAAGCTGCCATCTCTCACCCCGTCTCTCCAAAAGGAACTCTTTCCACTCTTCCTACAACCCGCATAAACGTCACCTCAACGTCCGCATCAGGTAAAATTGAACCTTTTTACCTATCTCTCATAATTAATGGTCACAAGTTAAGAAACTACATAATTGATTCTGGAGCATCTGAGAATGTCATGCCAGCAAAGGTCACCCATGCTTTGGGCCTCATACTCACTAAACCTTTTGGTAGGTGTTACTCCATGGAAACCAAGTAGGTACCATTAATAGGTCAGATCAAGGATGCATAGTTCGTATTTGCAGCATTCCCGGAGAAGAGGGTAAAAATGACTATTCGTGTAGCTGATATTCCAACAGCGTACAAAATATTACTAGGGAGGAGGTTTTGTAGAGAATTTGGTGGTGAAATCCATATGGACTAGTCCAAAGCTAGAATCCCTGTCAAAGGAGTAATGCAGATGTTGGAGCCTAAATCACAAAAGAAATATATGGTCACCAACTCCGACGACCCCAAGGCCTAGATTCTCTTAGAATCATTAGGGATGGGGAATTACTTCTTGTCCACCGACTCTGATAAGATTGAGGTTCTCGTCCAAGAGGAGGACCTCAACAAGATATGGACACTACAGTTTGATGGCAGTTGTGCAACAAGTGGGTGTGGTGTTGGGGCCCTTCTGATATCTCCTGAGGAGGAGATTTTACCTCTTTCTTTCAAATTTTAGTTTTTCAATACAAACAACACTGCCGAGTATGAATCCTTGCTACTTGGCATGCAAGATGCAAAGGAAAGGGGAATCAAGAATTTAAAAGTACAGTGGGAAGCTGAGCTAATTGTCAAATAGGTGAAAGGAGTATATCAAGTAAAGAACGATAGGCTCAGACACTACCGCAATGCAGTGTGGGACAGCATCGAGGAGTTTGACACTCTCTCAATCAAAGTGATCCCACGAGTAAAAAATGACATGGCTGATTCTTTAGCCATCTCGGCCTCTCTCATGCTCCCTCACCCGGGGATAAAGATGGACACATACACCATTAAGGTAGTTTTCTGCCCAAGTGTGCTAGATAATTCACAACACTGGTAGGTATTCAATGATGAAAATCAGCTTATCACTTTTCTAGAAAACGCTGATAATTTCAAAGAGCTCTATTTCGATGGAACAACTTCTGCGTGTCTTGAGTGTCTCACGAGCCAAGTGCAAGAATCGGTAGAAGGTCAGGGCATATGTCAGCTAAAGGGGAATAAGATCCTAAAAGGTTTAGTTTCCCTGGAATGATTATTTGATAAGCATTACCATTTTGTAAGGAAAAAGTGACAGGATAGCCCTAGCTCTTCTCCAGAAACTGAATCTGTCAATTTGGGTACTACAAAACATGCTCGGTCTATGAACGTTGGGAAGTGTTGTACACCCGAGGAAAAGTAGAAATTTTTCAAATTGCTGAAAATATATATAGATGTATTGGCATGGTGTTATGCTGATCTGAAGTCATTTAAGCCTAAGGAAATTTAGCATGACATCCCGCTAAAGGACGACATCAATCCTTTTTGTCAAAAGCAAAGGCACTACAACCCCAAGATCTCAGGTACCCTCTAGGCTGAAATACAGAAGATGTTGGATGCAAAAATCATTTTTCCAATTCATCATAGTACCTGGGTTACAAATATTGTGCCTGTGCGGAAGAAGAATGGCGAAATACGCATATGCGTAGACTTTCGCAACCTAAACCAGGCATCCTTAAAGGAAAATTATCCACTGCCCATAATGGATCAAGTTTTGTAGGTAGTAACCGGTTCAAAAATTTTGTCCATGCTTGATGTTTTTTCGGGTTATAATCAGATTGAGGTCACGCCTGAGGACCAATTCAAAACAGCATTCACCACTCCTTGGGGTACCTTCGCCTATAGCAGGATTTCGTTCAATTTAACCAATGTTGATCCCACTTCCAATGAGAAATGGAGTTCGCATTCAAAGGTATGATGGGAAAGGTCATCATAGTCTACCTAGATGACTTAACTATGTTCTCTAAAAAATGAAGTGATCATTATGATCATTTGGAGCAAGTCTTGATTAGATACCGAGAACACGGGATTTCTCTAAAACTAAGATGTTAGTTTTCAGGGTCACTGGAGGCAAATTTCTAGGACATGTCGTTAGCAAAGAAGGGACAACAATAGACATCGAAAGAGTCAAGGCTATTCAATTCCTTACCTTGCCCACAAGCAAAACCGATGTTCACTCTTTCTTCGGAAAGGTAAATTTTCTCATATGCTTTGTTCTTGATTTTACTAAGAAGACTCGTCATATATCCAATATGATGAAAGGGTCACAAATGTTCCAATGGAGTGAAGAAGGAAAGGCATCATTTGAAGATATAAAAACCTTCATCACTTATGCACCTATCCCGGTATGCCCTGACTTCTCCAAGGATTTCATCATGTACAGTTATGCATCTGTGCATACTGTATCGGCTATCTTAATGCAGAAGAACTCTGAGGATGTCAAATCCCTGATTACTTTCATGAGCTCTCCCCTTAAGCCCCATGAATTAAATATGTCACAACTAGAAAAACATGCCTTCACCATAGTAAAAGCGGTCAAGAACTTCCGCTACTATATCTTGAACTCTCATACAGTAGTGCTAGTCCCTGACATGACAGTTAAGTCTATCCTGACTCAACAGGAGTTAGGGATCTTAAAGGGGAATTGGATCACAAAGGTCTAAGAATATGATCTTGACATCAGACCAACAAAATTGGTAAGGGGTAAGGGACTGTGTTAGCTAATGGCAGAAAATAAGGACCCAGAAGTACCTGAGGAGCAAGCGGCTCACATTAATGAAGAGCAAGGTGAGCTGGAGAAAGTGGATTTTTTACCCATGGTTCTGTTTGTCGCGACCAACAACGAATGGTATTCTGACATCACTTTCTTTCTCACCTATGGAGAGTTCCTAACTCATCTAACCACGAAGGAAAAACAGATGGTAAAGCTCAGAGCCATGCGATATGTCATATGGGATGATGGGTTGTACAAACGTGGAATTAATGGCATTTTTCTGTGGTGTGTTGATAAACTACAGAAGATAAGGTTGTTAAAGATTTTTCACGATTCATCCTGCAGTGGTCACTTCTCCTCATCGGTGACAACACATAAAATCATTCGGGCCAGGTACTATTAGCCGACGATATTTCAGGATGTAGCTACCTGGGTAGCGAAATGTGAACTTTGCCAGTAGTTTGTCGGCAAACCAAAGTTGGCTGCATTTCTCCTCAGGCCCGTCATTATTGATGAACCATTCAAGTAATGGGAAATTGATTTCATCAGAGCACTCAATCCTCAATCGAGTGCAGGGCATAACTACGTACTAACATTGATGGATTACCTCACGAAATGGGTGGAGGCTATACCTATCAAGAATGCCACTTCCGAAGTTGTTTACAACTTCATCAAAGAGAATATCATCATAAGATTTGGCATTCCACAAAAAATCATTGCTAACAATGCTTCTAACTTCTCTTCATGGGAAGTCATTGGTTTTTGCTACAGATACAGAATAACCTTAGCTCACGCTTCTGATTACTATCCTTAGGGAAATATCAGTAAGTGGCACAGAATCACTTCACAACAGGCCAACAAAAATATCGACATGTCCTCTTGATGCTATCATATGCAATATCTCCGTCATTTCATTACATGTCCTCCATGAACACTGATCCCGACTTGACCCCCCTCTAGACCCAAAAAGTTACTATTATTAGTCTTTATTCTGGGGCTTCAATTCTGCTAGAATCCTTTCCCTGGGGGACTCACCGAAATGGTAACATGAATGTCTTTCGTAGGATTTTAGTGTTGGTTGGAGTCACTGATAGCTAGGGGTCCTTTTAAACTTTGAGGAATTTCTATGTTGTAAAAGTTGGTCCTCTACTTGTAAAGAAATGTCTACGTCATAATTGATAAGGTATTATATATTTAGATATAAATAATATAGATATATTATAGATCTATATTATAGAAAAAACTATCAGTAGTGAACCTAAGAACTCAAACACGGCCAGAAATATCGAATGTCAATATATGATGATATCCTTAGCACCAGGTATCTCCGAATTTAATTAAGTCCTCCAATGAATCCCCTGATCCCGACTGACCCCAACATTCTAGACCCAAAAGTTATATTAATTATGGCTATTAGTGAGTTCACTTTTTGCTCGATCCTTTTCTGGGAGATCACAGGAACTGGTGACACATTGTCAGTCTTTAGTAGGGATTTAGATGTGTGGTGGAGTCACTATAGCTTAGTGGTCTGTAAAATTTGGAGGGAATTCTCTGTAAAGTGGTACTCTAATTGAAAGAAATGGATGAAGTCCAGAATTATGATAGTATCTGCATGCAAATGCCACTCAGAAATATCCTTTCCAACCAACAAAATCCTGTTGGCCAAATGCACGAAGTTTTATTTTAGAAAAATGTGCCCAACTATAGATTCGTATCGATCTCTGTCTGCTATCTCGCGACGCTCGAGCTAGTATCGCTAGATACTGAGGGCGAGACGCGGAGAGAGCGAGAGCGCGAGCGAGGAGCGCGAGTCGCGAGGAGAGGAGAGAGGAGGAGCGAGAGCGCGAGGAGAGAAGGAGAGACGCGGAGAGTGGAGAGCCGGCGAGCCTGGAGCGCGGAAGAGCGCGAGAGAGTAGGAGAGGCGCGAGGAGGGTAGAGAAGAGCTAGTAAAGGCGCGAAGAGAGGACGCAGAGGAGCCGGAGAGAGGGGAGAGCAGCGAGCGCGGAGGCGAGCCGGCGAGAGCCGAGAGGCGCGCGGAGAGGAGATAGTAGGAGGGAGAAGAGAGAGAGAGTAGAGGAGAGAGCTGTGCGCGAGAGAGAGAGATAGCGCAGGCGCGCGCGCGCGGCTCGCTCGCTTATGGAGAGAGCTATCTTATATCAACGAGCTAGAGCGGTCTCTCTCCTCGATCCGCCAGATCGATAGCTCGACTTATCTCTCTCGCGGGGAGAGTCTCCTCTTCTCTACTCTTCTCTCTCTCTCCTGCTCTTCTCTCTCTCTCTCTCTCTTCTCTCTTCTCTCTCTCTCTAGCTATCTCTCTCTCTCTCTTCTTCTCGCTCTTCTCTCTCTCTCTGTCTCTCTCTCTCTCTCCCTTCTCTCTCTCTTCTCTCTCTCTCTCTCTCTCTCTCTTCTCTCTCTCTCGCTCTCTCTCTCATTTGATCTCTCTCTCCTCTCCTCTTCCGAGGCGGGGTGTCCAAAGATATAATATTTAAAAAAGGACTAAAAGTATTAATATCCACCTCTATTTATATAAGATATACCTTGCATAACTATAGATTATGTCAGAATTTTGTAGAAAGCACAAGGGGTAGAACGCACGGCTACCTCTAAAAGTCTTTAAAGAGGAGGTGTAAGAGGAGGATAAGGGGTATGCAATATGGTTGGAATCAATTGTTCAGTGCATAGTTTTATTGTGAGAATGTTTAATCTGGTTACAGTGTATAAAGTGAGTTTTAACCACGTTGGTTGTGCGAATTAGGTTGTCTATGATTATGTGTTGTAACCTCTATGTCCAATATGTGGGTAGATGTTTTATTTTCTACTTTTTTGATCATCCATTTTCAGTACAATGGTAGTGTGTTTACATCCTCCATATTAAAAACAAACCTCCATAGTTGGTGTGACTAGCTATCCCCTTCTCCACTGATAGTGAAGTGAATCTGATGCATTAGATCAGCTGAAAGATGAAGATTTTATTGTGTTGTGATTAGAATTATGGATGGAACATTTAAAAATATTGTTAGGGAAAGTTAAATCCCATTCTTTAGAACTCTAATTTCATTCAGTAATATTGGGGGTTTTTTCACTAAAGTAATTGATAGGATTAAGAAATATACTGAATATTCAAATGTTTATTAATGTTACATTTCCTTTTCATATTATTGTCCATCCACAGTGTCATGTCTCCATGTTCTGCAATTCCCTATCCCAATCATTACGAACACTATTACACTTGAAGATGATTATTATTTTGTTCAACTAAAATGGATTAAGATAGGGAAAAGATAGTTAATTTCTATTGGGTGGGCATGGATTTTGATGGCTTAATTGATCTCAACTTGGATGTGATGGGATAAGTTGTTTGATAGAAGGCGTGTTGATCACCGGCCTGTCATAGAAGAATTCTTTTCAAAGTTAAGAGTATAATAATTGTTTGGTAGAGTAACGATTCTTCATTAGTGAGACTGAATGATCCTATAAAAAGGCCATTGAATTATATATATCGTTACTTGTCTTGCAAATTATCCTAAAACTTCTAAGATTCTAATTATATTAGAAAATTGAATTAATAATTACCTACACTTAATAACACAGCATGTAGTATATCATAGGAGAAAAGGTGGATGATCTTGATTGAGCCCACTAGGAAACTTTACAAATCAACGATAAAAAAATATGCTTCAGCCCCACTGGCAAATGACACTTTTAAGTTCCAAAATTTGCTCACCATATGGAAATATGGTTACATAAATGAGCCAAGTTTTGGGCTCCATATTCATTTGGATAATGTTTCCTATATAAGAGGCCTATATTTATACTATGAAAGCGGGTGGGTTGGAAAAATCCCAAATAAATCTTTCAAACTTGCACACCCAAGGAACAATAGCCTAGCAAATCTTCGTTTTAACAAGCAATCCCAATGTGGAAAGCTAGTGCCCACGGAACCTTTAGTTATTTGTACTAAATGTAATTATATCCACACATGTTTGTAGTATTTCAGTTATAGTATAATTACAAGTGGCTCATCTACATGAATCCGGTATTCTAAACAACTGCAAGTATTAATGATTTGGCATCATGAATGACGAAACAAAACATCTACCAAAACTCTCAGAAAAGAGGTTATATCTCGTTGATGAATAAATATTAGAAGCAAAATTCTATGTTTTGTGATATTTATTTGTTTGTCTTGTTTCCATTTCAATGATTTGTTATCAAATCTTAAGTTCAGCGATCGGTGGGTTTTTTAGTTTTAGTCCAATAATCCCCATCTAAGTGGAGTCGTAATAACCACCAAATCACTAATTCAATGGGAAAAGTATGATGAATATCTTTCAAGATTGCTGTATTTTCTCACAAACTGTGTGGGATCTGTTGAATGAAAAGGGGTTTCCAAATGCAATAAAGTATAAACATTCAATGCTCTCATTGCGGGAGGAATGAAGGTGGAAGGTTGGAAGGAATCCCTCTACATTGACTTAGTTTTCACTTCACCAATGAGGCGTTGCCAACGATTAAGAAAGAAAACTTTAAGACGGAATGTGCATGCATCTGAGAGCTCAAAAATTTGAATAAGGAGTGGAATGGAATGCATTTAGATTTATGGTCAAAGAGGTGAGTACCAAATCGGGGAGTGAATTTGTAACAAATGTAAGAGAATATGCCCCCATAATGGAGAAGGGCGCTTTGCTTTCCCCAACGGAGAAAGTAACTCTTATGGATAGATACACATACAACATAGCCCTAAGGAGCTTACTCTATAACACTAAAATGCCTCGATCCATGCACCAAGTGAGATGATACCTGGTGAGGAGGAATAACAAACAATAAAATGGCACCACACCAATACTCCCCTTCAGGAATAGATTGGGGAAAGGTATAAGCCATAAAAAACACACACAAAGGAAAAAATGGGGTCTTGCCATAATCCTGATAAGGTTATCCTGCACACCAAACTCTCAAGTAGTGATGGCCACCCAATGGGAAAAACCTACACTTACTAGTCGAGAGATAGAAAAAAATCCCATAAAACCTACTAAGAGAAGAGTTTATCAGTCCCTCCTAGGAAGAACCAATCATGAAACCCCTTGTGTAAGTGAAGAGAGGGGAAAAGCACCGAAGCGCCACATGTGTTCCCAGTCAAGGAAACAAGATACATATATGAAGTGGAACATCCAACCTGCTCCATGGAAGCAATAATATCCTAAGTAGTGGGAAGGAGGAACGGAAGGTGGAATGGCTAAACCGCGATGAGAAAGTCGTTCCCATCTGATGAATCCACCATCATAGTGCCTTCTCGTGAATGAAGTGTCTGAAGTGGCCCATAAGTAGGAGATTCAATAGAAAAACTCCTCAAGTATGTGGCCAAGTGATGAGGGATGGTAGCGGTGGTCCCCTTCATCATGACAATCAAATATGTTAGAGCGATTCTCACACCATTCACGGGTGGCTCAGAAGTATCCTCAAGTCTGGCTGAGTTGGATGCAGCATCTAAAATAGGAGAAAGTGAGCTTAATGAGTACAACTACGGTGATGGTCAACTCTACCAACTGTAACTCCACGCACATCACTCTGCCGATCCCTCCCTATACCTTGAGTCTGAGTGACTCAACCTCTATGCCCTATTAAGATGATGATATGATCGCCTGAAATAAGATGGATTAAAACTTGAAAGTGAAGGGCTTTTTCGAACATTCTGCCTAACCACCACTCATTCAATGATCCCCTCCCAAAAAACTTTGGCGTGTTTTGACACAAGATGAATACGAAGCCATGCCACATCGCTCATTTAATTGAAATCAATGTATGATGATTTTCGATGTGTGAGTTATACCGGACTCAATGATCCAGGTAGGAGTGGGTGACAAAAATGTTAACTAAAGTCTTCCTTTGGTTTCTTCCTGGTTTGATTATTCAATTTTTTTCTCTTTCACTTCCCTTTCACTCTCTTTCTCCTTATGCACTATCGTGAGAGCTGAAGATGCTTTTGAGAGGAAGATTGTGAACGTCTAGTATTGTTCTTCGAAGCGATTAGTGCGGGCGGATTCACTGTTCTTCAATTAATTTGTCTCATCAGTTGCCTGTCATTACCGTCACCCACATGTGATCCATTATTTTGGGAAGGTTGGAGCCTAAAGAGAAATGGCAGAGTTGTTTTATTTTTAACGTCCTTCATGATCTGTCTATTTGTATTTGTGAAAGATTTCTATTTTTCCCTTTCCAAATAATAAAAGCAGAAAGGGAGTGTGGAATCAAGGTTACCATTGAATTAATTTATTATTCCCTGATAACATCGTAATAAACTCATCATTAAGTGAGGGAATACTCCAACTTTTACGAAGTGCCCTTTTGTTATCATGAAGGTGGAGATACAAAAGGATTTGACACATTTTTTTAGGGAATTATAGAAATGAGTTGGGTTCCTTTTTTTTCTATCCCACAAGCTACCCCCAACTTCGATTGAGTGATGCGAACTGGTGAAGAAGTCTCTTAAGGGTGTCATAGTGCTGGGACTAAGGCTTATTAGTTCATTTCAAGTTCATTGTCCCCGTTGTTGAGTTGTGGCGCTCAATACTTCATTTTTAGCATGCATGAAATTTGTGGAAAATACACTAACGTTATGGTTAGGGGGAACCGACTTCAGTCACCCAAGGACCGCATCGATCAGGTATGAATGGCACGGGCAGGCCAGGGAGGGGAGGAATAGCATCTATTGGCGAACCGGGCATCGGTTACCTCTGTGAGGATTTTTAATTTAATTCTCAGGCACTTAGATCTTAGTTTTTTCTTTAAATATATCTATTAATATGTACATTGCATGGCTACGTGCCTAGTCATTAAAAACCCTATAAGCATAAAAGTGAGGGTGTTAGAAGTACAGAAGTAAGGGGGTCTAACAAGATTAGAAAGAATGCAAAAGGTTGGTGAGAGAAAATCTTGGTGTATGAACAAAAGCTTGCAGGAAAGAAAGTAGTTGAACATATAACAGGATGGTGGAAGATTAGATTGTAAATATTATTATCTATCTTTTCAAAGTGCTTTGTTAAAATAGTACTTTATTTCTTGGTGGCGTAGCCCACATGGGTGAAATGCATTACATGTTTGTTGGAGTTATGTCTCTTTTGTGTATCTTTCTTTGGTAGAATATTGCCTTTTATTTGCATGTATGCTTAGATCTGAATTATTGTTTGTACAATAGTTGTGCAAACACCAACAACCGCATTATGGAGCTTTGTTTGAAGTTTTGTGTTGACAGAGTTACTCATAAGAGGTTTTCTGATTGAGGCGAGCTTCAACAATGACAGAAACACAATACAAGGTAGAGAAATTTGCTGGCCCGAATTATGAATTATGGAAGATGCAGATTGGGGCCGGGGGGACTTTATCGTATCAAAGAGATTGGTATTTACCATTGGATGAGAAGTCTAGACTACCAAGAGGATTGATGAAGAGGGAATCTTCTGGAATAAAAGGCTTTGGGAATCTATAAGGTGAGCTAGGTATCATTTTGGGTTCAGAGACAGAAGGATTCTATGGTAGCGTTAATGAAGTCTCTTGATAATTTATATGAAAAACCTAGTGCTTCAAATAAATATTTTATTGATGAAGAAAATATTTAGTTCTAGAGAATGAAGGTGGATGGAGCGCATCTATTCATTGAATGATTTCCAATCTATGTAAATCCATTAAAATCGGTTATTAGACCTTTGCGGATGAAGTACATCACTTTTCTCCTTATGGTATTACTTGATAGTTGGGGACAACTGGTAAGGGTGTCGTTATACAACATCTGCTAATACTATTTGAAGTTGTGATGGGTTAGTATAATATTGAATGAAGAAGTAAAGAAATTGTAAGAAGAGTACAGAAGATCTTAATCTGGAAACTGGATTGAAATATAGAAAGCAGGGGTAGGGAGAAGGAGAGAGATCCAACGATCAAAGTAATGAGAAATCAAAGTCAAGGGATAACAGATCTAAATCGAGAAGAAGTGGAATTACTGTTTGGAAATGTGCAAAGAAATGACATGCAAAGAGACAGATGTTCGTCAAAGGTAGAGAGAACCAGTAACCCAAGACAAAGGTTAAAGAAGACAATCTTGTCTTAATAGGATAATAAACGATGGTCTTTTATTTCTTTTAGATGATGAATGGAACAGTGGGTTTTCGATCCAGAGCTCTTTTATGCCACCCCAATAAGGGTATTTTAGAAATTATGTCCAAGGGCAAGTTTTGGGCGTTTATGTGTTGATGATGAACTTGGAGTATACTAGTTAAAGGGGGCCAGTCCATTCCCATTGTCGGCATGGAAATACCGGGGTATTGCAGGCGTGCGGCATATTGCCCCCCCCCACCACCTCCGGCGGCACTTCTTCTATCGGGAACTAGGTGAATCTCGTTGCATGGTTCCTTTACAGGCTACTCTTAGAAAGTCCACCCCGGGTTTATTGTGGCAAGAGGTAAGACGGTCGGCCCCATATTCTTTCTCTACTGTCTTACTCCTTCTTTTTCTACATATCCTCCGATGCAGCTGCATGCATGTGGCTACCCGTTGGGTCATATGCGTCAACCGGGAAGGCCAATCTTACGGCTCAGGGCAGTATGAGATTTGAAATATGCGAATCTTGCTTTTTTTGTGGCTTGTAATCTTGCCAGAAAAAAGCGAGTGCGCTTTCCTAACGTTGGGGCCCCTAAGCGGCGCACCAAATTAGATCGTATACAATCAGATGTGTGCGGGACCCCAACCCAGGTAGTTCTCAGGAGGATCCCAGTATTAGTATTATGATGGTACTTCATTGATGATGCTTAAAAAAAAGGTAGGGTTTCTTGTATTAAACGTAAAATTTGATTTGTTTTTGAGACTTTAAAAGATGGAAAGTCCCTTGTTGAGAATGAATCACATCTAAGTTAAAGTTCCTCAAATCTGACAATGGTGGTGAATAATATGTAACAAGGGCTACAATGATATTGTTTAGGAATGGAATTGTAGTCGAGATAGAGAAAGCATGGTTCAAGAATACCAGAGGGCGAATGGTGTTGTAGAAATCATGAACAAGACAATCAGGAATGTGCTCGAAGTATGAGAATACTTCTGGATTTCCTTGCCGTTTTTTGGAAGACGCAGTTAAGACAAGGTTTATTTGATAACTGCACTTCAGTGGGCCTTCAAGTTCATCTAGATGGAGGAATTACTCAGAGAGATGGGACTCGCAAAGGTAGAATTTCTGTTCTTAAGTCTTTGGTTTTCAAACGTTTGTGCATGTTGCTAAGGGAAAATAGAAAAAAGTGGATGCAAAATCCAAGAGATTGCACTAGTTTCATGGTTAGGGATCTGGTGATTTCGATTTCAATTTTGGGATTGAGAGAATTCTCAAAACTCATTAGGCTTCGGGATATTGAATGGACTGAACAAGAGAATGTTACAGGGGAGCAAATTTTGTACCCAAGGATGACTTGTATGAGAATGTGGTGAATGAACTGAACTCTCAGCTCTAACAGAGGAAACTGACAGGGTACATAGTAATGTACACGATGTCGGTTATCACCCTAACCACACGTGTTAGACAAAACCGGGTATGGTTACAAAGGGATCCAAACTAGCATCGGTTAACAGGAACCGTTTCGGTGAGGTTGATAGTGTCGGTCACTGTAAGTGTGGATAGGCATGTCCAGGAGGTTCTAGATTGAGCCTTCGATCCCCCAAAATCCTATGAGAAGGTCACCAGGGTAAATAAACTCCAGAAAGATTTACACCTCTATTTTATTATGTGTGACTGTAATGGTAGCCAGAAGAGCGTTGAGAAGCATTGGGCAGGATAGCTCACATCAGTGGGAGCATGCATGGCTAGAAGATGGGGACTCTTAGAAGAGAACCAGGACTTGGGGTTGGTTAAGTGACTCGCAGGTAAGAGAAACATTGCAGAAAACAAGGGGTTGTTTATTTTATTTTGATAAGGAGAAGGGGTGGAAAGAAACGGTACAAGGGCAAGGCTGTATAAAGGATTTTCATATAAAAGTAGGTATTAACTTTGGTTGAAATATTTATCTCATGTGGTAAGATGACTTATCTTTATACTTATGACGTTTAGTTGCAGTAGAAGATTGCCATGTGAGAAACTCGATGTGAAGACGGCTTTCTTCCTGGTGATTGGCATGAAGAGATATCTATGTAGCGGCCCGTTTGGTATGAAGTCAAGGTTAAGGAGAAATAGTGTGTAGGTTAAAAAGAGCCTATGTGGGCTTACGACAAAGCTCTCCACGGCAATGGTACCTGAGGTTTGCTAGTTTTATTGGAGGCCTGGTCACTTGAGCTGTTTGCTCTGACCAGTGTGTTTTTCAAGAAGCTTGAAAATGGGAGCTAGCTATATGATTTTTTATGTATGTGGCTGATAGGCGTAGTGGAAGATCTTAGTATTGCGCCCAGTGGTGGCTTCATAGAAAGATCGCTATAATTTGTTCTGCAGGCTTAGGAGCGCAAAATAATCTTGCATGAAACACTAGCGACAAGAAACTAAGAACTGTCTTTGTCTCAGGAGGATATATCTACACGGTGTTAGAACGGTTCAACATGCAGAATGAAAAACCTAATTAGCACCACCTAGGTTGGACACTCAAATTGAGAGAAAGTCAATGTACTTCATCACATGGGAGGTCAAATACATGACACAAGTGACATCTGCTTCGCCGTTGGACGTCCAGTGTATGCTATGGTTGACAAAGAGTATACCTACACAAGCAATTGGGAGTGTGGTAGATATATAGCTAATCCAGGTATCAAGCGCATTGGAAAGTCGTATAATGGCTATACCAGTATTTTAAAGGACATTAGCATGCACTATGGCTATGAGGTTCAGATATTTATACGGGCTATGTTGATTCAAATATGGTTGGAGATATGCGATGGAGGAGGAGAGTACTACTGAGATTTTTTACTGTCGGTGGACCTGGAGTTAGCTGTGTGATTTCAAGGATGCAAACGGTTGTGGATTTTTCTACGACCAGAGGTAGAGTATGTGCAGCTACGAGGCTAGAAGGAGATGAGTGGATGAGTAGGTTTAGGAAGAGTGGGGAAGGAGAAGTGATTGTAAACTGTGCGGTGGACAATCAACGTGATCACTTGGCAAAGAAACTGAGCATTTTCTTCAAGAACGAAACACATCGTTGCAGGTATACTTCATACACATGTATTGGAGGATGGACAATGAATCTGGAAAAGATGTCATACAAGTAGAACTCGGAATGCTAAAAGTCCATTAACAAATAGAGTTGGAGTACACTCCACTTCTGTTGGTCTCGAGTTTGGACGTGAGAGGAAAGAAAACAAGCTAAGGGAAGCTCAAAGAATGACGTTGTATAGGTATGGTGCCAGTCCTTACTCTCCAAGTGGGAGATTGTTGAGTTGTGGAGCTCAATTACTTCAGTTAAGTATGTAATGGAAACTTGCTGGAAAATACAATAACCGTCATCAGTGAAGCATGTGGATCAGCCATAGGAACAATGATACTATATGAAGTGGAAAATCCAACCGCTCCATGAGAAATTACATCTCCTAAAGTAGGGGTAAGGAAAGGAAGGTGGAATGCTTAAACCGGCGAAGATGCCGAAGAAGTAGACTAGAAAGTGTTCCCAATACCTGATGAATCCACAATCATAGTGCCTTCTCGTTGAAGTGTCTGAAGTGGACCATAAGTAGGCAGATCAATAGAAAACTCCTCAATATGTGGCAAGTGATGAGTGGATGGTAGAGGTGGGTCCCCATCATCATGACAATCAAATATGTTAGAAGAGATTTCCTCAACATCACGGGTGGGATCAGAAGTATCCTCAAGTCTGGCTGAGTTGGATGAAGAATCTAAAATAGGAGAAAAGTGAGATAATGAGTACAACTGAGTGTGATGGTCAACTATACCAACTGTAACAATAACATCATCTGAAGATCTCATATAAATTGAGTCTAGATGTGAACTCAACCTATATGCCCTATCTAAAGATGCTTGATTTAATGAATAGAACTGGACAATAAGATTTGATTAAAACTTAGAAAGTGAAGGGATACTTAGAACATTATTGCAATTACCACCACTCACTTCAATTGATCCCCTCCCAAAAACCTTTGGAGTAGTTTTGACACCAAGATGAATAGAAGACATGCCACATCGCTCCATTTAATTGAAATCAATGTATGATGATTCTATGTGATGAGTTATACCTGAATCAATGATCCATGTAGGAGTGGGTGACACAAATGTTACTAAAGCTCTTCCCTTTGGTTTCTCCTTGTTTGATTATTTCAATTTTTATTTCTCTTTCACTTTCCCTTTTCACTCTCTTTCTCCTTAGAACTATCGTGAGATGATGAAGATGCTTTGAGAGAATTTTGAACTCTAGTATTGTTCTTCTCAAGCAGATTAGTGAGGAGATCAATGTTTTTCTTCAATAATTTGTCTTCATCATGCCTGTCATTACAGTACCCACATTTGATCCATTATTTGGGAAGTTTGGAGCCTAAAAGAGGAAATGGAAGAGTCTGTTTTGTATTTTTACTTCCTTTCATGATCCTTGTCCTATTTTTTATTCTTTGAAGATTTCTATTTTTCCTTTCCAATAATAAAAGAATGGGATTTTGTGGATATCAAGGTACCCATCTGAATTAATTTATCCTATTCCCTGATAAAATCTGTAATAAACTCATCAAGTGAGGGAATACTCCAACTTTTACGAAGTGCCCTTTTTGTTCCATGGAAGGTGGAGATAAAAAAAGAGTATTTGACACCAAGTTTTTTAGGGACTGATAGAATGAGTTGTGGTTCCTTTTTTTCTATCCCACAAGCTACCAACTTCAATATGAGTGATGCGAACTTGGTGAAGAAGTCCTTAAGGGTGTCATATTGCTGGGACTAAGGCTTATTAGTTCATTTTCAAGTTCATGTCCCCTTTGTTGAGTTGTGGAGCTCAATTACTTCATTTTAGCATGCAATGGAAATTTGCTGGAAAATACAATAACCGTCATCGGTTAGGGGGAACCGACATCAGTCACCCAGGACCGGCATCGGTCAGGTATGACTGGCATCGGTCAGGCAAGGGAGGAACTAGCATCGATTAGGGATAACCGGCATCGGTTACCTATGTGAGGATGTTTTAATTAACTCTCAGGAATTAGATCTAGTTTTTTCTTTAAAATATATCTATTAATTGTAATTGCATGGCTAAGTGCCCTAAGTCTATAAACAACTATATAAGCATAAAAGCTAGGGTTTAGAAGTAAGAAGTAAGGGGATTAACAAGAATTAGAAAGAACTTGCAAAAGGTTGGTGAGAGAGAAAATTCTTGGTGATGAACCAAAAGCTTGAATGTTGACAGATTTACTCACAGAGGGTTTTTCTAATTGAGTGGGAGCTACAACAATGACAAAAGATAATAAATACAAGGTAGAGAAGTTTGACGGCTGAAATTATCAATTATGGAAGATGTAGATTGAGGATTATTTGTATCAGAGAGATTTGTACTTACCGTTGGATGAGAAGTCTAGACCTACGAAGATGACTGATGAAGAATGAAATATTCTTGACAGAAAGGCTTTGGGATCTATAATATTGAGCCTGATAGCATCTGTGGCTTCCAATATTATAGAAGTGGCTTCTACGATAAACTTAAGGAAATCTCTTGCTAATTTATATGAAAAACCTAGTGCTTCAAATAAATTTTATTTGATGAAGAAACTTTTTAGTTCTAAGATGCATGAAGGTGAATCTTTCTCTAGTCATTTGAATGATTCCCAATCTATAGTAAATCAGTTAAAATTGGTTTCAATACCATTTGATGATGAAGTAAAATCACTTTTATTATTATGTTCTTTGCCTAAAGTTGGGACAACTTGGTAATGGCTGTTAGTAATACATCATCTGCTAATAATATTTTGAAGTTTGATGATGTGGTTAGTATAATCTTGAATGAAGAAATTCACAGGAAAAGTACAGAGGAAACATCATCTGGAAATGCTTGAATGTAGAAAGAAAGGGCAGGCAGAAGGAGAGATCCAAGAGTAAGAGTAATGGGAAATCAAATTCAAGGGATAGCAGATCTAAATCCAAAAGTAAGGCAATTACTTGTTGGAAATGTGGAAAGAAAGGACATGCAAAGAAAGATTGTTGGTCAAAGAATAAAGAGAACCAATAACTAGAAAAAGGTAAAGAGGTGAATCTTGCTGCATTAGAAGTAATGCAAGATTCTCTTATTATTTCTTTAGATAGTAGAATTGAATCATGGGTTGTAGATTCAAGAGGTTCTTTCCATGCAACCCCTAATAAGGGTTATTTCAGAAATTATGTCCAGGATAATTTGGGAATGTCTATTTGGGTGATGATGAACCTTGCAGTATTACTGGTAAAGGGGAAGTTCATCTAAAATTGCAGAATGAAAATACATGGGTATTGAAAGATGTGAGGCATGTGCCAAGCCTCAGGAGGAATCTTATTTCTGCAGGGCAACTAGGTGAATCTAGTTGCATGGTTACTTTTATAGGAGACTCTTGGAAAGTCACCAAGGGTGTTTTTGTTGTGGCAAGAGGTAAGAAGGTATGAATGTTATATTTATCTACCTATATTACTGATTCATTTTCTGCATTATCTACTTCAGATTCAGATGCATGCATGTGGCATAATCAGTTGGGTCATATGAGTCAAAAAGGAATGTAGATCTTAAAGGCTAAGGGTAAGTTATCAAGTTTGAAATATTTAGATCTTGATTTCTATGAGCATTGTATCTTTGGAAATAAAAAGAGAGTGAAATTTCTCAAAGTTGGGGCAACTAAGAAGGAGCAGAAATTGGAGCTTGTACACTCATGTGTGTGGGGACCAGCTCAGGTAGCTTCTCATGGTGTATCCCAGTATTATGTTACTTTCATTGATGATGCTACAAGAAAGGTATGGGTTTAATGTATTAAATGCAAATCTAATGTTTTTGAAACTTTTAAAAGATGGAAATCCCTTGTTGAGAATGAATCAAATTCTAAGTTAAAGTCCCTTAGATCTGACAATGGTGGTGAATATTGTAGTAAGGCTTTCAATGATTATTGTTCAGTGAATGGGATATGTAGAGAAATAATGGTTCCAAGAACACCATAGGAGAATGGTGTTATAGAGACAATGAACAGGACAATCATGGAACATGCTAGATGTATGAGGATACATTCTGGATTGCCCTTGTAGTTTTCGGCAGAAGTAGTTGATACAATGGTTTATTTGATTAATAGTGGCCCTTCAAGTTCAATAGATGGAGGAATACCAAAGGAAACATGGACCAGAAAAGAGCTAGATCTTTCTTTTCTTAAATTTTTTGGTTCAGAAGCTTTTGTGCATGTTGATAGAGAAAATAGAAAAAATTTGGATGCAAAATCCAAGAGGTGCACTTTCATTGGTTATGGATCCGGTGATTTCGGTTTTCATTTTTGGGATTTAGAGAATTCTAAAATTGTTAGGAGTTGTGATGTTGAATGGAATGAAAAGAGAATGTACAAGGGTCAAATTTTAGAACCCAAGGATGAGAAAATTAAGAAGTTTATTGCTGAAAATGAACTCTCAGGTTTTAAAGAAACACCTACAGAAATACACAGTAAGCGTGGTCGGTTAGGCCCTGACCGACATCGGTTAGATGAACCATAGACAATTACAGAGGATCAGAACTGGTGTCAGTTAGCTGAATCGACATCAGTTAGAGGTGACCGGTGTCAGTCACTGTCAGAAGTTGATACTAATGTCTAGGAGGTCTAGATTGAGCCTCCAGTACCCCAAACTCATGTGAGAAGGTCACAAAGGGTAAGTAAACTTCCAAAAATATTTTCACCTTCTCTATTTTATCTATTATTGACTGATAGTGGTGAACCAGAAAGCTTTGAAGAAGCAATGCAGGATAAAACTCACGTTCAGTGGGAGCATGGCATGGATAAGGAGATGAACTCTTTGGAACATAACTAGACTTGGGATTTGGTTAAATTGCCAGTAGGAAAGACAACATTACAGAACAAGTGGGTTTACAGAATTAAGGAAGAAGAGGGTGGACAAAAAAGGTACAAGGCAAGGCTTGTAGTAAAAGGATTTACACAAAAGGAAGCTATTGACTTTGGTGAAATATTTTCTCCTGTTGTTAAGATGACTTCGATTCATACTGTATTGAGTTTAGTTGCAATAGAAGATTTGCATTTAGAGCAACTAGATGTGAAGACAACTTTCCTTTATGGTGATTTGGATGAAGAGATTTATATGCAGCAGCCACTTGGGTATGAAGTCAAGGGTAAGGATAAATTAGTGTGCAGGTTGAAAAAGAGCCTATATGGGCTCAAGCAAGCTCCAAGGAAATGGTACATGAAGTTTGATGGTTTTATGCATGAGCATGGTTACTTGAGATGTGAATCTGACCATTATGTTTATTTCAAGAAGCTTGAAAATGGGAGCTATATTATTTTGTTACTGTATGTGGATGATATGCTTATTGCAGGATCTAGTATGCAGGACATTGGTGAGCTTAAGGGAAAGCTAGCTCACACATTTGCAATGAAGGATTTGGGAGCTGCAAAAAGAATTTTTGGCATGCAAATACATAGAGACAGGAAAAATAAGAAATTGTATTTGTCTCAGGAGGATTATATCCACAAGGTGTTAGAAAGGTTCAACATGCAGAATGTAAAACATGTTAGCACACCTATGGCTAGACACTTCAAATTAAGTAAAGATTAGTGTCCTTCATCACAAGAGGAGGTCGAATACATGCCACGAGTGCCATATGCTTCAGTAGTTGGAAGTCTCATGTATGTTATGGTTTGTACAAGACTAGACATTGCGCAGGTAGTGGGAGTTATGAGTAGATATATGGCTAATCCAGGTAAAGAACATTGGAAAGTAGTCCAATGGATACTCAAGTATTTGAAAGGGACATCTAGTAGGTAGTTATGCTATGGAGGTTTGGATATTTCATTACATGGCTATGTTGATTCGGATATGGTTGGAGATCTGGATGGTAGGAGGAGTACTACTGGATATATTCTCACGGTAGGTGGAATGGAAGTTAGCCGGATTTTGAGATTGCAGAAGGTTGTGGCTTTGTCTACTACAGAGGCAAAGTATGTTGTAGCTACAGAGGCTAGCAAGGAGATGATATGGATGAGTAGGTTCATGAAAGAGTTGGGAAAGGATCAAAGTAATTGTAAATTGTTCAGTGACAATCATAGTGTAATTCATTTGGGAATGAAACACATTCAGTTGAGATATCACTTCATACGGTAGGTATTGGAGGATGGAAATTTGAATCTGGAAAAGATTCACATGAGTAAGAACCCTGCGGATATGCTAACAAATCCATTAGCAAAGGAGAAGTTGGAGCTACACTCCACTTCTTTTGGTCTTCAAGTTTGAGGCTCGAGGAGGAAGAAACAAAGCTAAGGAGGAACCAAGAATGGTATTGTATAGGTATAGTGCAGTAATTAATCTCCAAGTGGGAGATTGTTGAGTATGGAACTAAATTACTCATGCTTTAGCGTGTAATTGGAACTTGCTGGAAAATAGAGTAATCGGCATCTATCAGGGAAGACCGACATTAGTTAGGGTAAGACCGGCATCGGTTAGTGTTTGACCGGCATCGGTCAAGGAAATTTGGAACTAGTGACGATTGGGAAGAACCAGCATCGGTTACCTATGCGACGAGCTTTTAATTAACTCTCAGGATTTATTTCTATTTGAGAGCATTGGAATAGATTTAATGAATTTAATTACATGGCTAAGTTACCTAAAGTCTTAAACGACTATTTAAAGCATAAATCTAGGGTTTAGAGTGTAGGATTGATCATAATTACAAGATAATTGTGTGAGAGAGAATTCTTGGTGCAAGAAGGAAAAAACTTGAAGAAAGACAATACTAAACATCTGAGAGATGTGGAAGGTTGTAAATCTTCATTGTCTATCTTGTCAAAGATTTTGATAATATATTGGCTTGTTTCTTGGTGGACGTAGCCCACACTAGGTGAACCATGTTAAATCTGGTGTTGATTTATGTCTCTTGTTTTGTATAATTCTTCTGGTAGAATATCCTCTTTTATTTGCATGTATGCTTAGATCTGATATATTGTTTGTACAACCTCTGTGCTAACCCCAACATGATGTAGTGCCCACTTCCCTTTGACACCTTTTGGATACTTATTCTAATACATTTGAGCACATTCTGGACATTATTACATTTTGATTTAGTCTGTTGTTAGACATTTGATCATGGATTATTGTTGATATTGATTTGGTTATGATGCATGATGATTATTAGAGACACTCATATGTGGATGATGATATACTATTTGACATGGATATTTTATGGATGTTGTTCGTACATGTGATTTTGGATATTTATGATGATGATATAGTTGTTGGGATGAATTGTATGTGATAATGTTAAACTACCTTGATGTTGTTGTGATTCACTTATTTAGATGATTTTGTGATTATATTTATATTCATTTTGGTTGTTCTGATATGGCCACGAGGTCTGAAGGAGGTATTTGTATTTTGCAGGTTAAAAATATCACAACAAAATATCGAGGAGATTGGAGATCTAACCACAATTGGAATTCTAGGTGAAATCGACACAGGTCACCATGGCAACTCGTTTTATTGTGTATGTGTGTTGTTTTTATTAGGGATTCCCATGGGGGGGATTTCCTTTATATGTGACCATGGGTATTGTGTATTTTATTAAGGTGGTTAAGTTTTATTTATTGTTGTATGTATTTTTTTAGGAATGTGTTCCTTTCTCTTATTTAATTAAAATTGTGATAGATTAATGTGAGGAAACATATGGTTAAAATTTAAAATAAATCAAATTGGCATATGGGAAAGTAATAATGGAATTTGGTTGGTTGTTTGTATTAAATTTATAAGGGATTTGTAAGTTGTGTAAGAGCTTGTGTAAGTCGGATTTTGGAGTATAAAATACTCCACCTCCATGAAAAATTTGAATTTTGTCTTTGGGGGCTGTTTTAGGAGGCTTGTGGGACAAGTAAAACTTGTCCCATACCTCTAAATTTAATTTACCAACCATACTTATGGTTGGAGAGGTGATTTGTGACTTTTGTAATGCAGTTTTATTAAGTCATGTTACATATTTTTAATTGCACTCTCTTACATTTTATTTAATTTTGTAGTCCCTTGAGGTGTGGGCTTTTTGGAGTGTGCAAGTAACTTGTCATATCTTCACCCACCTCTTTATTGTGCTTGGGAGAATGGATTTTGTCTTTTGTCATTTGCAATTGGAGGATGTTTGATGTGGCATCCTATATGGATTCACATCATCCTCTTCTCTTCCCTCTTCTATAAAATTAAAACTCTCTTCTTGTTTTGGGGTTGTTGAATCATTTTTACATTCTTCCTTGGGGTGCATTTTTGTTGTGTTGGAGATCTTGTGGATTGTGGAGGAAGTTTGGAGAAATATTTCATGCTTGGGAGATTGATTTTTTTGGGACTGTGTTCTTTAGCATTCTGAAACTTGTTGTTGGAAGTAAAAGTAACCATGGAGAGGTAGGAATTCAACTCTCCTTTTTATTATGTTGTCTTTTTACTTGT
Organism: Taxus chinensis; assembly: GCA_019776745.2. Taxonomy (NCBI): domain Eukaryota; kingdom Viridiplantae; phylum Streptophyta; class Pinopsida; order Cupressales; family Taxaceae; genus Taxus; species Taxus chinensis. The sequence goes on along the minus strand of CM034153.1, from coordinate 77,683,715 downwards.
TGTGTTGTGTGAACGGTGCATGCTCTGTTTTATTTATTGGCTGGTTGGGTAGACTGCCATAGGGATGGTGTAGGAGAAGGCTATGTGGAATCCATGTGGGGAGTGTATAAGGGAATGCCAATGGCATAAAAAAAAATTGTGGAGGGAGTTTTATTTAGGGATCCACCATGGAAAAAAAATAGCTTACATTTCTTACTTTGTGGGGGCATAAGGATATGTGTGGGAGGGGGGGCATAAGAACTATTGTGTGTGATGATTATTTTAGGGGTTTGTTTTGGAGGATTCCTAATTCCCAATTAGGGGGCATAAGTAGATTCCCCCATAGACCTTTCTCCTTTTTCTTGCATGATCAATCCTAATTTTTGATTTGAATGTTTTCTAAATTGCAGTTGTAAACTGTTGTTTTGTGTTGAACTATGTCTTTATATTGAAATCATGCACGTTGTGAATGAATGTTGTGTGTTGTGGAAGCCAGTTGTTGTTAGGGGTTGAATTGCATCTCTTACTTTATTTTGGCTGGGGCTCATTGGGGGCCAATGATGAGGGAAGGCTTCTCCTTTCATTGGATGTCTTGGTTGGGTGGAGAGCATTTCCTTTCCCCCTCTTTTGTTGTGATCAGCTTGGAGAAAAAGAAAATGTGTATGTTGTTGTCTTGGAGAAAAGGAAAAATGCAGTTTGATAGTCCCTTGTGAAAACATACTTCATTTGTAATCCTTTCCCCACTTGTTGTGGATGAAATTGTAATATGTATTTTGTGAACGAAAGATGTATGTAATTTGATTATGAAGTTATATATTTGAATTGTGAAATACATTTATATTTTGTGTCTATTATTGGAAAGAAATAGAACTCTGATAATTGCTATTCAAGTTACAGTCAAACTTTGTAAAGATGTATATTCAGTTGAAATAAATAAAGAATTGCAAGTTCACTCTCTCATTGCATTGTTGGGTTGAGTTGGAATATCAAATTGTGATTGGAATCTTTGTTTAGAAAATTCAAAGAGAAAGAAAATACGTATAAAGGAAGTTATATTCCATTATTTCTTTTTGAAATATCTGAAATTAGAAATCAGACTTTGCAATCTAGCTTTGAAATGAATTGTATTATAATATAACTAAATGTATTAGACCAGATTAGAAATAAGATATTACACTTAAATGATAAATTGGATATACAGAATTTTCCTAGAAGTGAAATCTCTTCTGTTATAAACTTTAAACTGGCATATGAATTTAAATAAAATACACAGTTCGGACCTGTACTTACATTAATCAACTTAGAAATGTTATATAATTTAGCATGCTAAGTATCATTAAGGAACTCAAATTGACAAATAACACTTAAGAAAACAAGTTAAATTAACGTTGCAAAATCAAATCCAATTCCATTCCTAACAGTCATTTTTCTGTCAATTGTTGGATAAAATTTCAAATTAAAATCAATTGAGAAAATTTACCTTCCCTAAAACACTTATAAATCCTTCCTAGATAAATTCTCCATGTCTTTTTGGCATGTTGAGTGAAGGAGGAGATCCAATTTAATCAAATTTAGAAAGTTGGAAATTACCAGTTGGCATTTTAAAATCTTGCAGACCATTTTTGTAAAATTTACCCTTTAAAATTTATCAAAAAGTGGAATTTATTATTCCTATGCAAATAGGGCATTGAGTAGATTTCCAAAAAGTCCTCATTTTATGAAAACCAAGCTTTCTAGCTCAATTTATGACCCTCTGAAGTTTTTCTTGCCTTGGCGGGAAAATTTGGGAAAATTTTCCCTGACCGGCCCGCGGTCCGAAAACCGTCCCGTCAAAATTACCCTTAGAATTTTTTTTTGAAAATTTTTGCTTGGGAAAATTTGAATTTTGTTCCTCCGCTATCCCGTAGCCAATCAAAGGTTGCCACATGTCCTCATAGGGAAGTGGTAGAGGCACGACACTTTTTCTTCCTTATGACCTTTTGAAAATTTTGGAAAATTCTACCCTTTTGCCCTATTGGTCCACGGCCTATCACAGGTTACCACGTGGCAGCATGACGTGTTGGTGGAGGGGTCAGAACCAGCGTGACCGTTTTGCCTTTGAGTTTTGTTTGGGAAAATTTCCCTTAAACCTTCCATGGCCCCACACTCCCACCCTCGCTTTGGGATTTTCTCCTCCGCGGACGTGCAGACCCATGCGTGCCCTTTTCCCTTATCTCTCCTTCAGAAAATTTCCTCCAAGACTCCCGCCGTCCTACTCCTCCCTAACTTCTTCCCCGCATTGGTTCATTGAATGCCACGTGTCTTCTGGCAGCGTAGCAGAGGTGTGGGCAAAAAGGTGAACGTTTCCCCGTGTAGGGGAAAAATTCCAAATAATGCCCCGCCCTTCCCTTTCTTCCTTCCCGCTTTGGCTCGTGGAGCGACACGTGCCCCTGGCATACCCGCGGGTGCAACTTACATTTTTTCCCCACACAAAGGATAAAGTTTCTAAACCTCCCCGCGCTCCACCATTTTTGAGAATAAGGATGAGTGCGTCATAATACCATAGGATGATGTGAAGGTTGCACCTTATTTAGATCCCATCAATGAGGAATATCTCAACAAAATATACACACATATGGTGTGCAACCTTGAGAACATGGAACCATTAAAGGAGGGTGCTCTTCATTAGGAATATTCTTAGTACGTTAGTGATACTGCTAGTATGTCTTGTGAAAATTAGGTGTATGAAAATTATGAAATGGTCAGATGTGAGGTACATGGGAGAGTTACCAAGATGGTTAATCCATGAAATGTTAGGAGGTTGGTTAAAACAAGATTTCCTAAGTATACTGGATAGGAGAAGGCCAAATCATACTTGTGCGTGATATAAGAACAATGGTGTAATGAAGGAGTTGGGAGAAATATGATGGTATATAACTTGTGTGGGACAAAAAATTAGTGGGTTATGCACAGAGATATTTTACTTGGTTAGTACGAGATCAGAGTGGCATTATTGACAAGGTTTGCTCAGAGTAATATTCCTTCATTGGTGCAAGAGTATGATGGGAAGAATTCTCCCTTGTTATATGTTCAAAGTTATGAAAGGAATTAGATATGGGGGAAATTTTATTTTCCCCCATCGCTATGGGTATATAAGTTATATTCTATTTTGTGCAGATGTGCGCATTCTTGGTAGGTGAATGCTGAGTTGAAGCATGAGACAACGGGTTAGTGTGACCTAACTGAAGGTATTGTTCACACTTTTTATTACTTTTATATTAAACCACCAGTGCATAAATCCTTGTAGATTATGATGCACATCATGAGGCACATCATGTTGGGGGATAACATGAAGGCTAAGCAGGTTATGATTCAAATATTTAGTGAGGTTAATACTGAAGTGTGCGAGGATGTAGTAGAAATAGAAGAGACATAGGTGGGCTGTGCTTTGAGATAAAAATTAAAGGTAAAGATTGTCTACCTCATAGATGATGAAGAGGTTGAAGATTTAGATATTAAGCATGTACAAGGTGTACGCGAAGTGTTGAAATCCATAGATGAGTTGGTATGTGCATATCATATGCCATCAAAGACTAAGAAAGTGAACATTGGGACTAAAAATGTGCCCAAAGAGGTGATTATTGGTCTGAGCTTGAGGTTACAAATATTCTTGATTTATTTTGTGACTTTCATGATATTTTTCTAGATGGTACCATGAGATTAAATGCATGCATCCATCACTAGATGAAATGAAGATCAAGCTCAAGGAGGGTGCATGACCATTTTAAAAGAGGCCTTACCAGATGAATCCTAACTTGCATATGAAGATGAAAGATGAGATCTATAAAATTCTCAAGTTAGGAATTATTGAGTTTATTGAGGATAAGAAGGATGGATGGATAATTATCTGTATTGAATACATAGTACTCAATGCTTCATGTGTCCTAGATCCTTTTCATTTGTCATTCACTGAAGATATCTTAGAAGGAGAGGTAGGGCACGAGGTCTCATCATTCACAAATGGATTTTCAGGTTACCATTAGGTGATGATTACATGTGAAGATTAGGATAATACCACATTTACAATGAAATGGGGATGTTTTTCCTACACTGTTATGCCCTTTGGCATGAATAATACGCCAACAATATTCTCGAGCATTGTTGTGTAGGAATTTCAAGATTTTATTCATAAATTCCTTCAAGGGTTTACTTGGATGATTAGATAGTTAATGGGTCAGGGAAATATCATTGTAAATTCTTGAGATTAATGTTTGAAAGATGAAATTATTTTAGCATCTCCTTGAACATCAAGAAGTGCATTTTTACAACTCTTTTTGGTACTTTACTTGGACATATCATTTACAATGACGGATTATTGGTGGAACCAACCAAGGTTGTAGTTATTTTGGGGCTGGAAGAGGCAACTAATCAGATTGAAGTACGTAGTTTCCTTGGGAACACTGGTTACTACATAAATTTTATTAAGGTTTATGCAGATTATGACAAGATTGTCGCACCTCTTGAAGATTTGTTGAAATCCAAAGGCAAATACTATTGGGGCGATGCACAACAACAATATTTTTATACCTTAAAGGATAAGCTAACCAACACATCTATCTTATGCTTTCCTTCATGTAATAAGACATTTCCTATACATGTAGATGTTTCTAGTATTGCTATTGGAGTAGTATTAGAAGGTAATTTAGACCATACCATATTTTTTGCGAGTAGGAAACTGACACCAGCTAAAAAAAATTACACAACTACAGAGCGTGAAGAATTTTCAATGGTATATGCACTTCAAAAGCTTAGGAAGTACTTGTTTCCCACACCATTCATATTCTATGTTGACCATATAACATTAAAGTACTTTGTCAATAAGCCAATTTTACAAGGTTGGATCTGTTGTTGAATCCTTATCTTCTAGGAGTTTCCTTTCTTAGTTATAGTGAAGCATGGAAAGAGAAATTTAGGACTTAATCATCTATCAAGGATTAACTATGGGGAGGATGCATAAAGTATAGAATATACTATGGCAGATGCCCAGATGTTTAGAAAAAACCACACAATAATAGACTTAGAAGATATTGCAATATTCTTACACACTATTATTGCACTTAAGGATATGAAGACATTAAAAAATAGGTAGTTTGTTTTTCACATGGTGCCTTACTAGCTCATTAGAGGAGTCCTGCATAATATGGGTAGAGATGAGTACTGTCCATATGTGTTTTGGAGCATGAGAATGAACCTATCATAAAGGAAGTGCATGTGGGAATAGCTGGAGGACACTATACAAGAGAAGTAACAATGTGCAAGATCTTACTTGCAAGTATATGGCGAGAAACTCTTTATAAGGATTCCAAGTAATTTTTCAAGGCTTGTGACTATTTTCAAAGGATAGGTAAGCTTGAAGATAGGGATGAGATGTCACTAAGAACTATAGCAATTGAATATCCATTTGATAAGTGGGCCATTGAATTTTTAGGCCCCATTGTTCCACTTGCGCATTGGATAGGAGCTATATCATTAGCAGAGGTTGCACTTACAAAGGATTACACTGTAATAACAAAAGTTCTTGTAAATTTTCCTTTAGTTCAACTAATTCAGTTGTACTCATGTGATAAGGTGCCTTCGAAAAAGGTTCAATTCCAAGTTTGATTTCTATTGTGAAGTCAAAATATTGTTTCGGCAGAAGACCAGGTAGTTCTTTCGGAAACACATCAGTATAATATCGTAACGGGTATTTTTCCATAAAATTACTACCTTCTTCTACTCATTCAGAGATTTTTACTACATATAACATACAGCCTTTATTCTCAGATTTCTTAAGTTACATGGATGATAGCTTTCTAAGTGAAATGTTTCTTTTTACTCCTTGTACGTCTGTTGTTTTCTACAGATCATCAATGCATCTTATGTTTTTTTTCAAAACAATCAACCTTTGATTTATGACTAGAAAGCCAATTTACACCAATTATGACATCATATGAACCTAAAGGTGCAACATACAGGTCTAATTTTGTAGTGAAACTTGGTAATTATAAGACTGTGCCAAAAAGAAATTTATTAACAGTGTGGACAACATTATTCCCATAATGAAAAGTCCATGAATTTTCCATAATTCCATCTTTTTTTTTAAATTTTGAAGCTACTTTATTAGAAATAAAGCATTCAGTAGCACCCATATCAAAAAGTATAGTTACAAGCATACCAAATAATTTACCTAGCACTTCTATGGGTGTAGCCTATTTTTCAACTTGCTTATCAGCTACTGCAACATGTATTTTGTGTTGCTGGTTGCTGTCATTTTTATTTAGAGGGAACTGATTTGTGTAATTGTCTTTTCCACAATTGTAATAAACCCCAACATGTCCCTTTCTTGGCTCAAATTTATTCTCAACATTGCAATTACTATTTTGACCACCGTAAGTTTTCTGCCCATTATTATTATTCTTTGGAAAATTGTTTCTGTTATTTACAGCAAGTTTATTTGCTACTGTTTTCTTACTATTTTTCAGCCCCAAACCTTTTTTTTTTCCAAAATTTTTCCATGTCACCTTTTTAGGTGCAAGAGGGGAAGAGGAGTTAGATATTTTCTTACGTTTCTCTTCTTCATGAGCAGAAATTTCCTTCATTTTTTCCTTGCCTTATGGCCTTTTCAACCACTCCTTCCATAGTGGTTGGACTGTGCACATTCACCTCTCCTTCTATGACATGGTTCACACCCATAATGAACTTGCATATTCTAAACTTTTCATCCATTTGGTATTGCAGTACATATATGAGAAGCTTGGTAAACTTCTCCCAATATTCAATCACGGTTAATTTACCTTGATTTAATGTCTGAAATTCAAACATTTTCTTATCATAGTATAATTATGGAAGCCAACACTATCTAAAGTAAATCTTGAATTGGTCCCAAGTAATGTTTCCCACATCAACATTCAGTTCAACCTTATGGCTTTCCCACCTTGATAATGCTTCATGGGAAAGCTGATAAGCTCCCCATACTGCTTTAGTTTCTTCTGAGAAGTTCCTTATTGCAAAGTACTTCTCCATTTTGTTGAGCCAATGATTAGCTCCATATCCCAATGTAGTACCATCAAAATTTGGTAGACATTTTCATTTTATGTCATTAGTAAGTTCATCTTCCAATCTTACCTTCTTATTTTCAGGCTGATTAGGTGCATTTGCATCAGCATTTGCAGCATTATTGTTGGCATTTACAGCATTAATAATCATTGCATTAACATTATTTCCTAGAGTTTGTTGATTGTTATTATTAGATTCATCCTCCTCTTCTTCGTTTCCCATAACTTTTTGTTCAAGTACAACAAGATGATCTCTTGTGTCCAATAGGGTAGTAAGGATCTCATCAAGTTTTTGTGTTGTGGCTACCTCACCAACCAGAGGTTGGTTATTTGTAGCATGTCCCCTTTTTCTAACCATTTTTTATTAACAAGAAATTAAGTTTTTATCATAGATTGACTCAAATAGGTCCAAGAGATACAACCTTCAACTCTGATACCAAAATGTAACATCCTCATTCAAGACTTCAAAAAACAAGGGATTTTTTTCTTTAACATAATCTTCACTGTTTTAAAATAATATAATTTAGAACAAACATTCCTTTACTAATCCATCACATAACAGTAAACCACATGCAGCTGTAATGAATCGATGTAAAATTGATCTCTCATTTCATGAATCAATATTAAACTGATCTCTCATGTTTCATTAATTTCTTGTGTATACTAAGTATACTTTGGTTCCTTCACCCCGTACGGGACATTTAAGTGTTAATGTCTAATTATCCTATCTGAGTATTTTTTACTTATACTCATTTGAAATCTCGCAACTTTAGACCAAGTGACACAAGACAACGTAACCAGTAGTTTGTGATACTTTGGCCAAAGTTTAAAGTCATGTATGCCATGTTTTTATTATTAGATGACATATTCACTGAAAGGAATATGTATTTCACCCCATTCAAACTGTCATCTAGATTAGACTTCCATGACTTCTATCATCCACTTCCAAGCCCATGTTGAACGCTAAAAAGGAACAACCCACATGGAATAGTGCTGACAATCTACTTATGATGACTAAGGGTAATTATTCGCATTCAATCAACTTACGTCAATTTGAATTCACTTAATCACCTTTAGTTAACATAAGATGACATCATCCATAGTTCATATGCATGTCACTGTTTAGTGTAGAGTAGTGACTTGAAATACCCTTTTTTGAAAGCTACGTTTAGAGGAGCTTAGTGAAATATCATGCCATAGTGGTTGCTGCACAGTATCCACCTAATGACTCAAGTCATTAAGTGGGTACTGTGCAACAGTGACTATGTTGTGATAATGCACTTAGTTCCGATAAACAAAACTAACATACTTAACAAGTTCATTCATTATTTAATTCCTAGCTTGTTAAATACACTTAAGTTTATGTTTAATCATTAGGTGTTGTGCCTAAGGTTCAACTAAGTTAAATACGATTAATCAAATCCTAACAAAACTCCTTAAGTTTGGAGGTATGTTGATCAAATCTCCATTAAGTATAACGATTTAAATATTCATTTTCCAAAGGTTCAATCAATGACACAAAATAATCTGATTTCAACGTGTGTAGGAAAACATTTATGCATTATTTTAATATAATCAGCAAGTAAGTATAACTCATATTTTGATATCAAATATGTCTGATTAAGTAATTTCCTTGTCCATCCTTATCATCTTAACATAACCTTTAGATTCAGTAATTTAACATGTTTACCTACTTGGAAAGTTCTATAGGTATAAATGACATCATAGGTCTAAAATTCAATTATTAAGTCCATTTCTACTTAATAAGTATGTTTCCTTTTTCTTCCATTATGGAAATAACATCTTATTTATAAGTTCATAATGAAACAATATGGTATAAACCTCATTAAGAACACAATAACAATCATACAGCATAATAATACATTAGTGCAACTTCCAAATAAGGTTTACCATTTCTTCCTTATATTTTTAATATCAGTTTAACATAGGCTCAATTGATTAATGGACTTTATGTATAGTCCTTTACCTAACCATCACATCAATCCACATAGTATTTATTAATTCATATCCGTGTTTTCTTATAACTATATAATAAATCAGCCTTGACCATAACGAAAGGAAGTCTATCTTCAAAATTTCAACATTCAATAAGTTACTTGAACAAATGTAGAATTAATTTTATTCTTTCAACAATTAATATCCTCATACATATTTCAGACAATAATAACATCATGTTCCATCAATTACAAAATACTATGGCACTAAGCCTTTATGGTTCTCAAACAAAATCATTCCAAAAACTTTTAATACAATCATGCATCTGAATTAAACGAACTTCATCAATAAAATAAATGCAACTTCTTATAAGTATTTCTTATTTCACCTTTCACAAAATCCATTTGCAAAATTGTTAGCATGTGTCAGCTAACAAGAACTGAGCATGATAAGTACTAAATCTTTAGAACAACATGCTTCTATCTAACAATTTCATGAAAGGAACATTGTTTTTTAATGAAATTGTTCTAAAGTTCCAAAGTACTAACAACTCTTTTAAGAATGCAAGGATGCCACAATAAATGAATCAAGAAAGGAAGTCAATTTAAGTCACATCTAGAAACCAATCAACTTTATCAATAATAGTTAAGTCATTAGAGTAAGTCAAGTTCATTTGACCCATAAAAGTCCACAATAGGAATACAATTGCAATAATATTTTAGTCAACAATCCCATAATTATATGGCTGAAATCTAATACCTTGTCTGTTACTTTAATGTTTACTTATCAAAATAATATATATTACAAACACACAACATTAATCAATTTGTGTCCTAGTCAGAATAAGCAGAATAAGTTCCATTTTTAACAGTCATATAACCTAACTATTATCCAATTGATATCTAATATTACTTCAATCAAGAAGATACAACTTTAATAAGAATATCCCATATTGCTCTAATCAAGGGGACACATCTTTACTCAAGAATATCCTATTTTGTATTCAAGCAATAAAATATAACCTGGTATAACATTCAAGTTTTTTTCTTTTCTTGATCTTTCAACAAAGCCCCCCTTACAAATTGATATAATGATACTACTACCAACAAGAGTGGTTCAATATGAACCAAATATTAACATAGTTGATATCAAACAAAAAGGATCAAAACTACCACCAAATTTATAACAATTCATAATGAAGTAAAAGTATAACCCAAGAAGGACTGATACACAATACTATAGCAATAAGCTATAATCAATTAGTCAACAAAACTCACTAGCTAAGCCAACCACATAAAGGTCTCAACTTGACCACAATTTGAAAGTGAAATAACTAACAGTTAACATTGTCGATCAACTTTTCATATTCAAGTCATATAGAAGGTTAAATTAAAGAAATATCAAACAATGAATAATAAGATAAAGCACAATCTCCAAACTGTACAAAATCCTTCACTTAAAAATGAAGATATAAATCTATCTGCCTGAGTCTATGGATCAACATGATCGAATCCATTAGTTTTGACCTACAACCATTTCCCATAACGGGTTTGAATTCTCGGTGTTTAAGAAAAACTTAACATATACAAAATTAACTACCCAGTTCAAATGCATTCCATAACAAGGCTACATAACCCAGTCAGAAGGTTAGCAAATTTGAAAAGCATATACCCAAAATGATATCGATTCAGAGCTTGATAAAAGGAAAGGTTTTAACTACAACATTGTGTATAAAAACCTCAGAGGTCCATTCGATGACCAAAGTCTAAGTGAATCAATCAAATGTTAAAAACGAACAAACCCAGAATAACTTATAAAGATAAGAACCTAGTTATTTTCCTTTTTGATAAGGATTTATGCCAACCTAGCAAGGGCGATTTTTAAACAGAGAAATAATGACTCAAAAACATATAATGGGAACTTGAAATACCATAATAGTAAAACAAGTATCCTTTTCCCCAATGGAGAGGTTTAAAATATTTCGGTAATATAAACAACTAGAATGGTTTACGACTCGTTTTGAGTCTTAAGAAGTTTCAAACCAAGATTCGCAAATATGGTTGATAAGACCGAATCAAATAACCTTCATTAAGTCATCCAGAAAGACAATGAAACCATATTTTTTTAATTCCTAACTCAAAAAGCACACAACTCCCCAAAATTTTATTTCCTTGTGGGTTTCGACCCTATATCAATAAATCTAATCTTAACACAAAAATGGTTACTCATAACCAAATACACAAACTAGTAATAAATAACTTTTCTATATCTATACAAAAATCACTCACAGATCTAGGTATGCAAATAGAGTCGTTTTAATCAACTTAAAACTAGATATTAAAGCATGCTAGATTGAAAACTAGAAAATCAGAAACAATACTTCAACCACAAAACCCAATACTCAGAATATAATTTCAAATAAGAGAAGATTTATTTTCATGAAACAATTAAATGGAGCATGTTATCATAATGAGTAGCCTATCATGCCTGGTAGAGCTTCTGCAAATCTTTTCCAAGATCTCAGAGTTTCCTTTCAAGATTTCGCTATAGATTCTACAAAAACTTAGCAATAGAATCCACCGAAAGCCCATTACCTTATTTCCCATCATTTTATAGCCTCAACAATAAATTTACTTCCTCTAAATTTTTCATGCAATAGAAAGATCATAAATAAATCAGAAACAGAATACCAATTTGAAAAATAGAAGATTAACATGCAAATCCATTGAGCTCAAAACATCAAATGAAAGATAGAAACAAACCCCTATTCTTTTCCACCAAACCATCTGGATGTTCCCTAGGCGGTTTCTGCGCTTCTCTCAAGATAATTAATGAAATGGTAGTATGTCAGTTAACTCATACAATCCACCAACCGCCATTCACAGTTAGCGACAAATAATGTTATAACAATTCATTGCCAAGTGTTTTAGTTACTTTGACCGATGTGTTTGTTAATTGTGACTAGGTCATTGCCAAAGATGGCGGTGATGGTAATTACCACCGCTTTAATTTTCCAAGTACTGGATTGGCACCAAGTTTAATTCTTAACTCAACCTTATTAAATGCTGACCAAGGTTGGTCCTTAGATTAGGTCACATGTTTGTAGTTAAGTTTAGGGATCAAAACCCTATCAAAAATGCATCAACCATAGCTTAGGTTAGGGGTCATTTTAATCAAATATAACCAGAGTATTATTAGTTCCCTTTAAATAAATAATCATCACCTTAAAATGGGTTTAGTTGGGTCCTTATAATACCCAAACAGAACATTACCCTTTGAAATTCATTAACTAAAAGTATATAAATCAATAGTAAGGATGTATTCACTAGAAGTTACAAGACATCTCTAGCAACCTTATATTCATTAAGCCTGAACATGATGGTATTTTAGTAACATAATGAAGTCAATTTGACGTAACAAATATGATTGTAAAAAAATATCGATCAAAGGCATGCCTTGGATCACCGAAATTGATCCAAGGTATGGCCTTTTTTTTAAAAAATAGATGAAATATTCTAAGGAATAGATTTCATATTATAACTTAGGTAACTTACCCACAAGGTTCCAAAAGACTTCATTTACTTCTTACAAGTAGATATCACATAATGCACTTCAAAACCCAATTTAGTGATTACATGATAACAATTCAACATTAGTACAATATTGCCAAAGTATGATTAACATCAGATTCTTCTACATGAAGTGGATATCTCTTCTAAAAATATGACCAACAGTTAAAAGAGTATACCAACTTAGATCAAGAATCACTTATCAATGTTTGCAAACTTCAGTTACAGAAGCAAGTATAAATATCAACACGGCATAGGCATTACAGTGCATTGCATGCACAAGAGGATTAGATGATGAGATAACAATGGATGATCTTATTAATAAACTGATGAATTTGGATGAGAGGAACGCCATTGCTAGATGGATTCAAAAGATGGAGAAATCTATACAGAAGGTTTGGCATGACAGGAACATAAAGAATATGTCATTTGTAGTGGGGGAGATGGTGATATTGTATGACTCCAAGTTTACGTGACATCCTAGAAAGATAAAAGTACATTGGTTGGGACCATTTGTAGTAGCTAAGATATTGGAATTAGGTGCATGTTAATTGCAGGTGCTAGATGACACCATGTTTCCTAGTTACTTCAATGGGAGTAGGTTGAAGCCCTACTATAAATAAGATTATTTTTTGTTTGTAATAAGGTAGTGTTTCCATTTAGATTAGATCTCTTTCTACTTATTTTTTTTGTGTTTTTTTTGTAATAAGCACATTTGTGTGTAGGAGATGATTATTCTATGTTGTAATGATGCATAGAGGACTACACATACTTTTAGTGTGGGGTAAATTAGATGTAAGTGTGTGTAATACAAAATGTGATGTTAGTACTCCTTAAGAAGGTGATAGGAAAACATGTGTTGGTATGACACAAGAGCGCGGGAAAGAAATGATAGGCGCGAGCCTAAGAAAAAGTTTGGTCTGTGAAATAGTGTAATAGAATGTTCCATGATGGAAATATATGGTGGTGCACAAAAGGATGTTTTGCATGTGCTTAAGGATGTTGGTGCTTAAAGGTATAGAAATTTCTCATATTGGAAACCACGTGAAGAGATAATTATGTAGTGTAACATGAGGGAGGAAGTAACAAGTTAGACTACTTGGCAAGTGACATAGAGGAAGAATGTGTGTGATACATGAAGGTGCATGTAAAGAGGTCGTGTGGCTTAGGAAGTAGTAGTGTACCAAAAGGTTATGTATATCACGCATGGAAGAAAAAAAAGGAAAAAGTGTGGGAAACAAAAAAAGTAATTTTAAAGATGCAAATGGTGGTAGGTGGAGTGTCATTAATGTGATAAAAATTTAAAAATATATAAAAGGGGCATGGATGAAGTATTTCCTACCTTTTTTTGACAACTTGTGTGATTGGAAAGCTTGAGTGATGAAGTGTGAAGAACAAAAGTGTGAATAAAAAACTGGAGAGAAGACGCAAACCAGGGTCAAACATAGAGTTTGACATTGGAGAGCTCCTTATGAGAAGAAGTAATTGTTTTATAAATGTGGGAGGAAGACATCGAGTGTAGGTTCATAGAAAAATATAGAAAACTAGGGATTGCAGAGCTATGAAAAAACTTAGGGAATAACTTTGAATAAGCAGGTATAAGGGTTAAGCAAAAATAAGGAAAGAGAGTTTCCAGAAAAGGGAGTTACACAATTCGAGGAAGTAGGTGGTTGATATTGTGGCACCTAGGGCACACATCTTATCGATTTAGAAGAAAAACAAGTTAGGAAAGAGAATAATGGTACCAAGGAAAGCAGCGAAGGAAAAAAATAAGATTGTTGATGAGGCACCCAAGGATTAGTTCTCAAAGATAAAATACCCACTAAAAGTGATCGTTGGGAAGCCATGGGTGTCAAAGCTTCACATTTGTAAGATTATCAAGTACAACTACTGTGCATAGGGGCGCAAGGTAGCTGTAAATAAGGATATTTTTTATGAGCTAGGTATGAGGACTATATAAAGGCATATAATATTAGATGATTCCTTGTGTAGGACTCTCAAGGAGGTTGGGTTTCTTCAATTATTCGAACTATCTTATTTTGGAAAGCCCGTGTGATTTTTCCGGTGGTTGATGTCATGTGTACATGAAGACTACTTTTATTTCAAATGTAGAAGGATGAAGTTGATTACCAAGCTGATTGGCAGAGTCATTGGTCTACGCAACACATGGTAAGAAATAGAGATGGATATGCAAGATGACCCCAAGATTGAGGAAATGGGCACATTTTTGCAATACGAAATGGAGAAGTGTGCATTCGAAATTGAAATTTTTTTTGACCATGCTACTAAAATCTCCATGTGACTGGTGAGTTGCAAGTTGGGAGTCTCAGAGCACTGGAACAATGTAAACAAAAATTTCATTCACATTGCACATAAGATGATGAACAAAACTAAATATAATATCACCTTGTACATAGCTAAAATAATTGTGGAAGAAGCTGAGGTACAAACTAAATGAAGGAGAAGATCACTTAGGGTTTAATCATCTTCTTAATAGTATTTTGGGAGATTGGAGTTCCAGACAACCCAGAACATAAGATGTGGGTGCATCCTCTCAAAGGTAAGTCCCCGAAAAAAATGTTTTCCAAATTCACTTGTGATGGTGGGATTAGTAATTCCCATAAGGTGTGTGTTGAGAAGTGGTACAGGTGGATGTGTGAAGCATTCAATAATGAATGACATGTTACGAGGGAATTTTTGGTTTTTATTGAAAAATAGGTGGAGTTTGCAGTAATTCAACACTTCAACCTTGCAAACTTTTTTGTTGAAGGATGGAGACTTTGGGTTGTGGTGTAAACTATCATTTTCATTCACCGCCAAGTACTTTCAGTGAATGATGAACAGGATCAAGGATACACAACCCCTGAATTTTAATGTAGATAGAGTGAATGTAAATTACCATACTCTAAGGAATAAATATGGATATGTGTTTAAGAAAATTTACATTGATACTATGGAGTTTTATATGATGGAACTCAATTTAATCATGAACTTGGTAGTTAGCAAGGAAGCATGTAGGGTATACGTCTTCCTTCAAACTAAAATAAAGGATGGGCAAGAAGTTTAACTCCAAAACACCTTAATGCCATAATCACCAAGGAAGCACACAATGAGGATTCCAAAACAATGGCATGAGAAGACTCCCGTAGTAGAAGTAGAAGAGGTAGAGTAAGATGAGGTCGAAGAATAAGAAGATCTAGTTGTAGGATAGTTAGATCACAGCAAGAGAAGGAAGCTAAGGATAGAGCATGGAGAGGTGAGCACATCACGCATTGAGGAGAAGCCCATAGGTGAAGAAGTGATAAGAAAAAAGATGAGTCCATTGAAAAGAAACCAAGTCCAGTGAAGAATTTGATCCCACCAAAGAAGAAACCTCAAGTAATTTATGTCGAGGAATAATATGCAAACTTGGAAGAGAAGATGGTTGAGGAGATGATGCGTAAATAAGAGACACACGTAGAGGAGGACTCAGAGAACATTGAAGAGGAAGAGTTGCACATATAAGAGGAAGTGATAGCAGAGGAAGAGCCATGTATAGAAGAGGAAGCACTAGTGTAAGAAGATCCACACGTAGAGAAGGAACATGAGAAAGAGAAGACCATCGAAGATCTCATGTAAGAGAAACGTGATAAAGAGATGTGCAATGCGCACGAAGAAGATTTAAAGGGAGATAGGGAATATGATAAAGGGAACAAGAAATATTACGAGGAGGAAGCGATAAGAGATAAATAAAAATCATATGGGGAGGATTTAGGCACATGAGGGGAAATAAGTGGCGTGTAATTTAATATTACATAGGAAGTTTCAAAGAAGCAACGTGTGAAGGGAAGGATGTGAAAAAAACCTCCTCCAGGCCTCCAAATGACCTATATAGATAACCCTACGAAGGTTCTCAAGTCAAGATACTAGAATTCAATACCCACATAATACTTATTATATTGGGGAATGTTTGAAAATAATGGATCCCTGATGCACACATGGAAAATACTCTCATGTAATTACCATACACATATGGATGAGCCAAAGTTTGAGGTTATTATGGATTCACTCTATGAGATGCAACTGAAGAAAATACTAGGAAAATACTTTCCCATTATCGACTCCATGCAACTCACAAATGAATAAAAATTTAATGTTCTTAATAAAATGGAATTGGAGGTAGGAAGAAGATATTTTTACAAGGATTCCACCATAAAAATGATGTGATATGAAGAAGATCTTAAGGATAAGGAAATTTATAAGCTCATGTAGAGTGTGAAGGATGAGAAGAACCAAATGGTCATGGTGTACAAAAATGTGAAAGATATAGTAAAAAATTATCATGCACATGTGCCTAGAACTGGTTGAGTAAGCCCAAGATGAATATCCCATAGTGTTGGACTATTTTTAAGACTTGGTGTGAATTATGTTGCTAGAAAGAAAGAATGGGACAGGGTTGATAGTGAAATAATTCGATGAAGTGAAAAATAAAAATAAAGAATAGGTTGAGAAGCATATTGCAGAGTATAAGGCATTGGATGTGGAGGTCAAAGAGGTTGCATGGAAGGAAGAGTATGTTTTTGATAACTTCCAAGACTTCTCTCCCTTTCTTAACATGCACACTACTAATGAGGAAGCATAATTGAAGAAGATATAAGCCAATATGAAGAATAGAAATGCTGAGAGTGAGAATTTCATGTCCAAAATTTCATAGAAAATAGATCTGATCAAATCCATGAAAGACACAATTGAGGCGAGTCTCACATAAATCTACCCCTTGGTCATATGCGAGATGGATATATTAGAGGGAGTGACCTCATAACTAGATATGGTAGTCAAGAAGCTGAAGGATAAGGTAGATGAGTTGGCTTCCAAGAAATTACCCAAAATTGTAAAAATAACACCAGACAAGGCTGACATGGAACTAAAGGATTAAAAGGAGTTAGAAAACATATTAAACATGGAATTTCCAGAACTCCTTTCATCATAGAGATCCTAATTTTTTACCGCACGTGCATATTATTTAATTCATTATGTAAATAAATTATTATTTATTCTTTAGCTTCATAATTATTTCATTCAATCTTTAGAGAAGGCTTTCTTTGGTTCATATTGTTGAGGACAGACAATACTCCTAGTGTGGGGTAATGTTGGTAAGAAGAAATGGATAAGTGTTAGCCAAGCATAGAGACCGTGCACAGAAGGGAACATGTAGGTAGTAAAGGGGTATGTAAAAATAAAAAATAGTGCATGGGAAAATGAGTGCAAGAAAAAAGTCACTATAGCATAACACATGGAATCATACACACACCATAGAGGAACAAGACAATGTGCAAGGGTATGCACATAAATAGAAGATTTAGGACTTAGCCAATTTTGGAGAAGAAGCTAAAAATAGGAAAGAAAGAAAGATGACAAGATACACAAGAAAGGTCTTAAATTATAAAATAACATGCAGGATAAAGATAAATACGTCACATGAAAGCTATCTACTTATAGAAATTAAATCATGTTAAAGTCGAGTTATGTATAGCTCAAACTAAAGCTGAAGAAAAGTTGTAAAATCATGCAGGCTATTATTATAACACCTATTGTTAGGAAAAACACATGCAAGAGGTGAAGGGAAAGTCCCCACCTTATATAAATAGGTGAAGTACTCTTGTAATTAGTGGCTTTTGTTTTTGTGTGTGTAAGATAAGGTCTACAGAGAGTTTTGTGTGTGTCTGGTCTAGCACAAGGATGTAATTGAAGTATGGATGTAATCAGTGAGTATTTCATATAATGAATTATGTTTGCAATGGATAATTGTGCATGTGTTGCCAATATTACTAGATCTTACTATGGTATTATGGGAATACAAATACTTTTACTAATTATATATGTTGAATGATTTCCTTATTATATGTGTTGTTAAGTTATGATGTCATATCTACCTTCATATTGTGTTGTAATGGATATGACGATCATGTATGCTCTAACCACATATTATTGAGTAAATAAAGAGGGACCTAGGTTGTTTCACGTGCTTTGGGTGAGTATTCAGACTTATGACTGGATGAATTACCAATGCGCATGACCTTATGAAGTGATTGGATACTAAACCAACAACAATAAATATAACCGGTTATTCTCTGTTTAGTTTACTTCCCATTGGAAGAAGCAATTAGTTTAATATTTATTTACTTATGCATGTTATAGATTTCTAGTTATTGTTATCTAAATACGCCCTCATTCTTATTTGTACAACTTATCTAGGTTCCAAACTTAGGTGGCTTTGGATGGAAGACCCGCAGAAGGAAATAAGAGAAAAATTAGTGTTCTACTGACCAAGAGAAGATGAGATAGTGTTATGTGGACTTGGTTAATGAGGAAATTTTGTAAATTCGGTATAGTCAACAAAAAATGTATGGGAGAAAAGAGAAGAAGCCACCATGCATGAAAAAGTAGCCACAAAATGTAATAGAGTGATATGGGATGAGTTATGAAAGGTTGACATTTCTATGCCGCGGAACAAAGGAGTTTCATTTTTTAGTGAGCCACAGGTTTGTTTAAGGTTTGAAGTGTTACAGTACAAATGATTTTGAATTCTATTGTCCTTTGGGTAGGTTGGATCTGAATAAGTCTTGAAGAGTGTTCGGTGGGTATATGGAAGCCGCAAAATTCTACGTAGAACTGTGGGGGTCTAACAAGGTTGTGCGACAAAATAATTTGGTCACAATGTTCTGTAGATATGTACAAGATGAAAAAGGTCATGGAAAAAAGGAGGTTCAATTTAAATGTTCCATGGGTGGTGCAAAATAATTCTAATGGTTTCACAAAGGTCTTGAAAAAAATTTCAGGAGTCTATTTGATGCCACATAGTCTTTTCAATGTTTTACGGATATAGCGGGTACATGGGTGGTTCGAAGGTCGCGTAAAAAATGAAAGTAGTGTCGCAGTGTCCCGTAGAAGTGTGAAGGAGTAAAAATACTATGAAATAAAGGAAATGAAGTGAAAAAATTTTGCATATGTCTATAATGGTTCATGGGTGTTGAGGAAGCCACGAAACAAAGGGTCTGGTTCCTAATGTTTCATGGGTTTAACAAATTTTGTGGAGGTTTAACATGAGTCTATGGAGGTCTAAAAGTGTTCCACAGGTTTGTGCAAGCCACATAACAAAGGGGTTTCAAGTTTTAATGTTCCACAGATGTGTGAAAAATCAAGGAATAAATCCACGAAGGTCCACACAAGACACGAAGGTCTACAAGGAGTTTGTGGAGGACGTGTACAAAATGCATGGGTCAAAACAAAGTGGGGGAGACTGTGAAAATTCCATGTAAATCTCTAAGAATTCATGATGGATTGGAAGAGCCACATAATACACTAAAAGACACAGAATTAAGGAAAATGACAAATAAAAGTCACGTAATATTTGAAATGCCACAGGATAAAGCAAAAAAACATAGAAGCCACAGAAGACTCCAAAAAGTGCAGGATTGCAAAAATCTATTTTTATCTCTATATTTTGATGAAGATCAATTTTTAAAGCATGCCAAATCTAAAGTAATATTAGAACATATAAAAGGACTATTTCTAGAGTATATATGGACTGATAAGATTAAAAACAATTATGTAGATGATCATTTATTTTCATAAATGTGTTTTTCTTATATGGAAGTGTATTTTGGCTTTTTTCATGCATTCCATTCACATTTTGAGCCATTCTTAGCAACAAGACTTGTATGTTTATGTTTTTTCCCTTCTCCTCTAGTAATTTTTTATATAAAACTCTAGGAATTCATTGTAAAAAATATGTTTTCCTTCTATTTGGATTTATGCATATTTTATTCAATTCTATAGTTTTTAATATGTTCTGAGTGAGAGAGTAGGGGTCACGAATGATTCTTTTTACTAGTTTCCCCCCTTGGAGAAATAAAGAATGCATTTTTACCTTCTCAAATCCTTTTTTTTGTGAAATTTAAATTTTTAAAACTGATTTTATCTCATGATACTTACTTATCCTTGGTTTACAGTTTAATGACCACACCCTTATGCAATAATATGTTGATTTATATGTCATATATTGTCTTTAACAAGTTTTTTACGTAGGATTTTGTTGTGGAGATATTTGTTTCCCTTCTTTATTATATCACAACTAAAAACCTTTCTATGAAACACTTTTTCATTAACATATTCATTGTGAGATGTGTATGGTATGTGTAGTTCCTTAGATCCATCTGTGTGATTCAAACGAGTCTAAGATTCTTAAATTTTCTATTGTATCACCATCTTTTCATTTTTTACCCTTATTTTTCCCTCCCTTTTCCTTGTGAATTCAATTGAGTAGAGTAATTTTAGTAGTAGAAGCTAATCTTAGGTGTTATACTAGGGGGAACCAACCCTCTTTGGAGACTCACTCTAACATACATGCCACAACCTAGGATTATTTCCATTTTTTGAATTGATAAAAAATATTCCACAACACTCTCCATACGGATCATTTCAAAGTGACAATCGTTAGTCTAAATAATCTAAAAATATCACAAACATTAGTTCATTTATTAGTATAATTTAATTTCCTTCAAAGTATAGATATCTAAAAATACAAAAAGAAAGGTTAAATTATTTTATTTGCATTTAGTTAAATGATTAATTAAAAGGGGATTTAATACATCAAAGAAGTCATTATATTCATTTCAGTGTTTTCAAAATCCTTTTCTAGTTATTTATTCATTATTAGAATTTAAAGTAATACAGGAATCAAAATCAAAACATAAATTATTAGGCATTAGGAATTCACGTTTTTTTTATAATAGGTAAAACAGGGTTGAGGTTTGAGGAATTCATGTTACTCATTCATAGCCTCTAACTTTACTTTATCCCCTCTTATCTCTCATTCTCACTCACAAGTTGATACCAATACACGACCATTTATGATCTAGATTAACCTCATAAGAGAATATTTTAACCTATCATTAACCCACCATGTATTAATCTATACTCAAAAAACATAGAATTATGACTCCATATATTAGTCCTCCATTCCACTCCCTTTCCCCCATATATTATCAGCTAATTAGATGATCAAAATGAGAAATTATCTGTAGTTGAAAAATTTTGGGCTGACCAAGCAAACCGCATTAGACGTCCAAATCTTTAGTTTAATTTTACTTCATATTGTTTGTATCCTTACATGACCCTCTCTGGAGAGTAGTATTTAAATACAAATAGACATTTCCAAAAAGTACATCAACCTAGTTGAAGCATCTTCATCCTAACTAACATATATTAGGAGTTGTGTACAACAATTGTCCTTGATCGTGGCATTCAACACATAGAGATAGGGAGATATTTGGTTGTCATTGATGATACATTTTCATACTTGCAAGTTGATTGATTAAGAGTTGATCGTTTGTTGAATCTTGATTCTTAGTCATTCCCACCTTTACCATATTTATCATTTCGTACCATCCCACCACCATATTTTATTCCCCATTTTCATTTCATCTTCAAAATTTCAGCTATCTTAGCCCAACTTGAGGAATTCGAATACAAAGGAATACCCTTGTAATTTTTTTTATGTAAAATATCCATCCCTAAATTTGTATAAGATACCTATGAAAACCTATATTTTCCTAGAAAATTCTGAATTTAGATGTCAAAATCTAACTAGAATAATAATGTAAAATAGTTATATCCTTTGTTTTATGGTTTTTTCCAAATTGGATTTCTTTGAATGACTTTTATATATTCATATACCCATGTCACTGTAACATGTTTCACTATATTCTATGATCTATAATTTTTATTTATTCCTCAACTACATTAATATTCTTGTGATAACCATATTAAATTCCCTCTCTTTCAAGGTGATATATATATACTTTAACTCACTTGTATCAAAATAATTAAAGTGGATCCATGTTAGATATAACCATATAGTTATCATTCGAATACATTGAAGATAACTATACATGGCCATCATGTAAAACATGTACCTATAAGAGAGTGCATCATATAAATCATGGAACAAGGATATAACATACACACCAAGCATGAAATTATATAATCATGGTGGTATATAATCATACAAGTATAAGAATCAATTTCACACAT
The DNA here is from genome assembly GCA_019776745.2 of Taxus chinensis. NCBI lineage: Eukaryota > Viridiplantae > Streptophyta > Pinopsida > Cupressales > Taxaceae > Taxus > Taxus chinensis. Next base: position 77,661,064 of record CM034153.1, on the reverse strand, counting down.
AATATCATAAACAAATCCAAGGATTACATATAATTGACACAATCATGTCCCACACACAAACAAGGGATGAAGGGTTGTATGAGCAAAGGAAACTAAAGACACAACAAGGGACACAATATATTCATACAAATATATAGATAATCATAAGGGATATACACATAAGACAAGAAAATAATCAATCCAATGTGTAATGATAAAAATTGATAGCAGTTGTGTTAGCTAAATTTTATGCTCGGCTAAACAAAAAACCTATTCAGTCATGGGATAAATCCCCTTCTTTTAACAGTGAAGATCCCATGTGAGTTATTCATTTACTCTATGGCCTATTTATAATAAATTAGGGGTATTACTTTAATTGAATAGCTCATGAACCATAACTAAACAAATTTGCATCAAGTAAGAAATTGTATGATAAGTAGAAGAATTAGATATGGAAAGAAGGAACTATAAACAGATATGCTAAAGAAGTGTGGTTGATAACAAGTAGATATCAGAGCAAGTTACAGTCACATGAAATAAACAAATATTTAACGATTTCTATAACTTTTAGCAAATGAAAAGAAGCGTACTCATATGAAATTTAAAGATAACACAAAGTTTACCATTGTCCTTCATAGTTGTACAGTAAGACTTTTAGAAGACATAAAGTTGAACCAAAATCTTCCTTTATTATTATTCAACTTTCAAATATTTACAATATGGACATATAATTATTTCAATGCAAAGTCTGAAACAATCATGTACGACAAAAAACAATAGTTTGCCAAAAATTCCTAGATCCTTTGACCTGTAGGTCACCCCTTCTATTTATAATCATTGTAAGGATAGTTAAAAAGAGATAATGTACTTTACACTCTCATAAATATCTAACCACAAAGTTGTGAGTAGTTGAGCACTTTCTTCCAGTCCTCTCCTTGTTACTCTGCTTTCCTTCTCCCAACCTTCGATCTTAGATCCGTGATACAAATCTCCTAAACTCATGCCCTAGTTTTCTGAACCCTAACTTCTATACATTCTTCACAAGACAACACCTTTTCACTTCGTTCCATGCCCGTGTAATTCTTTCCTTCTGGTTCGCAATCTCAAATTGGCTCTTTACTTGTTTGATCACACAAATCTTCTCTCTGATTGAATCTGAAAAAGTCCTAGTTTATATCTCCAACTCTTCATTTTCGTAAAGTAAAATGAGAGTGCCTCGACCCTCTATTTATAGTTTTTTCTTTTTCTGGTCATTAAATGCTACTTTACTTACCCCGTACTTTGTTCATTTAATGCATATTTTTAAAACAAAACTCATCTTCAGTGCCTTTACTCACGCACCCTTCCTATGCGAAAACTCCTCCAACCTTCTGGCACTTAACCAAACCAACCTGACAAGAGACGCTTCCGCGTGCTCAGCCCACGCCGAAGGCACTTCTTCTGTCCAAATTCTTACTTTCGCCTACCTCGTGTTGATTTAAATGAGCTTCATTTTCCTTTGTACACGGGATCTATGAGTAGCTTTACCCTGACACTAACCATTCTGTCTTTTCTCTTCATCTCTCTTTTAACCGGGCTACTCAACAAGGCTCTTCAACACAACTTCCTTGGTACTTTTAAAACACATGCTTCTTCACTTTTCTCCACCCCACACTTAAACAATGTGCGGTCCTCTGCGCACTCACAAATTCTCTAAAAATAGCAATAAGGTTACCGGTGCCCGAGGCCCAAAACAAAACAACAACGCGAAAGGGAAACACGAGGAAAATAAAATGCATAAAGGAAAATTATAGACTAACTGGAAAAACTACCTTATTTACAAACACCAAGAAGACTTATTTATAGTAGGGCTTCATCCTATTGCCATTGAAGTTTCCCAACAACTTCGTTCCATCCAACGCTTGTAAATGGCACACACCCGAATCAAGGATGTACGAGATTGTGTAGGAACCTAACCAATGGACTTTCAACTTCCCATGATGGCGCAGAAATTTAGAATCATACAGTAACACCATCTGCCCAAACTCAAACTTCTGTTTCTAATATGGTGATCATGCCAAGCCTTTTTCTTTGCCTTTTCTGTTGTTTGGCTCCAACGGGCAAGTGATCATCTCTCATCTAGTTTCATTAGTTCATCAATTCTTTCTTCCAGTGCTTGTTCATCATGCCCCTTTGGGTAAATGTTCTTCCTTAGGCCCACACATCCACCCCTTGGGGGAAAATTTTACGTCTAAAGTCCGCTTGCCCATATCTTGAGTTTCTAAAGGAGTTAGGAGGACTTCTTTATATCATCGGAAAGGTGAGAAATTTTCCTATCCAATGGAAATGGTTTAGGGAATTTTTGGAAGTGTTAAGCATGAGAAAAATCAAGTTGAAACTTTGAGCCTGTTAGAGAGTGGGCATGGGGGTAAATTTCTCCCTGAACCTAACTGAAACTTCTAACCCTAAAATTTGAACCATGTGTACTTGATATTTGTTAATGAAGGAAAAATATGATCTAGTAATTTTAGTATTGTTCCAGAACCTAATAGGGTCAACTATTGTCTTGTAACTTGGTTTTGGACCCTTCTAATCAAAAAAAATATATTCCATAATTTTCTAACTAACCCTAGGTTGTTTCTTGGGTCTCGAGTGGGTTGTTTTTAACAGGAATCACACTACCTAAGTACTCACTACAATAATTACGTTAAATATTAACCATATTATTTTTTTCAAAACTTGAGTACTCACACTAGCGAGATATTCCCTCTCCAAATAATTGATGAAAATCCCTCGAATTTTTCTTGTTTCCTCTATCGCAAAAGAAAGATATGGCTTGGTTGTTGATAGTTATATATACTCCCACATGAGCCACTGGTGTTTTTTCTAAGGGTTTGTCTTTTAAGTTGCATGTTTGTTTGGTTTTATAATTTATCTTAGTGTCCACAAGGAAGGTTTACATGAAACCAGTGAGGTTTATTAGTTCAAGAGTGAATAGATTACACGTTCTTTTCATATTATCATTTAATTACTAAGGTTACCTGATCTTGTTTTCAGTAAATACAACTAATTGTATATCATATCTACTTCATTTAAATCCTTAGTCATTAAGGTCCTAAGAAGTATGATTCACACTCAAGAAAGGTTGGATTCTTGGAAAATTAAGTATTAGATGTGTGTTACCATAAGATATTAAATTTTAAATTGTACACACCCTAATAAGGTCACAACTAGAGTGATTGAACACCCTGATCTCAAAAATCATCTTGTAACTCTAGGTACATTCGATACTTCTTGTTAAGCTAACACTCTTGTTTGAGAGGGTTTGAAGGGGATTCACACTTATTATTCTCATGTTTAGGTATCTAAAACATAGGACCTGGTAAAATCATTTACATTCATCTTAAAATGATTCCACTTAATTTGATTTATAAAGTGTTTTGAAATTTTTTGAGTAACCCATTTATTAATAAGGACATTTCCATGCCTGTGAGACTACTACATGCCTGTGAGACTACTAGCTCTCATCCTAGGGAACTTCCTCAAGAACATGATTACCTAATTCACAATGTACATTCATCACGCATTAGTAAAAGTGGAGGATAAGAGGGAATAATCCTTCATTTAAAGGAATACAATTCACATTATGGATCAGACGTCATGAACTTAGTCCCTCGCAACAAGATGGTTTAAACACATTATATGAATGATCCAAACTTCACTTTTCTTCTAGCACCCCAAATTATGGTTACAATCCCACAAACTAATCATAAATTACAATCTTGTTAAGTCTCACAATTAACTTTTAGTATTGTACCATAGAACCCAAACGAAAATTGAGATTGGGTATCGGGTTCATTTATGATCCCAACTCTATAAGAGTTTTAAAATTAGTGGGTGATCTTCACCACTCAAGAGGTTTTTACACTATGTTTGATGTTGGTTTCCTATGGAGAACTACCTTAGGATAACATGTTCTTCTACTACACACATGATTACCAAACCTAGGAGGGAACCACATACTCAAAAAAAGTATGACCATGTCATTCCTAACCGTCAGGTTCATGGCAATGTCGCTAAGCATACCAGCTATGACGATAAACTCAAACCAGGGAAACTTATTTAGTTAAGCTAGAAGGTGTTATCAAGTGTGAAGACTTAATTTCATTCTAAGGTTTTAGTTTCCTATGCTAAAAGAATCACACAGGAAGAATAATTATGCATAAATTTATAGTAGGGTTGACTGTTTTGTTTAGATTTCTTTATTACATTTTCAAGGTAAGGAACATAACAAACCAATTATTTAATCATCAATTTCACATTGGAATTGCACTATAAGTTACTAAATTCAATTTCATTTAACACATATATTCAACCTTTACAATACGCAATTTGGGGATCAAAATAACACCCATGTGTAGATGAAAATTTCCCTTAAACACTAGCATCTTAAAAATATTACAAAACTTCAATAATAAAACTTTTAATACTTCAAAAAATGTTGAATTATCCCCTATAATTTTGTTTAACACACACACACACACACACACACACATATTCAATCCCCTTTTTACCATATGAAAAATTGAATCAAAAGACACCTATGGTTAAATCCACAGTTCCCAAGGCACCCTTAAAACTAACATCTCATACATATCAAAAAATTTAAATAAATAAATTTACTATAACATAACAATACATATATTTTGTTCCATTAACATACATAAATTAAAATAATACAAAATAAATTACAACCATGCCAGTTTCACCATCTTACTTGCATCTTGCAAAACCATGTGAGCATGAAATTGACGATAAATCGATAGCATCACATCTACCTAAATATAGCATATCAACATTGTTATATTCCCATCTACATAATAATGATAATTTGCATTCGAAGGGAGAGGATTAGAGACACATATTCATTCCATTTCATTCACTTCATTTCTTAACTAAGGAGAGAAAGAGATAGAGAAGAGAGAGAAACACTATTTTTCCAAAAGTTCAATTTCACACAACAAGTCACAATATAGAGTTCCAAAAAGTTATTTACAATTTTTAATAAGTTTCCACGATGGTTTTCTAACTTGACTTGGGTCATACAACTTTCTTTTACATTTTCTTGTTAGTTGCAAGGACACTTAATTTTGGCTCGAAGGCTAAGAAAGTGCGGTCAAAACTGTCTTCCGATAAGAAAATTCATGAATGGAGATATCCTGTGTCTACCTATATAGCAAAAATCCACAAGGACTAACATAATTCAGAATTGGAAAATGGTGTAAATTGGTGAATGGTTTTCCGGAGCCACCAGTTGTTATCGACCAAGTTTGACCTAGTCAAACAATGTCTGAAGGGCCTACAAAACCCCTTTGCCAAACTAACCAAAAACATGATTTTCCAAAACCAAAGGTTCCAGGAAATTTTCTAGTAAAAATAATCAAGGTTTGCTAAAGTGGTCAAGCATTTCATTGTTCAAGTCCCACATGGCGAGACGATATGAAAACCAATTTTTTAATTTAAACAACTTCCTAAAAGTGCAAAACGGGGTAACAGGGCTCCTAGAGAAGTGGCGAAGAGAGTATAAATGGTTGATTGGGGTCAATCTAAAGATTGATGTGAATCTCCTCATACCAAAGAGCACATATAATGTTGACACCTATTTTCCGGGGTTTTGAAGGTGGTTTTGTGAATCTCCAAAAATCACACTTTATTAGTTGTTTATAAGGAAACGACTGACATCTTTATAAAGAACTTAACCTCAACTTGTCAATAAAAAAGGGTGTTATAGTAATCTAGTTTGGTTATGAAGTTTGATAGATCATCTCAAATGAGGGTTTAAGTCCTTGGTTGACTACCAAGGGATTATTTGGATTGCACAAGTTATGATATGATGTTTTATTATTTTGGAAACAAGTCTGTTTAAAATAACCAAATGTTTAAGCATCTAATGGTTTAACATTTCTATTATATTGTAACTGAAAAACCAAATTATGTGAAAATTATAAAATATTAAGGTAAGGATACCATGCCTTGAGGAAACAAAGTTGGTCAAAACTGTGGTAGTGAATTCTGCATCTCAAAGAGGCATTTCGTCAAGCGGTTTACATGCATCCGTAATTCCACCTTTTCAAATTTATTTCAAGTATTTTATACCCATTCAAAAAAATGATTTGAGCATTTCCCCACAACGATATCAACTAGTGAGACAAAGTTTTGTTGAATAACCCGCATTAAAATTTACCATTTTATCTTTGCTAGTTTCTTCCAAACGCAACAAAACCAAGTTCCACAATACCATCTCAGATTTAATGAAGTTGATTCGCATTCCTTCACTTTCACTAACCATATCATACTTCAATCACAACCATTTTGCTCCAAGTTCTACAAAATGCATAAATAAGGACAAGCAACTAAAATCATGTACCATATTTATACATATGGTTCTCTTCTTAGCTGAAATGCACAAACAACTAGATATACAAAGCCCTGGCAAACAGAAGGAAATGGGTACACCCCAACTAGTTATAATTCCAATGCCACTGAAACTCAACATATCATAATTTTTTTTTCATGGAGAAGGGTTATTCCACAAAATCTATACCCAAACCAACCATGATAAGGGTGATTTGGAATCACGTTTAACCATTAACCATAAATAGATACAAAAATTTCCCAATCCTTACCAAAAACCCTTATTTCAATTTAAGAGAAGAAACATATTGATACACTATGAAAATATAGAAAGAACAAATAACCAGACAACAAATTTGAGGAGAGAGTCCATGATTTGTTGATCTAGCCTACTTCCCTTCCATCCAATAGTCCTCCATTAATGGAGTACAATGGAAAATTGTTTGAAGAAAATAAAGTAAAGGGATCCCCCCAATATTTTGTTAGACAGTTCACCTGCCATGAGTATGCTCCCACGTTTTGCATCTATGTCTATCAGAGCACTTATAACTACAACATCTGGAAAAAAAATCCTCTATCTTTTATGCTTTGATGGACATACATAACCTATTCTAGGCTCGTATTTTGGCACATGATGGGAGTGCATGGGAAAATGTAAACTGGTTTGGTTGGAGTCTGGTTTGTTGCATAGGTGATACAATGTGACTGTCTTGTGAGAAACCCATGTCTCCTGTGCATTGTGACTATCCAAATATTGCTAAATTTACAATTTTATTTGCGTCTATGCATGGTCAACGCCACTGGATCTGAAATAAAGCACTTGCATTATTATGTAAAGAATGTGATAGGTCTAAATTTTTCATACCACATGCCAAACTGCTCTCCCCCACACGCCTCAACCCACTCACCATAAAAACTCCAACTACCTCCTCACCGCCACTTCCCATTCTCTTTTTTTAATTTTATTTTTTGATGTGGCACTACATGAAGAAGTGTGAGTTTTCCAAACAGTCACTTATCTATCTCGGGAACGTGGTTGGTGGAGGAGAGCTATGAGTGGATCCAAAGAAGGTGGAAGCAATAACCAACTTGCCAACACCAATAGGAGCCATGAAGACTAGAAATTTTGTGGGAGCAATACATTACACGTAAAATTTCATTTCAGGATTCTCTGTTATTGTCAAACCTCTACATATAAAATCCATAAAGAGTAAGGGTTTTTACTTGGGTAAGGAGCAAGATAAAGCCTTTGAGTTATTATGGTACAATATTAGTCATGCTCCAGTACTTGTTCTTCCTAATGGGTAGTATCCCTTTGAAGTAGAGACATATGTCAACAATTATTCTATATGAGCCATGTTGCTATAGGGAGGTAAGCTAGTTTGTTTTCATTCTGAGACCTTTACTTCAGCAGTTAGAGGATATTCAGTATATGATAAGGAAATTTATGCGTTAGTTCAGGCCATTAAGAAATGGAGGCATTATTTGTTGGGTAAAAATAATATTGTTTACACTGACCATAAACCTCTCTAGTATTTGCAAGCACATTCAAAATTGCAATAGGAAAGGCACTACAAATGGATGGGATTCCTCCAACAGTTCCATCCGGTGATCAAATACAAGAAGGGTAGTACAAACTTTGTGTCAGACATGTTTTTTAGGCCGCCCACATAGGAAAAAATTCCCTTCTTGGCCACTATCTCTTAGATCAAGCCCTTCACGAAGCAAGCTTATGGAGAGGCATATGCCCAAGCCAAAGACTTTGGGGTGACATTTCAACAGTTGTAGTCCCAAGGGGCTTAAAGGATGGGGATTGAAGATTCTTATCTCAAGTATGGGCTACTCTACTGATGGGGGAAGCTTTATGTGACAAAATAAGAAATGCTTACATTGATGAGGGAAGTACATACCTCGAAAGTAGCAGGAAATTTTTGTGTTGCTAAGACATTAGCCCACTTTTAAAGGTACATGTATAATCCCAATATACAAGAAGAAGTTTCTAAACTTGTAAGGGGATGTAAACTTTTTTGTACTAGAAAACCTAAGACTAGGAAGGAGGGTTTGTATATGCCTTTATTGGTCCCTACTCGTCTGTGGGAGGAAATCTCTATGGATTTTTTAGGAGGACTGCCTATGTCTAAACATGGCCATGAATATATCTATGTTTTTTATAGATTCAGTGAGATGTGTATTCTTATGGCATGTAAAATTACAATAAAAGTACATGAGGCCAAAAATGTTTTCTTTGCTAATTTATGGGTGCATTTCTACTTTTCGAAGTCTATTGTTTCTGAAAAGGATTCCAAGTTCTTCAGAAAGTTTTGGACTATGTTGTGCGACAAGATGGATATCAAGTTACAGAGGATCACAGCCTTTCATCCACATATAGATGTGGTGAACACGAATTTGGTAGATTTTATTATAGGGTATCATAGAAAATATCCGAGGACTTGGGATAAGTCCTTAGCCTACGTTAAACATTCCTACAACTGGGCAGTACACACATCCACCATGAAGTCACCATTTGAATCATTCTTGGGATATCTACCTACAAACCGACTGGACATAACAGTTGGGTAGCAGGATGAGGAGAAGATATGAGATTCAAAGGTGACTAGAGCAACCAAATTCATTGAGAGGATCTAACAAATCCATCTCAAAGTGAAAGAATAGTTCAAAAAATCCTAATCCAAGTACAAAACTAGACACAATCAGCATAGGATAGAGCACAAACTTCATGTTGAAGACAAATTTTGGCTTTAATTGAGCAAGGAAAGACTACAAAGTAAAGCAAGGAAGCTCAAGCCACTACGATATGGACCCTTCGCCATATTGGAGCAAGTTGGGGAAAATTCTTTCTGACTTGATTTGCCACCATTTATGTGTATGTACTCAGTAGTAAAATGCGAAAAGTTACACCTATATGAGCCATCCATAATTGATGAAGATGAAGGACTCTGGTTGCTACCTTCTATAGAATATTAAATTTTAGAATCATGAGGTGAATTGAAGGAGGATGTCGTGCCACAACAAAATTTTAGAGAGACAAGGAGAGGTCCATAGGAGTTTTGGTAGGTTTGACTAAAAGGGAAGACACCAAGGCATGCCTAGTGGTACTCGAAGGAGCAAGTGATGGAATTGTTTCCTCATCTAATCCCCCACTAATATTTTGTGGAACCAAAATCCTTCTCACTGGGGAGGTGTGATCCATAGGGATCCAAAAAAACACCACTTCATCAGATCATCTAGTACCAAAAGAAGAAAATAAGGAGCAGGTTGTATTTTTACAAAACTTCCACCTTGCGCAGAGTGGTGGTCCTATAGCCACTGGTCTTCATAGGGTGGAGGTCCTATAAATTTTGATGGAAAAATAAAATGGAGCATGAACAGTCTCAGATTTGAAGTTTCGGGACTGTGTCTCTTCCCTTTCATGAAATTTCTCATTCTCCATTACATGAGAGGACATGAGAAGGACTATAAATACATGGAGGAGAAAGAGAATTGGGCATCGAATACAATTAGATTCATGGATTAAGTGAGCAAGGTAATCTCAGTGCTAGAGTTGAGTTATATATGCAAGGTGTATGTGGAATAGAGAAATCAAGGATAGGAAAGGAGAGCTTGACATTGTTATCTCTTTTTCTACTTATTATAATCTTTATCTTTACATTGTATTGACCAATACATAAGTGGGAAAAAAGAGTAGTTTCCATTCCTGGTTGTTTTTCCCTCACACTAGGGGTTTCCAAGATAAAATATGTGCGTTGTCTCTCTTAATTTCTTTATCACTCTCTACAATTTTAATTCTAAGGTATTAAGAATTCAATCACTAGCTTTAAATATGTCATTTTCAAAGGTTAAAATAGAGCAACATTAATTGTGATTTATAATTTTCCAAAGTTTGAAGATTACTAACCCCAGTAGTAACCCAACTGAGTGAACTTATGACTGACCATTGCACTACATCTCAGACTCCATGTAGTTTTTTTGAGTGTGTGTGAGGATTGTACCCTAAGATTCCCTTGTGCAAGATGAACTAGATAATGGGCTAGATTTTGTAAATAAATGAAAATATATGTATGGAATAAAATGTACTTCCCCTTCCTATATTTTGGAAGCATAAGATTCAGTCCATTTTTCCTTGTATGGATGCTAGATGGATGTCTTTGAGTTCTATAAATGCCTTTGGATGAAAACTTAGGTGATAGATAGGATTATTAGAGTTTGGTCCTTTATTTTGATCATGTATAGATATGTATTTATATGATTCCCTTGGATGAATTTTGTAATTGACAACTAGAAGGCCAACCCATAACAAAATAAGATGCCCAAAAGATAAAAGAGGCCTAAAAAGAGTAAGGTGGAAACGGGATAGGGCACCCAAATGGGACAAGGGCACTTGGACGTTGGTGTCTAAAGTCATGAAAAATAAAGCAATAAAACTTTGATTGGGCTATAGGGTGTGTAAGACCAAATAGAAAATAAGAAACACAGAGAAAAGGCTAAATATAGCTTTCAATTACTAGTTTTCTTGATTAGGAATCATGTAAATGCTATTATGCTTTTAGGACCTAAAAATGTACCCAAGTGCGTGATGTTTTGTCTACATTTACCCCCACATGAGCGATTAATAACATAATTTAATTAAAATATGCCTAACTTTAATTCTTGTAGAGAGTGATTGTGATAGCATGTTGAAGATATAAGTGAAAGTGTGAAGTGATAAAAATGAAGCATGACAACTAAGAAAGAGGAAGTGACCCTAGGGGTGTAGCATATGTGTTGTACTGTGTTGTATCTATTTTTTTTCTAGTTGTTATGCTTTTGATTGATGCTACTTATAATGACAAACCTGATGTGAAAGAGGGTAAAAGGGTATAAATATGTTCTGGAAATGCTATGTAGAGCAATTTATTTTGGAGATCTCACACCAAGAATTAGTTTTTTGGGAGATCTCACGCAAATAATGATTTTTTCAGGCGATCTCATGTCAAGTGAAAGTTTTTTGGGTGATCTAATGCCATAGTAGAAGGGTTTTAGAGAGATAGGTCTAGTGTTACTTTCCTTCCATGATTGCTTCCAAATAAGCACCACTATAGATGATACATCCCTGATTTGTTCCTATTATCCTGATTGTTCCGAATTAGTTCCAAATTTGTTTTGAATTGTTTTAATTGTATAGGTTGCTCCATTTGAAAGGATATAGAAAGTATTTTTCTACTAGAGGACTATGTATATACTAAAAAATCTACTCTATGAAATAGTGTAGACTATGTTAATCTGAGAAAGTAATTATATTTTCCCTTAGGACATAGGAACAAAGGGGAGGACTTGGGAACCAAGGTGCTACTATCTGGTGCTAAGAAATGGTTTTTGTGTTGTGATGAGGATCCAAGTCATATTATGGGTTGTTTTGTATTTCTATTTTTTCATGTAATTTACAAGTCTGCAATGTAGCTTTGAGCTGTTTTAGGGGTGATTCAATCATCAAATTTATGCGTTCCTCATTTAGGGTAAATGATATGAGTGTAGGAGTGTGTGGCCCAAAATATAGGACCTGATGTTGTGCTAAAATGGATCCCTGCAGGGTGGACAGGTTGTGTATGGTAGAAACCAAGGCACATGTATACAAGATGGCTAGCAAAATGTGTTAGTGTAATTGAAGAAAATATGCAAGTATAAGACAATGTACCAAGAAAGTAAAAAGACAAGCCACGCTGCAAAAAGTGGGGTTTAGACATGGGCCATCGCTCACAAATTCATAAGCAAATCAGGGCCAAAGTGGAAAAAAACATACAATGACCATACAAGACATAAGGCAAAGCCTGGAAACAACAACATAGAATGGAAAAAATAAAAAGTAATATGAATTAGAAAACCATGGTGGAAAATAGTCCTGCAATCTAAATACTACACATAAAGCACTCGTTAGCACGTTAGAAAGACAAAAAGTATGGCACAAGTGTGTATGTGTCCATGGAAAGTTATGTGTTAGAAAACAGTAGTAAATAATGAAATAATAGCACATGTAGCGTGTAAGAGTAGTCAATGTAGATGCCCTCAAGAGCATCGGTGGGACTAGTAAAAGGTACAGTACCAAGAATCATTGTTGTATATAAGAACCTATAAGATCAACATCCACAACTAGAGACCAAGTGAATGTACATGTGTATATAAAGAGATAATGACATACAAAGTATCTGACTCACATAGTGAGCAAAGTGTGATCATGTAAGTAGAATAAGATAGAAAAAATATATGCAGCCAAGATATACAAATGAAATAAGTGACTGGAATGGATTGGTATGCAATGTGTGAAAATGATAGCAGTGGCATTCCCCAATAGGATGTGTAGGATATGAGGTTAATTTATAAATTCCCCCTCAACAATCAGAAATAAACCATAGAACAAGAGAGCATGTCATTGCGAAATGGTTTGAAAGTATGCACTAGAAAGATAGATCATGAAACATAGAGTGTGAAATGTGGATGTGGCGAGGTTTATTTCAAATTTAGACCCTCAATAGTTGAGTATGAACTATGGAGCTAGAGTAAGTATAAAGCACAGAGCGTAAGAGTAGAAATTGTAGATACTTGATGATGCTAGGAGGGGGTCAAGTAAGAATGATTCTCTCTAAGTGTTTTATGTGTATAAGAATAAAATAAAATCATCTAAAAGATCGTCATTATCAGGATCAAATATAATTGGATTTGGGTATGAAAATTTATAAGAAATAATATGGGGTTTGATCATATAAAGAGACCTTGTGGCATAAATTTTTCATGCCCATAACATATTCTTCATTAGTGAAATGTGGTTGTAGACAACCATGTGTATACCAGCATGTTAGATTTTGAGTGTAGCAAAGAAATGAATCCAAAAGGCATGGGAAATGTGATACTAGTGTCATTAGGATCTAAAGTGCCACCAATATAGTCGAGCCAAGACTACCCAAGTGTAAATTAAGAGTAATGAGGAGTACATGCAAGGAATAATAATAAATGGAAGACATGAAGGCCATAAGTAGTAGTAGAAAAGAGACATCCATGATAAAGCCAAGAAGAATGACGTGGTGGGAAGAGATTAACAAGTGTGGATATAATTTGGGCTAATCCATCATGCATGAAAATGGTGTTAGAGTAAGTGGGATTGAATGGAATATGAGGCCAATAAGAGTTATGTATGATAAGATCACATGTGAAAGGAGGTACCGTTGAGGTAGGTGGTATGACTTCCAATGTCTGGATAAACCCCTGAAAAGTATCATAGGAATAGTAGAGAGAGTTTCTTGATTTTATATTCTCCCGGGACAATAGCAACAACATTTTCATTTAAGTAGGACTCATCTATCTCGATAGGAGTAAATTTAAGATTGCATAGTGTGTCATCATTAAGCTTGACAACATCAACCTCAGCATTAGAATTGACATTCCTCACATTGGCATGTTTAATATAAGTATCAAGGATAATTGTAGGAGTGGTGCCAGATATAGGAGTGAGAGGATTCTTGACAGGTAGAATAGTGGTAGCTATAGGAGTAGACAAGGTGGATGAAATGATATCATTAATATGGGTGGGAATGGAAGGTATGCTTATAGAGGTGGAAGAATGATGCAAAATACTAGATTTTCCAATAGCATATGTACCAATATTATTATATGGAATAGGATGAAATGGAGGAATAGGCATAGACATCACAAGGTCTATGCGACAAACCTTGAATGGATTAGGGTCAACAGTAATGGTATATTCATAGCCATTATGTAAGAATTTAATACACTGATTAACTATAGAAGGGACAACATATATTGGAAGAATCCATGGTCTACCCAAATAGAGATTAAAGTGAAATAAGGTATTGATAATGAAGAATACCATAGGAACAATCATAAGCCCAACTAATATAGGTAAAGTGATAGTACCTAGACATGTGCAAGTAGTGAACTCTTAACCACAAATGAGAGTAGATTTTTTAGTAATTGGATGATTAAATAAAATGTGGAAAATATGTTCTAAAGTTAATCTAAACTAGTAAAAATTCTTAAATAACCAATATGAGATGTAAAATAAGTGCTACCATATTTTATTTGATATTTAAATGAAATGCAATAAATGAAATAGTATTGATTAGGGTACTAACCTGTAAATTACTTACCTTGTTGTGTTGCTAGACTGTGATGACTGACAGGTGAACAACACAAAATATGAAGTTACAACCAATAAAATTGTAGCACATGGGGATCTGTCTGTATTGGGGCACCTAGAAGTGTACTGGGGCACTTATGGGTGCCTCAGTCTCTAATCTAGGTGCTTTGGCCTACACAAAATCTCAAGATCTAGTTTTGACTATGTCCCTAGTTCTCTACATTACCTTTGTCTTGGTCACTAGGTTGTCCCAATAAAATTACTCATGTCGTTATAGCTGTGTGATGATAATATACCTTTAAAACCCCATACAAAATTATCAAATCCCTAAAAATGAAAGATGAAAATGAAGGGGTAGGTCTGACCTTAGCTGCCACAATGGTGGACTTACAACTAAGTGTTATACTACATTCTATACCCAATGTAGTTATGTGTGCTTGTGTGTACAATTGTGTTCCTAGGGTGCCCTAGCATTAATGACACAAAAGTAGGGGAAATAACTGGATGTAAAAATTCAAATGGTGGATAGAATAAAATGAATAAAACCATTTCCCCCTATGTTTGTGTGATGATGTAGAAGATGCCCAAATGCAATCCTTTGCCTTAGTAGATAGCTAGCTCTTGATAATAGATAGTCTGCCCATAAGATAGTGAGTATGTTATGTTTATATAGGGATCTCTTGCTCAAATTTCAACACTAATGGCTTGAAATTATGACTAACATAGGTGAATGAGTCCATAAAACCATAAAGACTGACCTTGAATAAATAAATTAAATGCAAGTATTAGGGGGACCATGGTTCCTAAAATTAAGGACCGGGGCAACCATGGGCACCCTAACACAACCCTTGACACCCTAGTCAGGGACTAGGGATGACAAATGACCAAATTACGACACCTAATACTCACTGAAAGATGATCAGAACTGTGCAGATAACTGACAACTATGCAATAAAAATGACAATGATAACTAACTAAGTGATGGAAAAAACTAGGGGATGATCCATTAGTGAATAATTTCTTACGCAAGATCCATATATAAAATAACATACTTGGCGGTACTAATGTAATAGTAAGTGCATGATTTTGTGACTATATTTTCCCCCACTTTATGTTGGTGAGTTAAATCTTGCTAATATAAAGTAGATAGAAATGTGTACCTGAGAGAAAGTCAGAGATGCCCATGATGAAGTAGAACGCGCAAATGTGTAGTAGAAAAATGCCTAAAGAACCATATTGCGTGTCAAACCATAGATCAACAAGTTGATCCATGTAACGTAATAAAAAGCATAGTGTCGTGATGAATTTTTCTAAATGAAAGTGATGATTGTGATGTTGCATGATTTCAAACGTTTTAAGATTCCTATCAGATGGGGTAGAGAGTGATCAATCCCCGAACCTGAATGCGTGCATACGAATAACCAACCGGGGGATTTGGTAATCCTACCACTAGAGGAAGAGTGTAGGGAGAAAAGTGTGTTATTCTCCAATAACTAACTACATCCTCAAGATCTAGCCACTGCATATGGACTCAGATCAAATATTTTTGGTTTCTAGATCTAGAAAATTTTGATCAAACAATTGACCCATATAGGACTGGTATAGGAAAGGAACTCTTGCCCCCACTCCATGAGTGTCTTCACAATGTGAAGGATTACAAGTTAGGTCATCTAAAATCAAGCACAAAGTAGATGATGGCTTCTAATTTATGTCATCTTGAAGTGAACATTAAATGTAGAATAAATTCCCAAGTTAGGTCATTTGGGAAAACAGTGAATGCATTTTCCTAAGCTAGGTCATCTATTAGGCCTCATGTAACTCCCATGTTAGGCCATCTGAGAAGCCAATTGTATTGAATTTATATTGATTGAATGACATGATTTTGATTGTTAGAAGTTTGAATGCATTAATTGGTTGATTTCTTGATTCAATTGGTTACTCATGGAGAGATGTTACACTTGTTTTCCCCTAGATAAGGTCATTATTTGGAATCGATAAAAATTGGTAAATGATCACATGTAAATATTTTTAAGGCTTTTTACCTCTAGGTTAGGCCATTAGGGGGAAATGATGAAATGTCACATAGAAAAATTGTATTATTTTTTGTTGCCCCCAGATTAGGTCATTAAGGGGAGTTGATGGCAAAATTTTGCACAGTGAATTAGTAATTTTTTTGGAATTTTCACATTAGTAGTGTTTTAAACGCGTGATGAAGTAAGGGGAATTATAGGATGACCCCAATGATATGGACCCCTTTTGACAAAAGGATAAGTGATGAGAAGAACGAACACTAAGCTAAAAGTAAGCATGATAGATGTAGAAAGTGGTAAAAATAACGAGAATTTGGATAATTTGAATTGAAAATAATGTCAGAAATATATCATATGCACATAAAGAGTCTAGTATGGTGGTAGGTGGAATTCTAAATATATGATCAAAATTGTGTAGTTTGAATTAATAGAGAAAAAGTGCATAAAATAATGACTATATTTATGTAGGTGAAAAAGGAACTATAAATAGTAAGGTGAAAAAGTGGTTAGTCACATTATTTATCAGTTGCACAAGTGAGAGTGACCACGTGAGAGAAAATGTTGCAAGTGAGAGCACCATGTCCTAGTCAGTTTGAAAGGGTGGTGACTGTCGTAGCATCATGCACTACCCCAGAGTTGGTACACAACATGTTTTACAAAAAAAGTTTGGTGTATGAGTCATTTTTAGTGATTTTTTGCAATTTTGATAATTTTAATTTTATTAACAATTTTTACCTGGACAATAGCAGTGAGGGTGCTAGTGACCCTTAGGATAGGAGCACATAGAACTAGGCACTAGTTTCTTTCTTCTAGGAGCCTAAGTCATGCATCTGGTTGCCATGGTCTAGAAAGTTTGTATGTGGCCTAAAATATTGTAAATCAAGTTTGTAGTGTGTAGTGATGTGATGAGTGTGTTTTTACTTGTATAGTGTTCTAATGCTGTGTTTTTTGTTGTTTTGTGGTATGCAAAGGGATATCCACTCAAGGGAGTTTTATATAGGTTTCTACTTGAGCACGTTGATTAGTCTAGGTTTATCTGATGAGGATTGTGATGTGATGGATAGTGTCAGTCTATAGCACATAGCACAGATGGGGGATGTTCCCCATAATATGCCGATGTTGACTGCACTATGTGGTAGATGGTGTGAAGATACATGTACATTTTGGTTACCTACATGGGAGATGACCATGACTCTAGAGGACATGTATCGTATACTACGATTTCCTATAGTTTGGGAGAGGGTGCAAATGATGCCATTGGAGGATATGGATAGGAAGATGTGAGCAGCGAGACACTATTTTATAGGGATGGACACCTGTTAAGGCTCATATCAATTTATATGTTATTATGAGGTTTGGTGTTCCACTTTTGTGGAATTTTATAGTAGTTGTGATTACATCTTCTATAGCAGAAGAAGGAGGCGGTGTAGGAATCTTGTATAAGATGCATGATATTTTTCATCGTATAGAGGAGGGTAGTACAAGATATGGATGGGCATGATGTGTGTTGACCCATCTATATAGATATTTTTATCCATTTACTCATGAAGAGCACAACGATGGGATAGGAAGCATCAAACTATTGCATGTGTGGGACTATGAGTATATAGCAGTGTTGAGACCAGTTGGGGGCCCACGAGAAGAATGGGACAATCCTAACATATACACACCAAGGTGGGTTAACATTCGTGGTCACCAGATGGATACTCATACCTACAGAGCACTAATAGATAGGATGAAACTCAAGGAAGTTACATGGAGGCCATATTGTGACTATGGAGGATTTCCCGAGGATGTCATAGAGATTTGGTGTATTTAGAGGATGATGTGGCTGGAGGGTATATTTCCAGGTGTAGCGAAGCTCTTCCAGGTGGAACGAGTATTACGTCAGTTTGATATGGCCTAGTATGTTCCCTTAGAGCCATATATATAGTTGAGAGCTATTAGGGCACCGAGGAGGGTTGGACCTAGACCAGGGCCCACAGCAAAGTAGCTAACACCTGCTGGTCCAGATGAGGTAGATGTAGTGATTGAGATGGTAGATGCGGACAATGTTGGTAGTAGCGAGGAGTGTTGCGTATGGTTGGCAGTGCATTGATGGGTATTATTATTCCAATTATTTTCATAGCCAGTGGGGTTACCATTTTTAGGAGGAGGAGGAGTGGGAAAAGCACATGTCTCAGACCCTGTAGCAATAGTTTTAGTGGAGCATGAGTATCTAGATGCACAATTGTGTTATATATTTGTGGGTTTATGTTTAAGTGATTTTTGTCTAATGTGTTGGTTTTGTTTATTTTTTAGGTGATGCATATTGGTCCCTGATAGTCGATACATCCATTTGCACCTTGACACAGAATGTGGTGACTGACATGCTTAGTGGTGGTATACTTGAGTGAGAGGATGACACAGCAAGTGAAGATGCCCATTTATTTGATTTAATGGTCGTAGCAGCAACCACATGTACAATATTGCTATCTGAGAGGGATGAGGCACGTAAGGAGATTTGTCGAGCTAGAGAGGCAGTTGGTGGTGGTCCCCTAGCATAGGATGTATTTTTTTGCTATGTAGATTTACATTGGCAGTTCTCATAGCACTCTAAAAATAACACCTTACTATGTAGGCAAGTGGATAGGTATCGAGGCTGTGAACAATGACGATGAGTTTGTGGCAAGGCATCTCTACGGATCTAGCAGTACCTGAGAGAGATAGTGATGATGAGTTTCGATTATCATGATTATATATAATTTAGGGGAGTTTCCCCCAGTGACTAGTGTACTTGTTATGTATGATCTCATGTGATTTATATATGATTAATTTTATTGTTTTTTCATATTGATGTCGTATTATTTGGTGATTATTGTTGAAATGTATGTAATGTGTTGTTACGATGATGTAGCATGTGCATAATGATGAGCTAAATGAAATGTTTAATAAATACAATGTATAATGCATAATTAACATGATGATGATAGTAAAGTAAACATAAAAATAAATGATGTATAATGATTGAACTAATGTTTGGTGATGAATGCATGTCATAATGATGTAATGTGATCGTAACGTATTAGTGTAATGAATGGGAGGGGGGAAAGTAGAGTTGCCCCCAATGCATGGATGAGTAGGTTCATTGGGTTAAGATCCCTCAACAGTCAAGAATCAACCATCAAAAGTAATATTTCATCATCGGGAAATGATTGAGGTACGCTAGATGAATGACAGAGTGCGTGATGAAATATTCCTAGATAAATCCCTCAATATCCATGTAAGAACCGTAAGAACATAAGTGTGTCATCAGGTGGTAAGGAGATTGTAATCACCTATAAAATACCAAGGAGGCATTCAATGGTGGTAACATGTGGAATGGAATTAGCATGAGTTTATGATCCGAAATGAATGTCATATGGAGTTGTTGTCAGATGCATGAGAGTGGAAATTTTTGGAAGCCAATGCAAAGTAGCGGTGTGATGTGGTGGAGAGCATGAATTTGATAGATGAGGTGGATGAATTGAATGTAATGGATGTAATGGAACAGTGGTGTATGGCCATGGAAGAGAATGTGAATGAGTAATGAACTATGGTGGTGGACGTACCATGTTCTAACTACCGAATGGAGGATAAGAATCAAATATAGTAGAAACTCTCTGACGAGGTAGATGGGAGATGGATCATTGACATGGGGCAGATCCAAAGGAAATGATGCCCTAATCCTCTAGGTGGTGTAATCTATCCTAAAGGGAAAGATAGTCACTATCTCTATGGCCATTGATGCGTTGGTAGTTATAATAATATCAATAACACTAATGCTGAAATTGATGTTGCGGATGATGCTAGTTGGAAGGTAGGTGAAATAATCGCTCATTGAGTAATAATCGTAGCACCTCATGTGGTGGAGTGTGATGAGATAATTATGGATCACATGACCTAGGTGAAGTGGTGGTAGGAGTATCCTTTCGTGCGGCCAGAGGAGTATGTTTTGGTGGTGAAGTGGGTTGAACCTATTTTCTTTGCTGAGGAGGAAAAGATGAAAACTGTGTAGGATCCTCAACCTAAGATTCCAGAGGAAAACTAAATGAGGTAATAGTTGTAGAGATAGGTGGAGTATACATGATGTGTGTAAAGAGAAGCTCATTTTCTAATTCAATAACTTTATATCATATAAGAATAAATGACTCACATGTATCACACTGTAATCTTTACTTTAGTGGAGGAATACGATCAAGACAGAAAATGAATTACTTCTCAATATCTATAGTTCTATTGAAAAGCTGATGCCTATGAGCATTGAATCGTAGAATATAATCCTTGATAGATTCAGTAAATCATTGATGTAGAGTAGTTAACCGGTCATAAGTAACTTTAGGACAATTTTTTATTATAAAATGGTGTACATAGATGTCCTCCATGTCATAAAAAATACTAATGGACCCAAAGGGGAGATGAGTGTACCATTGTAACACCTTATCGGTAAGACTACAGTGAAAGGCCTTGAGTAATAATCTAACATTAGAATAATATTCCATAGCACTACGATAGTATAAAAGTGAGAATGAGGGTCACCTATACCATCAAAACATGTGAAAGTAGGCATGGTGAAATAGTGAGGGAATGCAAAATTATGAATCTTTTTAGGACCTTATTTCCATGTAATGAATTGTTGTCAATGGAAGCATAACAATCCCTACTTTCTAAAGTGAGAGACTAAACTTGATATTGTACTTATGTCTTAGGATGTGCATGAGAGAGAGGATATCCCGTTAAGGAATGGTGGAAGATGGAAATAATGTGTTAAGTGGTTGTAACTTTCCATTATGAGTGATCATAGGGATCTCTAAAGGGGATGGAGAAGGATCTGGTGCTAAGGGCACACTAGTATTAAGTGCTGAAGAAGTTAAAGTACGATTTATACATGGACTATCCATAGTAATGATAAGACTGGCATCAGAAACATCCTCAATATATAGGGTAATCGATGGAGATAAATTTATAGGAGAAGATGAACTAGGAGACATAGGTGATGCATCAAGCAGAGATGAAAAAGTAGGAGAAAAATAAGTGATAGATGGTGGCAAATCATGCATAGTGCTAGATGCAAGCTTTGTTGAAGATAAAAATGGAGAAGGTAAGTCACACTTAGTTATATGAAAAGAATGAGAATCATTACTATCTAGTACTTCACCGTTATCGGATAGAGACTTAAAAATATGGATGTTACTAAGAACACTTGTGTTCAATGAAAAGTTTTAAAAGCCATGGATTTGGGGTAAGAATATCTAAAGAAACCCCAAAGGATTTTAACAATCTGATCAATGGACCATGTGATAATAAATGAGCAAGGTTCTCTTCTTTACATACATTAATTTGAAATAAACATGTGAACTAAGAAAATGAAGTTAATCTCTATTATTTGAAATCTTGAAATAATGAACCTAAGAGGATCTAGGAGCATTCAGTTTATGTGTTAAGAGAAAGAGATCTCCCTATTAATGACTTTAAGGCCAATTTAACTTCCCTTTTACTCCATGTTAATGCTATGAAGTACAATATCAAATGATTTTAGCTCAAATGAAAGAAGATGAAATACATATTAAAGCCTAAACAAATTGCTATAATTTGTGCTAGGAAGAAGAAAGAATTCTTAGGATATGAGGGAGTGGGTATAACCCTATTTATAATTTTTGGTTTGGAAGAAAAGGAAGAATTGGGTGCATGTGGGACAAAGGCTAAAGTCCAAAAATCAATTTTAGCAAGTCAAAGTGTTATTCGACCATGTTTAGGGTAATTAACCTAGGTTAGATTAATTAATCTTTGTTAGAGAGTAATTAGAGTTCTGGGAGGGTTCTAAAGGGCTTAATCAATCCAACGAAGTGGATTGATCTTCTGGGGAGCTAATAAAAGCAAGATAGAAGAGAATAAAAAACTAATGTAGTTAGAACAAGGCTATAACTGCTTATTTTAAATGGTTTATGAGAGGAAAAATGACCAAAAAGGGGGTCGTAAGGAAGGAAGTTAGATAGGTCAAATTGGTGGTGTGTCATCAATTTGCAAAGGGATGTAAGTGTTAGTGCACCATTAGAAATAATAGTGTATTGATCAAACTACAGGTGTCTATATTTTCCCCTCTTCGAGGTGTCGTATGTGACGTCACTTCAAAGAAAGTAGATAAACATAAACAAGTATATTTTTTTTTTGAAGGGATAGAAGAAAAATTAATAAGACGAAGGATGATGAATTCCCCCTTGAGTGTCGATAGGGTTGTGAAGAAACTCGATCGACGATTAAAAAAAATAAACAAATAGAAAGAAAAGTGTTCAGAGAAGATGAGAAACTAAAAGAAAAAAGGGATATTGAGCTATCCGCAAATCAATTGCTAACAATACTTAATCATCATAATGCTTAGAATCCTCCTCATGGGTTCTTATTAAAATGTGAGCATGTGACAGAAGCATAAAATGACATGAAAAGCAAAGATACAAACAACCGTCTTATGCTAGAAATGACCAACTCCATGCAACATACACAAATGCAATGCAATACGAGAAATAAACAGAAGTCACCTGACAGGGAAATAAGTACAATTCACACACACTTAAACCAACAATGTTCAAGATAGTTGCACAAATATTTTCTTATCGAGATGAAGTCCCAAATGTTATTATAAATGACTAAAGGGTGAAGAATGATGCCCCAAGCAAGGTGTATTATGCAAGGGGGAAGACGGAGGACACTTTCGTCCTACTGAAAAAGCAATGTGCATGACAAAAACAGTACCAAGCAATTGATAGTGCCCTAAAGTATAGACGAAGTAAGAAACATAGCTTGTGTAGGTGTTTGAAGATTTTGGTGATGCGCAAGTATTGTTTCAAAACATTTGAAAACTGTCAGCAAGATCTAGGATGAGTGCCATGTAATAGACATAGATTTCAGCCATAGGTGATTGGTTTTAACCAATTTTTAGCCATTTTTGATGTATTTCAATATTTTTGTTGTTTTAAGATATTTTTGTGATTTTTTTTCTTTTTTTAGGTTTTTGATCAGTCAAAAGAATTTCAAAGGATCAAATATCTCTCTAAAAATATGCATGAGGGTGATAGTGGGAAGGCAAATCTTGTCAAAAAGCTTAGAATATACGCCCACAAGAAGAAAGATGGGTCGAGAATAATTTATTTAAAATAAATTAGTAAATAATTATCACAATGGGGGAAATAGATGAAAAATAGAGGAAAAAGTGAGAAAAGGTGCCTGAAAGTTTCGTAAATTATCTTAGTGTGATGAAGAAGTGATTTTTGGATGGCACGAAGTGCCCCAGCATGTGAAAATTAGTAAAAATAATTATTTTAATACAAAAATAATTATCACAGCGGGTAGAAGAAGGGTGGAATGATCACGGTGGAGAAAACATGTCCCTAGGGGCATCGCAATGGGTTAATATACTTACCACCTGGGGTCGGTAAAACAATCACGACCAATTCATTTCTACCAAATCCTTTGTAAATTTTTACCATGAGCGAGATTGAGATAGTGCTGGAGTGAGATGGTGAGGATACCAAGGAGGACGAGGTGCGCAGATCCATCTAGGAGTACATGTGAGACCCAACGGATGGACCATTCATGAGTGCCCTAACCCCCTATTAATTATGCATTTAATACCTTTTTAGGGTAAGTAGAAGAAATTTTGACGCATACATGGGCGTATGTGTCAGATTGACAGGTATGACACATGTGCATGCGTCAAAATAGACACACAACGTGCACGTGCATCCATTCACAGGGGACAGGGATGCGTACACGTACCTATTTGGCAGAAGCGGGTACGTACACATGTATCTATTAGGAAAGGAGGGTACGTGCACGTGTACTCATAGAAAAATATTAGGGTGCGTGTATGTCAGTTAGGTTTTGAACGGACATGCGCACACGTGTGCATCAAAGCGGGCACGTAGGCATCATACTGGGCACATATGCATCCTGTATGACCTGTGCCAAAAATAGGGGAAGAAAGTTTTGCATGCGTATGCATTTGACAGGGAACATACACATTGGTTTAGGGCGTGCAGGTGCCAAAGGAGGCGCATACATGCTAGAAGTGAAGTAAGAAAAGACATTTGGCTAGAAAATAGCCAAGTATAGAAGAACAAAGGAGAGATTATTTCAGAAGAAAAGAATAGTTAGTAAATTAGATGTATTAAAAGCATTATTTTTCCTTTGAAAAATATATAGAAATGTTAGATGCCTAACACTTGCATTGATTTTGCAGTGTATGTTACCCATTCTTCAGACTCGCGAGCGCTACGACTGATTAGCTATGATAGAGGCACATTTTGATGATGATGATAGAGCAACCTTGGAGAGTCTTTTACACCTGACAGGATTGTCTCATGTGGCAGAGATGCCCCAGATTACTTTAGATCATGGCCTTTTGATGGCCATAGTAGAGCGATGGCACAGTGAGAGCCAGTGCTTTTGCCTCCCGACTAGGGAGATGACCATTACCTTGGAGGATGTATGGCGCATCATGTGGGTCCCGATTCAGGGACATCTTATCGAGACTACGAGCCACTGGACTGACATTCAACATCATATCACACATTTGTTCGGTGTTCCTACTATACCATGGTGTGGGATGTCCATCAGACTATCCCAATGTATAGATGACGCGGAGTTAGACCGCGTAGTGGTCTATATGATGGCTCTTGTCAGTGGAGTTCTACTCCCTGACAAGACTGGTGCTTCATTTCCACTTAGGCTCCTGGGAGTGATTCGTGGATTGGTGGAGGGACATACCTACTACTAGGATCAATGCATTCTAGCACACTTATAGTGGGACCTTCATTTGATTACATACTACCGTCAGAAGATGGTAGGACCTACTCACTTGCTACAGATTTGGGCATGGGACCACATTGCCATTGGTCACCCCTTAGGTATTCTGAGAGTTTGGGTTCTCAACGAGCCTTCTACGATGGGTTGGGTCCCAGTAGGGGATGATGTGCGACCCTTCATGGGAGTTACATACCACTACAGGTGCAAGTTAGATGAGTTGCAACAAGCTTCCATGGTATGGAGGCCTTACAGACATTTTCAGTGGCTAGAGGATGGCTTAGAGCTCAGCACTACTACCATTGAGCACTTTATCTTGGGCAGCCATAGCTATATGCGGGAGTTATACAGAGTAGATCATTGCCAGAGGTAGCTTGGCCTTACCCAGGATGTTCCTGGGCCAGATAGATGGTATGCTCATAGAGCTAGAGAGCATTTTGATATGGGTCCATAGATTACCCGTGATAGAGCACTGGCCAATTTTTGACAGGTGGCACCTGCTATTTGGGTGCCACTGAGATAGATTAGAGATCCAGGCACTACGTTGGAGTATGGGCCATGGTACCACGGTGTGCTCCCATGCCATTTGAGCATTCCCAGAGTGGCATATGATGTCGGCGTGAGACCTCCTCCAGTGGGGCCTCCTAGCGGTGGTGAGGGTGGAGATGATAGTGATGACGATGATGATGAGGGTGGGCCCGATGCACACCAGCATGTTAGAGGTAGGGGACAGGGTCCCATACCACAGCAGCCATAGGGACAGGGCCCTAGGCCCAGGGTGAGATAGGTATACAGGGCCGTGGACATAGAGTTTCCCCTAGTGGGCATTCCAGTGGGGATTTATACCCCTCTTCAGCAGGTATTACCAGAGCAGGGGCCACCACCCAATATTCCAGAGAGTAGCAGTGTTGGTGGGCAGCAAGCTGCTCTTCAGCAACAGTTACAGGTAGCCATTGCTATACAGTTACATGTGGCTGGTGAGAGAGACACAGTGAGGACCCAGGTATAGGCCCTCACAGTAGAGTGAGATCAGGCTCTTTCCCAGGTGTAGATGTTGGCAGCAGAGAGGGATCAGGCTAGGGCACAGATTTCCTAGGCCAGTGATAGTGCTACATGGTAGAGTCAGATGCGAGAGTTGGCTACGCAGGGTGCTCAGATATTGAGCCTCCTACACTAGTCCCAGACTCAGGTATGGATGGTTGTTGCCCAGAGGGACCATGCATAGACACAGTCATAGGGCTATCTTACACAGAGAGATCAGGCACAAGCCCAGGTGTAGGTTATTACTGTAGAGAGAGATCGAGAGGCTGCTACCTTGAGATAGGCCCAGGCTGATGTTGGCAGTTTGACAGGCAAGTGAGATGCCACCCTATAGGAAGCTCTCACTTCTGGAGATGCAGACTTGATACGAGACACCATGAGATCCGGTGGCAAGGCTATGTATTATAGGACTACCTACTTCAGGGCAGTTCCGGCAGGTCAGCGAGTAGTCTCATTTCAGTAGTCAGAGGCTAGCGTGACAGGTTCCAGGTCATGGAGATCAGGCCATTCAGCGAGATTAGTTAGGCAGCCTATGCCAGAGGAGCTAGCTGGACAGGGGCCATCTAGATAGTTTGGTGGTGCTCCCAGTGCAGGTCCATCACAGCCACCATTATTCCATCGACCAGGTGACAGACCTGGGAGCCCTGGCGAGGGTGAGAGTTGTGGTTGAGCTCTACATTCTTTTTGTTGTACAGATATTTTGTATACATGCCTCTTATGAAGGCTGATTTTGATGTATAGTTGTGTATACCATTATTTTGATGATGCCTCATGATGAAGGCTCGATTCTTTTTTATGCATGCCCCTTTTTGATGGCATATTGTATCGATGATGTATTATTTTGAGTACTGACCTGGACAGTTATACATGTATATATATGGACATTTTGATGTATCATTGTATGATGGATTTATGATGTATGTTTGTCCTTTCCTTCATGTATGTGGCATATCTTAGATTTAGAAATGTATGTATTTCCTGCTTTCATATTTGATGATGTATCTGTAGATGGCACCACATGTTTTTAGATTCATGAGTTATTTCTGAGTTTTTATGCTAGCACTTGGGATGATACTAGATGATATTGGTGTGGGGGGGGATAGATTTGTGATTATGCGCAACCCCTCTTGCCCCCATTGATGATACGATATTTGATGATTAGCTTAGCATACATGCATGATGTAATACTTAGCATTTTTTGTATATATATGATGTAGTGAATGATGTTAGAAATGTGATGAAATGATAGATGATAGATGTGATAACAAACAACTGTGCAAAAACACACAAGAAAAAGTTAACAAAACTAAACAAATATACACATACTACTACTAAACAAACACATGCAAAAACTTAACAAGAGATAAAAATGAGATCTAATCTAAGCAAGTAAAAATGAACCCTAAAAGGATGCACATAACAAACAAAGAAATCTACAACAATTGTTTACAAGCATGAGAGCCCTCAAATGTATGTAATGCAATACACAATTTAAATCAAACAAGATTCAAAATTTGATAAGCAAATGATCCATTTAAAGAACTAACAATTCAACGGACTAAGTACACCAAAACTATACAAACCAACAACTAAAAGTAATTAAAGCACTACTTTGTTTTTGCGGGACAACATTGACATATTTTCTAATGTTTTTGGGTTTATCTAAAAAGATAAGTTTTCGCAGCTACGTTTGTCACTATTTTTCTAGGTTTCCCAAAGATAACATTGTGAGACGAATGTAGCTTTATCCCTGAAAAGGGAAATTTTCCAGATGTTTAGATTTTTTTGTGTATCATTTTCCGAATGTTTTTGTATTTTCCAAGGTCATGTTTTGAAAGCAATGTACAAGAACAAAGAAGCGTGGATGCCCCCAGCGTGATGTGGGAATATACAAAGGGCAGAATGCCACATGCGTATGTGCAGGAAGATGACAATGGTACTTTCATGCTCAACGTTAGATGGGAGTATACAAAGGTGATGTCCTCCATGCAGATATAAGAGCAAACAAACCAGATCATGGCAAGGCAAAGGTGGTCCTAGTAGGGTTCCTAGACCTAGCAGAAAAGGTCATATCTAAAAAGTGGTAATGATTACCCTTCCTTTCGTAAGAGTGACTTGTGTCTGGTGAATCTTCCTTGAGTGCCAAAAACTGGTTTTCACTCAAAGACCTGCCCCTATGCCACAATTGTGTGGTTTTCACATGAGGATGACCTGCTTTTTCTTTACTATTTTCTCATTTTTCCATTTTTTTGCTTGTTTTTTCTTTGTTTTCCAATTTTTAGTTCTTATTTGATATTCTCATCATGCTTAAGCGTAGAACCACTTTAAGTGCATGGCGTTCATAGGTTCTATGAAGCTCTTCACCATCTGAATATGCAAGTTTGTAGGCCCCTGATCCATATTTTGCAATTACAACATAAGGACCTAACCAGTTAGCCTCAAACTTTCCTTTCTTTTCTCTATCTTTGACGGTGTTCTTCTAATTTTCTTTGAGAACTAGATCTCCTACATCAAATTCCTGATGAATGATGCATTTATTATATCCTCTGGACACTCTGTTCTGATAAACTTTTAGGTGATTGAGCACTCTGATACACCTTTCATCTAATAGTTCTAACTCTTCTAGGTGAGCAACTCTGTAGTCTTCATCTTTATCAAGATAGTCTCTGAGAGATATTCTCAGAGAGGGAAGCTCCACTTCCAAAGGTATGATGGCTTCAGTGCCATAGACAAGTGAATAAGGGGTCACACCAGTAGGAGTGCGGATGGAAGTACGATAGGCCCAGAGGGCGGGATGTATCTGTAGATGCCAATTACGGCCAGTTTTACTGACCATTTTCTCCATAATCCATACAAGGGTCTTATTGGTGGCTTCTGCTTGTCCATTACCTTGAGGGTAATAAGGGGTAGACCACTTAAGTTGGATATGGAAGCGTTGACACAATGTTTTAACCATTTTATTTTTGAAGGATTTACCATTATCAGTGACAATGGCCGAGGGGATCCCGTAACGGCATATGAGATGGTTCATGATGAATTTTGAAATCTATGCACTGGTGACATAGGTAAGAGGGACAACCTCTACCCATTTGGTAAAGTATTCGGTGGCAGTGATGATATGAGTATGACCATCTGATGAAGAAGGATGGAGCTTCCCTATGAGATCCAGGCCCCATTTAGAGAATGGCCAAGGCATTGCAATAGGTTGTAAGGCTTGTGCTGGCACATGTATTAAATTTCCATATTTCTGGCATAGCTCACACTTCTTGATGAAGTTGCAACAATCAGATTCCATGGTAGGCCAATAATAGCCTACTCTCAATAGCTTTTTAGCTAAGACCATGCCACTAGTATGTGCTCCACAAATACCACTATGTACTTCCTTAATTGTGTGGATAGAATCAGTAACATCCAAACAGCGAAGCAGATTCCCATCATAGCCACGATGATAAAGGGTGCCTCCTAGGAGGGTATAATGGGCTATGCGGTGAATAAGGGCTTTCTTTTCAGAATGGGTGATGTCAGGGGGAAGAGTGCCATCTTGTAGGTATTGGAAGATAGGGTCGTACCAAGGGGATAAAGGACCAACAACTTCACATGCCAAACATGACTCTGGCATATCATATGCAGGTACCTGTAAATGTTCCATGAAGAAAGGCATCTTGCTTTCTTTAGGTGCTATGCATAAGAGAGACCCAATAGTAGCCATAGCATCCACAGATCTATTATGAGACCTTGGTTTTTGTTCAAATATGACTTGTGTGAAATATTCCTTCAAAGTTTCAACCATTTTCTTATACGGAATAATAGATTTCTCATCTTTAACCTTGTACTCATCATTAACCTATTTTATGATAAGTTGAGAGTCCCCAATGACTCGCAGTTGTCTGATGTTCCATGTAATAGCTAGCTTGAGGCCAGTGATGAGTGCTTCGTACTCTGCAATGTTATTTGTACACGGGAATCCCAACCGGAATGCTCATGGTATGACATCGCCAGTTGGAGTGATGAGCACCACTCCTGCTCCAGATCCATGGAAGGTAAAAGATCCATCAAAATGAACCTGCCATTCTATGGATTCTTCAATATACATCATAGATGCATCTGGTAAATCTAAGCATAAAGGTTCCATTCCTGGGAGAGGAGCTTCTGCCAACTGATCAGCCAGTACTTGTCCTTTTAAAGACTTCTGATTCACAAACTCAATATCAAATTCACTCAGGAGAATGATCCAATTAGCCATTCGGCCTGTGAGGGCAGGTTTGGATAAAAGGTACTTGAGAGGGTCAACTTTGGATATGAGCTTGGTTTTATTATTCAGGAGATAATGGTGAAGCTTTTGAAATGTGAAGACAACCGCCAATAAGGCCTTTTCTATTTGGGGATAATTCAGCTCGTATGCGATCAAGGTGCGGCTAAGATAGTAAACTGCTCTCTCTTTATGGGCTAAGTCATATTGGGCAAGTAATGCACCAATGGAAAACTGGGTAGCTGAAATGTATAAGAGGAGAGGTTCACCGGGGGTAGGTGGCATTAGTACAGGTGGGCTGGACAAGTACTGTTTGAGTAGCGCAAAGGCTTTTTGACAGTCAGGTCCCCAATTGAATGTGACATCTTTCTTGAGAAAATGAGTAAAGGGGTGGCACTTATCCGCAAGTTGTGAGATAAAGCGATGGATTGCCTAAATCTTTCCTTGTAGACTCCTTAGCTACTTGAGAGTGGTAGGTGGTGGCATTTCTATGATAGTCGTAACCTTTGCAGGATCCACTTCAATCCCTCTTTGTGAGACAATGAACCCTAGGATTTTTCCAGATAAAACACCAAAGACACATTTCTTAGGGTTCAAACAAACCTTATAATCTCTTAGACGCTGAAAGATACGCCTCAACACTTCAGGGTGTTCTTTTCTACTTTTGGATTTTGCTAGGATATCATCAACATAATCCTCCATGATGTCACTTATCATATCATGGAAAATAACTGTCATGGCCCGCTGATAAGTAGCCCCAGCATTTTTAAGCCCAAAGGGCATGACTTTGTAGCAAAATGTTCCCCAAGGGGTGATGAATGTTGTCTTATGCTGATATTCCTCCACAATTCGTATCTGGTTATAACCTGAAAAACCATCCATTAAGGACAACATTTCATAGCCAGTGGTTGAATCGACTATCATGTCGATGTTAGGTAGGGGAAAATCATCTTTTGGACATGCTTTGTTGATGTCATGGAAATCCATGTAGATCCTTATTCCAACAGGTTTTTTCTGTACTGGGACTATGTTAGAGATCCATTCTGAATAGTCAATAGGTTTAATGAAATCAACAGCTAACAGCTTTTCTAATTCTTCTTTGACCAAGAGTGCCACTTTAGGATGCATCTTTCTCAACTTTTGTTTGATTGGTTTGGCATCTGGGTGCACAACGAGGTTGTGCACAACTAGCTCGGGGTCCAAACTAGGCATATCTACATATGTCCACGCAAATATGTCCACGTATTCTTTTAAGAGCTCTACAAAGGTCTTTTGTTCTTGAGCTGAGAGTGAAGCTCCCAACTTGACTATTCTAGGTTGCTCCTCTGAGCCAATGTTGACGTTGATTGTTTCCTCAATAAGCATTTTAGAAGCATCTTCCATCCATGTAGGATCAGGGGGAAGAGTAAGATCGACCTCCTGTGGTAGTTCATGATCATCTTTGAATGGATAAATCACTTCATCTTTAGACTCTTCATTCTGTTTGTCTATGAGCTTATCAAAGAGTCTGTCACTATGGGATTTCCGTTGAGCCTTCTTGCTTGGTTTCTCAGAAGTAGGTATACTTTTAGTTACAACCTTTTTATTCAACCATCCACACATCTCTGCTTCTTCCCCAAAATAGGTGCAAGCATCTAGTTGAATCTTAAATCCTTTCTTGTGGTCTCCAGCCGGAATAAAGTCCCTGAGTCCCATGAACTCTGTGAATGCCTCATCATTTTCAAAGAAATCCAATGGCACGTGAAGTTGTTGATCCCAATCTATAAGTTCAGGATATACAAGGGCTACTGGACATTTATCTAGGGGGATGGATTCGGATAAGGTAAGGACCGACGTATCTGGGAATAGGTTCGTAGAGGCAAGATCCTTGTAAAGGCTACATTGGGAATCTGCGTCACTATCAGAATGAGATGAAACATCCTCACATTCAGAAGAGGTGGCATCATTCTCAGAAGGTAGAGCATCATGGGGCCTTATTCCAAGGCCATGTTTATTAGTTTTAAAACAAGGGATAGGGATAGGCTCCATGCATTAACGCCACATCCAAACCCGCTATAGCCCATGAAAAACATCATGCGAGGACCTTTGATGTACTGAGGTGCTTGATTGCATGAAGCCATGGTGCCTTCTGGCACTCTGCTGGTTGGGTCCTCTAACATTTTCTCCTCAGATAGGAGGCCACTATGGACAAATTTTTCCAATGGTTTAGGACATTGTTCGCGGGTGCTCTTGAACTGAAAATAAGGCTTACCCCTTGTCCTGGGGGATACTGATAAGTCTGATATCAACAGAGCCTGCTCAAGAGTGAATGGCCTACTTGGGCCATATTTTGCTGATGTGGCCTCCCATGAAGCAAATGGATTGACCAATGAGGGAAAATCTTGATTGAAAGGCGTGAGAGACTCTGAATCTACTCAGTTCTTCATGACCTCCACTTGTAAAGGGACAACAACATCCGTAGAAGGACATTCATAAGCTACATGAGAAAAATTGTGCAAAGCCCTACAATGTGTGAAAGGTTCTGGTCACCCAAAATGGTAACCACCTTCCCTTCATGACATAACTTGATGCACTGATGAAAATTTGATGGAATAGCTTGCATGGCATGGATCCATGGGCATCCCAAGAGCATGTTGTATGGAAGGTCCAAGTCAAGGACATGAAACATTGTGTCGTGACATGTTGGTCCTACCTCCATGGGAACCACTATAGTCCCTGCTGACTCTCTTTCTTCATTGTCATATGTTGTGATTGTGATAGTTTTAGCACCCAGCTCTGTTTCTGAATGGCCTAGCTGCTTTACCAGCTTCAAGGTGCAAATATTCAGACCAGATCCCCCATCTACAAGTACTCTTTTGATTTTGCATGGGTAACCACCACTTCGAGATACAATGGCAAGTTATGCTCTGGGTTGTTATGCAGGATTGCAGTATGATCAAAAGTAATATGATCATTGGTGTCTAAGTGTGCAATCATGGCTTGAAGGTTCGTGGGATCTATTTCTGTGGAAACCCTTGAATTTTGCAAAGTTTTGTACAGTATGTTCTTATGGGCATTAGAGATCTTGAGGAGATCAAGGATAGATATCTTAGCAGACATTTTTTCTAATTGCTCTATCAAGTTATACTGACTTTCCTCAGGGGTAGGCACAGGATCTGGTATGATTAAGTGGGCACGTCTTGTCCCAACTGCGCAGCTCTTTTCTAAAATCCAAATGGTGTTAATCTGTTCATTAGATGAGTTAATACATCCAATGAGGGAATCATAAGGACTATCATTTGTAGGGTACACATAGGCAGCAGTCCTATAGTCGTTGGAAGTTTTCCCTTGATCTGTTTTCTTTTTCTTTTTATCCGCATGGTCAGGAAAAGGTTCCTTGTAAATACCCATTTTTTCATTTGAACTTTTACCGGTCTCGGGGGGAGACTCTACAACAATCTTCCCTTCCTCTATGAGGTCTTGGATATAATGGCATAATCTCAAACATCTATCCGTTTTGTGTCCTTTAACATGGTGGAAGTCGCAATATTCATTGTCTTTGAACCAAACCGGTTTTGGAGCGTCTTCCGGATATGGTATTGTTGCAGTTGGATATTCTACCATCTTTGCACCATCTAATTGTTTTAGGATGGTAGATAAGGATTCTGTCAAAGATGTGAACGTATGTTTTGTAGGCACTTTGGGACGAGGCCCTTGTGAAAGCTTTAAGAGTGGGCCTATCTGTATGGCTTGGACTCTCTTGGAGTCTGTAATGCCATCACCAACAACATGTTTATTCTTATTGAAGAATTTAGGTTTGTCTGTGGATTTGGCTTCATGTTTGTTTTTAGTAATAGGTTTAAGTGTTCCTTTGGCAATGAGTGCTTTCTCAATTTGACTACCTTTCTCTATGACTTCTTCAAAGTTTGAGCCACAATGCATTTGCAAGTGAAAGGCTATTTCTGGGTTCAAGTTAGGAACAAATATGCTCACTAACTATTTTTTTGGTAAGGCACAAGGAAAGCGACTAGCTAACCCATGCCATCGTTGTAAAAATCCTGCAAATGTCTCATTGGGTTTTTGTTTTGTGTTGCATAGATCGTTCATCATGATGTCACTCTCCATATTATAGGAGTAATGCCTTACAAATTTCTCTACTAGCACGGGCCATGTTGTAATGGAGCCCTTAGGTATGCTATAAAACCATTCTAATTCCATGACTCCTAGGCTGCGAGGAAAAAGTCATATCAAGAAATTATCACTATACATGACCTCTTGATAAGCCATGTAAAAGTCTTTTATATGATCACGAGGATCACTTTTGCACTTATACTTATCAAACTTGGGAACAGTAAAGTGTTTTGGGAAAGGTTGTTGTAACATGTCCTTATCAAAGGGGTAAGGACATAGTTCTTCATATGAATATTTTCTGTTTTGGCCTACATTTCCCTGTTGTAATGTCGTGAGTGTATCTTTCATAGATTTCAATTCATCCTGAATGAGTTGCTCTTTAGTAGGCGATATTGACCTTTGAGCCTGAGTTGCCTTAAAGGTATAGTCCATATGTGGATCAGATTGAAACTCGTTAAGTTTGTTTTTGTCTTTGTCTTTGCACATGTTTCCTTTTGAAGAGCCTAGGTTTGCTAATTTCTGACTCAACTTCAAGATCTGTTTTTGGAGGATCTCCTCCTCAACCAGGGGATCCTCTTCTTCATCAAATTTTGGAGGAGGGGAGGCCTTCCGCTTAGTTTTCACTTTACGCAAAGCCTTAAAGTGAGGTTTACGTGATGGTTCACCTTCGACAATAGCCTTATGTTGCCTAGAAGTGGACACATACCCCACATCAAAAGGATTATCCGTGTCTAAGATGAATCTTCACTCTCCTAAGTTAGGGTCATCGACCTTTGTTTCTTCTTCATGCTTGTGTGGAAGTTTAGATCCTAATGCCAAGACTCTTGTGAGTACTTGATCTTTGTTATAATATAGGAGTTCATCAAATCTACTTAGGTCTAACCTTTGTTGTTCTCCCGAAGAGTCTGACTCTTCTCCACTATGATCAATTAACGTCTCTGTATCTTTGACTTGAGAGAAGAGCGGTCCTAAATTATGACCACTGAATGGGAAGGTGTCGAAAGGGTTTTCTCCCATATCCTGCTCATTTGATTTGGCTGCCATTTTTATGATTTTAGGCATCACTAGCGGACATTTGTATGTAGCTAGCGTAACCCCTAAGTGTATGGTTTTCTGCAAGCCATTCAAGGTGATGTTGGAATTATACTACAGTGTATCCTAGATGTAGTTTTATGCAATCATCTTTATCAAGAAACACTCATATGCACACCTAATGTTATGACCACTCAATTTGTTATTGCCAAGCCTATACCCTAAGATAGCGACAATGATGTATCAATATGTAAGTCAAGTTAGAACCCCAACAAGGTCTAAGCACTGACGTGATGTTGTCGCAGTCCCTCGACAAGGTATACTTAAAACTAGTTTGAATGCCGATGAAAGCCAAACCTTCTAAAAAATGGAAGTCACGAATAGATATAGCGTAATAACGTCACCGTGATACATTAACCGAGAAAGCAAGGTGTTAGTACCATGATAACTTTATTATGATATATGTAAGGCGTTATCAACACTTTTCAAGAAGACTCAGATGACGTCGAAACTGAAACCAAGTAATAAGTATAACAAGGAGTTTTTAATCATGTGAGTAGTGTAACCATGCAATAAGGGGACTTATACCATCTCCTCACAAAATGAGAATATGATGTAAGTACCAAGATTGTACGTCTAGGATGCGGAACAAAACTATCAACTCAAGAAGAGACAAAAGATGAACCAAACACACAACGGTGAAGATGATCTTGAAATCAAGATGGAAGGACTTTTATCAAAGATACAAAAAGCATACCCACACACTTTAGACATTTAACAACCCAGCCGTAAACATGGATGGGCGTAAACGGACAAAAAAGTGACGAGTACTATCTCTGATAAAAATGCAATGTATGCACCTTTCTCACCCCAAACAATGGGCATTGAGAATGCAAGGGTACTGATCAAAAGATGGAAACAAGCTAAGAAACACTTAGGCAGAGCTTTGCCTCATCTGAAGACAAGAATAAAACTAAGCAAAAAGTGGGACGTAGCTTAGTTCCGTGATGAAAAGACACTCAGTTCAAACTCACAAGGGTTCTTTGCCTTGTTTCAACAAACAAGGTTTAGATTCCAGATGAGTTGTCACTTTGTGATGGCTTGACGCAACAAGGACTAGTAAAGTGGGCTCCTTGACAAAATGGCTTCCCTAACAAGTTCTCTCAACTAGGTGTTACAAGGTTGTCTAAGAGCGAGGCACGATTTACCCAAAAAGTCACAATGACTAGTTTGGGAGTATCTCGGCTTTGTCCCCCTTCAAGTACAGTGGGAAATGAATGCATCCATCATGTACTTTTACTAAGGTCATGATACAGACAACTTGTAACTCTAACTCACAAGGCATACTAGTCAAGTGGGTAAGCGGAGCACTTCCTGTTTCATCCACGAGGTTACACAGTGGTGGACTACTTTAGGGTTCCTGGTACCACCCCCATTGTTATAGCTTAAGGCGTTATGCCAAAGGGGTTATGTTCCAGTTGAGCGGATAGGGACGTACCCTTTTCCAAAACCTGCAATACAATGTTTTGAATGTGGTGTGTTTTTTATCTTGCTTAGCTTAATGTGGTTTTAAGTAGCACACCATTTGGCAACCTGTAAGAACATGTGTATTAGAAGGTTTGTGTTTTTTTTTTGACACCTTTCTTCGACAAGCGATAGGTCCTATAGACAACAAGTTTTAGTAATTTTCCAATTCATAGGTTGATGTCAAGAAAGAGAGTTTCCCACTTTGCTTTTGATTCCTAAGATCACCAAAAAAGGTGCGAAGGAAGAGCATACGCAATCGTGAAAAACTCTACTGAAATGAAAGTTTTACTTCAATCTTTATAAAGCAAGTGTTTTTTGAACAATTTATATGAGTTTTGTATTGGTGTTTTTGATCTCCAAGATCACCTTGGAAGACGCGAGGAGAGAGCATACACACTTCTACAAAAACTACTTCTAAGTCAAAAACAAAACACTTTTAATCTATGCAAACTGAAATGTTTAAGAAAGAACCCTGTTTTTCCAATTGTTAGTCCTAAAAACCTGCAGTAATGGATCAGAAGAAAAGTTTTTGCAGACTGTAAAAATTTTCAATTTTAACACAAACACCTGTGCGCCTATACCAACAACAGCGCTTCCTAACCGATGGATACACGCCCCACGTAACAAGTACGCCTGCAGTCAAAAATTTAATAAAACCCAATGCAGTAAACACAGATGCTCACAATATGACAGATACGTGCCTATATTGACATGGACGCTCAGATTACGACGTGTACGCGCTTAAGACTTAAACAGAGAACTGTAAAAAATTTTACACAGTCAGACCTTTTACACCTACACGGCTAGAGAGGCGGATACGTGCCCTAGATGATGAAGATGCGTGTGCATCCTTGTAAAGGTTTAACATACTTTTTACACAGTCTATCACTTGACACATACATGGCCAGAGAGGCGGATACGTGCCCCAGATGACGGAGATGTGTGCGCATCCTTGTAAAGGTAAAATTTGTAAATGATGAGGACCTTCTGATAGGTACGTGCCTGATATGATGGGTACACTAGGGTTTGACATGTACGCGCCCCTTTGTTAGACACCTACGCGCACCCTGTGAAAAACCTGCAAAAAACACGGATTTTCAAATTTTCAAGAGCAAACAGGTTAGTTGTTAGTCAAAGTGTCCTATTTCTATATCAAACCCATAAAATGTATACAAATGAAGGTCATTTATCTAGGGTTAGAAATAAAAATGAGGAAATAACAAGTGATTTGAGCAAAAAACTTGAAAATGAGCTTTGAAAAACCTAAAAGACCTCCATTAATGGAGGGTGGACATAAGTGTCCCACCGGGCGTGCCAAATGTGTTCAATGAAAAGTTGTAAAAGCCATGGATTTGGGGTAAGAATCTCTAAAGAAACCCCAAAGGATTTTAACAATCTGATCAATGGACCATGTGATAAGAAATGAGCAAGGTTCTCTTCTTTGCATACATTAATTTGAAATAAACATGCAAACTAAGCAAATGAAGTTAATCTCTATTCTTTGAAAGCTTGAAATAATGAACCTAAGAGGATCTAAGCATTCAGTTTATGTGTTAAGAGAAAGAGATCTCCCCATTAATGGCTTCAAGGCCAATGGATCTTCCCTTTTACTCCATGTTAATGCTATGAAATACAAGATTAAATGCTTTTAGCTCAAATGAAAGAAGATGAAATACAAACTAAAGCCTAAACAAATTGCTATAATTTGTGCTAGGAAGAAGAGAGAATTCTTAGGAAATGAGGGAGGGGGTATAGCCCTATTTATAGTTTTTGGTTTGGAAGAAAAGGGAGATTTGGGTGCATGTGGGACAAAGGCTAAAGTCCAAAAAGCACTTTTAGCAAGTCAAAGTGTGATTTGACTATGTTTAGGGTAATTAACCTAGGTTAGATTAATTAATCTCTCTTAGAGAGTAATTAGGGTTCTGGAAGGGTTCTGAAGGGCTTAATCAATCCAACGAAGTGGATTGATCTTCCAGGGAGCTAATAGAAGCAAGCTAGAAGAGAATAAGAAACTAATGTAGTTAGAACGAGGCTATAACAACCTATTTAAATGGTTTATAAGAGGAAAAACAACCAAAAGGGTGTCGTAGGAAGGGAGTTAGATAGGCCTAACTGGCGGTGTGCCGTCAATTTGCAAAAGGAAGAAGCATTAGTGCACCATTAGAAATAATAGTGTATTGATCAAACTACAGGTGTGTTATCGGATAGAGACTTAAAAATAAGGATGTCACTAAGAATGCTATCAATAGGGTTATCAACATAATATGAAAGAGTATGCAAAATAGGAGAATACGTATCATGAGAAGCAATGTCAGAAGAATCATGAGAAGGAACTATATCAATGGTTGGAGTAGAAGTATAATCAGTATACATAGGTGATCGAGTGTCAATACCAAGAAAGTAATCTGTTGGTACCCAAATTTGTTCTCCTTTTTAGTCTGAGTAGCATTAAAGATATGGCATGAAGCTTGAAGATAGATAGATCATGATGTGTGTTGTTTTATAGCCAGGGATGTGATCTAACTGGCACTCAAATTTGTGGAGAGATGGATAGCACTCAAATAGGACTTGATCTTGTCCTAACTGTTTTAGGTTGTGCCTTTCAACCAAGTTAAGAGAACCTATTTTGTAACCCTCAAATGGTGAAGGAGATAAAGATATCCCTCAATTTGTGCAAATAGTATGAAAAGGCCTTGGGAAAATATGATCAACACTCCAAATCTGACTTTCACAAGTTGTCACTTCCAAATTATGGAGATAATTTCAATGCAAGGCAAGGATTACTAAAGACATAGTATGATCCTGATTCACTTTGTGCATTTTTTGTAAATGGATTGTATTCTTTTGTTGATACACAGGGCAGAGCAGGGGTAGTATGGGGTAGGATTAGTTGTTTTGAATGATTTTTGGTGGGATATTGACAAGACAAACTTGACTATGCCAGATATTTGACAACCTCTACAACATTTGAACAATTATCAGATAAAATGCTTCAAAACAGTCAAGATGTTCTTTCAACTAGAAGAGTTACACAAATGGAGGCCTAGATTTACACTCTTCACATGATATTTGAGACCTCAACACAAAATCTTGAGTTAAAGGACTCAATTAAATATCAAAATCTTTGATCAAATCATGCCTAAGGTGCCCCTAAAAACTTACAAGAAATCTCTGTAATCAAGGAAGGTAAAGTGATTTTAAATTTGTTTATCTCTTTAGCAGATGAAAGCTCTTCTGAATGTGAGATTACAAATGCCACTAAACTATCAACAAGAAATGAGATTTGTGTGATTCCTAAAGATTTCAATGTAAGATTGCAACAAGAACAAGGAAAGTTGTTTGTAGACATTCAAATATGATAACAAACATCATATTGCCCAAAATAACATAGATTAATTCAAAAGCTTTTTATATTCATCAGCAAGGGAGAGTTATTTAAACAATCTCAAAGCTGTGTGATGGCTATACACTTGTAACCAACTCAACATGAATGAAGATCTAACACAGAAAACATTAACCTAGTTTCTTGGAGGGTTTCTCAGAAGATGAGCTTCTCTCAAAATTTTCTCGTGAATTTCAATTTCTCGACCATTTGCATGACAAATTCATGCAATATATAACTTTATATTACAATTGATCCTTTTCCTCTCAAATCTTCCCTCCAAAAGTGGAATATTTAGAGCACCTTTGCTTTGCAATATTTTTGGAAAATGGCATCTAACAGACTCATAAAAAGTTGCCAGTTGTTCTTTTAAAAGGTGAATCATTACAAAACTTTCATCATTATCCATTGTGGAGGCACGTTTTTCATCTTCAAAGCATGCAGGCCCCTTTCATTTCATTATTTCATCTTTATCCCTCCAAAAATTGACTCTGCAACTTCTTGATTTGATATTTTAAGTTTTTACACGGGCTAGGGAAAAAATTCACTTCAAAAACATCTCAAATCTATAAATTGATCCTTAAAACCAATTGCATTGGTCCTTGCAGGCACAAACAACACAAATTTACCAAAAATTCGATGAAAATTGATGCAAAATTCGCATCTCCAAGCTCCCTGGAGCTCAAATGGCGGCCAAACTGAAAAATGCACAGTTACCATTGATTTTCCTTTCTCTCTTCAATCTGAGCCCTCCACGTGTCAGAATATGATTGAAAATGGGCTTAGGATCACCTTTTGATATTTTAACATTTTTGGAAAAATGTAAAAATTTGACATTTTTCTCCGCCCCTCCACCCTTGAGATTTGGTGCTGACACATGGCATGATGTGGGCCACATTGGAATCACGGCTTGATTCCACATATTTCTACCTTTTTTGAAAAAAAAGGAAATTTTTCCAAAAAATATCCATGGTCCACCCTTCTGCAAGACACGTGTGCTCATATGATTAGCTGAGGGGAAGTGCTCTGACTTCATACTTTAACTCCTTTTTACCAAGGAAAATTTTCAACATTTCCTCCACGGACCCGCGCCTCTGATTTTGTCCCTGCCATGTGTCTCCCTTGCTTTGTTACGGAGCCATGCTTCAAATTATCACTCTAACTTATTTTGCTAAAAGGGAAAAATTTCCCTTTTTCCTCCGGCAGCCTACACTCCCTTCTACTCCCACCACGTGTCTCTCTGTGATTCACTTAGCGGACCTGTACCCCTTTTCACAAATTTTATCCCTTTTTCCAAAAAGGCAAAAATTTTCCAAGTCCTCTGCCAGCCTTCCATCTTGCTTTTGATGAGGACATGACACGTGTCCTCCTCTGACCTGCCATCCCGCTTTTGATGAGGACATGACATGTGTCCTCCTCTGATTGGATGTGGACCTTAGACATTTCCTTTGTACTTTAACTCATTTTCCAAAATTCCTTAAGGCACAAAAAGACCCACTCGTCTGCCCTCACTCTACTTGTGACACGTGTACCTCCTCTGGGACCTATGGAGCTACGAGGGAAATTTTGATTTTTTGCCAAAACACAAAAACATTAAATTTTTCAAACAGACCCGCCGAACCTTGTCTAACCACAAATGTCCATGTATGAGGATATTTTTGACCTTAACTTTGATAGGAAAAGGACAACTGTATGACCGTCAAAAAACACATAATTTTCCAGGGATGCCCTAAATCAATTTTTTCTTCATGGGTGAAGAATTTTTCGATCAAAAAAAATGGGAAATGATTTTAGGTAGTTTGCAACCATGGCAAGGTATTTTTGAGGGAAAATATGCATGAAATGAACAATTTCAAGCTCCAAAGGCCGCGAAAAGTGGAAAAAACGACAGAGGCATTGATTTGGAAAAATTAGGGCACAAACCAGGGCATACATGTATATTTCTTTCAAATTGGGACAAAACAACAAGTTTATGAGCATTTCAAGTCATTCAATCTGGAGGGAAAAGTTGTAGACCACCAATTTTGGGAGAAAAACGTTTCAGAGCACACAGAGCAAAGGGAAAAACATTGTAAAACGATGGAGAGTCAAAATGGGCACTAACATAATCAATAAGAGAATCATCTAATGTTTTGTGTGAAAGATCATAAGGTGGATCACATGTAGCCGTATAACATGGTGTATAATAAGTAAAGGCTACTGGATCATCAACAATGCTAATGCCTATAGGAAATCTTAGAAAATAGTAGGCACATATTGTAAGCCATCTTGAAGTTGTTGTTTGACATAATCTAGTGTTGTAACAAGAGAACTATATGGTGCTTTGAGCTCAACGATGGCAGCCTCATCATAGATTGGGTTGACGCTAACATTATACATGGAGGGAGAAGAAGATGAACTATTATGATCAATGAGGGTACATAACAGATCCTAGAGCGAGGTATTCTAAAAGATGGGTTCATTAAAATAATTAACTAAAAATGTGGAAAAGATGTTCTAAAGTTAATATAAACTAGTAATAATGCTTAAATGACAAATATAAGATGTAAAATAAGTGCTACCAAATTTTATTTGATATTTAAATGAAATTCAATAAATGAAATAATAGTGATTAGGATACTAACCTAAAAATTATTTACCTCAATTTGTTGCTAGAATTTGACGATTGACAGGTGAACATGGTAGAATATGATGTTACAACCCAAAAAATTGTAGCACACAGGGACCTATCTATACTGGGTTCCTAGGAGTGTACTAGGGCACCTGTGGACACCCTGGTCTATAATATGAGTGCTCTGATCTGTAGAAAAGCTCAAGATCTAATTCTCACTATGTCGCCAGGTCTTTGTAATACATTTGTCTTGGTCACTAGGTTGTAGAAATAATCTCACTCATTTCATTGTAGCTTGTGATGATAATCTACCTCGAAAATACCATACAAAAGCATTAAATCCCTAAAAAATAAAGATGTAAATGAAGGGTTCAAACTGACTAAATACACCCCAAACTCTCACAAGAAAATTGCAAAGATAAACAAGAAAGGCTAACACCATTTCCACCTAATTAGCTAGTGCTCTAAGTCTAGGAATGTAACATTAAGATAGAAGCTTAAAAGAATTCCTAATTAGTATGAAAACAATGTAAAAACTAACTAGACCTACCTACTAATATGATCAATTACCAAACATGGGCCTAAATAGACCAAAGGGGCAATCAAATGGTTATGGTTTCTACTCAAAAAATGGTGAAATGACCTCTCTAAATGACTTGTTAAGTCACTTTAGATTATTCATCTACTAACCTTGTTGAAGGTTTTAAGCAAGGATTAGACTTGGCTTAGAAATAGTATGTATTATATGAGATGCAAATCAAGCACGGTGTGTGTCAAGTATAAAGGAATGAGGTGTACCCTTTTTATAGTTTTTCTTTTGGGAGAAACTTGTATTTTGGTACATGTGGGAGTAAATGCCCCAAATTAGATTAGAATTTTTAATCATGATTAGGCATTTCTAATCATAATTAATGAATTAATGAGTGATTAAGAGGTATGGATCCTTAATTAACCGCTTCGGGTCAATTGGGAGGCTAGGATAAGCTTTTGAAGCTTGTTGAGACGTTGTGGAATGAATGTGGTTATTTTGAGTGGTTGGAAGAGGGGTTTGAGTCAATACTAGAGTATATTGACCAAAGAAAGGGTAAAATATGCTTAATTAGCTTATAAACGTTAATTTTCTGTTTTGAAGAGGATTTTGACTTACGATTCGTCGTAAAATGGCATCCTAACTGCGAAAGAGATTTAGTGATCAATTAAGTGCTTGTTAACTGACAAAAGTGGCAAGAAATGTTAGTTAATTAGTAAAGAGAACTAATTATAACATACTTGGGAAGAATAAGAGTGATATGCTTGTATTTTGGCAATAAGATTGCAAAAAATGGAATTTAGGTGTCTACATTTTCCCCGGTTTGAGGTGAAGTTAGTGAATTCACTTAAAATATAGAAGACAAACATAAACAGGTAAATTTTTGAAGAAAAATTAGCATGAATGAAGGATGTCCCCTCGAGTGTCGAGTGCGTGATAGAAGAAGTCAATCGACGATTGAAAATATGATTTGAAAAGGGTAGAAGTAAATAGGTTAGAATGGGTGTGAAACCCTTAGGTATTGAGAAGAAATAAGGATAGGGATAAACATGGTTGTTTATTTCCCCAGGTGATCTGGAAGAAAAATTAGTAATGGTAATAAATGATAATGGAGAAGAAATGATTAATGGAGAAATATAG
Organism: Taxus chinensis; assembly: GCA_019776745.2. Lineage (NCBI taxonomy): Eukaryota > Viridiplantae > Streptophyta > Pinopsida > Cupressales > Taxaceae > Taxus > Taxus chinensis. The sequence goes on along the minus strand of CM034153.1, from coordinate 77,616,078 downwards.
GACAAGCCCAATCTTTGCATCCAACCTTTCCATAAGCAACCTGTTTATATCATTTTGCACCTAAGTCTACATCATCGACCTTTATATAAAATAAACAAAAGTGTAAGATCATATGAAAATCTAAATTACTAACAATTGTTTACTGCTAAAAATACATAGCTCCATGAAACATACATTATGTAATGTAATACGAGAAAGTAAAATGACGCTTAAATCCATGCAACATATAGAATGCAATGCAATACGAGAAAGTAAACTAGCTAACCTAATAGAGAAACAAGCATAATCACATATACTAAAACAAACAACATTTAAGATAGTTGTATCAATGTTTTTGTTATCAAGTTGTAGTTCCTGAATGTTCTTGTTGTAATGACAAGGGTTAAAAATGATACCCCAAGCAATAACACATGCGAGGGAAAAATAGAGGACACAAGTAGTCCCATGGAAAGAATTCATGCATTATGACATAGTACCTGGAAACTCACTGTTGCACAGGAGTACCAACATAATATAAAGACCTAGCTTTGTTAATGGAGGCAGATCATGATGATCTGCGTGTCATTTGAGACAAGAACAAGCAAGAACATCAGAAAGATGGTGTTTTAGGAACAATTTCAACGTTGAAGATAATGTACATGATACAAGATTCGGCTGTATGTAAGCCATTTAAAAAATGAAAAACCATAAATTTTTGGTAACTCTAAAGCCAAAATTAATATTACCATTATTAAGCTTGTTTCAATACCTTTCCAATGCAAAAACAAAATGGAGTCGTTTTGAAGTCGGGAGAAAATGTTATGGCCTGCACAATGCTGGGTGCACCTACACACTCAAGGAAGCGCTTGTGCTAGCCTCCTTTTTGGATTTTTGGGTTTTTTTGGGTAGCATAGGCGTTTGAGCACCTGCGCTATCCTAGTTTATGGATTTTTTTGCATTTTGTGAGCTAGCATGGGTGCCTGAGGCCTGTGCTTTTATGATTTTTTGCATTTTGAGAGCAAGCATGGATGCCTGGGTGCATGTGCCTGACAACAAGGGCACCTGTGCAAAATCGAGTGCACTACCTATCTTCCGGAGGCCATAACCTTTTCTCTCAACCTCGAAACGACTCCATTTTTTTGCATTGGAAAGGTATAAAAGATAAATATGAAATGGTTATATAAATTTAGATTTTTGATTATATTCTATGAAATTAGAAATAATCAATATCAATCGGTGTGAAAAGGAGCTCACGTGGGAGAAAAGGCACTTACAAAGGAGAAAAAGAGAAATAAAAGGGCACCTAGGTGCCTATGCATAATGCAAGGGCACATGGGTGCCTATGTGCATGATGAAAGGGCACCTGGGTGCTTATGTTGGTGGTATTTAGCTCATTTTTTAAGTTTTTGACTACAACATGGGCGACTGGGTGCCTGTGCAATACTAAATGCACTACCTATCTTCCGGAGGCCATAAATTTTTCTCTCAACCTCAAAATGACTCCATTTTTTGTGTTGGAAAGGTAATGAAGTGAAATATGGATCAAGGAAAATATGGATAGGTTCAACATGATAATTAACATAACCTAATGATGTGCTAGGAATGAGCAAGGATTCCCCCAGCATAAGATGTCCAAGAATCACATGATAGAAAGAAGTGGAAGATTGTTTTGAGAAAGGGGACAAAAGTGCCCACAAATATGGAAAAAAGGAAATATTATACACACGTATGTTATGAACGAAGTAAAAGAACAACGTGAATGTTTATGAATGTATCTTAGAAGCCTCGTGATGAAGAAGCAATTAGCCAAAGGCACGAATCGTGAGACAAGATACAAACTAGAGTAAGAGTCTAAACAAGATCAAAAAAGGCACTTGGTAACATACTAATCCTGTTTGCTCATTGAGATCCCGTGTGTGCTCATGGAAATTTATTACCTCTTGGAGGGAAGATTTGATAGACAAGAAGTGAAGATACCCTATCCAATGTGTAGGAATGATTTATTTTTCAAAGTTTAAATTTTATGAATAGATTGCAGAAGGAAATTCGTACATTTCTCTATTTCCAGCCAGGTGTCCATAGCTCCGACAGAGATGCATTTGATTCTAATCAAAAAAATTCTCTACTATCAATCATGCGTCCATATCCCCAGTAGAGATTATTGGTTAATATGGTTAGATATCCTAAAACTACACCTTACAATCAGGTTAATATGTGTGTGGGAGCTTGAGGTTCCTATCCAGAGGTTTCTCCACTCTTCGCCATACTTGATGGTTGAGTTGATGCACATTTTTGAATCACGTTTGATTCTGAACTTTAATATCATTTAAATTGTTGTGAGCTTTGGAACTCTTGGAATTTTTAATCGTAGTTAGGTAAAGGAACCGTTTGTGTTTCTTATAAGATAATACATGACTTATCTGATTTTGATGAGTGGGAGAAGAAAGTGGACGAATAGAATTGATGTAAGAAATGATGGTGGGTTTTTCACAATCATTGATAGAAGAAAAATATGATGGAAGCAAAGTATACAGTCCAAGAATTGAAGAGGATGAGCTACCACCCATAGACTGAAGATAATGGACTACAAGGATTTTTACCTAAGATTGAAGATGAAGGACTACCTGTAGGTGTCCCATATATAGAAGAAGATGGGATAATAGGACATGGCCCAAGAATCAAAGATGAGGGACTTCTAGGATGTGCCCCTAGTATAGATGAAGATGGGCTACCAGGAGGTGAGCCACATATAGATTATGTGGGGCTACTTGGAGGTGGCCCACATATAAAAGAAGACGGTGGTCTACCAGGTGGTGACCCAAAGTAAGATTGCAAAGGAGGAATCTTGATAGATAAAGAATGATTAGGTAATGAGAAGATAAGTCATGGATTACTAGTAGACCCAAGAATTTCATCACCTAATGAAGAATGTGAAGATGGAAGAATAATAAGAGGATCATGTTCGATGATCTTAGGATCTTCCTCAATGGTCTTAGGATCTTCCTTAGTATTCTGACAAAAGGAATCAATATCTTCTTCCTAATACACAAGCATATCGAAGTCAAGATTCAATCCTTGATTGTAATCCTCTAGGGGAATGCCATCGTGTGACCCCAGGAATCTTGTGATCATCTCCTCCTCTTGAAATTAATTGATTGGTAGGGGTATTTTTTCTTCGACCATAGGAGGTTGATTGGATGAATGTGAGATGGGAGTCAACTTGCATGATTTATTATAAGGACTTTGAGTCGAAGAGCTCTTCAATAGAAGAAGGGGTCATTGAGGTGGTGAATGAGGGAGGTCGTGTAAATCAAGGGAGGACTATGGCTCAAGAACCAAATTAGAAATTTAAGTAGTGAGACTTGGGGCAACATTGATCTTCAAAGGAAGAAGATGTCATTTAGGTGATTGATAAGGGGATTCATGTGAAGAGAGGGAGGACTGTGGCTGAAGATTTGAATGAAGTCAATATTTTAGATTGGAATCTTCAGAAGAATTAGAAGACTTAAAATCATTGAGATTGGAATCTTCAAAAGAATAATAATCATACCACTTACCATGAGTTGAATATGGGGGAAGAGGTAAGTGAACAGGTTCTTTAGCGCAAAGAATCAAATGAAGTATAGTTATGATAGGAATCCTTTGATGGGAATGATGAAACCTAGGTTTTGTATTGTCATAAGTATGTGGAACTACATGATAATTAGTCTTTTTTGCCACAAGCCTAGACATAGATAGTCCAAGTGATATCACAAGGGTTATTGTGTTAACATTTTCAATAGGTGTTGTTATCCATTTTTACCCCCTTTGGTAAAATGGACAACTGGAGAAAACCAAACTTAGGAAGTCGATAGAGCTTCATAGTTGAGCCTGGGGTTTTCAGAAGGTAAAGGAGTTCAATTCTCGGCCAAATTTGAGAGATATTGAGTAAAATCAGAAAAATGTGCCTTTGGGGGCACTCTACTTCATTTTTTCCTAACTCCCCAATCCAAGAAAATTATAAGGAGTTAGTGAAAAAATTGAGTGAAAAGTCCATAAAAAAATTTGCGGAAAAAGCTACAGAAAAGCTGCATAGAACAAAGTCCATGGAAAAATCCGCATAAAAGGCCGCAGAACAAAGTCTGTGGATTGGTGCGTAGAAAAAAGTTTGTGGAAAAAGTCACAAAAAAATCCGCAGAAAAATCCGTAGAAAAAGCCACAGAAAAGCCACAAAAAAATCCACAGAAAAAGTCTGCAAAACAAGCCACAGAAAATGTCCGTAGACAAAGTCCACGGAAGCTGTAGAAAACAAAATCCATGGAATGCTGCAGAAAACTGCCGAAAATCCATGGAACAAAGGAAACGAGAATTTTTCACATGAAACTTCGGATGGGCATAACTTTTTATCCAATACTTGAAAATTTGACAAAATTTATATCATTGGAAAGGTATCAAGGTCCTCTGTGAACAATGGAATTGTAGTTTTTCAATTTTATTGAAGTTAGATGTGCAAAAAATTGGAAAACATCTCCTAAGACATTTAAATACACAGTTTCTAGGCCCAACCACCACAATTAATGAAGTATGACACCCCCATTTCTTCTTCCAAAAGCTAAAGTATGCATGTAAGATGATTTGTAAGGGTGTCCATGCCATCTACAGACTATTGAATTGCAGTTTTTGGTTGGTGAGAAAAATAATCCAAGTTTCACTCTTTCTCTTTCTCTCATTCATTTTCTATATATTGTAAACACTTCTCATTTGAGAAGGGAGATATTCTGGATGTGGGGAAACTCTGTAAAATTATTTTATCAACACCATTGAGTTGTAAAACCCTCTCATGGGCTTGGCAAGTGTATTTGTGCCTCTATTTCAACAATGTAATGGACTGTGCATATTATAAGAGCAATAAAATTGTGTTTGTGGTATTCTTTCAACCCTTGCATTGTTTTTTTGTATCTCCTTGCCCCTCTATTTTTTTGTTTTTTTTCTATGCATGTATGTCTCATTTGCAGGTGCAGGATGTTGTGTTTCATGGATATTTAGTGGTAAATGAAGATCTGGGTCTGTGTCACATTGGTCTAGCCTCTCTCAACTCCATTTTCTTTCTGTATTCTCCCTTAACAGGATATTTCACCCCCTTTTCTTGGTGTTATCACCTCTTTAGTGTAGGATTTCTTAATTTTTTATGCTCTGTCTCTCTTTGGTCCCTTAGAAATGTTAGATTAGGAGTAGATAATCACATTTCCTTCTCATATAGAATAGATTAGTGGCAGGTACAATTAGGTAGAGGAACCAACCTTCTCTGGAGGTCTATCTCAAGTAGCAAGTCCCACAACTTGGACATTATACCCATGTTACCCAATCACACTGTGAGCTCAAGCAAACACTTGTGTAAATCAAAGGGTTCTCTGATTCACTAATAACTATTCTGGAATGCCCAATGGGATAGGTTTCAAGTAGTTTGCCAATTCACTTTAGGTTTTTTTCGATGTGCTCTTATTAAAGATTTTAAGCCTTTGGAGGAAGCATATAGAAGCACATTTGGTGACTCCATCTCTATCCAAACAATCCCACTTCTCAAAAATTGTAAAATTTCCTCCATCCATTTCCATCCATTCTTCTTCCATTTTTCTTCCATATGTTTTCATTCTCTTCCATTCATATGAAGCATTGTGCAGTCCTGGCTTCATTCCAATCAGTGGAATTCACACCTGTAGTAGCAGCAGTGTAATCTATCCTCTAACGTAGTTTCACAACTCCTCCACATCAAAATTATGATTAGATTTAAAACCATTATTTTTACCCATATGAGCAGTGCCAAAACCAATTTTTCTATGGATCTTATCAAGAACAAGGGTATGCATACAATTACAACAGTCATCTTGAGAACTGTTGATCTATTGGAGAAGATTCAAATAATGGAGGTTGACATGGTTCAATACAGGGGCTACAACACATATGAAGGCATTTCAAAATTGGTTTCAGGACATCCTTGTCTATGGGAAGATCCCTTTTTGAAGACACTATAGCTCACGTAAGAGATGCTTTACTTCAAGGTTAAAATGCTACCACAACTTGCATAGTCGACTGAGGAGATAGAGGCCTATGAACTAGAAAATTGCCAGGATAATCTTGTTAATGGGTGAGGCCTATCACCATCATCCTTATGCTAATTTTCTTTGTATTCCCCAAGCAACAAAATCTCAACCTGAGCTGTTAATATTACCAAGCTTCCCATTGTGATGCTTTTCCCATTGTGTTGATTTCCTTTTTCTACATATTTTAGTCTCCCATCCCATCTTAATACCTTATCTACCATTTTCCCTTCCAAGCAATCAAGTCCCCTTCATAATAGCCAATAAGTTCAATATCTTCACCATCAAAAAGCAAATAAAGCAACAACTAGTGTTGCAACCCAACCCATCACTCCTCCTACTCTGTCGAGTCCATGTCAAGAAAAGATTCAAAAATCCAATCAAGGAGAGAAGCAAGAAGAAGAGCCAAAAAAAGAAGAAATGACTAGAAGCTTGGTGAGCTTGGCTCTTAGATTTAGAATTGATAATATTCCCTTATTGGTTAAGCCTATAGAGGAGGTCAAAGTTGAAGATCCAATGGTGGCTAAGGTTGATTTTGTAGCAGCAGTGAAATATGAAGATCAATAATGTGTATGTTCTCTTAATGCAGTATTCACTGATGGAACTTTATTTAAAGAGGAATGTTGATCCAATACAAGTTGCATAATAAATCCAAGCGAGGAGGAATAACAACCTAACTCGAAATCCAAAAGAAGAGGAATGCATTCCAGATGTGGAGGAGAACCATACAGTTTCAAAGGCTTTGAAGCAAAAAGACGGCCACAAAAGAACCTTCAGTTCTTCCTCCCATTTCATCCCCTATCGAGCTCTAATTTCAAAGGCCTGAGTTTGAGATTTCATGAATTCATGTTCAAGGATGAGGAGATTCATGGCGAGAATAGTTACAGATTAGGAGGTAGATCTACCTTTGTGATTTGGATTCCTACTTTGATAGAGAGGAACCTAATTGGATATTACCACCTTCACTACCTCATCATTAACTCTCCTTCATTAGAGGAAGCATGCCACCCATGGAGGAAATTCAGTCTTCAAGAAACATTAGGATGCAATTCAGATCAGCCCTCTGGAACTAATGTGTTGGAAAAAATCCTAATCTTCCCAAAGTGACTTCATTAGAGGTTACATTTAAGGACAATGAGATGTGTATTAGACACCATTTCCACACCAGTCATTAAAGTAGAGGATAAGATGTTTACAGAGGCAATGCAATAGTAAAAATCAACATGCACACAAGCCTCTTTTTTAAGGATTGTGCAGGAAGACTCCACTTCTTGGAGTTGAATTTCAGAGAAATGGGAAAATTCATCGGATAAGACCATTCCCAATTAGGTACTTGGCTTCATTGGAACTAAGAGAGAAGTTTCAGACACCAGTCATGCTTGCACTTGAGCATGAGGATTAGTATCAAAGCACCAAGGATCACCAACAATACCTCTTCGAAGTCCAAGTGCCATAGCAACAACTTGAAAGAGGTATTTTTTTTATTTTCCAGTTAATACTTGATGATTTGGGTGGAGGACCGGCCTCTTGTTGGTTTTTCAATCATACAAGCAGCCATATTTAGTGCCAAATCATATATATGGCTGCCCATTTTGAGAAAGGGAAGCTACTTCTCCCTAGCCAGTTGTAGGATTTGTTTGAGTTCCCTTTTCTTCCGGTTAGCGTAGAGTAGGTAGGTTTGCTTTTAGTAGAAGAAGTTCTTTGCACACACTCTACATATCCCACTTGGGGCTGTGTATGATTTTCCAATTTTTGTACATAGTTTGTGTGGTGGTGTTTTTTTTCTCATGCATAGTGCATTGGAGTTAGCGTTTGGTGAGATCAGCTCCAGTTCCAGTGGTGTTTCAAGTGGCTGAGGGACCAGATTTTAGATTTTCAGATCAGATTTGTGTTTATCAGGATTGAATCCATGCCCAATGGATACTTCAAGGCCACTGATCATTTCATTTAGCAGGCAGATGTCTGCATGAGTCACCAAATTACTATCCATTTTTACCCCCTTGGTAATAATGGATTACTGGAGAAAACTAAACTTTCCTCCTTTGGTAGAGAGATTCATGGTAAGTATGGGGTTTTTAGGTTCATATATTTTAAGAGCACTTTAAATAATTTTGGGGTTTTCATGCATTTCCCTTCTTTTAGAGGCAAAGGAGTTCATTTCTTCATCCAAATTGTGAAAGAATTGAGTTTCCAAAATAATAAAAAATGTTTCTTTGGGGCACTCTACTTCATTTTTCTCTAACTCCCTAATCCAAGATAATTCTAAGGATGTTGGTCGAAAAAATGTGAGCCCAAAAAAGGGCCTGGGGAAAAAAAATTTGTATAACAAATATGGAAGAATTACAGATCGGTGGAAAAATCCGTGGCAAAGGCACATAACAATGTCCACGGAAAAGTCATTTTTCGTAAAAAATCCGTAGCAAATAAGTGCGTGCAAAAAAAGCTACGAGCCCGAGAACGTCTTTTCACCAAATGCGTAGAACCGAAGTGCGTGGAAAAGGATGTAGAAAAATTTATAGCCTGCACAACAAAGTTTGTGGAAAGCCACAGAAAAATACGCAAAATAAAGTCTACTGAAAAGGTCCGTACAAATGCCTGGACACAAAGTCTGCATAAAATTCCTAAGTAAAGATATGCAAAAAAGTGCCGCAGAAATCTGCAGAAATTTTTCCCAAAGTGTAAGTCCAGAAAAAGCCATGGAAAGCCATAGGAACGAAATTTGCAGAATGTTGTAGAAAACTCAGGAAAATCTGCAGTGGAACAAAGGAAAACCCGTGAGTTTGCATTTTTTTTGCCAAGTGAAAAGTTGCAGATGGAGGCATAAATTTTTATCCAATTTCTCGAAATTTGACAAACTTTATATCATTTCGAAAGGTATTCAATGTTATCTATGCAATGGGAGGATTGTACACTTTTCCTATTTTATTGAGGTTAGATGTGAAAACATTTGGAAAAACATGCGGGCCAGGACGGAAATACAAATGGAGTTTGAAAGTTGCCCAACCAGCTCGCAATTAATGAAGTATGGACACCCATTTGCAATTCTTCCAGAAGGTAAAGTACATATGTAAGATGATTTGGGCAAGGGTGAATTTCCCATGCCATTTTTAGACCTATTTTTTCGCAATGGGTAGTTGTTTGGTTGGTGAGAGAAAATTCCATGAGTTTCACTCTTTCTCTTTCTCTCATTCATTTTCTATATATGGTAAAGACTTCTCATTTGAGAAGGGAGATATTGATCTAGGATGCGGAGAAACTCTGTAAAATTTTATACTTCTCAACACCATTGAGCTTTGAACCCTACTCATGGGATCATGACAAGTGTATTTGTGCCTCTATTTCAACAATGTAATCGACTATGCATATTCCAAGAGCAATAAAATTTTATTCGTAGTGTTCTTTCAACCCTTGCATTGTTTTTTGTATCCACCATTCTTATTTCTCCATTACATGTTGTTGTTTTTCTATGACATATAGAACTGACTTGACAGATTACAAGCATATTATGAAGGCATTGAGATTTGGTGGTTGAGATTACAGATCATGTTTTTCTGTCACTTCTCTTATGGCTCTTCTCTGCAACTTCATCTATAAATGTAAAATATCAGCTCATTGTAAAGGTTTGGACATTTTGGCTTTGCCCCTCCCTTCTTCTATGGTCTACAGACAAATTTTTGGAGTTCAAACCTTCCATTAAAACTATAATGAATTTTTTTTTCCTCTTAGCCATTGTAATGCATCGTATCAAATCTTGGGAGCAATAATATAAGTGTATGGGTGATTTTCAACCCTCTCTTATGTTCATTGCATCCTCCTGATCTCTCATTGCAACCCTAGTTATCTGTGCATGTTTGTTGTATTACATTTTAGTGGTTCATGTTTAATAGTAGAGAAGGTGTTAAAAATTCCTTTTGTGCATCACCTATGTTAGTTTAGGTTTAATTTCTTGCATCTTCTTAACCCTATCTCCTTGGAGAGTTATAATAGGTTTTAGGATAAATCCTCTGCAAATTGTATGTATGCACCTGAACAGAGGAATATGAACTAAGTATTATCTCTAAACCACAATGGTTTAGAGCGTCATCCTCATAAGGTGTAGTTTCAGGATATCTAACCATATTAACCACCTCTAGTTGTTTTTGTATTAACAGCATTGATTCCAAAAGAGGAGTGAAAGCATGACATTTATACCATTTGTGAGATTCAAAGGTGTGCAGTCTAGAATGGATTGTACTCTTTTATTGTTAACTATTTCATCATTAAAAAAAAAATTGTTCTTATTAGGCACAAACTTTGGCTTGTCATTGGTCTTGGAATCGTTGTGTTCATGGGAGAAAGGTTTTAGAGTCCCCCTAGCTAACAATGCCTTTTCAATTTGACTCCCTTTTTCTATTACCTCTTCAAATGTGTTGCCACAATGCATTTGTAAGTGGAACATAATTTCTAGATGGAGGTTGGGAACAAATATTCCTATCAGCTTCTTTTCGGGTATGGAGAAAGGGAAGCGACTAGATAACCCTCTCCATCTTTGTAAACGTGCAAGGAAGTTTTCATTGTTTTGTTACTTGGTATTGCAGAGATCTAACATGGTAATGTCATTTTCTATATTGAAAGAGAAGTGTCATACGAAACTCTCTACTAGTTCTGGACATGTTGATATAGATCCCTTAGGGATGTGTACAAACCATTCTAGCGTTGTTGCTCCCAAACTTCGTGGAAAGAGGTGCATAAGATAATTGTCGCTGAATGCAACCTCTTGACATGCCATATAAAAATCTTTAATATGGTCATGAGGGTCACCTTTTCCCTTATAATTGTAAAATTTTGGAAAATCAAAGTGTCTTGGGAAAGGTACTTGTAGCATGGCTTTGTCAAATGGGTAAGGACATAACTCATCAAACTGGTATTTCTTGTTATTGTTACCGGTTTGGCCCTCTTGTAATGTTTGAAGGGAGTTTTTCATCATCAACCACTCTTGTTTGAAAACTGGATCTTGTGTGGGTGGCATAAGTCTAAACGTAGGATGAAATCTAGGTGTTTCTCACCCATATTTGTTGCGAAAATCTCTTCATAAGGATATTTTTGTGCCTCCCGTCGAGGAGTATTTATTGGAAACTTGTAAAACAAAGTTTTTGGTTTTTCTTTTGGTATATCTTTTTTCAAAACTTTGTGTTGTTTCTTATGTATATGCGATCCAAAATTTTCAATTAGCAAGTGAGGGCTTGGACTTGTTGTTCTAACATCACCTCTTTAATAGGCATTTCATGATGATCTTCATTAGGAGAAGGTTACACATGATGAACATGGTCTTCATGATCTTTAAAATGAACCCTAACTGTAGGTATGTGATAGTCCCCATTATTTTCAAAAGGCACCTCATCATTATTTTGTCATCCAGAAGTAGAAGCATGACCTGGGTTCAATATCTCGTTAAGAGTGCAATGAGGGTGCTCTACTTCTTATTCTCCCTGAACCATGACGACTATAAGAGAAGGGTCTACTGTGGAAGGTAATTTGGCACCTATTCCCACAACCAGCCTAAGAACTTCATATTTGTTATGAAATATGTAGTCGTAAAAATGGGCAGAATGAAGCTCTGCATCCACGCGAGGAGAATCCTCCTCTCCGCCACTATGGTCAACCATGAGATTATACTCTAAAATAGGGTTGTCACCTACAAATATATCGTCTTCTAATCTTCGAGATCCCATTCTCATAGTAGGCATTACTTAGACTAGAAGGTACAATGTGAAATATTTCCACTAAGGTTTATTAACAATGGAACTTATTCAAATTTGTGTAGCATAATGACCCTAAGTTGTCAAAAAACAAAGGTGACTATAAAATAGTTACAAGTTCAATAGGTCAATGTCAACCTAGGAATTAAAGAATAAGCTACCTTAGTAAGGTAATATATGACACAAGTTTTTCTAGAACAATGCGATGATGTATTGTTGGGCCTCTGAATTATCAGCTAAATACAAGAAGGCACGTGGGCATGCGAGGCCTAATTGAAGAAGGGCACATAAGGTGAAAGTGCGCAGGATAGGGTTTTAGGAGGGTTTAGCAGAACCCATGGCGTGCATGCAAGGCCGCACAAGGGTTTTGGGACTTATCCATATTTGGAATTTCTAGCAGCACATGAGAAAAGCATTACCTGGCTGCATATGTGGAGTGGATAAGGTGTCAAACTAGCGACAGGGTGGCCTAGGAAGGAATATTCCTTGTGATAGAAGGATCTAGAAAGACATCATTGCAAGGAGTGGAGAGCTCGGATATGAAAAGGCATGCTCCCATAGAGGACCACCTTGATACTTGATAACCAATCTATAACTTTAGAAAGGCATGGTGGTGGTTGCTAAGGCTATAAATACAAGCACCCAGTAGAAGAAAAGGGATCAGAGGGTGGTAGAAGAGAGGTGAAGCTCTACAGAAATATATGGAGAATTCTAGTGGTTCGGGATTAGGAGATCTCTAGGAGTGATGGTATGTTTAGAGGGATGGGTCTATGTTTATATTTATATTGTGAAGGACATAAGTCCAGTTTCTAATGCATGACTATGATCTGTACTATTACATTGGTCTGTGATGACCTTAATGGATATAATGTGGTTATTTCAACAAGATGAATATGAAAATATGTGATTATTGGTTTATATCTGTTCTATGTATATCTCATGAGAATGGGTGTAAACCCTTGTGCATTTCCTTTTTATTATGGTTCAGATTTGTATTTTTTTAATGCATTTCTTGTCTGAATGGATGCATTAGTCTAGAAGCTATTTCTAAGCTCTGAAAATGAATGTATTGTTCTCTTCTATTCTTTTTCATTTAGGTATATGTCATAGATGGTGTATTCTAACACAACTCACATAAAGGAGGGGCTTGGCGGCTACGTGTGCCTCGGGTCAGCGCCCAGCGCCACTAGGTGATAGGCCGACGTTCATGGGATTTTCCTGTTCTTTTAAGGGTATAAAAATGACTACATCTTGGTTCCGTTGTCGGGACCTCTTTTCAAAGTTGTGTTGAGAAATGGCATACATCTTGGTTCATGTGATGTGTAATGACAGAGTGTCTAACCTTAGAGAGTGTTGAAGCATGGTTCAAGAGCACGGAGAATGAGTTTTCTCAAAGATTCAACACTGGACCTGAGTTTGATGCACGTAGATGGATAGAAGAGAACCTTTACCATGAGTTGTATGAGACTTTCTTCTTTTGTTTCCCAATAGAGCTGTATGAATGGCTTTCAACATACGCATCCAGATCAAGATGGTATTATAGAACACACGCATGGATCCAAAATGATTACCATAGGCTACATGATGTAGATCTGACTTGGACACATGTTGTTGAACAATGGTGGAAGGGAGTGTTGACCATCTATACTCTAGAATACACCATTTCTACGTATTCCTACCCAGAATTTGCTGAGTTCGAGTTTCTGAGGGAGCCCACAGGATCATTTTTACATGTTATCCCTCTAGCTATGAAGATCTTGATCATTACCTTGAGTTTAGAGGCATTTCCCATGGGCGGATGAGTTTATAGGAAGCTAGGGCGGAGGAAGATGGCAGACATTGTGGTTGAGAAAGAAAGGGAGGAGAGATGACTCAAGTATAGTGAAGCTCGTGAAAGGGAGATGGCTAGACAATGCGAGGTTGCAAGTGTGATGGATTTATGGAGGCAGATGTTACGGGAAGGAGTTGAGGTTCGTCCAGAGGATGTAGATCCTGAGCAGTCTATGCCACTTCATCTTGGTAAGTGCAGGAGAGAAGCCCCTTCATCTTCTAATGAGACTTTGTCGCATGGAGAAGGGAGAGTCATCGACATGCTTCTGACCCCACCTAGTGACTGACCCCTGGTGCTTAGTTTTCCAGATCAAGGGAGAAGTATAATTAACCCAGTTGATATCAGTGGAAGTGGCTGATTTGTGCCTAGGAGATATAATTTCTCGCTTGGAACCTCTATGTCTGCACATACCATTTCATTGTTTGGAGGAATTTTTGGGCAGAGTGCAAGTACATAGAGTTTTGGTATCATGTCCAGGAGTGGCGCGGGATACACAACTGGTAGCAAAGAAATCTCATAGACCATTATCGCACAGTTTAGTGGAATGTTGGGGGCACTAGGTACGACCACTTCAGGCCCATTTTCGGCTATAGGTGGATCTGTAGGTGGAACTAGTGGATCTGAAGGCTCAGGACCGGGTCGATCCAGTGGATCAGGTGGAGGAGGAAATACCGGAGGAAAATAAGGATCTGGATCAGGAGGACATGGGCCTCAGCCACCTCCTCAGGTATTTTTTGAGATTTCTTTACACTTATGAGATACCAAGGTATAGAGGATGTTACAGAACATGTGCACAAGTGTGAATTGCTATGGTGCACAAAGGGGATCACTACCCCAAAGTGGAAGGTAAGTCAGTTTGCAACCACGTTGTAGGGGTGTGCGCATATCTCGTACTATAAGTATGACCCACATCAGATGGTGGTAGATAACACCACATTGAAAAAATCCTTCCTAGCAGATTTTTCGTATTCCTGAGTTCGAAAAAAAGAGTATCAGCGCTCTAAAAGAGATCCATCAAGGAATGGCAGAGAGTGTGTGGGAGTATGAGGAATGGTTTAAAACTTTCTTGTCAAAAATGTCATATGATGTTCACCCTTCCCAACATGCTCAATGGTTTTTTGGAGGATTAATCGCACCATTTAGAAGGGCATTGTCAGAAAAGACATTCGTTGACCCATGCGAGCCCTTGGAGGTTGCTTTGCACTTTGAGGCAATTAGGAGCGTTGATACTAGAGTAAGCCCTTTTCTTGAGGTTCAAATCGTTGCAATGGCCAAGCAATTGGAGAAGCTATCTACAAACTTAGCACATGAGACTTGTAGTAGTATTTGGTGCATAGACTATGAAGTGGAGGGACATGCAAAGGACAGTTGCCCTCGGAAGTTAGTACGTGCCATGACACTAGATTGTGAAATTTTTCACGGGGATCATGATGCGAGTAGATGCCCCCTATTGTAGCATGCAATCCAGAATAATGTGTCTTGTTATTGCAAGATCTACACCTCTACGACCCATGATACAAAGGATTGCAGGCTGATTGACCAAATCCATGATGCTATTGACCTAGGTGTGTGCTAGACCAGCCTTGCGAGTATCTCCAAGGATGATGATTGCCATTATGAAGGGTGCGCATATGGAGGAGAGCGTGGAAGAGGGTTTCGTGGAGGATTTCTTGGTCGTAGTAACCGCAACGGAGGAAGAAGTGAGTTCCCGAGAGGAACCTGTTATAACTATGGATCTATAGAGCATTTCAAGTGCGAGTGTCCTGAACTATTGTAGTGCTCGTAGTGTGGAAAGAAGCATAAGTATGAGGAGTGCCCCAAGTTATTTGAACACATGAGCCAACAACACCGAAAATAAAAGGGTGTTGGGATGGTGAGCATAAAGAAGGTTGACACACACTGGATGCTAAGAGTGGCGCATGAGCCAGGGTTGGAACCTATTTTGGTGACAATGCGGGTAGAGGTTGTATGCGCTAAGGAAGTACATGCTTGTTCCACCTACATATCAACAAAACCTCCCATTTTTCACTTCAACACCTTTTACCTCAACATAACAACAACTTCCATACTATCAAACAAATGTGTCTAACCCCTTTTCAGGCCCCCAAAAAACTTGACATGAAGTAGGGGTCAATTATAGTAACACAACAGGACAAAAATTCTCGCGCTCCCCACATTAGTATCATAGTCAAATCATTCCTACACCTAAATCAAAATAAGAGGAACATTTCCTTTCTTCCAGTCCTCCTGTATGTGAGCTACCTTTCTACAATAGGGGAGAACCCATTTTTGAAGGATTGTTAAATTCAAATCCCGTTTCCCTTAATGTTTATCTGGCAGTAAGAAACGTTCAAATGCAACCATTCACACCTTCATCCATCCGACCCACCCATAATTCATCCTCTGCCATTGTAAGCCTTATTGATCAAAATCACGACCCTGTTGTTCAACAATTATACTTAGATATTTCAAGTCAACCTGAAACACCAAATATTAATCAACCTCAGGCATCTCTCAACTCTATAAACCCATTTGAGACACTAACCGAATAATATGCTACTACTTAACCTCAGGCATCTGAGGTTTCATCAACTTCTATCTATGACCTTCACATGATTTCATTGCAAAACACATCTGCTCAACAGCCCACCTCTTTTCCAAGTCGTTTTATAGGATCCACATATCCTTTAAATAATGTCACTACTCCTTCATCCATTCCTCCAGTCTCCTCACAAGTACAAATACCTCCTTTGAGTTTCGTCACCCCTTTTATAATTATGTCTTTCCAACAAGTTATTAATCCCATCTAGAGCATCACTATGTCCATCCCCAAAACAAGACCATTGATTAATACTAGTGCCATTACTAGTACCCACCCTATTTCATAATACTTACCACAACATTCTCAACCATTAATCTCTGCACTGCAACAGAACATCCCACAATACGGTATCCAACAAAAAAATGTTCCACAACAAGCACCGTCCTTTGTCGATTCGGACATATATTTTCAACAAATACCTACGTATTCACATCCTCTTACACATGTATCAATGCCATTGTAGTACCAATATGTCTAAAAATCACAGCCTATCACTTCCCAACAAGGTTCCTCCTCTCATTAAAACATCCCACAACACAACATATATTATCATCAAAACATCCCTCAACAAAATATCCTAAAGCAAAAACACATACCTCAGCAGTACATACCTCAACAAAACATTCCACAACATCATATCCCATAATAGAATAATCTCTCAGTAGAAAATATCATATCAACAAAATATCCAACGGAAATATCAAGAATACTCACAACCCAATCAGTCTTTGTATCGACCTAGCTCATCTATAAAACAATCAATGCAAGCCAATCCCCTTCAAGCCCTTCTTAGCTACATATCCATCCTAGAAGTTGCTTCATCAATAGCCAAGAATGCACTCTCTTATGGGCAGATTTGCAATGATCTCATTCATCCTTCTATACCGTACAAACCATATCCACCTCATTGGGAGCTTCCGAAACTTACTAAGTTTTATAGCAAAGAAGATCCCCAATAACACATCTTTGCGATCCGTCATGCGTGCTATCTAATAGCCCATGATCAGGACCTCATGCTAAGAACCTTTCCCATGTCCCTTTTCGGTCATACCTTAGACTAGTACATAAACATTCCCTATTCTCTTTCACACAACTTGCACAACTGTTCTTAGACCAATTTTCTATAAACATAGCCCGTAAGACCACCATCAATGATCTTTATGCCGCTAGACAATTTGAAGATGAATTCGTTGCTGATTTTGTCACCCATTGGAGGGCCAATATCAATAAGCTATCCTTTATGCTACCACAACAATAGTTAATCAAAATGTTTTGTCACGCATGTGTTAAACAAATTTTGTCCACTCTGCAACTTTAACCGTTTCTAAAACAACCTTCCAAAAGAAACACTAGCTTATCCCTAACCACCTAACCACTTTCCTAAAAAATGCTAACTTGTCAATAACTAATTGATCTTCTAAGAATCACTAACTAACTAAAATATCTAAAAAAATCTAACTCCCCCTCATCCAAATAAGTTATTTCATGTTTTTTTAACCATCCCTCGCCTTAACAACTTCTAAAACCACCATATCAAGCTCAAAACGGAAGAAAATCACTTGGTTTTTTAACTAAAATAGATTTTTTTGAAATCACCGGTGATTTTCCTGATCGCCGACAATCTATAAATATGTGTTTGTAAACCTCATTTCCATAAACGGATTCTCAATCTTTGTAGGTGTACTCTATCTTAATTCTAGCATATCATATATCTGAGTACTTCATACCAAATCTATCCAACATTACGCTTCTCAAAGGATGTCGAATCCATCATCAGATTGCTCATTTCCGCTATTCACCTGTCTTCTTCCATCCTCCCATAAAACTGGTTCATTTTGCAAGGTAATGTGATTTTTTTGTTCATTCTAGTAACTGATTGCAGGTAATTTTTTACTTATACATTATTTCCGTACTAATAGAAGCTCTAATTTCATCAGAGTTTGTAACTTAATCAATTATCCTAGCACTTTCCAATAGGATGATTAAAATTGACAGCAATCACTAGCAATTGCCTCAATCACCTGCGATTCACGTGAATCGCTAACGATTCTCGTGTCTTTTCTACTTTTTTTTACATTTTCTGCTTAATCTAACTAAAATGGCTAGCTTTCTCTTTTTATCTACTAATCATATGTCTAGTATGATGTTTTCAAATGGCATTAGCTGGTGTTAACCTCCCTACTGCTAATTACTTTCCCATCGTTTGTCATCCGCTTTACTAGGAACAGTACGAGTTGATCCATGATCTTGAACTCTATGCAATCTAGGAAGCCCCATTTGACCACCTAGAGGTTATCTTTTCCTCCACTCAGCGTATGCAAGAAGTTACTGATGCTTTTTAGGATGCGTATGATGAAGCATTGAGGCTCCAAGAAGACCTTGTTCAATATGAGCGTTCTTATGAGACTGGCCTTGAGAACCTGGTAGATGACTATCACATTGCTTCAAAGTTTGAGCCCCATATCCATATCAGCATATCTAGCACAGATGCCCCATTTTCTCACCTTTACGATACCCAGGAGGAGGATTCCACTTTCTTTACTGAGGACTAATCTCTACTCTTGATTATGAATTTACTAAAGAAGAGGAAGAAATAGTTGATTCTGTAACTTCTTACATATATGAAAATTTGTATACATACTAGGAGTTTGAATTATGGATTTAAATTATGACTAACATTAGCTATATGTAACTAGTCTAAATAAGTGATAATCGCACTCCTATTTTATCACTTTGTAATCACAATCATAAGTACTAATAAAATATCAAGCCTTTCCTGAGCAATAACATTATCTTGATATGCTTTGTAGCCTTGTTTACAGGAAAGGAAGCTTTTTGATCCATTGTTTTAAACGGTGTGCAAACATAAACAATCGACAACATGGGTATCCTAGAAACCCTTCCATACTGAGGTCGAGCTCGGTTGTTACCCCTTGAAATAATCAAGAAAACAACGGTAAAAACCATGCTAGATATTCCGGCATGCCTGGTGGGACCTTAATCCCTGTTTAATCTCATCATTTTTTCATCAATTTGATTGTTGTTTTCACTAACTGTCAATCACTAGCGATTGGCTCAGTCACCTACGATTCCTTTGTATCGTTTTCTTGATATATCATTATCAATCGACAAAATCTTGTTTTCTTTTTCTTTCTTCTTCTAATCAAACTGCAAGCTCTTTCTCTATGGAAATTATGCCTTCTAGATTTGCTAAACAAATATTTTGATAATTCCCAAAAAATTAAGAATTGAAAAAAAGGAGCATTCTCACAGCGAGTTCTAAAGCCATCTTTTTAAATTTCTGTTTTGAATTCTTGGTTGTTTGTTTTCATCGAAATCAACACTTCATTTTGGAACCTTAAAACAAAAAAAAATTACATCCTTTTTTCTTCACATAGTTTAATTAGGAAGGGAAAATTGGTTACATCCACTTACTCTTCCCTCACACACAACCAAATCACTTAAAAAATCTAAAACACATTTAAACACTTCCTACCCAAGTGAAAATGATTGGGATTTCATCACCCAACAGGGAAACCGACTCGGTATTCTGGCAGAGTATAAACACTTGTTTGTCAGTATATATTTTGGCTTAGCACCTGACTCTCTTATTGCAACGGGACTGTGAAATGATGGGGTAGGCCCCAATATACACGCCCGTATTGACAATAGTATAAAGTTGTGCCTCACATACCTTCGAGTATATCAAGGACTTCGCCATTAAACACACCTGAAACTAGCTTTAGCTAACCATTTCTTAAGACCCTTGTTAGCCATTTTACACATTTCATTTTTCATAACTAATCAAGATAACTAGAAAACAACTCTTTGCCTATTTTTGCTTGTTATTTGTAAAACAACACATTCACTTGTTTTCCTTCCTTTTGGGTGTTTTGCGTGTGTTTTCTTATTATGGTGCTTACTAGACAACAAGCCCGCAACCATTATGTGAAAAGGTCAAGTTTCTTTCATCTATTTCATTATAGATCCTAAGTAACTTAGGCCCATAGAGTACTCTTAAAGTTTAAAAGTTTCACGACTTAACCACTACGGGAGTGTGCCATGCACTGTGAGCCACATATCATTCAAGTTGCCTTTTCATAAAAATCCACCAATGGTATCTCATTAGTGTCACAAGAGATCTCACATTGACCCTTACTCTTGTCTTTTCAGTGGACAGATTAGACCCCAACTGTGTCATCAAGTAAGGTTGCCATTGGTGCACTCTCTCATTTGGCTTCTTATACACTAGTGTCGGTAAAATTTGGTGAAATTTCTCTCCAAATTTGGTGGGGAGGGGTTGTTTGTGTTGTATCCCCATATATTATGCCATAGAATGGGTGGGAGACTCCAAGCTCACATTAGAAATGCTGTAGTAGAGGGATCATTAATCTCCTCTCCCACTCCAAAAGGGATGATCCTCCTCCCTCCGAATATAACACTTGTTTGTGTATAATCTTAATGCATATTTTTAGCTTTTAGCCCATGGATTTTAAACATGAAAATTCACACAGGGAAAGAATTGGAAATATACCTCATGAATAACAACATATTTCGCAGGCGTCAATCATACGATGTTATCCATTGCTAAGCTCAATCAAAATCTCAGAGCACTCTCTAAAGATGGTCGGTTGAAGGAGGCACTCCGCATTCTTCTTACTGTACAGAAACCTTCCGTAGAAACTTCCACATATATTTGTCTATTGCAGGCTTGCATTACCAAGAAAACCCTTTCAGAGGGCAAACAAATCCATTCTCATATCAATGACAGAGGACTCGCGTTTACCACACACCCACTGATACAAAATAAACTTATCAACATGTATGACAAATGCGGAAGTTTGGTGGATGCTAGCAACGTTTTCGATCACATGATCGAACCAGATATTTTATCATGGAATATGATAATTGGAGCTTACCAAAGACATGGGTTTCCTCAACAGGCATTGGCACTGTTTCAACAAATGCAACGAACACCTGTCCATCACGATCAGTTCACTTTCTCTACCATTCTCCATGTATGTGCCAATGTGGCATCTCTAAAGAATGGTTTGCAGATCCATGGGAAAATCATCAGACGTGGATTTCAATCTGACATCATTGTGATGAACACCTTGATAGACTTGTATGCAAAATGTGGAAGCATACAGAAAGCACGTGAACTGTTCGACAAAATGCCTAACCTAGATGTGGTCTCGTGGACTGCAATCGTTGCTGGATGTGCACTAAATGGGTTTGCTGAACAAGCCTTGCAAACTTTTAAGCAAATGCAATTGGCAGGTGTAAGGCCGAACTCGGCAACCTTTGTCACCATTCTCCCAGCCTGCGCCAAAATGGGAGCTTTGGAGCTGGGTATAGACATCCATCAAGAAATACTCGAAAGTGGATTCATGTCAGAGACGGTAGTTGCGAATACCCTTATAGATATGTATGCAAAATGCGGAAGCGTACAGAAGGCACGTGAGGTCTTTGACAAAATGCATAATGCAGACGTGGTCTCATGGACTGCTATGATTGCAGGATATACACAAAATGGTGTTCTTGAGGAGGCCTTAAGACTTTTCGAAGAACTGCCTGTAAGGAATGTAGTCTCGTGGACTGCTCTCATTGCTGGATATGCCCAAAACGGGCTTGTTGAAAAAGCCTTGGAAATTTTTGAGCAAATGCAATCATCAGGCATAAAGCCAAACTCAGCAACCTTTGCCAGCATCCTCCCAGCCTGTGCCAAAATGGGAGCTTTGGAACAGGGTATGGAAATCCATCAAACAGTAATTGAAAGTGGATTGTTGTCAGATGCTGTGGTTATAACTGCCCTGATAGACTTGTATGCGAAGTGTGGAAGCATAGAGAAGGCGCATTGTTTATTTGACAATATGCCTCAGCAAAACGTTTTCCCATGGACTACAATGGTCACAGGATATGCACAAAATGGACTTGTTGAAGAAGCCTTGGATTTTTTTAAACAAATGCAGTCGGCAGGTGTCAAACCAAACTTAGCAACTTTTGCCAGTATTCTCTCAGTGTGTGCCAAATTGGGAGCTTTGGAACACGGCACGGAGATCCATCAAATGATAATAGGAAACGGATTTTCAACAGATGTTGTAGTTGTGACTGCCCTCATAGACATGTATGCAAAATGTGAAAACATGCATAAGGCATATGACTTGTTTGAAAAAATGCCTCAACGAGATGTGGCCTCCTGGACTGCTATCATTGCTGGATATGCACAAATTGGGTTTGTTGACAAAACCTTACAAATTTTAAAGCAAATGCAATTGGCAGGTATAAAGTCAAACTCATCAATCTTTGCTGGCATCCTTGCAGCTTGTGCTAAACATGGAGTTTTGGAACAAGGTATACAGATCCATAAAAGAATAATTGAAATCGGATTTTTGTCAGATATAGTAGTTGTGACTAGCCTCATAGACATGTATGCGAAATTTGGGAGTGTTAATAAGGCGCGTGCACTGTTTGATGAAATGTCGCAACAAAATGTGGCCTCATGGAATGCTATGATTATAGGATATGCACAAAATGGGTTTGTTCAAAAGGCCTTAGACATTTTCAAACAAATGCAATTGATAGGTGTAAAGCCAAATTCAGCAACCTTCTCCAGCATCCTCCCGGTGTGTGTCAAAATGGGAGATTCGGAGCACAGTGTGGAGATACATCAAAAAATAATCGAAAATGGATTCATGTCAGATGTTGTAGTGGTGACTGCCTTGATAGACATGTATGCAAAATGTGGAAGCATACAGATGGCGTCCAACTTGTTTGACAAAATGTCTACGCGGGATGTGACCTCATGGAATGCAATGATTGTGGGATATGCACAAAATGGGCTTGTTGATAGAGCCTTGAACACTTTGAAGCAGATGCACTTGACAGGTGTAAATCCAAACTCAGCAACCTTCGTTAGCATCCTCCCAGTGTGTGCCAAAATGGAAGCTTTGGAAGTGGGTATGGAAATCCATCAAAAAATAATTGAAAGCAGATCTTTGCCAGAAATTATAGTTGCAAATGCCTTGGTGGACATGTATGCGAAATGTGAAAGGTTATCTAAGGCACGTGAATTGTTTGACAAGATGCCTCAACGAGATGCGGTCTCATCGAATTCAATGATTGTAGGATACACACAAAATGGGCTTTTTGATAAAGCCTTGGATGTTTTTAAGCAAATGCAAGTGGCAGGTGTAAAACCAGATTCATCAACCTTTGCTTGTATCCTTCCAGCTTGTGCTAAACTTGGAGCTTTGGAACAGGCTATGGAGATCCATCAAGAAATAATCAAAAGCGGATTTTTATCAGATATTGTAGTTGGGACTGCCCTGATAGACACACATGCAAAATGTGGGAGTTTACAGAAGGCATGCAAATTATTTGAGAAAATGCCTCAACTAGATGTGGCCTCATGGAATGCTATGATTGTAGGTTATGCACAAAATGGTCTTCTTGATAAAGCCTTAGATATTTTTAAACAAATGCAATTGGCAGGTGAAACACCAGACCTCACAACCTTTGCCTGCATCCTCCCAGCTTGTGCCAAACTTGGAGCTCTTGAGCAGGGTATGGAGATCCATCAAAAGATAATCAAAAGCGGATTTTTGTCAGATGTTGTAGTCACGACTGCCTTGATAGATGTGTATGCAAAATGTGCAAAAATACAAAAGGCTCGTGAATTGTTTGACAACATGCATCATCCAGGTGTAGTTTCATGGAATGCAATCATTGCAGGATATGCAATGCATGGCTATTGCAATGATGCCCTCAAACTCTTTGAATTAATGAAGCACTCTGGAACCAATGTGGACCATGTGAGCTTTGTTTGTATTTTATTTGCATGCAGCCATGCAGGTCTAGTGAATGATGGATGTAAATCCTTCAATCACATGATTGAATCTTATTGCATCATACCTACAATAGATCATTATGTATGCATGGTTGACCTTCTTGGCCGTGCTGGCTATCTTGATGAAGCACTAAACTTAATTATTAAAATGCCAATGAAACTTGATGTGCTTGTGTGGATGTGTTTGCTTGGTGCTTGTAGATCACATAAGAATATGAGGGTAGGAAAATTTGTTGCTAGAGTCCTCCTTGAATTGAATCCTGAATATACTGCACCTTATGTTCTTCTATCAAACATATATGCAGAATCTGGCATGTGGGGTGATGCTCAAAAGGTAAGGGAACTGATGAAAGATAGAGGAATTAAAAAAATACCTGGATGTAGTTGGATTGAAGTCCATAAAATGGTACATACTTTTTGTGTAGAAGACATGCACACACAAAAATGTCAGATTTATGTAGACTTGGAGAAATTGTCTTAGGAGATGAAGGCAGGCAGGAAATTCTACATACAAGAATTGTATCGAATGATGTGGAGGATGAGAAGGAATTGCTTCTCTCAAGTCATAGTGAGAAGCTGGCAATTACAATTGGGATGTTAAACATGTCTCTGCAACAACTACCAAAGTTCTCAAGAACCATAGAGTATGTGGTGACTACGACACTGCAACCAAATTTATCTCTAAGATTTTAAAGAGAGATTGCCATGAGAAGTGGGGAACATTTCCACCGTTTCAAATAGGGAAATTTTCTAATGGAGATTATTGATGATGCTAAGTGAAGCAAGCTATAAGCACAGGCTTGCACTATAACAAGTTACATAATGTCAGACCTGCAATGGTAAGCAATAATCAGGTTTCATTTTTAGTTTGTGAAAAAAATGGTTTCCGAGTGTTTGGAGAGGTAAACCATATTTTGGACTTGATGAAATGACACTGTATGGTATGTTATACATCACTGGCTGGAATACTGATGTGATATTTGTTAAAGCCCTGTTTTGTAGCACCATAGAGGAGTCATGACATTCAATGGTTTTTCAGGAAGCCTGTATGGCTATGGATTAAAAAGCTGGATGCGGTGGCAGAAGTATGGCAAATGCAAAAGCAGAAAGTTGCTCAGCCAGCAGGAAGTTGCATAGTGTCAGACTTGCAATGGTAAGAAATAATCAGGTTTTATTTTTAGTTTGTGAAAAGAAATAGTTGCCGAGTGTTTGGAGAGCTAAATCATACTTTGGACTTGATGAAATGACATTGTATAGCATGTTAATCATCACTGGCTAGAATACTGATGTAATATTTGTTAAAGCTCTGTTTTATACCATCGTAGAGAAGTCATGACATTCAATGGTCTTTCAGGAAGCTTGTATGGCTATGGATTAAAAAGCTGGAGGTGGCGGCAGAAGTATGGGAAATGCAAAAGCAGAAAGTTGCTCAGCCAGCAAGAAATGGTAGAGAAGGCCATCCATTGAAGCCAATGCTCGGATACGATGAGGATACCATCTCTTGATTTTTGTTCACTCCTACCTTTGTCATTTTGGATGGTGTTTTTCTCTGAATTAATTTTTACATCTCGTGCCTATGTCAGGTCTGCCATTTGGGCTTAAAACACCAAAATAGGTATGCAAATTTATGTTTGTCCAGGTGTATTTTGTGTCATTTATGATTGTAGAGTACCAGGGACATTTTATTGGTTTAACTATAAAGACTGGTGTTCACATGTGGTCATTGGAATTCCTTAGTGGAGACGAGTAGAACATCACAAGAGGGCTTCAAAGATATATGATTTATGTAAATCTTATTTGCCACATTGGTACATAATATCTAATATTTGTAAATGAAAAACGATTAGAACATCTCAGATGGTTGTCAGAAATTTTCAATGAACCTTCGCATGCCCATTACTTTCTCAGAAAGGTAATGTGTTTGTGGCACTGGCGCTAAACATTTTATTTTTATTTTAAAAAATTGATTTTGATTAGTTTATAGAATCATCACAGTTTTGTTTGCAATTAGTTTGAAATAGATTAGTAGAATATATATAATCCACTAGAATTACAGTTTTTGATATTTCAGGTGCATGATTATCCTTCTTCTATTTGAGATTATTTGCTTGATTGATTTCTTTATTCTCTGTCATTTTTTGCTGGCATCCTGCGTGTATTTGCTGGGTTGTGCTTTGTTGCTCTTGAGCTGCTCATCTGGCTCTTAGAGCCTACCTTATCAACGCAAGTTCTGATTGTATCGGGGTCTTTCTTCTTTTTTGTGATTTGTCCTATTAATTTGGATTTGCTTAGTGCTGTTGCTTGCTTTCTATGGTCCAGTTTAGGATCATTGTTGTTGTTTACTGTCCCTCATTGGCTGTCTTCATAGTGATATAGAATCAGTGTTTGGCATAGATATGTTGGTGCATATGTTAAAGTGCCCCTTTGTGATCAGATCTGCTTGTCCTTGAATTCCATTCTTATTTGATAGTTTGATGGCTTGATGCAATTGGTTTGCAATTAAATTGTTGTACATCGGTTTGTTGGGTCCATCCTTATTTGCTTGATCGTCGCTCGCACATTGGATTATCCGTTATAGGCAATTTTAAAGTGACTGCTTGCTTGCTGCTCTCATTTTGCTTGTCCAAACTGCTGTTGCCTTTGGGTTTTCTTCTGGTTCTATTGCAGTTTTGCCATTTATCACTGTATTTTGCTTCCTGCTGCATCCTTGTTTGTGGCATTGCCCATTTGGTAATGAATACCACTTTTCCTCTTGCGTTATTTGTGTGTGTTTATGTTTCTCTGGTTGCAGTTCATTCCTCCTTTGCTGTGCTTATTGCTTCCCTGCTTTTGGCAGTCCTTTGCCTGCTTTCTCCTTGGTATTCTGTTAGGATTGCTCCTTGCTATGCTTTGCTAAGTCCTTGTCAATTAGCATCAGTTAAGAGTTTGCCTCCTCACCATAGGGTTCGTAGCCACTAACGATGTCTTATAGCCATTACACACTTTATGGCTCATATAGCCTAGCACCCTTGGAACATGTCTAGGCAATAGGGAATATTACATACCAAGCCTACTTCAATCACATATTTAGCACCTTATGGCATCTTACAAGATTTTATTCTTTGGGATGTGTATCATATTGGGGGCTCGCCTATACCAAGGGCATCTACGAGAAAATTCGCGCCATGGTCATATCTTTTTACACTTGTCCATTGCAAACACCACACTACTTTATTACTTATGACACATGTTATATCATATTTTATCCAATGATCACATTTTTAGATTCTAAACATTGACTTAACTATGGTCTATGCTTACTTGAATTTATCATTTACTATTCATACTAGATTGATGTAGAGCATCCCAAGCCAAAGGTAATCCTACACAAGTTTTGGGTAAGGATGGAAGGTGCAAGAAATGGACAGAGGAAGCATGGAGAAGTGAAGAGGTGATTGTGTGGAAGTGCAAAAAGACTTTGCACAAGAGGTAGAGAAGGAGAGCGTAGTGTGCATAGACTCGACAATAAGAGAAGGGAACATAAATAATGCATGGAAGTTAGGAGATGTGCGAAGTAGAGTGAGGCACATAGAAACCGTGGAGAAGAGAAGAGAAGATTTAAGGCAACACATGAGAGAATGGTGCACAAAAGTATTTTGGCACTAAATAGATAATTGGAGGTGTGCGAGGAGTGTGAAGGAGTTTTCTATAAAGGAGACTACGAGGGATGTGGAAAAAGTGAGTGAAGGGATTGCGTAATGGTATGGATTGTGAAGGAGGCACACAAATGTTTTGAGAAAGCCTGAAAGGTAGTAGGGTGAAAGAAAAGAGGCAAAGGGGTATCTAGAGACCACGAGTGCATGGAAGATGAAGAAATGGTACAATGAAGGATTACATAAAAAAGGAGGTGTAGATGATTTGATAGTTGATATGACATGTCAGGAAATAAATAGATAAAACCTAAGAAGGGAGGTTGACCGAATGCGGCGGTAAGATAATATTAGGTATTAGGCTAACATGGTCCAGACCTGCAAGCATCATAAAGTAAGCCTAGAGCATTAATGGTGTCAGGTATGGGCTAGAAAGGTGGGATGCATCTTGAAGGTTCCAACTCACTAGAAGGGAAGATCAACAAAGAGAGGGAAGCAAAACACACAACTATTTAAGGAGGTCAACCTTACCATTTTGAGGATGATGGGTCGATGGTTGTTGATCACAAAGTGGGGAGTGAGCACAAAAGCCGACTGAGATAAGCTAAGGCATTGTAGGCCATCAGAATCGAGTGTAAGTGTAACCAGTCTAGGATAGGTCCATAGGGATAACACCAAAGAGTCTCTCTCTCTCTCTCTCTGCTCTATGCTTACTTGCATTTATCAATTACTATTCATACTAGATTGATGCAGGAGCATCCCGAGCCAAAGGTGTGTATGGTAAGTATGGGTAAGTATGGGTGTGTGCAAGGATGGAAGGTGCAAGGATTAGAGAGAGGAAGCGTGGACAAGTGAAGAAGTGATTGCATAGAAGTGCACAAAGACTTTGAACAATAGGTCGAGAAGGAGAGTATAGTGTGCATAGACTGCACAATAAGAGAAGGGAACATAAATAATGCATGGAAGTTAGGAGAGGTGCATAGTAGAATGAGGCACATAGAAATTGTGAAGAAGAGAAGAAAAGAGAAGAAGCAACACATGAGAGAATGGTGCAAAAAATTATTTTGGCACTAAATAGATGACTGGAGGTGTGCGAGGAGTGTGAAGGAGTTTTCTATAAAAATGGAGACTGCAAGTGATGTGCAAAAAATTGAGCGAAAGGATTGCGTAATGGTATGGATTATAAAGGAGGAACACAAATGTTTTGAGACGACCTGTAAGGTAGTAGGGTGCAAGAAAAAGGTAAAGGTGTATCTCAAGGCCACGAGTGCACAAAAGATGAAGAAATGATACGATGAAGAATTACACAAAAAGGGACGTGTAGATGCTTTGATAGTTGACATGACATGTCAGGAAATAAATAGATAGAACTTAACAAGGAAGATTGACCAAATGTGGCAGTAAGATAATGTTAGGTACTAGGCTAACATGGTCTAGACCTGCAAACATCTATAGATAAAATAATCCTAGAGCATTAATGGTGTCAGGTATGGGCCAGAAATGTGGGATTCATCTTGAAGGATCCAACTCATTAGAAGGGAAGATCAAAAAGGAGAGAGAAGAAAAACACACAACTATTTAAAGAGGTCAACCTTACCATTTTGAGGATGATGGGTAGATGGTTGTTGAACATAGAGTGGGGAGTGATCTCAAAAGGCAATTGAGATAAGCTAAGGCATTGTAGGCCATCAAAATCGAGTGTAAGTGTAACCAGTCTAGGATAGGTCCATAGGGATAACAACAGGAGTCTCTCTCTCTCTCTCTCTCTCTCTCTCTCCCTCTCCCCCCCCCTCTCTCTGCTCTCTGTTTACTTGCATTTATCATTCACTATTCATACTAGATTGATGCAGGAGCATCCCGAGCCAAAGGTGTGTATGGTAAGTATGGGTAAGTATGGGTGTGTGCAAGGCTTAGAGAGAGGAAGCGTGGACAAATGAAGAAGTGATTGCATAAAAGTGCACAAAGACTTTGAACAATAGGTCAAGAAAGAGTATAGTGTGCATAGACTGCACAATAAGAGAAGGGAACATAAATAATGCATGGAAGTTAGGAGAGGTGCATAGTAGAATGAGGCACATAGAAATTGTGAAGAAGAGAAGAAAAGAGAAGAAGCAACACATGAGAGAATGGTGCAAACAAGTATTTTGGCACTAAATAGATGACTGGAGGTGTGCGAGGAGTGTGAAGGAGTTTTCTATAAAAATGGAGACTGCGAGTGATGTGCAAAAGTTGAGTGAAAGGATTGCGTAATGGTATGGATTATAAAGGAGGCACACAAATGTTTTGAGACTGCCTGTAAGGTAGTAGGGTGCAAGAAAAAAGGTACAGGTGTATCTCAAGTCCATGAGTGCACAAAAGATGAAGAAATGATACGATGAAGAATTACACAAAAAGGGACGTGTAGATGCTTTGATAGTTGACATGACATGTCAGGAAATAAATAGATAGAACTTAACAAGGAAGATTGACCAAATGTGGCAGTAAGATAATGTTAGGTACTAGGCTAACATGGTCTAGACCTACAAACATCTAGATAAAATAATCCTAGAGCATTAATGGTGTCAGGGATGGGCCAAAAATGTGGGATTCATCTTGAAGGATCCAACTCATTAGAAGGGAAGATCAAAAAGGAGAGAGAAGAAAAACACACAACTATTTAAGGGGGTCAACCTTACCATTTTGAGGATGATGGGTCGATGGTTGTTGACCATAGAGTGGGGAGTGATCTCAGTGCAAGGCAACTGAGATAAGCTAAGGCATTGTAGGCCATCAGAATCGAGTGTAAGTGTAACTAGTCTAGGATAGGTCCATAGGGATAACACCAAAGAGTCCATATAAGCTCCATTTCAGAGTTGTAAGCTCCATAGAGAGCAAATACATGTAGATGTTGTTAAGGCCATTCAAGTATTTGAGGAAACCATTATGTTTGCTTCTGTTATGTTAAACTCTACAAACTACATTGAGGTCATCTCATTCCCTTGCATCGCCATCAAGTGGTATCAGAGCATGCTACTTTCCTTCAAGAAGAAGTCAAAATGCTAGTAGAACGCCAAGTGTGAAGTGGATAGTAAGAGATATCATATTCTCCACTATGATAAAAGTGGGTAGATAACTCAAGGAGATCCTAGAGTGCAATGGTGGGAGAGTTCAATATGATAAAATGTCATTTAGAAGAGGTGAAGTAGATTCAAAAGTGATGTGAATGTTGAAGGCGATGATGATTGAGCTAAGGGGTGTAAGTACCACACTACCGGAGGAATACCATCGAGGAGGTCTTATAACTGATAACAATAATGAGGCAGAAAATATGGTGCACAATAAAAATGTGTAAAGAATCCATGAAGGACTCAAAGAGGAGTCAACGATGCATGAATCTAAGACATGTGTGGAGAGCACAAAAAAGGTGTGGGAAGAGAGAAGAATCGGTGGAGAGTCAATGGTACCAAAAAAGAATTTCGTAAACATTGTACGATAAGATAAGAAAGGCCAGTGGAGAAGTCTCTTGGTGAGAAGAGACTACCACACAATATTCGATGAATGATGTTATGTGTGTGAAAAGAGAGGGAATCACATAGTTGAATTTCTAAGAGCATTGCGAGGAGATAACTAGCATAGCAGAAACAAGTGCACAGAGAAAACACGGAAGGGGAAGGGTTGGGAACGAAGTTGTGAAGAGCACCCAAGAGATGGCCAAGTGATGAAAACAACCAAGGTGGAGTCGTGAGGAGTTAAACAACACATATTCCGCACAATGTAAGACTAAGGGCAAGTGTTTTTTGGTAGTGGTTGACAACGGGAGCATCAACAATCTCATTATGGAGGAGATGGTGTAGAAGTTGGGATTGGTATGTAGAAGGCATCCCAACCCATACAGAGTGACCTAGTTGGTGGAAGGCCAGGAGGGCATTGTGCACAAGAAATTCTAGGTGGAGATGAATATCAGGTGATTCACCAATTGAGTGATGTGCGAAATCCTCCCGATGGATGCATGTCATGTCTTGTTGTGGAGGTTGCGGCAGTATGAAATTGAAATTATCCATAATGGGATTGAAAATATTATGAATGTGTATAAAAACAGGAAGACATTCCATCTGTCCCCATTGAGAGAAAAATCCCTAGATCACTAAAGCCACATGGTGGTGTTTAGAGGAGAAGAAGGGTGAGTGTGGAGAGGAGGTCATTAGGGTGTTGTATAATAAAATGTAGAGAAGACCTTCTTCATATGTGATAAAAGGGTGAAGGGAGAAGATGAAATCACCCATGAGTGTGTGAAAAGGATAGTGCAAGAGGGGAATAAAGGCAAGAAAGTGCATTTCTGACTGATGACAATACACACATCTAATGTGCATGAGGTGAAAGGAGATGGTCATAGAATGCCAAGAGAAAATGGAGGAGAGTGACATAATGTCATGATTGAATTCCATTGAGAATAAATGGTGAGAACTATGTTGAGTCCTAGCTGAGGGATGGGAAGAGTGCACAACCAAGTGTGTAGAGGGGGAATTCTTAGTAGAGGGAAAGGAACATGAAAATGAGGATTGGGCGAGAAAGCAAGCTCCAAGTAGCATAATTGAAAATTGCACAAATGAAGGTGCATGTGTTAATGGGAGCACCATTGTAAGGGAAGTAGAGAGAATAAGTGAAGACTTTTCCTTGAAGGCAACTGAAGTTAAGTAGTATGCAAAGGAGACTGTGAGAATGCATAAAGAGAAAGGTGCACAAGGAGAGAAATATATCTATAAAGAATTAAAAGGGGATAAGTAAGATGAAGAGTATGCAAATAATGGAGGGTGTTATAGCAATACATAACTACAAGAAGGAGTTGAAGTTTCCCTAAAGGCAATAGAGGAAGAACACCACAAGCATAAAGATGTAGAATAATAGCGCAAAAAACAAAGCACAAAGAGAGAAGTGGAGGATAAATATATCCGAGTAGATCTCAAAGGAAAAGGTGAAGAGGAAGTCACTAATGAGGATGCATGAGGTAGAACGAATCTTCCACATGGAAAAGAGGACACGTGGCTTGTAGCCATGGGAGGTGAATGCATAGAAATGAAGCGTAACTAGAAGAGGAGATAATGTGAAAGGAAAATAACACACCAAAAGGGTGAAGATGGCAGAGAAGCCATGAAGAAGATGAGAGAAGAAGTTTGTACACAAACAGAGATAGACTTTTTAATGCATAGAATGAGTGGAGTTAAAAGGAGTAGGACAACATTCTAGCAAGGATTAGAAGAAGGAGAAGAAAGGAGAGAGCCCACAAAAAAAAATCGAGTGTGAAGGTGAATATTACATGGAGGAATTACACAATGAATGATGGAGCAAAAGACAGAAAGGCCAAATAAGAGGAAAATAAACGGTAAAGAAGAAAACTAGGAGGAGGGTTTATGGAAAGAAAAGTGCGTGAAAAGGCAGACACATAAGAGGGAGATGTGTAGTGGAAGATAGTGCAGAGAAGAGATGTTGTGGAAGAATGGAAATAAGAGGACAAAGGAAGAAGAGAGAATACACAAGAAGAGACCAAGAAGAGGACAAGGGTGTGGAATCCGAAGGTGCAGAGGAAGACAATTATGTAAAGGATAGACACACATAAGATATGGGCAAGGATGAACTAAAGTTTTGAAGAATATTAGAAGATATGTATGACTAAGTACAAGAAAAGGTTCACAAAGGATGAGAGAAAGAGATAGACTACAAGGAGGTGGTCAATTTATGGTGAGGAAATGATTTAAAAAGTGGGCAAGACAATGCATAAAGGTAAGAAAGAGGTGACAGCCCGAACGGGTGGTGTAGTTGGTTAAGGGCTTTGGGTTCGTCCCATATAGGTCCCGAGGTCGATTCTCTCATCCTGGGTCTAACCTGGAGGCGGGATTGTTCGGGTTCGGTCCCGCCGCCCGAGGGAGGAATAGTGGTAGCGGTTTGTGTTGGCTGGGCGTTCGTCACAATAGATTCGTTAGCCGTCCGAAGGTGCTCATGTTGTTGATACCTCCTGGACAACAAAAATAAAAAATAAAAAATAAAGAGGTGACGAAGGATTGGAAAAGGTGCAAACGGCATAAACATGCTTGTTGGATGAAGAAGTCAGGACTATCTGCTCCAATATTCTGAAGGGT
The DNA here is from genome assembly GCA_019776745.2 of Taxus chinensis. Classification (NCBI taxonomy): domain Eukaryota; kingdom Viridiplantae; phylum Streptophyta; class Pinopsida; order Cupressales; family Taxaceae; genus Taxus; species Taxus chinensis. Next base: position 77,582,260 of record CM034153.1, on the reverse strand, counting down.
GGTTCTACCACTCATTTTGTGTACTTGAGGTGGAACCCAATTCTTAATACCTCAGGTGTTTGATGGAGGAGAATCCCAAGCCCAAGGTAGTCTTGCACAAGTTTTGGCTAATATGGGTGTGCACAAGGGTGGAAGGCATGAGGAATGAAGAGAGTATGGAGAAGTGAAGAGGATATTACGTAGAAGTGCACATAGACTTTTCATAATAGGTAGAGAAGGAAAGTACCATGCGCATAGAGTACGTAATAAGAGAAGGGTACACAAAAATGCACATAAGTTTGGACAGGCACATAATAAAGCGAGGTACACAGAAATTGTGGAGAAGATAAGAGAAGAAGTAGTGCAAGAGAGAATAGTGCACAGTGGTGTGTGGAAGTATTTTGATGTTGAATGGATGATTAGAGATGCATGAGAAGTTTGAAGTAGTTTTGCATAGAAAAGGAGACTACAAAGGATGTGTGGAAATATGAGTGAAGGGATTTTATGAATTAGGATTGAGAAGGCCCAAAACGTAGTAGGGCATGTGAAAAGAGGTAAAAGTATAGCTTGATACCATGAGTGCATGGGATATGAAGAAATGGTGCAGGGAAGGTTTGCACAAAAAGGGATGTGTAAATGATTTGATAGTTGACATGACATATCAGGAAAGCAACAAACAAAACTTGACAAGGGAGGATGCTTCAATGTGGCAATAAGATAATCTCAACTACCAAACTGACACAGTCCATACCTGCAAGCATCTTGATGAAGGAAGCCTAGAACATTGATGACATTAGACATGGGCCGGAAAGGTAGGTTGTATTCAAAAGGATCCAACTCACCAAAAGGGAAGAACAATGATGAGAGAGAAGTGGAACACAAGACTATTTAAGGAGGTTGAGCTTACCATTTTGAGGATGATGGGTAGATGGTTGTTAGACCCAGAGTAGGGAGTGAGCATAGAATCCAATTGAGAGAAGCTAAGGCATTATAGGTCATTAGAGATGAGTAGAAGGTGTAACCAGTCTAGGATAGGTCCATAGGGAAAACACCAAAGAGTTTGTATAAGCTCCATTTGAGAGTTATAAGTTCCATTTAAAGTAGTTTCATGTAGATGTCATTAAGGCCATTGAATAAAAAAAGGAAACTATAATGTTTCATTTTGTTTTGTCGAACTTCAAATGGCCCCAGGGTCATCTCGGTCCCTTACGTTGCCATCATAGATGAATACCATTATCCATGGATTTCTATTTTGGATACCCCACAATGTTTCTTACACCATTGATTATTGCTTTATTTTGACTAATTTGACTACTCTGTGTACTTATGTGATTACATGCTCTAATTTTTTATGACATTGATTGATTACTACTCTATAAATTTATGTGACTAGATGCTCGGATTGCTTTACGACATTGATTGATTTGAATAGTATTTGCACTTATGTGATTACCATGTGAATTGTATGCTCCATTGTAAATTTTAGTGGCTAATATTCATTAATTCACGAATAGTTGGGTTTTCAAAATTTGGATTTGGCTAATTCGAAGGGGTTATGTCGCTTTCTATTTCGCCTAAATTTTCTGGGTACAAGATAAATTTTTGGGTTGATTCACCCAACGTTTACAATAATAGAAAAAAAAATTATATTCAAATCACCTTTACCACATATACAAAAGAGAAATTTTCTACTGGTCAGTAGCCTAATGTTACTAACCGACAATTAATACTGGCCGATAACATTTTCTTTCAATTCTTGGCATTTGTCAAGATTTCGAAAGTCATTTATAGAAATTCACCAAGTAATGGTTATTTTTTATGAGGGTATTAAAATTTACATCGGTACTATGCTTTGACTTATTTAAACACTTGTATGAGTTATAATATTATCTATTGTGATTGCTCCATGAATTTGTATGTTGTATGTTATGTTTTTGCCATGAACTTGTATGTTGTATGTTATGTTTTCTCTAAGCAGTTGTGATTTAATATAAATGGAATTAAATCTAATTGCAGAGTAACTACTGTTATGAATGATGTACAAATGCTAATATATAGTGAAGACACAAATAAACAAGCATATACATATGAAACCCTAAGCGAGAGAGGGAAATAGGGAGACAGCCGATCTTAGAGGATCTAGATGTGATATGGGTTATGTGACTGTTGGTTATGACTGGAAAGAGTTTCGCAGAGGCTCGGTGAGGGTTTTGGACTCTAAAAATGTGCAGGACAAAATTGCTTGGAGAGAACAAGAGTGCCTGTCACTAGTGCCTGGATCTAGGAACTGGTGTCCAGGTAGATGTTGCAGATTTGATTCTTATAGGGCTAGATGATGTTCGTTATCCTATTCTGTCCGTTTCTCTGGATTACTTGTATGATATGTGAATGTACCTGTAACTTACAAGAAAGGGGTTCACCTTCACATACCCATAAACCACATCAAACCTAAAAAATACAATGTGGAATGGGGAGTCGGACTGACCATGACGGTCACCCAAAGAGTGAACTTAATATGACCGAGTGTTGCACTACATCTCAGACTCCATGTAGTTTTTTGTGTAAGTGTGTGTAATGATGCCCTAAGATGCCCTTGTGCAAGTTACACAATGATAGTGAGCTAGATCTAGAATGTAGCAAATGTATATAATGTGTGGGATGAAATAGAATAAACTTCCCCTCCTATGTTGTGTATGTAGAAGAATGCAGCCCTTGTCCCTTGAGTGAGTGTGCTAGATGGATGCCTTTGAAGTGCTTTTGTGCCTTTGGATGCAAGCTTAGGTGATAATATGTAATGCTTAGTGCTTGGTCCTTTATTTTGAAAACATAACTATGTATTTATATGATTCCCTTGTTTGAATTTCATAATTGACAATTGAAAGGTCGACCCAAAGTAGTAAAAATAATTAAGAAGCTAAAGGGGTCCAAAAGGATAAGAAAAAGGTAAAGAGGGACATGAGCACCCAGGAGGACAGGAGTGCCTAGTGCTAGTGTCCCAACTGGGCGCTAGTGTCTGAGGCCATAGAAAGATAAAACAATCAAATGCCGACAAGAGTGCAAGATGTATGAAGCCAATAAAAGTGCAAAAGACAAAGTAAAAGGCTAAAGGGAGTTGTCAATTACTAGTTTTCTTGTTTAGGAATCATATAAATGCTAGCATGCTTTTAGGACCTAGAAATGTACCCAAGTGCATAGATTTTGTGTCTACATTTTCCCCCACTTTATGTTATTGAGTGAATACTCGATAGCATAAAGTAGATAGAAGATGCGTACCTTATGATCCTGTAGAGAAGAGTGTTGTTGATAGCGTGCCGAGTGGACAAGTGAAGCGTAAAGTGATCATAAAGCAAAGCATGGAGACTAGGAAAGGGAAATGGACCTTAGGGGTGAAGCATATGCATAGTAGTGTGTTGTGTTTCTTGATGTGAGCTGCTCCTTGTTGCGTATTAAGAAAAAACTTAAAAAAAGAAGAGTGAAAGACTATTCAAAGTTCTGTATATGATAAATCAAAGTAACATGTGCATAAGTAAAATTGTGAAAGTATGTAAAAGGAAAGTGTGTACCTAATGTATAAGAGTGTAAGGGATAGAAAATTTGTCTTGATTTGCTTGGAGATGTTAGATTTGAATGCTGATGGTGAGGTTTTTGGGCGATCTCACGCCAAGAGCGAGTTTTTTGGGCGATCTCATGTCAAGAGTGAGTTTTTTGGGTGATCTCACGCAAAGAGTGAGTTTTTTGGGCGATCTCATGCCAAGAGTGAGTTTTTTGGGTGATCTCACACCAAAGTGTGAGTTTTTTGGGTGATCTCATGCCAAAAGGGAGAAGAGTGTTGGGGAGAGAGGTCTAGATTTTTATCTCCTTCCATGTTGCTTCCTGAATAAGCTCCACTACAGATGGTACATCCCTATTTGTTCCGATTAGTCCCGATTTGTTCCTGATTGTAACTAAAATGTATTGATAAACTGAATTCTGTAACTAGAGGCAAGTGTCCTGCTACTGTAGAACTGTTCTAAAAACTACTAGAGATTGTGTTGATATGAAAAATTGATTATTTTTTCCCCAGGACATTAGTACCCAGGGGAGGACACAAGCACCAGGTGCTACTGTCTGCTACTGGGCGCTAGTGTCCGCTATATGTGTGTGAGGTCCAAGTCTGATTATGGACTTTTTTGTCATTGTATTCCTGTGTTGATTCTATATTGTGTTGATCTATACTGTAGCTCTAAGTTGTTGTAGGGGTGATTTGTTCATCCAATAGATGCCCCCTCGTTTGGGGTGCATGCAACGATTGTAGGAGAATGCGGTCCAAAGGAGAGGACCCTGATCTAATATGCATATCTGAGTGGAGATACCTGCAGGGGGTAGGGGATGTGCATGGTAGAAACCAAGGCACATACAAAAAAGAGAGGCTAGTAACAAGTGTTAGTAGTAAAAGTAACTATCATGCAATAGAATACAATGTAACAAGAAACTAGAAAACAAGATGGACCGTGAAAAGTGGGTTTCATACATGGGACATTGCTCACAATGTCACAAGACAATCAGGGCCGAAGCAACCAAAATCATACAATGATCAAACAAGACATAGGGCATAGCCCGTAAACAATAACATACAATAACAAACAATAACAAGAAAAATGTATCAGATAACCATGGTTGTATATAGTCCTGCAAGGCAATGCTACACATGAATCACCCGTTAGTCATGTTAGAAAGATAAATAGTATGTCAAAGCATGTATATATCAGTGAAAATAAAGTGCTAGTAAGAAGAAGTAGTAAATGATGAAACAATAGAACCTGTAGTGTGTGAGAGTAGTCAAGGTAGATGCCCCCAAGAGCCCCGGCGGGATTGACAAGGGATTCAATGTCAAGTGTCATCATGCATCATGTAAGGAGGTGTAAGAGATCTGCATTCACTTCTAGAGACCAAGTGAAATCACATGTGTATATGATAAATATAATGACATACTAAGAATCCATCTAACATAGTAAGCAAAGTGCAAGATGTAAGTAGTATAAGACTAGCAAGAATAAATGCAACCAAGATATGCAAATGATGTATGAGTGTAATGGTGTGATATGCAAGGTGTGTAGATGATAGGAGAGCAGTGTTGCCCCCCAAAGGATGTGTATGAGACGAGGTTCATTTATAAATTCTCCCTCAATAGTCAAGAATGAACCATAGAACAAGAGTGTGTCATCGGGAAAATGAGTGTGTGCATGAGAGTAGATGCTAGAAAGATATATCATGAAGCAAAGAGTGTGAGATATGTGATGTGAGGTTCATTGATGAAGTGTGCCCTCAATATTCAAGTGTGAACCATAGCACTAGAGTGCGTCATCAGGTAATGATATGTGTTTCAATGGGAGTAGATGCTAGAAAGTATATATCGTGAAGCACAAAACATGAAGTGTTAGTGGACACTAATACAAATATAGTGATGGAAGATAAAGTGTGATGCCCCAAGTGTGTCAGTGATGGAGATATATGTAACGTGTAAGAGCGAGAAGTGTGGTGCACATACTAGAGGAAATATATTGTGTCATGGAAGGGGGGAGAAAGTGTAATGCCCCCCAAGTATGTGGTTGATGGAGGATTTATGTTAGATCACATGTAAGAGAGACATTGGGATGGTGGACAGAGTTTGAAATGTATCATAAGAAAGTATATTATTGTCACAACGAGGGGTAGAAGCAAGAGTAGGACCATGGTTGGATTGTGGGTTGATAGGAGGAAGTTTAAAGAGGTTAGCTATCACAGGGTGAATTGGTTGGTCTTGCTTGGTTGGTGGTTGCTAATTTGGTAACATTGTAGCGAAGTGGATATAAGGAGAGGATGGAGGACAAATTTTTAAAGGAGGTTGTTTAGTTGGAATGGGTAACATTGTAGAGGACTTGATAGGAGGAGAGGATGGAGGATAAATTTTTAAAGGAGGTTACTTAGTTGGAATGGGTAACACTGTAGAAGACTTGATAGGAGGAGGTGATGGGGTACAAATTTTGAGAGGTGGTATGACATTGGGTTGGATAGGGGCTCTTGACTGACTGGAGAAGGAACATTAGTAATTATGGCATGATGCTCATTAGACATGGAGGGATCAGATTTGGGAGCCCAATGGGATTTAACAATTGGAGATGAGTATGTAGTAGAATGTTGTGTAGCAAATGAAATAAAACCCTGATGCTCAAGGTGCTTAATTCTTCATTTTAAAGCATAGCAATCATTGTCATGATGTCCATTAATTCAGTGATAATTGCAAAATGGGAGACCTATGTATTTGGCAAGCTGATAAGGAGGGTAGCAATGAGTAGTTGGCAAGTTGATCAATTGGTGATTGAGGAGCTCAGGAAGAATATCATGTTGCTTAACATTTAGATCAAACTTGAGAGGTGCTGGTAGTGGTAAGACTTGGGGTTCACTTATATGAGCACATGTAGAAGACATAGGATTAGGATGAGGTGTAGAAGAAGAACTAGCATGGGCATGAGAAGCATCCTTAAGATGTTGGATTTCAGCTTGAGAGATGTAATTATGGTTTCCATAGCTTGAATTTTATCTTGAAATAGCAATGTAAAGCTTGAATTGACTTGCAAATGGATTGATTGGTTGTGGTATTAGGACCATAGGGTCATCAGAGAGACGATTGAAAAATGGCACTTACTTGTGCAGGTGGAATATTGCGAGGGAGGTACATAGTGTCTAGGGATTTTTGGAGAACATCTTTGCAAGGTGGGTGCATTTGAAGCAATTGATGCAAGGAGACTGGAGGATTTTTAGGAGCCATGAAAGAAGATCAGACAGAGTAGGAAAAATAAGGATCCAAGTGTTTGATCACACATCATGGGGTTCACCAAATGATTTAATATAAATGGAATTAAATCTAATTGTAGAGTAACTACTGTAATGAATGATGTACAAATGCTAATATATAGTGAAGACACAAGAAAACAAGCATATAAATGTGAAACCCTAAGCAAGAGAGGGAGATAGAGAGACTTAGCTGATTTTAGAGGAATCTGGAAGTGATTTGGGTAGGTGAATAGCTAAAACAGATTGAGGAGAGTGTTGCAGAGGCTCAATGAGGGTTATGGAATTTGAAACTACACAGGACAAAAGCGTCTGGGAGAGGACAGGAGCGCCTGACGCTAGTGTCTGGATCTGGGTGTTGGTGTCCAAATAGATGTTATGGATATAGTTCTTTCAGGGCTGGATGATGTTCAATGTCCTTTTCTATTTTCCACTCTAGATTCTCTGTCTGATTTGTGAATGTACCTGTAACCTGTAAGAAATAATTTCACCTGCACATACCCACAAACCACATCAAACCTAAAAAGTAAAATACAGAGAATGTGGAGTTGGAATGACCTCAACGGTCACCTGAAGAGTGATCTTATGAACAAGCGTTGCACTACATCTCAGACTCCATGTAGTTGTTTGTGTAGAGTGTGTGTAATGATGCCCTAAGATTCCCTTGTGCAAGTTGCACAATGATAACATGCTAGATCTAGAATGTAGCAAATGTATAGAATGTGTGGGATGAAATAGAATAGAACTTCCCCTCCTATGTTGTGTATGCAGAAGTGATGCAACCCTTGTCCCTTGAGTGAGTGTGCTAGATGGATGCCTTTGAAATGCTCTTGTGCCTTTGGATGCAAGCTTAGGTGATAGTATGTAATGCTTAGTACTTGGTCCTTTATTTTGAAAACATAACTGTGTATTTATATGATTCCCTTGTTTGAATTTTGTAATTGACAACTGAAAGGTCGACCCAAAGTAGTAAAAAGTAATTAAGAAGCGAAAGGGGTCCAAAAGGATAAGAAAAAGGTAAAGAGGGACATGAAACCCAGGAGGACAGGAGCACCTGACGCTAGTGTCCCAACTGGGCGCTAGTGTCCGAGGCCATAGAATGATAAAACAATCAAATGCTGACAAGAGTGCAAGATGTATGAAGCCAATAAAAGTGTAGAAGAAAAAGTAAAAGGCTAAAGGGAGTTTTCATTTACCAGTTTTATTTCTTAGGAATCTAGGCCCCATGATTTATTTACACCATAATTATTACTTGTTCAAATTGATTCTTACTCAGTAGTTCATAGAATTGTTCACTAAGAGATCATTGCTTGTTACACATTTCTCATGACACGTTGGTCGTTACACTTTACGATTATAACATTTATTATTACACGTTACTACATACACATTGATTGTTACACTTTATGATTATATCATTTCTTATTACACATTGCTTTGGGCACAATGGTTATAACACTTCATGATGATGTCATTTATTATTATATTTTGATTATCACACCTTGATTTTCATTTTCTGGCCCTATGCCAATTGGTTGTTACACATTATGGATTTTAATTACTTATTACACAATAATTATTACATTCCTTCTTACACACTAGCTCTAAACCCATTCATCGTTATATTTTCAAGATTATGTCACAACTTCTTACAAAGTTGGGTTTATCCCATCGCTTCTTACAAATTGTTTTTACACACGTGAGCTAACAACTAATACTCATCGATTTGTTCATGTCTTGTCAATTATGTCTCTTTATGATGGGCTTGTCATGTCATGTTGTGTCATAGGTAAATATGAATCTATTACGTGTTGAGTCGTGTTTTGTTTATATCATACTATTCATCATATGATTTCTATGTTATCTCGCTCAATTGTAGAACTCTCTCATAACATGTTTCACTCTTTTGACGAAACATAACACTTGTGCTTAAAATGATTATATGTATTACAAACACTCTCATGACATGTTTCACTCTTTTGATGATACATACTTATTGCCCTTCAAACACTTATATCTTATGAATTCTAAACATCAATACCATGTTACTTGGTCCACTAGATATTGTTTATATCATTGATGTTGTTGTTTATACATTTTTACACGACTAACACTTACTAGTTTGAGCTAAGTTATCCTTTGCAACATCCCTCATCTCAAAAGGGGATATTTTGTGAGATATTTTTTGACACATTCATGTAGATTATAGATACATTGCTTCAAATGACATCTTATGATGATGTTCACATAATTATTCCAACATATTATAAATTATGCTATTTACATGATGTTATGGATTATATCACGATCATGTCTAATTTTTTCTCATAGAAGGATCAAATGTATATAGGTTAGCTATGGAGGAGGCTCAAATACATACAAGTTGGTTACATAGAAATTTCAGATGCAAATAGGGTGGGTACATGGTAGGTTCAAATGCACACAAGGTGACTTCGCATAACACACTTAATTGCTATAAATGGATTCACATAATATGATCAATTTTTAGAGTTGGCTCACATAACAGGCTCAATTATTATAGCTATCTCATAAGTGATATTTTCATCCCTAACATTTAACACTAAAGGCATACATGTGTACATGTTTCATGCTTTAACTTAAATTTACGTTATTTATTGAATTTTTATAAGTATCTTGATTTGAAATTAATACATTCTTTACATGTGGCACAAAGGTTCACATGTATAGAAAAGTAAAGGAGAAGGGAATACACACTTTCCAATCTTTTGACCACCTTTTCCTTTTAAAAGGCTTGCATTTACAACTTTACTCTATTCTAATCAATCAATTTTTGATTACTAAATTAAAAATGAGGGCAAAATATAGTATACTAAATTTGGGCCAATGACATTTGGAAATTATCCTTGGCATTTATATTATTCCAATTCCTTTTGTGCACTCTTATTCCTACATGCATCTTGCTTAGTTTAGTACTCCTTAGCCCCTAGTCACACTTGTTACTGAGATTTGAAGTTTCAAGAACCTATTCATTATATATAGAGAACATCTTTGGACATACAATCACCTTCTCCAATTATCAACACGTAGTTTTCACTTTACTAGGACACAATAACCTATCTGGGACAACATCAAACATCAATTTTATCCAAGAACAACATTTTTTGTTCTCCACTCATGCAATTGTCATTTTTAAAATGCACAATTCATCCCAATTAGCCTAGTGTCATTTGAGTATTTTTTTTTGTAATAGTCACATATAAAAGAAGAATCACCCAACCCATTCAAAGAGCCTCATATCTCACATCTTTGAGATACCTAGTAGATCACAAAATAACACTCAATTGCAAAATACTCTTTAAATCACATTGACTATATACCAAGGATGAATACATTACATGAATACCCTAGGTCATTATCACATGCTACATTATATACTCAAGATCACTGTCAAGTAACAGAGACCATTTCAAGATCTAGACAATACATAGTTTATTACACATTTGCACACTTTCCTTGAGATGGAGAAATATACGAGTCTTGATCCCTCTTCAAATTATTGGTACATAATGCAATTCTCATCACACCATGGGGGTGGGGTGAGGTCAATCCAACATAATTTGAATAACCCATTTTTAAAGTCTACAATAGAGAGATAATTTTGTAGTAAGAATAAGCATGAATTTGCTACAAAGAAGTGATCACTATAACACAAAATATCATAATTCCAATTAGATATGAGCATAGACCTGCACAATAAAAAATTGATCATGTAGAAAAGTCTACCCATGTGACCTTGTCTCAGTTAGATGAATTCGTCCTCTCTATACTATCAAATCACTTATTTTTACAAAGAGCCAAATTTCTTCCTACATGAACCAAATCTATCATCACAATCCCCATATCAACTTATAAAAATAGTCAATAAGTGTAAAATATTCAAACCGTAACCACACTTTAACATGCAATTTTGACTATCTAACTTTCTAGAGTTTTAATATTTGAGTAATTGAAAAATACATGATTTAGGATTTGTAGACTTATTATATTACTGATTCCAAATCATATTACACATTAGTAATTATATTAACTAGGAAAACCCTAGTGTTGATATTACATTTAAACCACATTTAATACCTAGATTGGGTATAACTAGTGAATTTGACTTAATTTTAAATTTTCCCTCTATGGTTTTAGAGAGTGTCATCCAAGGGCACATAAAATATGTGGTACTTTAATAGGTGATCCAAAAAAAAATGCCTGTGGGATTAATATTATTTGGCTACTCTAATAGGAAACAATAACATAAATGGGTTTTTAGGTGATGTGTAGCGTGGGAAGATGCATTCCAAATAGCCAATCATGAGTCTAGCAATCCTTGAAATTTTCTTAATACAAAATTCATCTCTAAAATTTTCATTATTATTGGTTATCATTGCTAACCAACCTCTTATCTTGGCATTTAAACACTCTATTTTCTTAAACTTATTCATTCATTTAGATTACAATTTATATGTTCATTTGTTGCATTATTATATTGATGCTAGTGATGTGATCATAGAGATTGGTATATGTTTTGCTCCATGTTCAAGTCATATGATCATGCTTATGAATTCTCCATAGTATGAGGGAACATTTCATTCCACTTGAGGGAAAAACTAGGGGCATTCATTTGTCTCGTTTTAGGTTCTATCTCACTAGTTATATGATATACAATTGTGTTGTAGTCGATGATTTATATCCATGATCTATACTATTTATGGATTAATATGTCTTATATGCTAGACATGTATTCATTTTTTTATTCGTGTACTCAAAGTGTCTTCAATTATAATGTCTTCTTTGCACTTATCATATCCACAATGCTAGTTTTTCTATGTGTTTGGTGTACCTTCAATGCATTTTATCCGTGTTTGGTGTACTTTCAATGCATTTGTTCTATGTTTGGCATGCTTTCAACGTGTTTCCTCTATGTTTGGTATGTATTCAACTTGGTTTCTTTGCGTTTGAAATGATTTCAACTTGTTTTTTGTGTTTCCTAATTTCTCTATGCCTTATGTGTTTTTTAATTCTATAGAACTAGTATTTATTCATTGTATTATGTGTCTAGTCCATGATTAACATAATTGAGATGTTTTGTGCATGTTTTATTATATATGTGACATGATTTTTGAAATGCTTAGCTTTATCATGTGTTTGTTGTGTCTTGTGGTATCATGATTCATGTAATGCACCACTTTGTTTTATGTGCTTATCTACATTTCTATGATCCATAACATGCATCTATTGGTGGAAAAAGTTCGTACACATGTGCTTTATATTGTTTATATTTCACCCACATAGTTGCATATAATTATTTTTGCTATATTGTTTACATATTGTCCACAAAGGGACAACATATTCTTATGTTTATAATGCATACATATTGCCCACAAAGAAACATCAAACTCATATGCTTACATTGATTATACCTTGCCCGTATGGGGGCAACTTGTTTTTATGATTAAATTGATTACATTTTCCCAATTCCCCTTATTTAGATCATTTCAACAATTTATTGATTATCTACTATGTAGACATTGATTCATGTGCACATGTTTCCCATATGTTTGCAAGGACACATGTTTGCATATCTCAAACACATGGTCATGAATGCTCATTTTGGAATCTTAATAACCCTCTAATATGAAAATTGGGTGATCTTCCTCAGACTTTCTGTTCACGATTATTTGGATACTAACTTTGAGAACTCTCAATAGGTTTCCAAATGATCGAGGAGGCTTTTATGTATCCACATGATTATTTTACTTTGATAGATATGTGTGCACACACATCAAAGTAGGACATTATTTAGACACCTAAATTTTGAATGGGACTAGTTATTCACTTTAATTTTATATTGTTTTAGTGTATAATTTGTGTATATCAATTATTAGCCTAGATTAGGATCATATTGGTGTGTGTTTCATATTTTTTATCGACTTCCAATGTCTTCCCCTCTATGCATTCCTTCTCTTTTCCTTATGATTTTTTCTTCCTATTTTCTCTCCTTTCTTCATATTCTCTCTCCTTACTTTGTTTTAGTCAGTTTGACTTTTTTTCCCAAAAATTTATTTCCATTCTATCTCCCTCTTTTGTGTGGAATTTTTTGACCCTTATGTTGAGTCCCTTGAGGTTTTTGGTCCTCTTTATTTGACTTTTGTTTGTTGTGTAATAGCTTATGTGCTAAATACTTAATTTGAATTCAAAACATCTATAAATATAAGGTGCCTTATTAAATTTAAGTCCCCCAAAAAAGATAAGAGAATCACACCGAACTTTAAAAATTAGGGATTCATTTGTTATAAGCGCATCCCTACGCCAAAAATAAATTACCGACTATCGAAGGAAAACGGTTAGCAACTTGCATACACTTGAACTTATTATCTTGAATATGTCATCTTCAAAGAATAGTTTCTGGTCAAAACATCTTGGTTATCTTGAACGAAGCATAAACTTCAAACGAAGTGGATGGTAATGAATTTTGCATGGTGTTTCTGCCTGATCAAGTTTCGAATAAAGGAGCGATCAGTAAAAGGTAACAAAGTGTCTTAAGCTCAAGAGCATACCAACTCAGATTTCACTTTAAAATGGCATGATTTTAATCTTGCCCATGAAACCCAATGGTCTATGGACCATATGCTCTTTTAATTCATAGTGTGGTGAATGAATAACCAAACATTTTCCAATCATGCAATGTCATCAATTACCCATCTCAATCAAATTCTCAGATCACTCTGTACACAAGGTCGCTTGAAGGAGGCAATAAACATTCTGCTTACCACCTACAATACCCCTGTACAGTCTTCTACATATGTTCATCTATTGCAGGCTTGCATCGACAAGAAAGCCCTCTCAGAGGGTAAGCAAATCCACTCTCATATCAATGGCAAGGGACAAACATATACACAACATTTACTTTTACAAAATAAACTTATCAACATGTATGACAAGTGCGGAAGTGTTGCGGGTGTTCGCAATGTTTTCGACCTCATAACTGAACCAAACATCTTCTCATGGAATATGATAATTGCAGCCTACAGAAGACATGGATTTCCTCAACAGGCATTGGAACTCTTTTACCAAATGCAACGAACAAGTGTCCGACCTGATCAATTCACCTTCTCCAGTATTGTCCCCGTATGTGCCGACTTGGCATCTCTAAACCATGGTTTGCAAATCCATGGAAAAATCATTAGATGTAAATTTCAGTCAGACGCTATTGTGATGAATACCCTGATAGATATGTATGTAAAATGTGGAAGCATACAGAAGGCGCGCGAGTTGTTTGACAAAATGCATGCTGTAGACGTGGTATCATGGACTACTATGATTACAGGATATGCGCAAAATGGTGTCCTTGACGAGGCTTTGAGGCTTTTCAAAGAAATGCCTCAACGAGATGTGGCCTCATGGACTGCGATGATTACAGCATATGTACAAAATGGTGCTCTTGAGGAGGCTTTAAAGATTTTCCGAGAAATGCCTGAACCAAATGTGGTCTCATGGACTGCTATCATTGCTGCGAATGCCCAATATGGGTTTGTTAGAGAAGCATTGGAGCTTTTTAAGCCAATGCAATTGGCAGGAGTAAAGCCAAACTCAATAACCTTTGCCAGTGTTCTCCAGGCGTGTGCGAAAATGGGAGCTTTGGAACAGGGTATGGATTTTCATCATAAAATAATTCAATGCGGTCTTTTGTCAGATGTTGTAGTAATAACTGGCCTGATAGACATGTATGCAAAATGTCGAAGCATGCAGAAGGCACGTGAGTTGTTTGACAAAATATCTCACCGAGATGTTGCCTCATGGACTGCGATGATTGCTGGATATGTGCAAAATGGTATTATTGACGAAGCCTTGGAGATGTTTAAGCAAATGCAATCGACAAGTGTAAGACCAGACTCGTTGACATTTGCTAGCATTCTCCCAGTTTATGCTAGTCTTGCAGATTTGGGTCAGGGTAAGAAAATCCATCAAAAAATAATTGCAAATGGATTTTTGTCAGATGTGGTTGTAACTTCACTGATAGACATGTATGCAAAATGTGGGAGGATACACAAGGCACGCAAGTTGTTTGATAACATACCTAAATGGCATGTGGCCTCATCCAACGCGATGATTGTAGGGTATGCACATAATTGGCTTGATGAGCAAGCCTTAGAGATTTTTAAGCAAATGCAATTAGCAGGTATAAAGCCAGACTCGCTAACCTTTGCCAGCATCCTCCCGGCTGGTGCTAAACTTGGAACTTTGGAGCAGGGAATGGAGATCCATCAAAAAATAATCAAAAGCGGATTTCTGTCAGATGTTGTAGTTGGGACTGCTGTGATAGACATGTATGTAAAATGTGGAAGCATACATAGGGGACATGAAATGTTCGAAAAAATGCCTCAACGAGACGTGGCCTCATGGAATACGATGATTGTAGGATGTGCAAAAAATGCACTTCTTGATAAAGCCTTGGAGATTTTTAACCAAATGCAATACGAAGGTGTAACACCAGACACATCAACCTTTTCCAGTATCCTTCCTGCATGTGCCAAACTTGGAGCTTTAGAACAGGGTATGGAGATCCATCAAAAAATAATTGACAGTGGATGTTTGTCTGATGTGGTTTTGAATGCCCTGATAGACATGTATGGAAAATGTGGGAGTATACAGAAGGCACGTGAATTGTTTGACAAATTGCATCATCCAGATGTAGTCTCATGGAATGCAATGATTGCAGGATATGCGATGCATGGCCATACCAAAGATGCTCTTAAACTCTTTGAATTGATGAAGCACTCTGGAGCCAACCCTGACCATGTAAGCTTTGTTTGCATGTTATTTGCATGCAGCCATGCAGGTATGGTGGATGATGGTTGTAAATACTTCAAAAGCATGAGCGACTCTTATTGCATCATGCCTAGAATGGATCATTATGTGTGCATGGTTGACATTCTTGGCCGTGCTGGCTACCTCGCGGAAGCTCTAAATTTTATCATCAAAATGCCAATAAAACCTAATATGTTTGTATGGATGTGTTTGCTCAGTGCCTGTAGATCACACAAGAATATAGGGTTAGGAGAATTTGTGGCAAGCCTCCTTTTTGAGTTGGATCCTAAAAATGTTGCACCTTATATTCTTCTGTCAAACATTTCTGCAGAAGCGTGCAGGTGGGGTGACGTTCACAAGGTAAGGGAACTGATGAGAGATAGAGGAATTGAAAAGGTACCTGGATGTAGTTGGATTGAAGTACATAAAATGGTACATGCTTTTTGTGTGGGAGATAAATCACACCCACAAACGCAGGAGATCTACACTAAGTTGGAGAAATTGCTGTGGGAGATGAAGGAAGCAGGGTATATACCAGATGCAAGGCTTGTATTGAATGATGTGGAGGAGGAGGAGAAGGAATCACTCCTCTTCCACCATAGTGAAAGGTTGGCAATTGCATTCGGATTGTTAAACATGCCACCTGGAACAACTATTAGAGTTGTTAAGAATCTTCGAGTATGTGGTGACTGCCACACTGCAACTAAGTTTATCTCAAAGATAGTTGCAAGAGAAATCATTATGAGAGATGCCAACCGTTTCCATCATTTTAAACACGGGCTATGTTCTTGTGGAGACTATTGGTGATGATAAGTGAAACAAGCTACAAACATGGTCATGCACTATAACAAGGTGCATGTTTTCAGTTTCTCAAAAAACATTTTTCCTGGAGTGTTTGGAAAGCCAGAGCACGCTTTTGACTTGTTGAAATGATGACTTAGTCTTTATGAGTACTTCAAACATGGAAGAGTCATGACATTGAACTGATTTTCAAGAAGTCTGTACAACTCTGGTGTCTGGACTGAAAAGCTGGGGGAGGAAGCAGAGGAATGGGAAATATGAAAGGAAGGGAATGCTTGGAGGAATTGAGAGCCGCCCATACAGCATGAAATGTGAGAGAAGGGCTTACAATCAAGCCAATGCTTGGATATGGTGAGCATCTCTTAATCATTGTTTACTACCTTTCTCATTTTGTATGGTCTTTTTGTAGGGATTAGTTCTATTGCCTTGTATCTATATCAGGTCTGCCCTTTGGATGTAAATTATATCTGCATATGTATATTCGTCCAGGTGGATTTTGTGTCTTTTATGGCCATGGATTACCACACACATTTTAAACAGAGCCCAGGCTCATTACCCCGAGTGTGCCCAGCAGTTCCAAGGGCGAGATTTGAATGAAGGTCATCATGGTGTTAACACTTCTCCTTTACCACCGAGTCATGCTCATCATTGTGATAATGCTTCTTCCTATCACTGAGCCACACTTCCTGGACAACTGCTAAAGACTGGTTGAAATATGGTTATTGGAAGTCTTAAGGGAAGAGTAGTGAATTCTTTGGGGTTTTCAAAGATCCCTTTTTTAAATTTATGTAATCCTAATTTGCCACCTAGGCACATGATATAGATAAGGTCCTTTTATAAAGATCATAATGTTTGTAAATGGAAATATGATTAAAACGGCTCAAATTATGGTAAGAGATTTCTGATGAGGCTTCTCGTGCCCATTACTTCTTTCTTGGAGAGCTAATATGTTTGTGGCACTGGTGTTTTTTTTGATAAACTTGATTTCAGTAAGCTTTGCTCAGTCATCATTGTTTTGTAGTTTGAATTAATTTATGGAATTTATGCTTAGAAGTTTTAACTTTTTATTATACTGTAATTCACATATATGTATGGAATTCAAGAAACATTCATAACAAGGTTTATAGGCTACGTTCCTTTAGCCAAACCTGGTTATGGTCAACGAAGGCAAGTGTGGGATTTGTTCAAGTAGAGAGCAAGTTACCTAAAATTAAAATAAGTCTTACAAGGTCATCACAGGTTTTTTAAGTCATGTGGCTTTTTTAAAACTGGATTCTACATAAGTAGTGTTTATTTTCTACTAGTAAATGAAACACTAAAAGTCAAACCATTAATTGAACGAAAAACTGTGGATTTATGCTAACATTTAAACCACACAGTATTGCATGAAACAAGGTCACTTTCAACCATTGAATGGCTATTGCATTATCTGATATTAAATTGGAAAGTTCATTTGATTTTTTAGTGTAGTGCTATAAAGTTTCAGTGTTCTGTCTTGTTATGTATTTATAATCACAAGATTGATTATACTATTTTTTCATTTTTAATTAGGCAACGTACATTATCTAGAACCCTGAAAATACAGAAAATGCAGTAACTAGCATTGTCAAAACATTATCAATTGATGAATCTTGAAGACCACATTCCCTACACGTATATCAGCATCGTTATTGTATGCCCCATACCATACTCAAGACTAGAGTATTGTTAAAGCATTGAGTTTAAAAAGTTGATAACAAGAAGGTTGTCAAATACGTTGCAAACAAGTATGCACCATACCATACTCAAGACTAGAGTATTGTTAAAGCATTGAGTTTAAAAAGTTGATAACAAGAAGGTTGTCAAATACGTTGCAAACAAGTATGCACAATGCAAAGAGCTGGTACTAACCCAAACAACCAAAACATGTGTAAAACAATATTGGGAGCAAGGATTATGACTTAGTGTGAAGCTCCAAACAACTGAGTTTAATCTATCCAAATCCATTAAAAGCACTGAGTTTGACATGGTGATTAAAGGTTGTGAACTACCCTAGCCCACAATCTTGAACCGGACAAAGGTTAGACGATACCCACCTCAAACAAGAATGAATACAAAACCATGAAATGCAATAAACATTGTAGTTACCAATTCTCTTCATACACTTCAAAAGACTCACATTAGCTGTCATGACAGATCATATATGATCCAAGCAATTGCTTCATGAAGATCTAAAAATGCAACCAAAATAAAATTGATATTGACTGAATGGAAAACCAATTGTTATAACATGCTTACTCCATATTCACATCATATGTACGGAGGATTGACCTCCCACATCTAGTTTACAGTTTGCTTATGTAACTTTCCTAGCATTTGCAACATCATTGGAAAGAACAATTAGCCATTTACAATGAATATGCACTTTGTCCTCGTCACTCTCACATACTAGTGTTTATCTTTATTGAATTTCACAATTGGCAGCTGGACCTAAATATTGTCCGGACTCTTGATCATGTGCTTATGTAACTTTGTATCGACAATGTCATTTACAATGAACAATTAGTCTCATTCTTCTCCTCCATATCAATCTCATCACAGTTCATCCATATTGCATTTAGTTTGTGTAAAATGCACCCTCGTGTTCTTCTTGTCTCCATTCTAATTTGTGTGTTTTGTCCTAACTTCTTTTTTTAATCTAACAACTAGACACTTGATAGTATATCTTAAAAACAACCAACAAATTTTTTTTCCAGCCAAACAAGTTTGGAAGACAAACTTTATACAACAATATAAAGCTTCTTATAATACTTCTCGTGCAATGGCACTTCCAAAAAATGGGTTTGATGTTCTCAATATTTCCACATATTACTTTCAAACACTATGCTACTGATGAATTCTTGACAAAACAATGTTAAGCCAACGCTCACTGAGGTATCGACTTCAAGCTACCACAAGTATGTCCACTTGAAGAGAGTTTTTGTTGTTGAATTTATGCCTTCCAAGTTAAAGTTTGTTGATCCCACAATTTTTGACTTGGAAGTCTGCCAAAACCCAAAAAACCCTCACTGGGAGCTTGTCAACCTCATGATTGTTGACTTGAATGAAGCATAAATGATGATAAGGACAAAATTTCTATGAAAGAAGAGTGGATAGTCGATAGAAACAACAAATAACCAAGAATGTGTTTACTAGATTTTGCACCATTCATTTCCATTGGATCCCTATATACGAATCGTACAATGGTGCTGTGTTGGCTTTCATCACGGATCCCAAAGAGAAATTCTAAAGGAAGTAGGTGCAACTTAAGGAATATGTAAGATTAGGTCTAAAATCTTGGTGGATGACACCTCCATAGAAGCATAACATTAGTGTCGAACATGCAGTTAGACCTAGTATAGGAGATCATTTTGGGATGGTTTTATGGGATAGAGCATGAATAAAGGATTACATGAATAAAAGATTGCACTTGACATGGATAATAGATAAACAAATTCGTATTTACTAGATTCTATACCATTCAATTCAATTGGATTGCTACATAAGTATTAAGGTTCCTATAAAAGAGTCGTATTGGCTTTCACCATGAATCCCAAGGAGAAATCCCAAAGGAAGTACTTACAACTTGAGGGTTATGTAATATCAGACCTAAAATCTTGGTGGATGACACCTCCATTGAAGCATTACATTAGTGTCAAACATGCAGATAGAACTACATTAGGGAGATCATTTTTGGATGGTTTTATGGGGTAGAGCATGAATAAAGGATCACATTGAATCCATTAGATCATTCTTTGTCCGATAAGGGATTTCCTATTTCATGAATTATAAAGGACAACAAAATTCATCCATAACTAAGCATTATAATACATGAGATAGATACACACTATTTATAAAATAATCATTATAAAAAAAACACCATAAAAAGTCTCTCAAGAAACAAAACTAAAGCAACATGAGCAATCAAAGTAGTTAGAAGCAACGAAGGATAATCCAAATTGACGTCGCTCCATTATGTTCCATTACATCAAACACTGTTTACAATGGATGTGCATATCATGGTATGTGATGGATGTGTATGATATGTTATGCACCTAGAGGGCTATTCTCCCCACAAAATGCACCACATACATATTTCCAACCATATGAGCGCACCATGGTTCACAGTTGTATAAACATGACGTGTTGGAAGTAGTATTTTCATCCTGTCAATGTTGAACCTGAGTTGGCATGTACATATCCCTCGCACATAAATAATTTTGCAATCTGACTGTTGCCAAAGTTGATTCACCCTCCTCCACGCATGAAATTAATGAGGTTTGATGAGTAAACCATAAACCATTTACCAGTCTATTGTTTTTTTAATTTACCATTTACCATAAAACTTCGGCTTCGTTGCACATTCGGTAAAATTCCGCTACCTTTGAACTCACAGACTGGAGAAAGGTGGTTTTGCATGCTAGAGAAAACTATAGAGCGCCTTGGAAGGCATTAGCTATTTGAATGCAGAGGATTGAGAACCACATTTCATGGAGACATAGGGAGTTCACAGAGTTGACCCGTTCCTTCCAGGTTTGTCTTATTAAGATTAAAAAATCTTTGCTAATTGTTTTGGGTAAGCCTATAAAGGATTTGTAATTGGTTTGTCTTATAGAACACAACATGAAGTCATACATTCTTATCAACGACTTTCGAGACTTCAAACCATTGAATATGGATTTCTAGAATGCATATTGAGAAAGGGCATTAAATTTTCAAATGCAATCCATGAACATACAACAATTTCAATCCAAGGAAAACATAAATATCTATGTATAAATGTTTGTCATAGTTACTTGAGATGAACATGTTGTAATTTCAGAGCTTTAAAAATGGATGTCAAAACTAATCTACCTAAATTCACGAGTGAAAAAAATAGTTAAACCTTAAACATGGGCAATCGTAGTGAATAAGAAGAAATTTAGATCCCAGTTTAAAGCAATTTCTGGGCACTATCATAATTAACGGACAAATCCAATCTTGTCGTCCATTTAATATAACAATGAAGTAAACATCTAGAAGATTGTTTGTTTGCTTATGTTTTTTTCCTGATTGATCTAAATAAGGTACCAATCTAGATTCAATGGAACAAGAAGCTAAACAAAATACCGTAATAATAAAGCCTTAAACTTTTGCGCATAGAGGGTTGACCAATTCGAATCACAACACAACAGCAGAAATGAAATACTATTTTCCCTAACTAAAACCCATTTCAATATCATAGTATGATATTCGATCCTCATATAAAAAACATCCTTTAAAAACAATTACCAAAGTAAATGTAATGGAGATTGAGTCATAATTTTTAAGGTATTGGCTATTCTCCCTACAAAACCACGCCTTTAAGAAATCCACTCCATACCATAATTACATCCCCATGCCCATCGTGATCATCACTTCATGTTTTCTAATCAGGGTCTATCCCATCCTGCAAAATGACGATAATGTAGAATCTTTAGTTTTTCATCTTGTTGAAAACACAGTGTGTTTTTCAACATGTGAAAAACACGCTAGTTTTCCACATGTAGAAAAACACACTGGTTTTCCACATGTTTTGACTTTTGTAATTAAAATTTGGTAATTACCACTAATATGATAATAATAGATTGTGACAAGGCTACAAGAAAATTCTGAAAATATCACAATTCAAAAGATAATATGTATTGTTCTTCTTAGATTAAAAAACTATTACAATTTATATAAGTGAAGTATAGTTATATAATTTGTAGTTATTTAAGTAATAATGTTTATGTAGCTTGATAAAAAAATATGATAAATTGTTTTTAAAAATTTGTGACAATAAAAGATTGCTTGTAAGTTTTTTCTACAATTTAAATATTGATTTATTTGTATGATTATTTAATTAATAAAATTTAACTCTATAAAAATAAATATATAAAATAATGTATATGTATTTAGTAAAATAATAATAGTAATAGAATAATTTTTCTAGTGATAAGATTTGAGTTATATGATGTATTAGAATAATCATAGACATTTATATAATGCAAGTTTAGTTAAAAATACATATTTCATAATTAATTTTGAAATTCAAAATCCATGTTTTTATATTAAAATAAGTGTACTAAGAATGTGAAAATATTTATAATATTGTAATCATTCAAATTTTACTTTGTTTGAATTAGATTATTCATAATTGAAATCGAACAAAATGACAAGAGTTTTAACGGTAGTATTATATTCCAATTTATATTTTACATTTTATTTTTGTTTTTAAAATTTAATGATAGTATGAAATTTATATATTAAATTAGCAGATGTATGTTTCCCTAAATTTTCTAGGAGATGATTGATCTATAATTTACAATATTATTTCAACTTTATTTAATGTTGAAAAATGTGTATTTTTATAAATTTTCTACTATAAATTTAGTTTGATATAGATTATTCACATTTTTATATATGATTATCATGGTATTGTAGAAAATCCACATTTTTCGTTTTCTTGCAACGAATGAAAATTGTGGAATATCCACAATTATTTCACAATTGTTTGTTATTCCGAATTTAGTTTTTCATCTTATGGAAAAAATAGTGTGTTTTTTCAATATTTGAAAAACACACTAGTTTTCAACATGTTGAAAAAGGCACTGTGTTTTTCAACATGTGGAAAACCACAATGTGTTTTTCAACATGTTGAAAACCAATGTGTTTTTCGCTTGTTGAAAAACACACCTTATTTTTCAACATTTTTCTTATGTCGTGTGTGATCCTTTTTTTAGAACTTGGTTATCTTTTTATTTGTGCTAGCGTGGCCCATGCTCTTAAGGCTACAATATATTTCTATGAGTTCATCCAAAGACACCCCTCACTCAAAGATGACCTTGATAAGATTTTCCAATGAATAAATGACCATTATAATGCTGAAATCCAATATGTGCACTCTAGTGCTCATGTTTTATGTTGTATGCTTGATTCCAAGCTCCTCTTCCCTCAAGGCATCCCTTCTCGTGATCTATCATTTATACCCATTGTTAAACATACACATGATATACACTATAATTATGGTTATAATTATGATCATGATCCTAAAAATAATTATAATAATATTTGATATGGTGAGACTTATTTTTCTATTATATGTGAAAATGCGACAAGTCTTGGTAAGGAGTCTTTATCTTTCATTGAAAGGCCAATTAATGAAATTCATGCAATAACAAAGGATATTTTTGAACATCCTTTTGTTATGGGTAATGTTATAACCAAATGTACACTTAGACATAATGCACCTATCGATGATACTTCTTTTATCCATGATGATGTGTAAACCCCTTACATTGAACATATTTTTCCCATTGTGATAGAACAAATTTTAAATATTTCAAATGATGTACTTGTTTCTCCTATTTTTGTTACAAATTATTTACATGCTACTATTGATGATGTGTCTCTCGATCGTACAAGTGGCTCTAGACTTGTAGTTCATGATGATATACTTTCACTTATATCTAGTGCTTCACCTCCTATGACTATACCCACCATTTCTACATCTACGGTTCCTACATCTTTGGGGGTATCCAATACTCCCCTTCAAAATTTTACATTGTTTATGGAGTTTACACATGATTCTTTTCACAAGCTTAAGTCTCTATATAATGCTTTTGAAAAGGCTACAATTGCTTCTTTTAATTTTTCTTATACTGCAAATGATACACTTGTTTATTATGTGTTGGTTAAAATGGTTTAGATGATATCCTTCATGTAAATCCTACATAAGGTGTTAGCCCCTTAATCCATGATTGTATTCCTTTTTGGCATGCATGGTTCTTATTATTGCTACATTTGAATTGGTTGATTATAAAATAATTTGTGTTTCTATTTCTAAGTAATAATAATATGTTTTATTTGTTAAGAGAATTATAAAAGTTTTTTTATACCTTTTTTTAATTAATTAGAATTATTATGAGTTTAGTTTTTCATCATGTTGGAAAACACAGTGTGTTTTTCAACATGTGAAAAACACACTGGTTTTCATCATGTTGAAAAATACAGTATGTTTTTCAATATGTTGAAAAACACACCTTGTGTAAACATTTATATTTCACAAATATATTTTGCCTCGGTCATGTTTAAAAAATATTTTATTATTCATTATATTTTAAAATAATGTTGATGTGTAGATAAATTATATGCAAAAGAATGTTTTACTATTAATTATATAGGGCTTGCACAACTTCGACACCACTTGTTATGACCTACAACAAATCAAAACCCTAAACACTTATAACAAACTTCATAAACCATTAGATATCAAAAGAAGAAATCCATGTGTGGGTGAGGCTAGAATACACTAGTGGTCAACCTGTGGTGAGCCAATTTAGGTGTTACACCACATCCCCTCGATTGGAACTGATTAACTAAAATTAACTGACAAGGAGTAAGTAAGTTGGGGATAGTTAATCTAATCTAAGGAGGACATAAATGCTGTAAATAAATGTGTTAAAGAAATATGAAGTACTTATATAATTGAACCAATGGAAATGAAACCCTAATGTGCAAGGAGAAAAGGGAAAGAACTCAGCTGATAACAAATGATTGTCGCAGAGTGTCGCAAGTCTAACTAGAAATTATAGGAACATGAATGGATGTGCAGAATTTCTGAAAAGGCTAGATCTGGAGGATTTGAGTGGAATGGGGTGCCCTGGTCTATGAAAAATCTCTACAATTGGTTCTCACAGGGTCAGAAGGTGGTCTAAAACCCTCGATGTGTGTCATATCTACTTCGTTGTCCTACACTCGATGTCACCAATAACTCAAGATGAAGGGAAGACCTGCAAGAAGACCAAAAGAAGTATCAAACCCTAAAAATAGAAAATGCAAATGAATGGGTCAGACTGACCTTAGTTGCCACAACAGTGGACTTACTACTCTGAGTGTTGCACTACATTTCAGACCCAAATGTAGTTCTAGTGAGTGTGTGCATGTCGTGCCCTAGGTGCTTTTGTGCCATTCGCACTTTGTGAAGTACTGATAAATAACTAAATGTAGAAAATGTAATAACATGTGTGCATGGAATAGAATAAAATCCTTCCCCCTATTAAGTGTGATTCAAACTTCCTAGTTTGCGCCTTGATGATGAAGCTATGTGAATGTAAATGCAATAGATGGATGCAAATCTAGATGAGTGATAGTAATAGATGATGCTAGGTCCCTCATTATGGTCTCATAACTTTATATTTATAGGGTTCTCTTGATCTGATTTTTTAATTAACCCTGACATGGCCGACTACAAAAAAGATAAGGATGAAAAACAACTAAAAAGAGTCCACAAAGTGGTGAGAAAGTAGAAAAAGGATCGAGGCACCCCTGGTGGCACCAAGGCGCCAATAGGCACCTCAGTACTACCCTAGGCACCCTAAACAATGCTAAAATGATGGGAAAATAGCAAAATAGACAAGGCATGTAGATAAAAATGTGCATAAATGACGAAATAAAAGTAAAATAAGATAGCCAAAAGACGGGGATTATTTAGTATTTTCTTCACTCAAGAACCTTCTAAATAGTAGTATGAGACCAGGATAAATAAATGTCTAAAGTGCATAATTTTTTGACTACATTTTTCCCCCACTTTATGTTGGTGAGCCGAAAACTCAATAACATAAACTAATTAAAAATGTGTACCTGATGTCCATGAAGAGTGTAGTAGAAATGCGTCAAAGGACTAGACAAAAGTGTGGAATGAAACAAAACGAAAAATGACGGAGCATGAAAACTAAAGATGAAAAATGTGCAAATAAAAAGTGATGAGAGTGAACCTAGGGCAGAACGCGTGTGTAGCTATTGTGATGTGTGGTGTACTTGCATGGTTAGTAAAGCATGTGTTATCGCGGAATATTGTTGTTTCCCCAATTTGACTGCTTGTTTCTCATACGGCTGCATCTGGAAGGAGAAAACGATCAAGTAGTCAAATGTGTATGTATGTAAATGTAAAAACGCTATGTAAAATACACATGTATAAGAAAGTGTGTAAAATACGTAAATGTAAAATACACGAAAAGAAAAGTGTAAATGGAATATATGCACCTAATCCATGTCGAGAGGAAGAGTGTAGAAGGATTTTATGTACTGTGAGTTTTTTGGGTGATCTCACGTCACCCTAGTTGAAGAAGTGTATGGAGGAAATGTTGTGTGTCCTCTAAGATTTAACCGCTTCTGCTGAAATATGTGTCAGGAGATCTCTATATTGTCTTGGTTTTTTGGGCAATCCGATGCCACTGGCCGAAATAGTGTAGAGAGGCACACTCAATGTAATCCCCAAGCCTGTAACTGCTTCCCAGAAATGCTAAGGACACCATGTCTTGTAAAAGCCGTTGTGTATGGGGTTTGTAGACTAGTCTGAAACCACTCGTTATAGAAAATTGAACTGTGCCGATGTAGAATATTTATGTTAGTATGTAAAAGCCCCAAATGATGTCCCCCCTCTTTGGGGGTGCATGCGATATCGCTGATTGGAGAATGCGTCCCCAAAAGAGGACCATCTACATTTTGAACTGTGTACCCTGGAAAGTGCTTAGTAGAAACCAAGGCACGCACCAACAAGAAGGCTAGCCAAAGACAAGTGTAAACAAGCAATGCATACATATATACAACATGTGTAAGCTACGCAGATAATTTAGAACATGCAAGAAAGAAAGTAAAATGCACAAATCAAGTTACAAACATGGCATATCACTCATGATGTTGCAAGACACACAAATCCATCATGACCGAAAAAAACAAGCAATTGTGCACACAAACACATGGAAAATCTCACATACAATGGCAAACAATGGCAGACAAGTGTAAACAAAAAAACAAGCAGTCATATAAACATATAATCCTAAAAAACAAGTGCTACACATGGGAAACTCGTTAGCATGTTAGATAAATAGCCAATATGTCAAAAACGAGTATGAGCAAGGAATGTAAGATGGTAAATACAAAATGAAACAATAGCACCTGGAAGAAACGAATGTGGATGCCCCCAATGACCAGTGTAGGAAGGGTAGCAGGCGAGCATCCATGTCACGCGTAGGAGTCATGTATCTGCAATCACACTAAACAAATGAATGAACATGTATGTGTGTATGGTATAGACAATGACATATAAGAAATCAAGCTAGGATGTGTAGTAAAGTGATCATGTAAAACACTAGTAAGCAAGAATAAATTCCCCCAAGACAATGCAGTATGTTGTGGGTGGATGGAATAGAACACAAAGTGGAATCATAGTAGCCGTGTGTCCCCCGAGTGAATGGAAGTGTATGTAATGAGGTTCATTTTGTTTTCCCCCTCAGTAGTCAAGAATGAACCATAAACGAGAGTGTGTCATCGGAAAATGGTCGAGTAGTGTTTGTTGTGTCTAGCATGCTGTAATGAGTGTGTATATAGTGGTGATGAGATGCAACATATAGAAAGGATGTGCATGAATCCTATATCTGAAAAGTATATCATGACTTGAGGAATGGACGAGTGATGATTTATCCTAAGCGTATATCACTATATGATGAATGAACGAGTGATGATTTAGCACTAAGCGTATATCACTATAAGATGAAAGAACGAGTGATGATTTAACACTAAGTGTATATCACTATAAGATGAAAGGATGAGTGATGATTTAGCCCTAAGCGTATGTCACTATATGATGAGTGGATGAGTGATGATTTATCCCTAAGCATATATCACTATATGTTGGATGGACGAGGAGTGGTGATGTACCCCAAGGACAAAATAGTATAACGAAGGTGGTGATCTAGCCTAAAGCGTATACCACTACTAGATAGAAAGAGTGAGTGACGATTTAGCCTAAAGCGTATGTCACTAGCCTAGGAATGTCACATGATGAAATGTCACATGGTGAGTGTAAGGTCCATTTGATTGGTAAACCATCGGTAGTCGAGTATGGACCAAGGAACTAAATTACGGCATAGGGTGGTGAGTGCAATGCGTAGAAAACAATGTAGTATGTGTAATGATGAAATGACCATGTGGTGTATAGAATATGTAAAGACACAATGTATATAATGTGATGCTAAATGCGTAGAATCTGTAAAAGGTAATGTAACGCTAGACACATATGTAATGTAACCTAGCATAGTATGTAGAATAGATGTGATGTAGAAATACACAGTGTATGATGTGACTATGCACGTAGATACCCTAAAAATGTATGTAATGTGTAGGATGAATAACATATTATCCTAGACACGTAGATGATAGAAATATTGGAAAATTAGAAATGTGTGATGGATGAATGCGTAAATGTCAAAAGGTTGTAGACAAAATGTAAAATGTGTGGTGTGTGATGCGCGAGTATGTGTGATGAAATGTAATGTATAATTCCTATAGTGTGGTGTGTGGGGTTCATTGTAGTAGTAATCCCTCAACAGTCAAGTGTGAAATGAAGCACAAGAGTGCGTCATCGGGAAATGATTGAGTGTGCTAGATGAATCAACAAAGCACGTGATGAGAGGTTCTTAGAACAAATATCTCAATAGTCGTGTAAGAACCGTAAGAATACAATTACGTCATCGGGGGCTAACGTGATAACAATCACCTACCAAAGACCAAGGCGTCATGAAGCAGTAGGAGCATGTTGGATGGATGCAACATGATTGTATGAACTGAACTGAATGTCATATGGAGCAGTAATAGGATATGCAAATGGTTGTGGGAGTCCATGTGACTTAGTAGCATGAAGCGGTGGATATCATGAATGCGCTAGATGTAATGGATGTAATGAATGTGATGGTGGCAGTAGTGAATGAGGTGGAGAACACACATGTGATAGCAATGAGTGACCTATAAACTGAGCACCTAATAGAGTAGGCATCTACTAACATGGGAGAGGAGACATGGACCGTTCATGAGAGCCAAATGAGATAATACCTGTATCCTCTATTTTTTGCAATCTATCATGAAGGGCAAGACAATCACTGTCCCTATGGCCATTTATGCAATGATAATTACAATAAGGTTGGTCAGGTTGATGTTGTAATCGGTGTTATAGATGATGTTAGTTGGAGGATAGGAAAATTAATCGCTCAATAAGTAAAAAATGCAACACATCATGTGGTCGAGCATGAGGATAGAAATGTAGAGGCTCACACAACCTAGGTGGAGTGGTAGGATTCGTAGGTTTTCATGAATCCGGTTAAGAAGTACACTTTGGTGGTTGAGTGGGTTGAGCTTGTTTGTTTGGTATGTAAGGAAAATATGGAGATTGCTTTGGATTCCTAAATGGAAGCGTAGGTGGAATACTAGATGAAGTAATGACCGGAGAAGTATGTGTAGGCTCTATGAAATGTGATGATAGAAGATATTTTTCTAAGTCAATAAATTTATCACATAGGAGAATGAATGACTCACATGTATTGTATTGTAATCTTTTCTTGAGTGGAGGAATTAGGCCACGACAAAAAATAAATTGCTTTTCTAAGTCAATAGGTTGGAAGATGAGCTGATGTATACTGACATTGAATTGTAAGATATAATCCTTGATAGGTTCAGAGGAGCCCTGATGTAAAGTAGGTATGTGATCATAAGTGACTTTAGGGTCATTGTTGAGGATGAAACGACAAAGGAAAGCATCCTCCATGTCATAGAAAGTACTAATGGACCTAAAGGGGAGATGAGTGTACCATTGAGGCCTTAAGTAACAATCTATGATTGGAATAAGAGGCCATAAGCGAGGGGTAATGTAGAAGATGAATCAAAACATGTGAAAGTAGGCATGACAAAATCTTGAGGAAATGTAAAGTTATCTTTTCAGGGATCAGATTACCCTATAATGAATTGTTGTCAATGGATGCATAATGGGCTTTACTTTCTAAAGTGAGGGAGTGAACCTGAGATTAGAGTTGTCCCATGGCATGCACGAGAGAGATGATGTTGTGTGAAGGAATGGTGGAAGATGGAAACAAAGTATTAAGCGGTTGTAGCAGGCCATTATGAGTAATCATAAGAATATCAAGAGGTGAAAAAGGAGATTCTGATGCTAATGACATACTAGGAGTGGGTTCCAAGGAAGATATATTAGGAGAGATAGATGAAGTATCCATAACAATTGTGGAAATAGCATCAGAAACAACCTTAACATATGAGGTGACCAATGGAGACACATCTATATGAGAGGATGGACTAAGAGTTACAGATGATGTAATAATAGGAGAAGAAGTAGCAATAGATGGTGGTGACTCATGCACAGTAGTAGATGCAATACCATGAGAAGGTAACAATGGAGTAGGAGATTCACATTCAACGGTGTAGAAAGAAGGAAAACCATGACTATTCTCTGCCTCACTAGTATTGCATAGAGCCTCAGTAGTCATAACGTTGCTAAGGAGGCTATCAATAGGATTGCCAACATAATGTGAAGGAACATGCAAACTAGTAAGAGATGTAGTAGAAGAAACAATGTAAAAAATGGTAGAGTTGTGAGAAGGATCTATATTAGTGACCAAAGTAGTAGAAGAATCATTATGGATTTGTGAATGATTGTCAATTCCTAACAAGTAATCAATAAGAGAATCATTTTTTTATTTTTTGCAAAAGATCAGAAGGAGGATCACAAGTGACTGTATGACATAGTGTACAACGAGTAAATGAGATAGGATCCTCAACAATACTAATTCCTATTGGAGAATCTACAAAGATAGTAGGCGCATACCATTGGCCATCTAAAAGTTGTTGTTGAATATGATCGGGTGTAGCAAGTGGAACATTATATAGAGCTTTAAGCTCCGTTATGGTAGCCTCATCATAAATAGGGTTAACGCTAAAGTGAGACGTGATGGGTGAATAAGATGAGTGAGATTTAGCCATTAGGGTTTGAGCGGATCCTAGGGAAAACTATTTGAAAAGACGGGTTCACCAAAATGATTAACTAAAATTAACTAACAAGGAGTAAGTTGGGGATAGTTAATCTAATCTAGGAGGACATAAACGTTATAACTAAATGTGTTAAATCAATATGAAGGACTTATATAATTGAACTATTGGAAATGAAACCCTAATGTACAAGGAGAAAAGGGAAATAACTCAGCTGATAATAGATGTTTGTCATAGAGCGTTGCAGGTCTGACTGGAAATTTCAGGAACAAGAATGAATGTGCAGAAGTCCCAAAAAGGCTAGATATGGAGAATTTGAGTGGACTGGGGTGCTTGGAATAGGACTAGGGCACCCATGGGCACTTTGGTCTGCAATTTGCGCACCCTAGTTTGTGAAAAAGCTCTACAACTAGTTCTCATAGGGTCGGAGGGTGGTCTGAAACCCTCGTTGTGTGTCACATCTAATTCATTGTCATGCACTCGATGAAGCCAATAACTCAAGGTCAAGGGAAGAACCTACAAGAAGTATCAAACTCTAAAAATAAAAAATGCAAATGAATGGGTCAAACTGACCTCAGCTGCCACAACGCTGGGCTTACTACTCTAAGTGTTGCACTACATTTTGGACCCAAATTTAGTTATGGTGAGTGTGTGCGTGTCGTGCCTTATGTGCTCTTGTGTAAGTCGCACTTTGTGAATTAATGAACAATAACTAAATGTAGAAAATGTAATAGCATGTGTGTATGGAATAGAATAAAATCCCCCCCCTATTAAGTGTGATTCAAACTTCCTAGTTTGCGCCTTGATGATGAAGCTATGTGAATGTAAATGCAATAGATGGATGCAAATCTAGATGAGTGATAGTAATAGATGACGCTAGGTCCCTCATTATGGTCTCATAACTTTATATTTATAGGGTTCTCTTGACCTGATTTCGTAATTAACCCTGACTTGTCCGACTACCAAAAAGATAAGTATGAAAAATGGCTAGAAAGATCCCAAAAGTGGCAGGAAAGTACAAAAAGAACCAGGCCCCCTGGTGGGACCAGAGTGCCAACGAGCGCCCCAGTACTACCTTGGGTGCACCAAACAAGGATAAAATGAAAGGAAAATGCTGAAATATACTGGGCATCTAGATAAAAATTGATGCAGGAGCATCATGTTGTTGTCATGAGTGTTTTTCATGCTTGAAGTGGAGTCTAGGTTGGTTTAGGAGCATGTGTATCATTTCCCTCCAACTTATGTAATTCAAATTTTCATATTTGGTCTTGTAGTTGTAAATGCTAAAATAAGGCCTATTTGAGCTGTGAAGGCCAAAATTGTGTGAAACAAACTTGGAGATATACTCTCACGTGGAATAAAATCAATTTCAACAATCATAGGTGGTTTTGAACTATTGCTAAGTCTAGGATATGTTGAGCTATTTAGGGGTATGGTTGAGAAAAGCTAGGGATGTATGCTTTGAATACAAATTTGGACTTTTGACAAAAACATGAATAATTCTCGATGAGAGAATTTGTAAAAGAGATTATTGAGTATGAATAGAAAAGTCTTAGAAGTTTGAAGTGATTCCTATGCATGTTTCTTGCATTTTTTGTTCACTGTTCCTTTGCATACAAGATAATATTGTACAGACACTGAGCAAGGAGGTTGCAGTCACCACTAGGATCTTTATGCCTTGAATGTGATACATTGAACAACTAGAAAGATCTAACACAAGATCAATACAATTTGTTTGAGATCTTGACATGATAAAATAAGCTTTGTGGACCTTGATTTGCCTTCGTTGCCCTTGACCAAGGGTTTCCTTGTTATGACAACTCGTACGGTGAAATTTTCTAAATTTTTGGAATCTTCATGATCACAATGTCCTCTAACAATGTCTAAGAGTGCAGAGCCCAACTCCATGGATAAGGTTGGTTTTCATGAAATCCTTGTATTTTGGCCTAGGAATACCAGTTTTACTGTTACACTCAAGGTTTCATGGTGTTTTAGAGTGAATCAAGACCAAGGGAATAGGGGACAATTGTAATATAGTCAATTTTACTTGTTTGTATGTGCCACAAGATTAAATTCACTTCAAAACCTTCTGCAACCCATTTGTAGCCTCCTAATAGTCCTAATTAGGCCTTAACAGTCTTTTAAAGTGACATTCATACAAGACAACCCTACCTGTACTTCCCAAATGTTTGTGACCTCATAATGGGCTTCTGGATTCATGTTTGGGTTTTTCCTACCTGGGGGTAGGAAAAAATTATATCAGTTTCAGAGAGGAAGCAGGGCTACAAGCCTCTAGTCATGCATGGAATGGTCATGGGCCTTATGTCCGAGTTCTGGTAATTTTAGTCTATAGGACCATTAGTCTAATATGGGTGTGGTATGTAATAAGTGTGTTAGGTGGGAATAAATGTGTCTTGTCCTTCCAAGCAAAGAGTATGATGTATAGGCTTATTGTCTAAGTCTGTGTATTGGTTGATAAACCAAAGTGTCAAGAAAAGGCAGATGTTAGGAGCATTAGAGAGGTATGAAGGGTGTTATCCTTAGGATACTGTATGTACCCAAATTGTAAGGTACTGTACTGTCAGAACAGTGTAACAAGTGCCCCAATGATGATACAGGTCTCCTCGCAAGGTGTTTGGAATCCGGAAAAGCTCTCCGAGTATGCGTTAACATCCCGCATGCCCCACTTAGCCCCCCTGCGCTTTGTTTTTCCCTTTTCCCCTCTTTTCTTGGCCTTTTGCTCTTCGGTGACGAAACCACCGCCTTGCATGGGCGGCAGTCTCGTGACCTCCGCCCTGATCAGGACGGCGGTCCTGTAACCACCGCCCTGCTCAGAGCGGCGGACCTTTACGCATTTTCCAGAAAGCGTTTTGACATGACTCACGTAAAAATCAACGTTTCACCAGCTTTTCCTTGCCGACTTGGGCTTGCATTTATGTTTTTGGTCCCCAGGAATAGTGTTTGGCCATTGTTTATAGTTTTAGAGTTCAGTTTGGTTTTGATCTTTGGGTGAATGGAAAGCTATAAATAAATGGCTTGTGCTCAAACAAATGGTCTGCCCCTCATTCAATTTCATGCTTTCATTTTCATAGTTCAGTCTTTTATTCTGTTTAGAAGCCATAGTTTTAATTCTTTGCATGTTTAGTTAGCATTGTTCAGCTGTTGGTAAGCCACATATCCAACTTGTGCAAACGATGTTGTTGTTTTATCCAATCCATTGGAGTAGAATAGCTTAGGAAGCCATTAAAGTTGCAGGTTTTTCTCCTCAAGAAGGATAGTTTCAGGTTCTGCATGATTTATGTTGCATGACTCGCAATAAATCCCGCTAGGAATTGCATAAGCCAAGCTCTGTACTCTTGCGCTATCCCTCTCCTACTCGCATTATATTCGGTCTGCATTCTGAGCTGCCTTTGTCCCAAAATCTACTTCCGTTGATGTTAGCATTACACGCTTTTCTGGATCCACATGAACACAAAAGAACGAGGAGATCACACTGAGGGGACAAGATCACACACACCATCGGATTCGCCACTGTTCTGCGGAATCCAAGTTTTACCTTTCAAAGTTCTATTTAGAATCATACCAAATAAAGTAGTTAATTGCTTCATTTCAATAAATTCTATTCTCGATATTGCCAGGGAAGCTGTGGGGATTGATAGTTTCTGAGAAACTATGATTCACTCCTCACTTCTGAGGTAGGATCGAGAATCTCACAAATAGATTAAGCAAGTTATTTCATTGTTTAGAATAAATCTACAAGTTGCACAGACAAATAACTACACTTGGTTATTTTGTTTGTTTTAAGTTTTATCTTAGCTATCAAATCCTAGATACGTTTAAATAGCTGCTTTCTTAAAATCATATAATCAGAAAATACAAAAATAGAAGTCATATATGTTTTACATAGTTAAAATTTGCTTTGTTACAGTTAGATTTACATTTTGTTTTGTATGACAATCACGGGACCCCGAGAGCCCAGGGAATACGTATTTGAGCCAATCATGCCTCAACCCAACCTTGTCACAGCAATAGTTGACATAGACCAGAACCTTAGAATACAAGTCTTCCAAACAACAACAGATTTACAACTGATCAGTTCTTAGTTGAGAGGGTTAAATATAGAAGACGACCAAGCACACACGTTTTGGTCAAATCAACCGAACTACAGATTACCCTAGGCAAACATTCACATGACTGTAGAAGGGTTCAAAAGAGAACAAATCTTTGGTTGTGATCCTTTGGTCCCACAGCCAGATGCAGGAGACACTCTCACAAACATAGATACTAGTTTAAGAATCCAAGTTGCACGAACACCTGTGAGGTATTCTGAGAAAATCATGCAGTTATTGAGTTTAAAGATAGAAGCTGAGAAAGCGTACAATTACTGGATACTAGGGGTTAGGACTTGATTTCGTACATGACCATAGCAGGACCGCAACAACCAAGAGTCTACGGTTGTGATCCACAGATCCCACATCCTAACGAATCCACAAGTCAATCAGACATAAACACTGGCCTACGCATACTAGTATTCCAATCCACTCCACTTCCACCCATCATCATCGAAAAATTGTCCTTACTAGATATAGCGGCTAACGAAGCTAGAGAATTCTGGACTAGGCCAGAGAATCGTTCGTAGAGTCAATTGTATTCACCATCCACCATATGACCTTATCTGGAGACATACACGAAACTATCCCAGGTCATTTTCCACGTATTCCACAACCCATAGATCAAATCACGCCAGAGATCGATATTGATTGGAGCCTTCGAGCAGTCATCCTTGCTAATCGATCTATCACACCAGTCCAAGTTAGAAGGGCCTTATTTGCCTTAGATTCCATTAGTGCGTATCGAAGACATTAGATTGCCTAACTAGTTTGTCTGCATCCCACGCATATTCCATCCCCACCGGCTGTCTCAGCACGACCTCGGGAGGTCGGGTACGCGGAAGAGTTACCTGTAGATTCCCACGCTCGCTTGTCGCTTTTCCGGTGTACAAAATTGGTGAACCCGACGTGAAACAAACAAAATTAGTGAAGCTGACGTAAACTTCCTACTTTCTAAATTCAGAGTCATAGTATCACGTGTTCTTCCAAGTTTAGTTTACTTTTCATCTTCTTCGCCTCACTAGCCTTTCACAAATCACCTTCGCTCCTTCCCATTATTCTGCCGGTATTCATATACCCCCCGAATATGTCGGGATTTGATGCATATGGCAGACCCCTCTTGGGTCTTGAGGCATACTATGCCCAACAGAATAGGCAATCATCACCCTCACTCTCGGTATGGGGCGACAACTATTCAACTAGTCAGTTGTCAACACAAACTCCAAGGATCAGATATAGCTCGTCCTTTCAAACTGAGGAGTTAGATCAACCCCCTTGAATGCAACAAACAAAGCCTTCAGGCTCAAACAATATGACGTTCACTGGAGAATCTGGGTCATCTCCTCAGGTATTGCTTAGACCACAAATTAGTTGACAATCATATCCATACCTGGTCTTAGATGATGAACAGTCAATACATTATCCTAGGAGTGAACAACGCTCTCAGGGTATGTACCCGTCTATAGGAGGTTTACAAACACAACCCGAGGTCTCTTTTCAAGAAAATACCTCTATACCATTACATACAGGAAATACTTTAGGAGAAACTTGGCAGGACAGCGATCAGTTCATAGTAGGATATCACATGCCTATACAACACCAGGGTATACAACAAACGCCGCTAAGGCAAAGCACCGTGACTTCACCAAACGAAGTCATTTCAACGTTAGTAGAAAAAGTGAGAGGGTTAGAACTTGCTCAAGCAAGTCAAAATTCTCAGTTCATGCAAACAGGAAGTTCCAATCCTCCATACCACCCTGGCCAAGTAGATCTCCTCACAGGAGTAGGCACGTTAGGCATGCCTCCTCAGTATCCAACACAAACCCCAGCAAGTCCCATCATCTCTAACACCATTCCTCCCGGTCTAGTATCAAACAATCCATTACTAGACAATACCCCGTCATACTTAAACATGTACTCCAAATCACCACAAGGAGATATGTTCTCCTCTCCCGGCATGTTTTATCAAACACAGGGACTTCCCTATGCCCCTACCAATGCATACACTGCGTCATATCAACAACCCATCCCACCACCACTCCCTCAGCAACCACCATCAATGGTCGAAACCTATGTGATAGGGACTTATTCAGAATATTTGAAAGAGCCCTTAGACTTCACCATACGAAGCGTCATGCTTCCAAGACCTCTTCCTGATTTACCCAAGTTCAAAGGTGAGGGAGATCCAAACGCACATATCAAGGCTTACGCTACAGCCATATGCGAACTACTCCCTTGGGATGGGATTGTTGCTAAAATATTCCCCAAAACCTTGGAAGGCATTGCTCTCGACTGGTATTATAGAATACCTGAAGCCTCCATCCATTCATTTAAACAACTCGTATCAGAGTTCATTAAGGCGTTCAACATGAACAAACTGTTAAGAACAGGAATCAGGGAATTCTTGCACATCAAACAAGAACACAACGAATCTATCGCCCATTTCATCCAGAGGTGGCGTATAGTTCTTTATTCTTCAGCAAGTGCTCCAACTATGGATCAGATGGAACTATGCGATTTATTCCTTCATTCTCTCAGCAGAGAGGTGAAAGAAGAAGTCCAGAAGTTCCCGCTAAAAACTTACGATGAAGTACTTGAGAGCGCTCTTCGAATAGATCAAGCAGCGATAGATAGTGGCCGTAAAACATATGGAGCAAACAGGAGGTTAATCACCCCCAATCAGAACACTACAAATTATCCCACTACCACAAACGTCAATCAAGGACCCAAAATCCTTAACAAAAATCGGGGTGTAACAACGGATGGATTAACCGACCAACCCAAGAAGGTAAATGTTGTCAATACTCCATCACAAACAAACAACCAACGAAACAATAACTTTACCCTGACGATCAATACAGTGGATTTTAACCATCCACAATAACAACAACAACGGTGAAATCCTATACAAGGGCCAAGTCAAAACTCATTTGGTTATCAAAACCAAAGCCAGAAACAACAAATGCAAAATTTTAATCCTAATAGGCAACAGTTTGATCAGAATTTTAGGCCACAATATACACCAAACCAACAAACCAGGAATTACAATCCCAATTCATATTGTGGTTTCCAAAAAATTCGGGGTCATGATACTAGAACGTGCCGTGACTACAATAAATTCATGCAACGTTTTCCAGAAGAACAAAGAAAGTTCTTCACAGATTTGTTTTTGGCAGATCCCGTGTCACCACCACCAAACACGCTCGCAGGGGCAGTGTCCCCTCAGAATGCTCCCCTCAAGATCTTTAATGATCCACTCCCAAATCATGATAATAATAGGCTAAATCTAAATGGGACAAACAAAAGAGTAATGACGGGAAACAATGATCATGAAGCCTCAACTTCACTAAGTCCATCAGTTGCGCCACAATTAGGGAGTCAGCCGAGACCCAAGATAGTCAGTTTGGTAGAACTAGACGTTGAACTACCTATCGAAGCTATAACAAGAACACGAGAGTATTTCTCTCAACCAAGCCCAAATCATCTGTCAAAAACAGATAAGAGTCAACAAATAGTAGAAAAACCCGTAGGTGCCTATGATTTAATTAGTGACCTAACAAAAACCTTTGCACACGTTTCATTTTCGGACTTACTAAAGAAATCTCCTGCTCACAGAGCTGCTCTTTTAGAAGCATTAGGTTTAGGTCATCTAATTAACATCACTCCACCTCTTGAAACACAAGTAAATCACGTAGATTTTGATATCCACCCTCCGGGGCAGCCGGATAAGGATGTCAAATTCATATTCGAAATAAGTAAAATGCCTACAGATGCTGAGATTGCACGCCGAGGTGATCCAGCCTTACACTTACAAGTATGGGTTTATAATAACTATGTAAAACGGGAAATGGTTGACAATGGGGCCACAGTTAACATAGTCCCCTTCTCTTTCCTCCAAAAACTAGGATATGGGGAAACAAACTGTTCCACCACTCGAAATACTTTGAGAGGCTATGATAGCCTTAAAGCCACTTCGATAG
Organism: Taxus chinensis; assembly: GCA_019776745.2. Classification (NCBI taxonomy): domain Eukaryota; kingdom Viridiplantae; phylum Streptophyta; class Pinopsida; order Cupressales; family Taxaceae; genus Taxus; species Taxus chinensis. The sequence continues at coordinate 77,542,893 of CM034153.1, read as the reverse complement.
GAACTATAATACTACCGGTCACCTTAGGACCCAAAACAATCCTGACTGAGTTTTATATTATAGATCGGGAAACTAATTATAATATGATCCTCGGCCGACCATGGATACACCGAATGAAGGCAATCCCTTCTACGTTATTTCAAGAAGTAAGATTCCTGCATCTGGGAAAGGTATTTGTAGCCAAAGGCGATCCAAAACCTTTCGATATACACCTAGCTGACTTAAAGAAAAGACCAGGTGTGCACTCGGAATTTGAACTTCCAACAAACCAACTTAATAAACCCACTGACGCAAAACCAGAGGAGAAGTTGGTACCTACAACGGATCTTGAAACTATCAGCATAGCCAAAACAACCCCAACCCCCAAAGATAAGGCTAACACTATAGAAACGGTATCATTAGGGACTATTGCAAAAATCGTTGAGTTAATAGAACAAGATTTACCAATGTTCTTACCATTTGATTCAGTAGGCATAGGATATTCCCTAGGTGTTGGTTCCCTTCCAGCAAAGGACCTCTGCATGGTAGAAGTAGAGTGCGCAAACGCAGCAGATACCCCAACGTCTATACTCCCGGCTAAGTACTGGACTCTCCATTTAAATGGAGCTAAATGCCGTTATGGAGCGGGGGCAGGTATAATTCTTACTTCGCCCAAAGAGAAAATCCTACCATTTACCTTTAAGCTAAATTTTGAATGCACAAATAATGGCGCTGAGTACGAAGCCCTCCTCTTTGGCCTCACCTTAGCCAAAAGAATTGGTATTGATAACATCAGAGTCTTAGGAGACTCGCAATTAGTGACAAACCAGGTTTCTGAAGTATACGAAACCAAAGCTGAACACTTGCAGCTTTACAAAGAAGCCGTATTAGATTTAAGTAAGGCGTTTAACTTCGTATCCATTGAAGCAATCCCGCGAGAGAAAAATCTTCTCGCCGATTCAATAGCAACTTCAGCATCACGTTTTACTCCAAGCAATGAGTTAGAAGATACCCATTACACGGTGTCCATTTGTGATGAACCATTGATAAAAACAATGACAAATCCCCTTTCAAGCGGAAGTGAATCTACCGTCCTAGACCATGTTGATAGTGATATGGCCACTTTGGATTACTTAAACGCCTATGCAGCACTACATCTCTCCTATCACATGCTAGATTTATCCTTAATTCCACATTCATCTTCCCATTTTGGAAATCCCATGATGGATCTTCCCTCACAAATGGAACCTAGCATATATACAGTAGAAAATGGGGATGATTTGGATTTACCTCCAGCACCACCTGAGTTCGAAGAGGGTAACGCCTCTTTGATCGAGGAAACAATCGATGTCAACATCGAGACAGATGATGAACCAAAAATCTTGAAACTAGGATCCTCGTTAACCCCAGAAGAAGTAGAAATACACACTCGGATCCTCAAAGAACATCAGAAGGCATTTGCATTTAATTATAAGGAGATGACAGGAGTCGCACCCCACATTGCGGTGCACAACCTCATCACTAAATCAGATGCAAAGCCAGTTAAACAAAAATCAAGACCCATGAAGCCCAAGGTAGCTCTCATGGTAAAGGAGGAGGTAATAAAACTCCTCCAGGTAGGATTCATCAAGCCAGTCGACTACTCCCAAGGGGTATCTAACATCGTTCCCATTCTCAAGAAGAATGGAAAGATATGCATCTGCATAGATTTCCGAGACATCAACAAAGCATGTCCTAAGGACGAATTCCCATTGCCATCTATTGATGTCATTGTTGATGCAACAGCTGGATTTGAACTTTTGTCTCTCATGGATGGATTCTCGGGATACAATCAAATCAAAATATCTGAGAAAGATCAAGCTAAAACTACGTTTATAACTCCTTGGGGAACCTATTGCTACGCTGTTATGCCATTCGGTCTCAAGAACACTGGTGCTACCTACCAGCGAGCTATGACATATATATTCCACGATTTAATTCATAAAATCGTGGAATCCTACGTAGATGACTTGTTGGCTAAGGCCAAGAAGCGTTGTGACCATGATCCAGAGGATCCTCATAGAGAAACACCGATCTAAGATCTTCTCAGAAATTGTTGCAGTCATTTTTAAAGTGTGGAGAAAAATTACACGATTCCGACGACAGTTTGTTTGCAGAAAACGGAGCTCGTTTGCAAAAGTTATAGCCCGCTGAAATTTTTGGGCAACTGGCGAATTTTGGAGTTTTTGTGCAGGTTGGACGTGTGCACGCTCGCCAAGTGTTGCGATCGTATTGCGACACGTGGATGAATTGTGTGACGTATTAAAAAAATGGGTTTTGGAACGCCGGTCTTGGACACTCGATCTCGGACAAATGGACCCCACTATTTACTGGCTGGGGGCCCTCAGCCAGGTTCGACACACTCGATTATGGAGGGGTGCCTTGGCCTCCTTCTCATTTAACCATGCAACCAACTTTGTATATAAACCTCTATATTTTCTATTGCGCCATGCATGTGGGATATTGGGCATGTATGTTTTAAATTACCCACGCCTTATAAACTTATTTGCACTTTCCACGCCTATATCTATTCATTTCCACGCATATATCTAAACTTTCCACGCACACATTACGCCTTATTTTGAACTGTCCACCATTTAAGGGATTTATGGGCGCCTAAAAATATGCCATGCGCCACCCAAGAAATGCGCCCAAGTCAAAGTGCCTATCACATAGGCTTAGGTGGCTTCCTTGCCACTTAAAATGCGCGCCCACCTTCTAATTTAAACCATTGGATAAGTTTCCATAGCGCCCAATGTGGGATTTTAATCCCAAAAGGATAAACAAACAGCTAAGGAGGGGAATGGAACTCAGGTGGGCCGAGTAAAAAGATAAGTGCCCAGCCATCAGACCAGGAGGCGCACTAAACAATATAAATAGGGTGATATTCTATTTGTAATGCATTTGGGACTGTGTAGAAATATTGTATTGCTCATATCTTGAGCTAACGGTGGAATTTGAAGGAGATGTAAAAGGCAACCCCTATTATTTTCGACAGAGGAAGACTGTGAGAAGGTCTAAATTTTGTATAATTCTTTGTAAAGGATTATTTTCAAGATTTTAATAGATCGGTCCCATTCAACCGGACCCGGAGACGTAGGCCTCAAGCGCCGAACTCCGTTATCAATTCTCGCGTCACGTTGCTGGTGAATTCTCTTCATTTATTTCAGTATTTTCACAGTACTTGCAGTTTTTATTCTTTTATTAAAAATACAAAAAGAAATAATGCACAAATTTAAATCGAAAATCAATACAAAGCAAGAAAAATGTGTAGTGCACAATTGCTAGTTAAATTTGGTTTTCAGATCATTGGTATCAGAGCTGGTTTTGACTGATTTTTGGTTCAGTTTAACTTGCTTTGGATTGCAAGTTGTGTGTTTTGGATGTTAACAAGGTCTCGATCTAAGAAGGGTGAAGGAGAATTAGTTGAAGGAGATCCCAAAATTGGTACCAGACGATCTCGAAGTCCTACAATGGAGGATCGAGAGGAAGTGGAACAAAATTTTCGTCAATCCTTCCAACAGATGAAGGAAATGGTGGAAGAAATGTACCAAGAGAGGAAAAGGGAAAAGGGGACTAGAGAAGGTAAGAAAGAAGAAAGCTCTAGTTCTGACATTCCAAAAAGAGACTCTTTTAAATATGATTTTCTTTCATTAAAATTAGATATTAAGTTTGAATTGCCTATGTATACTGGAGAGCTAAATGCAGAGAAGTTGGATAACTGGGTCAAGCAAATAGAAGTATATTGCAGGGTTCAGAGAATTGTTGATGATGAAGCAAAGATTCATTTGGCAACTCTTCGGATGGGTGGAACAACACTCATTTGGTGGGAGAGTAAGCTTCAGGAAGTGGAAGAAAACAAAGGTAAAGAAATCACTTCTTGGTCCGAATTTGTTTCAAATCTTAGGCAACAATTTTATCCTCTTGGTTATAAGCAACAAGCTATGATGGATTGGCAAACATTAAGACAAACTAAGGGACAAAGTGTTCAAGAATACACACAAGAATTTAGGAAAAGGGCTCTAATTTTGGGAATTTCCCTAAACACAGAAGAAACACTGCTCAAATATATTGGTGGATTGCATAGTTATCTAAGGCATATGATACTTGTTTTAGGTCCTACTAATCTTGATGCAGTATGTGTTCAAGCAACCCATCTGGAAGCACGAGGGAAAATGACAAAGGAGTCCTCTTTCTCTTCTTTTAATCAGAAGAACAAGCAATCTGAAGGAAAAGGTTCGAAAGAACAAGGAAAAGGAAAGGGTAAGCATAAAACAAACTCTACTGTTAAGAAGGAAGATGAAAAACCATTTTGTAATCATTGTAAAAAAAAACCATGATGAGTCTAAATGTTGGAAATTACATCCTAAAAAGAAGCCTAAATGGATGGTTAAGAAAGGAAAAGAAAAGAAAACAAACACTGTAGTGCATGATCTTGGTTCTGATTCAGGTGATGAAACCAAAATCACAGCTATGGGTTTACAAGGTAAATCAACTCTTTCAATTTCCAACAATAGCACTACAGATGTTGCATCTTCTTCTAGTAAACAAACTACACCTGACGATAAGAAAAGAAATGAGCTTTTCCACATTAGAGTAATTTCAAAGCATACAAAAATTGATACTCTTTTTTATAGTGGATCTCAAGCTAATTTGATTTCAGAGGAGGTTGTTAAAAAACTAGGACTCAAAACTACACCACATCCTAAGCCTTATCCTTTGGGCTGGGTTTGTGATGATGCAAAACAACAGGTAACTAAAACTTGTACTTTCATATTTGCCATTACAGACAAGTTTATTGATGAGGTTGAATTGGATGTAGTTCCTTTGGATATTTGTGGGGTGGTTTTGGGAAGTCCTTATTTGTATGATCGTAAAGCAATCTTCTATAGGGAAGAAAATAAATATTTGCTTGTAAAGGATGGAATTGAGTTTATTATTAGAGCTCACCGTGAAAAGAATAATCTATCCTTGGTGACTGCAGGTCAAATGAAAAGGCTTGTAAATTCAAGCAAAAGTTTTGTGCTCATGGTGGTCAAAGCCAAGGAAAAAGAAAATGAAATGGCTTTTGAGACTTGCGATCTAAAACATAAGGATGAATTGGTAAAAATTGTTTCTCAATTTGATGATGTTTTTCAGGATCCACAAGGTCTACCTCCCAAAAGAGGGGTTCAACATGAGATACAGTTGCTTCAGGATTGCACCTCTTCCCAATATCGGAATGTACAGGTTGTCAGTAGTAGAGAACGAGGAAATCAAGAGACAGGTAATGGAACTTTTGGCTCAAGGTATAATTCACCCAAGTACATCCCCATGTGGTTCACCAATTATATTGGTTCCTAAGAAGGATGGCACTTGGCGAATGTGTGTTGATTTCCGTGCTTTAAACAAGATTACTATAAAGAATCGTTACCCTCTTCCTAGAATAGATGATTTACTGGATCAATTAAGAAATGCAATTTATTTCACTAAGTTAGACTTAAGAAGTGGTTATCACCAAGTAAGAATTGCAGAAGGTGATGTTTGGAAAACTGCTTTTAAAATGAAACAGGGATTGTTTGAATGGTTAGTGATGCCTTTTGGTTTGTGCAATGCACCGGCAACATTCATGAGAGTTATGAATGAAATTTTTAGACCATTCATTGATAATTTCGTCATTGTCTACTTAGATGATATTCTTATTTTCAGTAAATCATGGGATGAACATATTAAACACATCCAGAAAGTCTTAGATGCACTAAGGAGAGAGAAATTGTATTTGAAGATGTCAAAATGTGAATTTGGAAAAACATCTTTAATTTACTTGGGGTATATTGTAGGAAATGGAGAATTGAAAATTGATCCTGCAAAAATAGAGGTTATTGTGAAATGGCCTAGACCCACAAATGTGACGGAAGTTAGAAGTTTTCTAGGTGCAGTTCAGTATTGGAGGAAATTTATTGCTAACTTCTCATATATTGCATCTCCTTTGCATGCTTTGACAAGTATTAAACAGGTCTTTCAGTGGGGAGGAAAACAACAAAAAGCATTTGATACACTGAAAGAGAAGATAAGTACCGCTCCGATCTTGGCACTTCCGGATTTACAACATTCATTTGAGATTGAGACGGATGCTAGTGACTACGCAATGGGGGCAGTTTTGATGCAGAATAAACGACCAGTGTGTTACCATTCAGAAACCTTTACAAGTGCGGTAAGAAACTATCCAACTTATGATAAAGAGTTGTATGCTTTGGTTCAAAGTGTTAAAAAATGGAAGCATTATTTAATGGGAAAAGAAACAATTATCCATACTGACCATCAACCGCTTCAATATTTACAAACACAAACCAAATTGCAGCAGTCTAGACATTTCAGGTGGATGGGATTTTTGCAACAATTTCATCTTGTAATCAGGTATAAAAAAGGTATTCAAAACAAGGTTGCCGACATGTTGTCCAGACCACCAGTGGTAGTAGCATCTATCCTTTTACAGCATAGTTCTTTGGCTCATGTTAGTTACAAGGAACAATATGCAAATGATGTTGATTTTAGAGAAGTGTATGAGGATTTAGTAAGTGGGAAACAAGTAGGAGAAAAAGATTATCATTTGCATGAAGGATTGTTATATCATTCTGGAAAACTTTGTATTCCAGAAAATGAGCGTGTGCATATGATTAGGGAAGCACATACTTCTCTTATTTCAGGGCATTTTGGTGTAAGTAAAAAAGTTGCACATTTACAAAAATATTGCTATTGGCCTAGAATGCATGAACATGTAAACCGATATATTAAGGGGTGTGTTCTTTGTGCCACAAGCAAGCCAAGTAACAGGAAATTAGGACTTTACACTCCTCTTCCTGTTCCAACACGGCCTTGGGAAAGTGTTTCCATGGACTTTGTAGGAGGCTTGCCCATGACACGGAGAAAACATGATTACTTATATGTGGTAGTGGACAGATTTAGCAAAATGTGTGTGTTGGTTCCATGTACTAAACAAATAACTGGTGAGGGAACTGCACATTTATTCTTTCAGTTTGTTTGGGTTCATTTTGGTTTACCTACTTCAATCATATCTGATCGGGATTCTAGATTTCTTGGGGAATTTTGGTCAGCATTGTGGGGGTTTATGGACACAAAACTGAAAAAAAGCACTGCTTTTCATCCACAGACTGATGGTCAAACAGAGGTTGTAAACCGCACAGTGGTACAATTACTTAGGGGCTATAGTAACAAACATCCTAAATTGTGGGATGAACATCTTTATTATGTGCAACATGCTTATAATCGTGCCTTACATTCTTCTACTTTGAAGTCTCCATTTGAGACTTGTTATGGTTATCTGCCTAATTCTCCATTAGATATATATTATGGACATGAAACTGTTGTTAATGGTGCAAGTGATTCTGACAAGGCTAAAAGATTTGTGTAGAGAATACAACAGGTTCATCAGTATGTCCATGAACAATTGGAGAAGAGCCAGGCTAAGTACAAAGCTAGGCATGATAAACATAGAACTGATCACAAGTTCAAAGTTGGTGATTCAGTTTGGCTTCACATCAGCAAGGAAAGACTGACAGGTGAAGGTAAAAAATTGAAACCTATACGGTATGGTCCGTTCCAAATATTGGAAAAAATTGGTAACAACGCTTTCCGGTTAGATTTACCTCCATATATGCAAATCTACTCAGTTGTAAATGTTGAGAATTTAAGATTGTATGAACCGCCTATGATTGTTGATCATGATGATTCTAACATTATGCCTTCCATTGATGATTTTGCTCCTGAGTATCTTGATGAGTTGCAGGAAGACATCATTTTGGACAGGAAAGTAAGAACTTCGCGAAGGGGTGATATTGAATATCTTCGTGTTGGGTTCAGAGGCATGCATCCGAACAAGGCAAAATGGATGGAAACCGGAAAGGTGAGGGAGAAATACCCTCACCTATTCACCAATTAGGTTGACTTTTGGGGTCCAAAAGTTTCTCAGTGGGGAGGAATGATCCAGAGGATCCTCACAAAGAAACACCGATCTAATATCTTCTCAGAAATTGTTGCAGTCATTTTTAAAGCGTGGAGAAAAATTACACGATTCTGACGACAGTTTGTTTGCAGAAAACGGAGCTCGTTTGCAAAAGTTATAGCCCGCTGAAATTTTTGGGCAACTGGCGAATTTTGGAGTTTTTGTGCAGGTTGGACGTGTGCACGCTCGCCAAGTGTTGCGATCGTATTGCGACACGTGGACGAATTGTGTGACGTATTAAAAAAATGGGTTTTGGAACACCAGTCTTGGACACTCGATCTCGGACAAATGGACCCCGCTATTTACTAGCTGGGGGCCCTCAGCCAGGTTCAACACACTTGATTATGGAGGGGTGCCTTGGCCTCCTTCTCATTTAACCATGCAACCAACTTTGTATATAAACCTCTATATTTTCTATTGCGCCATGCATGTGGGATATTGGGCATGTATGTTTTAAATTACCCACGCCTTATAAACTTATTTGCACTTTCCACGCCTATATCTATTCATTTCCACGCATATATCTAAACTTTCCACGCATCTATCCAAACTTCCCACGCCTTATTTTGAACTGTCCACCATTTAAGGGATTTATGGGTGCCTAAAAATATGCCATGCGCCACCCAAGAAATGCGCCCAAGTCAAAGCGCCTATCACATAGGCTTAGGTGGCTTCCTTGCCACTTAAAATGCGTGCCCACCTTCTAATTTAAACCATTGGATAAGTTTCCATAGCGCCCAATGTGGGATTTTAATCCCAAAAGGATAAACAAACAGCTAAGGAGGGGAATGGAACTCGGGTGGGCCGAGTAAAAAGATAAGTGCCCAGCCATCAGACCAGGAGGGCGCACAAACAATATAAATAGGGTGATATTCTATTTGTAATGCATTCGGACTGTGTAGAAATATTGTATTGCTCATATCTTGAGCTAACGGTGGAATTTGAAGGAGATGTAAAAGGCAACCCCTATTATTTTCGACAGAGGAAGACTGTGAGAAGGTTTAAATTTTGTAGAATTCTTTGTAAAGGATTATTTTCAAGATTTTAATAGATCGGTCCCATTCAACCGGACCCGGAGACGTAGGCCTCAAGCGCCGAACTCCGTTATCAATTCTCGCGTCACGTTGCTGGTGAATTCTCTTCATTTATTTCAGTATTTGCATAGTACTTGCAGTTTTTATTCTTTTATTAAAAATACAAAAAGAAATAATGCACAAATTTAAATCGAAAATCAATACAAAGCAAGAAAAATGTGTGTGCACAATTGCTAGTTAAATTTGGTTTTCAGATCAGACCATCCAGAAGTACTCCGCGTCATTCTTTCATGCCTAATAAAATACAGAGTCACACTAAATCAAGAGAAATGCATCTTTGGCGTAACAGGAGGAAAGCTCCTAGGTTACATCATATCGTCACGAGGGATAGATGTTGATCCAACCAAAATTTGGGCTGTCCTCGAAATGGTCCCACCTTCGAATGAATCTGGAATCAGATCATTTCTCAGAAAGTTGGGTGCAATCCGGTGATTTATCCCGGACTTAAGCTTCGTCGTTCATCCAATCAACAATTTACTCAAGAAAGACTATAGCATTGATTGGACCGAAGACTGCAATGAAGCCTTTGATGCAGTTAAGCGTTTCCTATTATCACCACCTACGCTAATGCCACCAAAGCTAGATCACCCGTTAATTCTATATTCACGGGCTACCAATGTCTCATTAGCTTGTATGTTGGCCCAAGAGGACGATGACAAGAGGGAACGTGTAATTTATTTCATTAGTCGAACATTACTTGACTATGAAACACGTTATACACAGGCAGAACGAGAATTTCTTGCTATAGTCTTTGCTACTAAACGCTTGAGGCATTACATGCTAAACCAAGAAACGAGGGTCATGGTAAAAACGGACGACTTACAAACTTTCCTCACACAAGGGTCCTTGTCTAAAAAGGCTGGATGTTTTATAAACTTAATGGGAGAATTTGAATTAACATTTATAAATCAGAAGTCGGTTAAAGGACAAATCATCACAGATTGGTTAGCTAACAACCCATTAGATGGAGGTGATTTAGTTTAGACTTTCTAGATGAGTGCGTATACTACATCGAAACCCGACCCTCTATCTCTGAGTGTCTTTGGTACACTGATATCATTAATTATATCATGGACCATACGTACCCAAAAGGAGTTACACCACAACAAAGAAGACAGTTACGTATTATTGCAGCCAAATACATCATCATAGAGCAAGTACTCTACCGAAAAGCATTCGATGGAATGCTCCTAAGATGTGTCGACACAGAAGAATCCAAGAAGATTCTCCATGAATCCCACAATGGAATATGTGGAGGCCACTTCGGTGGCCATGCCACCGCTCGAAAAATACATCGAATGGGCTATTTCTGGCCCACTCTAGAACATGACGCAATAGAGTTTGTACGCAGGTGTCATAAGTGCCAAGAATTCTCCCATGAGATCCACATGTCGGCACAAGCTCTGCAACCAATCGCTACTCCATGGCCCTTTTCTACATGGGGTCTAGACTTAATAGGGAAATTCTCTCCCTCATCCATAGACGGCCATAATTTCATAATCACGGCTACTGAATATTTTACCAAATGGGTAGAGGCTATGCCTCTTACTACTGTACCTGGTTCTGTAATCGCCAAGTTCATTTTGAACCAAATCATTTGCAGGTACGGTATCCCGCAAATCATTATCTCCGATAATGTAACTTCTTTTAAGAATGAAGAGGTTCGTGAACTATGCAATAAATTTAAGATAAGCCATCATACGGCTTCCTTGTATTACCCTCAAGCCAACAGACAGGCTGAAGTGACAAACAAGACACTGAAAGCCATTCTCCTTAAAATGGTAAAAGAAAACAAATGAGATTGGCATTTGAAGTTATATCCGGCCTTGTGGGCCCACCAAACCTCAATAAGAACACCAACGGGAGCAACTCCTTTCTCGCTAGTATTTGGGGCAGAAGCAGTTCTCCCACTTGAGGTCGAAATACCTAGTCTCCGCATTTCACTACAAGGGATTCTGGATGAAGACGCTTACAGAGAAGCACGTCTTTCCCAACTAGAAAGCCTACATGAAACTAGGTTAGATGTTGAACAGCGGCATAGAGCTTATGCTCACCGAATGTACCGGCAGTATAACAAGAAGGTCTATGAACGCGACATATACGAAGGTGATCTAGTTCTAAGGCTAGACAGCTGGATCGACAAGAAGATCGACGAAGGAAGGAAATTCTGGCCCAAATGTTTGGGCCCATACCGAGTCATGAAGGACTACGGAAACGGTGCATACCTCTTATGTACACTAGAAGGTGAGGAATTTGGCAAAACAGTCAATTCCCTGCACCTCAAGCGGTTCTATGCATAAGCAGCTAGCACTACTTATATAACTACCTACATTGCATCTTCATATAGATTAAGATCATTTTGTCCACTTATTTCTTACATAAATTGTGATCAAGGAATCTATTCTCAAAAGCAATTCATTACAAACTCATGATGTTGTTGGCATAAAACTCTGTAATCATACCTCTCCATCTTCATGATATCATCAAATTATCTCAGAATCATTTTATCAAATAAAGTCAGACATGACGAAGTCTTAACGGTAACCATACCAAGATCTGCAAGTTTATTCTCGCTTTGATTTCTTCTTAGGATAGGTGTCTTGCCTATGGTCTGTTCTAGAAGCTTCATGGTGTCACATCTATCCCATATGTATATCTCTTTGGAAATAAGCACATACTGACATTTTACTCAAATAAACAAGTCAAATGTTGATCAAAACTGAAAATTTTAATTTTACACATTTCCCTGCCCCACCAACCTTTGGTGATGAGCTTGCGTCTCTTACTAGTGACGTAGGGTTGGGAAAGGATGGAAATGCCCTTACTCGCCTATGCCTTGCCCACGGTGATAAACCCACGCTTCTTACTAGTAGCATGGGGCAAAGTGTAGGGGGTCCTCTTGACAAATAAATGTAAAAGGTCATACAAAAACAATTCAAACTTTGAAACTTTGAGTAAAAAACAGATGAATTAGATGTTCAAAATTCCAAGAGAGTTAAAATCCTAAAAACCCAGATTTTGTCTACTATGTGGCCATCTACGGATCTAAGTCTAGATAAACCACAAAGTAAGTTTCATTCTAAACTATGAAGTCACTCGGGTAGAGTAAGCTTGTAGCTTCCATTTTGGTTCCACCAAAGCTTTTTCTGTCTTTCATCACTATCATTTCAGCTACACCTCATAACTTGTGTCCTTTCTAGCTCTCGGTGATGAGCCCTCGCATCTTACTAGTTGCGTGGAGTTAGGAGTGGGGCAAGTTAATCTGTTCATCATACTGGTTATATTCATCACTCTGCAAAACAAACATGAGGTATCCAAAATTTCTTACAGAAGCTAAGGTTCAAAATCACATTATATCTACATATATCAGCATCATGAAATACACAAAAAGAAACAAACATTTGCATCATCTGTTCTCCATTGCATACATTCTAAAAAGCATATAAACATACATCGTAGTATACATAGAAAATCTGGAAATAGAAAGGAAACCATGAGTGCCAAGATTTTGATCCAAAATGAATACTTATATATAAATGATCAACGTTTATATACAATGCCATCATGCACTAAGCATGGTCAAAACGCTCAAAGAGCCCGGGATATACAAAGAATATATAATACAAAATACACGAGAGCCAAGTGGCCTCTCAATCCCTACGCGACCCCTCCGAAGGTGCACGCCCACGCCTAGGACTCCGGCTACGCTGGCGCTCTGAATGTACGGAGGGCTCAGGGTCTTGAGGAGCAGCTGCGGTCTCACCACGAGAATGGCTCCTCATAAGGTGCTCAGCCATCCTATAGCCCGCTAACTCAGTACGAAGGGTCGACACCATCTTGGCCACGTGCCAGACGGGAGCAAAAACATCGGTATGTCTACCGGCTGCTGAGGGCTCCCCAACGTCTACTGACAGCTCTGCATGGGTCCTATCCATGGGGATCATCAGGGAATTGGTACATACCCTACGGATCAAATCCCGCCACTCATCAACAGTCTCTGCAAACAAAGGAAAAAAAGAATTAGAAACTAAGCAAGAAACTAAAAGATACAAAATAACAGCTAAGGAGAGCCTACAAATAAACATTAAAAGGGAGAAAGGGTAACTTACTCGGATCCCCAGGCCTCCAGGATGGGTCGCTGGGGCTGGCACCTGCCGCGGATGCCGCTGCCGACTGAGGGGCTTCTCCTGTGGTAGGGGCAACGTGTCACCCCGCAACGGACTCATCCTCTCCACCATGGCCCTGGGAGAGTGGATCCTCTGAAACTAGAGTATCCCTCTCTGCGCTCCACTCAGCCCTCTCTGCCTGCATGATATCCTGAGTGTCATGCCACTCAGGATCGCTGTCCTCTGTCTCTCCCCCCGTAAACTCCTCAGACTCGGAGTCTACCTCTATAGGGTCATCGCTGCTATAAGCAGGACCTGCAGCAATCCGAAGTAAAGGTGCTTGAGGTGCACCGGCTCTCCCTCTAGCACGAACTATCCTCCTGGCTGCAATGGGAATGCCAGGAGTAATCACTGTCCAACCTCAACCTCTAGGCCCCCCTCTGGCCTCACGAACTGATCTGTAGACTGGCGCCACTGGGGGAATCATACCCGTATATGGTAGGTCAAACTGCTGAGGAACCTGGCCAAAGGGGTGCACCTCCACTTGCCCCACCCTATCAATAAGCTGCCCTGTGGTGGAGCAGGAGATCAAGGTAAGGGCCTCCTCGCCCCATATACCGGCCATGGTCTGGTATGGTGTCGCCTCTATATCGGCAGTAGTCAGAGAGGCAACTGGCTGATGAGGTGCTCTAAGCACCGACATATCTGTCCATCTGGCTGCCCTAACAGCTCCAGGATCTGCCACCTCCACACCCCTGCCATAAGGGATGAAATGCTCATAGACCCAACTCATGACTAGAGTCGGGTGGCTCAATGACTGTCCCTGTAAATGGACCACCCTGTATAGATCATGGTAGGTGGTCCCAAGAGTGTATGCTCCCCAAGTGTATATCCGACCGTGCCCCTCTATCTATGCAATAATGGGGGCCCAGCAGTACAACAATGTGTCCCCTCCCTTGTCCCCGATCAATCTCGAGGCAAGGATCCCCATGATGGCCTGTCGAAATACGGGGATAGGAAAAGAAGGAATGGATCGAACTCTCACCCCCTTCTTCGACCCTGTGGAGATGGCTGCATCTCCCATATAAGTTGCCCACTGTGCAATCTGTGCCCGTGAGCCTGCTGTCTCCAAAGTGAGTCACCTCCCGATGATCGGGACCCCCAGAATGCGGTAGACGTCCTCCAATGTAATGGTCCACTCGCCACGGACCCCTGTCAATCGGAAGGTGTTCCGATATGCATCCCAGTAAGAGAATAAGTCACAAAGGATGTGACTAGATGGTGCAACATGGGGCACGCGCGATATGCGCAATATGCTAGCCCTCTGAAGTGTGTCCTCCTCATCCTGTGAAAGGGCATCTAATACCCCTGGGAGCCAATCACACTCCCTCTCTCTGCTCCATCGGATATACTCCTCTCTCACCTGCATACACCCAAAAACACACAAAACAGAGCAAGTTAGTATCCGAAAAATACTGAGAAAGTCATAAAAACACGTAGAAATGCTAAAAATATAAATGCAATCTCAAATATCAGTTCCTTTTGCATTCTGTGTAAAACCACCGCCTTGAGCAGGGAGGTGGTTTTGTAACTACCGCCTTAAAGGCGGCGGTCGTGTAACTGCCACCCTGGCCAGGGCGGCGGTCGTGGTCCGAAAACCCACGCGGGATTTTAACCTAAAAAGGCCTAAAAAGTGCCAGAAACAGCCATTTTACTTTTAAAAAGAGCCTACCTAGTAGGCGCCCCCCCTAGGTGGACCTTTTAACACGAGCATTTTCAAAAATGACCCCCCCATTGCAGAGTATTTAGCATTTCAAAATTAAGGGGGAAAAAACAATAAACTGAAGAAAAATAACCTGTGATCATTGAGGTCAGTTTTCTGCACGTGGAGGCATGATCACGATCTCATTGCAGACGTTTCAACTCTACTCACGCTAGAAACCATCACCGTGGGTCCCAGAGCTCAAAATCAATCAAATCGACTCGCGCAAATGAATAGGAAAATGGGCCCACTTTCATATATATAACACTCTATTTCATTTTAAAATGACTTTTTCACAGGTTTGGAGTGCTGATGGAGGTAAGTTCCTATCCCCGCACAAATGGTATGTTCTCATTCCCTGTTATTCTTAGCGTTTATTTTTCGAACTATTGTATCTATCTGCACTTGAGTTCTCTTTTCATTTTGCAGGTAGCGGGAATTTCGAATGGCGTCATTTCAACACACGAACGTGTCAGGTATAAATTCTAACTTCCCATTTCGGGACTGCCATACTCAGACCCACCATTTGACGCCTCTTCATGGCTAAAACGCTTCTTTGAGGGGGAAATATGTACGTACCCAAAATTGTAAGGTACTATACTGCCAGAACAGTGTAACAAGTGCCCCAATGATGATACAGGTCTCCTCGCAAGGTGTTCAGAATCTGAAAAATCTCTCCGAGTATGCGTTAACATCCCGCATGCCCCACTTAGCCCCCGCGCGCTTTGTTTTTCCCTTTTCCCCTCTTTTCTTGGCCTTTTGCTCTTCGGTGACGAAACCGCCGCCCTGCATGGGTGGCGGTCTCGTGACTGCCGCCTGGATCAAGGTGGCGGTCCTGTAACCGCCGCCCTGCTCAGAGCAACGGTCCTTTACGCGTTTTCCAGAAAGCGTTTTGACGTGACTCACGTAAAAATCAACGTTTCACCAACTTTTCCTTGTCGACTTGGGCTTGCATTTATGTTTTTGGTCCCCTGGAATAGTGTTTGGCCATTGTTTATAGTTTTAGAGTTCAGTTTGGTTTTGATCTTTGGGTGAATGGAAAGCTATAAATAAATGGCTTGTGCTCAAACAAATGGTCTACCCCTCATTCACTTTCATGCTTTCATTTTCATATTTCAGTCTTTTATTCTGTTTAGAAGCCATAGTTTTAATTCTTTGCATGCTTAGTTAGCATTGTTCAGCTGTTGGTAAGCCACATATCCAACTTGTGCAAACGGTGTTGTTGTTTTATCCAATCCATCGGAGTAGAATAGCTTAGGAAGCCATTAAAGTTGCAGGTTTTGCTCCTCAAGAAGGATAGTTTCAGATTCTGGACGCTTTATGTTGCATGACTCGCAATAAATCCCGCTAGGAATTGCATAAGCCAAGCTCTGTACTCTTGCGCTATCCCTCTCCTACTCGCATTATATTCGGTCTGCATTCTAAGCTGCCTTTGTCCCAAAATCTACTTCCGTTGATGTTAGCATTACACGCTTTTCTGGATCCACGTGAACACGAAAGAACGAGGAGATCACACTGAGGGGACAAGATCACACACACCATCGGATTCGCCACTGTTCTGCGGAATCCAAGTTTTAACTTTCAAAGTACTAGTTAGAATCATACCAAATAAAGTAGTTAATTGCTTCATTTCAGTAAATTCTATTCTCGATATTACCAGGGAAGCTATGGGGATTGATAGTTTCTGAGAAACTATGATTCACTCCTCACTTCTGAGGTAGGATCGAGAATCTCACAAATAGATTAAGCAAGTTATTTCATTGTTTAGAATAAATCTACAAGTTGCACAGACAAATAACTACACTCGGTTATTTTGTTTGTTTTAAGTTTTATCTTAGCTATCAAATCCTAGATACGTTTAAATAGCTGCTTTCTTAAAATCATATAATCAGAAAATACAAAAATAGAAGTCATATATGTTTTACATAGTCAGAATTTGCTTTGTTACAGTTAGATTTACATTTTGTTTTGTATGACAATCACGGGACCCCGGGAGCCCAGGGAATACGTATTTGAGCCAATCGTGCCTCAACCCAACCTCGTCACAGCAATAGTTGACATAGACCAGAACCTTAGAATACAAGTCTTCCAAACAACAACTGATTTACAACTGATCAGTTCTTAGTTGAGAGGGTTAAATATAGAAGACGACCAAGCACACATGTTTTGGTCAAATCAACCGAACTACAGATTACCCTAGGAAAACATTCACATGACTATAGAAGGGTTCGAAAGAGAACAAATCTTTGGTTGTGATCCTTTGGTCCCATAGCCAGATGCAGGAGACACTCTCACAGACATAGATACTAGTTTAAGAATCCAAGTTGCACGAACACCTGTGAGGTATTCTAAGAAAATCACACAGTTATTGAGTTTAAACATAGAAGCTAAGAAAGCATACGATTACTAGATACTAGGGATTAGGACTTGATTTCATACATGACCATAGCAGGACCGCAACAACCAAGAGTCTACGGTTGTGATCCACAGATCCCACAGCCTAACGAATCCACAAGTCAATCAGACATAAACACTAGCCTATGCACACTAGTATTCCAATCCACTCCACTTCCACCCATCATCATCGAACAATTGTCCTTACTAGATATAGCGGCTAACGAAGCTAGAGAATTCTGGACTAGGCCAGAGAATCGTCCGTAGAGTCAATTGTATTCACCATCCACCATATGACCTTATCTGGAGACGTACACGAAACTATCCCAGGTCATTTTCCACGTATTCCACAACCCATAGATCGAATCACGCTAGAGCTCAATATTGATTGGAGCCTTCGAGCAGTCATCCTTGCCGATCGATCTATCACACCAGTCCAAGTTAGAAGGGCCTTCTTTGCCTTAGATTCATAAATTCCATTAGTGCGTATCGAAGACATTAGATTACCTAACTAGTTTGTCTGCATCCCACGCATATTCCATCCCCACTGACTGTCTCGGCACGACCTCGGGAGGTCAGGTACGCGGAAGAGTTACCTGTAGATTCCCACGCTCGCTTGTCGCTTTTCCGGCGTACAGATACATACACCAAAAATGTGTGGAAATGATGAAATAAAAGTAAAATAAGACGGCTAAAAGATGGGGGTTAATTAGTATTTTATTTACTCAAGAACCTTGTAAATAGTACTATGAGACCGAGATAAATAAATGTATAGAGTGCATAATTTTGTGACTACAAGAACCAAGCCACATATAGTTCTTCTAGTTTAGGTGTAAGTAGTGTATGCAATATAAGAAAACCCCTTAATTTATGTCTTTGTGTCTCTTGGATCAATATAAAACACTAAATATAGAGTAGAAAATGTCTTTAGTGCAAAACTAGCGTGATGTGGTGTGCTTCAAATAATAAGATTAATAACCTTTGTCTGTTGAAGATATTTGATAATTCTTAGAGTGAGTTGCTCTTGTTAATACATGGTTCAAGAACCTTTGCATGCTTTGAAATTGAGGAATCTAGACTCTTGTGCTTTGTTTGAGTGCTTCATAATGTGGTGGTTTCTCTAATTGATTCCAAACTACTTTTGGAAGATTTCAAAGATCCTCGATATCTTTAATAATGATATTTTAAATGTACACTTATAATAATATCAGTTGAGTTATGAAGTTTATTTAACTTGGACTTGATACATATAAGTTTTTCAAATTATAAAAAGAGTCATTAGATGAAGAGGTATGGGACCATATAGGTCATCCCATACCATAGTATGGCCTTTCCCTATAATGTATAGTCCTGGATAGGAAATTAGTGATGAAATATCCAGAGTCCAGAAAATATGTTTGGGGTTATATTATTGTTTTGGATAATTAATATTTCATGTATTAAAGATAGAACATTGTGTGGAGATCTTAAATTCATGTATGTGAGAATTTTTCTTATAATAAGAATAAAGTCAAACTTTTCATTTCCATAAGATAACTTACCAAATTTGAGTTTCTACATTCCCCCCCTTCAAGTGTGGAATTGAAATTATATACTTAAGGTAAAAACATACCGAATGTGCAGACACACTTTATCTTCTCTCGATAGTTGTCCTTTGCATTGGTGTCGACACGTCTCATGGTGAAAACTACAAAACAAAGTGTGGTTGATGTCCATATAAGAAATTGAACTTTAATTCAAATGTAAATAATGATTTTAACTTTTAAAATGTGAAATTATATATAGTAAAGTAAAGAGATAAAAAAACATAGAAGAAATAAACCTGTTCATTTTGCAAAGGAAAAAGCTCATGTTCTTGTTGTGCTGGGAGATTTTCATTTTCATTGAGCTGCCAAAGGATTTGGGTTGATTAGTCCCCAAAATTTTCCAAAGGAGAAGCTAAAGTAGAAGAGAATTGTTTGTTTGTGGCTTTATGCCTCTTTTATTTGCAATTTCTTGCTCTTGTTTATAGGCCTACCAGCCTTGACTGTCTTACTACATCATGGGTGTCCCATGTTTACAGGCCCCAAGCCTTTTGTATGATTTTCTATATCATTGTTTGAAATTAGATGCATTGATACTATTCTTGTTTCCTCCTAAATATGTTGTTATTACTATTTTTTTAATTTCCTCCTATTGTTGTTCATCACTAGTATTGTTTTTGTTGTGCAACATGGTTGCCACCATGCACATACACCTTTCCTTTTGTAGGTACATATTCCCCAAGGTGGCCACCTCTTTAGCACTCTACACAGATTTTGAAACATCTACTTCAGTAGTAGACACCTATTTATTTTTGGTCACATGCTCAACATGGTTTCCACACATGCCTCAAAAGAGGGGGCATCTATCTGGGTTTATTCTACATTTTCATCACATACAGACATAATTTTGGGGTAGATGTAGGTACAAACATGGTACAGGCACCCAGAAATGTAGTCATATACAATTTTTTAGCAAAGGCAACACAAGGTCAAAACCATACACCTTGGTCAGAACCGTACGATACAGTCCTGATCCCTCCACACTTTTCTAACCAGGGGCATTTCGGCAGTTTTTTTATCATTTTCATATTTTCACTTATGTATACAAATTTTTTGCAGATTTTCACATCCATATTACTTTGTTCAGATCAATACTCGTGGCATGAAGGTTTTGATTCATTTGTCTCACCAACACTTAGCTTTAGGCTCATATTTTAGGAATCTTGGGGACATGGATCTCCTTCGCAGTTCAACATTGTTAGCACATTTTTTTTAGGTTGTGGAGCTAGATTGCTTCACAGTTAGCATGCAATGGAAACTTGATTGGAAAATACAACAACCTGTCATTGGTCAAACAAGATAGACATCGGTCAGTCAGAGCAAGTGGGAACTGCAACCCATCATTGATTAGATAGGACTGACATCGGTCAAAGAAAGTGGGAACTGGCCATGGTTAAGGTCTAACCAAGCACTGGTTACCTATGTGATGATGTTTTAATTTTAGTCTTGGGAATTACATCTAGATCTTTAGCATTAAATAAGATTTATTTAATGTAATTGCATGGCTAAGGATGCCCTAAGTTTAAATACGCCTTTATAAGTGTGAAATTTAGGGTTTAGAAGGGGAGTGATGAAAAAGAGAAGGATCAGATTAGATCCTTGATTTTCTTCTAATACCGACAGAATGGAGATGAAGAAGAAGAAAAGGAAAAATGAATAGGTTACATGAAGACAAACACTTCATGGAAAGGAGCTAGACAGAAGGAAATATCAGGATTTTATATTTCCTTTGTATATTTATTGTTTCATTGTAATGGCTTACATAATATGCAAAGCACATAGAGTTTCATCTTGTAGATCCACATGTTAGTGAGGCCTTCTATTATAGATCTATGTAGATCTAGTATTGTATTACAGATCCATGAGATCTTATTGTATTATTGATCCATGTAGATCTAGATATTATAGAGGGTCTTGCTTGCAGATTCAAAATATAGTGAGAGCTTGGCTGCACAATGGCAGATGTAGGGTAGCTTCGGGTATGTGATATCTGGTTATGTATGAGACGAATGGTTGTAGTGCACTCAAGTACATATGGTTAGATATATGGAGGAGATATAAGTGGTGGTATGGAGGCATGGTTCATTGTACTCTAAGAAGATCCAGTTGGCCATCTGGGAGGAGGAGATACTCTTGTACAGATACATGTACTCTTATGAAAAAGAGTTGGTTTATACTCTTATTATATTATATTATATTATATATATATATATGATATCTCTATCTTTAGGTGAATGTATCCCCACATTAGGTGAACCATGGTACATTCTTGTTATGTGTGTGTACTATTTGTGTGATTTGGATTATTTTAGTTTATACTTCCGCTGCTGTATATTTTGTGAGTAAATTGTTTGGATCATGTGTGCATGATTTTGTTTATTGTTAAATCATAACATTGTTTCGTAGTCCTCAAATTATCCTAACAGCTGGTATCAGATCAGTAGCATTTGTTTTTCCTGATGAGAATATCACAAGAAGATATTTAATCTCAAGTGGGAGCTGGACGAGTAAGGTTGCTAGAGAACATGATGACCGACATTAATTAAGTGGCAACTAACATCGATAGGGTAACCGTGGTCAGTTACAAGGTAACCGTGGTCAGTTGGCAGAGGTGATCTTGGTTGGTTACCTAAGCAGCTTAGTTTTAAACAAAAAATCATAAATCTGAAGAAATGGAAAGATACATAGAATGTATCTTGTTTGTCTAAGTTGTTCCCAGTTCTTGGAGGCACAAGCATGTTGGTCAGATTGCAGATCCAATTATATTGAGGTGTGGCTTTATTTCGGTATTGCAGTGCTTATATTATTTTGGTTGTACATGCATATTAGAGACTGTAAATCTAGATCTGAGAATGAGAATAGAGGAGAAGTTATGAATCCTTTGGTGCAGTTAGATGCACAGACTTCAGTAGAGAGGAAATAGCACAAAACGAAGACAAGGCTTACGTCAGAGAAGCATGTACTTCAATTGAAGATGTGGTTGAGTATCTTTGTGATGGTAAAGTGATGCATTTCATCTTGATGCAATTTATTACATAGATTTTTTATAATTATTATTTTGTACGAGATTTGGATGCTTCTTGAAATGACTAGCTCAGCTCCAACTGTTAGCTTCGGTCAAAGTAGGCACTTGGTGTGGTGTGATATGGAAAATTATGTGGCATTGGGTTCATTCTAGTAACATTGAAATCGATCAAAGAACCGAGGTTAGTAATAGAGAAACCGATACTGGTCAGATAACCATGGTTGGTTAAGGTATGACCATGGTTGGTCTTTATGGAAACTTATTTATATAGGGTTTTTTGCAGCAAGAGAGGACATGGATGGTTCAATGTCCTATTTTAGAGGATCGATTTCTGACACAGTCTGTATAGGAAGAAAACCATGTTGAACACTTTAATGTTTGGATCGGAAAGAGGATGGAGTTGGCTTAGTTAGTTCATTGAGACTTTGAGTCAGGTATCTCTATATGATTCATATTTTATTTCTTTTGTTTGGAGTAACTGATATTATGTTTGGATTGTTGTGCACAAATTTAGACCATGGTTTCTTGGTGTTGTTTGAATTTTATTTCGTGGTTTTGTGGAATCTTGAGGACAATGATATCTATTCTTAAGGATGATATCCTCAATGAAAAGTCATGGTTAGACATAGTTGTAAGTAATGAAAGATTTTCACTACATACAGGATGGAAAGATGTTGATTCACCTACTTGAAAAGAATTTCAAAATTTTATGATGTAGAAGTATTCTTTGACAAGAAGGGAATAATTTTATATTATCTTTCATTTGGTTTTATTTCTTACTTACATGTTAGCTTTTGAGCTTGGTGTTAGAGGCAGTGCAGGGGATTTCGTGTTCAGTGAGAGCAACCCATAGTTATTGGAATTACAGGATTGAATACATGATGCACATGCAAAGTGAGAGGAGATTGCCATTATTCCGAGTGGTAGAGGCACTAGTTGGTTTTGGAGGGATAGTCATGGATTTACAAGTATATCAAGTTTATTGCTTTGTGATGTCACTTCTGGTTTATTTTGTGGTTCCTAGATATCCCTATGGGATTACAGTTGATGGTTAGATTTAACTCGGTTGAAGATGATATATTAATTTTTCAGAGTTTGAAGGGTGAAAATAGAGAATGTCTGACTGTTACAGAGACCGGGTGTCAGTTAAGGATTAACCGTGGTCAGTTCAGGAAGTTAACCATGAGTCAGTTAGGAGTTGAACCATGGTCAATTTTTGGTCAGAAGGTTTGACATAGTAGTGGTTATTTACAATTTTAAGATGGTACCCTTGTCTTTACTTTCATCTTGGTTATTTTTTTTAGAGTATGTTGATGACATGTTTGATGGTATTTTCACTTGGTATTAGTGGCATGGTTTAGAATAGATGTTTGTTATTGAAATTGATGAGAACAGGACTCATATTCAGCTTTGGATTTAGTCGGTGGCAGACTTGCAGCTTCTAGAGAGCTGGTGATATGGTTGGATGTACATGGTGAGTTTGTACATGTTGGATAGATTTAGTTTTATGAGTCTATGATGATGCAGACATGTTTGATTTAGCACATGGACTGCTTTGAGCATGAGTAAGGGATGTTTATATTTCCTCTTGGTTACTATGTTACTCCTTGAAAAATGTTATATATAAATGATTATCTTGGACATGCTAGTTTTTTATGTAGGGTTGGATTTCTAGATTGCACTATTTGGAATTATTTGAGTTATGCAAGTTTGTGGATTGATCACCCACTATTGTAGGTATATCTCATTTGGGATATATTTACCCAAGATCTTGTTTTTCTTTCGCATATTCCAGTTTGACTTGTCTTGGTCAATTGCATTGGCAGTTGCATGGAGACATGGATAGATGGATGGAGAAGATTGTTGGTTTTATAGGTATGGATACAGATGTGATTAAGGCTCAGAATTTCAATTTGAGTAGGAGCTCTTACAGGTGTGTTATTCATGATGGCTTAGATGCACGAGAGGCTTGTTGTTATGATTTAGTAGGAGATTGAGGCTTGGTGTTATAGATCAGTTATAGCTTTGTGTAGGTTTGGTAAGTCATGGTTTTATCTTCTTTGGTTTTGAGAAGATATTTCTGATCTTCTTGGTTTTAATTTATGAGATATTTTTTAAAGGAAATAATATATTCTCTTCACGGTGTGTAGAAGACAGTGATGTACAAGTATAGGTACAGAGGTTCAGACAATTTATTTCCAAGTGGTAGATTGTTAGGCTATAGAGCTAAATAGCTTCACAATTAGCATACAATGGAAACTTACTAGAAAATACAACTCATCATCAGTCAGACAAGACAAACATCAGTCAATCAAAGTGGGAACCGCAGACCCAACATCGGTTCAAAGAAAGTGGGAACTGCAATCTATCATCGGTCAGACAAGATTGACATTGGTTAGAGCAAGTGACAACCGGCCGTGGTTAAGGCTAACCGGTGTCGGTTACTTGTGTGATGATGTTTTAATTGAATCCCGGGAATTAAATCTATCTTTAGCATTAAAGTAGATTTATTTAATGTAATTGCATGGATAAAGTGCCCTAAGTTCAAATATGCCTTTATAAGCATAAAAGCTAGGGTTTAGAAGGGGGATGAAGAAAAAGAGAAGGATCAGATTAGATCCTTGATTCTCTGATATTGAGAGGATGAAGATAAATAAGGAGAAGAGAAAAAGGGAACATGTTACACAAAGACAAAGACTCCATGGAAAGGAGCTGGACAGAAGGAAATAGAAGGCTACTATATTTCCTTTGTATATTTATTGTCTCATTGTAATGGCTTGTATAGTATGTAAAGCACATAGTGTTTATTCTTACAGATCCACATGTTAGTGAGGTATTGTATTATAGATCTATATATATCTAGTCTTGTATTGTAAATCTATGACGTATTGTATTATTGATCCATGTAGATCTAGATATTATAGAGGTATTGTTTGCAGATTCAGAATACAATGAGATCTTGGCTACATAGTGGTAGACACAGGGTAGCTTCGGGTATGTGATATCTTGGTTATGTATGAGAGGAATGGTTGTAGTGCACTCAGGTAGATATGGTAAGAGATATGGAGGAGACACAAGTGGTGATATGGAGGCACAATTCAGTGTACTCAAGAAGATCCAGTTAGGAGATCTAGGGAGGAGGAGATAATCTTGTAAAGATACATATACTCTTATGTAGAAGAGTTGGTTTGGAATCTATTGCTATATTATATATATATATATGAGATCTCTATCTTTAGGTTGACTGTAGCCCGCATGGGGTGAACCACTGGTACATGATTGTTATGTGTATGTACTTTTCTATGATTTGGATTATTCTAGTTTATACTTTCTGCTACTATAGATTGTGGGAAAATTGGTTGGTCATGTGTGCATGATTTTGTTTGCTATTAAATCATAGCACTATTCCACTGCCACGAAATCCCAAGAATTTTTAGCATATTTCAGTATTTCAATTGATACTCTGTTGTTCTACATATGGAGAGTTTGGGGGCACTTATTCTCTTTTGTATTATATGTCCTTATTTATAAAAAAATGTGTCTAGATTCATTTGTAGCAGTGTGATCTATGGGGTTATGGAAGGCAAAAAAGTAGCTAAGAGCTTTGTGGGAAGGCATTCCTCTCCTATTACACTTAAAGGGGAATATATCATAGTTGTTGAATAAATTTAGCCTATTTTGGTGATCTTATTTAAGAAAATTAAAATCAATTTATCTGAAAAAATTGACTAGATGACAACAAAGTACACAATCTTCTTCCTTCACAAGGGTACATTTGTAACTTTTTCTTATTCTCTTCCTTGCACGTCTTCATGTTGGTTCGCATGAACTTAACATTCTAGTTTCTCCTCAAAACAAATTGGGGATTGATCACCCCTAATCCTTCAGTGAAGTTTAAGCAATACAAATCTCTAAGCAAAAGAAAAGCAGGAGCGCACAAGTGTATTCTTTCCTTGTTTACATTTGTATACTTCACATATATGCAAATGAAAATATTTTCTGTTGCACGTTTTATTTGAGTTACGGTCAATTATCTATCATAGACATTGACTACACTCTGTGTTGCATGTTTCGTCATGGAGCACAACAACGCAATTGTAAAACAAACATTCGAGCTGAGGAAAAGTGTGTTTACACACTCAGGTACAATTTCCTTTAAGCATGTAATTTTCAATTTCATACTTAAAGTGGGGCAAGTGTAGATACTCAAATTTGGTAATTTGCACTTTGACAACCCTTGATTTGATTATGCACTCTTGTTATGATAAATACAACTTCTCCTTTCCCGTTTAGCACTTTCTAAGGTCCATTGTTTACCTTGTTTATCCTTGCGCACTGACATGTTGACACATTCTGAGAATACAATGTACAAAATATGTAGAGAAACATTAGTTTATCAGCTCCAAACTTCATTTATCACATTTCCTACTCCCAATTAGTACCATACAAATTGGTCAGGACTATACATCTGGTCTTGACTTACTTGTACGTTCTTGAGCCAACATGTCTTCCAACTGCACTTTCAAATTGACATCCTTTGTTTGGTCTTATACTTCATTTGGGATGTCATTTCTTAGATAAATTATCTATGGAACCCTATATAAGCAACTAAACACTACCTCATTCACTAACATGGAACTCCAAAGGCAATGTATTAGAGCACTCACTTCATACACTTGCAAAGAGCATCCAAAGCTCCCTAAATCTCACAATAACACATCTAAAGTTATTAAAGCAACACTCACATCAGGTTTGAAGCCATAAACCAGGTCAAGGCAGCCATATCTCTTATCTACAAGCTCTCAAACATCCTCTCTCCAAATATTTTAGCAAGATCCAAGTCAAAGAAAGAATGATCAAAAGAAAATGCCAAATCTAGTTGATTTATCTAGATATCAAATGCTAGGCGGAAAACAATGTGCAGTGTAAGGCCTCTTCAGAGTAGTGTCAACTTCCGCGGTGCATGGGGGTGCCCACAACCCTTCTAATGTTTGTTTTATAAGACACTTAATCCATGGCTAGGGTTTGAAATGACAATCAGTACATAAAGAAAGCCTCGTTGCACATGCGATAACTAGGGTTTGACGACAATAGAAAAATCCATGAAGATAACCAACCCAGAAAATTACAGAAGTTGATTCAGAGTAGGCCCAAGACCATACAACAAGGTCATGATCATACGATATAGTTTTAGTAGTTTGGTATGTTTATGACCAAGAGTGATTTACAATCATAGTTCTAGTTGCAAAGGTTGTCCAAGTTCAGACCTCCCAATCTCATCATTGCACACTCCCAAATCTCTCTAGAAGTCATTTGAAATCAACTAAGTGCCTTCATACATCTGTTTTAAGCTTTCAATTGCATGTTAGGTTGATTGGTTATGCATATATCTTTCTATTTGATATGAGTTGTAAATCCGAGTTAGTGTTTGTATTGTATAATATTTGTAAAGATTTGTAATTAACTATAATCTAATCTACACCTAATTAAATTGACCTAAAATTAAGTTAAGGGTTAAACATGAGCTCCTCCCGTAATGTGTTCAAACATTCCTGTAGGGGCAGAAAGGCCCGAGGTGCTAATCTTTTGTTCTGTATAGAGCACAAGGTTAGAAGGATCACACAACAAAAAATTCCCGGATAATTTTTTTTGGGCATCCTTTTCAAACAAGTGAGCTCCTCCCATAGCTCACTCGCCAACATTTTTGCTAGGGTAACAATGCTCAAGGTGCCAATATTTTGTTCCGCATAGAGCACAAGGTGGGAAGGATCATGTAGCAAAAAATTCTCAGCTAAATTTTTTCTGACATCTTATTTTGCCACATGCTGCAAGTATGTTAGGAAAGGTGAGTTGATTGAGGGTTGAATATTTGTTCGTTGCATTTGGTGAAGTAATCTCAATTCCTTTTGAGGATAACCTATGTGAATGGCAATGTCTTAAATGTCAAAACCATCCATTGCAAATCTCAATCGACATCTCCCAAAAATACGTAGAGGCGATATTTTGAAGGAAACTCGCCTCCCAACAACTTTCTCATCCCCCTACTAACTTCTAGCTTCACAAGAAATTCCCATTCTATAGACTCCATGATAGCTAAATGAAGCATGTTTTTACAAACAATCTAGTTCATCAAAAAAAATTTCTTTGATGCATTTTGTCAAACATGTCACATGCCATGCAGTTCACATTTGTCTGTGTGCGTCCTACCTAGTAGGGCACTTGCCACTTCCATGATTTCTCCCACAACTCACCAACATTACCATTGAAAACAAATTCATAGCCAAGAACCAATCTTTTGCTCCACATAGGACAAGGTTAGGGAAAATTTTGCATAGGCAACACAATTTTGAAGTGTATTAGGGCTATTCCAAATGCATGCTCCTCGAAGGCTACTATAGTGACCAAAGTCGTCAATGGGCAAAGTCCTCCAAGAACAACCTCTACCCACAAGCACTATAAGACAAAAGACTTGTTAGAAGTATGATACGAGGCCGAAAGAAAAATCACATTCATTTTCAAACAAGTGAGCTCCTCCTATAGCTTTCTTGCCAACATTCCTATAGGAGCAACAAGGCCCGAGGTGCCAATCTTTTGTTTCACACAAAGCGCATGTTGGGAAGGAGCACACATCAAAATTTTCCTGACTAAATTTTTTTTAGCATCCTATAAAAGTATGACATCCGAAAAAATCCCAATGTCCAACAAAATTCTAGGATTTCCTCCAAAAGGCAAGCTTTCTCTAATAGACTAACAAATACCAACTTTATTTCAACATGAATGTATCCTTATATTTTAATTCAAACTGAAAGCGGAAAAAGACTATAATGAGTCAATAAAATGTGTTCAAATCAAATTTAAAGAAAAGTGGTGTAAGTGCCTCAAACATGTTATCTCTAGAAATATGTCTTGCTATCTCCAAGGGTTTGTGAATGAACCCAATAATTACCATTAAAGCTTCTAAAAATGTCTTACTACCTTAACTAGGACACACCTAAATCTGCTTGTTTAAATTGTTTCTACAAATCTAAAATCCATGTATCTTCGAGAAAGAAATGGGCATTAGAAATCTCGAAATCTCTAGTTATGCCGAAGTTGTTACCCCTATGGGAAAAGGCTTTGTGGACATTCATGGGACTGTGTTAAATTTGACGGCCTAAATGATGGTTTAGCTTTTCTTTGTCATTTTTACAGATTTGCTATTTTTAACAATTTTTCTTTTTCAATTTCACATGCTGCAATGAATTTGCTATTTTTATGTTTTGCTTTTTTTTGTTTTTACATGCAATAGCCTTTAAAGGAAACATCAACAAATGCATGCTGAATCCAATTTGAGTAAGTTCTGTTTCAAAACTTTGTAGGGGAGATTCATGACTTCTAAAAACCATCTTGAACCTCTATTGGTACTTATTGTATTTGGTGTTCTTCGAATTATCCATCAAATTGTCCAAATCTTTTTGTTTTTTTGAAAGTTGTTCATGGTTGCATAAGCTGTCAAAACTCGTCCCATAATACACTCATTAAAGCCCTGCATCAAATGTTGTTTTGGTAGGGGAGAAATATTTATAATGGGAAAAATAGCAATGGGACGTGCACAGGAGGCGAGTGAGCATGATGGTATAAGAGCAACAGTTGCAAAAGTCATTTGTACCTTTCTCTTTGTGCTTGCCGGTGTAGGCTCTACCATGGCAACGGGTCAGTTAATTTAATTTTTTACAAAAAATCCTATAAGTACCATAACTAAATCTGCCTTATTTGCGATTAGAAGGCTGGTTTTAATTTTTTTTTATTGTTTAGGGGTGAAGCCTAACTGAGCTAATTAGGGTGAAATTTCTTCATTGATTACTACTGAGAAAGAAAAGATTGAAGCCCACTCACAGCAACAGGTAGTTGAAATTTTCTTCTAAAATATCATCCACTCTTTCATCTTCTGCAAGGATCTAAAAGGAATCCTTTCAAACTTTTTAAAAATAAAATAAAATTCTCTCAACTCAAGAAAATTCCATAGAACTGCCTCGAACTTATTTGAATTATGCAAAATAATATTATTTACGCAACTGGTAATAGACAAAATACGTTGGATTTTTTTTTTCTCTAATTAAAACCATTTCATATACGTGAATAGTTTTACTATAATGAATTGTGTTATACTGATTGTAGATTTCAAATTTTGAGTTTTTTTCAGCAATTTTTTTGTATATGTGCATTGTAGAATGTTTATTGGCGGATGAAGATTTATTCAGTTAACCATCTCTCTCGGGTCTAACAAGCCTTCTAGTATTGCACCCACATATGGCAATGAATTCCTTCTTCCTCGGGGTCTAACAATTCTTCTGGTATTATACCCTTATATGGTAATGAATTCCTTCTTCCTCAGTAGACTTTGTAACAATTTTCTCTCTAGTATAACACCCATATATGTAATGAATTTTGTCTTCCTCAGTAGATTTTGTAACAATTTTCCCTCTTGCTTGAGTTAGAAGCCTTTAAGTTTTCAAAGTCATCGCACCCAACACACATGGTTTTGTTGAATTCATGAAGAAATAAGCTTGTTTCAATGGAGCCATGGACGATTGCATTGGTAGCAGCCTTGTCGGTGGCTATGGCCATAACATGTATCCTTTACATAACATGCTCTAGGCATCTTCACCAGAAGCCTTTGATGAAGCCAGAAGTTAGTACTATTCAGGGCTCCAAAAAATAAGAGAGGCTTCAACACATCCAAACCTGAAACACCGTAACAGAGTTGCAAGTGTGTGGAGAAATAGTGACAAGTTTGGTCATCATTATCCTCTGTGGGTTTTCAAATGGAATGAAAACCCATCATTAATTTCGGAGGCTATGAACATGGATGTGCCTTTTTGGATTAACTTTCTTTTGATTCTATTAAACTGTGATCCACCTCCAATCATATCCCTTAAAATCTATGTTGAAACATGTCATGCTCGATCGGAGGGTTGTTTCTTGTTGTGAGTTAAATAAGGAATCCTCACAATGTAGCAAGGCTGAAACAATTGGCTAACTGCAATGGCACTTCCCCTGATAAATTGTTATTTTTCAGTATCATGTGTATGATCCGTTTCCAATATAATTATAGATAAAAGACAAGAATAATATGCTTATTGAGTTTGTGTTCTCTTTAAATGTTTTGCTTGCATGATCCTACATCATGTTGACATGGAAAAGAAAAAATGTAGGTCCAGTATTAATACTTTTTTTTTTTTTAATTTGCTAAAATGAATGCAACACAGAAATTACTTCTTCTCATATTGCAAATGGGATTTAGAAAGAAAAACCTTGTTTTGAATTTTTTTAATATGTTTAAACTTCAACCTTCATTAACTATGCCATACCTACGACATTCTTTCAGATATAGAGAGACATTTCACATTTCAAAATTCTTCGGGACCTTTGAAGTAGCAGAGAAAGTATGGGTAGAGGTTTTCTTCTACTTGGCTCAGAACAATGTGTCGTTTGGGGGTACTTTGTTAAAGCCCGTTATGGTAACTCCTGGTGCTGAATATAAGGAGAAAGCAACCCCCCAAAAGTTTGCATAGTACACTCTTAAGATGCTTAAGAGAAGAGTGCCACCAGATGTCCCTGGAATAATGGTGAGTAATTTAAGTGTTTTCATTTTGGTGCCATCACTTAAAACTTTATACCTTGTAGGATATCATGATATTTTTTGTTTGTGTTTGCAATTGGTTTCATGTGTTTACTTGGTTACCATTCCCATTCTGAGAATACCTTGCAATCAACACACTCCATGAGGTTGTATCTGGTGGTATACCTTCATGTTGCATTAGATGAAATAGTTCCAAAGCCTTATCATGATGCCCATTCTGAGCATATCCTGAGATTATTGCATTCCATGTAATCAAATTTGGCTTTGTCCATGCAAGTGGCATTTGATGAAAGAGTTCTAAGGCTATGTCAAGATGCCCATCTTGAGTATAACTTGCAATCATTGAAGTCATAGAAAATGAATGCCTACTGACATTTCTGTTCAAAAATCCATCATTCTGGGAATTGAATTGCTAATAGAGAACCCATGGTATACCTCATCAAAGCAATCCCAAGGTTTGTATCTGTCAACATAGATGACGCCAACCTGCATAGGTTGTTTAGGAATGGACTTCTTCTTAATACACTTAAACATTGGTTTGATCTGTGTAAATTCTTGGAGAGGAGGAATCTCCTTTGCTTGAACGGAATGTCTTTATACTCTTTTAAGCTTTATCATCCAATCATTTTTTAAAATAGTGAGGCAGAGGAGGTTCCATTCAAGTACCTTTACCCTCAGTAAAAAAAACAAAACAGAATTCGATTCGTGTTTAGAGTACCCACATGTAGATCCGGGATTTGAGTGTTTTAGTCCACCACCAGACTTCATCAACATCAAAATGGTCAACCATAGCAATATAGTGCCAAAGTAGTTTGTTTGCATACCGCTAATTGAACACAACTTCTGAAAAGGCAAACAAGAATAAACAAAATCTTCACTATAAGAAACTGAGAGGTCAAATTTATTGGGTGGGTTTTGTTGGCAGCACTTGTTCAATGACCTTTCGAGCCAAAATGGTATCCAATATGCTGATTTTTGTCTCAAAAATAATATAAATTGTAAATAATTTCATATTCAATGGAAATCAATTCATTGCAAATAGCTACGAAATTCACTCCATGGCAGTGGTTCATAATAGCAGACAATAGCACTTCCAGCTTTGTGTGGCAATTGTGAAAAATAGGTGTGATTCAAGATCGTACTATTCTATTGGAAGGAATTAGATCCTAAATGTGTCGGCCAACAATGAATCAAACATGGTAGAATAATAGTGTAAGGCTTCCATGAAACTTGTACCAAAAAAGGGGGTCTATGTAGTTATGCTATCAAAAGTGAACCGATCATATTAAAGAAAATATATTTGAAGGTTTGATGGTATTTAATTAGAGATTTAGAATTTCTCTTTTCTTGATACCACAAGCAGTTGCCATGTCACTCCTGACTGGTTTCTTCACACAAGCCCAACTTGATTTGACTGATAGGGGAAGTAAAAAAAATTAAGAATCATATTCATTTCACCACTTGACCAACTGCATGTTTTATCTTCATTGAAATCGATTGCCTGCAATGAACTCAGAGGAACTACATCTTGTCATATTCAATAAAGCAGATAAATTTGGAGATGAAGATGTTAAAAGATTCTACAATTTATAGCTAGAACGCTTCTAATAAAACTTCAATTTATGGAAATTGGGGGAATAATTTATTCATAGGCATATAACACACATTTCGAAGCTTGGTACAAAGAGCAGGGCCATAAACATTTGTAGGGTTGCCCAAATTTGTTTAGAAAGAAAAATTGTTCAGTGCGTGATTACAACTTAAATTCAGTGATGTTTGTATTGCCAAACACATTCCAACAAGTGACTTGATCCCTCGATATATGTCCTTGTTGATTAGTGGTTTCTCATTGATGAGCTCGGTAGATGCAGATGACCCCTATTGGATGCAAATATGATATTCCATGATTAAAAAAACATGGGAGACAATAAAACTTGAATTCTTTTTTAGCAGAAACATATGCACATTGTTTGAATATCAGCCAACTTAGTGTCATATAAGCCCAGTGCTATGGGTATAATGTGAGATGGGATCATTTCTAGACATATGGACTCACAACTTCCTCTTGTGCATCCAGACAGTGGTCAGTGATTCAATTTTAATATGTGAATATGTGGTCTCACTGCACCAAAACTACTATCACTCAACCAAAACAACCCATCAAATACTACCCTCTACTTTGATTGCACCTCCACAACTACTTTACTCAACACTTACTGTATATGAAGCGACAGTGTCATTCAAGGGGTATCAAATGTATTCATGTTTAGTGTAAATAAAGTTGGCCACAAAAGGCTACCACTCATGATATTAAATCTGCAAATGTACGGAAGTCTTCATGTATTCATGTTTAGTTCAAATAAAATAGTTCACAAAACGCTACCACTCATGATATAAGATTTGCAAATGTATATGTATGAATTTGTAACAACTTTGAAATGTAGAGATAGAACCTTTAAATGTAATTAATGTTTCGTCTATATTCCTACACTTACAAAATCAATCACACCACTTATCAACATCAACTACAAAAGTAATAATTATCCCTCTAAATCAAATAGCATATACCGTTCGGCGTTCACATTGCATTGTGCACATGCAATTGCTAGTCATTATTTACAAACATGATGATTTTTATATCCAAAACATATTTATATTATGTGCCCATGGAGCAAATTAGCTTAACATAATTAATAAAAAGTCTTGTGACTTTCTACTTCTGGCTAAAGAATTCCGACAACCAAATTTGAATAGCCAGTTTTGGTGGCTAGTTTGAGAAGGAGATGGTCTAGTTGGATGCAAAATGATTTGGGACCATAAAGACCACAAAATCCACCTTGAACAATATAAAGTAGCACATATAGTTTAGGCCCAAATGGTAGATCTGATAAAAGCTACGTTGCCAGGATACGGATACGATACGCGGATACGTCAATTTAAAAAAAACCTTGGATACGATACGTCTTGGATACGTCCGTACATATATATTAAAAAAGTAATATATATATATATATATATATATATATATATATATATATATATATATATATATATATATATATCAGCACATATAGTTTAGGCCCAAATGGTAGATCTGATAAGCTACGTTGCCAGGATACGGATACGATACGCGGATACGTCAATTTACAAAAAACCTTGGATACGATATGTCTTGGATACGTCCGTACATATATATTAAAAAAATAACATATATATAATTTTTTTATGTACATCTACTCATTTTACTCATTTTTTAGTCCATAAAAAAACTGAAATAGTATTACAAAACTTGAATCAATGTTCAAAACATTTCAATATACAGTTACTTAAGACTTTGCATTTTTATTGATCATGTGGCTGCCATACATATGATATACGAATATCAAGTCAACATGAGTACGAACAAAACTTGAAATTTGAAAAATTTACTAGGATCCATGTTCAAATTTTCAAAACATACAATATACTTAAGATTTTACATTTCATATTTACTGCAGGATACATATTTACTTAAAAATGAAATAAAACTTTAAAAAAATGAAATAAAACTTTAAAAAAATGAAATAGAACTTAAAAAAGACATTTATTGCAGGATACGTGCCTGATACGTACGGGATACGTCAGGATACATCTGTACATTATCCGTGACGTATCCTGATGTATCCGGGTACGTATCAGGTACGTATCCGTATCTGATACGTATCCGATACGTATCAAAGGGGATTCGAGGGGGTCTTGGGCGTATCCATGCTTCCTAGGATAAAAGCACAAGATATAATATTTCTCCATTAATGACATGAAGTTTTCACCGTCCGTAACAGTAACGGACAAGCTTTTGGATAAAGAACTCTGTAGCAGCTCTTGTATCCTTGTTACGGATCACACTCTGTGATCCGTTTTCTTTCATCCTGATGATGGCAACTGAGTGTGTTCTGAAGATCGATTCAAAGTTTGCTACACAATTTTTTCCAAAAGCCCAATCTTATTATTAATCCAGGCAAAAAAAGCCATGCAAAATTAAGAAGGTAGAAGTAAACAACCATTAAGAGATGTTCTCCTCATTGTTCAAGCACTGGCCTGATTGTAAGACGACCTCTGACATTTCTACTACCTGAGCAGCTTTCCATTTCCTTCTAGCATTCCTCTCCTTTCACATTTCCTTTTCTTTCGCCTCTCCCTCTAGCTCACAGTGCAGAGCTTTACAGATTCCCTGAAAACCAATCCAATGTCATGACTCCTCCATGACATATCATAAAACAGGGTTTCAACAAAGCATCCCGTCATTATAAGTCAAAACCATGGTTTAGCTCGCTAAAAAATACAGACAACATTACTTCAGAAACTGAAACTGAAATCTAACTCCTCCTTACACTACAAGCCTGGCACCATGCATTTTGTTATAGTGCCGGCCAATGTTTGAACCTTGCTTCATTTAGTGTCAATGATAACATCCACATGAACATTTTGCATGAATCTCTCACAACAATTTTTCTTGCAACAACCTTGGAGATAAACTTGGATCCAGTGTGGCAGTGTCCATGTACTCGAAGGTTCTTGACAACTCTAATAGTCATTCCAGGGGATGTGTTTAACATCCCAAATGCAATTCCCAACTTCTCCCTCTGGTGGTAGAGGAGTATATTCCTTTTCCACATCATTCTATACAAACCTTCGATCCTGAATATACCCTGATAACTTCATCTCTCAAGACAATTCCTCCATTCTTGCATGTATCACATGACTTTGTGGGTGCGATATGTCTTCTACACAAAAAACATGAACCATTTTATGTACTTCAATCCAACTACATCCAGGCATCTTTGTCACTCCTCTATCCTTCATCAATTTCCTTACCTTATGAACGACACCCCACCTGCCCTCATCTGCATTAATGTTTGACCAAAGAACAAAAGGAGCAGCATTTTTAGGATCCAACTCAAAAAGGAGTGTTGCCACATATTCTCCAACCCCTATATTCTTATGTGATCTACAAGCGCCTAGCAAACACATCCACACACCCACATCAGGCTTTATTGGTAATTTGATGATGAACTTTAGGGCTTCTTCGAGATAGCCAGCACGGCCAAGGAGGTCAACCATGCATACATAATGATCCATTGTAGGCATGATGCAATAAGAGTCACGCATGTTGTTGAAATATTTACAGCCATCATTCACTAGACCTGCATGGCTGCATGCTGATAAAACACAGAGGAAGCTTACATGATTGGGGTTGGTTCCAGAATGCATTAGTTCAAAGATTTTGAGGGCATCCTTACTATAGCCATGCATTGCATATCCTGCAATCATTGCAGTCCATGAGACTACATTTTTCTGAGGCATTCTGTTAAACAACTTGTGTGCTTTTTGTACACTTCCACATTTTGCATACATATCTATCAGGGAATTTGAAATTGCAACCGACAAAAACCCACTTTTTATTATTTTTTTATGGATTCCCATACCTTGTTCTAAAGCTCCGAGTTTGGCACAAGCTGGGAGGATGCTGGCAAAGGTTAGTGAGTCCGGCTTTACATTTCTCAATTGCAATTGCTTAAACATATCCAAGGCTTTATCAGCAAGCCCATGCTGTGTATATCCTACAATCATTGCATTCCATGAAGCCACATCTCGCCGAGGCATTTTTTCAAACAACCCGTGTGCCTCTAGTATATTCCCACATTTTGCATAAATGTCTATCAGGGCAGTCACAACTACAACATCTGACAAAAATCCACTTTTGATAATTTCTTGATGGATCTGCATACCTTGTTCTAAAACTCCAAGTGCGGCACAAGCTGGGAGGATTGTTGAGAAGGTTACTGAGTTTGGCTTTACATATGCCAATTGCATTTGCTTAAAGAAGTCCAAGGCTTTGTCAACAAGTCCATTTTGTGTATATCCTAAAATTATTACATTCCAAGAAGCTAAATCTCGTTGATGGATTATGTGAAACAATTCAGTTGTCTTCGGCATGCTTCCACATTTTGCATACATGTCCAGCAGAGCGTTTGCAACTATAACATGTGACAAAAATCCGCTTTTGATTATTTTTTGATGGATCTCCATACCCTGTTCCAAATCTCCTATTTGTGCACATGCTGGGAGGGAACTGGCAAAGGTTGTCGAGTTTGGCCTTATACCAGCCACTTGTATTTGCTTAAAAATCTCCAAAGTTTTATCAAAAAGCCCATTTTGTGTGTATCCTGCAATCATTACATTCCACAAGGTGACATCTCGTTGAAGAATTTTTTCAAACAACTGTTGTGCCTTCTGTATGCTTCCACATTTGGCATACATGTCTATGAGGGCAGTCGCTACTACAACATTTGACATAAAACCACTTACAATTACTTTTTGATGGATCTCCATACCATGTTCCAAAGCTTCCATTTTGGCACAGGCTGAGATGATACTGGCAAAACTTGCCGAGTTTGGCTCTATACTTGCAAATTGCATTTGTTGAAATGTCTTCAGGGCATTTTCAACCAGCCCTATTTGTGCATATCCAGCAATAACTGCGATAAATGACACCACGTCTGGTAGAGGCATTTTGTCGAACAGTCCACGTGCTTTCTGTATCGTTCCATATTTTGCGTACATGTCTATCAGAGTATTCATCACAATAACGTCAAATTGAAATCCACATCGAATGATTTTGCCATGGATCTGCAAACCATGTTTTAGAGATCTTGTGCTGGTACATACAGGGAGAATAGTCGAGAAGGTGAAGTGATCCGGTTGGACAGGTGTTCGTTGCATTTGGTGAAACAGTTTGAATGCCTGTTGAGGATGCTCATGCCTCTGGTAAGCTGCAATTATCATATTCCATGAGAAGACGTCTGGTTCAGTGATGTGGTCAAAAACTTCTTGGGCATCCACCAAACTTCCACATTTGTCATACATGTTAATAAGTCTGTTTTGTAAAAATGTGTTTGTGGCAAATTTAAGTCCCCTGCCATTGATGTGAGAGTGAATTTGCTTACCCGCAGAAAGGGTTTCTTGGGCAGTGCAGGCGTGCAATAGATGGAGATATGTAGAAGACTCGACAGGAGCGTTGTGGGTAGTAAGCAAAATGTGTAGTGCCTCCTTCAAGCGGCCTTCTGTACAGAGTGCTCTGAGATTTAGATTAATATGGGAAATTGATGACATTGTATAATCTTCATTGGAATATCTCCATATCCCACCCCACCAATGATGAACGAG
The DNA here is from genome assembly GCA_019776745.2 of Taxus chinensis. Classification (NCBI taxonomy): domain Eukaryota; kingdom Viridiplantae; phylum Streptophyta; class Pinopsida; order Cupressales; family Taxaceae; genus Taxus; species Taxus chinensis. Next base: position 77,504,081 of record CM034153.1, on the reverse strand, counting down.
GACCCTCTTTGGTTATTTAATATATGAACGAATTTAATAATGTCCACAAGATCAAGCAGTTCATGGAATCCAAAGTCTCAATTAAAGTGAACAAAGCCATTCCAAGAATTGTCCTAACAATTTTACCTAGAATTCATTACCTTTTTTGTGTTGGATCTTGACCAAAAGATTCGTTGTTTTGACAAGTCTTTGTTTCTCAACAAGGATGTTAGGTTGTAACTCTCTAATTGTCCTCATATATGTTACGAATGTCATAATGTGTGGTGCATACCATGATGTACTCTCATTTTCTTTCCACTACCCCTTTGTTACAAAACATGCATATTTTCTCTTCCCACTCTTCTTTAGAAAATGTCCATTTGTCGGTTTCACACTTAAGATGATGCGAGCTAGTCCTTAATTAGACCATCAACATTTTTGTCTTCCATTTGATTTATGCTCTTAAGTAGGCATTTTCCTTCTGGTCGCAAGTTGGATTAAATCATTTAATGCAATATTCTTTCTTCCACCCAAGTTGTTGTGTCCACATGCATATCCTAAAAATTTCTTTCACATACTTATTTATTTCCTCATTAGTGTTTGGACACTCTTGCATGCTAATATTCCATTTACTCATGCATTTGATGTTAAGTTTCATCCACGTGTTCTTCCTCTTACCTAGATTATCTTCTACAACCAATTTAGGCCACTTGTAAACTTCCATCCTTTGAACCTTCTTCGATTGAGTTAACAAACGAGTTAGCGTCGATGCCTCTAAGGGAAAAGTTCTCGCTTCAACTGATAGAATCTCATATGGAACTGACATTTTAGTTTTGAAGTTGTTTGTGATTAAGGGCTTTTGGATTCTTTCTATTTGTCTCAACTTAAAATTAGACACATTATTGACCCACACTTCAAAATCATAAAGAACCACTGGTGTGACAAGTAAGCCAAACAATGTTGTTGATATTGTTGCAATAGTTGCGGCTCGAGATAGCTAACGATGTAATCACATGGAAAGGGATCTCGGTTCTACTCTTTTCTAATATGTGTTTTATGGAGTTTGAAACGATATAAGTTATGCATCAAATAAAAAAGAAAAGCACATGTTGATATCCTTTTAGTTGCCCTTAGAAAGTGGGTCCAAATAAGAGGGCAACTTGGGAGTAATTGGTGGATATGCCTTTATTAAGTTAACTTTCATCATAATGGTGGTTATGGTCATCATGGTCATCCTAAATATTTTTTATATTATATTTAACTACATGTATTTAAATACATGTCCATTGATCTTGATGAATCCATTACTGAACCCCTCGCTTCTTATTGTCCATTGCACCTTAAAGACAAAGGTGATTCATTATTTATGGGATTGAGATCGTGAACAATTTAGCAGCACAAATATTTTTGTATGATATATTATTCTAGGCATTTTGTTTAATGGTATGCATTCAATTTTTACAAAGGTCGTCTATGCAATGAGAGACTTAGATTTCATGATGAAGAATGCAAATGATTGCATTTTTATTTCATTTGAACATATGCACTATAACTAAAGAGTGATGTAGTCAAGGTATCAGGTCACAATCAATCAGAACCCAACCTTGTAGCTATAGAGTAACATAGTGGCTTCTAGTGCAAAACAACATTATTTTAATTGATTTGATCCTCAATGGGCATTACAACATTCAATGCACATTCTCAATGGATTGTGTAATCACACATATAATAGCTCTTACCCTCAAAGGGATATATAAACATGTGTAGACTTTTACTTCTATACACCTTCAGGCACAATTGAAACCTTCATACACACATAACTCTTTAAATGTTACAATTGTACAAAAATAGAGAGATGTTTTTTATCATAAGATCAAAATGAACAAAAACCTCTCTTAAAATGTTAATTGGAGCATTTTGAAATTTTTATTATTTTTTTATGCCCTCTTCTCCAACTCATCAATCTCCCTTGTAAATCATGTATCTCCCTTTAAAACTAGACAAACATGCAATTATAATTAACTAACAAGAAAGACTCATAATTTGACCTTCTAATTATAAATGTAGTTAACAAGCTATGATTGCTCCCATAAAATAGGGCAGTTATAAGAAGTTCTAATTTTAGGATAACAAGCTCCTTGAAACTCTTAGTTGTTTGGATTGACAAATGTACATCTTTTATTCCTTTTTTGTGATGTAAGATAGCATGTGAATAAATATTATCATATATTAGATACTCATGGTAAGATAATTTGAGCTCCTGCTCAAATAACATAAGTGGTAGAACCACTCTTTTGGTCACGAATAGTAATCACCAAGGCATTCCACTTTGTTAAGTACCGATGATGTTTGTTCTTTTGTTTCTTTCTCCATTTTCAACAACATTTTGGTTCACAAACTATCTTCGTCATCATAACTCTAATTGAATTTCTCTTTACCTTACCCATTTCTTGGGCATACTCATCCATCCACCTCCTCCAAGATGTTTTTTTGTCATCTTCAATCCTCTTGTGGGATTTGACCCACCACTAGTTGACCACCACCTCCAACAATATTCATCATCATTACTTCTCAATATTTCATGAGCTTTAAACCAACTTCCTCATCCTCCAATAATAACATGCAACTCATGCTCTATCTCAAATTACCTCATCTTCACTTCTTCCCTCATGGATTTCTTGGTAAAGAATCCATCACCTACACTCTTCATCAAATATGCAACCATATTACATTCTTGATCTCTAAATGCCAACTCAAATGAGTTATTCTCAGTATTCTCCTCTTCTTCTATGCATTCAATCATACTTGCAACAAAATTAATAATCCAAGCATTTGGAGAATAAAAAATTATTACAGGGTCTTGCATATTCAAAAATCCCACTTTTACAACATTTTGTTTCGACATGTCCTCTTTAGTTGCATCTTTTTTTTTCACACTCCCAATCTCTCTATATTCCTAAACTTTTGTAACAAACTCGAAATACGTAGTATAATGAAAATCAAGCATTCCCATATGGATCTTCTGCAATATCATTCATGTTACAACTTTAATATCTTCTTCTCTACTCAATTCTTCCTTAAAATCAACATCACATGTATTCAATTTTTCATAGGACTTCTTCTCCATTTTCATGTCTTCCAAAAGACACCATTCAGTTGCAACATTATCCTCTTCCACACATGCTTCGGATGATAACAATACCAACTCCACCATCTCATTCTCTTTTCTTTCTCCTCCTTTCTTCATCTTCTTAAGAACCACAAGTATGCCATGTGCAAAGAAACATTTAATTCCCTTGTCCATATCAACATAATGTATCTCTTGATTCCAACATAATGTATCTCTTGATTCATGAAAGCCTCGTCTTCAACTCCTATATCGGATGCTCCCATGTATGTACCACCATGGTCTTCCTTCACTCTTCTTGATGGAAACATATTCACCATATCTATCTCCTTCTTTAACTTTATGCCATATGAATGAAATTCATTTCCTTCTCTCATCTCTCCTTCTTCATGCGTCTCTATTGTTTGTAAAGGCATCTCTTCCATCTCTCTTTTCTTCAGTCTTTGTCATATTCTTCATTGTTGGATTGTCCAACTCTTCAACATTCTTTACATTCTTATCATGGAATGTAGTCATATGATGGACTATCAAAGAGCCATTCTCAACAACTTCTACTATTGTCACAATACCATTATTCCCTTCATTTTCATCCTTTACTTCACATAGAAGGTTTACAAATGTGATCCAACTAGAACTTCCTTCATCATCATAGTTTCCATTATGGAAACCTGCAACTCTTCTTTTTTGTACTCAACCCTTCTTCCTTGCAAAAGAGAAACATGAATCCTTTTATCTTTATCTTTCAATGAAAAAATAACCTCTTCCAACTTATGAGATTCCACAAACTCTTTCCCATAATCAAATAATGGGCCTCATCCCTCCGATTCATAATTGATCACTTCTACACCCTCATTCATGAAGATCTCTTCTTATATGGGTTCCTCGCAAACCTCTTTCTCTTTGTTGTTATGAAAAATAGATTTGGGATCCTCACATAGAAAGCTCACTCTCTTATTGTCTTTCAAGAAAATCTTATTCTCCTCACACATATCCCTCCCCTTTCCATTTCTTGGAAAATCTTTGAGCTACTGACATGGAAACTTCTCTATGTTATTACCTTTCAAGAAAATCTTCTTCCTTCCTCTATCAAACCTCGAGACATGAAGCTTCTTCAACCACTTTCCTTGCATTCTTTTGTGCAAAACTAGCCCCCATCAACTTGGAAACTATATGTTCCCAAATTCTCACCTTCTATTTCCCCTTCTTTTGTCTCCTCTCTTGGATATCTCTCCAATAAACAATTGTGATTTCATATAGCCTCTTATATGTAACCACCACCCTTTTGGGGTCTTCAATATTCTCCTCCTCAAAAATAACTTCTATGTCCACTATCCATCTCATGAGCCAATTTGGGCTCTCTTTCCACTAAACAAAGCAACATTTAAAGTGGGCTTACCTCTTTCCTTCACATCGACCTTTGCTTGTCCCTTTGTTTTTCTAGCTTGTCCTCTCTCCAAGACATTCAATTTTTCTTATAGGGATAAAACCATCTCATCATCTCTTCTCCTTCACTTATACAACATATTCAATTTTTGAATCTTCCATCATATCCAATCTTGCTTGGACTTCCTTCAACATCTTATCGATATCTTATACTTGTGGTGTTGCTCACTTCTTGTGTACCATATCTTTAATAAGAAGAATTTGATTTCAAAACCTGCAGTAGACTCAAACAAGATCCTCTCTTTCACTCTCTATACTTGTATGACTTCTTATGCACCTACAACAAACATGTCCTCTTTTCCATTCAAGCTTCTTTTTCACAACTTGCAACTATTTCCAAGAGAATTATTTTTCACAACATGTAATGGATTTATACAAGAGTCTCACACACTAAACGTGGGAAGGAAATAACTTTCTCTAATACTTCCTGTAAGTGTTATATAATTATGTAATTATATATTAATTAATAATATTATTTATTATTGAAAAAAATTAATAGGTTTTACTTCAACTTTTAATAAATAATACAATACTTAAATTAATATTAAAAATAACTTCGTTTGAATATTTAATTGAAATTTACTTGTGCACTATTTTACCTAATCTTTAATTGATGTTAGTTTCTATGTATTTATTGATTCCTTTGTGCATTTTCAATAATATCAGAGCTTGCAACATAAAAAGATACAACAACACAAATGGACATCACTCAACTAGACAAAGAAAAGAATATAAACTCAATAGACTATATACTCATTGTCATCAAACTCTTACGTCCTTTCTTTCTTGTTAATGAAACATCACTTGATTATCCTACATTCAAGTGGATTCGGCTGTAAGTTTAGTTTTCATGGTTACTAGCAAGACCAATGTTGTAATAAAATTACATTAATGAATGTTTCTTTCGCACATTTTTCTATATTGAAGATATCCTTTGGAAGTGGGTTTATTTATTGTTCTATATTCTATAGTGTTTTAATGGATTTATTTTTTAATACTATCCTCTATTCAAATATCTAAAGGCTATGAGAAAACTGCTCTTAACACTTCTTTTTAATTGTTGTGTAGGTTTAAGTATTTGATTAAATTGTGATTATGGCATATTTCTTCATAAAAATAGAGGAATTCCTTATGTTCCACAAATTTATATTTAAAAAAATTATATTCTTGTTTAATATATATTTGTATAATTATATATGATATTCCATTAGAAGAAGTAATATAAATGGAAATGAAAAAATGATTATGAATGTTTTTAGACACGATTCTAAGATGTAATGAAGAAGCATATTTGACTTCGGGTAGTAAGACATGTATTTAAAAGCAATTCCATGGATACTAGATGTTTATTGATATTATGAACCCACAAAGGAGGAGAAAGGAAGGTTGAGTAAGTAAACATATTAATCCTCTAACCATTCAACAATTTAATTAATCCCAAAATATATTGGTTTCCTCTATGTATTGTCTTCACAAGTAGATTGATGTAGATGGAAGGGAATTTAGTGGATGAGCAATGGACAGTAGAAAAACGTGGTCACCTCACCAAAAATGTTATGAATTTGTAAAATGCTTAAGCTATCTTATATGATTGGTTAAATAAAAGGTATTGGGTTTTTTAATTAAATGTATAACAAGTTTTTAGGGATTTTTTTAAACGTTGTTAATTTGAGAATAAATAATATGTCTAGATTATTAAATTTCATAATCATCTAAATTTTATGTTAACACTTCATATTTTATTCTCATAATTTTGAGAGAGATATTAATGGATGTGGTGAGTTTAATGGAGAAAGAGGCATATATTCTAGGTGATTAGATTTTTTATTATATATTTTATATTGAAAAAAATATTTTGTAAAAAATAAAACATGATAAATAAAATTAATTATCAACTCATACTTTCTCGATTCATTGCAACAATTGGTGCAACTACTAGTTTGTATTTGTTATGTAGTAGTTTGTCTTAGTACCTTAGGAAGAAATTATCCTTTTGCATTGTTTATGTCAATTATAACAATGTTTTCATTTGCTTGGTTCCTCTCAAACTCTTGTGACACTCTATCCTCGTGAGTTTCTTCAATTTCAATCTTAATGTACCTAGTAAGCATAAATACATTTTTCTTCACCATTCAATTGTTCCTAATTAAATAGAAAATTAAGGAATAGGGGTTAAACTCTTAAATTTAAAAACTTTGTTGTAAAAACTATTTCTTCACTTTGCTTGCCTAACCCTGACCCGAGCTCGGAGATGGTAAGAGTATGGGGCATCTTGATGGCCTTTCCTTGTGTTTGAAAGATAAATGAGCACATAGGGCTTAAAGGTAAAAATCAAATTAGAAGAATAATTCCAATTAGGACACATTAGCCAAGTGACCCCTTCAACAAAAACTATTTCTTCACTTAAGTGTAAGTACAACCATCAAACTAATAAAACTATGTTATTTATAACATGATCTTCACTAGACTTCAACTTTATACTCACCTACAAAATTGTCTACTCTAAAATGATCTGCGTGATAATTAATCCTCCTAATTGAAAGAAATCAATTCCTTATGAAGACATTATTTAACTTTTTAAGAACATTAATTGAGGTCACATCTTGTATACATTTAATTGAATTGCATTCGAGTTGAGACTTCAATTTTCGAGACTCACTTGCATGTTATTTCAATTCAAATTACATAATATTTCCCTCTTTACATTAGAATTGGCTCAATAGTTTCCTAGTTTTCCTGAATAGAAAGAGTTCCTTGCTCAAACTGGTTAGGGGCAAGCGTAGTCTTCGGGAATCACCCCTCGACTTCAATTTCTACAAGTTTGATAGTGCACCCAACAGTGGGACCCAATCTATGTCACTCCTCCCCACAAAAGATACCGAGCAACAAAGACCCTCTGTTGTTTACATCTAGCGACACTGACCCCGCCCAAAAGGGTTAGAGTCTCCAGGGAATGCTCCTGGGGAAAACCGTTGTTCTCCGCCCAACCATAAGGAAGCCTCACGGCAAGCTCCCCTGTTCCTGAGAACGGGGGCTGAGTGAAAGAGAAACTCTTCGAGCAGTGCGTTTGACGAGAAGGCTTTGCCCTACACGACTGTGCATCAACTCAATAGATCTCAAACAAATAGGCAAACTCCATTCATTGTTAGTGATTTAAACCAAAAAAAAAATCAGCCATCAGCCTCTCCAAGATTCAATTTACAATTATGACTATATTGTTTTAGACAATATAAATTGGGCCGGCAAATTTGAAAAACTGTAGCAAAATATGAAATTTTTATTTCGCATGGGACCAGCTTAGTGCAAAGTGCTCCCAAATTCTCTCACAAGGACATGCCAATAACTATAGAGTGCCCCTCATTGAAGTAATTCACTACTCTCCACTAAGGAATTCCAATGACCAGATTTGAACAACAGTCCTTAGCAGATCACCTGGCCAGGGGTCTAATTCGATAAAAAAATGTTGGTATTCCATTATCATAAACCACACAATACCCACTAGACAAACATAAACTTGCATTTATAATTTTGACCAGAGGGAGAGAACTTACACCAACATGAGGGCACTTAAGCCACTAATAGGGATCAACACCAAATCGTTTATGTGCCTGGCCAGCTTTAGGGTTTTTAGGCATTCGATCAACTTTAGGGCCATCAGATACTTACCGGACTCTAGGGCCTGCAGGTCCACTTCGCCGAGTCTGCAGCCTGGAGGTCCTTGGCATAGGACCAATATAATAAAGCTGAGACAGAGACAAATTTAGGAGTAAACAATGATCAAGAGATGCTCTCATTGTATCCAACAATTGTTTTGATTGTAAGCACTTCATTTACATTTCCTACTGGCCGCATAACTTTCCATTTGCTTCAAGCATTCCACTCCTATTGCATTTCCTGTGCTTTGGCATCCTTCTCCGGCTTTTTGGTCAACATTTTTACAGGTTTCCTGATCCTCCATGGTATTAGAAAATGAGGAATCAACAAATACCCAATCAGTATATCTAGTTCACCATACCACATACATATATTAAAAAACAGCAATATATCAGAAGAATAATAGCTAATCCTTTCTTACCACTGCAAGTTTGACACCATGCACCTCATTATGGTGTAAGCCTAACTTATAACTTGCATCCCCCTAGCATCACCAATAATCTCCACAAGAACATTGCCCATGTTTGAAATGATGGAAACGGTTTGCATCTCTCACAACAATTTCTCTTGCAACAATCTTGGAGATAAACTTGGTTGCAGTGTGGCAGTCACTACACACGCGAAGGTTCTTGACAACTCTAATAGTCGTTCCAGGGGATGTGTTTAACAACCCAAATGCAATTGCCAATTTCTCACTATGATGGTAGACAAGTAATTCCTTCTCCTCCACCTCTACATCATTAAATGCAGGTGCTCTATCTGGATCATACCCTTCTGCCTTCATCTCCCACGATAATTTCTCCAACTTTGCATAGATCTCTTGTGTTTGTGGGTGTGATATGTCTCCTACACAAAAAGCATGTGCCGTTTCATGCACTTCAATCCAACTACATCCAGGTACCTTCGTAATTCCTCTATCTTTCATCAATTTCCTTACCTTTTGCATGTCACTCCTCCTACCCACTTCTGCATAAATGTTTGACAGAAGAACATAAGGCGCAGTATTATTAGGATCCAATTCAAAAAGGAGTCTTGCCACAAATTCTCCTAGCCCTATATTCTTATATGATTTACAAGCTCCAAGCAAACACATCCACACAATCACATCAGGTTTTATAGGCATTTTGATGATAAAGTTAAGCGCTTGCTTAAGATGGCCAGCACGGCCAAGAAGGTCAACCATGCACACATAATGATCCACTGTGGGCTTGATGCCATAAAAGTCACTCATGTGACTGAAATATTTACAGCCGTCATCTACTACACCTGCATGACTACATGCATATAAAACACAAATGAAGCTTACAAGGTCGGGAATGGCTCCATGGTGCTTCATCAGTTCAAAGAGTTTGAGGGCATCCGTGCTATAGCCATGCATTGCATATCCTGCAATCATTGCATTCCATGAGGCAACATCTGGATAATGCATTTTATCAAACAAATGACATGCCTTCTGTATGCTGCCACATTTTGCATACATGTCTATTAGGGCATTCAAGACTACAGTATATGACAAAAGTCTGCTTTCGATTATTTTTTGATGGATCTCCATACCATGTTTCAAAGCTCCTATTTTGGCACACGCTGGTAGGATGCTGACAAAGGTTGCCAAGTTTGGATTTACATCTGCGAACTGCATTTGCTTAAAAATATCCAAGGCTTTTTCAGCAAAACCATTTTGTGCATATCCAGAAATTATTGCTGTCCATGAGACTGCATTTCTTTGAGGCATATTTTCGAATAACTTGTGTGCCTTTTGTATGCTTCCACGTTTTGCATACATATCTAACAGGGCAGTCACGACTACAATATCAGCAAAAAATCCGCACTTGATTACTTTTTGATGGGTTTCCATACCCTGTTCCAAAGCTTCAAGTTTGGCACATACTGGGAGTATGCTTGCAAAGGTTGATGAGTCTGGCTTCACGCCTGTGAATTCCATTTTCTTAAAAAGATTTAAGGCTTTATCAAAAAGCCCATTTTGTATATATCCTACAATCATTGCGTTCCATGAGACCACATTTCGTTGACGCATTGTCTTGAAAACATCTTGTGCCCTCAGTATGCTTCCACATTTTGCATACATGTCTATCAGGGCATTTACTATCACATCCAACGAAAATCCACTTTTAATTATTTTTTGATGGATCTCCATACCCTGTTCCAAATCTCCCATTTTGGCACAGGCTGGGAGGATACTGGCAAAGGTTGCAGAGTTTGGCTCTACACCTGCTAGTTGCATTTTCATAAAATTCTCCAAAGCATTTTCAGCAAGCCCAATTTGTGAATATCCGGCAATGATTGCAGTCCATGAAACCACATTACGGCTAGGCATTTTCTCAAACAATTTGTTTGCTTTCCACACGCTTCCACTTTTTGCATACATGTCTACCAGTGCAGTCACAGCTACTACATCTGCAAAAAATAGGTTTTCAACTATTTTTTGATGGATTTCCATACCCTGTTTCAAAGCTCTCATTTTGGCCAACGCTGGGAGGATGCTTGCAAAGGTTGCAGGGTTTGGCTTTACATCTGCAAATTGCATTTGCTTGAAAATCTCCAACGCTTTTTCCACAAGACCAATTCGTGCATATCCACCAATGATTGCAGTCCAGGAAACCGCATCTCGTTGAGGCATTTTATCAAACAGCTCGCTTGCCTGCTGTATGCATCCATATTTTGTGTACATGTGCATGAGGGCATTCATCACAATAACACGACATTGAAATCCACATCTAATGATTTTGCCATGGATCTGCGAACCATGTTTTACAGATGCCACGCTTGCACATACAGGGAGTATAGTGGAGAAGGTGAAGTAATCAGGTTGGACAGCTGTTGGTTGCATTTCGCGAAACAGTGTAAATGCCTCTCGAGGAAATCCATGCCTTCTGTAAGCTGCCATTATCGCATTCCATGAGAAGACGTCTGGTTCAGTTATGTTGTCGAAAACTTGGCGAGCATCCACCAAACTTCCGCATTTGTCATACATGTTGATAACTGTATTCTGTAAAAATGTGTTTGTGGCAAATGTGGGTTCTCTGCCATTGATGTGAGAGTGGATTTGCTTACCCTCTGAAAGGGCTTTTTCGGCAATGCAGGCCTGCAATAGATGGAAATATGTAGAAGAGTCTACAGGAGAGTTGCGTGTATTGAGCAGCATATACAGTGCCTCCTTCAGTCGACCCTGTTTACAGAGGGCTTTAAGAATAAAATTTGGATTTAGGCGGGTAAAGGATGACATCGCAGGCTTGATGCATTTTCTTTCCGGCACAATCGAACACCGTTCCCCTAATTCTATACAGTTTTCTTGAATGTGATTCTATTATCAAACAGTAAGCCTGTTGCCTTGTAATCAACCGCCAATATAACATATGTTTGGAGGGTTTGTGTGTGAAACAATCATAATATCTAATAGATATTTTTCTAAATCAAGTAGGACTATACAGGGGTTTTAGAGGCTATCTAGTTCAGATCTTAATTTATTAGAAGTTACATGAATCAGAACCTGAAAATGTGTACCCTTCAATATCAGGGACCTCGGCCAAAAAATGGATCCGATCAGATTAAATTTCCAAAAATATTACGACGCTTCTGGTAAATATCAAACATATTTCGAAATGTATTGACGATCCATTTTTGTCTACACCTCTCAAGTTTCATGCTCCGCTTTGCGTGTTACGAAATATGTAAACCTACAAAACAAACAATTTTTTTCCTAGTAAATTTTACCTGTAATATCTCACAGATTGCTAAAAACAAAGTGAGCTTTACGGGCATGTAAAGTGAGCTTTAGAGGTATATGTGATAAGATTGAGGAAGCAAAGTGAGCTTTAAGGGCATGAGTTGAAGTTTAGCAAAAAATCAACACTCTTTTAATTGTGAAGCTTTTAAATGGTGGAAACTATATGATAAAAGTATGTCAAAAATGTGAATTTCATAAAACTTTAGTACACAAAAATCGTGTGTCATGTCTCAAAAATGTTCTATGGGAAATATTAACTTCAAACAATGATAAATGTTCTAATGATTGTTTGATCTCTCTAGAATGTTTTAGAGGTCTGAATATAATGCTAATAATATCTTGTATAATCTCTTGATATCTCTTGATTTCAGATGAATATCAGTATTTGTGTATTTATAGACTGTTGAATTCAAATTAGGACCCCGTTGGTGCAAAAATCATCATCCAACAATTAAAAATGAAAAAGGAAAGATAAGGGAGGCAAGTGTATTTTGACCAAATCAAGGCCAAAAAGGTGAGCCCATAAGTATCCATACATTTGTGACACATTGGGAGGTTTCTAGCACATTGGGGGGCGGGGGGAGGACGAGGACTATTGAAAATAGATAAATGTGCTAATAAAACTAATATAGACAAATAGATAAACATCCTAAAATCATGTTAAGTAAAAACCAATAAATGCCTTGGGGGATTTTTTAAGTGTTGACATTTTGCCCCACTTTGAAGTCTATGCAAACACACATTTCAAAGTATAAAAGACGATATATATAAGGATATGATCTACCTGCCTTGATCTGGAACAAAAGGCAATGCATCTCATATTATCCAATTACATGAGGGGTCCTTCCAGACTAGCTTCTCGTTGGAGTTCTTTTACTGGCTTTTGGAAGCATACATGCTATTGTGCACTATCTAATAGGCATTCTTTGGATTATCAAAAAACTTAGCACAACACAACTTTTAGTACTTCGTGAAGCATTTTAACATCTTGCACAACATCATGTGAAATCATGTCATCAAAGTAAGCCATCATCACTCAACACTCCGCTTGATTTGTACATGTTGAGGTAACATATCACATTGATGAACTCTACACATGTTGTTCTTCGCCAATCTTCATGTCATCACCCCAATATATTGGTGCTTCCCTAAGAATCACTCATATTGATTGACATGCCCTGAGTACTAAAGAACATTGTGGAATGCCATATAGTCATGTGTATGTTTGCATGTCTTGTGTAGCCTAGAACCTCTATGGGGGTTTGTACCATCTATGGAGATTCTACACACTTGTTGGCACCATTAAGAGGCATGTATCACGTGACAACTAAACTTTGTGCATTACTTGATGGTCGCATGTGCTCTCTATGCCATGTTAGAACAAATACAACTATCGCATCTACAAGAATGCAAACCATCAATTGTTGTGGAAGATAAACCATTTTATTAATTGTTCCTTTTTGTAATTGCTTTCTTGTAATGATAAATTGTAATTCATTCAATAGCAATGTACCACAAATACATGTATGCAACATTGAATGGTCGTCTACAATACACATATCCCAAAGTAGGAAAATCAAATAGGAAGTGTTTCCCCTTTCTTGACATGAGAATCCTCATACTCATCCTTGTTATACATTGTACACATAAACACTACCCTATTCTCTCTCATTGATTAGAAGCAACAAAGTGAATGCCCCTTGAAGAAACCCACGCCTTTCGTAAACCGTCATTATCACATTCCATGAGAAGGCCTCTAGTTAAATTATGTTGTAAAAATATGCTTTCAAAATATGTATGTCCTCCTCCATTGATGTGTGTGTGGATGTGCTTACCCTCTAGAAGGGCTTTTTTTTTGGCAATGTAGGCCTACAAGAGATGGAGATGTGTAGGAGAACGTACAAAAGGCTCGTGTTTAGTAAAAAAAATATACAATGTCTCCTTTAATCAACCTTTGTTGTTTACAAAGTGCTCTAATATTAAAATTTAGAGTAATGTGGGTGAATGGATGACATTGTATGCTTTGGTGCATTTTATTCCGACACAATAGAATATTGTTCTCCTCATTTGATATAATTTTCTTGAATGTGATTTTATTATAAAATTGTAACCATGTTGCCTTGTAAACTACCGCCAATATAACAAATGTATGGAGATGCTTGTGTATGTAATATGGATAAATGTAATGCAAATAATAAGTAAACAAAAAACATGTACAAAATAATGATGATGCTTAATTAATATTTAAATTATATACTAGGGCATATAAGTAGGGTTTAGAGGCTATTTATTTTAGATCGTAAGAGTCGTTTGAATCTAAACTTAGTTATGTGCACTTGTTAGTATCAATAATCTCACTTAAAAATGTGGATCTAATCATAACAATTTTCAAAAAACATCAGGATGCTTCTAGATGTCAAAAAGGTCTTGATACACATTAATGAAAATGTTCACTCTAACTAGATCTCATGTTTTCTCACCCCAATTTGCACATTGCGACACCTGTAACCTAGAAAAACAAACATTTTGTTCCTAAAGGAGGTGTTTACACACCTATTATATCTACGAGCTTAACAAAAACAAAGTAAACTCTAAGGACTTGTATTGAGGGTTAGCAGGGCTCAATAAACACCATCTAATTATAAGACCCCTAAATGATAGAAACCACTCAATAAAAAAAATGTTGAAAAGAAATGAACTTCATGAATGAAAATAACTTAAGAACTATGAATACTCGATAGAATGTTAATTGTATCAAATAGAATATCTTAATATCTCTTAATGCCAAATCAACTATAATATTTGTGTATTTGTAACCAATTAAAGATTCATAATCCAACTTTTGCTCAATTATATCTACATCCAAACATACTTTCAATCAACCAAACCAAAAATAAATGATTAAAGTGATAATAAAATTCTTTATGTATCCTAAATTATTCTCCCTATTACAAAAAAATCGTCAGAACTTTTAAAGAGTAAAAAGCTTGATTTAATTGTGGTTGGGACTTGTAACAACTTATAAGGAGTTGTAATAAAGCTTCGTAATCTTACAAGGAATTTAGTACTAGCATGACAAGTATGTTGAGCTTTAATCATAATTTGTATGCAAAATTTAGTCTTTATTAATATTATTTTTATAAAAATATTTTGTTTAAAAAAATCTTAGACTTAATTTTATATGAAAAAATATTCAACTAGGAATCTCTAGTACATGGTGAGTTCCCTACAACTTATAGGTGATGTACAATTGACCCACACCACATATCTTGTTAACTATGAGATAAATATAAGAATCAAACCACAAATTAGAACACTTAAAATAGTAGGCGGGCCTAATACTATACTTATATACAATTGCAATATAACTAGCAATCACATGTGCACAATGCAATGTGAACGCCGAACGATATAAGTTATTTTTTTTAGAGGGATATTATTTTTGTAGTTGATGTTGATAAGGGGTGTGATTGATTTTGCAAGTGTAGAAATATAGATGAAGCACCTCATTTAAAGTTCTATCTCTATATTTCAAATTTGTTACAAATTCGTACATATACATTTGCAAATTTTACATCATGAGTGGTAGCATTTTGTGGAGTAGTTTATTTGAACTAAACATGAATGCATTTTTTCCCGACACAACATTGTCCCAGTCTCATTCCAGTCAAATAGTGTTTTGTGAAATCACCTCACCAAATCTCACAAATAAATGTTGTTTGTGATCCCTATAACATATATGTACTTACCATATGCATATTCATCCAAATACCTCTTGTAATTATTACTAGGCGTCAGTTGGTTTGTTTGGATTCTAGGAACTTGCTTAGGAGCAAGCATTGACAACATCAACTTTAAAACTCTAACAACTTCATGCATGGTGGGTCGATCAGAGGGTCGTTTCTTGGTGCAAAGCAAGGCCAACTGGAAAATTTTCTTACAATCCCAAGATCCCTGCAATAATGAACCCCAAATCTACCTTAATAAACCCCAAATATGCCTTTATAACCTCCCATCCTCTTCCAAAGTGGCCGCCTCCCATCTGGAAATACATGCATGCCCCGATAAACCAATAAAATAGTACTTTATTCCCCTCAAGTTGACGCCCCATTCTAAAATTAGGAATATGCAATATTAAAAAACTCAAACTCCACTTTATCCTAATAAAAAGATTTGATTTCTACCTTTCTATCCTTGCACCCCCATTATACTCTTTTATTTAATTATTATCGAACTTGACGCTTAATAATAGAAGTAAACCATTCTATTATTATTTTATTCTATTTTTGCTTTTTGGAATAAAATATAGTTTAAGTGTCCTTTCTCCAATTAAAATATAGAAACATCATTGGACCACTTTTTTTTTTTTTTTTTTTCTTTTAATCTCTCCTTGGAATTTGTCAATAAAATGTTCTCACACATTTTGAGAGTGGAAGAGGAAATTTATCCACATTCATCAGACTCGATTCAGAATCAAAGAGAGATCAGTCAATGTAAAAAAAATAACTATAATGCAAAAGATTGGAAAATGAGGATTTTAAATATTTCTACAAGGAATTTTTGTCCATTTCTTAGGTGATACAATTCAAAAACCGCTCTGAAAATTTTAAATGTCAAAAGATGGGAACATTAACCTTGACTCTACAATTACAAAATACAATGTTTGGCTAGCAAACAGGAGGCGATTGTGATTGTTTCAATCGTTGCAAAACTTGCTTCATTGTAGGCTTAACTGAAAGTGAATCCACAATACACATTACAACGAGATGCAATGTATCGACTAGATTTGTCCCTTCAAATAAGCCTGTAATGAAAAGGTCTTTGTCTTGTCCTTGTCAAAGTAGCATACATGCCCAAACAACAATGTTGAATCCATTAACATAGCTAGAAAATGAAGGGTCGAGAACTTTCTTATCAGAAAGTAACTCCAGAAGCTCAACTCCATAACTATACACATCAGCCTTACTTAAGACACGACATGTCATTGCATATTTTGGGGCAACATACCCAAATGTGCCTGCGACATCAGTTGTTCCATGAGTTTCTGAGGTCCCTAGAAGCCTGGCAAGACCAAAATCAGAAAGATAGGCAGTAAAATTGTTATCAAGCAGAATATTGTTGGGTTCGATATCCCGATGCAGCACATGCAACTTCTGTATCAACAATTTCCATGACTATGTTGTTGTCTGCTTTGGATAATATTTGTGTTCACATGCCAATGTCAAAGATAACTCCATCCACATTAGATTGCTCCATTCTCCAGACAAAAAACCTTAAAAATACTTCAACAGTGTACAGTGTAAGCTCCTATCTAGCTACACCAGTCAGTTATGAATCCAGTCAAATAAATAAAACATTTAAAGACATTTCAGTTCTTGCAAAAAATACTTAGAAAACAAGCTTCAAATATAAAATCAAATATTTTCAAGGTGAATAGAAAAGATTCATGCCCCAAAGAACACAAAAGACTTCGTCACCTGTCGTTTTCTAGATCTGTCATACTTTGCAACTTGATGAAGAACATCAATCTCAATCAATGCATCCTGTCGGTACTTCAGTAATCCGCTGGTGACTTTGATGGATACATGATCCTTCGATGTTCAGCCTCAACATTCCAAGACCCGTCCAAAAGTGCCAGTGCGAGTTGGGTATTCATTTAGAATCTAATTGTTCTATAGTTGCTAATACTAACAAATTATTCAACGGATCTGGTATCCACCCATAGAAAAGAAAGCAAATTACCTTCACCCATTTTATTGAGAATCTTATCTGCAAGATGGAGGAAATAGTACACATAAGACATTAAAACAAGCTCATACTAAAATGAATTTTTTTTAAGTGTCTTAATGTTCTAATTTTGATAACTTTGTTATGGTTTATATGTTTTGACATCTTCTTATAAAGTTTGTGAAGCTTTTTAGTAATATTTATCCATTTTGACATTTTTGTGCATTTATTTCTTATTTTTAAAATGAACATGATATAAAAATATATATTTATGTTCTTTGAACTTAAATCATGACTTTTTTTCTAAATTGTAACGACTCACAAACTTGTTTGGAATTATATCCTCGCCCAACACGAACCTTGTGACTTAAGTTTTAATAATAGGCAATAGTATCACAATTTGGTGAGAAATAACTGATATGGAATGACTTCCCCCTAAACCATAATTACACAGCTCATAATCAAGAACACTGTCAACACCACAAGTCAGTTAAGTTCACTCATGAATTTCAAACAAAAAAAATTCCAACCCACGTCAAAAATACTATTAAACAATATCTTTGATAGATTAAAGGTTCGAAAGTTAGCCAATAATTTTTTAGCAAACATATTCCACATTTAGGCCAACAATTATGTATATGGTTAATGCACAACTAGTGCCACAATTCAAGATCAATGAAAACCAACTTGATAGTCATGATAATGGGCCAATAAGATCGCATGCCTTAATAAACATAGAATTGGTATATTCTAGAAAGCATATGTATAATAGTCATCCATGATAACATAAACAATCCATATGTCTTAGGGGTTTCCATTTAATGGTAATGGGGAACACTCGTAAGAGTGTGACCCGTGTTCAGACATCTTAAAAATTATCATCCAAGCTTACCCACACCTAGTAAAGCTTGCACGGGACAAAGTTGGGGTGTAATGATAGTGGGGTATATTCAAGTGTGACCTATATTTACAAATCCTAAGATTGTTGTCAAATTTTACACGACATCGCGTTCTAGACAACTCATAACCACACCCAAATTACCAATAAAACAAAAAACAAAACAGAATTCACATTCCAAAACTGCCAAAACCACAAATAAATCCAATATCACTATACATTCCTAAACAGTAAATTCTAAAACTATTTTTTAAAAATTAAATCAAATACACACCTGCTAATCCATGAGTCTAATGACAATTATCCCCAAAATCACAGGTCTGCCCAGCCTTCCACATAATGCACAACTTAGTTTTCTAAAAGGGAGCCCTGGTAGTAGGACAATTTTAGTGGCTAATATCCGCTAATAAATTTATTTTGTCAAACTTTTTCAAAACAAATAATCACCATTTAAAAATGAAGATTAATCAAAAATTCCTAGAAAAGCAAGAAATTTCTCCTTGAAAAATCAATAATTTTTTGTATAAAATAATAAACTCTTTAGGGAAAAAATCCATTGAAGATTTTAAGCTTGTGCAGTCCACAAAATGTTGCAAAACCATTTCTCAATGAAAACAACCTAACAATTTAGAAAATTGATGTTTCAACCTTTAGGTATCAGTTCATGACAAACTATTGAGAAATGAAAACCCCAACATTGCAGAAAACTTATTTTCGATCTTAAAAGTAAAAAACAATCCATTGAAGACTTTAAGCTTGTGTAGTCCACAAAATGTTGCAAAACCACTTCTCAATGAAAACAACGTAACAATTTAGAAAATTGATGTTTCAACCTTTAGGTATCATTTCATGACAAACTATCAAGAAATGAAAACCCCAACATTGCAAAAAACATATTTTCGATCTTGAAAGTAAAAACAATCCATTGAAGACTTTAAGCTTGAGCAGTCCACAAAATGTTGCAAAACCATTTCTCAATGAAAACAACATAACAATTTAGAAAATTGATGTTTCAACCTTTAGGTATCATTTCATGACAAACTATTGAGAAATGAAAACCCCAACATCGCAAAAAACTTATTTTCGATCTTGAAAGTAAAAAACTTAGAAGCTTTTTTATTATTATTAGCGACATAAGCAGAGGTAGAAGCAGGGGTGGAGGATTTTCCTGTGATAAGGCCTTTGGCATCTTTGCCTGCAACCATTGTAACTCTTTCTCCAAGATCTGTGGATCCTTGGAATCTCTTCCTGATTCTGTTACACAGTAATAACTAACAACCCACTTGCTAGGCTTGCAACAAATTGGCCAAATGGGCATAAGATTTTGATGAATAAAAGAATGAAAAATGGCTAAATATAGTTTGTACTCTAACTCTAAAACATTGACTGTAAATCAGATGTTGATGGAAGCAACTAATTTGTATCTATCCTGTGTCGTAGTAGGGAAAACACAACAGATCCCGTGCCCTAGTAGGGAAAATACAATTGTATCCTTACATGGCCCGTGGTGCACCAGAGGCGTCTCTCCCTCTAAGTATACAAAAATCATGAACCTTTTCTCCATATCCGCATAACTCTTGTAAACAAACAAAAAATGTAACTTCACAATTTAAATCACACGAAATTGGATTGAACCTACAGCTTGTGACTCGCTCCTCAAACCCTCCCGCAATTATTTACAGATGGGTATCTTAAAAACTTGATCTAGATGCTCTAGAAGACTGAATCAAATGGATCTCCTATATGGTGTCTTTCTTTATCCTTCAGGAGTTTTTTTAATCTGTGCACCAATCTTAAGCCAGATTGCAGGTTTTTTGCAGCCAATTTCCAACCCAAAAAATAATTTTGAATCCTTGACCATAAAAAACACATGATAATGAATCCCAAAACCACTCCTCAGTCAATAAGTGTCGATCAGTCAATTCCAAAACCGCCATATGCAATAAAATCCTCATAAACCTTCGAATATGGCCACAAAAACATGCAACTTCGCTAATTTTACTAAACGCTAATTTTATCAAGTTTGGGTGCTCAAAACATGCAACTGACGCTGAAAAATAGCTAAAATGTTTCTAGGCCCATCAAAACACCCGTCAAACTTAACACAGTCGCAGAAACGTCCGGAAGAGCCTTTCCCATAGGAGGAACGCCTTCGGCGTAATAAAAATATATATAGCGCTTGTATATATTATAAATATTTTTATTTCGAGTCAAAAATAAACAAGTACAAATTAATGATAATTTAATAGTAAAATTTATTTAAATTAAGTGAAGTTTATCATTCTATGTGTTAAATTACAAATTTCAAAAAATATTAAAAGAGACGAAATTAGGTTAAGAGTCCCAAATAAATTTAGGAATAAATAACAATAAGTCTTTGACATTAAACCGAAAAAGATTGATTATTTATATGTTACTAGTTTCAGATCAAGATATTTAGTCCTTTAATCAAAAATATTGAAGTATGAGGAACAATAAAATAATGGACCTCAAAAATATTTAACCATTATTAAAGATGCCTTAATCCATTGTTTTTTACAAGTTTTACAAATTTTACAACTAGCAATCGCATGTGTACAATGCAATGTGAACATCGGATGATATAAGTTATTTGATTTGGAGGGATACATTCATTACTTTCGTAGTTGATGTGTTTTGTAATTATTTGGGTTGATAATGTGTTAGTGTTGCAACATATTTGAGATGGTGTTTGCATCAGTTTTTGTTTTACTTTCATAACTGATGTGTTTTGTAATCATAAAACAACAACTTTCCATGTCAAGAAAGTGAATGTCCATGCAGAATCACAAGATTTTGATGCTTGATGTTGCCAAGTGTTTCCAGCTCAGTTTCAAATTCACGCAAGCTTTATGGGTAGTGACTGTATAGTATCTTTATAGCAATTGGCTTACGAGTCTTTAGAAAACATTTTTAAATAGTGCTTGTAGCACCATAGCCAATTATATATTTCTTGTTTATATTTTATGTGATTCTCATTTTGTCATCGCACACGTGAAGAACCATGTCCATGTGCAGTATGACCAACCTTGGAGAACCTAAATGTAACATATAGATGTGTCAATAAAGAAATTCTAATAAGATATTGCTTTTTGATTTGTGTCATATAATCTATACAATATGAAATCATGTCTAGCCATGTTAGTTATATCACCTTGCCCCATCTTGTTTGCAGGTCCCTTTGTAAATGCCTTTGGATGATTTGAATAGTAGAGAGCTATAATTATGTACAAAAGTATTACTGAACTATAAGAAAGAAAACCAGAAAGTTTTGGTTATATTTACACTTGTCTGGAGGAAACCTTTCCTAATAGCCTATTGAAAGTATAACCAAAAAATAAAAAATAAATAAACTCACAATATATCTAAATTTATAATCTATCATAGTCGGCCCCCCCTCCTATTTGTATAATATATCCCAACTCTATCATAAGTGTTCCCTTAGTATTGTTTGAGGACAAATTCCTATAAAAGCAATAACATAGCATTGCTAGACTCATTAGACCATGGGTGTATTATAAATACATGCTTAATGTGTTTGACAGAACCCTTCCACAATCATCATATACATGATCGATCAACAACACAAAATATACTCTGAAATATATTACAAATAAGGCTTCCAAGCTTTCAAAATTCAAGAAGTATTGTTCCATTAAGTTGATTGCCATGCACATTGCTATAACCAAAGGCAACATGCAAACTTAGAAAAGCTTAGAGGACAACATATTCACTAAACATTTATTCTTTTAATCCTATGTTAGTTGGATGTAACTATAGAACATTGTCATAAAGACCCTTAAAAGTAACTCAGCTTTGTCATGTTTCCCAACTCAGGTGGTGGTCCAGTAAGATGATTATCACTCAAAAATACATCTCTTTTCTTCTTATTCATGAAGAATATACATATGTTCAGATAACGTAGTATCTCCTATTCTTAGTCATGAACAAAATTAGGAATTCACTGATCACTACTGACGAGAACCATTCACTTTGTCTTCTATGCCTAAACAACAATTAAGTCTCCTATTCATCACAAAAAGAATCGACTTATTTTATTTCTTATGCATCAACTATCAGCTAACATGTCAACATGTTTCGTTTTATTTTCTTGGGTGTATATTAACCGTTTGGAAGTCAATACATGTGGCACACCAATAAAAATGTGATTTACAGATTCTCTACATAATGTTGAAACAAGAGAGAGGGGGTGAACAACACAGACTACCCTAGTGACATTGTTGCGATTTAGGTTTGGTTGAAGATATAAGATGCTTAATTGTTGTTCAGTCATTAGCTGAATGGGCAGCACATCCACTGTGCCAAGTGCCAAGGACATGCTA
This sequence comes from Taxus chinensis, assembly GCA_019776745.2. Lineage (NCBI taxonomy): Eukaryota > Viridiplantae > Streptophyta > Pinopsida > Cupressales > Taxaceae > Taxus > Taxus chinensis. The sequence goes on along the minus strand of CM034153.1, from coordinate 77,481,147 downwards.
AATAGAAGAGTGATTGTCCAATTAGGAGAAACAAAATTCAAAATTCAATTTACTCGGTAGTGGAGGCTTGATTACTTTGTTTCGTTTGGGTGTTTATATTGTCTTCCTTTTCAAATGAAGAATTTTATAGACTTTTTCTGGGATCAAGTAATAAAATTTGTAAAAGAAACATTCAACACCTCACTATTGTATCAATGATCAAGACAATCACACCACCATTTGCAAATATGACAAATAACTGCAGTGTGTCCCAGATGAGTATCACTCTCTTGCTCTTCTTGCTCAACAATCTCAGGACTTTTCAAACACTTGGTATGCAACTCAATGCCGACAAAAATCTGCGACTAATAGATTGTATAATTTCTGAATTGGGTTATGAAGACTAATTAATTTGCTTAGAAGAAATATAGCTATGGTTTTGTCTTAAGTACAAAAGTGTCCAACTATTGGATGAACATCCTAGTGTGACGGGTGACCAAACCTCTATGAATCTGAAGTAGAGAGTGAATGTGGAGGAAGAGAAAGCTACTGACCTACTAGGAGAGGAACATGATTAAAGAGGGAACATTATGGCGGGAAGTTTGACATTTCCCCCTACTTCCCCACATATTTGTTATGCCCATAAATTCTTCCCCTGCATTAAATCATGGCAAGAACAACAATGATAGATTAACAAGAAATCAGAAGGAAATATTAAAGCAAAAGGCCCATAGGAGGGCAAGAAGACCGTAAATTTATAGCTTTCTACTTCAAGGCATTTGTCAAACACTTGGCGACCATCCGCTTTCCTGCCATATTTTACATACACTACTCCCAACAAACCCATAACCCTAATTCGCAAGCATATATGGATGCGGACGGAGGTGGAATCTTCACTCTCAATAAGAAATTCCTATTAATCTTTTATCTCGGGAGAGCATTATATTCCCATACAGTTGCAAAATATGAGCTTTGGAACAGGGGATGCCATGATTGTTTTTGTCAATTGGTGTAGTTACACAACTTGTAACAGCTTTGATTTTTACTACAAATAGCCCAAAACAAAAAATGACATGAACTAAAACTAATTTGATCCATGCAGATTCACAAGATTTCAATGCTTGATGCTTCCAATTGTTTCTAGCTCAATTTCAAATTCGCGCAAGTTTTGTGGGTAGTGACTGTACAACCTCTTTATAACAATTGGCTTACAAATCTTTAGAACACATTTATAAACAATGCTTGTAGCACCATAGCCAACTATATATTTCCGATATACCCAATGAAATTGTTATAGGAGAGGTTTCTGATTTTGATAATGGAACTATTTAGAAGATCCCTGCAAGTTGCTACAACTTCTGTATCAACAGTTTCCATGATGGTGTTATTGTCTGCTTTTGATAGAATCTATGTTCACATGCCGATGTCAAAGACAACTCCATCCACATTTGATTGATCCATGCTATAGACAACTAACCTTAAAAATACTTAAACAATGTACAGTGTAAGCTTAGAAAGAAAATTAACAAACAGAAATCTTACCAACCAAAGAAATTTTGAGTATTTCAATTTAAAATATGTTTGAGTATTTCAATGAGTTTTACTTCCAAAAAATATATATTCTTCCGATTAAAATAGTAAGTTAATATCATAATCTACCCCATTGGGAGCAGCTCTCCTAGTTGGTGAGGTTGTATAATATGCCCCATTTATTCCTCCATATGTGACAGAAGAGATTTGGAACCTGTAAGTTTGAGGAGGGCCCTGATTCCCATAAGAATGATTATTTTCCTGGTACACACTACTTCTACTCTGCCTCTGCACTTTGTGCTTTGTACCAGAGACCACGACACATCCACAAATTATTTCTAATTACAAGGTGACATATATTTTTTAAAACAAATCCTTAATGAGTATCATCTAACGTGTTCTAGATATAGGAAGGTTAGTTCAAATATTTCTTGAGCTAGAAGAACCTGCATGTTTTGTGGGTTTGGCTGTAGCTCTTTTGGATCTTCTTTTTTTGGACGGATTCCTTCATATTCCATGCAATAAATTATTGTTCTGGGATTAGTAATAGTTAAAAACTATAAAAAATAGTCATTTGTTTGGATCTGGTACTCCCCTGCAATACCTCTAGGAAGGAACGATCTGCAGCATAGACTCTTGCCCGCACAGCACGAATATGGTACCCACAATAATCCCTCTTTCCCTCATAACACACACCTCTTTATTATAATTCGTAATTATGTAGGACTGTCAAATACATACCCGCAGTCAATTGAGGATCATCAAACACCTTGAACACATCCACCTAGCCATGGCCCCCTTCACCCCACTATAATATTAATTTTAAATTAAATTAATTCATTATCCTCACCATATTTATTATTTAAATATCCTAATTGGGATAATGCCCACATATCCACCTCACCTAGACACCTCATCAAGCCACCTCACCCTAAGACCTATTCTTAGTAAGTTGCCATAACTAACTAAGACCTACCCAAACCCTAAAAATCAATGCCTACATTCCCTCTAACCACATTCCCGCCCGTTAGAAGGAAGCTTCCATGCTAATCCATGGAGTAAATGAAACGAGATCCCAGAAAATCAAGGGGATCTACCTAGTTTAGTAAACCTAGGAAATCCCACCCTAACCGATGCCGGTTACCCTTAACCACCGCCGGTTAAGCTGGAACCACCGTCGGTTACCATTTAATCCCCAAAACAACCTTATTTCAAGGTTGGCACATTTCTGAGAGATAATCACATCTTTTGAGAACAAGTGACAAAACCAGAGCTGCATGCAAGCAGAACCAGCATTAGTATACACATCAGAGCATCCATAGCCAGTACCTGAAGCAATCACACAACCATCTACCTTCACGGGAGCATCTAGGGAAGCACCAACACTACATCAAGTTCATTCCATTTGATCACCCACCATTACCAACCAGGCATCAAGCTCATACAAACAGTAAGTTTTGTTAACCAACACTTATCCATTTATCATTTGGTAGATCCTTTTACATCTGTTATTAGCTTTTTCTCTCATTTCCATTCCCCCATCATCTACCTCCATGCAAACTTGACCATCTTTTTATCCATACCCTTACATTGCCCATACCTGGACCTTAATCATTCCTGTGCATACCTCAGATCCATACGAATCTTTCCATTGCCCTTCCATCTTCATCTAACCTCAGATCTATCACCCAACCAAGTTTTATTGAGTTTCCTGTACCCCGACCATACCGACGCCAGTTACCCACAACCATCGCCGGTTAGCCTAAACCGATACCGGTCATACCAGACCGACGTCGGTCTCTGTGTCTTTTACCAGAAACCAAGAACAGAGCTCCTAAACTTCCACCAAATACCCAAAACCACCCAGAATCTCACCCTGACCAATACCAATACCTTGACAGTGACCTTGACCTTCAGATTCAATCATAGCCTAGCCTGTTGTGAACGAATTTTCTTATTGTAGATGAATGAGATACCTAAATCATTTTAACTACAGTAGGATTTCCTTTATTTCTCACATTAATTTTCTTTAAACAGTGGATTGACAGCCATCTAGGAAGTATCACACTTCCCAGATCTAGCACACGCTAGGCAGTCCACTGCATATATTGTTTAACTTTTATTTGGTGGTCTTGTGTTCCATTTCAGGTAGTTCCTCCAAGCAAAAAGGAAGCTCTCACGATCAGCTGTGGATTCAGAAGTCATACGCGTGCAACAACCTACAACCAACATTTCAACAGGTATTCCTCCTAACCCATTACCCTTATTTGTTTCATCAACATTCGAAGAAACACTCTAGAATCAGGTGAAACATTTTGGCACACCCGGTGGGACCCATTCGGGGTTCTTTGCATTCTTTCATTTCTAGGTGAAAACGTTGTATGTTTGTTTCTTTTCTAAAAAGTTCTTACATTAAACTTTCTCCCCTAGAATCTTCTTCTCTTCTATTGTCTAAAAGCAATCATATTTTGGTGCTTAAAATGAACATTTCTTCCCTTTCATTAGTATCACATTAGTGAAAGAGCATCCCTTCTCCTGTTCATCTATTTGTGGCATCAAATTCTACATTTCGATTTGGGTTTAAAAATCATTGCATTTCATTCTACTTTTCTGCATTAGCTCACATTAATTGAGGGCAACCTATACGCTGGAAGTCATTCCCAGCTGATGGTTGACAAACGAATCATAGAAAGCACTTTCTTTCTCTTTCTCTCTCTCTGAGTCTTATCCAAACACCACAAAATTGAAAATATATACACATTCTTAAACAACATCTCACCTGGAAGAAGCTGTAGGTGATCACACGATCACAACACAGTGGGCACCCCGCTGGTTATCTCTGTCTAGTACCCCATCAGAGGATGGCCCACCCCCACCATAACATACCTGAAACCTCTCCTTGTAGATCTCCTTCTTCGTAGGAAGCCATCCTCACCAAAAAACTCTATTCTACAGTTCATGAGTCAGTCCTTAAATAGCATAAGCTAAACAAACATAATAGAAAAAGGCACTCTTAGGATCGTATTTTTCTTAGTGTTTCTGCTTGGCTTGCATTTTGAGGTGAGAGGTCACACTCTTCATTTTTCTTATTTCTCCTTGCACGCTCCTCATCACAGTTGGTGTATTCCAGCTTCATCTGAGTGTGCCTGGACCATATTCTCATCATTCTCAGGATTCTGGGTTTGATTCCACATTAATTTTAACTCACAACCACAATTTCTTCATCATTGTTTCAATTTCACAGTAACCGGTGTCAGTCCAGTGACCATCGTCAGTTACCCTCTGACCGTCATCAGTTTTACCCAACCGGTGTCGGTTCACTGTTCTTTTGGTTAACCTACCCAAAAGGACACCTATTCACCTTCTTTGACTATTTAGAGTCTCTGTCACTCTTATCATATTCATTGACCTAGTAAGTCCCATTAACATCTTGCATACTGGGAAATTATTGGCCTTTTACCTTGTTTTGACCAACTGTCCACTTTCCACAGTGACCGACCACGGTTACCTGTGACCGGCATCGGTTTACCCTAACCGGCATCGGTTATACTGTGTAAATTTTCCAGCTGACATTTGGTACCTAATCCACCTACTACTACCTATTTCTCCTATCTCTACTATATTTCTGTGTCATTTACAGAAAACAGTCCAACCCGATCAGTACCTGTTCACATGGTGCTGACCCGAAGCCAAGCGAACACCCTCATATTCCATGCCAGTCATCAACCACTCCCCCCTAGTCCTTCACCACCTTCTATTTTATCACCCATGGATCCTACCCAACCTATCACTATCACCACAGGAGACGAGGAGTTCACATGACTCCTTGACCAAAATCCTGTCACCTTGCAGTTTTACCTTTCCCACTCATCCACTCGAGATGCCTCGGGTCAGTTGATATACGACATGCCTGTATCTATCCCCCCGACTCTCATTCCCACTCCTGCATCAGCCCCATCTGGCTCCGCGCTACCCGCATCTACCTTACCCCCAGTCATTTCATAGCTAGGCCCTATACCCGCTATGACTGCCGCATCTGCTACATCCATTGCACCCGCCACATCCACTATACCTTCGCCAACCACCCAGAACACAACCTCATCCGCCCCTATTGTCTCGCATATACCCGTAGCTACACAACCACCCCCGGTGTCGGTGACCCCTACCCCTTTTCAAAATGTCATCCTTTCTATTCCACAATCTTTAGCCCCCATTGCCACTAGGGTCACCACGACCCTTCCACCTCCATATACGTACTATCAGTAGCCTCTTGTTTCATCTATTATTCACTCTGGGTACGTACCCCCTATTTCACTACCTTCTTCTCAATCTACCTATATGGCAGCACCATATACTGGAATGCCACCCCCGTTATATGCCCAACACCAACCCTCTTATGCTACAGGAGTCACCCATCCATCACAACCTACCAATGACCTAATTAAGTTAATGATGGACAAGATGCAGACATTGGAGGCATCAGTTTCTGGCTCCCGCAACACTCTCACCTACGATGAGATTTGTAATGAGCCTATACATCCATCCATTCCTATCCGTCCATATCCCATGCATTGGGAAATGCCTAAATTCAACCATTTCAATAGCAAAGAAGACCCACAACAACATTTGTGGTCTTTCAAACACGGGTGTTATCTGATCACCCATGATGATGCTTTGCTCCTGAGGACCTTTCCCATGTCTCTGACTGGACCCGCGTTAGATTGGTATAGTGGGTTGCCTAGACACTCTATATTCTCATTTAATCAGGTAGCCCAAGCCTTCTTGGATCACTTCTCCATTAATATCGTTAAGAAGGTTACCATGACTGACCTATACTCTACGCGTCAGTATGACGATGAATCTATCACAGATTTTGTTGCTCGTTGGCGTAGCCTGATCAATCAACTCACATTCCAACTACCACAAACCAAACTCATCAAACTCTTCACATGGGCTTGTGCTAGGCATATCTCACCAACCCTGTAGGTCTAAACCTTCCGAACCTTCGACGAAGCATTCACCATGGCACGAAAGCTAGAGATTCGGGCTATTGAAGAGAAGAAAATCCAATTACGCAATAAGAACTCAGCATTCAAGTCAAATGATACCTCTTCTTCTTCAAAACCACAGAACAATTATTCAAAGGCCAAGGGGACCACTAACGCAGTGGTACTCAAAGCTGGCCCAGCTCATCCATCAAATCAGGCTAGCCCCTCATCTAATCTCTCACCCGTTCAGACTTTTCAATTCAGATGGGAACAACGGAAATATACCCCAATTGGGGAACCTTATTCTTCTATCTTGGAGAAGCTCATCAAAGCTGGGGCCATCACCCTTCCTCCCATGAAACCACACACTGGTTTTGACCCTGCTCACCCCACACCCACATGGTATAAAGAGCATGACTTCTGTAACTACCATCGAGTAAAGGGTCATAGTGATGGCAATTGCATCACCTTCAAAAACATTGTCCAAGAAATGCTCGAGAAAGGTGAGCTAACCTTGGATAATCCTAATGCACCTACCAATCAAAACCTACATATCTTCAAGAAACCCTTTCCTAATCATGCCCCTTCTTCTGATCAAACTGGAGAGACCTCAACTCATGATAGCCATACCCGCGAGGTCCATGCTATTTTCAGCGATACACCCGTGCTTCCCAATTACCTCATATTCCTTCCATAGAGGAAATTCTAGCCCGAAGCCCTCCTTCTACTTGAACCCACCTCACCTATTCCTCCACCCACAGAAGAACACATTTCACATCCTTCATCACCCGTGGAGGAGCCTTCCATTAATATCAAGACTATTTCACCTTTGGCTTCTCCACCTAGAGAGCCATCACCCACAGTACTTCTTCAGCCCATGGAAGGATACTTGTTTATCTCCTCCACCCACAGAGGAGGAGGAGCACCCATCATCTCCTCCACCCATAGAGGAGCACCCATCATCTCCTCCACCTATCAAAGATCCAGTAGAGATACCTTTATCCTCTAGGTGATCATTCTCCATCAGCTACCCAAGATCCTGCAGACCTACTTTTGGCTCTCTTACCCATAGAAGCTGAAGCTAGAAAATTCCCCATCTCTAAGACAAATTTTATGGGAATTTCCATTAGGTCCTCATCAACCTCACCTACAGACGTCCATTCTCATGCTTAGCTGATCACTTAGATTATGTGGATAGAGCCTTACTTTGGGGGCATCTTTTGCTTCCTGTCTCAACACAAATGCAGATGTCACTTGCTGACACTTCCACTATCTACCCAAAATATTTCAGCCAATTGAACCAAGCACAACCACCTCTATCACAACTTCTTCCATGACACCCATCATAGCTCAACACACACCCTTACCCATAACCCAACATACATCTAAATCCAAACCCACACCTACATCATCTTCCTCGACTAAACCTATTACTACCTTAGGGGTCACCCCAACCACCAGCCTTACTCATCCACCTATCAAACTAGATTTAGCTACATCCTCCAAAGTCAACACCAAACCTACTCTGGCACCCAAACAGAAGAACCAAGCCCATAGAACTCATACCCCAGCTGCACCAATCACACCTTCATCACCTTCACCCTTTCCATCTATCTTAGGACCTCAACCTCCCAGCACGGTTAAGAAACCTCCACCCATCAGTAAACCAAAAACACAACAGCCCATTCCTTCCTCACAAACCTCTAACATACCCAAGCACCCGACATGACTTACACCCACACCTGCAGCATCTTTACCACCCATTCCTCCAATACCATCGGTTACTTCTTCACTACCCACTACACTTCAGTCTCTTTCCCTCACACCCCCTACACAACCCACGTCATCTACCTTCACAGCACCTCCGTTATCCCCATGGGTAACTCACCCTCTTCCCCCATCCACTTTTCCCTCTAGATCTCATACACCCATATCACCTTTACCCAAGAAGGTGCAACCCAAAGACAAAAATCCACTACCCTCCAATAAGGTAGTCAAAACAACCATACACCCTCCTACCAGTTCATCTACCATACCCCTACCCAAGCAAATATGACCAACACCCAAGACCATGCCAGCACCCAAAACCATAGCTCGACCCACTCCCCCTCCTGCAAAGACCATTCCTCAACAATCAGCCACACCTACGCCCAAACCCACTTTCACTTCCCATTGCGACCCACTAGCAGGGTCCTATGCCAAAATCTTAACCAACCTCCTTGAGACTTCTGTCATCACATTACCACCACTCAGACCTTATGACCCTCTCAAACCCAAGCCAAAAGGGTTTGATGACACTAAAATTTGTGCCTACCATCATGTGCCAGGACACGATGTGGAGAACTGCAAGGCTTTGAAAACCGTCCTTATCCAGTTGTGTCCTCCTGAAGAAAACTTTGACGATGATGACCTTCTTGATGAGGACCCCATTTCACCAACACCCATTCCCACAGTCCTTCCCTCACTACCTACTCAACACCCAGACCTTTACCCCCACAGCTCCTAGAACCACCTCCAAGATTTGAAATTAACATGGTTTGCATCAATGACCTCGCCAAACCTCCACCCAAATGTCGATGTGCCCAGCTCATCCCACAAAGTTCCTTCCCACCACTGGGATTTTTCCCTTCATGTCGCTATACCTTTCATGGCTCACCTACCTCACCTACCTCCCCACCTCAGATCAACATGATCCACATTGCTACCCATGCTCAGAAGGACAAAGGCAAGGAAAAGGCAACTGACTCACCAACCAATCCTATACCCAACATACCATCTACACCCACACCTAAAATCACTATCCATGGCCCCACATATCCTATTTCTAATGGGGTCACACACCGCATGATGCTCAAACAACTACACCAATCCCCCCTCAAAATGTCCTTATATGACCTCATCCAAACCTCAGAATCCCATCGTCAAGCTCTCATGGAGGTCCTACAATCTATTGAGGTTTTACCCAATGACCCTACACCCGTAGCCTCCATTATCACACCCCATCATGTAGCCTCTCTCACCAAATTACCACCTTTATCCACACCTCAACCTACTCACCAAGTAGCCTCCCTTAGCTTCTCAGAGGAAGAGATCGCACCGCACCAAACTAATGACCTAGACCCAGCTCTCTTCATCTCTGTCCACATCGATGATATACGTGTATGACATGTAATGATTGATGGGGGCGCTAGCATTAATATCATTTCATCCCATGCATTCACTCAAATGCGCATACCTGACAATTGCATGCATAAACATCCTGTCATGTTGCATTCATTCAATGATGCTATCACCTCTACACTAGGCACTGTCATCCTCCACATTCGTGTGGGCCCCCGCACTATTCCAGAGTTATTTTACATCTTGGAGGGGGAATTCCAATATAACCTATTGCTTGGCAGACCCTGGATTCATGTCATGGGTTGTGTTCCTTCCACTTTGCATCATTGTGTAAAGTTTGAGCATGAAGGACACACCTATACTATTCCAGCTGATCCATCACCTTTTAAAACATGCAACATGCTTTACCAACCCAATGACGTGCTTATACCCATTAAGGCATCTACCTCCACGACCACTACCACTTCACCTACACCTCCACTTACCAGTACAGTCGCTACCTCAACCACACATGCCTCCTCCATTCCTACCACTGCCACAACCTCCACGGCCAAACCATCAGCCTCCCAATCCATTAGCTCCACCTCCGCGTCAACCTCTGACACATCATCTATTCCAGCTACCCACATACCAACCACCGATCCCTTGGAAGGCATTTTTCAATGCCTCACTCTGGGGGAGTATCACCTATATAGTGTCAACACATTCCTTACTCCACAAGAGTATGGAAGTCTTCACCAACACCCTCACTATGATCACCATATAGGAGAGCACCTCCTTTATGGTCCTCCCCACCTTCATACCAGTCTCACCTATGGGGGACTTGATACTACCACTTACACACCCCAACCACCATCACAAACCCACCCATTTTCTGCTGACTTCTAGTCACTCACCAATCACCATTTTTCCCACACCTTCCTACACCGATGTGCATGGAAGGGTTTTGGTTTTGGATTTTATGAGCAAGGCCACCATACTATTATTCCATGTACTACCCACAAACATAATGACCATAGTGGTATCAGCTTTGCTGAACCACCTACCAAGAAGGCTCGCATTGAACTCATCGAGGACATCAGCCCTTCTCCACCTTCTTCACCACCATCACCACCTTCACCGACAGAGTCGATGGATCCAGAATCCATTCCTCCTAACTTTTTTTTTCATAAACACCATCTCCTTGGGGCCTCTGACTTATCAACACGAGGGCGAGGCTCCTTCCTCTCTTCCCTTCCTGTACCCTGAAATGGTCGATGACGATACACCTTCGATTAACATCGTTCAATGTCAGGATGATGAATCTATACTCACCTACCTTGGTGCAGAAGACTCATATATTCATCAGTCATTACCCTCTGAGACGCAAACCATGTTGAATGAATCGACTATCGAGATCAACATTCATACTCAGGATGACCCGCACATCCTAAAGATCGGTCAATCTTTAGATGCTGCTGAACAGGAAGCCATCACCTCTTTTCTCAAAAACCATAACCATGCTTTCACTTGGTCTTACGTAGACATGCCTGGTATTGACCCCACGATAGTGGTCCACAATATCGTAACCATTCCTGATGCCAAGCCCGTCAAACAAAAGCTGAGGAAAATGCACCCTCGCATTGCCCTTCTTGTCAAAGAAGAACTTCAACACCTTCTTTCCATTTCCTTCATATTACCCATTGATTATCCTCGTTGGATTTCTAACATTGTCCCTGTCACTAAGGCAACAGGGGGACTCCGCATTTGCACAGATTTCCATGACCTCAATCTAGCTTGCCCAAAAGATGACTTTCCTCTACCTGGTATTGACCAGCTGGTTGACCTTACCACTGGTCACGAGATGCTATCACTCATGGATGGCTTCTCAGGTTATAACCAAATCTTACTTGCCCCAGAGGATCAACACAAAACCACATTCATCACCCCTTGGGGGACCTTCTGCTATCGAGTCATGCCTTTTGGCCTTAAAAATGCTAGTGCCACATATCAGTGGGCTATGACTTATATCTTCCATGACATCATGCATCGTATATTAGAAGATTACGTGGATGATCTCCTTGCCAAATCTAAACACCACTCCGAGCACCTCACCATCCTCAAAACCATCTTTGACCGCCTCATTAAATATTGTGTTCACCTTCAGCCCAAGAAGTGTGTCTTCGTGGTCCTCTCAGGAAAACTCTTGGGATTTATCATTTCCCTACGTGGTATAGAAGTTGACCCTGCTAAATTCAAGGCCATTCTGGAAATGCCTCCACCCACTAACCTTAGGCAACTCCATAGCCTGCAAGGTAAGTTGCAGTCTATTCACCATTTCATTTCACAATTGTCTGATCGGTGTCAACCATTTCATCACCTTCTCAAGAAGGATGTCTCCTTTAAATGGGATGATGATTGCCACAAATATTTTGAGGCCTTAAAACAATACCTTCTTCAACCCCCCGTACTCATTCCACCTAAAGACGATCAACCTTTCTACCTATACATCTCAGCTACCGATCACTCTTTGGGGGCCATGCTCACTCATCGTGATGAACAACACAGGGAGCAGGTGGTTTATTACATAAGCCATACTCTTTTGGACTACGAAACCTGATACACCCATCCCAAAAAACTTTTCTTAGCCTTAGTTTTCATTGCCACAAAACTCCGCCATTACCTACTCAACCACAAAACCTATGTTGTGACCAACACCGACCCCTTACACTTCATGTATGCCAAACCTTATCAAAATCAGCGTGCCGCACACTGGCTTATGCTTTTGGCTGACCTCAACCTCAAATTCATTCATCAAAAGTCCATCAAGGGCCAAGCTATCACCGACCAATTGGCCGACGCACCTATTTCCAGGGATCAACCCTCTAATTTTGACTTTCCAGATGAGTCAATTGCTACCCTTTCCCTGGACGAACCCACTTACCAAATGACACTCTTCTTTGATGGTTCCAAGTGTCAGCGTGGGGGTGGGGCTGGTGTTATCCTCATTCCACTTGATGGTGAACCCATGCCTTTGTCTTTCAAACTCAATTTTGATTGTACAAACAATATTGTCGAATACGAAGCACTCGTATTAGGTCTCCAAGCTGCCTACACCCTAGATGTCAAATCAATCAACATCTTTGGTGATTCTCAATTGGTCATAAACCAAGTCAATGGTATATACCAATGTCGTAATGAGATACTTCAAAAGTATAAACATCATGTAGACATACTTTTGACCACCTTTGACCGTTACACCCTTCAAACCGTCCCACGTTCAACCAACAAATTTGTAGATACCATGGCCTGCTTGGCTTCTCAAATACCCACTTCGCCTGCCGATTCTAAAATCTTTGTCACCATACAATGACTCCAATCACCCTCTTATTTACCTCGTGACATTTACTCCATCAGAACCATCACCCCAGACCCGAGTGACCTTTGGTATAAACAATACTCCGACTATCTTTCTCTCTCCATCTTACCTCCTGATCTCACCCGTAATGGACAACGTGCCTTCCTTAAAAAGGTCTCTCATTACGTCATCATGGGGGGCCTCCTCTATAAGTGCAACTTTGATGGTATTCTCTTACGATGCCTCACGAGTTCTGAAATTCCTTATACCATTAAGGAAGTTCATGATGGCATATGTGGAGGTCACTTCAGTGGCCTTGCTGTTGCTAAGCGTATTCTTCGCCTAGGCTATTACTGGCCAACCCTTAACCATGATTGTTGTGACTACGTCAAGCATTGTGTAAATTTCCAACAACATGCCAACCTTCATCATACACCCAGTCACGCCTTACAGGTCACCCGTGACCTTTGGCCCTTTTCTCAATGGGGTTTGGATCTTGTCAGAGAGATCAATCCCCATTCTTCCCAATGACATCAATGGATCATCACCACTACTGAATACTACACAAAATGGGTTGAAGCCATACCACTCATCTCCACGAAAGCTGAGAAAATATGTGAGTTCATCAATCATCACATCATTTTTCACTTTGGTGTTCCTCATCACCTCATCACTGATAATGGAAAACAATTCAAAAATAAAACCTTGCGAAAACTTTGTGACGCCTTCGGCATTCAACTAAGTTTCTCATCACCTTATTACCCACAGACCAATGGCCAAGCTGAATCCACTAACAAAACCTTAAACAAAATTCTCATGAAAGTGGTTAACGATACTGGGAAGGACTGGCATACGCACATTCCTTTTTCCCTATGGGCATACCACACTAGTATCCACTTCCACTACTGCCACACCCTTTTCTCTGGTCTACGGTACAGAGGTTGTTCTACCTCTCGAAGTCCAGATTCCCTCACTCTGCATTTCTCTCCATGACATGCTCAATGATGATGACTTTCGTCAGGACCATTTAGCACAACTTGAGTTATTAGATGAATGTCGTCTTAATGCTCTTGACCATCTTCAAGTTTACCAAAAACGTATCAAACGTGCCTATGATAAACGTGTCCATGAACACACCTTCCAAGTTGGTGATTTGTCCTGAAAGAAAATCAACATGTAACTAAAGCAGAAAAAAGTAAACGGGAAAATTTTCTCCTAATTGGCTTGGACCATACATCGTGACCCATACTTATGGATCAGGTGCTTATCATTTATCTTCACTCGATGGTAAACCCAAACCTGAGCCCCTTAATGCCTTACATCTTCGACCATTCTACTATTGACTTTTAGTCCTACCTCACTTTTTCCTCTTTCCATGCTCGTCCCTTGAGCACTATCCACTTCCTACACCATCACCAATGATTAAATAAGAATCATGTGCATACCCATCACTTGTTATCTTCTCTTGAATATGTGTACCACGGCGCTGCACATAGCATGATTCTCATGGATACTTTTCATCTACCTTTAGATGAGATCCCATGGTCATTTCACCCTGCTTTCTGAACAAGAATCCTATTCTTCACCTTGGTCTTGTCCATGACTTCAAAGCCCTCACATGGGATCCAACTCCTTGAGTCAAACTTCCAATAAAAAGATGACTCCCTCAAAAGGACATCTTCCTCTCTACAATCGCTGCTATAAATAGACTGCTCCCTCGAAGGACAACTATGTAAAGCTCTTTCAAAAAAAAGAAGAAGAAGAAAGAGAGAATCTGAAGCTTCCCGCATCGATCAGCTTCACGAAGACCTCAAGGAGTTAATTTCCTCATCCCATATAGACTTCCCACATCGATCAGTCTATCTCAAATATCAGTCAACACAGAAAGCCTTTTAGTCATGGACTTGCCCATTGTGACCTTGGATCTCTTGCCCAAAGAGCATGCTACCTCATACCATATAAAAATTAACAACCTTTCACCCCTCTCACCATTCGCACTCCCATTTCCTACCACCTCAAGGGACCTCTTGGAAACCATGACATTTGGTGATCATGTGACTACTTTTCACCCTTAGAACAATCAATCATGCAATGTCTTTTAGGGTCTTACGTTCATCACCTCCTCCAAGGTATGACCTACTCGGTATGATCCTAACCAATCAGGTGGCTTTCTTGCCCCCTCTTATCTTTTAACCTTCTTTATTACGTATTGATTACCTTATACAAGACTTGGTCCTCGATGCTTACCTTTGGGGTAATCTTCTTCTTCTACCACAATCAAAATCACCTATACCAAGTTTCCCACAACTCACCCATACCTAGTAGACCTAAACCCAAATCATGCCTATGACCTACCATCTCATTCTCATACTCCTCATATTCTTCCCTAGCTTATGGGAGAACTACATCGGCCTGAGGTCCTTTTTTCGCCGGGACTATGTAGGTATCACTCCGAGGGCATGGGGCCCTTGGAGGTTAGCTCGGCCACTCTCTACCCTAACCAATTCATTTTTCATTTTCCTCAAATCACATTCTACCCTACTTAGTTTCCTTTTTATATCCAAAATTGGAAATTAAACCAAACAAACAACAAATTGCTTCACTCATCATCAAAACATACAGTTATTATGACTACCATTTCTTTACCATCATCATGCATATATTATAAAACATCGACCCATATCATCATTCATCACAAGCCCTCACCTTTTAACCTGACTCAATCCATGTAAACCAAAACCATAACTTACCCCATGCCTACCCAACCTAACTCAACCATGCCTATGACCTGACTCCACCATGCCTAAAACCTTGACCGACATCGGCCTTTTGTTCCACATCATCCCAATTTCACTCTACCCTGCCCGTCACTTTTTTTTTACCTCACCCTCCCTGACCTCATCATTTACTCCTACCTCACCTACCTAATATCGTCCTCATTTGGGGACTCGTTATTTTACCCATACCTCGGCCCTACCCATGTCGTGACCTAGATTCTTGGACCTGGAACATCGCTAGTGACCTTTGACCTCATGTGTTCACTATACCTTGTGGCACTGTTACCTGTGTTGATTGACCTAATGACCTTACCTTGCCTCTTGCCATGACCATTTATCCTGACCCAACCCTCGGTGTACCAGAACATACCTAAACATTCCTGCACCTAACCTGCGTCGTGTTTCCTGACCATATCCTATACCTTGGATACCGAAATCACCTCAACCTTGTTTGGATAAACCTATCGACCTTAGACAATGTAGAGTTTTCCTGCTCTTTAGCCTGGTACCGTGTTGCAGTTTATACGTGTGCGTGCATTTGACTGTTACTACCTTTGACCCTGACCCATTACCTAGATTACCCGAGTAGACCTTTTTCCTTTTTTCCCCCGTTACCCACCTTCCTCTTCATCACATTCACCTTTTAATCAAACCACTCACCGCTTCTGCCTTCTACCTCGTTAGTTCCTGGTTTGAGGGGGATCACCTTCACCCACACATGGGGCAACCACATCTTATTTTTGTCAGCGTCGCTTACCAATACAAGCTACATGACAAAAAGGGGCAAAATGTAGACACTAAAATTGGGTCACACTCCCCTTGGTCCCTCGATAAATAAATACCTTGAACACATCCACCTAGCCATGGCCCCCTTCACCCCACTATAATATTAATTTAATTAAAATTAATTCATTATCCTCACCATATTTATTATTTAAATATCCTAATTGGGATAATGCCCACATATCCACCTCACCTAGACACCTCATCAAGTCACCTCACTCTAAGACCTATTCTTAGTAAGTTGTCCATATAACTAAGACCTACCCAAACCCTAAAAATCAATGCCTACGTTCCCTCTAACAACATTCCCACATGTTAGAAGGAAGCTTCCATGCTAATCCGTGGAGTAAACGAAACAAGATCCTAGAAAATCAAGGGGATCTGCCTAGTTTAGTAAACCTAGGAAATCCCACCCTAACCGACGCCCTTAACCACCGTTAAGCCGGAACCACGTCAGTTACCATTTAACTCCCAAAAAAAACCTTATTTCGAGGTTGGCACATTTCTGAGAGATAATCACATCTTTTGAGAACAAGTGACGAAACCAGAGCTGTATGCAAGCAGAACCAACATTAGTATACACATCAAAGCATCCATAGCCAGTACCTGAAGCAATCACACAACCATTTGCCTTCATGGGAGCATCCGGGGAAGTGCCAGCACTACATCAAGTTCATTCCATTTGATCACCCACCATTACCAACTAGGCATCAAGCTCATACAAACAGTAAGTTTTGTTAACCAGCACTTATCCATTTATCATTTGGTAGATCCTTTTACATCTGTTACTAGTTTCTACTCTCATTTCCATTCCCCCCATCATTTACCTCCATGCAAACTTGACCATATTTTTATCCACACCCTTACATTGCCCATACCTGGACCTTAATCATTCATGTGCATACCTCAGATCCATACGAATCTTGCCATTGCCCTTCCATCTTCATCCAACCTCAGATCTAGCACCCAACCAAGTTTTTATTGAGTTTCCTGTACCCTGACCATACCAACCCACCCATCGGTTAGCCTAAACCGATACAGGTCATACCAGACCGACGTCGGTCTCTATGTCTTTTACCAGAAACCAAAAACAGAGCCTAAAACCTCCACCAAATACCCAAAATAGCCCAGAACCTCACCCTGACCAATACCAATACCTTGACAGTGACCTTGACCTTCAAATTCAATCATAGCCTAGCCTATTATGAACGAATTTGTTTATTGTAGATGAATGAGATACCTAAATCATTTTAACTATAGTAGGATTTCCTTTATTTCTTGCATTAATTTGCTTTAAACAGTGGATTGACAGTCGTCTAGGAAGTATCACACTTCTCAGATCTAGCACACGCTAGGCAGTCCACTGCATATATTGTTTAACTTTTATTTGGTGGTCTTGTGTTCCATTTCAGGTAGTTCCTCCAAGAAAAAAGGAAGCTCTCACGATCATCTGTGTATTTAGAAGTTATACGACATCTATTAAAGATGGATGGATGGTCTTGGAGATACCGCAAACCTGTGGAACGTCCATTGAAGTGGAACCAAGTAAACCACAAGCTATAAAGATAGGCTTGGCAATACCAAAGGAACCACTTTTGGTAGATCCTCCTGGATCATTGACAAAGGCCCATTGTGACAGAAAATTTATTAAGGACAATATATCTCCTTTTATCAACCTTAGATTTTAAGAGAAACAACCACCAATTCAACTTGAATCACTAAAAAGGGATCAAAGTGGCAGTTCTTTGTGGAGGACTGTCTTGTGTTCTACTTGAAGACAATCATACAAGTTAATGTGAAAATTCATTGTTGACTTGCTTTGGCTCTACCAACCTGCGGAAAAATATTACGCATGCCACTATATTTCTTATTTATGGATTTTAATTTGATCACTTTGACTTTCAGTTAATATTTAATAAAAATCAACCTCAACATGAAAAGAGCAAGCATCTCCGTCGGGCATTTGCTCAAGGCAACAAAGCAAGCTATACCCTGAGTACATCCTCATTGCAAATAGGTTGAAAGCAAATTTATTGAAGCCCAAATCTAAGCCCACAATTTATGGTAGCCCAATTTTATATTAGATTGTATTTGATAGTTCTCTACAAGTTACTTGATAGCTGTTATAGATATCTACCATAATTCAGTCCAAGAGTAACGAGGTTGGAAGGTGAAGAGAAACAGAAACAGAACTTATAATATTTCGAAAATTACCAGGAAGGGCCAAACCTGCTACTTTTATAAAAGGAATCAACACGGTTCCATACAATCTCGGATCCTAAAATTCAATTCTTTATAAAAAAACAAAAAAGCATGATAAATGAAGGGCGGAATAAAGGGAGAAGGGAACTTACTGAATCAGGTAGCAGGTGGAGTATAATGCAGTCTGGCAGAACCCATGATATACAATTTCTGCATCTTTTTAGGATTTTGAAATTTGAAAACAGGGATTTTGCATCAGATTGCGAGCATAGCACACCCTAGGCCCAAAAGAATTCAGCTCGTAATTTATATTTAGAATCTTAAGATCATAAACAACGTGCCTCATTTCTTTTACAAGTTCACGTGCCCCTACAAAGTCTGTCATACACATCAGGGTTTAAATTAAAAAAATGCCCTCTTCAATGAATTCATAAAGATCTCTAAAGCCTTGGTTGCTTTGCCCTCCTCGCATAGACCTGTTATAAGAAATATGTATGTAGGTGCTGTAATATCAAATTTGCTTTGTTGAATAATAGCAAAAAGTGTCAAGGCATTGTCTAATCTACCACCTCTGTATAGACTGATGATCAGAATACAGTATGGTCCATTGTCTGCACTACTTTGACTCACAGTCGCATTTATCTGCACCACAATTCTAAAAGCCTCTTTGAAATTTCCTTGATAAAAAAGAATCTGAATCCTACTCGAGTCTTGATTATTTAAACCATATCTCTGGGAGATCTAATTAACTCAGAGGTTAAAAGCTTGTGATATTTGACCTTCCTGCCCTCCCTGGCATAGTGATGTCATAAGTGTCTCGAAGGTAACAGAATTGGGACTGCATCCTTTTCCTGCCATCTGCTGGAATAAAGTAAAAGCATCCTTCTCTCTATCAACTCTACAAAGACCGCCAATGAGTGTATTGTAGGTAATTACATCTGGATTGTAACCCCTAACATGCATTTCTTTGAAAAACTTTAAAGCTCCATCCAATTTACCTGTCTTACAAAGGCCATTGATCATTATAATAGGTAATGACATCTGGCACAACACCGCTTTCCATTAACCTTCTATGAATCTTATATGCCTCAAGAATAAGACCGGTACTAGAGTGCCCATCAGCTAAAGCTTGGAGGTCAGCAGTATCTCCAAAGCGTTTACTGCCTTGGGCAATATTTGGAAACAGAGATGGACTGTTTTCCATCTCCATTTGGTAAAATAATATGCATGCTTTCGTCACTTCACCAACTTTGAAGAGGGCATCAATCAGTATGTTATAAGTTAAAACATTTGGAAAGTACCCATTCTTTGTCATTTCATCAAACATCTGATGGGCCTCCTCTACAAGCCCTTCCCCAACAATCCATAAATCAGAGGGTTATATGTTACAACATCTAGAAGAAAGCCTTTCTGCGACATTTCTAATTTAACAGAGCGGGCCTGATCTAAAAGCCCAACCTTGCAAAGGCCCTTTATCAGTGTGTTGTAACAGAAGGTATCAGGCAAACATCCAGTTCTAATCATCACATTAAAAAGGTGAAAAGCATCATCAATTCTTCCAATTTCACAGAATGCATCTATCATTACTGTGTATGATACCAGATCTGGAGTAATCTGAATCTCAAAGAAGTCTCCATAGTACTTGCAGGCCTCATCAAACCTTGAAGCTTTGAAAAGCCCATGAATCAGGGAACTGTGGGTATATCCAGTTGGGGAAACTTTCTCTTCCTTGAGAAGATTGAGAAGCTCGAAAGCCTGATCTACTTGGCCATCCTTACACAAGACATTGATGATGACATTATATATAACAATGTCTGGAGGGAAGAGAGTTCACCTTGAGAAACCTCATCGTCCGTTGTTTTTATTCTCATTGTCTTCAAAGAAACCTGTGGTAGTGCTAAAAATCACAGAGGATTCGGGCAATTCGCCAAGATCTGCATACAAGTCATCATCTTCTTCATCTAAATGACCATTGGATCGAGAAATACAGAGCTCTACATCCTGCATGAATGACGAAAGAGGAACAAATTTGAAAAGAACAGAAAAAAAATGGGAAAAAAAAATGAGTATACACAGACCTTGGAAATGGAGAGCCTTTGATTGGTTTCTGGCTGTATTTTCACCAAGCCCACATATCAGAAGGAGGTCCGTCACTCTTCTGCCTTCCATCTCCAGGTCCGACCAGGATGCATACTACCCTCTTTTGACAAATAGTTGCCGAACCGAAAAAAACTGTTAAAAAGCGAAAACGTCCAGACGACCATCAAACCGTCAAATCTAACATAGTCACTGAAACGTCCGAAGGGCTTTTCCCATAGGGGGAATGCCTTCGGCGTAAAAAGAACCTAGGTGGCAGGTCAAAATTACATAGGTTATAAAAGGAATCTCTGAAAGCTTCATCTTGTAATTTTTCATTCCTCTTCACAAAGGAATTCCAACGACCAGATTTGAACAGTCCTTAACAATTAACCTGAAGAGAAGATGGTTCAACTCTACAAAAATGTGCCCTTGGTAATCGATGACCATATATCACACAAAATCCACGTGAAACATAAATTTGCATGAATAATAAGTATATACAATTTGGGTTGAAATGGTACACCTTAAATTTTATTTATATATATATAATCCAAACATGGAGACCATAGAAAAGTACAGAAGTAGGAGTAAAAAGGTAATTGCTGTTTTCTAGATTGCGGCCAACCAATAGGTTTCGACCTCATAACCAAGCTCCAAACAATCCACCTACAGTCCGACCTTGGCAATACACCTACATGGTGCTTTCCTCATCATATCCGGGCAATGGCTTGATTACAAGCACTTCTCTCACATTTCCTGTTAGCTGAGCAGCTTTCCATCTCCTTGAAGAATTGTTCTGCTTTTGTAGTTCCCATTCTTCTGCTGCCTTCACCAGCTTTTCAGTGTAGGCTTCCTGAAAAACAGTTCAATGTTATAACTCAATGTTGAAAATAAGTGGGGCCATAAAAAAACCCATCAGTATATCCATATCATTTCATCGAGCCGAAAGAATACTCAGAAACAACATTTTTGCATAAACTGAAAACAACGCCTGATTCTTTCTTACCACTGCAAGTCTGGCATAATGCGCCTTCTTATAGGGAAAGCCTCTGCTAATAGCTTACTTGTCTGGCTTCACTCAGCATCACCAATAATCTCCACAAGAACATTGTCCGTGTTTGAAATGATGAAAACGGTTCGCATCTCTCACAATAATTTCTCTTGCAACAATCTTGGAGATAAATTTGGTTGCAGTGTGACAGTCACCACATACTCGAAGGTTCTTGACAACTGTAATAGTTGTTCCAGGAGACGTGTTTAACAACCCAAATGCAATTGCCAACTTCTCACTATGGTGGCATAGCAGTAATTCCTTCTCTTCCTCCTCCACATCATTCAGTACAGGAGTTTTATATGGAATATACCCTGCTGCCTTCATCTCCAAAGATAATTTCTCCAATTTTGCATAGATCTCCTGTGTTTGCAGGTGTGATCTATCTCCTACACAAAAAACATGCAGAATTTTATTGATTTCAATCCAACTACATCCAGGCATCTTTTGAATACCTCTATCTTTCATGAGTTTCCTTACCTTTTGATGGTCATCCCACCTGCCCACTTCTGCATACATGTTTGACAGAAGCACATAAGGTGCAGCATTTTGAGGATACAATTCAAAAAGGAGCCTTGCTACAAATTCTCCTAGCTCTATATTCTTGTGTGATCTACAAGCGCCAAGCAAACACATCCACATGATCACATCAGGTTTTATGGACATTTTGATGGTAAAGCTTAGGGCGTCCTCAAGATAGCACGCACGGCCAAGAAGGTCAACCATACATACATAATGATCTGTTGTAGGCATGATGCAATACAAGTCACTCATGTGATTGAAGTATTTACAGCCATCATCTACTAGACCTGCATGGCTGCATGCAAATAAAACACAAATGAAGGTTACATGGTTGGGCTTTGTTTCAGATTGCTTTAGTAATTCAAAAATCTTGAGGGCAGCATTGCTATAGCCATGCATTGCATATCCAGCAATCATTGTGTTCCATGAGACAACAGTTCGGTGAGGCATTTTGTCAAACAGCTTGTATGCTTTCTGTATACTTCCACACTTTGCATACATGTGTATCAGGGTATTTGCAATGACAACTTCTGACAATAGTCCTCGTTCGATTATTTTTTGATGGGATTCCATACCCTGTTCCAAAGCACCAATTTTGGCAAATGCTGGGAGGATGCTGACAAAGGTTGTCGAGTTTGGCGTTACACCCACCAATTGCATTTGCTTAAACATCTCCAAGGCATTTTCAACAAGCCCATTTTGAGCATATCCTGCAATGACTGCAGTCCATGACACCACATTGCGATGAGGGCTTTCTTTTAGAAGTCTTAAAGCCTCGTCAAGAACACCAATTTTCGCATATCCTGTAATCAATGCATTCCATGAGACCACGTCTGGTTTATGCATTTTGTCAAATAATCTGTGTGCCTTTTGTATGTTTCCACATTTTGCATACATGTCTATCAGTGCAGTCACAAGTACAAGATCCAATAGAAACTCGCTTTCAAATATTTTTTGATGGACCTCCATACCCTGTTCCAAAGCTCCCATTTTGGCACACGATGTGAGGATGCTGGCAAAGGTTGATGAGTTTGGCTTCACACCTGCCAACTGCATTTGGTTAAACGTTTCCAAGGCTTTATCAGCAAGCCCATCTTGTGCATATCCTGCAATCATTGCAGTCCAGGAGATGACATTTCTGTGGGGTATTTCGTCAAACAGTTGACGTGCCTTTTCTGTGCTTCCACATTTTGTATACATATCTATCAGGGCATTCGTTATCACAATATTAGAGAATAAACCGCTTACAATTATTTTTTGATGTATTTCCATGCCCTGTTCCATATCCCCGATTTTAGCACACGCTGGGAGGATGCTTGAAAAGGTCTCTGCGCTTGGATTTACACCTGCAAATTGCATTTGCTTAAAAAGCTCCAACGCTTTTTCAACAACCCCATTCTGTGCATATCCAGCAATGATGGAAGTCCACGAGACTGCGTTTTGTTCAGGCATTTCATCGAAAAGCATAAAAGCCTCGTCAAGAACACCGTGTTTTGCATAGCCTGCAATCATCGCATTCCACGAGACGGCATCTGCATTAAGCATTTTGTCAAACAACTCGCGTGCATTTTTAATCCTTCCACATTTTGAATACATGTCTATCAGAGAATTCATCACAATAACTTCAGGTTGGAATCCACATCTAATGATTTTGGCATGGATCTGCAAACCATGTTTTACGGATCCCATGCTGGCACATACAGGAAGAATACTGGAGAAGGTGAAGTGATCGGGATGGACAACTGCTCGTTGCATTTGGCGAAACAGTTTGAATGCCTCTTGAGGGAATCCATGATTTCTGTAAGCTGCAATTATCACATTCCATGAGAAGACATCTGGTTCAGTTATTTGGTCGAAAACATTGCGAGCATCCACCGCACTTCCGCACTTGTCATACATGGTGATAAGCTTAGTTTGTAGAAGTGGGTTTGTTGCAAATGCAAATCCCCTGTCATTGATGTGAGAATTGATTTGTTTACCCTCTGAAAGCGCCTTCTTGGCAATGCAGGTCTGCAATAGTTGAAGATAAGTGTTAGAATCAACAGGAGAGTTGTGCGGAGTAAATAGAATGTGGATTGCCTCCTTCAAGCGACCTTGTGTACAGAGAGCTCTGAGATTTTGATTGAGGTGGGCAGTGGATGACATTGTCTCAGTGTGTGTTTATGTCCATTATACCACAACGAGACGTCATGTCTAAAGTCTGTTTTTAATTTTTTTTACCGTCTTTATGTGGAGTTTTCCTCTCAAAACAAATTAAAATGAGGAGAGCCAAGCCATTTCAATGCTAAAAAAAAGGGTACAATCACCATAACACCTTAGGAAGTGGTCTCATGGGAAGGGCTCCTAAATTTCCTTAATTGGTGTGGACACTAATTTTAAGAGTATTTATACTAGCAGTCGTACGTGGAATGTATGATGAAAACGTCGAAGAGGTTGCATCAGAAAAGTCGAACATGGGGAGAGAAATTGGGGGAGAGAGAGGGGCGAAGGAGTTTGAGGGAGGACAAGAGGTAGGCCAGGGTGAGTGGAGTGGGAAACTATACTCTCCTACAACATCATATCATTTATTTCTCAATCGTAAGATGGAGAAAGGGCGTGTTGTGCAAGGTGGTGATAAAACATATTTCAAAAATATCTCAAAATGCTAAGAGTGATCGAATAATACTGCCACAACAATAGTAGTTGTTTACAATCTTAGGTCTCGTGTTTTTTGGGTAAGAAAATACATAATTGTAAGGCATGAATCTTCCCGTAATGTGGCACCTATCATTGTTTATATCTACGAGAAGAAAAATAAACCCGTCGAAGAGATAAAGTGTTTTTTAATTATTTAATTAAAAATATATTAATTAACAAGAATACATTGGGTTTTTTTTTGTAAAGTTAATTTTAGCTCTATTGGAATGGTGGTCTTGCAATCGAATCTCCAGAATTCATTATTCTCCGCCTTTGTTATTTCAAGGATGAGACTCAAGCTCACGACCTAAGCGTACACATTGTTGGTGCTCAAATTTGTCTCACCCCATTTGTCATTGAAATTCTTCAGTTTGCGGACTTTGTTATGTTTATGTCTCCCCGGGCTCAAATGGTGGTTCTCCTGCATTTTACGGTTTGACAGGTGTAGTTTCCCGGTCAAAATTACTTCTCGGCATCAGTTGAAACGTGGCCCTTTCTGGTTGGATGCGGCTCTGCGGGGCACTTTAAAAATTCTAAGGCTCACTTCAACCCAAAACATGTCCACGTGGTGAGCCCGCGCTTGCTCAAGGTCTCCGCTCTTGGGGACCATCTTGAAGTTGCATCTTGAAGTTGTGCCATAAAGACACGTGGAGGCTTCTGCCAGGCCTTCGCGTACTTAGACTTTTCAAGCAACTTCCTAAAGGGCCTAAGACACGTGGAGGGACCGCGCATGTTTGGGGTCTCTACTTTTCGCCAGGACCATCTCAAAATGTGCCATTGAGACAATTAGCAGCGGGGAAACTGGAGAAACATGGAGCTTCGGGGTCATTTAAAGTTTTTTGCCTTTTGTAAAAAAGGGATAAAATCGTAAGTTGAAGCGCACACTCCGTTTGGGGACCTCACATTTCAGGAAGCTCAAAATGCTAGCATTGAATAGTCAAAAACGGAGGTGGGGAAGCCCACGAGGGAAAATTTGGAATTTAAGGTTTTCCTTTTTGGAAAAAAGAGGATATAAATTGAATAAGTTGAAGCGCTGGTTCCCCTAGCGACCCACATTTAGGACATGTGTCAAGCCCGTTTTCTGAGGGCGGAGGGGCGGAGAAAATGTCAACAATTTTACTTTCTTCCAGAAGTTATAAAATGTCAAAAAATGCTCCCATGCCCGTTTCCAATCACATTTTTCCATGTGGAGGGCTCAGATTAAAAGTTGAAAGGCAGGATCAATGGTAGCTGTGCATTTCATTTGATTTTGCCTCCATTGAAGCTCCAGGATGTTTGGAGATGCATTTTTGCATCATTCTTCATCAATTTTTTGGCAAATTTGTGTCATTTTGGTCTGCAAAGTTTAATTGAATCAATTTGGGATCTCAATTTGTAAATCTGAAGTACTCTTGAAGTGGATTTTGCTCGGGCTCGTGCAAAAATGGAAAATGCCAGATCCAGAAATTACAGAGTAAAATTTCAGAGTAAAATTTCAAAGGGAAAAAGGATGAAATGATGAAAGTGCAGGTGCAAAAGGTGAAAAAGGACATTTCCTAGAGAAGCAAAAAGGGATGACCTGTCAAGTCCAGCTATGCAGAGGCTTTGAAAAATGATTAAAAAGGGGATTTCTCGCATGACAGAATCAAAATGATTAAAGGGACTCCCGAAAAGTTGTGGCATGGCATCCTAGTCAGTAGTTGAGGGCCCAAGAAATGTGATCTGTTCACAGTTGGTCCACCTGGCAGATTTCGGATCTGAATTTGTTAAATGTCTCTGTCTGAAACAAATTGGTAACAAGCAAAGGTCCCTCGAATATTCTTCTCTTTTGAGGGGAAAAGGTGCTGCAGGTGCCAAGGATGAAAAATATGCCTCCAGTTAGAACAATGATGCAAATATTTGCAATGATTCACCTTTTTGAAAACACTTGACAACTTTTTTGTGAATCTGTTGAATGTCACTTTCTGCAAATCATGATCTGATATATGCAACAAAGGTGCTTTGAATATTCCTCTTTTTTTTTTGGGGGGGGGGGGGAATTGGATGTAAAGGGTGTATTATAAATGCAATGAGATTACTCTTGCAAATGGTCGGAGTATGAATTCTTGAGAAAAAATTTGAGAAAGTCGTCTTCCTGAGAGGCCAAAGCCAAGATTACCTGTTATTTTCTTCTGTGTTAGATTTTTTGTCATGTCAAGTTGGTTGCAGCTGTATAGCCATTGAAAAGCACTGAGATTGCTCTGGAAGCTTTCCCCTGCTGATGAATCTAAGCAATTTTGGAATTAATTTGTGTCTAATCTCTAGCAATTTTGTGTCTACTTTATTTTCAGAATGTCTACAAATAGTTTCTTTTGTTCCTATTGCAATCTTATACTGAAATTTTTGTGAAATCACACAGGATCTCATCCCTGTGACAGTCTAATGGTATTTGTAATTTCATTTCAAGAAGAGCCTTCATCTTGGATGAGATAAACAAATTTAAAATCAATTTATTGTCATTTGTTGATAAAGATTGTCTGTAAGTCTTCGGGTGTACCTTAGGCATGATTAATCAGAAACTTTAGTGTTTAATTGAGTCTTTAAATTTGAGCCTTCGTGTTAGAGTCTCAAAGATTATGTGAAAACGTGTTGATCTGGGCCTCCATTGAAGCACACCTTCTGGTTGAAGGAACGTCTTGACTGTTCTGAAGCTTTTGTTGTGAAGTTGTTCATTATTTTGAAGTCCCTCCAAAGATCTAGTATAATCAACTTTATCCTGCTTCATCTCCCACCAAAATCATTTAAAAACCATTGATCCACCCTGAACTACCCCTATTTTCCCTGTGTATCAACAAAGGAACAAAATCTACTTGCAAAAATATGCAGAACAATCAGGATTCCATAATGTCTTTAGTAACCTTAGCCTTGTGTTGAAAATATCTCCATCTTTTGGAAGTGACAACTCGTGAGAGTCAGATTTGGTGTGTTGATCATATTTTCCCAAGGTTTTCTTTATAAAATTTGTGCAAAAGAAAGGTATCTGCGTCTCCTTCAATAACAAAGGTTACAAAATAGGTTCTCTTACCTTGGTTGAAAGGCACAACCTAAAATAGTTAGGATAAGATCAAATCCTTTTAAGGTGCTACCCACTTCTTCACAGGTCTGAGTGCTAAAAATTCAGATAAATTGCTTCCCCAGCTAC
Organism: Taxus chinensis; assembly: GCA_019776745.2. Taxonomy (NCBI): domain Eukaryota; kingdom Viridiplantae; phylum Streptophyta; class Pinopsida; order Cupressales; family Taxaceae; genus Taxus; species Taxus chinensis. The sequence goes on along the minus strand of CM034153.1, from coordinate 77,452,943 downwards.
AAAATGACATACATAATATTTATCTACTTTTGAGTGTCCTGTCAAATCCATGATGTGCTCAGTTTGTGAAGAAGAGAATGAATTTGGATACCAACAGAGTATAAAGTGATGGAAGGCATCATAGAACATAGAGAAGGATATATTTTTGTTGTTATGATCTCTATGTGTTTAGGTCAAAAGCATGAAAACTTGAAGATGATGAAATTAAGGATCAAGATCAAGGAGAAACAAAGAAGAGTAAAGGAAAATGAAGACAAAGTATTACTATTTAGGACAATTATTGGGTTATACGAAAATTGTTGCTTTCATCTATTATTGTTCATTGTGAATCATTCGGTTTTGTCACTACATAGAAAGCAAGATAAAGTTGCAGGATTTTGGGTGTTTTTGGAAAATTTCTGAACGAAACACATGGACAACTACAATTTTATGCATTTTTTGTGAATTTTTTAGCGAAACACATGGACGATCATGATCAGCTAGAGGTTTTTGATACGACTTGCAAGGTGGATGGTCGATATTGTTATTTGTTGGTACACACGTCAGAGATCACCCAAGTTTCTAGTTGTAACAAACACCTTCATCGTAAGGGCGAAGGAGGAGTTTGAGGGAGGACAACAGGTAGGTCAGGGTGAGCAGAATGGGAAACTATACTCTCCTACAATATCATGTCATTTTTTTGTCGATCATAAGATGGAGAAAGGGTGTGGTGTGCAAGTCGATGATACAACATATTTCAAAGATATCACAAAATGCAAAGAGTGTTCGAATAATACTACCACGCCTATAGTAGTTGTTTATAATCTTAGGTCTTTTGTTTTTGTGTAAGAAAATACGTAAATGTAAGGCATGAATCTGGATCTTCCCATAATGTGGCACCTACCATTGTTTATATCTATGAGAAGAAAAATAAACATGTCGAAGACATAATGTATATTTTATTATTATTATTTAATTAAAAATATATTAATTAACAAGAATACATCAGGTGTTTTTTGTAAAGTTAATTTTAGCTCAATCAGAATGGTGGTCTCTCAATCAAATCTCTGAAATTCATTATTCTCTTCATTTATTGGTTCAAGGCTGAGACTCAAGCTCGCAACCTCATCATACACGTGATTAGCTTAATTTTAGTGTCGTAATAGTCTTATAAATCCCATTTTATTACAGACCCTAGTTTTGTGGTCCGCTGAATTTGTTATCCATTTTAGAGATGTTGCAAAACAATTCTCTTTAGCGAAAATTTGAGGGAAATTCAACCCTCATTTGGAAATCCAAATCAGCTTGCAGTACAAATCGATTTCAATGTGTTGATTCTTTTGTTTAATTATTAGGGTATACGACAATTGTTGCTTTCTTTCTATTATTGTTCATTGTGAATCATTTGGTTTTATCACTACATGGAAAACAAGATAAATTTGCAGGTTTTGGGCATTTTTGGAAAAAAATTGAACGCAACACATGGACGGCCACAAATTATTGCATTTTTCGTGAATTTTTGACTAAAACACGTGGACGTTCACGAGTAGCTAAAGGTCGTTGATACAACCTGCAAGGTGGATGGTTGAGATTTTTGCTCATTGGTATGAAGGTCAGAGTTCACCCAAGTTTCTAGCTGTAACAAATGCCTTCTGCCTAATAAAAGTGGTTTTCAGGTATAATTTGTTTTTTAGAATATGCTACATTTTTAGGGGAGATATTTTTAAATGTTATATTTAAATTTGTAATAAAATTTTAAAACAAATATGCTCATATATAAATTGACATTTGACATCATATGTTCCTATAAGATAAAAGTACGTGGGGAAACTTTTAGCCCCCCCTTTTAGCATCCGCTTAGAATATGGTCCCACGGAGGGGCTTCAACTCCTATTTACTTGTAGTAGAAGGTTCGATGATTCTTTTTGAAGCCAACTACAAGAAATAATATAATCTAGGCCTATAAAATAGGAGCTCCAGTTTTTGCCCCCATAACTTAAGATGTGGCTAGAGAGGGGGGCTGACAGTTCCCCCTACAATTTTGGCTGATTTTGGCCATGTGTACCATAACATGGATCCCCGCCAAAACGTTTGTGTGATTTTAGAGGGAAACATGATTTTTCTTTACCTACAAATCACCATAAATTGCAATGAGATCTTATAATATCTTTGCAGGTATTGTTGAGGGAAGTAATAAAAAACATGGGACCTTAAAACTACTAAAATTCCCATAATTTTTATCAATATCATGTGCTAAGATATTTATGGAGTCTCCCCTCCATGGGACCATGGCCTTAAACTATCCTCCTAAAAATATGGTGCTCCTTGTTTTTAGGAAAATATTCTAAAATTTCCTCTTTCTCTAAATTCATTTTTCCATGGTACCACTCACTCAATAAAAATAGGAGCAACAACCCCCTCCATGGGACCCCTACCTTATACTTCTTGTGCATATGGAAAAGATATTTTAAGGAAATGTATTTTTAAGGTCCTCAACGTGAAGGCCATTTTTAGGGTTTGTAACATAGTTTATATTATATGAGATGTACATTACATGAGATCACTCTATACTTCTAATATGTATGAGGTATTCAATTGTGCTTCAAATAAAACATGTGTGTATTTTATGTTAGAGTAGTATTTATCTTAGCTCATGTTCACCTAGGTACTTTATTTACCTTTATTGTATTTATCCTCACCCACTTATGTGTGTGGATATTTCTGTTATCTTATTTAGATATTAGGAGATATTATCTAGTTGTTAGGTATAGTTCTTTCTTTGATCTATGGTATTGACTAGGTCTTTTATGTCTAGTTCTTTCCTAAATCTATGGTCTTGACTAGTTCTTTGATGACTAGTTATTTCCTTGATTTATGGCTTGATCTACAACCTTGACTGGTTCTTAGATTGTTATTCCTTTCCTATTTAAGTAAGGCCCATTATCATTGTATTGCATTGAGTTCCATAATAATATATGATATTGCTGCTCATTTATTCGCAAAGGTTTATGTAAAGTTATTCTGGCAAATTACTTTCATCTTTTTGATCGTGGTGTTTGATTAACATCTGTGTTCTTGGCTTGGTATGATCTGGTTATCGTTCCTTTTATTTTACCTCTCCAATTTAAACTTGTAACCATACTTTCAAGAGTACAAATTAGGAGTTGGGTGATAATGATGACATTTTCCACCGTTCAACCTCCTTGTTCATGAGTGAATACATTCAATTAGTTTTTACAATACAACCCGAAGGAATTTCATAAATGTGTGGTTAAGAATAATAAAAATATACATTTTTATCTTAATAATAAATTGATGGAATAAATCTCCTTAGTCAACACAGTTTAATTTAAGAAAATTATGATATAAGTATAGAGTTTCTTAATAAAAATAATAATTATCTCCAATTACAAAAGGAAAGATACTAGATGATGAGAAGCCCATAGAAATGGTTTATATTCAACATTCTTCCCTTTTATGGGGTAATCTTGAGATCTATCTTACATGCACACCATTAAAATAAAAAATACAACAATCTAAAAGTGGATGCAAATAGTGACTATAGTATATGGTAAATAAGAATTACTATATATAGTAATATTAAAAAGTTGAATTAGAATTTCATTTTTACCAAGTGTGGTTTAAGTTTGAGCTCTTGGCTATGAGAATGTTGCATGTTAGAGTAGTGAGTCTGACAAGATTTGAGAGAGTGGCAGCGGTCGTGGCTTCGTAGATGACCGATGAGCTGGTAAGTATGATTTTCTTTGGAATTTTTTGTCCAATATGTCTGTTCTTAGAATTTTTAGAAAAATTTGAACTTTTGTAATTTTTGGCATTTCTGACCAAGATAGGAGTGGATAGGGCATTTATGTCCTTGAGGACACTAGTGTCCAGTTCCTGGTGCTAATGACATGATTGTGGGTGTTAGTGACTTGTTCCTGGGAGCTAATGTCCCAGAGTAGGGTTTTGGCATTGTTTTGCGGAATACATGTATGTTAATTAATTTTGATGCTATGATGATTGAATTTGTAGCATGTATGGTGTGCTAATGTAAGGATTTTTTTGTTTTTTGTGTTGTACATAGGGCTATACACTCCAAAGAATTTTGTGTGGGTCGTCGCTTGAGTACATTGCTTACTTTGGGGTTGTCACATGTAGAGTGGGAAATATTAGACTGTGTAGGCCTATGGCACATTGCTAGATTGGGGGAGATACCCAATAATATACACATGTTGACAGTTTTGTGCGAGCGATGGTGTTCGAATATGTGTACATTCTGGTTATCGATAGGTGAGATGACTGTGACACTAGAGGATGTATATAGGATACTACGGTTTCCTATAGTAGGAGAGAAAGTGCAGATCATGGTCGTATTGGATGCTCGTAGTCATATGAGGGAAACATGATAGTATTTCATAGGGACACAAGTATAGGCCAAGAAACCTATTAGTCTGGATGTTATTATGAGATCTAAAGTTCTGCGGCTACGGAAATTTATCGCAGTTGTGATAGCTTTATTGGTGGAAATGAAGGGTGGTGGAGTGGATATTTTGTATAGGATGCATGATATTTATCATAACATTGAGCAACATGGTACTAGATATTCCTGGGCACGGTGTGCATTGGCCCATTTTTACATGGATTTGTATAAATTTACATAAGAGGATCATGGTGGTGGGCTAGGAGCCACTACTTTGTTACATGTGTGGGCATATGAGCATACTGCTTTATTGAGGTCACTCAATGGGCCATGGGCCGATTGGGATCGACTCGAGATATTCGCAACGAGGTGGTTGGGCACCCATAGTAGGAGGATAAGTATAACCATATATAAGTCGATGATAGATTAGATGGGCCTTGGGGCCATTATATGATACCGTATAGATATTATGGTGGATGGGAAGAGGATGGTTGTAATGTCTCCTTTTCGGGACATTGTTTACATCGAAGAATTGAAGACCCTCAACCCAAAGGGTTTTAGGATTGGGCTCAAAATTTGTCTTGAGATATCTATTATCTATTTGGTAACCCCCTTGGCAGTCTCTTTTAGTTAGTTAAATGTGCACATATGACTAGTATCTTTATTATTTAATTAAAAATAATAAAGTGCACATAGTTCAAACATTATTTAATTAGAGTTTATGTTTTCCTTCCAAAAGGGAAATTCAAATTTTGCATCCTCTTTGTCTATAAAAAGAGGATGTTTGTTCATTGTAAGACATGCTATGGTGATTTTGATTTCGGCTCCATGCTTGGAGAAGGGGATGAATGCCCAAACTTGATGCTCTTTGCTCTCCATTGTTGAAAATCTTTACAATCTATTGTAGCTGATTTTGGATGTCAAATTGAAGAAATTATTGGTCTCTCTCTCTCTCAAGTCGATTTCTTTGTGTATCCATTCTTATAGCCCTAACAAATCCCATTTCTAAAGCAAATCGATTTGCGTGTTGGATTTATTTATCTGGAATATTGTTGCATTGAAGGCTCTAGTGGTAGCGAATTTTACTCTTGCATTGGTGATGGCTAGAGTGACCTGTCTGTGACAGGTTTGGTAATGAATTCCCATGAATAATGATCTGATTTTTTATTCATTTAAATTTTTTTTTCCTTCCTTGACATCAGCGACTTCATTGGGTAGCTTATTAAGTATTTTGATGCATGCTTAGAGCCATAAATGATCAACAAACTTTGTGGTGTTAATTTACTAGTTATAGCGAATTGTCCCCAAGGCAATATTTTATTAAATAACCTCCTTTAAACACTAACGACTGCAAGCTTGTTTTGATGATTTGCTTTGGCGGCTAATCCAAGTGCAAAGCATATCATTTAGGTAGCAATTTCTATGCCTTCTGTGTAACTGTTTATTTCTGAGTATGGCAACTTAATTAGTGCATGATTTAATGGTGTTTGGAATCCCTTTTGGCAGCGATTTCTAGCTCAACTGAATATCTTCTTGTGGCTGAAATATCCTAGTATTGGTGAATTTATTTGAGACTCATATTGGTGTGAAAATACATATTTTTGGCAGTGATTTCTACTTATTTAAATACCCTCTTGGTGGCCGATATATTCCAGTATTGGTTTGCATATTATTAAGGTGGTTTGGAGTCTCTTGTTGCAAATGTAAATGTGATTTCTGAGGAGTTGGGAAGTGAATCATTTGGGTTTGATATATGATTTGGATGCTCTTTATGACAACTATCTGGGGCAGGTGTTTGGTAAAATAGTAAGTGTATTTTTAGTTTCCAACCCATGCATTGTTTGATTGGTAGTCAAAGTCCTTGGCAACGATTTGTATGAGAAGCTTAGCATCTGTTTTGGTTGTCTAAAAGCACTCTTAGAACAGCGATTTGTGTGAGGGTATTTGCCCAAGCAGTTCATTACAGTTGTGTTCATGCCTTGTTTGGATAATAATCATAGCTCAGTAACAGCGACTTGAATTGATGATTAAAGGACTGATTTTGCATACATTAGGAGTAGATGGCAGCGACCTGCTTTGTGGGGTTTATATATTAATTCTATGATGCATTTCTAACACTCACTAACAATTGCATTTGGCGTTTATGTTTATTAGAAAAATGATGATCATTACCTAGATCTAGCGATCTGGTTTGAGTCATATTAGTGTGCCTAAAAGCACAAAGATAGTGATCTGGATATTGCATTTTAGAGACCCGGCTGTGGTATATTCTGGAGCAGCGAATGGTATGTATTGTGCATAGTATATTGGAGTTTGGATCAGCTGGTTAATCATGTGGCCTTCAAGGTAGTTTTGGAGTTGTTTATTGATGGATTGGCTGGACTTGATCATTTTGAGGTTGATTTCTAATCATTCTTGGTGTTGGATTTACTTGTTATATGTCATTTCCCCTTGATCCCATAAGTGGGACATTGTAATGGTGTGAAGTTGTGGTGCATACGACACACCATTTCATTGGAGGATCATTTCCTAGGGGTGACTGTGTTGTTTCAGGGTGAGAGAGTATCGAGGTAGTTTATAATGGCACAGGATGTGCCCCTGGATTCATATATGGTATCAATCTACTAGGGCGAAAAGATGACCAGGGGTGAGGTCGGGCCTGATAAGATCAAAACTAGTGTATCTAGGTCCAAATGAGGTAGATGTGACCATAGATATTATACATGTGGATGAAGAGGGATATACTCAAGCGTATAACCAATGATGGGAAAAACACCGATGGGTGTTTCTATTTCTAGTAGTGGTGGATGTGGCCGATGGGCCAATAATTAGAGGAGTAGAGGAATAAACACCTACCCCAGAGGTAGACGATATAACAGTGGCAAGATTAGAGCATAAGTATTGGCTAGTATTGTATGTTAGTTGTTGATAGTTGTTTGATTAATGCAGATATGTATAAGAGCTAATGTTTTTTGTGGGATTATATGGGATGCATATTGGTTGCTGATTTTGGACACCTCCCTACACATGTTGACTCAAAACGCTCCCCCATATGTGCTCATGGGAGGATGTATGATAGAGTGCTTTGATGTTATTGTGAGAAAACATGCCCATTTATTTTAGCCAGTGGCTATAGAAGCAGTCATGTGTATAATGTTATTGAGCAAGCGTGACGAGGTTCATATAGAGGTAAATCAAATGAGAGAGGCCGTATGAGGAGGAGGCCTAGCTTAGGATATAATTGCATGTTATGGGGAGCTACAGGGCCAATATGCAGAGTAGATGACGGAGCTTTTTGTATTACGGAGTTAGGTAAAGAGGTATAGAGGCCAAGATCAACAATGTAGAGTTAGTGGTGAAGCTTATAATTCTAGAGCTCCCACGATTGTATATAATGATAATGGGGATGATGTATGATGTAGCGATGCATGGGGTATTTCCCCTAATGATTGTATTTTATAACCTATGGTTTTGGAGGATATATATATACACACACATACATACTTATGTTGATATGGCATTTGTTGTTTATGAGCATTGTATACTATTGGATGATGATGATATGTGTTTTGGTAGTGTTTATTTAGTTTGATAGATTCTATAGGCATTATTGGGATGGTTGATTTGATATATATTGTTGATGGTTGAATTTAGCAATGATGTAGAAATAATAACCAAGTAATGCATTAGATAAAGAATTTGTGTGAATATGAATGTATGGTATAACATGTAATAACTAGAGATGCATTTATGTGATGTACTGTGGTGGATAAATAAAAGTAATGATAATGATGTGTTTATAGTTGAATAATGATGAGATGTAAAATAAGGGTCGTAATTGTGTGTGATGAGAATGAAGGGGGGGAAGAGCGATTTCCCCAAGTGTGAGAATGAGGTTCATTTATAAATGCCCCCTCAGTAGTCAAGAATGAATGATAGAGTAAGAGTGCATCATCGAAAAATGGTTAAATTGTCATGTGTAATGAGTGGCCATAAAATATATGTCATGAAGCATAGATGCGGAAGTATGGAATGGGGGGTTCATTGATGTAGAATTCCCTCGACAGTCAAGTGTGAACCATAGCATGAGATTGCATCATAGGGTAATGAAATGGAAAATGAATGTCATCTACAAAAGATGAAGAGGCCTACAAGGCATGGAGGTAGCATGTGAAGCAGAAATGGTGTGAGGGTAAGTGCCAAATTGGATGTTAAAGGAAATGGAGCCAAGAATGGGAGGTGTGGTGGTAGGAAGTGCAGAAGAAAGAGGCCTATGAAGCCAATGAGGTATTGCAACAATGTGTGAGGAATGAGAGGATGTGACTATAAGTGGATTAGCTGGAGGACGCAGATGGATAATGACCTTAGGAGGTGGGTGGATGAAAACCTTACATGGAGGTGAAGGAGACAAGTGAACAATGATGGAAGCTCTCTTATAAGGGATAGGGGAGAGAGAGAGAGAGAGAGAGAGAGAGAGAGAGAGAGAGAGAGAGAGAGAGAGAGAGAGAGAGAGAGAGAGAGAGAGAGAGAGAGAGAGAGAGAGAGAGAGTGGAAATCAATGACACCTTTGTCTTCTAATTGTTGTATGAAAACATGGAGAGCATAACGGTCATTATCACGGTGGCCACTGATGTGGTGGAAATTATAGAAAGGGATGAAACACTAGCGTTGCAAGTGGTGAGGTGGATGATGTTGGTTAAAAGTTAGATGCATGAGCCACTTATCAAGTAAGGTTTGCAGGACATCATATGGTTTAGCATTATGTGAGAAATGTAATGGTTCATGAGTGGGAGATGAATAAGACTTGGGTGAATTCCGATGCGGTGGAGGGGATGGAAGACACTTATGTGGAGGTGGAGATGGGGATCATGTAGTAGGGTCAATAGATGAAAGAGGGGAAGACTTAGTGGGCATAGAAGGAATAGAAGAAGTGAGATAAGGTGTTTAGACATTATCTGCAATGAGGTCCTTTTCTAGATCAATAACTTTATAGAAAAAAATAGTAAATGTTTCACAAGTATCATATAATAGATTTGCCTTTAAGGGAGGATATAAGCCATGACAAAAAATAAATTACATTTCGAAATCAATAGGATGAAATAATAACCGATGCATGAAATAATTGAAGCATAAAATTTAATCTAAAATTGGTTCATTCTTTCCTTGATGCAGAGAAGGCAAGCATTCATATGTAACTTTAGGGCCATTTTTAGAAATAAATCATCTAAGAAAAACATGCTACATCTCATAATGATAACTAATGGATCCATAAGGAAAGTGAGTGCACCATTGGAGAACATGATCAACAAGGCTATGAAAAAATGCTTTGAGTAACAAGTGATCATTGGAATGAGCAGCCATGGCTAAATGGTAATGTTTGAGATGTAAATAAGGATTGCTAGTACCATTGAAAAATTTTAGGAATAGGATTGCCATGTAAGTAATTATTGTCAATGGAAGCATTATAGGTTTTACTTTCAAGGGTGAGGGTATAAACTTCAGATTGAAAATTACCAATAACATGCATGAGGGATAGGATATCATGTGAAGGAAAGGTTGGTGAAGTGAGAGGCACATTTAGGGGTTAGATCTTTCCATTGTGAGTGATCACGGGAGCTTTAGGAGGAGTGGATGTGGAAGGAGGAAAGGAGGTGGAAGAGGAGGAGAGGAACATGGAGGCTCTACGGGAACGCTAGATGTAGGTTCATGAGACAAAATAAGAGATGCACTAGTGGTAGAAGTAGGATCATCATGGGAAACATTGGAAATAACTTTAGAACTAAAGAAACATGAGTGGTAAAATCACATTTAGCAGTCGTAATAAAAGTAACATCATTAATAACATGTTCGTGATGAAAAGCATAATCAACATCACTATCAGACATATTTTCACAACGAATTATTTCATCAAGATTATCATCAACATACAAGGAAGTTGTAGGGTACTAACATCAGATTTATCATTGCAATCATTGGAAATAATTTTAGAAGCAGGAAGAGTAGAAGATATAGCTTTACATTCATCTTGACAACTAATAGAAGCATCAACATTCACATTCACATCATCATCATTAGAAGTAGGATTATTAGCATCCATATTGTCACAAGAAAGAAACTCATGAAAATAATCTATATGAATTTTATCATTTTCTATAAGAGAAGGAGAGGAATATGGAGCAACATTGGTTGCTCCAGGAGGTGAGGGAGAACATGATGCAAATATTTGGTAAGGGGAGACTATATAAATATAAGGGGTGTCAAGGCTAATAGGAAGGGTGTTTTGGAAGGTAAGAAATTTTTGGATAACTTTGGGATCATATTGAGGATTGTGGAAGAGAGCACGAAATTCAGATTCTGCAGAGGTAGTGTCAAAAAAAGGTTACATGTATGTATCGACCACAATATGTTTGGGAGATGAGGACATATTTTTGGCCATGAGGGTTTTTGGGACCCTAGGGCAGGGAGTTCGAATAAGAGTGGGTTCACCAAATGATTTAACAAAAATGTACTTAAACCATATTTTAGAGTAAATGATTAACTAAAATGTGGAATTATAGTAGTTAATATAACTAGGAACAACAATAAATAAATGCAATGAGTAAATATAGAAAGTCACCCAAGCAAATAATCTAATGAAAATAGAAACCCTAAAATGTAAGAAGAGAAAGGAAAAGACTTAGTTAATTCGCAAAGTGATCTGAGTTGTATCCTAAATTAGACTGAAGAATCTAGAAGCAATAACAGACACGTAGAGGTCCTAAAAAGGACAAATCTAGGAAATCTAGGTAGAATGGGGCACTTAGAGAGGGATCGGGGTACCCATCGGCACCCTAGTCTGCAGTATGGGTGCTCTGGTCTATGCAGGAGCTCCAAAATTGAGTTTTACAGGTTTGGAAGTTGGTCTCAAACTCTCGATGTCTGTCATGTCAAATTTGTTGCACTATGCCAAGTGTCGGTGATAATCCAAGTTGACTAGAAGACCTGTAAAAGACCAAAAGAAGTATCAAAACCCTAAAAAAATAAGAATTCATATGAATAGGTCGGACTGACCTGATCTGCCACAATAGTGGGCTTACTAACTAAGTGTTGCACTACATTTTATACCCAAATGTAGTTCTAGTGTGTGTGTGTGAATCATGTGTGTTAAGTTATTTTGTGCCATTCACACTTTGTGAAGTAGAGAGCAATAAATAGATTTAAAAATGTAGTAAAATGGTGGATGAAATAGAATAGGATCCCCTCCTATGCTTGTGTGATGCAAATGAACCAACCTTGTCCCTTGTGATGGAGTTAAATGAATGCAAATAATCTCCAAATGCCTTTGATGGATGCAACCATAGGTGGATGATAGTAGAGAGTAGTGCTTGGTCCCTCATTATTCTCTCATAACTTTATATTTATATGGTTCTCTTGATCTAATTTTGTAATTAATCCTGAAATGTCTAACCACCAAAAAGATAAGAAGCCAAAATGGCTAGAAATTACTCAAAAAGTGGTGGGAAAGTTTAAAAAGGATCAGGGCACCCCAATTGGGACTGGGGTACCCATGGGCACCCCAGTACTAGCTTGGGTGCCCCAGTCAAGGCTAGAATGATGGAAGATGACAAAAATTGACTGGGCATGTATGTGGTGGGGTCGGGTATGACAACAGAAATCAAATAAAAATGGCTAAGAGATAGGGGTTAATTAGTACTTTCTTCACTCAAAAACCATATCAATAGTACTATGAGATAGACTAAATAATACCCAAATTGTGTGATTTAGTGTCTACATTTTCCCCCACTTTATGTTGGTAAGCGGAGAGCTCGGTAACATAAATTTGATAGAGATGTGTACATGATGTCGATGTAGAATGATGCAAAAAGTGTGCCGAAGGACTAGACAAAGCGTGGAGTGACAAAAAGATGATGGAGCATGGAAACTAAAGATGAAAATGTGCAAAAAAGTGATGAGAGTGAACCTAGGATGGAAATGCATGTGTAGTTACTGATGTATGTGATGTACTTGCATGGTTAGTATGGTGTGTGTTGCCAAAAAGTGTTGTTGATGCCATTGTTGTTATCTTTGTTGTTGTTTTTGTTGTTGATTGCTTGCTTCTCATAGGGTTGGACCTGTAAAGAGAAGATGAACAAGAATTCAAATATGCATGTATATATGTCAAAAACACATGTATATGTATGTAAAAGACTGAAATGAAAGTATGAAAAGTGTAAAAGGAAAATTTTCACCTAATCTGTGATGAGAGAAAAGGGTGAAGAAAGAGGATATCTTGTCATGGGTTTTTTTGGCGATCCGATGCCATAGGCCAAACAAGCATAGGGAGGAATTCTATTGTATCCTCTAACCTTTAACTGTTTCCCTGAATATGTGTGTAAAGACCTCTGTATTGTCTAGTTTTTTAGGTGATATGATGCTACTAGCCGAAGAATTATAGGGAGAAATTATGTTGTATCCTCCAACCTTTAACTGCTTCCCAAAATGCTAAGGACAACCATGTCCTGTAAAATCCATTGTGTACGGGGTTCGTAGGATGGTCTGAATCAACTCGGTGTATGTAACCCACAATGCCAAGGGTAGAAAGTGCACTAAATTGAACCAGTGTAGAAGTGTTGTGTAGATTGTAAAACCCTAAATTATGCCCCCCTCTTTAGGGGTGCATGCGACGTCATTGATAGAAGAATGTTTCCCCAAAAGAGGAAAAACCACATGTAATGTGTAACTTTTCCCTGCAAGGGGAAGGGAAAGCACTTGGTAAAAACCAAGGCACACACAAATAATAAGGCTAGCCAAAGACAAGTGTTATTATGAACTAGCATGCATTTAGAAAGCAACGTGTATGCTACTCAAACAATGTGTAAGCTAGAAAGCAACATAGTAATGTAAACATGCAAGAAGACAAAATAAGCCACACAAAGGGGGATGAAAACATGGGACATCACTCACGATGTTGCAATTCCATCATGGCCACATACAAAAAAAAGTGTGCACACCAAACATAGGAAAAGCCCGCATACAATAGCAAACAATAGTAGACAATGTAACAAACAAGTATGGAAGAAAATATCCCTGTATAACAAATGTTGCACACGAAGCACTTGTTAGCATGTTAGAAATATAACTAGCATGTTAAAAGTGTGTATAACTAAGTAATGAAAAGTGTGAAATATAAAATGAAATAATATCACCTGTGAGAGACAAATGTGGATGCCCCCAGTGACCAGTGTAGGAAGGGTAGAAGACAAGCATCTGTGTTGCGTGTAAGAGACCTGTATCTGCGATCAAAACTAGAAAAAGACATGAACAAACACATGTGGATGGTATAGATAAATGACATATAAGAGATTTATCTAGCATGTGTAATAAGGTGACCATGAACAAGAAAATGTAAGCAAGCGTAAAAACAACCATGATATGCAATATGTTGTGGATGGATAGAATGGAATGCAATATGGAATGATAGGTTTCGCGTGCCCCTCGAGTGAATGTAAATGTATGAAATGAGGTTCATTTGGTTTTCCCCCTCAGCATTCAAGAATGAACCGTAAACGAGAGTGCGTCATCGGGAAAGGTCAAAGTGTGTTGTGTGTATAACGCACTGTGATGAGTGTGTTGGTGTGCTGATGAGATGTGACCTATAAAAGATGATATGTGTGTGATCCCTATATCCAAAGCGTATATCACAACAAGACGAATGTAGGAGTGATGATTTAGCCTAAAAGCGTATATCACTACAAGATAAATAGAGGGAGTGGTGATGTATCCTAAAGCATGTACCACTACATGATGAATAAGGTACGTGCCCATTTAGCCTATAACATATGTCACTAACCTAGAAATGTCACATGAAGAAAGGTCAAATGATGAACATGTAAAAATGTTAAGTTCCATTTGATTTGTAAAACCTTACCAGTCAAGTATGGACCGAGGAACTAAAGTGTGTCATAGGGTAGTGAGTGAAAAACGTAGAAAATGATCTAGTATGTGTGATGATAATAAATGACTATATGCTGTGTTAAGATGTGTAAAATGCGATGTAATATGTATAGGTAGACTAGTAATGTGAAAATGTGTGTTATGCAATAGGCATGATGAATAGTATGTAATAATAAATGAAAGTACAATAATAGTGTGACACATGTATGATGAAGACTAGTATGATGCATGACGTATAAATGTGTAAATGTTAAAACGATGTATACTAAATGTAGAGTGTATGATGTAAGATGTAAGATGATGTACAATGTGTAATGTGTGATGTATATATAGCCTAACTATATAGTATGTATTATGTGTAGATAATAGGAGTATAACACGTGTATGATAAGAAGTAATATGATAGATGATGTGTAAATGCGCAAATGTTGAAATGATGTAGACTAAATATAGTATGTAGGATATACGACACTATGTATGAATAAACGCAGTGTGTAAGACCTATTGTGCAGTGTGTGGGGTTCATGTGTAGTAAGCCCTCAACAATCAAGTGTGAACCAAAGCACAAGAGTGTGTCATCGGGAAAGGACGACGTTATAACATGTGCTGAATATGCCTATGCGAAGAGATTGAAGTATGACAATGTGAAGATGAATAATGTGCTAATGCTAATATGTGGTGGGGGAATGTGTTAGATGCTATGCCCCCAAAGCATATTATAGGGAAGGTGACTATGTGCCGCCATCAAGGAGATCATCATTATCATGGTTGAAACCTACCGGAGAAGCATATGAGACATGATAAAATATAGAGTGAGAAGGATCATATAGGGACCCATTGTGACATAGTGTGTATATGTTCATTGCATATTACTCATTAGTAAAGGTGATCGGTGGACAACCGTGAGCATGCCAACAAGAGATATTCGGAGTGTAAGTGGAAGAAGAGTCATTTGGAATAGAGATATTGCCAAAAGGCATATGAAATGTAAGCAAAGAATGATGAGAATCTATTGTACCGCTAATATAGTCAAGCTAATATTTCACAAGTGTGAGTAGAGAGTCACGAGGGGTGCATACAACAAATATTGTTAAATGAAAGACATACATGACATAAGTGGCCGTAATGTGAAAATAGCCATGATCAAGATGTAGTGAATGAAGAGGTGGTAATATGTCATTAAGTGTCATGCCAAACCTAACCAAAGCATCACGTTTACAAATAATATCTAAGCAAGTGGGGTCAATTGGGATGTGATGCCAAAAGTTCATGTTGATAAATAATGTGCATGTAAAAGGAGGTAGTGGCAATGACGATTGTGCAATAAGTGATGAAATAGTGTCTAAAGCATGAACATATCCTTGATAAAGTACTATAGCATTAGTAGGAGGGGTATTAAACCTATATTATCTTGGCCATCGGCTATAAATGTGTCTTCGAAGTAAGAATCATCTACATCAAGAGGTGTAAATTTTAGTTGGCCCAATGCATCATCAGTAAGTTCAATAGCCTCAAATTTGTCATCATAGTCCTCTAAATCATCAGTGTTAGCATCATGATGTTGGATAGCATTATCGATTATGTTGGTAGGTGGCACCATAGGCGGAGGAGTAGAGGGTGTTGTGACAAGTGGAGAAGAAACACTAATATGAGTTGATACTATAGGTGAAATAATAGTTATAGTGTGAGTAGAAATAGCTGGAATATTGATAGCGGTAGAAGAAGACTGTGAAGTGCTATAATGACCAATGTCATATGTGTCAAGACTACCATATGGAATATGTTGCGATGGTGGAATGGGAATAGCAGTAGTAGGGTCTATGCAATAATACTTGAAGGGCTTTGGATCTGTAGTGATAGTATGTTCATAGCCATCATGCAAAAACTTAACACATTGGTGAATAGTAGATGGAACATCTTGCATTATATGAATCCATGGTCTACCTAATAATAGGTTGAACTAAAATGAGGCATCTATAAAGTAGAAGGAATCTAAAATGAGGCATCTTTAACCAAAACATGATTGATGAAAAGATAATTGATTGGGTGCTTCCCCTCAAACTTGATATTGACGGCACAAAGGAAATCGATCAGAAGTTTGAAAGAGATAAATGGAGAAGGGTGGAAAGGATGAGAAAAGAAGATGAAGGGATAAGATATCCCAGATGAGGATAAATAAAAAATATATATGGCAGTGATTACGATATCACTTTTGTAGGGAACAAAGGACAATCTCAATGGAGACAACAACAATGTCCTATAGACCTGTGAGTGGTCAAAAATTACTACACAATGGAGGGAAACCAAGGGGAATCTGCTTAAATGGATGTGTAAACCGTACGAATAATGGGTTGAAGGAAGACATCAAGTATGCGCAAGCAAATGCGAAAATGGTCGGGAAAAAAGTTGAAACAAAATAAGAAGGGGTGGAATCGAAAACATGTGCCTGGGTTGGGATGAAAAAGTGATGTAAAATAATGGTGCCTCGAGAAGGAACATGAAGAGGGATACAAAGGCAAGATAATGAGAATAAGGATTTGAAGATCATATGGGACACCAAAAGGATGCAAGATGAAACTACCTGAGTGGATGAAAAGATAATTTGAAAGGAAGTATTGATCGAAAATGAGAAAGAGGGATGAAATGAAAAAGGGCAAGGCTGGGTCGACAACGACTATGGGTACTTAGTAGTGACTAAGGAAAATTGATGGCGACCCGAGAGGGGTTGGTGGAAACCATGGTCGATGGGCTATATAATCCCATGGGTCGACCAACCAAGCTCATTTGCACATGACGAGTTAACGATCAAGAGATTTGCCTATAAGAGAGAGAGAGGTTTTAAAAGAAATGGAGGCCGAAGGAGTTGTGAGGAAGCACTAGAGAAAACAATGCTTTGAACTAGATTTGGTGGTAAACCAAAAAAGGAGCCACTTAATGCAATGTACTTGCAACCAATAACAAGAGTTAGCACATAACCAATGATAGTTAGGTAATCCAAGGATCATGTAGAAAATATGGAAAGTGGACTCATAAACCTAAAGTAAGCATGAAAAAAGGGTGTAAATGTGACTTGTATGTGGGAAAATAGGTTCTCCATAGGTGGGTTTCCCTAGGTCTATACCCCAGATCTGGGTGAAGGGAAATGTAAACTAATCAATGTGGGAAGTTTACTATGGATGAGAAAGCTAATCGATGCAGGAAGCTTTCTTTGGGTGCTTACTTTGGATTTTTTATGATTTTGCTTTATGAGATAGAAGTTTGATCAATGCAAGAAGCCATCAATGCCATGATATATAGGGAGTAGCCATCCTTTGAGGGAGTGGTCTACTTTGTGCTTTATTTTTCTTTTTCTTTTCTATTTTTATTTTTTGTGACAAATGGCAGGGGGTTGATACATGCATGATAACTGTCCTTTAAGGGATCGGTCTACCTTATGACATTTTATTCTTTCATGAACACGTGTCCTTCAATGGATCCGTCTGTTTACTTTTTGACTTTTGATAATGAGCATCCATAGAATTTTGACATGGGGAAGAGCTGGAGATAGTCATGTAGACCACTTAGGAGGGGAAAATAAATGTACAAGTGACACCTATGGACCCTTTGCGTGTTTCCAATAGGTAAATTAGAGGGTGACATATGTAATGATCACAGAGTTCTCACCGAAAGGAAGATACTATCCATAAGGAATGTGTAATGAGCAGAGCCGTGGTGCCCATATTCAGGGTCACAACTAGGAAAGTGACAGTAGACCACATAATTCTATACCATTACAAGGAGAGATGGAAAAGGCTAATGATGGATGGATGATCGTGGAGATAACTAAGTTCACATTCATAAATATGCTAACAATAGAAAATAATACAAGAGTAATGCGTTAAGGTGTTCCATTTCTGGTTTAGTATCAAGAGATGATAAGTTAAAGATTCATACTTATGTATGCTCCATTCCAGTTGAGAGAAAAATTTCCATATTGGATCCTTTATAGAGTAGTGACGTTTTGATTTTATTTAAGGATGAGGTCACTGATGTTAAATTCGTGCTTTTTTAAAGGCAAGAGTGGATAGGTGGTGGTGAGAAAATTTTTCAGGTGGAAATATTAGGTGTCTCCACCAACATTCACAGGACTAAGCCCCCCTGGATTGAATGGTACAACTCGTGTTATTGAATGTAGCTAATCCTACCCTTATAAAAATGTTTTAGGTGGAAAAATTTGTCGGGGATCAAACAAGGACACTCCACCAAACCTGTGGCAAAGTACTTGTACAGGGGTATAAGGGAGGAAATTACAACGTTGAGGAGTAAACGAGGGAAATTAGTCAAGGAAGATTACCACCGTGAGTAAATTACAAAGCTTTACACCCAATAACCGGAGTAGTTCAACATCTAATATAAAATAAAGCAATAATGAAGATTTTAGTGAGACAAACAAAACCCACATAAACACAAAGTTTTCTGAGGCTCATTCATCGAAGATTCAAATCTCTCTTTGATCACCATGCTTACAAAGTGCATACAAGAGGGAAATAGAGGAAAAATAAGAAAGGGAAATAGAATAAGTGTAGCCTTTATTCCATGTGTGTATGATACAAAGTCCAACTACATATAATCCACCATTGCTATAGAGTAGAAATTCTTCAAAAATTTGGAATCCTCTAGAATGGAGAAGCCATCCCAATTTATAACACTTTCAATTTGACCTCTCACCTCCCTCACACGACTCTTCATTTTCATATTCCACTTGTGACATTTCATTTTCCATGAATTAAGTATTTCTCTTATAATTTTGAGAAAATACTTTTACAATTTTAAATAGGTCACTTAAGTGAATAGGACAAAATATAATGATGAGGCCCAATGAAGAATTATAAAGGAGAGAGAAAGAAGAGGGAGAAGGAAGAAGAGAGAAAGAGATTCCTTGAAGAACACTTCGTATCTAATGAAGATCCATTATTCCTGATCTATGGAATGCTCTAATGTGATGAAACTCTGAATCTCTAAACTCTTTGCACCCTAAGAAACTCCTTTGGATGGTTCACAGACACCTTGGGTTAAGTCTTTAAGAATATTTTTGAATGATTTTTCCGATGACCATGAACACAACTCACAAAGATCCCTTTTGAGGAGATAAGATCTCAAAAACTAACCCTAACAGGCTGAATGGAATGTTCACCAATGATCGCAACCTCTACCTTGCACATGATGATCCTGCAACTCGGGCCATGAAGCAAGTGTCAAAAGACACTATCAAGGTTCCCTGAGATGAATTCCAAATGGCTTGTGAGAGATACTTGTGTCGATCCCAAATGATGATGTTGACCTAAATGATCATCCCTTTGTGTCCCATTTTGCCAAAAATTCCCTTTGAGTGTGACTTACCATTAATAGCAAGTGCCCAGATGGGAGACTTACTATTTTTAGTAAGAGGTGATTTTTGCCTCTTCTTGACCATCCTGATGTGATGAGCTTCTTCATTCACCTATGTGCACACTACCTTCACCTCGACCACTTCTAGGGGTGACTTACTATTTTTAGTAAGCACCCATGTAGGGAACTTACTATTTTTAGTAAGTGTTTGTTTTCAATGTTTTCTGCTCTGGACAATCATTCTGACTTCCTGATGATCTTCAATGAACACTGCCTTTGCCATAGCCACTTTTGATGATGACTTTCCAAACATAGAAAACATTTATAGGAAAGCTTACTATTTTTGGAAAGTGGATTTCTAGTGCTCAGCTTGTGACAATGGAACACATATTTTTGGACTTAGCTTGTCGTTGAAATATTATCCTCTGAATTTCACTCGATTTCACCCACCAGAATGCTTGGAAATAAAATTTAAACTTTTCACCTAGCAGTGGCTTTGGGCACGAAGTTGTCATGGCGGCCATTAATGGAGATCAAAATTCATAGGTTTGGTTTTTACCTTTGATCATGATGAAATTAACTCCATTGTGATAGGTTTTTCATTTCGGATTCCATGTGCAAGTTTTTAGCTCGATCCGACTATCAGATTGGTGGGAAATCCAACGAATGAGAGCTAGGGCACCAAAATGAGTTTTTGTTATAAAAAATGATCTGGAGCATCATTTAAACCTCTGTCTATTACATCATGACGACCTACAAAAATGAGGAGGTATGTAAAAAAAATCATCTTAATCCGTTGAACGGTTTGAAATATATGAATGAATCTTCGTCTGGTGACTTCAGGGGTTTCTTCGAAAAAACTTTGTTTCTTCACCATTTCGATCCGTTCTTTTTGTAAATTTTGTGATTTTCTTTTGAAATCTCTATATTTTAACTATGAGAAGGACTTGGTAGATCTGGTTGAGTGTAGAAATGGAGGTTGGGATGTCTGGAAAACTTTTCTAGAGTTCTGGTAGGGTGTGGAGATGTGGGGGGATGAAACAACATGAAAAATGGCTAAGTCTGGATTTGTATTCATCCAAAAATGCAAGCATAGGGGCTGGGAAAATTTTTATGTCCCCTTTATCCCTTTTATAAAGGGACGAAAGGGACACCATTTTCTACTTCTCGCTAGGTTGCGACACTTGTTGATCATCCATGCAGTGAGAGGAAAGGCTCCAACTAGCTCCTGGGGGCTAAACTGGCAATCCATGAGGTCACATTGGTGTCTTGGGGGCCAAAAAGGGTTGGGAACATTTTTGTGTCCCCTTTTTCCCTTTTCCAAAGGGAAAAAAGGGACATGAAATCCTGACAGGCTCCTAGTACTGACACGTGTCCTCTTCGAAAAATTGGCTAAGTATCGAACTCCTATCTTGAGCCAACTTGCGATGGCGATAACTCGAGCTTACAGATGAGTTCGGAGGTGAAATGTTATATCAATTTGATTGGAAAACACTCAATTAGTTGAATGGTGATGGTTTGGATCTTCAATTATGACATAATCACCTCCAAATGACCCCTTTTTCTTGGGACCGTCAGTTGCGTGGCTAGAAGAATGAGTTGTATAGGGAGGTGCATGATGTTTCACGATGTCTCATTTTTTCCACCATTTAGGGCATGGAAAATAAATTCCATAGGTAATTTTTTGGGATATTTAAACTTCATGAAGCTCCCAGAATATTTTCTTGAAGTTCAGGCACTCCTTCGCGGTGTATGCTCCTTTAGGCCCGAAAACCCACTTTTACTGAAATGGCTCCAAAACCTCAGGATATTTTCAAAATCTCCCCAAACATTTTTTTTATGTTGTTGGAACTTGAATGTATCTCCATGTTGAATTTTGATCCTTTGTTTGGCTCTAGGGGGTGCACTAGTCCTGGGAAGGCCAGTGGTAGCCCTTCCCAAAACTACCCAAAACTTGGCATTCTTCACAAACTCCTAAAATCACCTAGGGGGGACTGACTTTTCTTTCCTAAATCACCTAGGGGAATTGGATGGACATCCAATTGAGGACCATTACACGGACTGAGTAAGGCTTGGTGTTAAGGATGGGTAGACCTTGGGTGTCTTGGAAAGGTAAAATTTGAAAAAATTGAAGCAGGGGTATCGTTGTCATGCTTGAAAATTGAAACTTTTCTTGTTTCACATTTGCATGAAAACAACTAGATCTAGCTTAGGGACATGTTGTGGATTGAGCACAGTGAGGACATAACATGAGTATCCTAGAATCTCAATTTTGTTTTGTGGACCAATGTCTTATCCATTGGGCTTTATGGAGTCACTAGAAAGATAGGCTACACAACTTTCTTTATTGAACACACACACAAACACACAAACACGATGAGGGAAACACAAAAGGGAAAGGAAAAACACAACATAAACAGGAGAAACAACTTAAATCACCTATGTACATGTGGGGACAACCTGCTTTCACTGAAGTGTGAATTTGAATTGAGTGCTTACCCATAAACGGGTGTCACTGAATGGCATTATTTTTCAAATCCATTGACAGGTTCACTGAAGTGTTAACCTCTTCTTAGATTCTTGATAAATCTACCTTGATTTTTAGTCTTCTTGTACATTCCACTTCCTTCATTACTTTGACACCTTCTTTTTGTCTTCTCCTTGCATTTTAGGTTCTTTTCATTTGCTATTTTTTTTCCATTTTCATGAAGACATACCTTGATTATTCGTGACTTGCCATTTTCATTATTACTACAAGACATTTTTTCTTCATTGTGCATCTGCTTCATGACCACTGCTTTCATGGGTTGATTCTTAGCAGATGTCTCATGAATGTTGGCATCATTTCTCTCCTCTTGGTCTTCTCTTCTTTTTTAATTGTTCCATGAAGTGACCTTTCTCATGCTCCAAATATTTTTTCATGCGATTCCCTATACAGTGTGTTACTTTCATTGCATTACCCTCTTGGAAAGAGATTGCATCAAAAATCAGGTCTCTAACTTGAAAATTGTCATCTTCCTTGCCTTTTCCATTTTGGGATTCATCCTCCATCTTTGTTCCGAGGGCATCCATCTCTTGATCAGGGCGAGCACCGAAAAGTTGAAATCTATTGAGAAGGTTTCCATTTTGAGTAAAATCAACTTTAGGATCAAACAACAATCCGTTTCTCTATTTTTCATTGAGAATGTTTCCATCTTGATGAAAAGGAAATGAGCAATACACTGGAGCTAATTTTTTTTCATCTTCATATTCCCGTACTTGATCACTGAAAATTGAGAGGTATATTTCCGTAGTGAAATCATCATTTTCCTGGGTATGCTCCATTTCAAGTTTGAGAGGTAAAAGTACACAATCAATTTTGCATTTTGCTTCATCTTCTTCCAATGAGAAAGAGAAGCCTTCAAGTTCATTGGAACATTCATCACATGAAGACTCTTGTTGATCCTCAGGAGAATCATTGAAAACATTGAAGTTTTCTATTAAAAGGTGTTGAGCATCATTCCTTCTTCTTGGTCTGCATATCTCATCACTTCAAGATTTATTTGTTTCAAGTCAAGGTTCTCATTACCAACCTTGACATCCACTACGGAAAATTCATCTACACCTTTGTCCCATGAAAATTAAACCCTTTCAAAATCAGATTTAATCATCTCTTTGTTGTGTTCTTTGAATGGATCTATGGTGATTGGAAATTCCTCCACTAACAAGGGTAGCTCAAGATCCTCCTTGAAGGTCATGAAGAAGTTGTCAGGTTTGGAATTGTGGCATAGTATGTCTGTCGTTATATTATTTGGCCATTGAACAATATACTTCATTTTTCTGATGGGAAGTACCTTATTTATTTTATCATTGACCAAGATGGTGGCGTGTGACCAATTCAACTGCATATCTCCTCTAACATCTCAGCAGAAGCTTCAACCCAACAACATGTCATATGAGGCGGGCATGTCTGCTACAAGGATTCTCATTGTGATTTTTTTGTCAGAGAAATCTGCCAATGTTACCTCAACATCTTTGAATTTTCTGACGAGAGGCACTTGTTTCATCTCCATGGAGATACATTTAGCAGAGGTAGGGGAAAGGGAGAGACCAAGAGCTTTAGCAAATTTTGTGGATGTGACTTTGTTCAAGGCACCAAAGTCAATGATGTAATTGTTTAGCTTGTACCTGTTGACTAAAAAGGTAATGTAGAATGGATAAACCTTATTAGATGTAGAGGGTGTAGAAGCAAGGGAATTCAGAGATGGAGTGGATTGGGATGCACACGGTGGTTATTTGGTGGAGACATCTTTAGAAACAGGGCTAATACATTTGAAATGTTGAATGCGTCTCTCCAATTGTTTAGGATTAGTTCTTAAGTATTCAAATGCAGAAATTTGGATCTTGGAATTTTTGAAATGGTCAATGATATCTAAGGATGAAGAGGTGGTGGGAAAATCATGGGTTATGGCAAGATTAACATAGATGTTTTTAGAAACTGATTTTCCAAGAGATGCAAAAGAGGACTTACTTGAAGAGGTAGAAGGATTCTTGTTTGGGGTGGATTTATGCTTCTTCTTAGTTGTTCTTGTTGAAGCAGAATTCGATGATCCTCCTTTCATTGTTAATTTTCTCGGAGTCACCATTGGAGGATTCCATTTCTTATTTTGGGCAGAGGAAGAGGATCCTTTTTCCTCCTTTTGGGATTGGGTGAATATTACATATGAGTATATCAATGGGTTCCTCATCATCAAGTGTGCATTCAAAAAACTTGATCCTAACATATTCAATTTCTCCTTCCTCTTCATATGCAACATTTTTTTCTTATTCATCCTCATAGCTCTCGTGCATTACATTGAATGATGGGGCTTCCAAGGAGAGCCTTTGAGGCACTCCTGTGATCTGGGAGAGTTTATTTTTCATGGAAAACATATCATTAGCCATTTTTTGAATCACGGGATCCGTGGATATTGAACTCAAACTTTGATTTTTCTATTTACCATGGGGATTCTTTACCTTACCAGACAAGATTAGATTGTCATCTATTTTAATAGCATAATTTTGTGCTTCTTTCAAATCTCTAAGTTAATATTTTCTCAAGAAGAACCCAACTTCTGGTTGCAGAACACCGATAAAGAATCTTCTTAGATTATTGTCAGATGACACAACATCTTCAGGAATCCTTCTTATTATCCAGTTATACCTGATTATGAAGTATCTCATAGATTATGTAGATTCCTTATTCATTTATATTAGTTTAACTAAGAGATCCTGACAATCTTATGTAGTTTTATATCTGGCTTCAAATTTGGTTCTTATATCATTCCAAAAAGTGATAGAACTTACTGGTAATAAATAGAACCATTTGGAAACCTTTTCTTGCAAATATTCCACAAACAATCTTACATATACGTCTTTGTGTTCGACGCCTAAGACACCACATGTAGTGATGAAATCTGCTATGTGCTCTTTAGGAAGCTGTGTGTCATCACCTTTAAATTTTGGAAGGTTCTTGCGGGAACACGTTGGAAGATCATTAAGAGGAGGTGCAAGAGAAAGTGGACCTATATTCCTTCCCCATGGAATAATGGGTTAGGGTATTTCTCTTTCTTCGTCTGTCATGGTCTTTTCCACTTCAGCCACTTCTTCTTCAACTCTTGAAAAGTGCAAATTTATCAGTTAGGATTGCAAAGAGGCTTTTAATCATCTAAGTACTTTTTCCTTTTTTTGTATTTTTTTAATATATCCTTTTTTGTATTTTTTGATTTTTTGGGCAGATATTCCTTTTGGATGCACTTAGGCAAATCTCTCCCTGGTAGAGTCGCTAAAAACTATTCATGAGAAAATTTGTTGGGTGGAAAAATTAGGTGTCCCCACCAATGTTCACAGGGCTACGCCCCTCTGCATGAATGATATGGATCCCATTATTGAATGTAGCTTATACTACTCCTATCTAAATGTTGTGGGTGGCCAAATTGGCCACGGATCACATAGGGACACTCACTTGAACCTATGGCAAAGTGCTTGTACAGGGGTATACGGGAGGAAATTACAACGTTGAGGAGAAAAGGGGGGAAATTAGTCAGGGAAGATTACTTTCGTGAGTATATTATAGAGCTTCACAGCTAGTAACCAGAGTAGTTCAACATTCGATATAGAATAATGAAACAATGAATCTTTTAGTGAGAAAAAAAACCCACACAAACACAAAGTTCTCTGAGGCTCATTCATCAAAGATTCAAAGCTCTCTTTGATCACCATGCTTACAAAGTGCATACAAGAGGGAAATAGAGGAAAAATAAGAAAGGGAAATAGAAGAAGTGTAACTTTATTTCATGTGTGTTGATACAAAGTCCAACTATATACAATCCACCATTGCTTCAGAGTGGAAATTCTTCAAAATTTTGGAATCATCTAGAATGGAGAAGTCATCCTAATTTATAACACTTTCAATTTGACCTCTCACCTCCCTCACATGACTCTTCGTTTTAATATTCCACTTATGACTTTTCATTTTCCATGAATTAAGTATTTCTATTATAATTTTGAGAAAATACTTTTACAATTTTAAACAAGTCACTTAAGTGAATAGGAAAAAATACAATGATGAGGCCCAACGAAGAATTAAAAAGGAGAGAGAAAAAAGAGAGACAAAGAACAAGAGAGAGAAAGAGATGCCTTGAAGAAAACTTCATATCTAATGAAGATCGATTGTTCCTGATCTATGGAATGCTCCAATGTGATGAAACTCTGAATCTCTAAACTCTTTGCACCCTAAGAAACTCCTTTGGATGGTTCACAGACACCTTGGGTTAAGTGTTTAAGAACATTTTAAAATGATTTTTATGATGACCACGAACACAACAAACAAAGATCCCTTCTGAGGATATCAGAGCTTAAAATCTGACTCTACCAGGCTAAATGGAATGTTCACCAATGATCACAACCTCTAACTTGCATATAATGATCATGTAACTTGGGCCATGAAGCGAGTGTTGAAAGACACTTTTGGGGTTCCCTGGGATGAATTCCAAATGACTTGTGAGAGATACTTGTGTTGATCCCAAATGATGATGTTGACCCAAATGATCATCCCTCTGTGTCTCATTTTGCCAAAATTTCCCTTTCAGTGTGACTTACCATTAATAGCAAGTGCCCAAATGGGAGACTTACTATTTTTAGTAAGAGGTGATTTTTGCCTCTTCTAGACCATCCTGATGTGATGAGCTTCTTCATTCACCTATGTGTACATTTCCTTTGCCTTGACCACTTCTAGGGGTGGCTTAGTATTTTTAGTAAGCACCCATATAAGGAACTTACTATTTTTAGTAAGTGTTCATTTTCATTATTTTCTACTCTGGACTATCCTTCTGACTTCCTGATGATATTCAATGCACACTTCCTTTACCATAACCACTTTTGATGATGAATTTCCAAACATAGCAAGCCTGTATAGGATAACTTACTATTTTTGGAAAGTGAATTTCCAGTGCTCGGCTTACAACAGAACACGTATTTTCAAACTCATCTTGTTGTCGCAATCTTATCCTCTGAATTTCACTCGATTTTGCCCACCAGAATGCTTTTACCTCTGATCATGATGAAATTACCTCCATTACGATATGTTTTTTGTTTGGAGTCTGTGTGCAAGTTTTTAGCTTGATCTGACTGTGGGATTGGTGGGAAATCTGACGAATGAGAGTTAGAGCACGAAAATGAAATTTTATTGTAAAAAATGATCTAGAGCATCATTTGACCCTCTGTCTTTTGCATCATGAGGACCTTCCAAAATGAGGAGGTATGTAAAAAAATTTCATCTTAATCTATTTAACAATTCGAAAGATATGAATTAATCTTCGTCTAGTTACTTCAGGGTTTTCTTCAAAAAAACTTTGTTTCTTCAACATTTTGATCCGTTCTTTTTGCGAATTTTGTGCTTTTATTTTGAAATCTTTGTATTTTCACTTTGAGAAGGACTTGGTGGAGCCGGTTGAGTGCAGCAATGGAGGTTGGGATGTCTGGAAAAAAAATTCTAGAGTTCTGGCAGGGTGTGGAGATGTGGGGGGATGAAACAACATGAAAAATGGATAAGTTCGTATCTTTATTCATCCAAAAATACAAGTGTAGAAATGTAAAATGTCGACATGGTCATCTAGAAAATAATTTTCCAATCAAATAATAGATATTCATCCCCACCACGGACCTTATAATAATTACTTATACATTTAATTAATTATTATATGATACACACACACACACACACACACACACACACACACACACACACACACATATATATATATATATACATACATACATACACACATACAACCATGATCCAATTAATTTCATACTACATAAGCCCAATTCACACCCTTATAAATATTAATACATCATTAATATTTCACTCTTTACACTAAATAAACCCTCATTAACTATTTTTCACTAATTTAAAATACTCACCCACCTATCACCTACTCTATACCTATTCTATGCCTAGCCTCTCCATCTAATCACCCCACTAAATGCAATTAATCTCACCTAATCCAAGATAAATAAGCCCCAAAATCTAGATAATTCTAGAAACCTCTCTATCTTTCCTCTTCTTTTCAAATATTCAAATAAAAAATACACTGTTCCATTCAATTTTTAATTCAATGGAGATTTCTCATGAAATCTACAATTTTATACATCCTCCCTTCTCATCCATTCTCAACCATTGATTAAATCCACCATGAAAAGATCTTATCCATTGATTTCTACCTCCTCCAACTATAAATAGAGGTGCCACCCTCCATGACAAGCACCTTAGAAATTGGCAAGTAAATGCTGCCCAATTCTTAAGCCATCCAAGTAAACTTCCTAACAATCTATCAAGTTCAATCCAAGAAATCTAAGAGAAAATCCAACACATCAAAGGAGTTGCAAAACTTTTAGGTAAGCAAAGGTATTGAATCTCCCCTCTCTTTCCACCCACTTCTCTATCTAAGGTTCTTTTGGAGAAGATTAGAGTAGGGAAGCAATTTTGTTGTTTTCTCACATTCTGACACTAATATTTTCTTGCATTACATTTTAGCGCCACTCGTGGGGCTTACCCCCATAATTTTTCATTAGAATCATTCACATTACAGAATAAGAACAAATTTCCAAAAAAAATCATAATTTTTCAGTGAGAATTAAACTCAAAATTTTGATTTTTTCGTGTTTCTTTGTCATATCTACGCATACGCCCTAAAATAGCGCATTCGTCACTTGTAACAACGTGTTTATCTAACAATTTTGGCTTTAGCTGCACATGAAATCCTTTTAGCGTGTTTGAGGCATTTTAGTGCATTTATAAAATTTTCAGTGCGTTTACACCCTATATTAGTGTGTTTATACATTAACATTCTAGTTGTGTAGGATAGGCATTTTTGTGCGAAGGATTAGCGTGTTTATACTATTTCAACATGTTTATCACATGTAGTAGCACATTTATACTGGCATTCTATTTATGCAGGGTTTAGTGTGTTTTTCTAATTATCAGTGCATTTATCATAACGTTTAGCACATATACTTCTTGGAATAGCGCGTTTGATTCCTATCACTGTGTTTCTACAAGATTTTCATAGTTCAGTGCTTACATCCTGTTGCATTGCATTTATACCCTGTTTTAGTGTGTATAACCTAAAGTACTACATTTATTAAAATAGTATATTTCATTTGCATTGTGGTTAATAACTCACTTATTTTTCTTTTTTGCCTAGTTTTATGAAAACTAACATTTTGTTTTTGCAGAGAGATCACATAAACAAGGGGAAACTCTACTAGATTTAGCATTTAATCTAACATTTGTGGTTGCAGGGTACCAATTATATATAGAATACTAATCCTTGTTTTGCAGCCTGAACGGTCCAAGAATATTGGGGTTTTTCAGTAAAACTACTAACCTTTATGTCTTACAGATTCCCTCGTCAAAGACCCTCATTCTAATAACTCATTTTTGATTGAATTTGTGTGTTGTCCTTCTTGTACTTTGTGTGCTTGTTTGTTTAAACCTGAAGGTGACACTGTGTATGCTCTCCTCTCATGTCTTAGGGAGATCTTGAGGATCAATAGTGGTTAACATTCCTTCCCTTTTTCTTTTGTAGGGGGTAATGTAACGTGGAAGTGACATCCACAAACTTACCATAGTCCTAAGGGTCTCATGACTGTGGGCTTCACCTCTACACACGAAGACATGCCTCGTGTTCTGGCAGGGTATATAGATTCAAGGAAAACTATTGTTATTGGCTAAGTGTCTACTTGTTTTAAGTGTGACATGAAGTGAGGGGATTCCACGTCCCAATACCTAGGCCTCAGACAACATCCTTGCAACATGGAATTGGGCCCCACGTACCATAAGGTATATAGGGGACGTTGTACAATAGAAAAGTGATACGTGAGCATGAGAATCATCAAGTAGCTTTTCTCCGTACCTGACCTCCCGAGGTCATGCCGAGACAGCTGGTGGAAATGAAATATATGCGGATGTGGAAAAATTAGTTGGGAAATCCTATATCCTCAATACGCAATAACGGGATCTACGAATCCAAAGCAAAGAAGGCTCTTCTAACTTGAACTGGTGTTATGGATTGATTTAATACTATAAATGTTTGGAGGCTCCAATCAATGTTGAGCTTTGTCGATATCCTATTTGTTGGTTGTTGGATTTGTGAGAAGTGATCTGTAGGTGCTTCGTATATATTTCCAAACAGGGTCATGAAAGTAGTAGCGAGAGGTGTAATGGATTTACTGGAAACTATGGACGATTTTATGGTCTGACCCAGAAAATATTGGCTTGATCAGTTTATATGTTCAACACAGAAAGTTGTGTGATGATATCCGGTGGGAGCAGTGAGGATCTAAATACCAGTGTACGTAAACTAGTGTCAATGCTTGACTGATTAGCAGGTACGTTGGGTTGTAGGACCTGGGGATCAAAACCATGAGTTCGTGGTTACTAAGGACCTTTTATGGTCATGTGATGAATCAATCTCTTCTTCCGACTATCCAGTAGTCATAAGCTTTTTCAGCTTCTATGTTTAATGTCAGGAGTTGTGTGATCTTCTCAAAATACCTCACAGGTGTCCTAGCAAATTGTATGTGTAAGCTTGTGTCTATGTTAGTGAGAATGTCTCCTGTGTATGGTTGCAGAAATAATGGATCAAAACTAAATATTTTCTCTCTTTCAGGTTCTTGTATATTCATATGGACATCCTATCAAGCCAATATATAGTTGGGTTGATTTGACCAAAATTCGTATGCTTTGTCGTCTTCGATGTTTAATTTCCTCAATTACTCACTAATTGTTTGCGGGTTTGTTGTTGTTTAGAAGACGTGGATCCTAAGACCTTGATCTATATCTACTAATGCCATGAAGAGATTCGACTGGGGTATTACTGGCTCGAATATGTAATCCCTGGGCTCTCTTGGTCCCATAATAATCATGTAAGAAATAACCAAACTTAACTGAATGAAATAAAATGATTATGAAAATGAATCTACGCTATGCTTGTTCTTTTTGTATTTTTAGAGATATAAACTTGAATGATTTTAAAGATAAATTAATCTAATAAAT
Organism: Taxus chinensis; assembly: GCA_019776745.2. Classification (NCBI taxonomy): domain Eukaryota; kingdom Viridiplantae; phylum Streptophyta; class Pinopsida; order Cupressales; family Taxaceae; genus Taxus; species Taxus chinensis. The sequence continues at coordinate 77,421,666 of CM034153.1, read as the reverse complement.
TCAGATAACAAGTAACTAATCTAAGAATAAAGCTTAAAACAAGCAAGGTAGCCAGATGTAGTTATTTTCATGTGCACTTGTGAGTTAATACAAATATAAATATCTATATAACTTGATTAAAAGACCTCCAATCTTACCTCAAAAGTGAGAAAAAAATTATAGCTTCTCAGAAGCTATCATTCCCCACAGCTTCCCCAGCAATATTGAAAGCAAGATTTAACTGAAATGAAATGATTCACTACTCTATTTGATATATTGTAACTACAACTTTGACAATTAAAACTTGGAGTCTACAGAACAAAGGTAAATCCAGTCGTAATGTAGCTTGTCCCCTCAGTGTGATTTTTCCATTCCTTTGTGTTCTCGTGAATCCAGAAAGGAGAGAATGTGACAGCAGCAGCAGGAGAATATGTTTGAATAGTGGTAGCTTGGAGGTAAACTGAACATAATGCAAGTAGGAGAGAGATAGTGTAAGAGAACAGAGCTTGGCTATGTGATTCCTAGCAGGATTGTTGTAAGGATACAACAAGACACACCTAAAATTCTAGGACATATTCTTCTTGTGACGAAACAAAACCTATAACTCTAAGCAAAACCAATTTTCAAATGAACTTAATCTAGAGCTGATGATGTATTATGCTAAGCCAGTTGTTTGGAGAACAACAATGGAATAAAATGAAACTAGAGAGATCAAGTGATCTCTAAACCAAAAAAATGAAGAGCCTTGAACTGAGAGGCTGAGAACTTACGCTAAGTCTAAACCTGTTGAGACTTATTGAGGAAATTCAAAATACACTGAATAATAAAACATAGAGAGAGAGGGGCCATTTTCTGATAAACAAGCTCATTATTTATAACATTCTTACTCACTAGAAGGCAAGTCCAAATTGCCATGCTGTATCATTAAAAATGGAGGACTACTATTACAAAGTGGTTGGAAACTGTAAATAAAGAAGAAGTGGCTGAGAGTTACAAGCGCAACTTGATTTTTCATGTTGTTGAGTGCGTCGGAATGTTTTGGAAAATGCGGGCAGGACCGCCACCCTATACAGGGCGATGGTTACAAGACCACTGCCCTGTCTTGGGCGGTGGTCACGGGACCGCCGCTTAGGAAGGGCGGCGGTCCTATAACTAAAGACCAAAATGCAAGGAAAAAGGGGGTAGGGGTTAGAATAAAGCATGCAAAGGTTGGATAAGGCATTTTAGGATGCAAAAGTATACTCAACGAGCTTTCTAGATTCCAAACACCTTGCGAAGAGATTTGAATCATCATTGGGGTTTTCGTAACCTCTTTCTGATAGTACATTACATACAATTTTGGGTACGTACATATTGCCCCCTCAGAGAAGTGTTTTAGCTATGAAGAGGTGTAAAATGGTCAGTCCAAGTATGGCGGTCCCGAAATGGGGAGTTAGAAGCTATACCTGACACGCCTATGTGTCGCAATGTCGCCATCCAAATTCCTGCTACCTTCAAAAACGAAAAGGGGACTCAAGTGTAGATAGATAAAAGAAATCAAAAAATAAATTCTAAATTAAAATGAAATGAGGACTCACCATTTGCGTGGGGGATAAGAACTTACCTCCGTCGGTGCTCCAACTCTACGTAATAACACTCAAAACAAGATTAGAATACTATATATATATATATAACGAGCTCATTTTACTATTCATTTGTGCGTATCGATTTGGTAATTTTTGAGCTCTGGGACCCACGGTAACCATTTTCAATGAGAGTGCAGTCAAAAAAATTGTTGCGAGATCGTGATCATGCCTCCAAGAGCAGGAGATCGACCCGCAAAGTCTCAGGTTAGTTTTTCTCAATTTATCATTTTTGAACCTAAAATATAGAAATGTTGAAATCTTTGTCTTGGGGGGATCATTTTTTAAAATGTTAGTGTTAAATGAGTCTCTAGGGGGGGTGCCCATAGGGTAGGTTTTTATTTTGTCAAAAATGATGTATTTTTATTGTTTTAAGCATTTTTAGGGCTTTAGGGGTCATACGTCGATTCGGCACAGTACCGCTGCCCTGCACAGAGCGGCAGTCATAAGACCGCTGCCCTGTGATGGCGTGGTCACAAGACCACCGCCTCATAAGGTGGTAGTCATAGGACTGCCACCTCATAAGGCGGCAGTCACAGAACCGCCGTTCTGCACAGGGCGACGGTTCTGAATAGAGTGAAAAAAAGATGTATAAATTAATTGTTTTTGCATTTTTGACATTTTTCTATGTTTTTGATGAGCTTGCATGTTGGATTATGTTACTAACTTGCTCTTTTTCTCTGTTTTGGGTGGATGCAGAAGAAGGAGGAGTATATACGGTGGAGTAGAGAGAGGGAGTGTGATTGGCTCCCAGTAGTGTTAGACTCATTGACCTAGACAGAGTAGAGACACTCTGCAGAGGGCCGGTATTTTGAGGATTTCATAGGTTCCTCATGTTGCTCCTACCAGTCACATATTGTGTGACTTATTCTCGTACTAGGATGCAAACCGGAATACCTTCCGATTACCAGGTGTTAGGGGTGAGTGGACTATCACCCTGGAGGATGTTTATCGCATACTGGGGGTTCCGATTCTTGGGAGGTAGTTGTCTCTTAAGACACAAGGATCCAGGTCTCAGATGGTTAAGTGGGCTATTTATATGGGAGATGTTGTTGCCTCCTTTGGTTTGAAGAAGGGGGTGAAGGTCCAGTATATTATTTCTGCTCCTATCCCCACCATCCGTAAGGCCATTATGGGTATCTTGGTTTCACGGTTGATTAGGGATAAGGGAGGAGATACTCTATTATATTGTTGGTCTCCCGTGGTTTCACAGATTGAGGCTCATGGCCATGTTTATGCTTGGGGAGAAGACATTCTCAGGACCTTGTATCATGACTTATATAGGGTGGTCAGGTTACAGGGGCAGTCTCTGAGTCACCTTACTCTAGTTATGAGTTAGGTGTATGAGCGTATCATTCGTTATGGGAGGGGTGTACTAGCAGAGGATCCAAGGGTTGTCAAGGCAGTGAGGTGGATGGGGATGACAGTGCTCAGGATGCCACACCAGCCAGTGGCTTCACTGACTACTGTAGACATGGAGGCCACTCCATATCAGGCCATGACAAGACTATGGGGAGAGGAGACACATACATTGATTGCCTGCTCTATTACAGGTTAGCTAGTAGACAAGATAGGGAGGTTGGAGACCCACCCATTTGATCGAGTCCATCAGTAGTTTGGTCTCCCCTATGTTGACATGCTTCCTCTAGTGGGGCCAGTGTATAGGTTTGTTCGTGAGGCCTAGGGAGGTTTTAGAGGAGGTTGAGGTTAGACCATGATTACTCCTGGAGTTCCTATTGTAGTTAGGTGGGTGGTTCGTGCTCGAGGGGTAGCCAGTGATCCTCGATCACCCCTACTTCAGATAATGGCTGCTCTTGCTCATAGTGGAGAGGGAGATGAGCCTATTGATGTGGACTCAGACTATGAAGAGTTCACTAGAGAGGAGACTGAGGAGGAGACGATGGGAAAATGGGATTGGAGGTGAGGCTGGTGGGACGGACGAGGAGGATGATAGTGATTCTGAGTGGCATGACACTCAGGATATCTTGAGGGAGGAGAGGACGGAGGTGAGTGCAGAGTAGGAGACCCTTTGTCTCAGAGAGATTGCCTCACCAAGGAACTAAGGGAGATGATGAATCCATGGTGGGACGTCATTTCATTCTAGATTTTGGGGAGGCTCTGTAGTCAGCAGCAACGTCAGTAGCAGGAGCAGATCCTAGAGACCCCACCTGAATGCCAAGAGATCCGAGTGACTTACTACTCTTATCTCGACTCTGTTAGAGATGTTTAGTTAATATTTCTTATTTTTGTTGTTTTGCTTTTTTTTTTTACTTTGTTTTTGGTGATTTTCTAACTTGTTATTTCTCTTTCTTATTTGCAGCGACTGCTCAGGGATGGTAGGATTTGATTCACCGGGTATGCGCAGACACCCTATTACTCCCTTCAGGGAAGACTCAGGCTCAACTTACTGAGGACGTCGGGGAGCCTTCAACATCTGGCTGACACACTGATGTGTTTACCCCTGTCTAGAAGGTGGCAGAGTTAGTGTCCTCCCTTCGTACTGAGCTAGCTGAATACAAGACTGTTGAGTGCCTGATGAGGCATAGTTGTTCTCGTAGTGAGACCACAACCAATAGCCGTGATCCTGAGCACTCAGTTCATTCAAAGCATCATCGTAGCAGGAGCCCTAGATGCAATCGTGCACCCTCTGAGGGATCCCATAGGGATTGAGAGGCCATTTCGTCTTTTTGTAGTGATTTTTTTGGATGTTTATATGTGTTTGTTTTGTACTTTTCGGGCTCATTGAGCATTTTGACCATGCATAGTGCATGATGGCATTGTATATAAAACATGATATATATATATATATATATATATATATATATATATATATATATATATATCTTTTTGGATTTATATCTTCTTTATATCTAGAGTTTTTTAAGGTTTGTTTCTCATGTGTATACTAGATGCTTTAGAATCTCTAGTTTTATATATTTTTAAGAATGTATGCAATGGATGACAAGTGATAACAAGTGTTGAACAAAATGTTTCTCTTTTTGTTTGTTTTTGTACTATTGATATGAGATGATACAAACATACTATAGTATTGAACTTTTGGCTTCTTTGGGAAATATTTGTCACTTCTTGTTTTGGCAAAACGTGATGAATATGTAGTGATAATGAGATGAACTTGCCCCATTCCTAACTCCACACAACTAGTAAGATGCGAGGGCTCAACACCAAGAGCTGGGAAGGGCGCAAATTGTATGAGTTTGACTGAATGGAAATGATGAGAGAAAGACAAAGTATTGATATAAACCAAATTTTAGACCTACATACTTACCTTACTCAAACCTACTACATAGCCTAGATATAACTTACCTTCCAGTTTATCTAGACTTAGATCAATAAATGGCAACTTGGTTAACAAAATCTAGTTTTGAAGATTTGATCTCTTTGGAATTTAGATTTTTAATTTTACTTTGCACAATACACTTTGTTTTTTAATTTTAAAACACTAAGATGCATTCATTTAGGTGAATGGACCCCCTATGCACTACCCCATGCTACTAGTAAGAAGTATGGGCTTATCACCGAAGGTAGGACATAGGAAAGTAAGGGCACTTCTTTCCTTTCCCAACCTAGCACCACTAGTAAGAGATGCAGGCTCATCACCGAAGATTGGTAGGGCAAAAAAGTGTGTAAAATAAAATATTATGTTTGTTTAATATTTTTGATTCAATTTGAATTTGATTTTTGTGATCTGTAATTTAGGAGTATCCTTGTTTAAAAGAGACGTAAGAGCGATAGATGTGACACCAAGAAGCTTCTAGAATAGACCATAGGTAAGAACATCTTAACCTAGTAGAAGAAAATGAGTATGACCAAGTATGCAGGCCTTGGTATGGTTTTTGTCAAGATTTTGTCTATCGAATTGATGAGATGATTTTGAAATCATTTGATGATATCATGAAAATTGAAGAGATATGATTTGAATGCTTTTGCCAATATTTTCAGAAGCTTGTAATAGATTTATTAGGAACAAGTTCCTTGACTACAAAATTTATGAAATGAGTGAAAAAAATGAACTAAGTAAATGACTAATGCAATTTAGGTTAACATAGTATACAAGTGGTGATGTTGATCACTTATGCGTAAAACCATTTAAGATGTAAGGAATTTATAGTTTCATTAAATTCCTCACCTTCTAGTGTACACAAGATATATGCACAATTTCTGTAGTCCTTCATGACTCAGTATGGGCCTAATCACTTAGACCAGAATTTCCTTCCTTCACCGGTTTTCTTATCAATCCAGCTATCTAGTCTTAGAACTAGATCACCCTCGTATATTTCTCGTTCGTAGACTTTCTTGTTATATTGCCGGCACATTCGATCAGCGTAGGCTCTGTGCCTTTGCTCGGCGTTTAACCTAGCCTCATCAAGGCTTTCTAATTGAGAGAGTCGTGCCTCTCTATAGGCTTCTTCTCCTAAGATCCCTTGTAATGAGATGTGGAGGCTAGGTATTTCAAATTCTATTGGTAGAACTGCTTCGGCTCCGAATACCAATGAGAAAGGGGTTGCCCCTATTGGTGTTCTTATTGATGTTTGATAGGCCCACAAGGCTGGGTATAACTTTAAATGCCAATCCCATTTGTTCTCCTTAACTGTTTTGAGGAGAATGGTTTTTAATGTTTTATTTGTGGCCTTAGCCTTTCCATTGGCTTGGGGGTAATAAAGAGAAGCCATGTGATGGTTTATCTTGAATTTACTACATAGCTCATGGACTTCATTGTTCTTGAAGGATGTTCCATTATCTGAGATAATGACTTATGGGACACCATACCTACAAATGATTTGATTTAGAATAAACTTAGCAATTATGGAACCTGGTACGGTGGTGAGAGGCATGACCTCTACCCATTTTGTAAAGTACTATGTGGTTGTGATAATAAAGTTATGGTCATCTGTTGATGAGGGAGATAATTTCCCTATCAAGTCTAAACCCCACGTGGAAAAGGTCTAAGGGGTTGTGATGGGTTGCAGAGCCTGTGCCGACATGTGAATCTTGTGGGAGAATTCTTGGCATTTATGGCATTTGCGTAGAAACTCTATTACATCATGTTCTAGGGTGGGCAAGAAATATCCCATTCGATGTATCTTGCGAGCAGTGGCATAGCCACCAAAGTGGCCTCTACATATCCCGCTATGGGATTCGTAAAGAATCCTTATAGATTCTTCCGTGTCAACACATCTTAACAACATTCCGTCGAAGGTTTTGTGATAGAGTACTTGTTCTAAGATGACATATTTAGTAACGATAATGCGTAACTACTTCTTTGTTGGGATGTGGCCCCTTTTGGGTATGTGTGGTCCATGATGAAATTGATTATGTCGGTGTACGAAGGACATGCAGAGATAAGAGGCCTGGTTTCGATAAAATATACACACTCATCAGGAAAGTCTAGATCTACTAGATCACCTCCATTTAATGGGTTGTCAGCCAACCAGTCTACAATGATTTTCCCCTTAACAAATTTTTGGTTTACAAATGTTAGTTCAAATTCACCCATTAAGGTTATGAAATGTCCAACCTTTTTAGACAAAGACCCTTGCGTGAGGAATGTCTGTAAGTGATTTGTCTTGACAATCACCCTTGTTTCTTGATTTAGCATGTAATGTCTTAAGCATTTTGTTGCTAAAACTATGGCAAGGCATTCTCTTTCTGCCTGTGTGTAAAGTGTCTCATAGTGGAGCAATGTCCAACTAATGAATTAAACTGCACGTTCTCGTTTATCATCATCTTCTTGAGCCAACATGTAGGCTAGCGAGACATTAGTAGCCCGTGAGTACAAGATCAAAGGATGATCTGGTCTAGGAGGAATTAGCATGGGAGGAGACAAAAAGAAGTTTTTAACTTCTTTGAAGGCCTCGTTGCATTCATCGGTCCAATCAATACTATAATATTTCTTTAATAAATTGTTGATTGGATGAACAACAAAAATTAAGTCCGTGATGAACCTTTGAATTGCACCGAGTTTCCCAAGAAATGATCTGATACCAAACTCGTCTGATGGTGGAATCATTTCAAGAACAACCCAGATTTTGGCTGGGTCAACATCAATCCCTCATGACGATATAATGTAACCTAGAAGCTTACCTCCTGTTACACCAAATACACATTTCTCTAGATTCAGTGTGACACCATATTTGATCAATCATGAGAGAATGATACGAAGCACTTCTGGGTGATCACAACTCTTTTTGGCCTTGGCCAGAAAGTCATCTACGTAAGATTCCACAATCTTATGAATAAGATCATGGAATATATATGTCATTTCCCATTGGTATGTAGCGCCAGCGTTCTTAAGACCGAATGACATGACAACATAATAGTAGGTTCCCCAAGGAGTTATAAACGTGGTCTTGGCTTGATCTTCCTCAAATATTTTAATCTAATTATATCCTGAGAACCCATCCATGAGGGACAACAACTCAAATCTAGTTGTTGCATCAACAATAACGTCGATGGATGGTAAAGGGAAATCATCTTTGGGACAGGCTTTGTTAATGTCTCGAAAGTCTATGCAAATGCATATCTTCCCATTCTTTTTGAACAATGGGGATGATATTGGATACCCATTGTGAATAGTCGACTGGTTTGATGAAGCCCACTTGGAGGAGTTTCATCACTTCCTATTTCACCATGAGAGCTAGTTTTGGCTTCATTGGTCTTGAATTTTGCTTGATTGGCTTTGCATCTGGTTTGGTGACAAGATTGTGTACCGTGATATATGGTGCAATTCCCATCATTTCTTTGAAACTAAATTCAAAAGCCTTTTGATGTTATTTGAGGATATGAGTATGTATTTCTATCTCCTCTAGAGTTAAACAGGATCCCAACTTCAAAATATTTAGTTCTTCCTCTATTCCAATATTTATATTGATGGTTCCCTCGATTAAGGAGGAATTTCCTTCCTCAAACTCGGGATGGGATGGGGGTAATTCCAAACTCCCTTCATTCTCCACCTCGTAGATTTCAATATTCTCTTGTGGGGAGATTCTATCATGGGATTTCCAAAATAGGAAGAGGAGCATGGGATTAGAGAGAAATCAACTATGGAATGAGTGAGATGTAGCTTTGTAAAGGTGTTTAGATATTCAAGGGTTTCCTTATCACTATCAGAGTGATCTAGAGTGGTAGACTCATTCTCAACTTCCACATGTGTTGATATCGGGATTATTGGTACTCTATGAACTAAAGGTTCAGTATGTATTGATACCACAAAATCAGTATTTTTTAATTCATTGGTTAGAGTGAATCAGGAAGCTGAGGTTACTATAGAATCAACGAGAAGGTTCTGTTCTCGTGGGATTTCTTTAATTGATATGAAGTCAAATCCCTTTGTTAGTCTTAATATCACCATTTTGTAGAGTTGCAAAAATGTTCATCCCTAGTCTCATATACCTCCGATAGTTGGTTTACAACTAATTACGAGTCTCTCAGTACTCTAATATTACTAATGTCCATCCTTTTGGAAATGATAAGGCCAAGAAGGAGGGCTTCATATTCAGCCCCATTGTTTGTGCACTCAAAATTTAATTTGAAGGTGAAAGGTAGAACCTTTCCTTCGGGAGAAGTAAGGATCACACCTGCCCCAACACCGAAATGACATTTTGCTCCATCAAAGTGGAGAGTCCAATAATAATTTGGAAAAATGGAAGTTGGGACACCCTTAGTCTCTACTTCCTTTGTCTCAGTTACTTCCACCATACAAACTTCGTCCACAGGTATGGAACCAATTCCTAGGGTATGTCCTATACCCATAGAATCAAATGGTAGGAGAATAGGTAGATCTTTCTCCAATAATTTGACAATTTTTGCAGTGGTTCCTAGCGAAACTATTTCTATAATGATGGTCTCATCTTTGACTATTGGGATGCCTTTGATTAAGTTTGTGACTTCTAGTTCTGTCATAGGCACCAGCTTTGATTTTGGGTTTGTATTGACTGGTTTGTTGAGCTGATTTGTCGGGAGCTCAAATTCAGAATGGACACCTAGTCTTTTCTTCAAATCTACTAGGTGTATGTCAAAAGGTTTTGGGTCGCCTTGTGCTGCAAAGACCTTTCCTAGGTGTAGAAACCTTACTTCTTGAAATAACGTGGAAGGGATTGCCTTCATGTGATGTATCCAAGGGCGACCAAGAATCATATTATAGTTGGTTTCCCAATCTATAATATAAAATTCAATCAGGATTATTTTGGGTCCTAAAGTGACTGGTAGCACTATAGTCCTGATTGAAGTTGCCTTGAGGCTATCATAGCCCCTTCACGTGTTTCGTGTTAAGAAACAATTTGTTTCTCCATATCCTAGTTTTTGAAGAAAAGTGAAGGGGACTATGTTAACTGCTTCGTTGTCATCAATAATTACACACTTAACGTAGTTGTTATAAATACAAACCTACAAGTCTAAGGGTGGATCACCTCTACATGAAATTTCAGCATCTTTTGGCATTTTACTTATGTCGAATATAAACTCAGTATCCCTATCTGGCTGCCGCAGAGGGTAGACGTCAAAGTCTACATGGTTTACTTGCATTTCAAGGGGAGGGGTGATGTTGATAAGATGACCGAGACCTAATGCTTCTAAGAGATTAGCTCTATGAGTGGGAGAGTTCTTCAACAAATCCAAAAAGGAAATGTGAGAGAAGGTCTTCGTTAAGTCATTAATCAAATCATAGGTGCCTAATGGTTTTACTGGTGTTTGCTGAGTGTTGTCTGGTATTAGTGAATAGGTTGGAACTGGATGAGAAGATTAGTCTCATGTTTTTCTTATAGTTTCTACTTGTAACTCGGTGTCTAATTCTACTAATCCAACTATCTTGGCTTGTGTTCAAGTTCCTAATTGGGGTGCGACTGTTGGATTTGATGAAGTCTAAGCTTCATGATTGTTATTCCCCGTTATGACACCTTTGTTTGTTCCGGTTGGATCTAACCTGTTGTTGTTAGAATGATTCAGGAGAGGATCATTGAAAATCTTAAGAGGTGCATTTTGAGGAGAAATTGATCCCTAGTAGGTATTTGGTGTGGTTGGTATAGAATTTTCCAGAAACATATCTACAAAGAGTTGTCTTTGATCTTCTGGTAAACGCTCCAAGAATTTATTATAATTGCGGCAAGTCCTAGTATCATGACCTTATATTTTATGAGAAGCCAAAATATAAATTGGGATTATAGTTCCATGTGATCGTTGGTTTAAGTCCTTGTTGTGGCCCAAAGTTTTGATTGGGCTGTTGATTGTTATAATTGTAGTTTTGAGGCTGTTGCCTTTGGTTTTGGTTTTGATATCCATCTGGGCCTCAGGAAAGGCCTTGTGATTGGATTTGTTGTTGTTGTTGTTGTTTTTGATGTGTTGGTTTTGTTGTTGTTGTGGATAATTAAAGTCCACCGTATTGATCGCTGGACTAAAGCTATTATTGCGTTGATTGTTAGCAGGTGCCAAGGTGTTCACAACATTTGGTCTTTTGGCTTGATATGTGACTCCATCTGTTGTAACCCCACGGTTTTTGTTAAGGATCTTGGGTCCTTGATTGGTATTTCCTATGTTGGGATAAGTCGTAGTGTTTTGATTGGGAGTGATTAATCTCCCGTTTGTTCCATAAGTCTTACGACCACTGTCTATCGCCGCTTGATCTATTTAGAGAGAACTCTCAAGTACTTCATCATAAGTCCTTAGCGGTAACTTCTGGACTTCTTCCTTTATCTCTCTGCTGAGAGAATGAAGGAATAAATCACATAGTTCCATCTGATCCATGTTTGGAGCACTTGCTGAAGAGTAGAGAACTATATGTCATCTTTGAATGAAATGATCAGCGGATTCATTGTGCTCTTGTTTAATGTGTAAGAATTCCCTGATCCCTGTTCTTAACAGTTTGTTCATGTCAAAAGCTTTGATGAATTATGACACAAGTTTTTTGAATGAGCGTATCGAGGTTTCAGGTATTCTATAATACCAATCGAGGGCAATGCCTTCAAAGGTTTTAGGGAATATTTTAGCAACAACCTAATCCCAAGGGAATAGTTCTTGAATTGTTGTGGCATAGGCCTTGATATGAGCATTTGGATCTCCCTCACCCTTGAATTTAGGCAAATAAGGAAGAGGTCTTGGAAGCATGATGCTTCGTACGGTGAAATCTAAAGGCTCTTTTAAATATTCTGAGTAAGTCCCTACTGCATAGGTTTCAACCATAGATGGTGCCTGTTGAGGGAGTGGAGGTGGAACAGGTTGTTGATATGGCATAGCATATGTATTTGCAGGGGCATAAGGAAACCCCTGTGGTTGAGCGAACATCCTAGGAGAAGAGAACATATCTCCCTGTGGTGATTTTGAATAAATGTTTAAGTAGGGAGGAGCATTTCTCTGATATGGATTGTTTGGTACTAAACCAGGAGGTATCATATTTTCAACTGGAGCAACATTTGAAAACATGGTTCTAGTTGGTGTTTGTTGTGGATAGCTATACGATTGTTGATGAGGCTTTTCTAACATGCTTGTTCCCGTAAGGAGATCAACTTGGCTAGGATGATGCAGAGGGTTGGGAGTTCCTGCTTACCCTAAGTGTGAATCTTGATTTTCTTGAGCAAGTTCTATCCCTCTAACCCTTTCAAATAGATCCGAGATGACTTCGATTGGTGACGATATATTGTTCTGTCGTGGTGGTTGTTACAGACCCCTTGAGGTTATCAAGGGGTATGGTACCCTTCTATGAATTGATCATTACTCTGCCAAACTCACCAAGAGTATTTTCCATAGGTGGAGGAATGGGGGTGTTTTCTTGGAGCAGGTTGTCAGGTTGTGTTTGAAAAATTCCTATAGGTGGGTACATGTTTTAGAAGCGTTGTTCACTTCTAGCGTAGCGTGCTAAGTACTCCTCATCCAAAAATGGGAGTGGATCTGACTGCCTACTGATTTGTGGTCTAGACAAAAACTGAGGAGATGAAATGGATTCTCCAGTAAATGTCATATTGTTAGAGCCTGAGGGCTCTAGTTGTTGTGTTTGCATGAGTTGGTCCAACTCCTCAATTTGAAATGAAGAACTAGAACTAGTTCTTTGAGGAGGAGTTTGTGATGACAAGTAGTTGCTTGAGTAGTTGTCAACCCATGCAGAAAGTGATGGTGACTGTTGTCTACTTGTCTGACCATAATATGCTTCGAGACCTGAGAGAGGTCTGTCATATGCATCGTATCCCGACATATTTGGGGGGTATATAAATACCCGAATAATAATGGGAAGGAGCGAAGATGGATGATAGAAATGAAAATGAAAAAGGAGCAGCTATTCCTTTCACGTTGGGTTCACCAATTTTGTACAATAGAAAAGTGACAGGTGAGCATGAGAACCATCAAGCAGCCTTTCTCCGTACCTGACCTCCCAAGGTCATGCTGAGACATCCAGTGGAAATGAAATATATGTGGATGTGGAAAAATTAGTTGGGTAATCCTATATCCTCGATATGCAATAAGGATTTGTGAATCCAAAGCAAGGAAGGCTCTTCTAACGTGAACTGGTGTTATGGATCAATTTAAAACTATAACTGTTCGGAGGTTCCAATCAATGTCGAGCTCTACTGAGATCCTATCTGTTGGTTGTTGGATTCGTGGGAAGTGACCTGTCGGTGCTTTGTATATATTTCCAAACAAGGTCATGAAAGTAGTAGCGAGAGGTGTAATGAATTTATAGGAAACTATGGATGATTTTCTGGTCTGACCCAGAAAATATTGGCTTGATTGGTTTCTATGTTCAACACAGAAAGTTGTGTGATGATATCCGGTGGGAGCGGTGAGGATCTAAATACCAGTGTACGTAAACTAGTGTCAATGCTTAAATGTTTAGCAAGCCCGTTCGGTTTTGGGACCTGGGGATCACAACCGTGAGTTCGTGGTTGCTAAGGACCTTTTATGGTCATGTGAAAAATCAATCTCTTCTTTTGACTATCCAGTAGTCATAAAAATTTTCAGCATCTATGTTTAATATTAGGTGTTGTGCGATCTTCTCGGAATACCTCACGGGTGTCCTAGTAATTTGTATGCATAAACTTGTGTCTATGTCAGTGAGAATGTCTCTTGTGTCTGGCTACAGAAGTAATGAATCACAACCGAATGTTTTCTCTCTTTCAGGTTCTTGTATGGTCATATGGACATCCTATTAAGGCAATCTATAGTTGGGTTGATTTGACCAAAATTCGTATGCTTTTTCATATTTGATGTTTAATTTTCTCAATTGCTCACTAATTGCTTATGGGTTTGTTGTTGTTTAGAAGATGTGGATCCTAATACCTTGATCTATATCCACTTATGCCATGAAGAGATTCGACTAGGGTATTACTGGCTCGAATATGTAATCCTTGGGCTCTCTTGGTCCCATAATAGTCATGCAAGAAATAACCAAACTTAACTAAATGAAATAAACTGATTATGAAAATGAATCTATGCTATGCTTGTTCTTTTTGTATTTTCATAGATATAAAATTGAATGATTTTAAAGAGCAATTAATCTAAAAAATTTAGATAACAAGTAACTAATCTAAGAATAAAGCTTAAAACAAGGCAAGGTATCCAGATGTAGCTATTTCCCTGTGCACTTGTGATTTGATACAAATATAAATATCTAACTAATTTGATTGAAAGACCTCCAATATTACCATAGAAGTGAGAAACAAATCATAGCTTCTAAGAAGCTATCATTCCCCATAGCTTCCCTGGAAATATTGAAAGTAAAATTTGACTGAAATGAAATGATTCACTACTCTATTTTATATATTGTAACTACAACTTTGATAATTAAAACTTGGAGTCTGCAGAATAGAGACAAATCCAGTTGTATCATAGCTTGTCCCCTCAGTGTGATCTCTTCATTCCTTCGTGTTCTCGTGAATCCAGAAAGGTGAGAATGTGACAGCGGCAGTAGGAGAAGATATTTAAACAGTGGAAACTTGGAGGTAAACCGAATGGAATGCAAGTAGGAGAGAGATAGCGCAAGAGAACAGAGCTTGGATATGCGATTCCTAGCAGGATTGTTGTAGGGATACAACAAGACACACCTAAAATTCTAGGGCGTATTCTTCCTATGACGAAACAAAACCTATAACTCTAAGCAGAACCAAGTTTCAAATGAACTTAATCTAGAACTGATGATGTATTACGCTAAGCCAGTTGTTTAGAGAACAATAATGAAATAAAATTAAACTAGAGAGATCAAGTGATCTCTAAACCGAAAAAATGAGGAGCCTTGAACTGAGAGGCTGAGAACTTATGCTAAGTCTAAACCTGTTGAGACTTATTGAGGAACTTCCAAATACATTGAATAATAAAACATAGAGAGAGAGGGGCCATTTGCTTATAAACAAGCTCAGTATTTATAGCATTCTTACTCACTAGAAGGCAAGTCCAAATTGCCATGCTTTATCATTAAAAATGGAGGACTATTATTACAAAGTGGCTGGAAACTCTAAACAAAGTAGAAGCAGCTGAGAGTTACAAGCGCAACTTGATTTTTCATGTTGTTGAGTGCGTCGGAATGTTTTGGAAAATGCGGGCAGGACCGCCGCCCTATACAGGGCGGCGGTTATAGGAATGCCACTCTGTCCTAGGTAGTGGTCATGTAACTAAAGACCAAAATGCAAGGAAAAAGGGGACAGGGGTTAGAATAAAGCATGCAAAGGTTGGATAAGGCATTTTAGGATGCAAAGGTATACTCAACGAGCTTTCTAGATTTCGAACACCTTGCGAAGAGATCTAAATCATCATCGTTATTTCTGTAACCTCTTTCCAGCAGTACAGTACATACAATTTTGGGTACGTACAGATACCTATAGAGAGCTTTTTTATCCTAGCATAGGAAGCCTTCGGTCGCAACCAAGCTATAGTGTAGGGGAAGGAACCACCAAATATTACTTGCTAGCCGATCACACATTGACGTAAAGGTGGGCCACCTCAGTGAGCGCCACTATCATGTGTAGTATTGAAATAGGCTTATAACTTGATTGTAATCCCACTTGACTAGTTAGGATTATGCATGCTTAAGTGTACTTGTTTGGGTGTTTTGTCAAAATCAGTAAAATAACCCTCACACCAATCCTTGTAAATAAACCACACATCTATCATCCACCCAATTTTGACCATAACTTTTTGACCTCAATTTTCAAAAATACACAACATCATAACCCCCCATTACGTACCATTGATCACACTCACTTCAAATATTCTTTCTCCATTTAATACCCAAATTTTGACCATAAATTATTCCTTTAATATCATACTCACATTTTGTAATAATAAATCAAATTTTTATCTCCATAGACTTTAGACATATACTACCATCATATAAATATTTTCTTATTTAACCTCTCACATTAATACAAAAATAAAAAATCCAATTTTTTTTTAATAAAAAATCAACACTCCCATCTCATTAAATAAAATTCATAATCCTACATTCATTCATCCTTTGCTAACCACAACCACATCTTTTCCACTTCCAAAACAAAACACACTATCACAAACTACCTAAGACTTATCCTATTAATCGGTCGACATTTCCTATTGGCATCCTAATCAACCTAGGTCAATAATAATCTCAAGTCCATACCAGTCATATAATTCTCCCATCCAAAAAATATCTTCATAGCCTCGTACCATCATACACATCCCATTTGTGATACATTTTGTACATTTAACTTAATCTTATCAATCAACATCTTGCATATAGAAAAAATATCCTTATCTCCTATCGTATTCTTCTAAGCCCTTGTAACAAGGCACATCCTAAGCCCTCTACTAATGAGGCACACCCTTCTTCTATTCTCTCCTCGAATTTTTTCCATCCTATAAGCAAGACTAGATTATTAAGGTTAAGCATCAAAGGTCATTAAGGAATCATAATCTCCCTTTTCATCCAGACATATTTCACTCAAAAACACTTTCATCTCACACATCTCACCAACATCAGAATCTAATGGCACCTAGATGAATAATAACCCGATCCCAATTTGGAAATTATGATGAAAATAATAACCTAAACATGGAAAATGATCTATTCAACCACAATTATTATGATGAAAATAACAAAGAAAATCAACCTAGAGGAGAAGAAGAAGAGGCCATGGTTAATGCTAGTAGTGATGATGACTCTAGTACCTACTTTATAGAAGGAAGATGAAGAGAAATGCTAAACCGCTTCGTTGAAAATAATATCACATGGGGGAAAAAATTCCTTCTTATTACACTCAAGACAAACTCCATAGTCTTCTCCCAGATGAAAATGATGACATTGGCCATATACCACCTTCCACACATCATCCTAATCCAAATCACCATTATGTTGTACATGAATGGGATGGTAAAGAGAACAAAATCCATATATCCAAAGAAGTTGTCTTGTCTCAATTACAACAAATGAGCAACCAAATCACCCAAATCGCCTCTCATATTGGACCGCAACCATCCAATGACCATGGTTCCCAACATTCTCAGCCAAAATTTAATCCACCACTTCCCAATCCTCCAGAACCAACTTTGGAGAAAGAAGTAAAGTCTATGAAGGAAACACTTTAAGGGTTGCAACTTGGCACTCAGGGACATCAATATAAATTTGAGGAACTTTGTCCCTATCCTTTTGATTGTGATATCTTACGGGTCATTTTTCCACCATATTTTGAGCCACCTAAATTTGAAAAATACAAGGGAAAGGGATATCCACATGAGCACATTAAGGAGTTCTATATGCTTTGTCAAGAGGTAGCCTACGATGACTCCTATTAGTTAGGACTCTTATCTAGAAGTCTAGGTGGTATAGCTTTAGAATGGTTCCTTTGATTTCCCAAAGGCTTTGTTACAACATTCGCATAATGTTGTAATGGTGAAAGCATTACAATATCAAAAAAAATTTGTCAAACACTTTTCCTATAATGTAGAGCATGATGTCATAATGATTGATTTTTGCAACACCAAACAATGAAATGGTGAAAGTTTCTCGTCCTTCCTACAATGATGGTGGGCCCTTGCTAGCTGCATTCCATGGCCCATACCTGAGAAAAAACTAGTCACCATCTTCGTATCAAACCTTAATTAGGAATTGAATTTTCATCTACAAGTCTATTGTGCAAACATGTTTGATGAAATCATTGAATAGGGATTGTAAATTGAGAGAGCCCTTATTGCAAAGGGCCTTATTAAGATATATTCCCTTGACAATCACAATCAACCCAACCAACCTTATACATCCAAAAAACCTAAATACTTTAATAAGAATAAGATTTTTTTCGGTGACGGAGTAACATACACTAAAAATATCCAACATGTCCATACCATAGCTGTTATATCCATCCCTAAAGGAAAAATATGATCTACTCAATATTCCAGATGACGAACATATACCCCCCTTAGTGAATCTAGCTGCATTCCATGGCCCATACCTGAGAAAAAACTAGTCACCATCTTCGTATCAAACCTTAATTAGGAATTGAATTTTCATCTACAAGTCTATTGTGCAAACATGTTTGATGAAATCATTGAATAGGGAGTCATCATTCTTAAGGATCCCTTATGAGGAGGAAATCAGATTTGTGGTCTTTGATATGGAACCTGATAAGTCGCCTGGGCCTGATGGTTTCCAGGCTCTCTTTTACCAGAGATTCTGGAAGGTGATTAAGTATGAAGTCATTGAAATGGTCCAAGATTTCTTCAGGAATGGGAAATTCCTCAGTCAGCTTAATAATACTTTCTTGGTCCTTATTCCAAAAGTTGCAGGAGCCAATGAAGTCAAAGATTTTAGACCGGTCAGTCTTTGTAACACGGGTTATAAAATCCTGGCTAAAATCTTAGCTGGAAGAATTAGATTGGTTCTTGATCATTTCATTTCTGGAAATCAAGGTGCCTTTGTTCCAGGAAGGCAGATTACTGATAGTATTGTGGTGATTCAAGAAGCCATCCATTCCATTGTCAACTCTGATAGATCTGCAATGTTCCTCAAGCTTGATATGCACAAGGCCTATGACAGAATTACTTGGTCTTTCCTTGAGGCCATCCTCAATAAAGTGGGCTTTGACAATTCTCTGGTTAGAATGATAATGACCTGTATATCTACTGCCAGTTATTTGGTTTTGGTCAATGGTATTCCGGAGGGATTCTTCAAAGCTGGAAGGGGTTTGAGACAAGGGGATCCCCTATCTCCTTTCCTATATGTTATCATGGTTGAATCTTTGAGTAGAATCTACAAACAGGCCTTACTCTCTAGGAGGATTCAGGGAATCAAAATATCTAATGGCCTCCCCCAGATCTACCTCAATCAATTTGTTGATGATAACTTTCTGATGGGTAAGGCCTCTGTTCAAGAAGCCACCAACTTCAAATCTATTCTTATGGACTATGAGTCGGTCTCGGGGTAGATGGTTAATTTTCTCAAAAGTGCGGTGTTCTTTATTAATGTGGAGAAACAAGTCCAATTAAGGCTCGCCTGCATTCTGGGTTGCAAAATCAAGTGTTTCCCAGATTCTTATTTAGGAATGCCTCTTATCCTCAATAAGCCTGATTCCTCTGTCTGGAATGCCCTGCTGGAAAGAGTGAATAAGAAACTTTCTTCCTGGAAAGGCCTCCTCCTCTCTCAGGCGGGAAAGATCCAACTCCTTTCGAGCTCTCTTCAAGGGGTTCCCATTTTCATTATGTCTCTCTTCAAGCTCCCAGCCAAAATTATTGATGCTCTGGAAAAAATTCAGAAGAGATTCCTCTGGGCGGGAGCCTCGGAAAAGTTTAAATTCCCTCTAGTGGCCTGGGACAAGGTCACTAGGCCTAAGATGTGTGGGGGTCTAGGTCTGAAAAGTTTACCTATCATGAACAAAGCTCTGGTTGCTAAAGCTGGTTGGAGAATTGCTAGAGAGGAAGGATTGTGGATTGATATAATAAAAAAGAAATATTTGCGGAATTTAGGCAGAATTGACTTTTTTTTCTCTCATGAAAATCTTCCTAGAGGATCCTTCTTCTGGAATTCCTTGTTGGATTCAAAGTGCATCCTCTCAAAAGGTTCCCTTTGGGAGATTGGTAAGGGGAACATGATCAGATTTTGGTGGGATAATTGGATAGAAGAATTCCCCTTAGCGGATCAGGAAATTTGGAAGGAGGTGGCTCAATTCTATGAGGAGAATGGTAAAATCTGGATAAGAGATTTCTGGAGGTATGAAGAGGATAGGGTCCAATGGGAAATCATAGAGCCCCCCTGGTTATGATGGTAATTTCAAACCCTTTCAAGATCTCAACAAGAAACTCAAGGAATTCCATATCCCCATATTCCAAACCAAGGAGGATTCCATCATTTGGAAAGAGGAAGACTCAGGAAATTATTCTATTAAATCTACCTATAGACTTCATTTCAAGAAAGACTTCCAAAAAGAGTATTGGGGTAAGTTATGGATTAAAGATCTGATCCCTAAGATCAATATTTTTTACTGGTTGGCTGCCCAAAATAGAATCCTGACTGTTGAAAATCTTATAAAAAGAGGAATGCAGATCCCTAATAGGTGTATACTTTGCCGGAAAGGGGAAGAAGATGTGAATCATCTTTTTTTACTTTGTCCTTTCTCTGAAGGTGTCTTCTCTCTGATTCCGGAGCTTTTCAATATGCAATGGATTTTGCCCTCGAATATTGAGGATTGTTTCACTCAATGGGAGAGCCCATTTAGATTTCCCTTTCTGGCCTGGGCTTGGAAGATTGCTCTGCCTCATATCTTATGGGGTCTGTGGAAAATAAGGAATGATAGTGTTTTTAGAGACCAGAAACCTCTAATTAGGGTAGCTAAAAGGAAAATTCAAGCTACCTTTAAGGACAATCTCAAACTATTTAAAGGAAAAACAAAAAATCCCTGCCCGAAATGGGAACAGGAAGTCCTGGATAATTTCACCTATAGTCAGGTCAAGAGCAAAAGCCCAGGTAAGATTGTTAGCTGGATTAGACCTTTGGGAAACATGATCAAGATCAATTTTGATGGGGCCTCAAAGGGAAACCCTGGCCAAGCTGGGGGAGGGGGCATCTTAAGGAATAGTGAGGGTGATTGGTTATTTGTCTATGTTGGACCCCTGGGTAAGCAAACAAATAACATGGCAGAAGCTAGAGCCCTCCTTTGGGGTATTTTGATCGCTAAGGAAAAAGGCCTTAAGGACATTCAGATTGAAGGTGATTCCTTAATTGTTATAAAAGCTCTTCTCAATAAAAGTAAGATTAATTGGCCGATAAAAAATATTATTCAAGACATCAAGGAATTGCTAAAGTTCTTTGACAAGATATCTATCAATCATATTTTGAGGTAGGGAAATAAATGTGTGGACAAGATGGCCAACATGGGAGTCCTTTGTAATGAATACAAAATTTGGTGCAAAGGGGAGAGATTACGCTTTGATATTACTGATGAAATCATTAAGGAAAAAAGGCGCTAAGTTTCATGATGCCGGCACGAGTGGGGGCAAGTATTTCAGGCACCAAGATAGTTTATACAAAAATCACTGTTTCAATTCGAACTCAGTAAGGAAGAACAGTTTGTGGATTGTGATAAGTTTTAGCTGGAAAGGAAACCTTGAAAAAGTCCAGATGGGTGGCGACAGGATTCGTGTGGAACCCGCCAGTCAGAATATGGAAGAGAGCAACAGGGATCTGTGGAACAAGCTAAAAGTTGGGGGATTTAGTAATTTTATTGCTAAATTACATGGTCACGACCCTGCTCTTTCCAAGGATTTTGGCCAAGCTTGGAAAGATGGGGTTTTTACTGTCCGTGGTGTGGAGGTCGAGGTCTCGGAGGCCAATATTGCTAGGGTGACAGAAATGAAGATGGATGGTTTAAAAATCTACAAGGAAAGAACTCGCAGAGACCTTGAGATTGAGTGGTTTTTTGTTGGCAAGGAGACTTGTTTTTTCTTCACTGATGGCATTGCACGCTCGTGTATTCCTGGTATCTAGAAGGATGTCTGCCTTCAAGTTATGAAGTATATCACTCTGGAGGGTAAGTATAGAAAAATATATACTCATCACATCACCTTCCTCAACATGTTTCGTCATAAGTTTATGGTCAGCATTCCTTTTTTCCTGGCTACCTCTCTTTCGAACTCGCTTATGGCATTCCAGAACAAGAAAGCCGAGCTGCCCCTTCATGAGGGCCTGATTCTTCTTCTGTTTGAGAATGGTAAGTTGGTTCTGGATCACCCTTTGGTCTCTGCCCTGGAGGAGCATGAAGAGGATGATGACATTACCCTGGCGGAATGTCTTACAAAGATGAAAGAGGGAAAAACTACCCCCAAGGGGGATGGTATTGACAGAGATTATAAGGAGGGTGCTGTTGGGGAAGCCAGTGCTTCCAGGAAGAATGAGTGTGTGGGTGATCCCATTGTTTTCGAAGATTGGAACAGGAAGATGGTGTACTTAGAGGGGGTCCTCAAAGCTATGGAGGATACGAATGAAGGGCAAAGGGAATCCATCTTGAATATCATAAATATTTCGAAGAAGATGGTTTCGGACCAGGTTCAGACTAAAAACTGGATGAAGGAGCTGGAGACTCAGGTCAAAGTGCTTCTGGATAGAGTGGAGGAGATTGAAGGAGAAAAGAAAAGGAGGAGATTCAACCTCCGTATTAGCAGCTCAGAGGAAGAATAGATGGTGGCTCTTTTTGGTTTCCTGGCCGGTTTGTAGTTGGCTTGGGTCCTCTGGTGTTTTTCTGTCTATCATGGAGGGTTTGTAGGTTTCTGAACTTTTTGCGGACTATGGGCGAACTGTGAAGCCCTGTTTTTTCTGTCTTTTTTTGTCCTTTTGGGGGTCCTGATCCTACGTTGTAAGAGTTAAGCCTATTTAACTCATTTTTATGGGACCCTTAATTTGGATTTGGTTTGTCTCTGTTTGTGTTCCTCTCTTGTTTCTGGCCCTGGGAGTCGATCCCTGGTTTTTATCTTTTCAATTTCTCTCTTGGGATTTAAATGCTTTATCTTTCGGTTGTATGGGGTTCCTGATCCCTTCAAAATCTATTTTTTACCTAATCTAATAGTGTGGTGGTTCAAGGAGCCGCTCCATCGTCTTCCAATCCAACACTACAAGCACAATATAATATCATCAAACAACTTGAGAAGACTCCCACTCATATATCTATCATGGACCTTCTAAAGAGTAAGACCTCATCCATCCACAAAGACATTTTATATCGTACCCTCCAAGAGACATAGATTCCCAATGATATTGATCCTACACAATTTCAATCCTTCATTGCTAATATCTATCCATATCCAACGATCCCTCTCACCTTCAATCAACAAGACTTGTAACCACATTTCCCTTCCCACAATCTTCCTCTTTACATTGAAGTCCTCATTAACAACGTTCATGTTAAAAGAGTGCTAATAGACAATGGATCGATCCTTAATCTTTCTACCCTAAATCTAATTCATTGGTTAGGGTACAATGACTTGGATCTCAAAAAAAATATAATTACTATTAAAACATATGGAAATATGGAGCATAGATCAATGGGCACCATCAATTTACCTATCAACGCTGGCCCTATCGTGCTCCCCACCCTTTTCCAGGTTATAAAATCCAGTTCTCACATAACCTCTTGCTTGGCCGACCTTGGATTCGTGAAATGAATGCTATACCATCCACACTCCATCAATTTCTTAAGTTTGAATGTGCTGGTACAAAAATTACTATCCACAAAGACCCTTGTCCCTTTTAATATTTCCAAGCATTGGAAGATGAAAGGTACCGGGAACCTTATTTTCCTATCACCGAACCCACACCAGCTTCATCACCACCATCATCCGCTACTTCATATATCTCACCATATAGTCTTCCAACCTCATCCCATCATGCCTCCTCATCATCCACTCGCCTCATACCTACTCCACCTATATCTAATCCCCTTTTACCCACTCCACCACTCAAGCTAAAAATGACAAGGTGTGGTGAATAACAAACATTCAACATTGACCATCTACCACCATCACCAAAATGGCTCGGAAGGCCCAACGCCTCCAAACAAATGAAAAACATATGTGTTAGGCTCGTCCAATTTTATTCATTTCGGGTATCTTGTTGATGATTACCTCGAACCATCTAGTTCGTCATGGCTTTTTGACATTTCTATACCTTCTTGTTATTTTGATAATAAGTATCTAATTCCTAGAAGGATAATGACCCGTATAGGATACTCCAGACAAGGACTAGGTCGCTATGAACAAGGCACCTCGTAACCTCCAACCACCATCCCCAACCTTGATGGAGGTGGACTAGGATACCAACTACCTGGTGAAAGCATTGATGATGACCTTAGTGACACTTCCAATACCATTGAGGAGGTCATTGACAACATTGATATGAGTTTTATCTATAGCCAATATGAAGACCTTGCCAACACTAATCTCTTCCCTAACATCATTTTTCTTGCCAATGAAATCACCCTTACCTAACCACAACTTGTTGAATGGGATCAATGATCAGAGCATCCTCCTCTTGACTCATTTCAAAATAATGAAGCAATTTTTGAGTTCTTGGGAACTCATGACAATATACCTATTGGGGATCATAAAAAGGGTTTTCAAGTATTTCTAAACATTTACGCCTACTTTGGGGAACAAGAGAATTCACTTTCCCTTCTACCCCAATCTAATATCCCTCATCCCAACTTCTCTTACCACCTTAACAAGGAATACCCCCTCGTTGAATTCTTCCAAAAATCCCCAAATCTTGAAAATGATCAAGTCATTGATCAAATTCTCCCATCTCTTGAATCCCTACAAGATGGCTCAGCATCTGTAATTGAGGACACCATCGATATCAACATTAGCACAGAAGAAGAACCCAAGATTCTCAAACAGGGGGCATCTTTGTCTATAGAAGAACAAGACGTCTTTACCACACTCCTCACATAATTTTTAGATATATTCGCATGGTCCTATGTGGATATGTATGGCTTGGATCCTTCTCTTATGGTCCACAATCTGGTAGTGCATAAATATGAAAATCTAGTCAAATAAAAAATTTGAAAAATGCATCCAAAAGTTACATTGCTTGTTAAAGAGGAACTATAGAGGTTGCTTGATGTCAGGTTCATTTGACCTATTGATTAATCTGAATGGATCTCTAACATCGTCCTAATAGGCAATAATACTGAGGGTAGTCGTATCTATACTGACTTCCATGACATCAACAAATATTGCCCTAAATATGATTTCCCACTGCCAAATATTGATATGATCTTCGACTCTATAGCTAGGCACATATTGTCACTCATGGATGGATTCTCTGGCTATAATAAGATCAAAATCACCAAAGAAGATCAACATAAAAAAACTTTCACTACACCTTGGGGTACGTATTGTTATTGAGTGATAAACTTCGGTCTCAAGAATGTTGTAGCCGCCTATCAATGTTCCATGACTATTATTTTTCATGATATAATGCATGATATAGTTGAAGACTATGTCGATGACATTCTCAGAAAATCCAAGACTCGTGCAGACCATCTTGTAGTCCTACGTCGAATATTTGAATGAATTTGAGAATATAAAGTCCATCTCTAAATCCTAAGAAATGTGTTTTCAGCAATGTCACATCTGGACAAGCTCCTAGGTTTTATTGTCTCTAGATGCAGAATTAAAATTGATCCAGATAAATTTAAAGCTGTAATCGAAATGCCTCTGTCTAAAAATATCAAACAGTTACGAAGTCTATAGGGAAATATTTAAGCTATTAGGAGATTTATATCATAGTTGGCTAGACAAAGTGTCATCTATTCCATCATTTACTTAAAAAGGGAAAAAAGTTTCACTAGAAAGAGGAATGTCAAGCCTCTTTTGATAAGCTTAAGGAATATCTGATGCATCCTCTTGTTTTGGTACCTCCTACTTTATATATCAGCCACACAACACACCTTTGGAGCCCTTCTAGCACAACATGATAGTCAAGGAAAGGAACATACCATCTATTATCTAATTTGGACATTAATTACATATGATCTCAACTACACCCCTATGGAAAAAGTCATGTCTTGCTAATGGTATTTGCCTTTAAAAATCTACGATCATTACATGCTCAATAATACTACTAAGCTCATAGCTAAAGTTCGATCTGCTCAAATATTTACTTTCCAAATCAACTCTCACAAGATGGATGGCTAAATGGATCATGATTCTCAGTGAATTTGACATTGAATATATTAATCAGAAAGTTATCAAAGGAAAAGTACTAGCTTGACTAGTTTGTAAGAAGCTCTAGTCTCTAATGCTACACAACTCGCTACATGGTTCCTAGATGAATCCATATGTACAGTTATAGAATCAGACATATCGACATTGTACTTTGATATCTCCTTTACACATCATGGATTTGGAGCATATTTATCACTCCTCAAGGTGACTTAATTCCTAAAGATTTCCGCATTAATTTTCATTGTACTAATAATATTGTTGAATATGAATCACTTCTTATTGGTTCAAAAATGGATATTCGGTGGAATATTAAACATCTCAATGTATTTGGTGATTCACAACTAACCATTAAATAGGTCAATGATGAATATGCCACCAAGTACGATAAATTGACTATTTATAAAAGAATGGGAGATAGTTTTAAGGCCTACTTCCAGCACATTTAGTTTTAACAAATCCCTCGTACGAGTTAAAAAATCAACAGATGTCATGGCTACCATCGCCTCCCTTCTCGAAATGCCTCCAGATGCATCAAATTCAAAGTTTCTGATCGAGCAATTAATGATTCCTTCTTATGATACTCCTAAGTTAGATATTGTTTACGAGATTGTTGGTCCTAATTCCCCCTGGTACCATGACATCTACATCTACTTACATGATCATACCTTTCCCCCAAATATACTTCACAACCATTAAAAATAATTTATCCAACGAGCCTCCCACTTCACCATCCTTTGAGATACCCTCTATCATAGAATCTTTGACAGAACTCTTCTATGATGCTTAAATTCCCAAGAAGCCGAATTAGCACTACTAGGATAGTCCACACAGGGACTTGTGGCATGCCCACACCAATGGTTTAACCCTCTCTAAAAATATTCTGCACATCGGATATTATTGGCCAAACATGGAAAAAGATGCATGCTCCTATATTCGTAAATGTGTCCCTTTTCAAAAGTATGCTTATCTCATCCACGCACCATCCCAAACATTACAACCCATCACAACCCCATGGCCCTTTTCTACCTAGGGTCTAAATCTCATGGGAAAATTAAACCCCACTTCATCTAATGGTCAAAAATTCATCATCACAGCTATATAATACTTCATAAAGTAGGTTGAAGCCATTCTGCTCACCTATGTCAAAAGAAAGAAAACATCCAAATTCATCCTTAATGACATCATTTATTGCTATGAAGTCCCATCCACACTAATCACAGACAATGAAAAATCCTTCGAAAATCAAGATGTCCATGAACTCTACGAAAAATGCCAAATCAAGCTTAAATTTATCACCCCTTATTATCCACAATGCAATGGCCAATCTGAAGCATCCAACAAGACACTAAATCACATCCTTGGTAAAATAGTAAATCAAGTAAAACATGATTACCATACACAAATATATCCCACCTTATGGGGCTATCACACTCCCACCAACACCACTTCATATTTTCTTATCTTTGGCACCGAATCAATTTTTCCCGTTGAGATCGAAATCCCATCCCTACGTGTTTCCCTACAACACCTCATCAATAATTAATACTACCATGTCCATCACCTACAAAAACTTGAACTCCTCAATGAGAAACGACTCCAAACCTTGGATCACCTCAAAGCCTATCAAAACCTCCTTCGCCATCATTATAAAAAAATGCGTAAAATACCACGAATTTGAATCCAGTGACCTAGTCCTCAAGGAAAATCAACGCAATTCTAATGTTGATCGCAAAAAGAAGGGCAAGTTCGAACCACATTGGATTGGACCATATATCATCATTGCTAAATTTGGCTCAAGTTCTTATAATCTTGCTACTCCTTACGGAGACGAGTTGGATGAACCCATGAACATCATGCATCTTCACTGCTTCTATGCTTAAGTAACTAACGCTCCATGTCATAAATAAAATTCACCTGATAATGAAAACCACTTTAGTGGCACCTTGGGTAAGTACCATGGTGAAAAATGGTTTTCAACGCTATGGTCAAATCTAAATCTGATCATTTTTCTACTAGAATTCTATGACACTAAGTACATGCACACTAGGGGCACACTACCCCCTTTCCATCCCTTGTATCCCTACCCACAATTTTCATCCTAATCTACCTTACCCATTCTCTAAAAATCTATACTTCTCCTGATCCTCTCTCTACAACATTAGATTTTTCATGATTGGGAATATCCTTCCCAATCTCAACTCAGATTCACATTACCCATGCTCTTTTCCTTAGGAAATAAAGTCTTGGACAACTGTCGAGAAATGCAACCCTTGCAAGATCCTGAGTCCTTAATTTCTCTCCATCCCCCCTTATCATCCATTACTATGAATTCCCTATCACTCTCATTTCATCTCTTCCATTCTTTCATGATCAATGTAATGATTATATTGTAAATATTTATACCAAATTCGAACACATTCAATACCCAGTTGCATTGTACATACCATATGTTGCATTAATAACATACAAAAATTATATTTCCATCCATGCATCAACATACCTGCAACATAATCACTATCCTATCAACCATCCATAGTACCATTACTCATACTCATCTCTAATATGAATACATCACATCATAAATAAACTCATAACTAAACCATCTACACATTTCATACCATCACAATAATAATACACAATGAATATCATCTCATCAACATTTTAATCGTCAACTAAAATAATCCCATCCACCATCAAACTATATCATCATCACTATAATAAACCACAATAAAATAAATTTCCATCACATATATTAAACATGTAAACATCAAGCATTTTAAATACACATCATAACTCATCATGATAATCAATCAAACATTACATATTCTCAACATCATAATAAAGTCACATCATCATCCTCACATTACATAATTAACAAAAACATAAGAAATTACATCATCTAACCATAACCCAAACATCATCTATAAAACCATGTTCCATCAAACCATCATCATAATCAACAAAAAATCCATAACATAAACTATATCATCAAATACCCCAAGACAACATCATCAACATCTCAAAAAAATAATAACATATAAGCTAATGTCTAGATACATCCAAAACTGGTACTCGTATATTATCATTCATCCATATATACATCAAAAATTTGACCATCCTGGTAATCAAAATGATCGCTCATGCATATATACATCAAACATATGATCATCACTGATCATCATCATGGTAAATCCAAGTACTTGATCCTCTATACATACATCAAAAATTGTGGCCATACCAGCCATACAAAAATACATCTAATATGGTACACTGCCATTATGTCAAACTACTTGTATCCTCCCCTGCTGGAGGAGGATATTGTATACTATCAGTACTCCCAGAAGTTGTGGATTGACTCGGTCTCCAACCTAATCCCTAACTAGTCCTCTATCTAGTTATTTAATCCACATAATGAACATAATCTGGTTGGTCATGCATCATTATATCCTCATAGTAACATGCCTATGTTATCACTTCCTGGTACTGCTATAGCGATACTCTCCAGGGAGGCCCCATTTGTCCTGACTTTCGTGAGATGCTAGGTGTCGCTACTGTCCCCCCAGGCTGTGAACCACTCTGTGCACCACTCCCCCTGCTCCTCCATCCAATGCTCCATATCTCACCATGTATGCCTCCCGATCTGCATAGTATGTGTCACTACGCTGTATTGGACGGTCACGCTCCTTCTTTAACCAGGCTATATCTAAATCTAACTATGCAATCTCTCTCTCCCTTTTTCCCAACACCACTATAAACCCATGAATATCTCTCATCCTCACTGCATCCCTAGCCTATAGGTCAGATATATTTTTTGCTCATGTCTATGCCTCCCTCCCCAACATATATATATATATGTGTGTGTGTGTGTGTGTGTGTGTGTGTGTGTGTGTGTGTGTGTGTGCTTATAGATTGGCACCTCCTGAATCTGATCGACCCACTCTACCATCTCCTCCTACCAATCCATCACCTCCTCTATATCCTCATCCATCTCCTCCCACCCCTGATTTGCTAGCACCTGAAGGCCCTGCTCCATCTATATGTGATGGACACACTATCTGTAGTGGCACCATAGTAGCATCTACCTCTATCACATCCACATCTTGCCTCTCAAGGCTCTGCATTGGGGCCTACACTACTATCTGTTATAATAGTGGACCACCCAAAATAATAACTATTGGTGCCCTCTGTGCCTCCTCCTCTTGTACATGTGGTTGCGGATAGTGCACAACTAATTCATGTCTCTAAGGAAATCCTCTATAAACCTTTCGTTTCCCATGCACAAATCTCATCCCCCCTTACGGTTGTGTCAACCGTACTGGCCTAATGTCTACCCACCACTCTACATACCTGGGGCTACTCCTGGATCCTCAACCACTGGTAATGGTGCCCATAAATTTGCATGTATCTCATCCAAGCTAGCCCTAGCCACTGCCTCGGGAATCAGTGCACCCCAAACCCCTACCTCTGGTTTTATCTGAGAAAACAAATGATGACCCACTAGTATACCCTGTACAATGCTAAACTGTCACAATACCCTATCTTTTTGGTATCACTCTACTATATAAGGATGACCACCAACTAAATAATAGGGTGACCAGATCCTCCCTAGATGGCGTTGATCTCCCTCCCATACCTCATACTATCGGTATGGCCTCCATGTGATATCCCCAGCCTATACCTCATCAATATGATGTTGATACCAATCCAACTCTCCCAAATGCTCTCATCTCCCCCTCATCATCCACCACCCATAAATAGATGGCTCCACCACTTGTCACTACTCTCTAATTCTGATCGGCCTCCCAAAATCTATATGGTCATAAATCTATATCTGCAGTAAGATCCCTGCTCCTATGCTCCCTCCCTCACCATAAACCACTATGTACAAATATTGATGCAACTGAGCCAATACTGGTGGAGCCCATGAAAAGATTGTCTCCTACTACATTGCATGCACTACTCTTGTCAAACCAATTCTAAACAACCTACCCCTGTCATCCAGAAACAATACACAACTAATCAATGAACACAGTAATAAAGGCACTTTCTCCATCAACCCCTCTCTAAATCATATCCCAAGATCTATCCTCATCTCATATGGTGGCACAACCTCCACATCTATCAATAGTCTCAGACTATCCCTCACCAAAGTCTCTCCCTATACCGGAAACCGATAGATGTGATATACATCCTCCAGTGTCACTGTCATCTTGCCTGTCGGTAGCCGGAAGGTACTAGTCTCTGAGTGTCATCGCTCCACCAAGGCTGTCAACAAGGCTCAATCTTCTCGTATGACTGACATCCTCACTATGTACAATAATCCCAACACATGTAATAATGACGTATCATCCTTCTTGGCCTCCACATCGGCACCTCCTAGTAGATGTTGTAAAGTTGTCAAGCGACAATGTCTCCCCTGGATAGTTAATAACACCAACTGCACATACGTAACATGTTATTCTCTACATCTAATCACTAATAAAAACATCCCTCTCACCCTCCCCATCCCACATTTCTTCTCAAAATATAACTTTCTACCCTTTCCCCAAGCGTGCCACTTTTCTATCTATACGTGCTGCTATATACTAAATGCACCAATCCATACCCTAAACACGCTAAACAAAAGCTTCCCACCACTTCTCCCCTATACATGCTAATCCACCCTAAATGTGCCAATACATCCACTATCTATGCCAAACCAACCATCCTAAAGCCTTCCCTACAAACATGCTACCATATTTCCTAACCACGCAACAATTGAATATATGCACTACTATACATGCTACCCATCTGGTATACATGCTACAATGAAACATAAGCACTACTATTCACACCCCCTCCCCCTCATACGATAAATGCGCTACTATTTATTCTATACGCACTAATCTAGACCATTTTTTCCGTAATTCAATAAACATGGCAAACTATATCCCAACCCACCTATTAACACATCATTTCATGCCCCCTCAACTCTAAACACATATATGTGCTACTATTTAGAGTATATGCACCATTTCAAGGCCCGTACATGCTAAAAAATGTGCCTAACAATGATCTTAACCTAAAAACATCCTAAAAATCATGAAAAATGCAAAAATAATATGCAAATAAATTATAAAATCACTCGTTAGTACAACCCGCCTCTGCTAGCCACTGGTACTCTCTCACGGTGTACACCTAGTGGTCCATAATCCTCTCATTTTCCATTTCATTCTCTCTCAAGCTCTTTTTTTCAACCTACACGTGGCGAAAATGACCCTCTTATGGTCCCTGAAACCCTTTTATACCCACCACGATGACCCCCAACCTTCTGAAAGCCAGTTCTTTCACCCCGTGTATCCGTTTTCCCTCTTGTTTCTTTCTTCCCTCACCAAATTTCCTCCTTTATCACCCAAATTCAAAAAATCTAAAATATTCAAAAATATCTAAAAAATTCAAGAAATCTATAAAAAAAATCTAAAAATTCCATTAAAAAATTTCAAAAATAAAAATACACTATATTTTGTTTGCATATTTTTTGTTTATCTATATTTTTATTTTGACCTATGATATGAGGCATTTTTTTCTTTTTAGTACTTAGTTGATGATTTAAGGCCACTTTCATTGGTCCAATGACATAAGGACCCTCATATTATAAATTTGTCTAATGATATGAGGACAAGGGCATTTGGCAACTCATTCATCATGCTCTTTATACCTTGGTACATCCTTCTTTATGCCACAATCATAATACTACTAATGATGATTTGATAGATATAGTGTGTAGACACATCCCCTTCTCATGCATACCATTTCATCGACATCCAATCCAATCAATATTTTACCAATATACTCCATCATTCATCCAAATCCAACATATTTTAATCACCCATTATGGCAGCATCCTAATAATCCCACATCTTTTATTCACTCTTAGCTAGGGCATTCCCAAAATCTACATCCAAAATCCAAAATCATCACCCTTGTCATACACCATTGCCCAGGGTACCAATCTCTTCCCACTCTCCATTTCTTCTTCCCTCTCTCATTTCCTCTAAATTCCTCCTTCTTTTCCTCCTTTCCTCAAATTCTCTACTTCTCCTAACCTTCTCTCATCTCCTCTAATTTTCTACCTTCTTTCAAACTCTTCTCTCCTCACCTCATAATCTCTACTAATACTCTAATCCTTTCCATTTCTAATCCTCCCCCTCTCCACTAACTTGAATCCCTTCTCTTTTCAAGCGGTTACCCAGCTCGTTCCTCCCCGCCTAACCCCTCGAGGGGGCATCACCATCCACAACATCTTTTCTTCTTTCTTCTTTGAATTATCATTGTTACGCAATAGCATTTCAAAGAGGGGAAAAATGTAGACATCTAAAATGTCGACATGGTCATCTAACAAATAATTCACCTATCTTATAATAGCCATTTATCCTCACCATCAACCTTATAATAATTAATTATAAATTTAATTAATTATTATAACATATATATACACCATCCTCTAATTTATTTTATATTACATAAGCCCCAATTCACATCCTTATAAATATTAATACATTATTAATATTTCACTCATTACACTAAATAACCCTCATTAACTATTTTCCACTAATTTAAAAATACTCATCCACCTACAACCTACCCTATACCTATGCCTAGCCTCTCCATCTAATCACCCCACTAAATGAAATTAATCTCACCTAATCACAACTAAATAAGCCCCCAAATCTAGAGGCTTCTAATTCTAGAAGCCTCTCCATATCTTCCCTCTTCTTTTCAAATATTCAAATAAGAAAATGCACTATTTTTAAATTCAATGGAGAATTCTCATAAAATCTATAATTTTCTACAATCCTCTCCTCTCATATATTCTCAACCATTGATTTAATCCACCATGGAAAGATCTTAGCCATTGATTTCTACCTCCTCCAACTATAAATAGAGGTGCCACCCTCCATGACAAGCACCTTAGAAATTGGCAAGTAAATGCTGCCCAATTCTCAAGCCATCCAAGTAATCTTCATAGCAATCTATCAAGTTCAATCCAAGAAATCTAAGAGAAAATACAAGACATAAAAGGAGTTGCACAAATTGTAGGTAAGTAAAGGTATTTAATTTCTCCTCTCTTTCCACCCACTACTCTATCTAAGGTTTTGTTGGAGAAGATTAGAGTAGGGAAGCAATTTTGTTGTTTTCTCACATTCTAACACTAATTTTTTCTTTCATTACAACAAGCATAAGGGCTGAGCACATTTTTGTGGCCCCTTTGTAAATTTTCTAAAGGGATGAAAGGTACATCATTTTCCACTTCACGCCAGGTTGCGACACTTGGTGATCATCCATGTAGTGAGAGGAAAGGCTCCAACTAGCTCCTGGGGCTAAACTGGCAATCCATGAGGTCACATTGGTGTTTTGGGGGCCAAAAATGGTTGGGAACATTTTTGTGTCCCATTTTTCCCTTTTCCAAATGGAATAAATGGATATGAAATCCTGTATGGCTCTTGGTGTTGACACGTGTCCTCTTTAAAAATTGGCTAAGTATCAAACTCTTACTTTGAGCCAACTTGTGACGGCGATAACTTGAGTTTCCGGATGAGTTCGGAGGTGAAATTTTATATGAATTTGATTGGTAAACGATAAATTATTTGAATGGTGTTGGTTTTGATATTGACATATGACTTAGTAACCTCCAAATGACCCATTTTTATCGGGACCATTAGTTGCGCACCAGAAGAATGAGTTGCCTAGGGAGGTGCATGATGTTTCATGATGTCTCATTTTTTCCACCATTTAGGGAATGGAAAATAACCTTCATAGGTAATTTTTTGGGCTCTTGAATCTTCATGAATATCCTAAAATATTTTCTTGAAGTTTAGGCACTCCTTCGCGGTGTATGCTCCTTTAGGCCCGAAAACCCACTTTTGCTGAAATGGCTCCAAAACCTCCAGATATTTCCATAAAATCCCAAAAACATTTTTTGATACTCTTGACACTTGAATGAATCTCGATGTTGAATTTTTATTGTTAGTTCCACTCTAGGGGGTGCACTAATCCTGGGAAGGTCAGTGGTAGCCCTTCCCAAAATTTTCCAAAACTTGGCATTCTTCACAAACTCCTAACATCACCTAGGGGGTCAGAATTTACTTTCCTAAATCACCTATGGGGGACTGAATTTTATTTCCTAAATAAACTAGGGGAATCAGATAGAAATCCAATTAAGGATCATTACACAGACTAAGTAAGGCTTGGTATTAAGGATGGGTAGACCTGGGGTGTCTTGGAAAGGTAAAATTTGAAAAATTTGACACATGGTATTGTTGTCATGCTTGAAAATTGGAAAATTTCTTGTTGCACATTTGCATGACAACAATAGGATAAGATGGTAGCTTTGTGGAGGATTATATGAGGTAAAATAGATAAGAGGGGACAAGATTATGTGTTATCTTTCAAATAGTGAGGGAAAACACATCCATGGTTTGACAAAGATGGCCATGAAAAGTGGACTTAGGATGAGTTATGGTGCCCCAGGAGAGGCACAATGAAGGACACAAAAGTGGAATCAAAATAAGATACTGATGATAGATAAATGGATAGGATGAGATGTGATAACCTATTAGATGCAAGATAATATTACGTAGGATTATATAATATGATGTGGGGATGAAGAGGAGGTGGACCATCCTAATAATATATTAGTCCTAGAGTGGTTTTTGAATTCCATGGAATGGTTGAATGAATAAGGAGATGTGAAATAACTAAGAGAGAGAAGTCGATTCTCCCTTATGTAAGAGAAGGTACATCACTTTGAGCAACACATATTCATACATGGACAAGCTAGCAGTTGTAAAAGGAGATTGGGTAACGTTGTTAGAAGGAGAAAAGGTGCCTTTAAGATTGATTAGATGGATGTTTAAGGATCTTAAAGGTGATGATGATTAGTGAAGTGGATGACATCAATGAATATAGGGGGCCTTCCCTTTAGGAGAAATAGAGCTCGAAGGAGGGATTGTAATGAATGATTTGGATGGAGAAAATAACGTAGATGCCTTAGGAGGTGAGAGTTCAATTGTAGGATGGGATTTGGATGTGTATGAGATGGAAAGAAGAGGGTGATCTTTGTGGATGAGGTGTTCATATTCCTGTCATTAAATTATGGATGAGAGTTTGAAGGGATTTCCAATGTTCAGTATCATGGCCAGGGGTGTGATGATAAGTACACACGACATTAGGATCAAACCAAGGAGGTATTAGATCATGTGGATCAACAGAATTAATAGGAGGAAGGGTGATTGCTGAGTTTTGGAGTAAGTGTTGAAATGTTATAGTGTAGGACCCAATAGGGGATTTCGACGAAGAGGTTGTTGATGAAGTGGGTTTGGTAGATGGAGGAAAAGGATGTGGTTTGCTTTGATGAGTCCTCATGAGAACCTTGGTTCAAATTTAGAGTTGGAGGAAGAAATGGATATTTTTTATTTGGTTTTGATGACTTGGGACTTAGTTGATTTTGAAGGTTAATTGGATCTAAAAGGAGGGTTAAATTTATTAGATTTAGATTTTTTGATTATAGGTGAATTAGATTAAGGTCTTGACCCTAAGATGGAGGGTGGTTCCCTTAAGATTAATGATGTAACATTTTTTTTGTTAGGCCTGGGAGATGAGGGTTTACCCTTGGTGGGAATTATTACAATTTCAACCAGGGGGTTTTGAAGAAGTAGAACAAGATGGTGAGGATATTGAAGATGGAAGGGGTTTTTGGATGATGCACTTGATGAGATCAGAAGAGGTTTTAGATTGTATAGGTTTTAGATGGATTGGTGTAGGTGTGATTAGTTTTATAGATGGGGAATGAATATTATTTGTGGTTGTCTTAAGTGGGGTTTTTTGTGTCATAAATGTTTCAAGGGGTATCATAGACATACGTGCAAATCAGGATGTAGATATGGGTGTGGTTATGCTAGAAGATTTGATTGATGTGGAAGATATTGGAGTGATAGCTATTAATGAAGAATTAGATATGACAGATGGGGATGTAGTGGTAGTGGGTATACTTGAGATAGTTATAGATATGGGTGGTGTAGATGCAATAATAGGTGTATTTGACAAGAATGTGGATGAGGGACTAGATGTGATTTGTCAAGACATGGTAGGTGTAGAGATAGGCATGGATATCAATGAGATTGTTGTTGTAGAAAAGTGTCTTAAGTAAAGGTAGATGTAGTAGTTAATGGGGTAGTGGATGTAGTTCTTGATTTATAGTGTTAACTACATGAGCCTTAGGTTCATAAGATGTGGGGGTGGAAATTTATTTGTTGATGGATGATTGGGGAATGGTTGTTTAGAGACATTAAGGGATTGATTAGATGATGTGTTAGGATTGTCTACTTGAAGATCCCCTTGATTTATAAGTTGTTGGACATGATATTTAAAGGAATGACACTTCTCAATTTCGTGACCTTGGACTTGGTGATACTTACAGTAATGCCCCTTGTGGTACCATATTTGTTTGGGTTGTGAGTTGTGAACAGGTCAGATAGGGGAAGTTGAATGAGATGAAATTCCATCAACTTTTCAAATACAAAACTATATGATTCCCCTAGTGGGGTATAGTTAGGAAGTGGTTTAGGAGCTCTTTGTGGAGGCTCTGTGTGAGAAGTGGATGTAGATGAAGATTGAACCATGATGGCATTGGTGGTAGTTTTAGATTTATCACCATTTGTGGAGGAATTGGTGAACTCATTTTTGGGTTTGTTTGATCTAAGTTTAAGGTGTGCCTTTCTCAAGGGCACAAATTTCAAGTTTACAAGCCATAGTGAATGCTTCCTCAAAGGTCTGAAATGATTGGATTTGGAGGGTTGAAGATATATGCTTCACACATGACCTTGAGAAAATTTCAATGAGTTCGGTTTGTGGAAGGGGAAATGACAATTGATTAATGATGTTACATGCCATCACACACGAAGTCTATGATAGATTCATCATCAAATTATTGAATGGAATAGAGGTTCAGTGATAGTAACCTTGCGTGCAAATATGAATCGAGAAATGCTCAAGAAATAACTTCGCAAAAGTTGAGTGAAGGTGAATAATGAGTGTTGTGGGATACTAATATACCAATATAAAGTTGGTCTAGCCAATGACATAGGGAACGTACGAAGCATGAGATCTTGGTCATGAGCGATAAGATAACACGTGTGCCTAAAAGCATGTAAATATTGTTAAGGGTCCTCCTTACTATTAAATTTAGATAACTTAGGTGATTCCCAATGAGGAGGATAATATTTGACCAAAACATATGGGTTGATGGGTTCATTACAAATTTGGTCATAGGAAAATGTGGTCTTAGATCCCAAAGTCACGGTTTCAAGGTTAGCCATTCTACTTAATAATACTTGAAAGGGATTATTTTATGGTTGAGATGTTGGAAGGTAAAGTTTAGAAGTATATGAGGTTGATGGGTTGGTTATTGATATGTTTGGTAAGTTTGGGGATGTGTTGGCATGGGTGGAAGTAGTTGATAGAGAGGAATTTAACTAAGGGGTCATGACTGAATTGGTTGAGATAAGAATTGATGTTGAGATATGGGGATATGGTAAGATTGATTTGATTGGGTTGGTTGTTGTGAGATGGGAATGTTTGATTGATTTTCCATGGGGTTGGTTGGGATGTAATTGGTAGGTGGTTGAGATACTTGAATAGATTGGTTAGGAAATGCATAACTAAGGGCACCTTGGCAAGGAGGTTGATAAGTTTTCATTGATCTAGATGGATGAGGTTGTGAAGTGATTACATTAGCATGGATATGTGGAGTGGAGATAAGGGGTTGGATCTATGTTACGTTGTTTAGATGTAGGAGGAAGAAGGTGTAATTACTGAGATGATTGAATAGGCACACTAGTAATAGTAGCATATGAAGTAGGGATGGTGTTGATATGAGGTGATTTGGGTGGAATGGGATCCACCAATTGAGTAGACAGATGAGGTTGAGGGGTTTTGGAGGACTTGCAAACTAGGTAATCATAAATGGCGATGGGGTTAACATCAAGGAGTCCCTAAAAATCTTAACATCCATGAGGGATAGTAGGAGGTCTAAGAGTCTCTAAAGGAGCTTCAGATGTGGGAGTAGTTGGTTTAGGGGAAATATGTTGATGAGAGGTAGAAGGATTGGTTTCAAGATGAGGTTATTTTTGGATGACCTGGTCTTCATGAAGCGAGGCCATGACAACAAAATTGGGAGATCAAAGGTGCAGTGATCTTAAGTGTAGAAGGAGGAGTGAAAAATGTGTAAGTTTCATGGACAAGATCATTGGAAGTGGGAATGTCATTTGATGAGGTGGATTGTTGCATTTTCTCGACCTGAGAGGGAGTGATAATAGGAATGAAGTAGATAAAAATTTGTCTATGTAGTTTATTAACAAACAAATCAAATAACAATTTTTTTATCACCATGATTATTAAAAGTGTGTGAGAAAAGAAAAGAAAAGGTTTAAAGGGGAACCTAGGAAAATGGCTTATCTAAGGCTAGTTTCGAGTGGTTTTGACTGTGGAGTCCTCGATATGCCCAAAGGTACGTGAGGCCCAAATATGTATAGAGTTTATAATGCGGCCAGAACACCGCAAAGGCTTCCTATTGGGTTATGAAATCCCAATAGTTCCACCTGGTAAGGAGTGTTTATATGTGTGAGTTGTTCATGTGTTTGGTTGTGTGTGATGAAGTGAATGCAACATGTTAAACCCCCTAATTAAGCTAGATTATCAAGCAAGAATGAAGGGTTCATTTTAAGATCCAAAATCAAAATGTGTAATTCGATGAGGAAAACAAGCAAGAAAGGAAAGTACAATGCAAAAGGAGAAACTAAGAAAAAGAGGAATACCTGGAATACACTTTTCCTTTTATCTGATCTTCAAAACAAGTAGTTGAGAAAAAGAAAGTCCCAAGCAATCCATGATGCAACATGAGAAAATGATCAAGAACATACATTATTCCTTTGCAAGGTTCATGCAAATGAAAGCAAATAACAAACTCACCTAAAAAGGGTGGGTCCAATAAACAATGATTACTAAGTTTGCACCTAGCATAAGATGCTATAAAATGATCTCAAAAAATCATCCTCGAAAATATATGTTTATTGGACGAAAATTCATAAAATTGATCTTGAAAAATTAATTTGCAGAAAGGGTCGGAATTTTCACACAGAAGTTTCTCGAAAAATTAATTAAGCAAAAAATATTAACTATTGTGAACAAATCCACTAAAAGTAATCCTACAAACATTTAACAAAAAAGACTTAATTAAATAGGAAGTCAATTAAAATCCTACTGAAAACAAACTAATCAATAAAAATAAATAAACCCAAATTTATAAAAAGACTGAGTGACGATTTTAATCCTTATAAAGGAATAAAACACTTAAGAAACTGAATACTTTAAAATATTTATATCAAAGAAATACCTTACAAGATCATAAAAATTTGTGACATAACTGACGGTGGGGATGAAGATGGTTGGTATCAAGGTAGAAGGTGGATGGTAGGGTTAGAATGCAAAGAAAATGACAAACCAAATGAGGAGTGGAAAGATGGAATTGAAAAAGTTGATGTGAATGGGACCGGAGGGTGGACTTTAAGGATGACAAATTCAATTTTAATTGAAATTAAAAATGTGATGGTAACTAAAGGGACAGACGTAATGGGGAACCTTAGTGGAATGAGGTTAGCGAACTTAGATAATGTTGAAGGATCCAAGTTGTGGGCGAAAAACAAAGCCAATTGAATTGTAATTGGAAAAAGGGAGCGAATGTGTGAAAGGAAACAAAATAATTATTATTACTAAGCTACTCCATAAAAAAATAATGTGCAAATTGAAATTACTAACGTAGATATGATAGGTGAGGGTGATTAAAGTGGTGGACCTAAGTGGCAGACATAATTGAAAGGGATAATTGAATATGATAAGTGAGTGGAGATATTTGGTGGTGATCTAAGTGTCGGAGTTAATGATAAAGTCGAGTGGGATGTGAAAGTAGGATTAGATAATTTGTAACTGGGTATGCCTATTTTAGGGCATTACCAAAGTTAATTCTTGAATCTCTTAAATAAATGCTTAATTTGTAGTTAGAAAGTTCAAAATGTATGATGAAGTGGTTATGTGCATTTACAATGGTGCCATGAGGGTGATTTCTACTTCCTAAGAAGAAAATTGGCTTACTAGAACCAAGAGTCACCCTTGACATGGGAGTGGAAACACACAGACTGCAGGAGAATAATGCAAATTCCATCCACCTAGGATCGTAGTTTTAGATCAAAGAGGAGTGAGATCAGGGTAGAGAAGCAACTCTGATGCAAAGTTGAGGAAGTTAGTTTGTTAGGGTCACTTATAAACTTCGTAATTCAGGGTTGAGACTCAACTCAACGATAGGGATGGCTCATGAGATGCACCAATGAGAAGATGATGTGGGTTTGAATGTGATTTGGGTTGATGTGGGTTAACTTGGGGTCAGTAATAAAGAAGTTATTGTGTAAGAAAAGGCTGAAAATTGGGTTTGGTAGGAATGGCTCAATTGGGTTGGACATGGGCTCAAGAGGACAAATTAGCATGGTGACTCGTGTAAAATGGAGAGGATGTCGGGGAGCTCAGAAATCTTGAGTGTGTGGCAGGAGTAACTTGGTCAAGATATGCCAAAAATCATGAGGACAGTTGTTTTCAAAGTGTTTTA
This sequence comes from Taxus chinensis, assembly GCA_019776745.2. Lineage (NCBI taxonomy): Eukaryota > Viridiplantae > Streptophyta > Pinopsida > Cupressales > Taxaceae > Taxus > Taxus chinensis. Next base: position 77,380,197 of record CM034153.1, on the reverse strand, counting down.
ATACAAGGAATGAAAACAGAGGTTATGGATGGTAGAAGCAAAGTGGGAGGCTCGAGAGACTAGTAAAAAGAACTGGTCATGGGTTGGGAAGAAGGAAGATGAGTTTGAAGTGAAAATGTTACTCAGCTCGATAGAGATGCAAGGAGGTAGCATTTTTTTTGTAGGAGCTGGGGATCGAGATGCTCGGGTAGAGGTGCAAAGTTGTAGGCCAAAAATAAATTTATCGGTGTTAGAACACCACAATACCTTTACAATTTGAGGCTCTGATAAATGTAGCTACAAAAATAATAAGCACTAACCAGATTAGTTGATATGTGAAACACAATAAAACTTGTATGAAAATTTATTAAAGACTAGTTAATGTTCCCAACATTTAGCAAAAAACGTATTACACAGACACTACAAAAAAAATGAAGAAAAATGGAATGTTTTTTGAAAGGAGGTTTTTGAAGGTAAGTCTTATGTTTGTTTTTCAGAACCTTCATAGACATGCGTCAAAAACACTCACACATGAACCCAATATACCATGTCAAATAGTAAAAATTATCCAAATAATGAAACACACCTGCAAGCACAAATGTGAATAAGATGAAAATGAATTTACAAATCAGTATAATAAATAATGGATAAAAGATAACAAAATACGAAATAGACATTAAATGGAGTGTGGGTAGGTCCCACCAGGCGTGCCACAATGTTACCCAAATTTCTCGTTCTCTGTCCAAGATTAATGAACTAGTACTAAAGAAAATAAAGCAACTTGAAATATGAAGGGTTTATGGACCTTGAGATGGGAATAACAATATGGAGGGGCGCAAATGAAAGATCCATCTTTGCTAGCGAAGCTAAGTGACCTGTAAATCAAGTAAAATCAACAGAAAATGATTGGATTAGTAGATAGATGGGAGGGTTTCCTAACAAATTCAATCCTAAGAAGTGAAAAATTCCTAGGATGGATTTCAACCCTCATGTTTAATAAAGATAGATAAAATAAATATATTTGATAAACTGGATGTAGCGTCTATGCAGAATTTGTAGAAAAATAGAAATTGAAAGCTGGATCTATGATGATAAAAGAAAAATTGATCTAAATACGAAAAAATAAATCAAACCTAGGGGGGTCAATAGAAACCCGAGACTTCAAAGGGCCAGTCGATGACAACTGAGGCAAATAGATTCCTTTCATGTGTTTCTGTTACAAACCTCGGAATGGGTGATGATGCATAGACATTAGGATGATATCAAGGGAATGCTCAAGTGTAATAAGAGTGCAAGAGCTCTAATATGATTTCCAGCTTCTTGAAAGAGGAGGGAAGGATATTTATTTATAGCCTAAGGGTGAGATTAATTTGGGGGTTTTTGGATAATCATGATTTAGAAAAGTAAACCTGATTAGGTGAGTAGGGGACATGAGGGATGAACATGGATTAGATTTGAATATTAAATTCATAAGTGGATTGACATGGATTAAATTTGAATATTAAATTCACAAGTGGATGAATATGGATTAAATTCTAATATTAAATTCACAAGTGGATGAATATGGAGCATATTTAGCATGTAATGAGGATTAGATTTGTTTAGGGATTTAAAAGATGTTAATTAATCAACTAACATTGATTAATTCGATATGAATTTTTTGTGGGAAATGGAATGAGCAAATTAATTGAATTAGGAGGGTGGTAGACTTAAGGTTTCTACATAAATAATACTTGTTAATTTAAAATTTATCTTTTGGAATTTCAAACAAAGTAATACTTGTCAATTTAAAATTTATCTTCTTAAATTTCAAATGAATTAATACTTGATAATTTAAAATTTATCTCGTGTCTCCAATCGCAATGCAAAATATTATATCCAAATTTAAAATGTAATAAGTAATAAGTTGTCTTCCTTTTAAGAAGAGAAGATGAAGATAAGGGAACATTGATTAGGGAAAAGGAAAAGAAGGGCATATCCAGAAGACAAAGGTAGGGGAAATTGACAAATGAATAAAGGCATATAACGATTCCCTGGATAATTGCAAACAAAAAATACCAAGTCAAATTGTTGTGCGAAGCGGATTAACTAATCTCCTTTTTTCCTCTTCATGAGGAGAATAATTCTTGTTATTTTTCATTATTTTCCTTGAGCAGACATAGTTGTTTTTCAATTGTATTAATTCAAGCAGATTACAAAGGCAATATTTCTAATACTTGTAAAACCACAAACATCCCTTCACTACTAATTCCTGAAGATTGTAAGAAACAAATGATTGCTAAAAATCCCAATACTACATTGTCGTGGGAATTTGTACAACAAACTAATTTCACAGTTTGATCCAGTCAAAGCTCACAAAACTACTCATAGCACCCTTCCAAATTCTACAATCAAAACCATAACAATACTCTCTCTGACAACACAATCCAAAGATAGAAATCCACATGCTTCGCCACAAACCACCATGTGCCTTAAAGAAACAACACTATGGAAACACTCTCCTATCTGTGATATTAATTTCAAATACATAGAAATTACTTTATGTGTTCCTTTAAAAAACCTTCATGTTATGCTAACCTATCCCAGTTTATAGGAATTATAGACTCAAATAGGAATAACTTACAAGAACATAACTGGAGTGATTGGAAAATAAGTGGCAACATAAGTCAACAATGACGGCAATACCATCCACCAAATCACAAAGGAAAAAAGTGAAGGTCTAAGGAGAAAAAAACTTGACATTTGACACCATCACAACTAGGGACAAAATCTACCTCGCCTTCTACCTCAATGCAGCTGAACTAATCTACCAGCTTGCAAGTGTTAAATCAATGTGTGCAAACCTTAATCAAAGAGATTCTATTTCTATAGATCTAATCTAGCAACTACACAAAAAGCTAGGTAAGGTGAACATAGTAACACTAAACACAAAAGGAAACATAAAACACTAAATTAAGAGGAACAAATAAAATACAAGCGTAATTTATTTACAATCAAAAAAAGAGGTACAATGAGGAACATGCTCAGATCTAAATATAATGTACTCCATCATAGGAGATAAGCTCACTTTAGCTCCTGCACATCTTTATAAGACAGTAAGTTCTAACAAAACATTTATATTCCTTTAACCATATTAACACAGGGTAAGTGCACCAAGTTGGGGGGCCAAAAGGGGGTCTTAAGTAGACACATTTTTCTGAAAAAAAAACTTCAACTTGTACAAGTTTTTTGAAATATTTACACTCAAAATTGGAAGATGTAGAAATATGAATCGTATCATTTTGAGTCTAGTTTCTAAGCTACTAAATTTTATTGAAAATGGATAAGTTTAAGTGGGTCAAACAACTAAAATACCAACATATGCTCCTATTTTTTTTAAAAACATAATAGAGTGACTTTTGTGCCGCCAACCATTTTTTGAGCACCATTTAGTATTTTTGAAAACCCTTTGGTCGAAAGATAGCTAGGAGCATCTAGTTTGGGATCCATTTTTTAAAGATTTTTTTAGCGAATATATTTTTATTTATGATTTTTCTAGTACAAAAGTTTTAGTTTTGAAAACTAATGGAGCTTCGACCGCCCCCCCCCCCCCCCCCCCCCAACTACCTCAAAAAATAAAATAAAAATAGATTTTTTTTAATATGTATAGAATTATGCCTAGTTTGGGCTAGTATAATTATTTTAAAATTTTGATCACCCAAAAAAAAGATACACCATGAAAGATAGACATATTTAAACTTCAAAAAATAGCTATAAAAAGGCATAGTTAGAAAATAAATAATATAAAAAACTTATATTAGTAAAAAAAAATGAAAAATTATATTTTTAGAAAGAAGAGACTCTGCTCTACATCGTGGTATAATTTTTTTTAAATGGATCGATTGTTTTATTTTGATTTATCATAGAGGAAGTGACATTTTTACATTTTCTTGTAAAAACACGTTGTTTGTTGTGTTTGTGCAGGTCCATGCCTTAGGCTTGGGGATCCAAACCAGATCCCAAGCCTTGAGGCATGGCTTGGGAAAAGAGAAAACGCAAAACGTGTACGCGTTATAATGCATACGCGTTCTATGTAGTATAAACATTATGTATGCTTTTGACGTGCTTCTATTTACATTAATAAATGTTTAAGTAAAATACTTTAAATTTATTTATGTAAATATAAGAAATTAGGGTCACTTTGCACCTTATGGAATTAGTCTCATAGCTCCATGAGTCATGGTTTAGGAGATAGTTTTTTAAAGTATAATCTGGTCAGTACATAGGTAATTTTTCAGGATTTCAACATTCAACCTAAATATTTTAGCATTTAACGTCTACAATCAAAACCCTAAACCATAGGCTATAAACTTAAACACTAAATTGTAAACCTTGAGCCCTAAACCATAAAACCTAAAACTTTAACTATAATCCCTAGACCCTAGACCCTAAACCTTAAACATTCATCCTTTACCTCTGATCCCTAAACCCTGAGCCTTAATCCCTAAACCCTAAGCCATAATCCCTAAACCTTAAACCATGAACCATGAGCCCTAAATGCTAAACCCTAAACCTTGAACCGTAAAAACTAAATCCTAAACCCTAAACCTAAAACATCGAATCCTAAACCTTGAACCCTACACCCTTATCCCTGAGCCCTAAAATCTAAACCCTAAACCCTAGACCATATACGCTAAACCCTAAGCCATAAAACCTAAACCCTATACCCTAAACCTCGAGCCATAAACCATATAAACCCTAAACATTAAATCCTAAACCCTAAACCCTGAGCCATGAACTCTACACCCTAAAACCTCAACTGTAAACCATAAACCCTTATCCCTAAACACTAAATCCTTAACCTGAAACCCTAAAACCTAAACCCTAAACCTTAAACCCTAAATCCTTAACCTCGATCCCTAAACCCTAAACCCTAAACCTAAAACGTAAAACCTAAACCATAACCCTAAACCTTGAACCCTGAACCCTAAACCCTGAACCCTGAACCTTGAACCATGATCCCTAAACCCTAAACCCTAAACCCCAAACCATATTTAATCAATATTTCCTAGTCTTGTGCCTATAACCATCACTGAGTTTGCTTATAGAACTACCTTGTTTATGAGAGGTGGGACAAGTAACTAAATGGATATGATATCTACCTTGTGCCTTGTAATGCATATAGTATACATCTCTTCCAAACTTGTTTCTCCCCACATATACTTGCGCTCTTGAATGTAAATTTATTCACACTCTGAAACAAATTTCACATTTATCATATTTCCATGTATGGTATTATACAAGCCAGGATGACCCATTGGAAGCTAGAAAAAATAACTATCACAACACAAAAATTAATCTTAAAAGAAACAAAAGAAACATAGAGAATATATCAATGTAGAGGTGTAGGATCATAATTGAATTTCTTGTAGTATCCTCTCCTCCGGAGAAATATAAAGTTCAAGTGTTCTACTAGAATGGATAGTAAATTTGACAGAACTTCCTAAAGTGTTCAAAATAAGCATAGAAACAGGGGAATGGCTAAGAACACTAAGGGGTTATCAATCGCCTAGTAAATCTTTCTTGTTTAGTTTTAAATGGGAGTTACCTAGCCTACGACTTAGTGACCTTCCATTCATTGATAATTCCTTATATGATAAACCCATGGATGTTTTCAAAATACCCTAAATAAAAAGATAGAGGTAGTCATCAATCCTAGTGAAGGGTGTGATGTGATTTCCAAGCAACTTGAAATTCATATAGATTTATAGGTCATAACACGAATTTACAAATATCTCTATCATTATAAATGGAAGCCAAGTAACAATGTCTCCCTGTACATCCAAGGATTGAGGACTACTAGGGTCTTTGGAAGGATTGGAAAGTTAGGAATATGACATTTCCCTCCTTCAAAATATCAACAAATGAAAAACATCAAATTTTGATGACTCTCTTTGAATGTTCTGCCTACAAATTCGATGAACCCTGAACTCTGTGACCTAAACCCTTAACCCTCAACCATGAGACCTAAACCCTAAACTATAAACCCTAAAACCAAAATAATAAATCCTAAACCCTAAACACTAAAATCTAAACCCTAAATCCATAACCCTAAACCCTTGACGCTAGACCCTAAACCCTAAGCCCTAAGCCTAAACCCTAAATACTAAATCCCGAGCCCTGAGCTCTAACCCCCAAACCTTATACCAATAACTCTGAACCCCGAACATTAAGCCATAAACCATGAACCATGAACCCTAAACCCTTATCCCTAAACCATAAACCCTAAACCTTAAGCCTTGAACCCTACACCCTAATCCTTGAGCCCTAAACCCTAAACCTTAAACCATGAGCTCTAAACCCTAAATCTAGAGCCCTGATCTCTAACCCCTAAACCTTAAACCCATAACACTGAACCCTGAACCCTGAGTCGTAAACCTTAAACCATGCACCCTAACCCCTAAACCCTAAACCCTGAGCCTTGAGCCCTAAACCATAAACCCTAAACCTTAAGGCATAAATGTTAAACCCTAAACCATAAACACTAAATCATAAACCCTAAACCCTAACCCCTAAACCTTAAACTCTAAACCCCAAGCACTAAACCATAAACCCTAAGCTGTAAACCCTAAACCCTAAACCTTGAACTCTACAACCTAAATCCTTAACCCTAAAACCTAAACCCTAAACCTCGATCCTTAAACCCTAAACCCTAAACCCTTTTCCCTAAACCCTGAACCCTGACCTTTAAACCTTAAACCCTTACTCCTAAACCCTAAACCGTAAACCCTAAATCCTCAACCCTAAACCTTAAACCCTGAGCCCTAAGCCCTAAACCCTATACCATAAACCATAAGCCCTAAACCCTAAACTCTAAGCCCTAAATCCTAAACCCTAAACCTTGACCCCTAAACCCTAAACCCTAAGCCATAAGCCCTAAGCCAAAACCCTAAAACCTGAACCTGTCGACATTAAAATTTTCCTCCGTAATTTTTATTTTATTAATGTATGTATTAGGAATAAGATGTTGTTAAGTATGATTAGTAGTGGCGTCCAATAGAAGATAACGATGCTGTCAGTACGGTACCACCAATAATGTAGAGTACGGTAACAATCAAAGTACAATATGAATGTTATAAAAAGTAAATATTTGTCGTAAGTGGTTCGATAATGTTAAAATGTAAAAGTTGGGTAATTAGAGAAGTAGGGTCTACATGATTAGGAATTAGAAATATTATATTAGTAATAAGGACAAGGAGTGAGGTCATAAATATTTTGTGTATTTTATTTGTAAAAAGTCTAAAAATGTAGAACCCATGTAAAATGATAAGGCTTATCTTATCTTAAGAGATAAGCTTACATGTACAGATAAGAGTTAAGGTATGGAATATGATTCGTCAGAGTGGATTTATTATCCTATCTTAGAGATAAGATGGATAAGCCTGTAAATTCTATAAATAGAGAGGCCACCCCCCTCATTTAGCATAGAAAGAAGTAGTGAGAAATATTGTAGGAAGTGTGCAAAGGAAGCCATCAGTTAAAGGTGTGTTGAAGAAGCCATCGAGAGGTGTAATTGTAAAGTTTCTCCCATAGTCTTGTTAAAGTACCTCATGGGTGAGATTGTAACAATTTCATGTTAATATTTACTTTGGTATTTCAGATTTGTCATCATTCTGTCTTATCATAGTCGATGGTATTCTTGTGTTATGTTATTGTTTTGTTTCCAGATTACATCCACCAAACTAAAGGTTGTGCATTAGTAAATAATCATAGCACGAGGAGTTCCCGGTGAAGAATTATCATAGTGCCGGATTGGTGATGAAATTTTGGTTCTGTTGCCAGGACCATTCCTCGTTGGTGGATTTTCTGGAGAGATATTCCCACTTAGTCAAAAATCAATTGGAGGGTAACCTTGTTTTTACTGTGCATAGTAGTTACCATGGTAAAGTCATTTTTACCGTGAATAGTAGTTACCATGACAAAGTCATTTTTTCTGGAATAGTATTTATCACAGTAAATTCACTTTTTATCGTGAATAGTATTTACCGCAGTAACTTCACTTTTTACCGTGAATAGTGTTTACCACAGTAAAGTCAGTTTTTACCGCAGTAAGTCAAGTTTTACCATAGTTACCGTGGTCATTTCTATTTTACTGTAGAAAGGTGTAAAGTCACTTTCTATTACAGTGATTCCAATTATTTGTGCACATAAGTCTTGTTGATTGTACTTGTGGGTTGGTATTTCACGGTGGTTACTTTTGAAAATGGGAAAGATTCCTGTGTTTTCAGCTCAATCTAATGAAGATGCTTCTTCTTTCATTCAAGAGTTTAAACGATCTTGTATTTGTAATGGCCTCATAAGAAGGGAACAATGGACTGAATTTATTCCTACCTTTTTGGATGGTTCAGCACTTAGGTGGTTTGAAACACTAGGTGATAATGTGAAAAATTCATGGGATTTATTAACTGAAAGTTTTCTTGAAGAATTTGGTGAACAACAGAATTATGCAGATCTCATGATCGATATCACAAAGCTATCCCAAGGAGAGAAGGAGAAGATAAGGGATTATCATGCTCATGTTCTAGAGCTAAGGAGGAAGCTCGATGCCCAGATCCGAAAGGAAGGATTAGCGGATGGGTTGATGAACGGTGTGGATAATCTCCTATGTAAGCACTTCATTCTTGGTATGAAGCCAGAGATTAGACAACGAGTGAAGTATGACCACCCAGCTACCATTGAACAAGCAAAGGAGATTGCAAGAAGGAAAGAAAAAAGCATGGAAGAGAAGCCCAAAGAAATTGTTGCTAAAGTAGAGCCTACACCAGCACCTTTGGTCCATAATCCACAACCACTCCCGGTGAGCACAAATATTTCTCCTAGTACATCTACTGAGTATGAAGATCTGCTCAAAAAGATGGGTCAGTTAACTATTAATCTTCTTCAAGGAAAAGAATTTAGTTCTCAAGGAGGAGATAGAGGTCCAAAAAGAAATATTTCTAAAGTTGTTTGTTATGGTTGTTATAAAAAGGGTCATTATAAGTATAATTGTCCAGATAGAGCTTCTACATCTGGTACAAGAGATAATGATAAAGGAAAAGCACCTGTGAATTCTCTTGATGTAGTAGATAAGAGTAGAAATAATGAAGTAGATGTGTTTGTAACAAAAATAAAGAAAGAAAAAGATAATCAAGATGGAACTGATCCTAAGAAGATGAAAGGAGAAACTAGTAAGAAACATAGGAGAAGAAAGTTGGGTGTGCAGGATTTTCTGATTTCACAGGGGCAAGGACCATACTCCATCTTGGAAGATCTGTCCAAAAGGCCTGCAAATATTACATATGGTCAACTCTTGGCTATGTCTTCTGAGAAGAGGCGGGAGTTGCGAGGTGGACTCAATGCTCGAAGAAGGAAGGAGGTTGAGGTCCCTGTTTTGGAGGCAGAGGCAGATCCCTATGCTCCACAAGCTGAGGTATTATGTAATGGTATTTCAATTCATGATGTTTTAGTTGATGGAGGTGCTGCAGTTAATGTAATGACCGAGTCTGTAATGAATATGTTGGGTTTAAAAATTGATCGCCCTTCAACACTTATGTTAAGGTCATTAAATAAGGGAAAAACTAAACTAGAAGGTGTAGTTTCAAATGTGGCAATATCTGTTATGGGTGTTGTATGTGTGGTAGAATTTCAGGTGATAAAAAATGGTACTGTTGCGTACCCAATGCTGCTGGGAAGACCATGGCTAAGGAGAGTTCATGCAAGAAACTACTGGAATGAAGGTTTCATGACACTTGGACGTGGTAGAGAGAGGGTGAAGATAAACGTGATCCCTCGACATCATAAAGCAGAACCTGTGGATTCAAGTGATGAAACTGATGATTGGACATCCTCTGATTACTCTAGTACCAGTGAAGTGGACACTGAAGATGAAGAAAGCGAGGTGGATGTTTTAGTCATGGATATCCTGCCAGTCACACCAACTCATGACCCCATAAAATTATCTGAAGAAGATGTTGATGATCGTCTCCAACAAATAAATATTGGTGATGCTGTGATGGAGAGTGAGAAGGAATCCTACCTCCAGCTCTTTCAAAGGTACATACACCTATTCACTTTTGATTACAAGGAACTCCGTCAAGTAAGTTGGGTAGAACATTCTATTGAGCTGGTAGATGGTGCTGAGCCCATAAAGCAAATGCCATATAGAATGAATCCTAATTTTTCCAAGACTGTAAAAGAAGAAATAGATAAGTTGCTTGATGCAGGATTCATATTTGCTGTGGAGAATTCAGAATGGGTTTCTCCCATTGTGATCTCAATAAAAAATAATGGGAAGCTACGCATTTGTGTTGATTACAGGAAGCTCAATAAGGCAACAAAGAAGGATCATTACCCTCTTCCATTTTCAGATCAGATCTTGGATGAAGTAGCTGGCTAGGAGTGCTATAGTTTTGCTGATGGATATAGCGGCTACAACCAAGTTCGTATAGTAGAGAAAGATCAGCTGAAGACCACGTTCACCACTCCTTGGGGAACGTTTGCTTATAGAGTTATGCCTTTTGGGTTGTGTAATGCTCCAGCAACATTCCAGTGTTTGATGAATAGGGTATTCGAACCCTACATTGGGACCTTCATCAGAGTATTTCTGGATGATTTTTGCATCTATGGGAGAAAGTTGGACCGCCTACACCAAATGGAGACAACATTTCAAAGGTTAGATGAAGCACAAGCCTCACTAAACCCTACAAAGTGTGTCTTTGGATGTTCTAAAGGCGTCTTGTTAGGGCATGTTGTATCCAGAGATGGTATTGGTACTGATCCTGATAAAGTTTCAAAAATCAAAGATTTACCATTTCCTATGAATAGAAGTAATTTGAGATCATTTTTAGGCCATATGGGTTACTATAGAAGGTTCATCAAGAATTTCTCAAAGATTGCACAACCACTAACCCAGTTCTTGAAGAAGGATGTTATTTATGAACCAGGAAATAAGGCGCATGAAGCTTTTGAACAACTGAAGGAAGCCCTGGTGTCTTCACTTGTTTTGAAGAATCCAGAATGGAGCAAGCCATTCATTGTGTACACTGATGCCTCAGATGCAGCACTAGGAGGTACTTTGAGCCAAAAGGATGAAAATGGGAATGAACATCCAATTTACTTTGGGAGTAGACAAATGAGCAGTGCTGAGGTAAATTATACTGTAACTGAAAAAGAGGCTTTGGCTATCATTTTTGCTGTAAAGAAGTTCAGAAATTACTTGCTAGGGAAAAAATTTCTAGTTGTAACAGATCATCAGGCTCTAAAATATATTGTAAATAATCCTAACCCATCAGGGAGGATAGCAAGATGGATAATTTTGCTACAAGAATTTGAATTTGATATTATAGATAGGCCAGGAAAGAAGCATGTCAATGCAGATGCACTCTCTCGAGCCTATGATGGTTTAGGATCATCTTGTGATGATGATAATTTCCCCGATGCAGCATTGTTATCCCTTGACACAATCCCTAGTGAATACATAGATATTTGGAATTATCTGAATGAATTCAAGTTTCCTGATGGTGCCAATGCAAAGACTAAGAGAAAGATTACTCAAGCCAGTCGTCCATATTCTATTCTGCATGGAGTATTATTTCGAATAGGACCCGATGGACAGTACAAGAGGGCAGTTGGACGTGATCAAGGGAAGGAACTGCTAGAAGAATTCCACAATGGTACATGTGGAGGGCACTTCTCTGGACAACTCACAACAAGAAGGATCTTGGATGCAGGTTATCACTGGCCTATTCTTTTTAAAGATTGTTATAATTATTGTAAGACATGTGATATTTGTCAAACGCATGGTAACCGTAAGACTTCATCAGCTCCATTATGCCCTATTCTTCCACTTGGTCCCTTTGAAAAGTGGGGAATAGACATTTTAGGTCCACTTCCAACTACCTCACGCCAAAATAAGTATATTGTAGTTGCCATAGATTATTTAACCAAGTGGGTTGAACATAGGCCATTGAAAACAGCTTCCATGGATGAAGTGGCAAGGTTCATATATGAACGCATTGTCACCATATTTGGTTGTCCATTAGAAATTGTAACAGATCAAGGAAGCCACTTCATTAATGAGGTGGTAGAATCCCTAGTCAATAAGTTTCTGTTAAGCACAGGAAGGCAACAACATACAAGCCAAGCACAAATGGACAGGTGGAACGAACAAATTTTGTGTTGTGTCAAATTCTAGCAAAAGATGCAGCCTTGCAGGTACATAAATGGGATAAAAGGATTCATGCAGGCATTGTGGGCATATAGGGCAACATCAAAGTCAGCAACAGGATACTCCCCATTTCAGTTGGCCTATGGCATTGATCCAGTTCTTCCTATTGAGTTTGATATTCCCACTGTGAGAGTTATGAAAAATGAAAGGATGGATGAAAGTGATTCAAGTAAAAGAAAGGTTGATACATCTTCATTTGCTGGAGGAAATGAGAGAAATAGCAAAGGATACAAGCCATAAGAAGAAAATGAAGCAGAAGGAGTACTTTGATCAAAAGATCCGGTGGTCTCCATTTCAAGTGAATGACTTGGTCCTAGTATATGATTCCAGATACAAAAAAAGAAGACAGAAAAATTTCTTCCAAAATGGATGGGGCCCTACAAAATAGCAGCTGTGCATGAAATGGTACGTACCGACTGGAGGAATTGGATGGCACTCCCATTACGAAATGGGTCAACCACGACAAGTTGAAGATTTTCCAAGCACCAGAATAGTCTACTCCGAGGACGGAGTAGAAGCAGGAAGGGGGAAGATGTCGACACTTAAATTTTCCTCCAGCTTCACAATTGTCGACCCTTGAACCTAACGGCCATATCCTCTGAGTACACTACATCCACTGTCCCCATCATCCGACCACACCCTACAAGAAAAATAGGAAAACTTAAATTAGTCTTCCATAATGCCGCCACGACTAAACCTAACTGGAAAACTCACCTCACCTACCATATTCCTCTGTAAATTTGATGGCATCCTTAAATACTTGTAAGAGCCATGAAGCAAATACCATGGATCACCTGCATCCAACCCCATTCACGCCTTCGTAATTGCGGTATGGTCGATTTTGCTCCTACTTTCTTCCGTGTGTCCCTCTCCTACAACATGACTCTACTTCTTGTCCTCGATAGTCACTTCCAATTCATCTTCTGGCGTTTTGTGCAAGTATCATATTGTGAGCAGGCGCACCATTTTTTCCCCTCTATTTTCTTTGTTCTAGGGTTTCTTCAGTAGTGCGAGTGCTAGGGTTTTTCAAATTTGGCAATGGTTGCTTAAGGTTCAACTGCTCTTTTTTCCTTAATTGACGTCCTATGCCGCCTTATCTGTACCATCCACACATCTTACTTGTGTCGGATACCCTTCACCCCCACCCAATTTTGACAACACCTTTCGGTGTAATGACAAAAGATGGCCGTTTTGGTGGTGACAACACCTGAGCCCACACCCTCACTAGCGCACACTCTTATTCATGTTCTTGTGCGATGAAGAGGAAATCTACTTGTCAAAAGAAACTAAAACAAAAAGCACGTGGGTCCGTAACAATAGTGCCGAGGAGGTAGAGAACTGTCTCACCATGTGTGCGGTCAAGATTGGTGTAAAAATGTGACTGTACAGTGCACATGGCCCTCAGATGATTGACAAAAATGAATAGTACCAGCTGCCATCCATCCACTATAAAAATAACTGGAAAGAACAACTTCGGCCTAATTACTTTTAAAAGGGCGAGAGTCTAAAAATTTGAAATTTTGGTGCTAAGTACATGTTGGTGCTCAAAATTGTCTCGCCCCATTTGTGCCCTTGAAAATTTATTGATTTATGACCTCTGTCATTTTATCCTTCCCCATGTTGTGCTTGGTTGGTCTTTGTTGCCATTTTTAGTCTGCCTCTGGGTCAAATATCATGTATGGGTCCATATTCGTCTCCTAGTTTCTTTGTTCCTCTGGAAAAGGTCTGTATTTTGAGTCCCCCATGCTCTGTCCTTTCAAAAACTCATGTTTTCCCATTCCCTCTATTACCACAGTCGAAATTTGTTGTTCTTGTCATTTCTACCTTAAATACTTGAAGAAGAATTAGTTAGTATGTCCCCGAGGAACGTATTTGAGCCTTGTAAGATTTCTAAATTCCCTGTCTTTGAAGAAAATTTCATTTCCAAGCTCAAATGATCATTTTTCTGTATTTTACGATTTGACGAGCATTTCTCCCGGTCAAATTTGCATCCTTGCATCTACAGGGGACATGGCACCTTTTGGTTGGACGCGTCTCAACTAAATACTTCAAAAATTCGATAAAAGGCCTCAACTCAGAAATATGTCCATGTGGGTGAATGACGCTCGTTTGAGAATCAACTTTTTGGTCTGACTTTGAAGTAGCGTCGGGAAGACACATGGAGGCTTCCGCTTCTTAGCCTGGACTTGGAAAAAAAATTTATGTAGTTGGAGTAGTTTGGTAGAACAGGACATGTGGCGAGCTCGCGCTCATTCAGGGTCTTCTCTTTGGGCACCATCTTAAAGAAGTGCCAGGATGACATGTGGAGGCCTTCGCTTGCTTTGCATTTTACTTAAACTTTTCAACGGCAAAAAGGAGACTGCCTCAGAGTATGACACGTGGTGCCTTCCGATGAGCTTTAAGCATAAAAAACAAATCTCGCCAGAACAAAACACGTGGTAAGCCCTGCGCTCATTCAAGGTATCAAATTTTTGGGACTGCCTCAAGGTGTGTCGTGGTGACACATGGCGGTTTGAAAAGTCAAAGAGGTGGGGAGGTGGACCATCAGAGAGAAACTTAGAAATTTTGCCTCTTGTATTCAAATGACTCAAAGTATCAAACTAACCCGCAAGCCCAAGGGTAAAAAGTCAAAATTCATTTGAGAAGTCAATAGCGGAGGTGTGGGCTGGTGGAGGAAAAGTGAAAATTTTTCCCTTTGAGGGAAAAGGGAGTTAAAGGCATAAAGGGACCCAGGGTTCTGTTAGGACCCACTTTAGAAACTTGAAGCGGAGGTGCGGGCTGGCGGAGGAAAAATGAAACATTTTCCTTTTTTCCAGAGAGATGTAAAATGTGTAAAATTGAGACACAACTCCGTATCCAGTCATATTGTGCCACGTGTCAGGCCCAAATCTCATCGGCAGAATGGTGGAGGAAATCAAGAAATTGTGCAAATTTTCCAAAATTAGTAAAAAGGTAAAAAGACGTCCTGAGGCCCATTTTTAGTTGGATTTGCCATGTGGAGTGCTCAAATTTGAAGTTGAGGAACAGATCGATGTTAGCTGTGCATTTCACCAATTTGGCTGCCATTTGAGCTCTAGGATGTTTGGAGATGCATTTTTTGCATCAATCTTCATCGAATTTTTTACCAATTCGTGTTGTCTTGGCTTGCAGGGTCTAAATTAATAAATATGGGGGTTCAATTTGTGAATCCAAGGCATTTTTCAAATAAATTTTTACTTTGGTTCGTGAAAAATGTGAATTACCAGATCCAAAGTTACAGAGTAAAAAATTGGGAAGGGAAAAGTTGAAATGATGAAATGAAAGGGATCTACATGCGTGGGAAATAAAAAATGTTCTTCCACTTTGAAGAATGGTGAAAGTTATGTAATGATTCACCTTTTGAAAGAACAACTGGCAACTTTTTGCGAGTTTGTTAAATGTCATTTTCAAAAATATTGCAAAGCAAAGGTGCTTTGAATATTCCACTTTTGAGGGAAGATTTGAGGGGCAAAGTGAGTGAGTGAGTAAAAGATATATATTGCATGAATTTGTCATGCAAATGGTCAGAGTTCATTTTCATGAGAAAATTTTGAGAAAAGCTCGTCCTCTGAGAAAACTTTATGAGAAACCAGGTTAACTTCCTCTGTGTTAGATTTTCATTCATGTTGAGTTGGTTACAAGTGTATAGCCATCAACAAGCTCTAAGATTGTTTAAATAACTCTCCCCTGCTGATGAATCTGATGAATTTTGAGTTAATTTGTGTCAAATCTCTAGTAAAATTTGTGTTTATTTCACTTTTAGAATGTTCGCAAGTAGTTTTTCTTGTTCCTGTTGCATTCTTGTATCAAAATCTCTTTGAATCACACAGATCTCAATCCTTGTGATACTTTAGTGGCATCTACAATTTCATTTTTCAGAAGAGATTTCATCTGGGAATGAAATAAACGATTTAAAATCACTTTTCTTTATCTGTTGACAGAGATTTTTTGTAAGCCTCTAGGTGTACCTTAGGCATGACTGATCTTAGATTTTGATGTTTTATTGGGTCTTCTAACTCTAGCCTTCGTGCTAGAATCTCAAAGCTTGTGTGAAAAAGTGCATGTCTTGACCTCCATTTATGCACACCTTCTGGTTGAAGGAATGTTTTAACTATTTTGAAGCTTTTTGTTATTGTTCTCCATTTGTTCTGAAGTTTTCTCAAGGATCTGACAAAGTCCAATCTATCTTCTTGATCTCCCACCAAAAAATTATTCAAATAACCAATCCTACCCTGAACTACCCTTGTTTTACTCTGTATATTCACATAAGAAAAAAATCCATTTGCTAAACTATGCATAACAAATCAGGATTCCAAATGTCTTCAGTAACCTTAGCCTTGTGTTTGAAAATATCTCCATAATCTAGAAGTGACAACTCATGAGAGTCAGATTTGGTGTGTTGATCATATTTTCCCTAAGGTCTTCTCTATAAAATTTGTGCAAAAGAAAGGTATCTATGTCTCCTTCAATAACATAAGTTACAAAATAGGTTCTCTTACCTTGGTTGAAAGGCACAACCTAAAATAGTTAGGATAAGATCACATCCTTTTAAGGTGCTACCAACTTATTTCAAATCCTGAGTGCTAAAAAGTTAGATATATTGCTTCCCTGGCTACAAAACGACATATAAATCATTTATCTACCTCTGAGTGTCTTGTAAAATCCATGATGTTGCTCAAATTGTGAAGGAGATTAAATATGGGTACCAACAGTACCAATGCTAAACATTGATGCACAAGCAATGATTTACAAAATGCGTCATGCAATTCCGCCAAATTGTGTGCCAAATTAACCACTAAAAGGTCACTTAACATCACAAATCCATCATAAATAACAACAAGATTTTTCAACGTGGGCCAAAAAAATCCATGATTCTTTGTTTTATGATTTTGAAATGGAAATCATGACACTAAATACAAGATATCTACTATGGATATAAGTAGGGGAAATGTGTGGTCACCTTGGTAAGCTAGTAAAAACCTCATGCCATCATATAGGTGATAATGTTTATATAATTTTGACTAAATTTTGTTACAAATCTTCATAGATTGCTGCAAGAAATCTATAATGGTGTCTTAAGCTATCAAAATCATGAAAAGAGTATTTAATTTATAATTTGCCGCAATGGAATTTGGTTTGTAATAATGTTTGTTCATTTATAATTCATGAAGAATGAATCGAATTTTCTCAATTTATAATATATAATGACAATAGGCATTCCATTATCTCTTCCTCGTGCGTTTTTGTGAAATTATCATGAAATTACACATGCCAAAATTTTTTCCAATGTGACTGGCGGAAAATCCCTAGGTTGATGTTTTAGCATACTCCTCTTTACTATTAACAATGTCAGCAGTTCCATTGTCATGCATTGTGGGCTTTCTCTAGCTTGCAATAGTTGTCTATATGATGCATGTTGACTCGCGAGCTATATATATCCTTATAATGAGATTTTGTTAATCTTCTTCCAATTCATATTCTTTTGAGCCCATCAAAATGCTTATGGTGTCGTTGTTGGGGACATTTTTCAATATTTAAATTTTTCAAAATCCCTGGTAATACTTCTCACGTATTTTATGTGCAACTACATTTCTGAGCATCAGTTTTTGATCAGACTTATACTGAGGAATGAGAGTAGAATTTTTAGTTTGATATGTTCAAGTGTCTCCAATTTGTTGTTTCAAACTTTGCACAATAGTTTATAAATTGAGTGAAAGAAAATCATATCTATTCAAGCTTTGCATAATGCTAATATTTGCAGTCATTTGATATATCTTCATAGTGCATTTACACAAACTAGGGTGAAAGTCCTTAGTGGCAACTCCTGGTTGTTATATTTTGATAAATATCAGTACCTTATCATACATTAAGTGAAATGTGTCATATAAATCTGCAAACCTAGAAGGAAAAAGATCTCTCTTCAGGAGGGACCAAAGTAGAAAATTATTTCAAGAATTTGGAAAGACAGTGTTAGAGGAGAGAAACTTTTGGAAGGTTGTTGAAGGACATACATCAAGCAAAGGTATATCCATTGGTGAGAGAGATCAGCCTTTAATAGAGGATTATCACTCTTCTTCTAGTGATTTTGATTCAAGCAATCTTCTCATAAACTTGTTTACTTCAACTAGTGAAGGTCCTTCTATTGTACTTAGTGAGTTCCTTCTTCAATCTGCACCTGTGTGTTTCAATTCTAGTAAAACTTTCCAAGAAAATCAGCACCTAGAGAATACCAATCTTGTGAACCACATTCTTGAGCCCCAAAGACCTCGCACTCCTCATCAGCTTGTGTCACCCCCAAGATCACCTCCACAATTCAATAGGGCTCATCCTCCCCCTAGGCATCCATTTTTGGTCAATACCTTTGGCCCAATAAATTTTAGGGGAATGGCTGGTTATCCTAATGTTATGCCTCAGGATGTAAGAAACAGATTGCCAAAGTTTCAAGGGAACAATGCCATAATAGGTGATCAGCATTTGAAACTCTTTATTAATATGATGGAGGATTTTGAAATTGGATTTGAGGATGTATACATTAAATTGTTTGTCCACACTTTAGAGAAGGATGCTATGGATTGGTACAAGGCCTTGCCAGATAATTCTATTGATTCATGGGCTGAAATGAAAAATGCATTCAGGCTGCAATATGGTGACAAGACTGATCCCGGGTTCTTTTTATCAAAGCTTGAAAATATCAAGAAAAACCTAAATGAAAAGGTTCATGACTTCAACAAAAGGTTCAACAAAACTTTGAAGAGATTTCCGGTAAATTTAAGACCATGTGATGAATCTTGTTTGATAAAATATTCTTATGCATTTGACAAGAAGGCTGCATATTACTTTGTTATCCTACAAAATTGACAAGGGCAATTTGTAGGTAACCATACCGAAAATTTTGTTTTGACCCCTAGGGAAGTTAGACAACGTCTGAAATGGCCTCATAACCCCTTCTGAAAAATCAAGTTATTTCAAAACTTAGTAGAAGTTCCCTAATCCTTTGGTGTAGAAAATATCATGTCAACATCAGTAAAATTGTGCCCCTCTTTTCCTTTGGTGCACTCCCTGGAGTGTTAACACTCCAGATGTTGCACCTCCCATAGGTGTGCCAAGGTGCACCCATCAACATGTTGACATCATCTTAAGTGCACCATAGGTCGTGAAAGCTTGGTGTCAACATCTTTCTCTCTGTGCCAAGGCACACCACTTGCCATGTCGACATCCCACCAAGTGTGCTAAAGAAAAGTTTGTGGCGCAATAAATGCCCAATTTTCTATATATATAGGTGCTTAGCACCTGTCATTTTCACGAACCAAAATTTGTGAAAAGTTATTCTGTGCCTATCAGTGACTCTTGTCATCCCTCACCTACCATTTGTCATGTTTGTGGACCCCATGTCATTCCTTCATCATTATATATTCCTGGTAAGTGGCTTCTACCCATCTTGTTTTTTATTGTGGCTTTTATGTTGGGATTTGTATGGTAAAAACAAGGAATCTAAAATAATGAGCATAACAATTCTAACGAAAACAGCTGCAAACCGTTTTGACCCTCCTTCCAGATCTACAAATCTAGAAGGCTCTACCTCAGAAAGAGCTCAAACCCATTTTGCCTCTACTCCCTGCCTTGCTGAAAACTTCTCCTCCTTGTCATTTGCCAAATCCAAATGCAAAATATAAGAAAAACCAAGAAATGTCGTAATTGGCCAAACTGTTCAAAAACCATTAAAAATTTAGCACACATTCTTTCCATGTTACATTCAACACAGTCACGCCATAGGCGTAATGCAGACCCATGTAACAAGCATCCCTCCCACGCGCTACCTAAGCAAGCATTAGGCCATTTCTCAAAAAGGCGCAGGTGTTGGTGCAAGAAAAATAACATCAACATTGTATGTTGTGCAAACCAAACCCTCGCTGTGCACGTAAAATCCTTGGTGCACTGACTTTTCTATGTTACATCTCCCGCAAGTGTGCCTGGTGCACCTCAAGCACGTGTAACAAATTTCACATCTGTGCCTTGGCGCGCCTTGAACGCGTGCCATAGCAAGCAAGTCTACGCCCCGCCAAAACCTCTTAAGGCACTGGCGTAACTTCCTCCCCACCAACATCTACATGTTGGCTGATTCCTAAGTGTGCCCAACCTATTTAAGCCCCTGCAGCATGCTATAAACCTGCGCCTTACACCTTAAGGCTTATAAATAGCTCATTTTTCATTCTGCAAGCTGTTATTATAGATAACATGATGGTTAACATGGCTCTTCTATGTTGGACCTCTTTGATTCTCCATGCAGAGCAATAACAGCCACCCTCGAGCTCACACATGTCTTCGTCGAGCAAGAAGCCAACTAAGTCTAAAAGAAAACCTAAGTTGACAGAGCAAGAAATGAAATATAAATAATAGAGAGTTAAGATGCTTGACTCACTTGTAGAATGCTCTCTTGACATCAGAGACTCAGAGCTTGGGCACATAGATATGGATGATTTCTAGGCTAGAACCCAACAAGTTACCGGTAGCCCATGGATGGACAAGCTAGTGGGCAGTGGGCTACATTTTGCAGTAGGTCTTCCAGTAAGTGCTATCAATAATGAGTTCATCATGACAGTGGCCCGTTGTTACAATAAAGACAAAAGATGTGTCGAAGACAAAGAGGGAAAGGTGGTCATTAACCTCACATCTTAGCACTTTGAAATCATGTTGGGCATTCCTCACCATATCCAGTATGTGGCAGTAAGCCGAGAAGACTAGATAAAGACTTGGACTGATAATGAGGACAAGTGCATGTAGATGATGAACGAGGTTTACCTAAAGAACAAAAAGGTAACGAGCAAATGGCCATAGACCATCCACCACAGTGACTTCTTAGAGGAGCTAAGTGATACCATCACTTTCTTTATTAGAGTATTCAGGCTTCCTGATGCCCACCACTTTCACAAAAGGATGCTCAGCACTTAGAGCCCTTAAGCAAGAATGTGCCTGAGCAACATTTTAGTTGGGGAGAGATTATCAGTGATACTATCTCACAACAACTCCAATAGGTTTCAACAACTGGGAGGTTCTATATGAACTCCTATGTCTATATGTCGCTACCTCAGAGAGAGAATATCTGGGACTGATTCAAAGCAGGATATGGCCTCAGGTCAAGATATATGAGTACTATTGGGAGCTAAGTCTTGAGGCCAATATCGCTAAATTCAACAAGATCAACGATGCCTTTTTCTATGAGGTGATCTTCCTAATGAGGCTGAACATGAGACATGGTCAAACCAACATGAGCGTGGTCGCTGCCACAAAGAAATGGGGGGATTTGCTTACACAATTCCCCACCTTCACCTATCTCAGAGTGGTAAACTTCTTGGGAGAACTCATAAGGTTACCAAGGTATGCGGGACCGAAGCTGATCTTGCTGGAGCTGTCAAGATAGCTAATCACCTATCATGAGAAGTGTATGAAAAGAAAGAAGGGTGGAACTCCTTTCCCCCCTCATGGTTGGTAGATACACCTGCGCCTCATTGGGTAAAGCCTGGGAAATTTTTGTAGAACTGGAATTACACAACCTGAAGCATGATTTCACGGAAAGGCCAAACTTTAACTACCGGGCTTGCCTCCCCAAGGCAAATATCGGTCCCATCCATGTCCCATAGATCAAGGACATATGGATAGACCTCAACCACGAAGTTAAAATCAGGTGAAAAGATCACTCTCGGCTAGCACTGGCAGAGATCATCCACTATGGAGTTGTCATCATCCCAAAATATTTCCAAGAAACTGATTAGGAAATTGATCAGGTCTACCTTGACATGGATGGGGATGATTGGCCATTTACAAGTATCGATAGAACCAAGGCACTCAAGACCATAAAAGAAAGGGTTCAGCCCACATTGTAATGCACCGAACATTGGTGCAAATGAAATGGTCTCATCTACCTTAGGGTGGATTTCATTGTTTCCCCCCTTAGGAAGAGCACCTCCAATGCCAGATCACTTTCCAAAGGGCAAAGGAAAGGATGAAGTTGGAGAATGAAGACAACAAGAGAAATATCCTGATAGCCCTCTTTCTGCCTCAAAGAAAATAGTGGACTTAGTGTCTCTAGGAAAAGAAGAAGCAATAAATATTCCAACGGACACATCCACTCAGGATGTTATCACAGCTACAACTATGGAGGTGCCCTCTATCCCCTTTTTGACTCCTCTCCCTCCTCCTCCTTAGGTAATCACTCAGTCTGGTTGTTTCTCCTCTTCCATCTTCCTCCCTTCCATCTCCCACCTCTTCCATTTTTCCCTCCCTTGTGGATCTATCACCTGGTATTCCCTCCATCCAACTATAGATCCCTTCCATCTCCACCTCTTTCTCCTCTCTTCTAGTGACTCCAGGCCCTTTAAGCACTAGCACATCAAATTCTCAATCCATGCCACCACCAAGTGTTTCCACTTTCTTCCCTGAGTCCACTCCAGTTGCTCCCCCTTCCACCCTCATTTCATCTTCTTCTTCTAATCCCGATCCCCTAAGTCCTGGTTGGATCTCCAACCACCTGAGTCAACACAAGAGGAAGGTCCCCATTGCAGCTATGGACTTCTCTGTCATTCTAACAAAGGGACCCAAGAAGTAAAAATCATTAACTCGCTTCTCAAAAAGTGCCTCAGGAGAAAGGGTCATAGAGATAGCCTATCTGGATCCCATAAAGAAGAAAGAAGATCTATCTCCTCAGACTTCATAGTGACTCAAGTCACAATGGGAACATCATCAAAAATCCTGCAAGGAGAGGACTTATCAGCTGTCAATGCCATCTGCAAGAAGCTATAAGAGGCCAAAGAGGAAAAGAGAATACTCAAAGAACATAATAGAATCTCCTCCAAGCTTTGCAGAAGATGGGCAAAGCTCCTTCAGCAACTACTGCAGAACCTGTTCAAGCTCCCAACCAAGAAAAAATAGATGAATACATAAAGATTGTTGAACAAGGTACAAATGTGTCATCCTGGATTGAGAAGATCCTCCAGGATGGTCAGATAATAATTGATAGGTTCATGTTGCTGCATTAGGATATAACTCGAGGAAATAAAGAGCTACAAGCAATAGTAAGCTCTGTTTCTAAGGAGTTGGATAATGCTAAGTTACAGCAGGGAACATTCCAGACCATGGTCAACTGTTCGGCTAACGACTTGTTAAAGGTCAGCATTATCAATCACCCACGGGAAAATTTTAAAGCTCTCATTGCTTTAGATTACCAGGTCGATCAAATGGAATTCATCCTGGAAAGAATTAACAAATTCAAGGAAGAAGCCTTGGATGCGTTACACAACATGGAGAAAGCAGTTTCAAAAATGTCTTCTAGACTTCTCAAGCCATCCTATGAGTTGAGAGAAGTATATGACACGTTCTAACTCTTCAAGGGTATTATCTCTCAAGGTCTGGCGCAAGAGGTCACTTTCGATTGAGATTCCATCAACAACCTCTTAGCCTGTCGTGATTTTATAGGCTCTTTGATCAATGCAAATGAAGAGTACGCTGATTTTCCTGACAAGCTCAAGAATGAGAAAGAGACTTGCGAGGTTATTCATGATCATTTCTAGGCTCCTAATCAATACCAACTTCAAAATATGATCAAAAAGTTTGTAGAGTATCGGGCACAGTGCCATATTGACTCTCTTGAGCCTTAGTCAGAAGCTAAATTCAAGCTGAGAGACGATGATGAATAGCTTCCTACAAGATGGATTTTCCATTTTTATAAAATATTTAAAAGCATGTTGGCACAAAAAATGACATCATCCATGTTGCACCATGGGATGTTACCATCCTAAAATTGCCTAAAAGTCAACTTTTGACTTTTAGACATTTGTAGATATTTTGTAAATAAGTGGTTGGTTTCTTTTTGTCCTCTTTCTCCTCCTCCTATAAATATTGGAATACTTGTATTCTGTGGTGGACAATTTTGTATGAAAAATAGAAGTGAGGAGAGAAAGACTTTGTGCTTTCTTGTAACAAAAGAAAATATTAATACAAATATTGAGACTTTATGCTGAATTTATGTGTTATGTGCATTAGATCTCTTTTAAGTTAGATCTGTGTTTCTTTTTCTGTTAGATCTATCTCTAATTTTGTCATTTGTTCATCAGTATTGCTTTATTTGTTTATGTAAGTAAGTTTGGCTCAGTTTACTACTAGCCCAAAGCATAAACCTTTTGACCTTTCTATCTTGAAATTCATTTCTTTTCTCTCTTTAGATCTATCCTTCCTCCATTCCTTCTTTCCTACGTTTCTGTTCTTAGTCTGAACTACCTATATTGGGATGAAATCCCAAACCCCTTGAAGGTAGAATACTATAAGATTTACACAGGTTCTTGCTTGGTAGAATAGCAATAAACCGTTTTCGCTTTGCTATCTCAAAGAAGGGCTATGCCTTACACACTTTTGGCCTGTCTATCCATAGATCTGCCCACTCGACATATTTTCAGACCAACAGTTTTTGGTGACTCCGCTGGGGAACAAACTAAGGAAATAGATTAAAAACTGTGAAAATCACTACAAGTTTACAAATTTTAACCCTTTGTTAAAAACTAATTTTTTTGCAAAAGTGGTCCAAACTGAAAGTTTTCTTCGTAGATCTATAGATCTGGACTAGTTAGAAACCTTTAGTTTGCTGAGTTTTTATAAAAATCTGTATATTTCCGTAGATCTAAGATTCTGATATTTTACAATATTTTCAAAACCTTGCAAAAATCAGATCTAAGATCTAAAAATCAGCTTACTAAAATTTACCCACCTTTTATCACTACTAATCCTTGTCATATAACCACAATCGATTGTTTAAAAGGGATAAATTTAAGTATTTAGAAAAGTGCATGCTGCTGATTTTTGCTAGAAAATCAGCAAGTACAAACAAAAATATTATTATAAATCTACTCCAAATTATTACCGATCTGAGTAGATACACTGGTGGGTGAACCATTTACCTGTAGCAGAAGAGCTTGTGGAGAAGTCGATCCTATTTTTGATCTAATTCATAGTCACAATTTTAGTATTACACCAGCATGATTCTCATCACTGAGTTTAGTTGATCAGTTAGCCAGAAGTGTCTCACCTCTATGAAAGAACCGGTTTTCACAAGGAGCTTCCATGTCAATTTGCAATGCCTTGTTACTAAGTGGAACCACACTCCTGGCTCGCGTCCTCTTTCCAGCTTTTCAAATGGTAGTACCATGGGGAAATGCTATGGGTCCTCTTGTATTGCCACATCCAGTTCACGCACTCCCTCATGGAAATCGCAAGAATTTCCCAAGATTTGATGGGAGTGGAAATCAAAGCACGGATGCACATATATCTGCATTCATTATGTCATGCATCATCTTAGATGTGACCCATGAAGACATGTTGGTACGCCTCTTTCTAGAGACCTTGCAAGGGCTTGTAGCAGAGTGGTTCCAACACTTGCCGACCGGATCTATCACTAGTTGGGCCACATTACGAACTACATTTGAAGATAGGTATAAGCCTTCAGAAGACAAATTTGTGTTACTATCAAAGATCACTCACTTGAAGGAGGCCAATGAAACCATGCACAATTTTATCACCCCTTTCAATTCCCTGATTAACCGTGTGCCACTTGCCATGTTGCCAACACCATAAAATCACAAGTGTTTCTTTATGAATGCCATGAGTTCAAGCGTAAGTTTCTTGCTTTTACAAGAACAAATCACCACCTTGGTTCTTGCTCAAGCTTTGGCCATTCAGATAGAGGACAACCTACTTATATCTGGTGAATTAAAATGAGAGTTGTCCAAATCTAAGGCTTTGACTCCTTCTCAAGCCACTTCATTAGATCCAAAATTTCAAAATATGGCGAATGATTTACTCACATTAAAAAATAAATTAGCTCAAGCTTCATCCACCACTCCGTACCAGGATATCCCATGGAGGAATTTCACACCCAACAACGCCCCACAAAGGTTGATTTTACCTGACGCTGCTCCAAGGTTAGCACTTGAAGCTCATATGATCAATGCTTTGATCAGAATTGAAGAAGATGAGAAACTTTATGAAGACCCTTCGTCGCAAGGCGAAGATGATCAAGATGTCGGTGAACTAACTGTCGACTCTACTATCGGGTACATGGAATTCGAGGAAGAGGAGTCTGATGAAGAAGAAGGTACCCAAGGGTATGTGAGCGGACAGTTGTATGCTGTTTTCACCCTCTCATAAGGAAAATAAGTGAAGGTTGTTACTAACAAGAAAAAAGAGAAGGTAACTCCTCCTACAACGATCATCAAAAGAGGTAATCCCCTTCCTTCTCAACCTCATGTTAAGTCTTTCGTAAAGAAATATTTTCCTCCTATCTCTCCTCCAAATCAACCTTCCTCCCATTCTATAAAGACCAGTAACCCTCCCCTACCATCATGAAATGAAGGACTCATTCCTTCGTCAACACAACCCTTAGTCACATTTGACATAGTCAATCACACTATAAAGACCAAGATCCAAATGTCTGAGGCTGAATATCTTCAGTCTAACCTAGATCATCTTGTAAGATTAACTAAATATATCCAAAGCCAAGTTGCCATCCCTTCTCCTATCTCCCCAAAAAGGGATCCTTTCCACTCCTCCTGCATCTCGCATAAATGTTTCCTCAAATTCCACGTTAGGTAAACTTGAACCTTTTTATCTCTCTCCTAATCAATGGTCACAAATTAAGCAACTGCATAATTGATTCTGGAGCTTCTAATAATGTCATGCGAGCAAAGGTTTCCCATGCCCTGGGCCTCACTCTTACTAAACCTTTCAGTAGGTGTTACTCCATGGAAACCAAGCAGGTACCAGTAATAGGTCAAATCAAAGATGCATAGTTCGCATTTGTAGCA
Organism: Taxus chinensis; assembly: GCA_019776745.2. Classification (NCBI taxonomy): domain Eukaryota; kingdom Viridiplantae; phylum Streptophyta; class Pinopsida; order Cupressales; family Taxaceae; genus Taxus; species Taxus chinensis. Next base: position 77,353,110 of record CM034153.1, on the reverse strand, counting down.
TTCCCGGAGAAAAGAGTAAAAATGACTATCCTTGTAGTTGACATTCTAGCAACATACAAAATATTACTAGGGAGGAGTTTTTACAGATAAGTTGGTGGAGAAATCCATATGGACTGGTCCAAAGCCAAAATCCCTATCAAAGGAGTTATGAAGACATTGGAGCTAGAATCACAAAAGAAATATCTGGTCACTAACTCCGATGACCCCGAGGCCCAAATTCTCTTTAAATCATCAGGGATGGGGAATTACTTCCTGTCCACTGACTCCGATAAAATAGAAATTCTCATCTAGGAGGAGGACCTCAATAAGATATGGACCCTGCATTTTGATGGCAGTTGTGTAACAAGTGGGTGCGGTGTTGGGGCCGTTCTGATATCTCCTGAGGAGGAGATTTTCCCTCTTTCTTTCAAATTGTAGTTTTTCAATATAAACAACACTACCAAGTATGAATCTTTGCTACTTGGTATGCAAGCTGTAAAGGAAAAAGGAATTAAGAATTTGAGAGTATAGGGTGATGCTGAGCTAATTATCAATCAAGTGAAAGGCATATACCAAGTGAAGAACGACAGGCACAAACACTACCACAACGTAGTGTGGGACAACATTGAGAAATTTGACACTTTTTAAATCAAGGCCGTTCCGTGAGCTCAGAATGACATGGCTAATTATTTGGTGTCTCGGCCTCTCTCATGCTTCCTCACCCAGGGTTAAAGACAGACACATATACCATTAAGGTAGTTTTCCGCCCAAGTGTGCCAGATAATTCCCAACACTGGCAGGTATTCAACGATGATAATCATCTTATCGCTTTCCTTGAGAAAACTGAAAATTTCAAAGAGCTCCATTTCGATGGATCGACTTCTGTGTGTCGTGAGTCTCTCACGGGCCAAGCACATGAATCGATAGAAGGTCAGGGCATATGTCAACTCAAGGGAAATAAGATTCTGAAAGGTTTAGTTTCCCTGGAATGATTATTTGATAAGCATGATCATTTTGTTAAGAAGAGGCGACATGATGGCCTTGGCTCTTCTCCAGAAACTGAATCTGTCAATTTGGGTACGACAGAACATCCTCGGTCTGTGAACATCGGGAAGTGTTTTACACCTGAGGAAAAGTGGAAATTTGTCAAATTACTGAAAACATATATGGATGTATTAGCATGGTCTTACACTGATCTAAAGTCATTTAAGGCTAAGAACATTTAGCATGACATCCCGCTGAAAGAAGATGTTAAGCCTTTTCATTAAAAACAAAGGCACTACAATCCCAAGATCTCAGGTACCAACTAGGCCGAAATACAAAAGATGCTAGATGCAAGAATCATTTTTCCAATTTATCATAGTACCTAGGTCGCTAATATTGTACCTATGTGGAAGAAGAACGATGAAATATGCATATGCGTAGACTTTCGCAACCTGAACCAGGCGTCTTTAAAAGACAACTATCCACTGCCCATAATAGATCAAGTTCTACAGGTAGTAACCAGTTCAGAGATGTCATCCACACTTGATAGTTTCTTGGGATACAATCAGATTGAGGTCACGCCTGAAGACCAATTCAAAACAACATTCACCACTCCATGGGGCACCTTTGCCTACAGCAGGATGTCATTCAGTTTAACCAATGCCGGTGCCACCTTCCAACGTGTGATGGACTTCACGTTCAAAGGCATGATGGGAAAGGTCATCATAGTTTATATAGAGGAATTAATTGTGTTCTCTAAGAAATGAACTGATCATTGTTATCATTTGGAACAAGTCTTGATTAGATTTTTGAAAACACAGAATTTCTCTAAACCCTAAGAAGTCATTTTTTGGGGTTACCGAAGGAAAATTGCTGGGACACATCATCAACAAAGAAGGCATGAAGATAGATGTCGAAAGAGTCAAGGCTATTTAGAACCTTACTTTTCCCACAAGCAAGACTGGTGTTCATTCTTTCCTTGGAAAGGTGAATTTTCTCAGACGCTTTATTACCAACTTCACCGAAAAGACTCGTCATATATCCAATATGATGAAAGGGTCACAAATATTCCGATGGAGTGAAGAAGGCAAGACATCATTTGAGGATATAAAATCCTCTTTTGCTCATACACCCATTCTGGTATGTCTAGACTTCTCCAAGGATTTCATCATGTACAGTTATGCGTCCGTGCATACTGTATCGACTATCTTAATGCAGAAGAACTCTGAGGATGTTGAATCCCCTATTGCTTTCATGATCTCTCCTCTAAATCCTCATGAACTGAAGATGTCTCTGCTAGAAAAACATTCCTTCATTGTGGTCAAAGTATTCAAGAAATTCTACTACTACATACTGAATTCTCATACAGTGGTGTTGGTTCCTGACACAGCAGTTAAGTCTATTCTGACCCAATAGGAGTTAGGAAGCCTATGAGGGAATTGGATCAAAAAGGTCTAAGAGTATGATTTAGACATCAAACCAACCAAATTGGTAAGAGGTAAGGTCCTATGTCAACTTATGGCTGAAAATAGGGACCTAGAAGCACCTGAGGAGCAAGCCACTCAGGTTGAAGGAGAAAAGGGTGAACTAGAGAAAATGGATTCTCTGCCTATGGTCCTATTTGTTGCAACTAATGATGAATGGTATTCAGACATTGTTTTCTTTCTCACTTATGGAGAGTGTACAATGCATCTAACCACAAAGGAAAAGTGAATGGCAAAGCTTAGGGCCGCATGGTATGTCATTTGGGATGACGGGTTGTACAAGTGTGAAATTGATGGCATCTTCCTATGATGTGTTGACAAGCCGCAACAGGTAAAATTACTAGAAATCTTTCATGACTCATCCTGCAGTGGTCATTTCTCCTCTTCCATCACAGCACATAAGATCATTCGGGCCAGGTACTACTGGCCAATGTTATTTCAGGATGCAGCCACCTGGGTAGCAAAATGTGAACTCTACCAATAGTTTGTTGGCAAACCAAAGTTGGTTGCGTTTCCCCTCAGGCCCGTAATTATTGAAAAACCATTCAGGTAATGGGGAATTGACTTTATTGGAACACTCCATCCTCAATCAAGTGTTGGGCATAGTTATGTCCTAATAGCAACATATTACTTCACTAAGTGGGTGGAAGCCATACCTGTCAAGAATGCTACTTCTGAAGTTGTTTGCAACTTCATCAAAGAGAATATCATCGTGAGATTTGGCATTCCACATAAAATCATTGCTTACAATGCTTCCAAATTATTTTCATGAGAAATTATTGGTTTTTGCTGTCGATAAAAAATAACCTTGGCTCATGCCTCAGATTATTACCCTCAGGGAAATGGTCAGGCAGAATCCAGCAATAAGAACCTAGTGACTATCATACGGAAGCTGGTTGAGGAAAATCAGCAGTCCTGGCACAAGTCATTGTATGATGCTTTGTGGGTATACCGTATTACCTTGAAGAGCTCCCTTAGCATGTCACCTTTTCAAGTGTTATTTGGAATCGAAGCTAAGATCCCCATTTCTGTGGAACTTTCTACTCTCTTCTTGGCTCGAGTAATCAAAGATGAAACTTTTCAGAATTCTCTAGAAAAGAGGATTATGTATCTGACAGAACTTGAAGAAAAATGAGTAAAGGTGGTTGACAAGATCACCGAACATCAGAATCAAGTTAAGAGACTGTTCGATCAAAAAGCCAAGCAGAGAGATTTCTAGGTGGGAGATCTTGTTCTTCTATGGGAAAAAGTGAAGAGAACCAAAAGGCATGCATGGGAAGTTTGACTCTCTTTGGAAAGGGCCATACAAGATCAAACAACTCAATGGAGAGAATAGTTTCTATCTCTCCTATCTGGACGGAACTGAGCTCCTGCTTCCCTATAGTGGGAAACATCTCAAGATCTTCAGGAAGTAGAGCTTGCTCTCTTCTTTGTATAGTTTTCTTATATTGTGTGTTTTTTGCCATTTCTACTTTGTTTGTTTGTTTCCTTTCTTTTCGTCGCCCTTATTTTTGACTCTGTAACCCAATGGAAAGGCACTTGAAAATCTGAGATTCTTTACCCTTAAGTTTCATTCAAAAATACTCCCTAGAAAGAGCTAGCTGTTATCCTGTAAAATTGACAAGGGATATTAGCAAGTAACCATACCAAAAAAAAAAAATTGGCCCCTAAGGAAGTTTGACAATGTTCGAAATGACCTAATAATTTCCCTTCCGGAAAATCAATTTATTTCAAGAACTTGGTAGCCATTTTCTAATCCTTTTTAAGATGGGCAGAAAATTTTGTTGTGACAACATCAAGAAAACTGTGCACCCTCTTTAGCACCCTAAAAGGCATGTCAAAATGACAAGAGTTTTGCCCCTAGAGGCACTAAGAGTTACATGCCAGCATCTTCAAACCTACGCCAAAGAAACACGCTTAAGGCGCGAAAATTAGTGTGTTGACAGATAAAAATGTGCACTCCTTTTTCCCTTGGCACTGAAAATTGCATGTTTACATCTTTCTTAAGTGTGCCATAAGTGCACTGAAATCTTGGCATGTCGACACCTTTCCAATCCATGTCAAAGGCACACCGCCTACCATGTTGACATCTTCACCAACTACGCTAAAGGTAAGTTAGTGGTGCAATAAATGCCCAGGTTTTCTATATATAGGCACATAACAACCTATCATTTTCATGAATCAAAAAAAGAGAAAAGTCTTTCCTCTGCACTTTGTTAGTTATTCCTCATTATCCCTCACGTGCCATTCCTCGTGCTTATGGATCCCACATCATGTCCTTTGTCATTATAAATTCCTGGTAAGTGGTTTCTACCCAGTCTTATTGTAGTTTGTGGTTTTTATGTTAGGATTAGGTGATTAGGGTTGTATATCAATAACAATGAACCTAAAAGAATAGACATTTAACAAGCCAAATCAGCCCAGCTAAAAACCCCTCTTGACCACTCCTTCCATGATATATAAATCTTGAAGGCTCTACCTTAGAAAGAGCTCAAACCCATTTTGCCTCTACTCCCTGCCTTACTGAAAACCTCTCCTCCTTGTCATTTTCCAAATCCAAATGCAATATATAAGAAAAACCAAGAAATGAGGTAATCGGCCAAAATGTTAAAAATTTGTCAAAACCTTCCGCGTATTGTCGTTCCATGTTGCATTCAACATAGTCATGCCATAGGCACAATGCAGACCTATGTAACGTGCATCCCTCCCGTGTGCTACCTAAGCAAGTACTTGGCCATTTCTCAAAAAGGTGTTGGTGTTGGCACAAGAATAATAACATCAACATTGTATGTTGTGCAAACCAAACCCATGCCACGCATGTAAAACCATTAGAGGACTAAATTTCTATGTTACATATCCCACAAGTGCACCTGGTGCATCTCAAACACCTGTAACAAACTTTCACATCCATGCACCTTGGCACACACCTTGAATGCATGCAACACCAAGCAAGTCTGCACCCTCACCAAAATCTCTTAAGGTGCTGGTGTACCACTTCCTCCCCACCAACATCTATAGGTTGGATGATTCCTAAGTGCACCTTGCTATTTCAAGTCCCTGCGGCATGTTATAAACCTTCACCTTGCGCTTAAGGATTATAAATAGCTCATTTTTCATTCTACAAGTTGTTATTATGGATAACATGATGGTTAACATGGCTCTTCTATGTTGGACATCTTTGATTCTTCTTGCAGAGAAACAGTAGCCACCCTCGAGCTCACACATGTCTTCACTGAGTAAGAAGCCAACTAATTCTAAAGGAAAAGCTAAGTTGATAGAGTAAGAAATGAAATATAAATATCAGAGATTCAGGATGCCTGACTCACTTGTATAATTCTCTCTCGATATCAGAGACTCCGAGATTGGGCCACATAGACATGGATGATTTCTGGGCCAGAACCCAACAAGTTATCAGTAGCCCATGGATGGTCAAGCTGGTGGGTAGCGGGCTACATTTTGTAGCAGGTCTTCCAGTAAGCACTATCAATAATGATTTCATCATGATAGTGGCCTATTGTTACAATAAAGATACAAGATGTGTCGAAGACAAAGAGGTAAAGGTGGTCATTAACCTCACAGCCCGACACTTTGAAGTCATGTTGGGCATTCCTCACCATAGCAAGTATGTGGTAGTAAGCTAAGAAGACTGCATAAAGACTTGGACCGATAATGAGGACAAGTGCATATAGATGATGAACGAGGTTTACCTGAAGAACAAAAAGGTAACGAGCAGATGGCCACAGACCATCCACCACAGTGACTTCTCAGAGCGAGCTAAGTGATACCATCACTTTCCTCAGCAGAGTATTCGGGCTTCCTGATGCCCACCACTTTCACAAATGGATGCTCAGGTACTTAGAGACCATAAGCAAGAATGTGCCTGAGCAACATTTCGGCTGGGGAGAGATTATCAGTGATACTATCTTGCAGCAACTCCAACAGGTTTTAATGACTGGGAGGTTCTATATGAACTCCTATGTCGTATATGTCGCTTCCTTAGAGAGAGAGAGTATCTGATACTGATTTAAAGTGGGATATGGCCTCAAGTCAAGATATATGAGTACTACTGGGAGCTAAGGATCGAGGCCAATATCACCCAATTCAAGATCAATGACGCCTTTTTCTATGAGGTGATCTACCTAATGATGCTGAACATGAGACATGGTCAGACCAGCATGAGATTGGTCGCTGCCACAAAGAAATGGGGGGCTTTTTTTACATAATTCCCCACCTTCACATATCTCAGAACTACCAACTTCTTGGGATAACCAACAAGGTTACCAAGGTATGCGGGTCCCAAGTTGATCCTGCTGGAGCTGTCAAGGCATCTAATCACCTATCATGATAAGTGTATGAAAAGAAAGAAGGGAGGAACTCCTTTCCCCCTCACATTAGGAAGATACACCTACATTTCATTGGGTAAAGCCCGAGAAATTTATATAGATCTAGAATTACTCAACTTAAAGCATGATTTCCAAGCAAGGCCAACCTTCAATTTCCATAGTTGCCTCCCCATGGAAAAGATCGATCCTATTCATGACCATGAGATCGAGGACATCTACATTGACCTGAATCAGGAAGTTGAGATCAGGCAAAAAGGATCACTCCCGAATGGCCCTAGAAGAGATCATTCACTATGAAGTTGCCATCATCCCAAAATATTTCAAAGAAACTGATCAGGGAATTGATCAGGTTTATCTTGACATGGATGGGGATGATTGGCCATTTACAAGCATTGACAGAAACAAGGCACCCAAGACTATAGAAGAAACGGTCCAACCTACCTTGCAGCACACTGAAAATTGGTGTAAAAAAAATGGTATCATCTACCTTGGGGTAGATTTCACCATTTCTCCCTTGGGAAAAGCACTCACAAGGCCTGAACACTTGCCAAATGGCAAAGGAATAGGATAAAGTGGGAGAATCGAAGTAAAGCATGAGAAAGCTCCTGAAAGCCCTCCTTCCACCTCAGAGCAGAATAGTGGGCTTAGTATCCCTAGGATAAAGAAGGAGGAGCAGGCAAGATATTCCAATGGACACATCCACTCAGGATGTTATCGCAGCTATAACTGTGTGAAGTACCCTCCATCCATTCCCTCTTTGACTCATCCCCCTCCTCCTCCTGACTCAAAACAACTACTCCTTTGGTTGTGTCTTCTCCCCCTTATTATTTCTTTCCATCTCCCACCTCTTCCTTCTTCTCCTCCCTCGCGAATTTTTCCCCCAATATTTCTTCCCATCCATGTTGCAGATCCCTTCCGTCCCCATGTCCTACTTTCTACCTCTCTTGTAGTGACTTCCAAATCTCTGTAATCATTGGTAGTGCATCAGCCTATTTCTCCATGCCACCACCAATTGTCTTGACACACTTCCCCATGTCTTCTATAGTTGCTCCTCCTCACAAACATGTTTCTTCTTATTCCTCCAGCTCCACTCCCATAATTCCAAGTTGGATCTCCGACCACCTGAGCCAACACAAGAGAAAGGTTCCCATTGTAGCTATGGACTTCTTAGTCATTCCAGCAAAGAGGCCAAGAAGAAATAGAAAGTGATAACTCACTTCTCTAAAATATTCTCAGGAGAAAGGGTCATGGAGATAGCCTATCTTGATCCCATTAAGAAGAAAGAAGATCTATTTCCTACAGACTTCACAGTGACGCAAGTCACAATGGGAACCTCATCAGAAAGTCTGCAAGGTGAAGCCTTGTCAGCTGTGGACACCCTCTACAAGAAATTACAAGTGGCCAAAGAGGAGAAGAGAATACTTAAAGAATAGAAAAAACATCTCCTTCAAGCTTGCAGAAAATGGGTCAAGCTCCCTCAGCAACTACCGCAGAACCTGTTCAGGATCCCAACCAGGAGAACATCAACGGGTACATAAAGATTGTTGAACAGGGTACAACTATGTCATCCTAGATTGAGAAGATTCTTGAGGATGGTCAGGTGGTAATTGGAAAGTTCACCTTTCTGCACTAGAGTATAACTCAAGAAAATAAAGAGCTACAAGCAGTAGTAAGGTTCTATTTCTAAGGAAACTTGGATAATGCTAAGTTGCAGCAAGGAACATTCCAGATGATGATCAATTGTTTAGATAATGACCAGTTAAAGGTCGGTGTTATCAATCACCAATGGGCACACTATAAAGCTCTCACTACTTTAGATTACCAGGTCAATCAAATGGAATTCATCTTGGAAAGAATTGACAAATTCAAGGAAGAAGCCTTGGATGCACTACACAACATGGAGAAAGTAGTTTCAAAAATGTCTCCTAGATTGCTCAGGCCATCTTATGAGTTGAGAGAAGTAGATGACATGTTCCAACTATTCAAGGGTATTGTCTCTCAAGGTCTGGGACAAGAGGTCACTTTCGATTGAGAGTTCATCAACAACCTCTTAGCCTGCCATGATTTTATAGGATCTTTAATCAATGCAAATGAAGACTTCGCTGCGTTGCCCAGAAAGCTCAAAACTGAGAAATAAACTTGCGAAGTTATTCATGATAATTTCTAGGGTCCTGATCGATATCCAACTTTAAGAGATGATCAGCAAGTTTGTAGAGTACCGAGCATAATGTCATATCCAATCTCCTAAGGCACTCAGCCATATGCTAAGTTTGAGCTGAGGGATGATGATGAATGAGATTCTTCCTCCTGGGATGTATTTTCCATTTTTATAAAATATTTAAAAGTATGTTGGCACATGTGTAATGACATCATCCATGTTGCACCATGGGATGTTGTCATCCTAAAACTTGCCCAAAAGTCAACTTTTGACTTTTAGACATTTGTAGATATTTTGTAAATAAGTGGTTGGAAATACTTTCTTTTTGTAAAATATTTTGTAGTTATTTCTAAGATTTCGTCTTCTTCTCCCCTCTCCTTCTATAAATACTTGAATACTTGTTATATTCAAAGGTGGATATTTTTATATGAAAAATAGAAGTGAGGAGAGAAAGACTTTGTGCTTTCTTGTAACAGAAGAAAATATTAATACAAAATATTGAGACTTTGTGTTGAATTTATGTGTTATGTGCATTAGATCTCTCTTAAGTTAGATTTGTGTTTCTTTTCTGTTAGATCTATCTCTACTTTTGTCATTTGCTCATCAGTATTGATGTATTTGTTTATGTAAGTAATTTTGGCTCTATTTACTACCAGCCCAAAGCATAAACCTTCTAACCTTTCTATCTTGGAATTCTTTTCTTTTCTCCCTTCAGATCTATCTTTCGTCCATTCCTTCTTTCCTACCTTTCTGTTCTTAGTCTGAACTACCTCTACCTGGATGTGATCCCAAACCCCCTGAAGGCATAACACTGTAAGGTTTACATAGGTTCCTACTAGTAGAATAGTAATAAAATAGTTTCACTTTACTGTCTTAAAGAGGGGTTATGCCCTACACACTGTTGGCCTGTCTATCCATAGATCTGCCCACTCGATAGATTTTTGGACCAACATACTTGAGGGACAAAAATCCTGGCAATTTAAGGCAGGCCTTCACCATGGCACTTCAAATTGAGAACAATATCAAGGCTGTTGGGGAACCTCCTAAGAGAGATGCAGTTAAATTGGTAGACCCTGAGAAGCCTCAAGCAAGCAAGAGTGTAGACTTGGAGGAAGTGGTGAGAACTTTGGTAGGGGATGTCAAAGAGATTTCCTACAAGTTGGCAAGAGCTAACAAGGGAATTGGAAAAACTTCACAAGGTCATCCTAGGCAGCAAGCACAAGATAGATTCAACAATCACCATAGAAATGAGTAGAGATTTGATGAAAAAGGTAAAGGGCCTATTGGATTTGGAAATAGGAAATCTCAGGCCAAGGAAAGTAAGGTAGTACCTGATCCGTTAAATGCTAGAGTGGTTGTTGTTGATTATGTAAATCAGATTGACTGGTGTGACAAATGTTTATTACCCCATCCTCCATGTGGAACAGATCAAAAAATTGAAGAGGAAGATGATGATTGTAATATGGATGATGATGCTTACATGATGGACTACCCTACAAACTCATGTCAAGGAGCAACATCCACTGAAGTGATAAGTGCAAGGACTGTTGCTAGCTTTGGGGATTGCATCCAATGGGTACATCTTTTTCCTCCTCATGTTTTAGAAATATATAATGTACAAGCCTTTGAGCTGCCCAATAATGATTTTGAGTACTTTAGGGCATTGATGATCAAGAAGTATGATGGAGGTATACCCTCGGAAGAAGATAGACATCTGCTTATGAACGTTGTGGTTGCCCAAGAGAAGGAGTATAACACAAGAAGTAAGGCTATCAAGGGAGCTGGGATTCATGCCAAGAATAAAACACCATTGCTTTCTAATATCCCAAAAGAAGTTCCTAAGAAAGAAACATATACTAAGAGCCCAACTGTCCCAAGTAAAAGTTATGCTTCACCCCATGCTCAAAATTTTAAAAACCTTGTGCCATCTGATTAAATTTCCGTCCCTCCTTCTACTGTTGTTTTACCTAAATACATTCCCTATGACATTTCTCAAGTTCTGAGACAAGTCAAGGTTAGTGTTCCAATTTTTGATCTGCTTCGAATTCCTGAGCACAAGAAGAGAGCACTTGAGTATTTGGGATTGAAAGAGGAGAAGGCTGTCGTGAAGAGAAATGTGAATGTTGTTGAAGCTCCACTTGCTATTGCAGAAGTAGGAAAGACATCAGCATTGGAAGAATTTGGTGAACCACTGGAGGTCTATTTGGGAACATCCTTGGTTGAATCTCTGCTGAGTGTTGACCCTTTCTTCACAACTTTAATTATCAAGGACCAGTTGCTACACAATTGTATGTTTGACTCTGGGGCATCATGTAATGTCATGCCTTTGGAAGTCATGAATGAGTTAGATATCAAAGTAACAGTAGCATATGGCAAGTGTACTGCCATGAATTCTAGGGATGTGCCAGTTGTTGGATGTGTCAAAGGTTTGGTGGTGCAACTTATAGCCTATCCGGTTAAAAATTTGAAACTCGATGTTGTAATTGTTGATTGCCCTGCCAAATGGGGTATGTTATTATCAAGAAAGTGGGTTGCAATTGTTGGAGGGAGTTTCCAAATGGATATGTCTTTTTCCACCATTCCCATTAAAGGCGGCCTTGTAAAACTATATGGAGAGAAGAAGATGTTGCATCTAATTAAGGATCCAAACAATGCTTCTTATGAAGTATTATTTGCTGATGTTGATGTTAATAATTTTATTGGGTTTGCTGATGGTAAGGAGCACAAGATGGATTAGTCTAAGTGTCTTGAAGAGGTAGGCTCACCATGGACCTTGTTATTTGATGGAGCTTGCTCCAAATTTGGAAATGGTGCTGGTGTTGTTTTAATCTCTCCAAGCAATCAGGAATTTGTTTTCTCCTTCAAACTTAACTTTGAATGCACCTATAACATAGCTGAGTATGAGGCATTACTGTTAGGACTGAGAATTTCTTGGAAGTATGGCGTAAAAGATGTTGTTGTAAAGGAAGATTTTGAGTTGGTTGTCAAACAAGTTAGAAAACTATATGTAACAAAAAATCAGCGAATAAAATAATACAAACACGTAGTTTGGGATCTGATTGAGATGTTTGATTCCTTCAACATTCTTCCTCATGATAGAAGTTTAAATATGATTGTTGATAAGTTGGTAGTGTTGGGATCTATATTTGACAATTGTACCATTTCTCCATATTGTGAATATGATGTAGAAATACTCACTAGGCCCGCAGTCCCTAATAACATCAAGCATTGGCAAGTATTTGATGATGATGCTCAGGTTTAGAGGTTTTTGCAAAACCAAGGTGAGTTTTTGGATCAGCATATTGATTTGGAACCATTGGTATGTAATGTTGATGGAAAAGAAACCTTGTTTGGCAAGGATAGCATTCAATTGAAGACTAACACTATCCCTAGAGGGCTGGTTGCTCTTGAGTCAAATTTTAACAATGCTAATTATGTAATCAATAGAGACATGTTTGCATCTAGAGATGTTGAAGAGTATGACTTGGGAACAAAGGATAAACCAAGGAAGAAAAACATTCCTACCTCCAATTGTTGAAACAATATCAATATTTTTTAGCTTGGTCTTATTTCGAGCTGAAAGCATATAGAGAAGACTTATTCCAACATGAGATCCCTCTTGAGAAAGATGCCAAACCATTCAGACATAAGCAAAGGCCAATTAACCCACTCCTTTCTGTCAAAATGCAAGAGAAATTGAAAAAATTGAGAGACGGAGGAATCATTCAACCCACAAGGTATTCTTCTTGGGTTGCAAACTATGTGCTGGTCAGAAAGAAAAATGGAGATATCAGAATTTGTGTGGATTTCAGAAATCTAGATAGAGCATCAATAAAGGACAACTATCCTTTACCAAACATGGAGAACATGTTGTAATTAGTGACTGGTTCTGAGATGCTTTCTACTTTGGATGGTTTCTCTGGTTATAACCAAGTTGTTGTCAAAGAATCAGAGAGGATTAAAATTGCCTTTAGTACTCCATGGGGAACATGTGTTTTTGTCAAGATGCCCTTTGGTTTAGTGAATGCTGGAGCTAATTCTCAAAGGGCCTTGGATGTTGATTTTTCTAGTTATATCAATGATTTCATTGTTGTTTATCAAGATGATATTACTATTTTTTCTAGCAAAAGAATTGACCACTTGCAACATTTAGAAAGAATGTTGATCAGATGTAGAGAATATGGCATTTCACTCAATCCAAAGAAGTGCCATTTTGGAGTGCAAAGAGAAAAACTACTTGGTCACATTGTTTCTAAAGAAGGATTTATGATTGATCCACAAAGGATAGAAGCTATCAGCAAGATCCGGTTCCAAAAACTAAGAAAGGAATCCAATCCTTCTTTGGTCAAATCAATTTCATTAGAAGGTTTGTGTATAATTTTGTTGAGTTGACTCTCCCCATTACTTGCATGTTGAAGAAGGACCAGAATATCAAGTGGGAAGAGGCTTCCCTTAAAGCTTTTGATGGAATCAAGGAAGCATTGAAGCATGCTCCTGTTTTAGCAGCCCCAAATTACAAGAAACCTTTCCAAATATTCTCCTTTGCTTATGAGCACACCATTGCATCTATTTTGTTGCAAAAGGATGATGATGGAGCTGAAATACCTATTGCCTTCTTTAGTAAGGCATTGCAAGCAGCTGAGTTGATATACACAATCATGGAGAAGCATGCATTTTCCTTGGTAAAAGCAACAAAAAAATTTAGGCCTTATATTTTGAGTTCCAAAATTGTTTCTTATGTTCCTCACACAATGGTGAAAGACATTTTATCAGAGATGGAGATCTCAAGAAAAAGGTGTAGATAGGTCAACAAATTACAGGAGTATGATATGGACATCCAAACCACAAAGCTAGTAAGAGGTTTTGGTCTTGCCAAGCTCATGGCTGAAAGCAATCTGCAGAATGCTGAAGTAAATGAGGTAGAAGAAGAAAGGACAATTCTTCTTGAGAAATTGTTGAGTTCTAAATGGTATGAGGATGTAATCTTTTATCTCAGACACTTATGCTGCCTTGGGCATTTGAATAAAAATCAGAAAAAATCCCTCAAGCTAGCTTCTCAAAAATATATCATTACAAGCTTTGGGTTGGCTTGGAAGAACCCTGAAGGAATCCTCTTGAGATGTGTGACTGAAGATGAAGCTCCAAAAATAATTACTAATTTCCATGGGGAATTTGTGGAGGGCATTTTGCTGGGAGGGTTACAACACATAAGATTTTAAGGGATGGTTATTAGTGGCCAACTCTTTTTAAAGATGCAACTCAGTTGGTTAGAAGATGTGAGAGTTGTCAACATTTCTCCGGAAGAATGAAATCTTCAGGCTCCCTTCCTTTACAACCTGTATCAATTGAAGCTCCTTTCAAACAATTGGGGCTAGACTTCATTGGTGAAATCTCTAATTCATCAAGTGCTGGACACAAATGGATTTTGGTAGCTAGTGATTTCTTCACAAAATGGGTGGAAGCAATCCCCACTAGGAAGGCAACACACCATGTTGTAATGAACTTCATATTGAATCATATCATCTATAGATTTGGAGTGCTAGTCAATATTGTTGCTGATAATGCCATGAGTTTCAGAGCTGGACCTTTAGTGGCAATGTGCAAAGAATATGGAATAAAGTTTACATATGCTTCTAACTAAAATCCACAAGGAAATGGACAAGCTGAGTCCATCAATAAAAACTTGTTGAATATTATTAAAAGGACTTTGGAATTAAAAAAGAAGAAGTGGGGTGAACAACTAAATTTTGTTGTTTAGGATGATAGGATCACTGCCAAAAGAGCTACTGGTAAAAGCCCATTTGAATTGGTATATGGAACATAAGCTTTATTTCCCTTGCATCTGCAGTTGTCTTCATTTTAGTTTGTTCAACAACTTGAAGATCAAGAAATCAGTTCATGTGAAGCAAGGATTAATCAGATTGTTGAGCTTGATGAAGCAAGAAGAGCATCCCATCAGAGGCATGTCAAATTCAGAGAGAGAATGAAGAAGTTGTTTGATAAGAAGGTAACCCCAAGAGCTTTCAGTATTGGAGATCATGTGCTATTGTGGGATAGTAGGCATGAATATAAGGGTAAGCATGGTAAATTTGATGCTTTGTGGATGGACCCATATTCAATTGATATAAGAATTGGTGAGAATACCTTTTTCCTCAAGGACTTGGATGGAGAATTGCTTGAGCTGCCTGTTAATGACAGACATTTGAAGCATTTTTTGGATTGAACCCCAAAACTGAGGTTTGCATATCACTTGTACAGTGTACAGTTTTTTTTTCTGCTTTGTTTTTTTGTTGTTTTGGTCGTTTTTAGTTTGCATTTTTGTGTGTCAGCCCTTTTCGTTGGTTTATCAGTTGGTTTTTGGGTGTTTTGGCTCATGAATCCATTTGCCCAATGGATATTTTGGCACTTGGTCTACTTTTGTTCTTGTGGCACTTGTAGGGAGTGCCCGTCCTCAAGTCGGAGCCTGTGTTGGTGCTCAAAATTGTCTCGCCCCATTTGTGCCCTTGAAAATTTATTGATTTAGGGCCTCTATCATTTTATCCTTCCCCATGTTTTGCTTGGCTGGTCTTTGTTGCCATTTTTAGTCTGCCCCTAGGTCAAAGATCATGTATGGGTCCATATTCGTCTCCTAGTTTCTTTGTTCCTCTAGAAAAGGTCTGTAATTTGAGTCCCACATGCTCTGTCCTTTCAAAAACTCACATTTTCCTGTTCCCTCTATTGCAACAGTTATATTTTTTTGTTCTTGTCATTTTTGCCTTAAATAATTAAAGAAGAATGAGTTGATATGTCCCTGAGGAATGTATTTGAGCCTTGTAACTTTCTAAATTCCCTGTCCTTGAAGGAAATTTCATTCCCAGGCTCAAATGGCCATTTTTTTGTATTTTATGGTTTGACATGCATTTCTCCCGGTCAAATTTGCATCCTTGCATCTACAAGGGACGTGGCACCTTTTTTTTGGACGCAGCTCAACTAAATACTTAAAAAATTCTATAAAAGGCCTCAACTTAGAAATATGTCCACGTGGGTGAACGACGCTCATTTGAGAATCAACTTTTTGGTCTAACTTTAAAGTAGCGTCGGGAGGACATGTGGAGGATTCCGCTGCTTGGCCCAGACTTGGAAAAAAAATTTATGCAGTTGGAGCAGTTTGGCGGAATAAGACACGTGGTGAGCTTGTGCTCATTCAGGGTCTCTGCTTTGGGCACCATCTTAAAGAAGCCCCAGGATGACACGTGGAGGCCTCTTCTTGCTTTGAATTTTACTTAGACTTTTTAATGGCCAAAAGGAGACTGCCTTAGAGTATGACACATGGTGACTTCCACCGAGCTTCAAGTATTCAGATAAATCTCATTGGAACAGGACACGTGGCGAGCCCGTGCTCATTCAAGGTATCAAATTTTTGGGACCACATCAAGGTGCGTCGTGGTGACACGTGGCAGTTTGAAAATTCAAAGAGGCGGGGAGGTGAACCATCGGGGGCAACTTGGAAATTTTGCCTCTTGTATTCAAATGACTCAAAGTATTAAACTAACCCACAAGCCCAAGGGTAAAAGTCAAAATTTATTTGAGAAGTCAATAGCGGAGGTGCGGGCCAGCGGAGGAAAAGTGAAAAATTTTCCCTTTGAGGGAAAAAGGAGTTAAAGGCATAAAGGGACTTGGGGTTCCACTGGGACCCACTTTAGAAACTTGAAGCGGAGGTGCGGGCTGGCGGAGGAAAAGTGAAACATTTTCCTTTTTTCCAGAGAGATGCAAAATGTGTAAGATTGTGCTGCGACTCCGTATCAAGTAATATTGTGCCACGTGTCAAGCCCAAATCTCATCAGTGGAGTGGCGGAGGAAATCAAGAAATTGTGCAAATTTTCTAAAAGTAGTAAAAAGGTAAAAATACTGTCAACACCAATCCAGCACTATGATAATTCTCCACCGGGAACTCCTCGTGCTATGGTTATTTACTAATGCACAACCTTTAGTTTGGTGGATGTAATATGAAAACACAACAACAAACATAACACAAGAATACCATAGACTATGATACGAAGGAATGATGAAAAATCTGAAATATAAGTGTAAATTATAATATCAACATGAAATTGTTACAATCTCACCCATGAGGTACTTCAAGTGTTACTGACTTCACTTGCCTTCCAACAATAACTATGGGAGAAACTTCACAATGGATTCTTTAACACCTTCTAAATGATGGCTTCCTTTACACACTTACTCATACAATATTTCTCACTACTTCTCTTCTATGCTAAATGAGGGGGGTGGCCTCTTTATTTATAGGAATTCAAGCTTATCCACCCTATCTCTAAGATAGGATAGGAAATCTCTTCCGTGCCAATCATATTCCATACCTAAACTCTTGCCTTTACATGTAGGCTTATCTTCTAAGATATGATAAACCTTATCATCTCACATGGGTTCCATCTTTTTAGAATTTTCCACAAATAAAATACACAAAATATTTATGACATCACTCTTTGTCCTTATTACAACTATAATATTTCTAATTCCTAATCATGTAGACCCTACTTCTCTACTTACCCCAACTTTGACATTTTAACATTACCGGACCACTTATGACAAATATTTACTTTTTACCACAACATTCCTATTGTACTTTGACTGTTACCATACTCTACTTTATTGGTGGCACCGTATTGATGACGTTGTTATCTTCTATCAGATGCCACTACTAATCATACTTAACAACATCCTATTCCTAATACATACATAATAAAATAGAAATTACGGAGGAAAATTTTAATGTCGACATTTTCCCCCTTCCTAGCTTCTACTCCGTCCTCGGAGTAGACTATTTCTGGTGCTTGGAAAATCTTTAACTTGTCGTGGTTGAACCCATTTCGTAATGGGAGTGCCATCCAATTCCTCCAGTCGATATGTACCATTTTCATGCACAACTGCTATTTTGTAGGGCCCCATCCATTTGGGAAGAAATTTTCTCTGCCTTCTTTTTTTGTATCTAGAATCATATACTAGAACCAAGTCATTCACATGAAATGGAGACCAATGGATCTTTTGATCAAAGTATTCCTTCTGCTTCATTTTCTTCTTATAGCTTGTATCCTTCACTATTTCCCTCATTTCCTCTAGCAAATGAAGATGCACCAACCTTTCTTTTACTGAATCACTTTCATCCATCCTTTCATTTTTCATAACTCTCACAGTGGGAATATCAAACTCAATAGGAAGAACTAGATCAATGCCATAAGCCAACTGAAATGGGGAGTATCCTATTGCTGACTTTGATGTTGCCCTATATGCCCACAATGCTGCATGAATTTTTTTATCCCACTTATGTACCTGCAAGGCTGCATCTTTTGCTAGAATTTGACACAAAACAAAATTTGTTTGTTCCACCTGTCCATTTTTGCTTGGCTTGTATGTTGTTTCCTTCCTGTGCTTAATAGAAAAATTGTTGACTAGGGCTTCTACCACCTCATTAATGAAGTGGCTTCCTTGATCTGTTACAATTTCTAATGGACAACAAAATCTGGTGACAATGCGTTCATATATGAACCTTGCCACTTCATCCATGGAAGTTGTTTTCAATGGCCTAGCTTCAACCCACTTGGTTAAATAATCTGTGGCAACTACAATATACTTATTTTGGCATGGGGTAGTTGGAAGTGGACCTACAATATCTATTCCCCACTTTTCAAAGGTACCAAGTGGAAGAATAGGGCATAATGGAGCTGATGAAGTCTTACAGTTACCATGTGTTTGAAAAATATCACATGTCTTACAATAATTATAACAATCTCTAAAAAGAGTGGGCCAGTGATAACCTGCATCCAAGATCCTTCTTGTTGTAAGTTTTCCAGAGAAGTGTCCTCCACATGTACCATTGTGGAATTCTTCTATCAGCTCCTTCCCTTGATCACGTCTAACTGCTCTCTTATACTTGTCCATCAGGTCCTATTCGAAATAATACTCCATGCAGAATAGAATATGGATGACTGGCTTAAGTAATCTTCCTCTTAGTCTTTGCATTGGCACCATCAGGAAACTTGAATTCATTCAGATAATTCCAAATATCTATGTATTCACTAGGGATTGTGTCAAGGGATAACAATGCTACATCTGGGAAATCATCATCATCACAAGATGAACCTAAACCATCATAGGCTCGAGAGAGTGCATCTGCATTGACATGCTTCTTTCCTGGCCTATCTATAATATAAAATTCAAATTCTTGTAGCAAAATTATCCATCTTGCTATCCTCCCTAATGGGTTAGGCTTATTTACAATATATTTTAGAGCCTGATGATCTGTTACAACTATAAATTTCTGCCCTAGCAAGTAATTTCTAAACTTCTTTACAACAAAAATGATAGCTAGAGCCTCTTTTTCAGTTACAATATAATTTACCTTAGCACTGCTCATTTGTCTACTCCCAAAGTAAATTGGATGATCATTCCCATTTTCATCTTTTTGGCTCAGAGTACTTCCTAGTGCTGCATCTGAGGCATCAGTATACACAATGAATGGCTTGCTCCAATCTAGATTCTTTAAAACAGGTGAAGACACCAGAGCTTCCTTCAGTTGTTCAAAAGCTTCATGCGCCTTATTTCTTGGTTCATAAGTAACATCCTTCTTCAAGAACTGGGTTAGTGGCTGTGCAATCTTTGAGAAATTGTTGATGAACCTTCTATAGTAACCCACATGGCCTAAAAATGATCTCAACTTACTTCTATTCATAGGAAATGGTAACTCTTTGATTTTTGAAACTTTATCAGGATCAGTACCAATACCATCTCTGGATACAACATGCCCTAACATAACACCTTTAGAACATCCAAAGACACACTTTGTAGGGTTTAGTGAGGCTTGTGCTTCATCTAACCTTTGAAATGTTATTCTCCATCTGGTGCAGGTGGTCCATCTTGCTCCCATAGATGTAAAAATCATCTAGAAATACTCTGATGAAGTTCCCAATGTAGGGTTCAAACACCCTATTCATCAAACGTTGGAACGTTGCCGGAGCATTACACAACCCAAAAGGCATAACTCTATAAGCAAACGTTCCCCAAGGAGTGGTGAACATGGTCTTTAGCTGATCTTTCTCCGCTATACGAACTTGGTTGTATCCACTATATCCATAAGCAAAACTATAGCACTCCTGGCCAGCTACTTCATCCAAGATATGATCTGAGAATGGAAGAGGGTAATGATCCTTCTTTGTTGCCTTGTTGAGCTTCCTATAATCAACACAAATGCGTAGTTTTCCATTCTTTTTTATTGAGATCACAATGGGAGAAACCCATTCTGAATTCTCCACAGCAAATATGAATCCTGCATCAAGCAACTTATCTATTTCTTCTTTTACAGTCTTGGAAAAATTAGGATTCATTCTATATGGCATTTTCTTTATGGGCTTAGCACCATCTACCCGCTCAATAGAATGTTCTACTCAACTTACTTGATGGAGTTCCTTGTAATCAAAAGTGAATAGGTTTATGTACCTTCTGAAAGAGATGGAGGTAGGATTCCTTCTCACTCTCCATCATAGCATCACCAATCTTTATTTATTGGAGACGATCAACAATTTCTTCTTCAGATAATTTTATGGGTTCATGAGTTGGTGTGACTGGAAGGATATCCATGACCAAAACATCAACCTCACTTTCTTCATCTTCTGTGTCCACTTCACTGGTACTAGAGTAATCAGAGGATGTCCAATCATCAGTTTCATCACTTGAATCCACAGGTTCTTCCTTATGATGCCGAGGGATCACGTTTATCTTCACCCTCTCTCTGCCACGTCCAAGTGTCATGAAGCCTTCATTCCAGTAGTTTCTTGCATGAAATATCCTTAGCCATGGCCTTCCCAACAACATTGGGTATGCAACAATACCATTTTTCATCACCTGAAAGTCTACCACACATACAACACCCATAATAGATATTGCCACATTTGAAACAACACCTTATGGTTTAGTTTTTCCCTTATTTAATGACCTTAACATAAGTGTTGAGGGGCGATCAATTTTTAAACCCAACATATTCATTACAGACTCAGTCATTACATTAACTGCAGCACCTCCATCAACTAAGACATCATGAATTGAAATACCATTACATAATACCTCAGCTTGTGGAGCGTAGGGATCTTCTTCTACCTCCAAAATAGGTACCTTAACCTCCTTACTTCGTCGAGCATTGAGTCTGCTTCGCAGCTCCTACCTCTTCTCAGAAGACATAGCCAAAAGTTGACCATATGTAATATTTGTAGGCTTTTTGGATAGATCTTCTAAGATGGAGTATGGTCCTTATCCCATGTGAAATAAGAAAATCCTGCACACCCAAATTTCTTCTCCTATGTTTCTTACTAGTTTCTGATTTCATCTTCTTAGGATCATTTCCATCTTGGTTATCTTTGTCTTTCTTTCTTTTTGTTACAAACACATCTACTTCATTATTTATGCTCTTATCCACTACATCAAAATAATTCAGAGGTACTTTTCCTTTATCATTATCTCTTGTACCGGATGTAGAGTATGGTCCTTGTCCCTGTGAAATTAGAAAATCCTGCACACCCAACTTTCTTCTCCTATGTATCTTACTAGTTTCTCCTTTCATCTTCTTAGGATCATTTCCATCTTAGTTATCTTTTTCTTTATTTATTTTGTTACAAACACATATACTTCATTATTTATTCTCTTATCTACTACATCAAAAGAATTCACAGGTACTTTTCCTTTATCATTATCTCTTATACTGGATGTAGAATCTCTATCTGGACAATTATACTTATAATGACCCTTTTTATAACAACCATAATATATAACTTCAGAAATATTTCTTTTTGGACCTCTATCTCCTCCCTGAGAACTAAATTCTTTCCCTTGAAGAAGATTAATACCTAGTTAGCCCATCTTCCTGAGAAGATCTTCATACTGAGTAGATGTACCTAGGAGAAAGATTTTGTGCTCACCAAGAGTGGTTATGGATTCTAGACCAAAGGTGCTAGTGTAGGCTCTACTTTAGAAACAATTTATTTGGGATCTTCTTCCATGCTTTCTTCTTGCCTTCTTGTAATCTCCTTTGCTTGTTCGAGGGTCGCTGGGAGGTCATACTTCACTTGTTATCTAATTTCTGGCTTCATCCAAAGAATGAAGTGCTTACAAAGGAGATTATTCATGCCATTCATCAAACCCATCTACTAATCCTGCCTTCCAGATCTGGGCATTGAGCTTCCTCCTTAGCTCTAGAACATGAGCATGATAATCCCTTATCTTATCCTTCTCTCCTTTGGAAAGCTTCAAGATATCAATCATGAGATTTTCATATTTATTATTGTTCACCAAATTCTTCAAGAAAACTTTCAGTTAATACATCCCATGAATTTCTTTACATTATCACCTAGTGTTTCAAACAACCTAAGAGCTGAACCATCCAAAAAGGTAGGAAAAAATTCAGTCCACTGTTCCCTTCTTATAAGGCCATTACAAATATAAGATTGTTTAAAATATTGAATGAAATATGAAACATCTTCATTAGATTGGGCTGAAAAAATATGAATTTTCCCCATTTTCAAAAATAACCACAGTGATAATACTAACTCACAAGTACAATTAACAAGACTTATGTGCACAATTAATTGGAATCACTACAATAGAAAGTGACTTTACACCTTTCTAAAGTAAACTAAGAATGATCATGGTAAACTATGGTAAAACTTGCCTTACTATAGTAAAAAACTAACTTTACTTTGGTAAACACTATTCATGGTAAAAAGTGAAGTTAATATGGTAAATACTATTCATGGTAAAAAGTTACTTTACTGCGGTAAATACTATTCACGGTAAAAAGTGACTTTACCATAGTGACCACTATGCACAGTAAAAACAGGGTTTCCCTCCAAATGATTTTCTTACTAAGTGGGAAATATCTCTCTAGAAAATCCACCAATGAGGAATGGTCCCGACAATGCAAACAAAAAATGTCATTACCAATCTCGGCACTATGATAATTCTCCACTGGGAACTCCTCATGATAATGATTATTTATTAATGCAGAACGTTTAGTTTGGTGGATGTAATCCGGAAACACAACAACAAACATAACACAAGAATACTATAGACTATGATACGAAAGGAATGATGAAAAATCTAAAATATAAGTGTAAATTATAATATCAACATGAAATTGTAATAATCTCACCCATGAGGTACTTCCAGTGTTACTGACTTCACTTGCCTTCTAACAATAACTATAGGAGAAAATTCAAAATGGATTCTTTAACATGCACCTTCTAAATGATGGCTTCCTTTACACACTTACTCATATAATATTTCTCACTACTTTTCTCTATGCTAAATGAGGGGGATGGACTCTTTATTTATAGGAATTCATGCTTATCCACCCTATCTCTAAGATAGGATAGGAAATCTCTTTCGGCCAATCATATTCCATGCCTAAACTCTTGCCTTTACATGTAGGCTTATCTTCTAAGATAAGATAAACCTTATCATCTCACATAGGTTCCACCTTTTTAGACTTTTCCACAAATAAAATACACAAAATATTTATGACATAACTCTTTGTCCTTATTACAAATATAATATTTCTAATTCCTAATCATGTAGACCCTACTTCTCTACTTACCCCAACTTTGACATTTTAACATTACTAGACCACTTACGACAAATATTTACTTTTTACCACAACATTCCTATTGTACTTTGACTATTACCGTACTCTACTTTATTGGCGGCACCGTACTGACGGCACATTTATCTTCTATCAAACGCCACTACTAATCATACTTAACAACATCATATTCCTAATACATACATAATAAAATAGAAATTACGGAGGAAAATTTTAATGTCGACAATACGTCCCGAGGCCCATTTTTACCTTGATCTGCCACGTGAAGGGGTCAAAACTGAAGTTAAGAAACATATCGACAGTACCTATGCATTTCACCAATTTGGCCGCCATTTGAGCTCCATGAAGTTTGGAGATGCATTTTTTGCATCAATCTTCATTGATTTTTTTAAAAATTTGTGACGTCTTGGCTTGCAGGTCTGAATTAATCAATTTGGGGGTTCAATTTGTGAATCCAAGGCATTTTCAAATGAATTTTTTACTATGGTTCATGAAAAATGTGAATTACCAGATCCAAAGTTGCAGAGTAAAAAATTGGGAAGGGAAAATTTGAAATGATGAAATGAAAGGGATCTACATGCGCGGGAAATGAAAAATGTGCTTCCACTTTAAAGAATGATGAAATTTTTGTAATGATTCACCTTTTGAAAGAACAACTGGCAACTTTTTACGAGTTTGTTAAATGTCATTTTCAAAAATATTGCAAAGCAAAGGTGCTTCAAATATTCCACTTTTGGAGGGAAGATTTGAGGGGCAAAGTGAGTGAGTGAGTAAAAGATATATATTGCATGAATTTTTCATGCAAATAGTCAGAGTTCATTTTCACGAGAAAATTTTGAGAAAAGCTCATCCTTTGAGAAAAATTTATGATAAACCAGGTTAACTTCCTCTGTGTTAGATTTTCATTCATGTTGAGTTGGTTACAAGTGTATAGCCATCAACAAGCTCTAAGATTGTTTGAATAACTCTCCCCTGCTAATGAATTTGATGAATTTTGAGTTAATTTGTGTCAAATCTCTGGCAAATTTTGTGTTTATTTCACATTCAGAATGTCTACAAGTAGTTTTTCTTGTTCCTATTGCAATCTTGTATCAAAATCTCTTTAAATCACATAGATCTCAATCGTTGTGATACTTTAGTGGTATCTGCAATTTCATTTTTCAAAAGAGCTTTCATCTAGGAATGAAATAAACGATTTAAACTCACTTTTCTTTCATTTGTTGACAGAGATTGTTTGTAAGCCTCTGGGTGTACCTCAGGCATGACTGATCTTAGATTTTAATGTTTTATTGGGTCTTCTAACTCGAGCCTTCGTGCTAGAATCTGAAAGATTGTGTGAAAAAGTGCATGTATGGGCCTCCATTGATGCAGACCTTCTGGTTGAAGGAATGTTTTAACTATTTTGAAGCTTTATGTTATTGAGTTCTCCATTTGTTGTGAAGTTTCTCAAGGATTTGGCAAAGTCCAATCTATCTTCTTGATCTCCCACCAAAAAATTATTCAAATAACCAATCCTACCCTGAACTACCCTTGTTTTACTATGTATAGCCTCATAAGAAAAAAAATCATTTGCTAAAGTATGCAGAACAGATTAGGATTCCAAATGTCTTCAGTAACCTTAGCCTTGTGTTTGAAAATATCTCCATAATCTAGAAGTGACAACTCGTGAGAGTCATATTTGGTGTGTTGATCATATTTTCCCCAAGGCCTTCTCTATAAAATTTGTTCAAAAGAAAGGTATCTGTGTCTCCTTCAATAACAGAGGTTACAAACTAGGTTCTCTTACCTTGGTTGAAAGGCACAACCTAAAATAGTGAGGATAAGATCACATCCTTTTAAGGTGCTACCCACTTCTTCAAATCCTGAGTGCTAAAAAGTCAGATAAATTACTTCCCCAGCTACAAAATGACATATAAATCATTTATCTGCCTCTGAGTGTCTTGTAAAATCCATGATGCTACTCAAGTTGTGAAGGAGATTAAATCTAGGTACCAGCAGTACCGATGCTTGTAGACACCTAAAATATGCTTACACTTAGCATTTCCTCCCATTCAACCGATTGATGACACTTCGTTAATTCCCCCTTCTTCACTCCACTCTCGGATGCCCATTTATGACACCTTCTCAGTTGTATTCCTCCTATAATCATATTATTTGGCTAATATCTCTCTTATTAGCTAAACATTCCTCCTTTTGACCATTCAGAACCTCCCTAGTTCTCTCTAGACCACTTTTATTGGCTTTGTAGGCTATCTATCAGTCAAAATTGGTTATCCAGACCCCTCTCAACTCTCAATGAGTCTCTAATCACTTGCTAATCAAATGTAACTAACCTAAACCCTAGTTAACTAGCCTAAACCAAGCTTAACTAATCATAAAGCATGTTTATCCTAATCTAATCCTAAAGTGCTTTTTGAGATTTAGTCCCACATGCACCCAAAGTTCAAACTCTTCCATTTGGAAAACTATAAATAGAAGGATCACCCCTCCCTCTCAACCTTACACCTTGTTTTCATAACAAATCTCTCTCACATTTGGAGATATTGGCATTAGACCTCATTTGCATTAGTTAAGCTAATAGGCATTTGATCTTGGCTCTCCTCCATTATTGAAGCTCCTCCATCTTGCATCCATAACTTCATAGTAGTTTAGTAGGAGGGTATCTAACTTGGTCTTGTATCCATTTTAGAGATACCTCTTCACCTCCATTGAGGAAACAAAAAATCTAATTTGATTGTTCATAGGTTTAACTAGGTTCAATTTATGTTTTAAGTAATCATAAAGTAGTTAGAGATAAAATGATAGTGTTTTAGTTTAATTCATTATTGTTGAAGTTATCTTCTTTAGCACTCATCTCATGATGCATGGATGAGTTAGCAAAGCTTTGGGGTTGGACCATTATTACTCCTGGTGTTCCTATTGCGGCCAGGAGGGTGGTACGTGCACGAGGGAGAGTCGGTGCTCCTCAGGAACCCTTGCTTTGGATTGCCATTGGTCCCACCCAGAGCAGCGATGAGCCCATTGATGTGGACTCCAAGTCTGAGGAGTTCACTAGGGGAGAGACAGAAGAGATGTAGATCAGTGAGACAGGTGGGGGGGATGAGAGTGATCATGAGTGGCATGATACTCAAGAGATCCTACGGACCGAGAGGGCAGAGTGGAGTGCAAAGAGGGTGACTCTGGTTTCAAAGGAGTTGCTCTCTTAGGACCTAGGTGGAGATGGTGATTCTATTGTAGGCCATCACATTGCCCCAGACATGGGAGAGGGACACCAGTCAGCGGCGGCATCAGTGGCAGGCACAGATCCTAGAGATCCTTCTTGGAGGCCTGGAGATATGAGTGAGTTGTATCTCTTCTCTATTTGTTTTAGTTAGAATTGTCTTAGTTTTTTATTCCCTTTTGATTTATTTACTCTTGGTTTTATCTTTTGATCATTTCCTAACTAGTTTCTCTTTTTTTGTAGCGACTGCTGATGAGTGGCGAGACTTGATTCACCGAGTATGCACTGATACCTTGCTTCTCCCCTCAGAGAAGACTCATGCTGAGCTTTCCGTGGATGTGGGGGAGCCTTCAGTAGCCGGTAGGCATACTGATGTTTTTTCCTGTCTGGCATGCGGTGAATATCATGACTTCTCTCCGTACTGAGGTAGCTGGATATAGGACGGCCGAGCGCTTGATGAGGAGGAGACATTCTCATAGCGAGACGAAAGCCACTGGTCATGACCATGAGCCCTCGATGCATTTAGAGCGTCGACGCAGCCGGAGTCCTAGGCGTGGTTGTGCACCCTTTAAGGGATCCCATAGGGATTGAGAGACCATTTTTGTAGTATTTTGTCAGATATCTATATGAGTGTTTTTATACTTTTGGGGCTCATTGAGTGTTTTGACCATGCCTAGTGCATGATGGCATTGTATATGAAACTTGATTTATATATATATGTGTGTGTGTGTGTGTGTGTGTGTGTGTGTGTGTTTTTTAGATCCAAACTCTTGGTGCCTAGAATTTTTGTGACTTGTTTCCACATGTGTACTTTGATGTTTTTAGAGTATTTATTTTTCGTGCTTTTCAAAATGTATGCAATGGATAAAAAATGATAGTAAACAGAATGTTTTACTTTGTATGTTTTTGTAATGTTGATATGCGATGATTAACACATTGTAGTTTTGAAATTTTGACCTCTTTGGGCAATGTCAGTGATTTCTTCTTATATTAGAAAAACATGATGAATGTATAGTGATAAAGAGATGAACTTGCCCCATTCCTAATTCCACGCAACTAGTAAGATGCGAGGGCTCAACACCAAGAGTTAGGAAGGGCACAAGTTGTATGAGTCTGATGAATGGAACAATGAGAGACAGACAAACCAGTAACAGAAACCAAATGTAGACGTACACACCTACCCTACTCAGAACTACCACCAAGCTTAGAAGGCCACTTACTTTCAATTTTATCTAGACTTAGATTCATAAATGGAAACTTGGTTGACAAAATATAGGTTTGAGGATTTGATCTCTTTAGAGTTTGGATATTTGTTTTCTTTTAATAGGATTTGATTTGTGCTTCTAGCATACCAAGATTTGTTAACTTGTGTGAATGGACCCGCCACACCCTACCTCACGCCACTAGTAAGAAGCATGGCTTTGTCACCAAAGGTAAGATATAGGTGAGTAAGGGCACTTCTCTCCTTTCCTAACCTCACACCACTAGTAAGAGATGTGGGCTTATCACCAAAGGTTGATGGGGCAAAGAAGTGTGTAAAATAAAATATTCTATTTGCTTGGTGCTTTTGATTCCATTTGATTTTGACATTTTTGATCTATGAATTTGGAATATCCTTTGGTTTGAAGAGATTTAAGAGGGATAGATGTGACACCAAAAAGCTTCTAGAATAGACCGTAGGCAAGGACAACTTCACCTAGTAGAAAGAAAGAGCAAAGCCAAGTATGCAGGCCTTGGTATGGTTTTCGTCAATACTTGTCTGTCAAACTTGATGAGAAGATTTGAAAATAATTGATGATGTTTGAAAAGATGTGATTTGGATGCTTTTTCCAATAATTTAAGAAATTTGTAACAGATTGCTTAAGAGTAAGCTCCTGGACTACAATTTTTACGAAATGAGTGGACAGAATGAAACAGCTAAATGACTAATGCAATGTAGGTAGCTATAATGTACAAGTGGTGATTCTGATGTTTTATGCGTAAAACCGTTTAAGATGCAAGGAATTGACAGTTTCACTAAATTTCTCACCTTCTAGTGTGCACAAAAGATACACACCATTTCCGTAGTCCTTCATGACTTGGTATGGGCCCAACCACTTGGGCCAGAACTTTCTTCCTTCGCTGGTTTTCTTATCGATCTGGCTGTCTAGTCTTAGAACTAGGTCCCTCTCATATATTTCTCACTCATAGAACTTTTTTTTATACTGCCGACACATCCAGTCAGCAAAGGCTTTGTGTCGTTGTTCGGCGTTTAAACTGGCCTCGTCAAGGCTTTCCAGTTGAGAGAGGCGTGCCTCCCTGTAAGCTTCTTCCTCCAAAATCCCTTATAATGAGATACAGAGACTGGGTATTTCAACCTCAAGTGGGAGAATTGCTTCTGCTCCGAATACCAGGGAGAAAGGAGTTGCTCCTGTTGGTGTTCTTACCGAGGTTCAATGGGCCCACAAGGCCGGATATAGTTTTAAATGCCAATCTCGTTTGTTCTCCTTGACCATTTTGAGGAGAATAGCTTTTAACGTTTTGTTTATCACTTCGGCCTACCCATTGGCTTGAGGATAGTAAAGAGAGGTTGTGTGATGGTTTATCTTGAATTTGCTACATAACTCACAGAATTCGTTGTTTTTAAAGGACGTGCCATTATCTGAGATAATGACTTATGGGACACCATACCTGTAAATGATTTGGTTCAAAATGAATTTGGCAATTACCGAACCTGGTACGCTGGTGAGAGGCATGGCCTCCACCCATTTGGTAAAATATTCCATGGTTGTAATTATAAAATTATGGCCATCGGTTGATGAGGGAGATAATTTCCCTATCAAGTCCAGCCCCCACGTGGAGAAGGGCCATGGGGTCACTATTGGTTGCAAGGATTGTGCTGGCATGTGAATCTCGTGAGAGAATTCTTGGCATTTTTGGCACTTACGTACCAA
Organism: Taxus chinensis; assembly: GCA_019776745.2. Taxonomy (NCBI): domain Eukaryota; kingdom Viridiplantae; phylum Streptophyta; class Pinopsida; order Cupressales; family Taxaceae; genus Taxus; species Taxus chinensis. The sequence continues at coordinate 77,323,368 of CM034153.1, read as the reverse complement.
TTCCACTGCATCATGCTCGAGAGTGGGCAAAAAGTAACCCATCCGATGTATTTTTTGGGAGGTGGCGTGACCACCGAAGTGGCCTCCACATATCCCACTGTGGGATTCATGAAGAATCTTCTTGGATTCTTCTATGTCGACACATCTTAGAAGCATGTCGTCGAAGGCTTTACGATAGAGTACATGGTCTAAAACAACATATTTAGTGGTAATAATGCGTAATTGCCTTCTTTGTTGTGATGTGGCACCTTTCGGGTATGTATGGTCCATGATAAAATTGATGATATCAGTATACCAGGGACATGTAGAAATGGGGGGCCTGGTTTTGATGAAGTATACATACTCATCGGGAAAGTCTAGATTTACCAAATCGCCTCCATCTAGTGGGTTTTCAGCTAACCAATTTGCAATGATTTGTCCCTTAACGGATTTCTGGTTCACGAATGTTAACTCAAATTCTCCCATTAAGGTTATGAAATGCCCAACCTTTTTAGATAAAGATCCTTGTGTGAGAAATGTTCGTAAATGGTCTATTTTTACAATCACCCTTGTTTCCTGGTTCAACATGTAATGTCTTAAACATTTTTTTACCAAAATTATGGCCAAGCATTCTCTCTCTACCTGTGTGTAGCGTGTTTCATAATCAAGCAAAGTTCGGCTAATGAAATAGACCGCATGTTCTCGTTTATCATTGTCTTCTTGAGCCAACATGTACGCTAGCGAGACATGAGTGGCTCGTGAGTATAAGATCAAAGGGAATTTTGGTTTGGGAGGCATTAGCGTGGGTGGAGACAACAAAAAGCATTTAACTGCTTCAAAAGCTTCGTTGCATTCTTCAGTCCAATCAATGTTATAATCTTTCTTTAGCAGATTATTAATTGGATGAATGGAAAAACTTAAATCTGGGATGAACCTTCGGATTACACTGAGTTTCCCAAGAAATGACCTGATTCCGGACTCGTCTGATGTTGGAATCATTTCGAGAACAACCCATCTTTTGGCTGGATCAACATCAATCCCTCGTGAAGATATAATGTAGCCCAGAAGTTTGCCTCCTATGATACCAAACACACACTTCTCTGGGTTTAATGTGACACCATATTCGATTAGTCATGAGAGGATGATATGGAGCACTTCCAGAGGATCACAACATTTCTTGGCCTTGGCCAACAAGTCATCCACATAGGATTCCACAATATTATGGATAAGATCGTGGAATATGTAAGTCATTGCCCGCTGATACGTAGCGCCAACGTTCTTAAGACAAAATGGTATGACAGCGTAGCAATATGTTCCCCAGGGAGTTATGAATGTAGTTTTTGCTTGATCCTGTTCAGATATTTTAATCTGATTATACCCTGAGAACCCATCCATGAGTGACGGCAGTTCATATCCAGTTGTTGCATCAATGATGACGTCAATGGATGGTAATGGGAAGTCATCCTTGGGACAAGCTTTGTTAATATCCTGAAAATCTATGCAAATGCGTATCTTCCCATTCTTTTTGAGGAAAGGGACAATATTAGATACCCATTGTGAGTAGTCAATAGGCTTGATGAATCCCACTTGGAGAAGTTTTATTACTTCCTCTTTTACCATGAGAGCCACTTTTGGCTTCATTAGTCTTGAATTTTGTTTAATTGGTTTCGCATACGGTTTAGTGACAAGATTATGTACCGCGACTTGTGGTGTAATGCTCATCATTTCTTTATAATTAAATGCAAAATCCTTTTGATGTTATTTGAGGATTTGGGTATGTATTTCTATCTCCTTTGGAGTTAACGAGGATCCCAACTTCAAAATCTTTGGTTCTTCCTTCGTTCCCATGTTTATGTCAATGGTTTCTTCTATTAAAGAATCGTTACCTTCTTCAAATTCAGGTGGGGCTGGAGGTAGCTTCAAAATTTCTCCGTTGTCTATCTCATAGATATCGAGATCCTTCTGTGGAGGAGACTCTACCATGGGATTTCCAAAATAGGAAGAGGAATTTGGTATCAAGAAAAGATCAACTATACAGTGAGCAAGATGTAGTTCTGCATAGGTGTTTAGATATTTGAGAGTGACTCTATCATCGTCAAAGCGATCTATGATAGAAAAATCATCCTTAGCTTCTCCATGAGTTAGGAGTGAGTTTGTTGATATTTTACATACTAATGGTTTGGTATGAAGTGATACCATGAAATTTGTATCCTCTAACTCGTTGTTTGGGGTGAAACAGGAAGCTAAGGTTGATATTGAGTCCACGAGAAGGTTTTGCTCTCGTGGGATTGCTTCAATCGATATGAAGTTAAATCCTATGCTTAGATCTAATACTGCTATTTTATAGAGTTGTAAATGTTCAACCCTAGTTTCATATACCTCAGAGACTTGGTTTGCAACCAGTTGCGAGTCTCCTAGCACTCTAATGTTGTTGACACCCATTTTTTTAGCTAGAATAAGGCCAATGAGAAGAGCTTCGTATTCAGCCCTGTTGTTTGTGCATTCAAAGTTTAGTTTAAAGGTGAAAGGTGGGATATTTCCCTCAGGTGAAGTAAAGATCACTCTTTCGCCTTAACTCCAAAGTGACATCTAGCTCCATCGAAATGGAAAGTCCAATACTTGTTTGGAAAAAATGGATCTTGGGATATTTCTCGTATCTATTTCTTTTGCTTTGGTTACCTCCACCATAAAAACTTCATCTAATGGAAGAGAAGAAACTCCTAGGGTGTTTCCTGTACCCATGGAATAAAATGGTAGAACAATAGGTAAGTCTTTCTCTAGCAACTTGACAATTTTTGCAGTAGTCCCTAGCAACACCATTTTTATAACATTGGTCTCACTTTTGAGTACTGGAATGTCCTCAGCTGGATTTTTAAGTTCCAACTCTATGGTGAGTATTAACTTTTCCTTTTAGATGTGAATTAATTGGTTTCACAAGCTGATTTGTTGGAATTTCAAACTTGAAGTGAACACCTGGTCTTTTCTTCAAATCAGCTAGGTGTATATCAAAGGGTTTTTGGTTACCTTGTGTCACGAATATTTTCCCTAAGTGTAGGAATATTATTTCTTAGAATAACATGGAAGGGATTGCCTTCATGCGGTGTCTCCATGACCAACCAAGGATCATATTATAATTGGTTTCCTGATATATAATATAAAACTTGGTGAGGACCGTATTAGGTCCTAAAGTGATTGGTAAAACTATGGTTCCAATCGAAGTGGTTTTGAGGATATCATAACCTCTTAGCGTATTTCGCATTGTGGAATAGTTCGTCTCTCCATATCCTAACTTTTGAAGAAAAGCGAAGGGAAATATATTAACTGGCCACCCCATCATCAACCATTGCACGTTTAACATAATTATTGTATACCCAAACTTGTAAATGTAAAGATTGGGTCACCTCTTTGTGCAATTTCAGCGTCTAGTTGGAATTATGCTGATATCGAATATAAATTCCGTATCCCTATCTGGCTGCCCCGGAGGATAAATGTCAAAGTCCACATGGTTTACTTATGTTTCCAGGGGAGGAGTGATGTTGATTAAATGACCAAGGCCTAATGCTTCTAAGAGGGTAGCCCTGTGGGTGGGAGAGTTCTTTAACAAATCCAAAAAGGAGATGTGAGAGAAGGTTTTGGTTAAATCATTAATTAAATCATAGGCACCTATGGGTTTTACCAATGTTTGTTGACTATTGTCTAGTTCCAATGGATAACTTGGAGTAGGTTGAGATGAATAATCCCATGTGTTCTTGTTATGGTTTCTACGGGTAGCTCGGTGTCTAACTCCACTAAACCAACTATCTTAGTTTGAGGTCGAGTTCCTAATTGGGGTGCGACTGGTGGATTTAATGAAGTTGAAGCTTCATGATCATTGTTTCTTGTCACAACACCCTTGTTTGTTCCATTAGGATCTAGCCTGTTATTGTTAGAATGGTTTGGGAGCGGATCATTAAAAATCTTGAGGGGTGCATTTTGAGGGGAAACTACCCCTGCATAAGCGTTTGGCATGGGTACTACAAGAATTTGCTAAAAACATATCTATAAAGAGATTGTTTTTGATCTTTTGGCAACGTTTGACGACTAGTTTTCTGGGTCCATTGGTCATGAATTTTTATTGTATTCACGACAAGTCCTAGTATCGTGGCCTTGAATCTTGTGGAAGCCAAAATATAAATTGGGATTATAATTTTGAGGCTGTTGATTTATAATCTGTTGTGGCCCAAAATTATGATAAGGTTGTTGGTTGTTAGAGTTAAAATTTTGAGGTTGTTGCCTTTGGTTTTGACTCTGATATCCAGTTGGGTTTCGATTTGGATTTTGTGTTTGGATTTTTCATTGTTGTTGTTGTTGTTGTCATGGTGGGTGATTAAAATCCACCACGTTGATTATTGGAGTAAAATTGTTATTTCGCTGATTATTAACAGGTGGCAAAATGTTTACAACATTTTCCCTTTTAACTTGGTCAGTTACTCCATCTGTTGTAACCCTGTGGTTCTTGTTAAGGATCTTAGGTCCTTGATTAGCGTTCCCTACATTAGAATAGGCTGCGGTGTTTTGATTGGGAGTAGTTAATTTCCCATTTGTCCCATATGTCTTACAACCACTATCTATCACTGCTTGGGCGATTCAGAGAGCACTCTCGAGTACTTCATCGTAAGTTCTTAGTGGGAACTTCTGGACTTCTTCCTTTATCTCTCTATGGAGAGAATTAAGGAATAAATCACATAGTTCCATTTGATCCATATTCGGAGCACTCACCGATGAGTAGAGAACCGTATGCCATCTTTGAATAAAATGAGCAGCGGATTGGTTATGTTCTTGTTTAATATGTAAGGATTCCCTGATTCCCATTCTTAACAATTTGTTCATGTCAAAAAGCTTTAATGAATTTTGACACGGGTTGTTTAAATGAGTGTATTGAGGCTTTAGGTATTCTGTAATACCAATCAAGGGGCAATACCCTCTAAGTTTTTAGGGAATATTTTAGTGACAACCCCGTCCCAAGGGAGTAACTCCTGTATGGTTATAACATAGGCCTTAATGTGTGCATTTGGGTCCCCTTCCCCTTTGTATTTAGGTAAATCGAGAAGAGGTCTTGGAAGCATAACACTTCGTACGGTGAAGTTTAGGGGCTCTTTTAAATATTCTGAATAAGACCCTACTGCATAAGCCTCGACCTTCGATGGGGCTTGCTGAGGGGGTTGAGGTGGGATGGGTTGTTGATATGGCATACCATATGCATTTGCAGGGACATATGGGAATCCCTGTGCTTGAACAAACATCCCAGGAGAAGAGAACATGTCTCCTTATGGTGACTTTGAATAAATGTTTAAGTAAGGAGGAACATTGTTTTGGTATGGGTTGTTTGGTGCCAAGCCGGGAGGTGTCATGTTTTCACCTGGAGCAACATTTAAAAACGCAATCCTAGTTGGTCTTTGTTGTGGGTAACTATAAGGATTTTGAGGAGGCATGCCTAACGTGCTTGTTCCTATAAGAAGGTTGACCTAACTGGGATGATGCAGAGGGTTGGGGATTCCTGCTTGCCCAAAATTTGAATTTTGGTTTGCTTGAGCAAGTTCCAGTCCTCTAACCTTTTCAACTAAGGCTGAAATGACCTCCATTGGCAAAGATGCAGTGATTTGCCTTAAGGGTGTTTGTTTTATAGTTTGAGGTTGTAAAGGGGTATGATACCCTACTATGAATTGGTCGTTACCCTGCCAAGCTTCACTGGGGGTATTTCCCATAGGTGGAGGAATGGGGGTGTTCTCCTGGAATAGGGTATCAGACTGTATTTGTAAATTTATTATAGGTGGATACATATTTTGGAAGCATTTTTCACTTTTAGCGAAGTGTGCTAAATATTCCTCATCTAAGAAGGGGAGTGGGTTTGACTGTCTAGTGATCTGTGGTCTAAACAAGACCCGAGGAGATGAAGTGGACTCTCCAATAAACATCATATTGTTAGAGCCTAATGGCTCTGGCTGTTGTGTTTGTGCAAACTGATCAAACTCCTCGATTCAGAATGAAGAACTTGAGCTAGTTCTTTGAGGGGGATTTTGAGATGACAAGTAGTTACTTGAATAGTTATCTGCCCATGTAGAAAGTGAGGGCGATGATTGCCTATTTGTTTGACTATAGTTTGTTTCAAGACTTGAGAGAGGTCTACCAAAATGCATCGTATCCCAACATATTTGGGGGGTATATTAATAGCTGCAGAATAATGGGAAAGAGCAAAGGTGGATGACAGAAATGAAGAATAATAAAAGGAATAATTGTTTGTTCACGTCAGGTTCACCAATTTTGTACGATGGAAAAGTGACATGCGAGGATGATAATCGGTAAAGTGCCTCTTCCCCGTACCCGACCTCCCGAGGTCATGCCAAGACAGCCGGTGGTTTTTTGAATGTGAATAGAGACAACTAATCAGGTAGTCTTATATCCTCAATACACAATAATGGAATCTGTGAATCTAAGGTGAAGAAGGCCCTCCTAACCTGTATTGGTGTAATGGTCCGTTCAGATATAATGGTTGCTCAGAAGGCTCCAATCAATGTCGAGCTCTACCGAGATCCTATTTCTTGGTTTTTGGATACGTGGGAAGTGACCTGTGGGAGCTTCGTATATATCTCCAGACAAGGTCATAAAATGGTGATGGATGACTTAGTGAATTCACAGTTAACTATGGGTGGTTTTCTAGTCTAGCCCAGAAAATATTATATTGATTAGCTTCTATGTTTAATACCAAGAATTATACTATAATATCTGGTAGAAGTGGTGAAGATCTAAATACCAGCGTTCATAAGCCGGTGTTAATACTTAACTAGCTTGTAGGCCCGTTGGGTTGTGGGACTTGGGGATCACAACCATGAGTTTGTGGTTGTTGTGGACCTGTTATGGTCATGTGAAGAATCAATCCCTTCTCCCAACTATCCAATAATCATATGCCATTTCAGCCTCTATGTTTAGAACTAGAAGTTGTATGATTTTCTTAGAGCACCTAATAGGTGTTCTGGCAACTTGAATACGTAAGCTAGTATCTATGTCAACGACGAGGTCTCCTGCGTCGGGTTGTGGAACCAAAGGATCACAACCAAATGTTTTCTCTCGTTCAAATCCTTACACAGTCATTCAGATTTTTTATCAAGGCAATCTATAGTTTGGATGGTTTGACCAGAATGTGTAAGCTTTGTCATCTTCGATATTTAATCCTCTTAGTTGCTCACTAATTGCTTGTAAATTTGTTGTTGCTCGAAAGACCTGTATCCTGAGGTCCTGATCTATATCAGCTAATGTCATTGGTAGATTTGGTTGAGGCACTACGGGTTCAAATATATACTCTCTAGGCTCTCTAGGTCCTGTGATTGTCATACAAAATGATTCAACTTTTAACTAAGATTAATAAACTAATTACGAAAGAGGTATTTACACTATCCAAGAATTCTTCTATTTTTGTATTTTCAATGACATATTTTAATGAAATTAAATAGCAACTACTCTAGTATATTTATAAAATGAACAACTAATCTAAAACATAATAAAAACAAGCAACGTAGCCAGGTATGGCTATTTACCACCTGTGCAGTTGTGATTCTTATCCTAAATATCTAAGTAGCTATATGTTTTGAATTGAAAAGACTCTCGATCCTACCTCATAAGTGAGGAATGAATCACAGTTTCTTAGAAACCATCAATCCCCACAGCTTCCCTGGTGATATCAAGAGCAAAGTTTTTGACTGAAATAAAATAATTCGCTACTCTATTTGATATGTCATAACTAAAACTTTGATAGCTCAAACCTAGCATTTACAAAACAGTGGTAAATCTAGTTGTGTGTGATTTTTTCCCCTCAATGTGATCTCCTTGTTACTTCATGTCCTCGTGAATCTAGAAAGTATGTATATGATCGTATCAACAAAAGATGGTATTCAAACAATGGCATCTTTGGATATAGACTGAATACAATGCGAGTTGGAGATGGATAGCGCAAGTGAACAGAGCTTGACTATGTAATTCCTAGCGGGATTTACTGCAAGAATATAACACAAGTGTACCAAAAGTTTCAGAAACTGTCCTTGTGACAAAACAGAACCTACAACTTTAATGGATTCTAGTCTAGAAATGAAGCTATTCTATGTTAAATTGATTGTATGCAGCAGCAATGGAACAAGACTGAAACAAGAACATCATATGACCTCTAAAAGACCAATAGTGGAAGCAAAGCATGAAACTAACATAGTTCTAAGCAAGAAATTGAAATACTGAACAAGAGAATTGAAAGGATGAGGGGCCATTTGCTTGAAAACAAGCTGGCTGTTTATAACCAATGCATTTACCAGAAGGTAACTCCCATTAGAACTCTTTTACTATAAATAAAGGAAAAACACTATTACCAGGGGACCAAAAACATTAATGCAAGCCAAAGTGGGTGAAGAAAGCGTGTAAAATCCAAGATTTACATTTGACATGATCATCGGAAGGATTTGGAAAATGCGTATAGGACCGCCGCCTTGTGCAAGGTGGCGGTTACGGGACCGCCGCCCTATCCTGGGCAGCAGTCACGGGACCGCTGCTCAGGCAGGGTAGCGGTTTTGTCACTGAAGACAAAATGTAAGAAGAAAGGGGGAAAAGGGAAAAACAAAGCATGTGGAGGCTGAGCGGGGCATGCGGGATACAAGTGTATACTTGGCGAGCCTTTCTAGATTTTGAACACCTTGCAAAGAGACCCGTATCATCATTGGGGCATGTGTAACATCGTTCCGGTGGTGCAGTAGCCTATAATTTTGGGTACGTACATTAACGTATCAAAATAGTTTTTTTTACACTATTTATATTCGTAATTTTCATTGTCAAAAACTTAGGTTTTGTCGGCATTTAAACTAGTCATAGTGTATATTGTGGATAGATCGTGTCAGTGCAACTTTGGTACTTAGATTTTATTGATATTTCAACTCAACATAGGTATTGATAGGGTATTGTCACTATCTGATTTTGCGCCTATCGTTGAAACTGTATCTTAAAGGTATAGTGTTCCATAAAACCATTTGAGTGAATGACTGGTGTATTAGTGGACTTGCAGGATTGCTTCTTGTGAGAACTAACAAACTCACACACTTATTCTTGAGGAACACTCTTACTAGTGGCTTATCAAAATTGTGTCATCACGATGTGATAACTTATCTTAGGTTCCATTTGGAAAATTGTTTTTCGAACAAATCAATAGTCACTTAATGTCTATTTGAAGTGTCATTATGCTTCCCTAAATCGACATGGACTTAGCTTAGCTTCCTTCTCCTTTCGGAGAGGTATTTCCATGCACACTATTTAGGTCTAGGCATTTGTACCTTTTTTGAACGTTACACAATTGACTGACTATCTTGCGGTGCCTCACACTTACAACAATAGAAGAACATAGGTTTAGGAGTGTTCAAATCAGATAGTGTTCCCACTTATTTGACTAAACCTCATCCATGGTTCTTCGCGCTAGAAGTTGTTAAACGTTTGAAGTACCTGGATGTTCCCCACCTTCATCTCATAATCGGTGGTATGGTTTGGACGCTTCTGATCCAAATTATTATTTAGGTTCCCCCCACTATTCTTCTAATTCATATCTAAACTATTGTTCAAATTCCCACTCTTCTTCTAAAGATTCGTATCCCAACTATTGTTTGGATACCCCTAGATCAAATCCTGAATCACAATCCTCCCTTCCTTCACAAGACATTTATTCCAAATCACATCATCACAAAATATTACCTTTGACTTGGTTTTACTTCAAACATTCCGTCGATCGAAAATCTAATTTGGTTCTTGATTCATGGTCACTTCCTTTCTTCGCAGGACCTCCTTCATCAGTTGCCTCGACGACCCCTTCCTCCATCAAAGAGTTCCATGACTCAGATTCCCTCTAGTTAATCATCCAATTTGAATCCTACGTCACAACTTAATGGGATGGCTATGTGATCCTATTTTTCTTCCTACATTACGTTGTCTTCTAGAAAAAGGACCTAGGTCCAGATCGAAATCATCCATTCATGAGACACCTACCTTCAAGCCTACTTCCTCTCTTGATTTTTCTCCTGCTATCAGCCCAAATTTAATCCCTATTTGGCCCTTGATACCTTTCAATCATATCATATCATTTCCTCATCCATCCTCTAAAGATCAGTGTCTGCGACAACGTTGAAACATTAGAAAAAATCCATGTGCTAAGATATCTTTTCAAAACACTATCAAAACTCTTCATGGGAGTGCTAAGGTCAAGCCTTCCCCTTCGTCAGACAATCACGAACATCTTCATGCTTACAAAATGTCAAGTCAATCTTCATTATGCTTCCCTGTGGACCCGTTTCTTTTATTCAACCTCTTATGGCCGAAGAACAATCAACTATCTACTGATCTAGACATTTCTGCTCAAGATGACACCAACAATCACTGACTATCATGATGATATCCCACATTTACAAGGATTGCAAACAAGGGTTATTTATTGAACTTGATACGCTTCGCATTATTAGAGTGAAGAAATTGATCCATTTTTTTAGAACATAGAGGATGATCCTAAAGTCATAGAAATTGACTCTTCTTTTATTATTCCATCTTCACTTTCCTCTGATCATGATCGAGATGCTATGGTTCTATTCATCTGATCCATGGTCTATCTATCTCATTACCAAATCATTCCTTCTATATCCTCATTCCTCAGATCAAAATCTTGCCTTGGGTCACTGTTGAGTAGCCCATCGTCTTCTTCTATCCTAAGAGCCATCCCCCTATTTTCTGGATAGCCCTCCGTTCAAATCTACTTGTGGGTCACCTCCCAATAGCCCATTACCTTCTATTCTTGGGCCACGTCCAACAATGTCCCTTCGTCCTCTTCTAGACTCGTGGGACACCTTCGAGTAGTCCCTCCTCGATCATGTACTTTGGGTCACTCCCTAGTATTCCCTCATTATCTTCTTCCATTATGGGGCAATGTCCTAGTAGCCCTCCATTCATCAGTCTACTCAATGAGTCACCTTGGGGTAACCCAGTTACCTTCTATTCTTGGGATCTCACCCTAGTAGCCCTTCATTCCAATTCCACTCTATGGGACACCTTAATGGGTAGCCCATGCGATCTTCTACTTCTAGGTCGTATCCTAGTATCCCTTCCTCATCTTCTATCTATGGGAAACCTTTGAGTCCAGTCCAAATGTCCATCCATCTTAGGCCATATCCTAAGCCCTTCGTCATCCTCTATTGAGCCATCTTACCTCCTAGTAGCCCATCAATCTTCAATTCTTCAATTGTATCATGTTTCACCCATTCAACGTTCTTCTTATATCAATTACTGTTGCAAGCCCTACCATCATTTCTCTCATTCTTATCATCAATCATAAACGTCCACTGATGATCTCCCACTTCTCTAGGATTACAGACAAGTCATACCTTAGCTTATAAGAACCCAGACAGATCACTTTATTGGGGAAAAGCTAGTTGATCAAAACACCAAAGAGCTCCAAATTTCCCAAAGTCAATTCCAACTTGATTCTTAAGGTGGCATTCCATCGTCACGTGCTTCTGAGAACATGCATGAACGCAACCATCAAGTATAGCATGTAGAGTGGCATAAACCTTCTAGCTAGGGAACTCAAGCTCCTTATTTATACAAAATCCATGTCCTCAGGATCAAAATCACAGTCATTTGTTGAGTACTGAGTATCTCACCGACAATCATCTGAGATTGGAGATAATATGACTCTTGATAAACAAACACACTTAACTTGTGGTTCACCTCTATCAAGAAAATTACAAACATCTATTGTGGGATCCTATCACATGGAGTAGACTTTATCCTATTCCTAATCTTCCAAAAACTATCAAAAATCCCTAAAAATAAAAACAATTGGGCAACACCCTAATAATCCTTATAATAATAAATTCACCTTGGGGTGGCTCATCATATTCTATTCTTGGGCCATCAAAGGTAAAAAGAGCCCAACATTGTAATCCAGGTATTAGCGTACACATGGATGTTTCTAACAACCTTTCTTCGTTGTATTCTTCTATCAAGTCTCACCTACCATTTTAGCCCATCCTCTTCGGTGATATTGTGGTTATCCTTTTCACATGCATTTTGCAACATTTATCTCTATGGTATCCGTTCGGAAAACCCATGGTCTTTTATCACCTAGGTAAATTAAAAAATGATTGACCTCTTAGAGATCCTTCTCACACTCAACATCTAAGTAACTTTGTTGCAGCTTATAAGAAACCCAAATTTGTTCACTATCAAGCTCATATCAAAACTTCCAAGAGCTTTCCATCAAGCCATCCAAAAACCCCTCAAACAATATAAAGAGTTGAAATCAAGTTTTCAAGAAAGCAATCAACGTAACCATCAAGTATGGTAAAAAGTGCATAAAACTCTGGAAGGGGAAGCAAATCTCCCACATATAAAATCCATGTTTTCTAGGATAAATCTACATTCATTTGTTGAGTATGACATCTCACCTGATCATCGAGATCGGGGATAACATGACTCTGGATAAACAAATACACCTAGTCTCCCTTATCAAGGAAGTCACAAACATTGTTATTGGATCTTAGCACGCAGCTATGAATTTGTTGGTCCCAATTTTCCAAAAATATGCAAAAATCTAAAAATCAAAAACAATGCAAAAATACAAAAAATATTATGAGAAAACTCAAAAAAAGTCAGAATACAAAGATCAAACATTGCAACAGGTATTACATACACATGGGTGTTCCTTTCTTCCCTTTTTGGCTATTCGTCCAAAGAATCTTCCTACCATTTTCATCAGCTTCGGTGATATTTTGGTTAGCCTATTTGCACGCATTTTACAACATTTATCTCTATGGTATCTGTTTGACTATGGTCTTTTATCACCTTGGTAAATTAAAGCAATTTGACTGACCTCATTAGAGATCCTATCACATTCAACATCCATATAAACTAGTTGCAAAGAACTTTTGGACATATTTGTTTACACTAACCAATGTCATCATCAAAATCACTTCCAAAACCTCCTTTCATCAAGCCATTAGTGGTTCTTAACCCCTTGTCAAACCAGAGAGCTGAAATAGGTTTTCAGAAAGGGCAAAAGAATTAAGGCCCAATCAAAAATCAAAAGCTAAAAGCCCCCGAACCAAAAGATAACATTTATATATATACTCTCTCTTGGGGTATTTCCGATAATCTCTATCGAAAATAGGCTCCACAACCTGGATGTCTGACTGGCAGTAGAGCAATATTGTGATTAGAATAAAATACATCTCCATTGGGGCTATGAATGCCTGGCTGGCAGCGATAGGAATGTACGGCTATCCTTCCACCCTCCATTCACCCAAATCACCTATCAAAATCAATCATTCCTACACATTGGCTAGGGTGTCTTCACTTGTTGTCTATTAAATCTTCCCTTCAAGAGGTAATTAAATTTCCACATGCACACACTGGATCTCTATGAGTGAACAAGATTAGTATGTTACTAAGTGTCTTTTTTTGGACCTTGTTCAAACTTTTACTTTAGTCAATATCTTGTCTCACGATTTGTGTCTTTTGCTAATCACTTCTTCATCACAAGGCTTCTAAGCTACAATCATAACATTAATATTTCTTCTACTTTGTTAAGAACATCCATATGTATAGTATTACCTTTTTTCCATGTTTTCAGACACCTTTGTCCCCTTTCACAAAAACAATCTTCTCCTTCCTTTCTATCATGTGATTTTAGGCCAACTTACGCTAGGGGCATCCTTGCTTCTTCCTAGCACTTCATTGGTTTACGTTCACCATCATGTTGAACTTATCCATAATGGCCTTGGGTCCCGCTTCTACCTGTGAAGATTTTGCCTTTGAATACTCCCACCTAATCGCTAGGGAATTTTCACATCTTCACCTTTCTTGAACGCATACATGCATGGCATTCTGCCTTTGTACATCTCATCTATCACACTAGGGGCATCCACACTTCCTTGTCTTCATGTACATAGTACTTTCAAAACAACTTTTAGAAAAAACAAAAACATTCAAATATGTTAGAAAAATAAAAAATAGTCAAATATGTTAGAAAAATCAAAAAAATTCAAATATGTTTAAGAAACTTCTAAAAATTGAAAATCATCCTACAAAACATCGCTCTTTGGTTCTCACATGTTCATGTGCGTGACTCATGGATCATCTTGATCTACCTCCATTAACAAAATTTAGGCTACTTACTTCATCTATACTCTGGGGCACAACAAGTTGCCTGGTACTATTTCGTAGAGCACATTATTTTTTCATTAGACCGAAGTGTCCTCCGTTCTTCCCCTCGCATGTATCCTTGCTTGGGGCACCTTCATTAACCCTTGTTGTTAATTCACACAGGTTAGAACTGAAGCTTGATAACAAAAACTTTGGTACCCACATTAGTATTATGTTTCTTTGTTAGGTTAGCTTGTTTACTTTCTCGTATTGCATTGCATTATGTATGTTGCATGGAGTTAGACATATTTTACTTTCTCGTATTACATTGCATTTTGTATGTTGCATGGAGTTAGTGTTTTTAGCAATGGACATTTGTTCGTATATGGATTTTCATGTCATACTACACTTTTGTTCATTCTTTTTAATAAGGACCGATGATGAAGATCCTTAGCAATATGATGAAAATAAAGTTGTTTAAAAGGCACTGGATGGATGTTAGCTCATTCCCCCTTCCTCATACTCCTTTTTCTTCTATATCCCCTTTCTTCTTCTTCACACTATTCTTTCTTCTGTTCTCTTTCTGTCATCTTTTCGATTGTCAATCGAGTTCTTCCATCACCCCATCGACAATTGAGGGGGAATCCTTCATTCTACTCATTTTTCTTCTATCCCTTCAAAATTTTCTACTTGTTTATGCTTGTCTACTTTCTTTGAAGTGACGTCGCTTACGTCACCTCAAAGAGGGGCAAATTTAGACACCTAAAATATGCTTACACTTAGCATTTCCTCCCATTCAGTTGATTAACAACACTTCGTTAATTCCCCATTCTTCGCTCCATTCTCGGATGCCCATTTATGACACTCTTTGGGTCGTATCCCTCCCATAATCAGCTTATTTTGCTAATATCTCTCTTATTTCCCCCTTTCAACTATTCAAAACCTCCCTAGTTCTCTCTAGACCACTTCTATTGGCTTCGTAGGCTATCTATCAGCCACAATTGATTATCCAGACCCCTCCCAACTCTTAATGAGTCTCTAATCACTGGCTAATCAAGTTTAACTAGCCTAAACCCTAGTTAACTAGCCTAAACCAATTTTAAATAAGCCTAAAAGCATGTTTATCCTAATTTAATCTAAAAGTGATTTTTGAGATTTAGTCCCACATGCACCCAAACTTCAACATCCTCTCATTTGGAAATCTATAAATAGAAGGGTCACCCCTCCCTTTCAAACTTACAACTTCACTCATAAGACCTTCTCTCTCACATTTAGAGATATTGGCATTAGACCTCGTTTGTATTAGCTAAGCCAATAGGCATTTGATCTTGGCTATCCTCCATTGAAAGAGCTTCATCTTGCATCCATGATAGGTTAGTAATGGAATAGCTAAACTTGGCCATGTAGCCATTTAGTGTAATTCATTCACCCTCATGGAGTAAACAACAAACCTGATTGCTTAATTCTTTAGTAGGCATATTTTTATTAAGCTTTCAAGAATAGAGGTTAATGAAATTTTCTAGATTTCTTGTTTAATTCAAGTTTAAATGCATGAAAATAGGATTCCTTTCTCATTTCTTATCTAATGGTCCATTGAGGGGCTTTGCACAAAGCTTTAGGGTCTTACCCCATTTCAATAGTTCTTGTAAAACTTTTCATTGAACACAACTATCAAACCCTAATTGTTGCACAATATCAAAACCATATATAATCAGTTGAATCACACTCAAACCCTAACCATGGGTAAAAGACCTTACAAGAAGAATAGTTTTTAGGTTTAAGTGCAATCCATGCATCACCTACGTCAGCTCTAGTTTAAAGAGGCATCAAACTACATGTAGTTCTCCACCTATGCATGTAACATCTATATGAATGCAGCTAGTTGGCAACTTGAACTACTTTTGACAAGCTTAAAAGGATTGTGCTCTTATTAAGATCTTGAAGTGAGGATCTTGGTGTGCTTGGAAGTGATTGACATGGTTTAGTGATTCAAAACTATAATAGTGACTACCCTAATGAATTTTTATCAAATTTAGGAAGATGTAGGGAGCCTTAAGTGTCTTTTTTGAGTATTCCAATGAGTGTGCCAAATGATTTTCTATATGTTTTTCAAGATTTATGAAGTTAGTGAATGAGGTGATCTTAACTTGATTTTATATGATTCTAAAGGTAAATTGTCATGATAAGGCTGACTAGGAAGATGAAAACACCTAAAAATATTATTGCATTGAAACTAGGTTTGGAAGATATGTCATACTAGGACCATACAGGTTGACCAAGACTGGATTTCACATCCTAATCAATCTGTACAATTTTGGATAGGGAAAAGGTAGATAAAATATGAAAGTTATAGTATAATGGTTATAGTTTAAGCATAGATTTCATCATAGATTTCATGGATTTGTATTCAAAATTTGTAGAAACTTCATTTTGTGGTATTAAATAAGTTAGGAAAGAGATAACAATATGCACTAAGTAGGGATAGGATGTGAACGTTTGTCTTAGCCAAGAAGCAAATTTACCTTTAGCAGCGTCAAAGGGTAAATTACCAAATTTGAATGTCTACAACACCAAAATGGATGAATATATAATGAAAATAAGGGTGTAATCTTGGTATTTCATGTGAATTTTATCATTACATGAAAATCATAGACAAAACTTAAAAAATCCATTAGAATTTGGGTTTACTTTATAACCCATTTGGCGATTTGAAACAAATAACAATATAACAAAAGAAATAGGTTTGAAACCCTCTAGCGCAAACTAATTCATTGTTGAATGGTGAAATATAAGGAGGGAAATACTCCCTCATATTCATCAACATTATTCATAATACAGAGGATTTAGGACAGACGAGGTTAGTTAATGGAAACATTGAATATAGTAATGATGCACAATCCACTTTCGTAAATGAGGTATATAAAGTGATAGGGATAAAATGAATGATGCTTAAATGCATTTAGTATTGTTTACATACTCCTAACTGTCTGTGTACCATGTTGAACTATGCATATATTTAGGTGAGCATGCATAATCAGTTAATCTTTCTAAATAGTAGTTTTCTAAGCACTTTGTCTTTTTTTCCTACCTTTGTGGCACATGACTTAGCTTAGAAATACACAATTAATATTTTATAATATGATTTAAATTAAATTGAATTTAATCTAATTTGATATTAACTATTGTAATTAATGATATGTAACTAATAGATTATAGTAAATGGACAAGTAACAAACAATCAATAATAAGAAACCCCCTAAGCAAGTGAGAGAGATGGATGACTTAGCTGATTTATGAGTAATCTGGAAGTGATCTAAGCTGAGGAATTGCTTAGACAAACTGGGAAGAGTATCGTCAAGACTCACTCCGAGGTTTTGGAACTTAGAGATGTGTAGGATAGAAGTGCCCATGGGAGGATATGAGTTCTCAAGCACTAGTGTCCACCTAGATGCTCAGTTTCTGATCTTTTATGTGTAGGAGGAGCTTCGTTATTGGTCTCCTTTTGTCACTCTAAAATTGATCCAATGTTGTTGGTTCTAAAGAAGATGCAAAATGGGGAGTCAGACTGACCCCGACGGTCACCCGAAGAGTGATCTTACGACCGACGCATTTCACTATATCTCAGACTCCATGTAATTCTTTTTGTATGTGTGTGTATGTGTGTGTAGAGGTGTAACCCTTGTCACTTGTATGGATTTTCTAGTTGTATGCCTTTTAAATGCTATTGTGTCTTTGATGCAAGATTAGGTGATAATATATAATGTTAACGTTTGTCCCTTTATTTAAGAGCAATAACAAAGTATATGTATGATTCCCTTATTTGAATTTTTTAATTGACAACTAGAAGGCCAACCTAAAGTACTAAAAGATACCCAAGAGGTTAAAAAGACAAAAAAGGGTAAGAAAAGGATAGAGAGGGTTAAGAGCACCCAGGAGGGACAGGAGTGCATGGGCACTTCTTTCCTAGTTGGGTGCTAGTTTATGAGGCCATAAAAGATAAATCAATCGAGTACCGACGAGCCTATAAGATGTGTAAAACAATTAAGAATGCAAGAGATAAAGTAAAAAGGCCAAAAAGAGTTTTCAACCATTGGTTTTCTTTCTTAGGAATCATGTATACATTAATATGATTTAGGACCTATAAATGTACCTAAGTGCATAGATTTTGTGTCTACATAATCACAATTATATATCCAACATGACATACAAATTTGGCAGGATTTTGTGGTGATTTTTTTATATACCCCTTATCTACAGAAATTGGCTCAAGAGACAATCATCAATGAGTGTTATAAATTTGGACTGCTAGAGATATGTCTACGTCAGGTTTATGGGAGCTTGGTTGCTTTTTTGGCCAAAAGGTTTGATTGTTTTGTTTTGTAGCCTAAAACATCTTACCTGGTCAGTTTTGTTGATGAATCTATCGGAGGACTATGAACTCTTATGTACTTCTCTAATTATCTTGTAATATCTAGTGCAAGTTTATCTTTGTTTGAGATTAAAGATTTTGGGGTTTATGTTAGTGCACTAATGTGCAATGATATAGAATTGGGATCTTCTTTTTCAAACTAAAGGGAAACCTAAATAACTATTTACACCCTAATTACATTATGTTGTAGAATGCACACAAGAAATACGTGAGATGTAAGGGTTTGTTACAAAATATTATTCTGATCTAATCAATTCATAATTAACCATACATATTCAGAGTAATGCATTAATACTTGCAATAATGATAAATGATGAAGCAATAACTTAAATACACAATAGGATATGAAGACTTAGTTGTACAAGTCATCATAGAGGAGATCTAGATCTGCATACAAATGGAAAATACATGTGATAAATTATAGATGCTTTGTTATTAGTGGTGGAATTGGAAACAAAGTTTGTGTGGGACCATAGGAATTCTGTAGGTCTAATCTTAGAACTGTACAGTCGTGATTGAAGATGTGTGGTCTTAAACCCTGAAAGTGAGGTTCTAAAACTTCCTGTGTGCTTTTCTTAACTAGAAATATGATTCATTATATGTCACTCTTGTTCACCAAACCTCACCGTAACTTGTAACAAATTGGAAACTATATATCCTTATAATGAGATTTTGTTCAACAATTAATAATCTCTTGCGGCACTCTTCATCCGCATGAGTTCCTCTCATTTCAAACCTATACTGACCAAAAATACTTTGTTTTGCCATTCCATTGACCCTAACTATATAGTTTATTTTACCTTTATTTAACCTTCACATGAACTTTTAGTAACAGCAAATACTTTCCTCCTACTCGGTTGCCTCTAACTACATACTTCATTGTACCATCATTTAATTTTTATTTTTCTGCTTTCTGGTGTCAAATGTCATTACTTTTATGCCAAAACTTATCTCTATCGTGTCATTATTAGTTCATGCCTATGGCAGGAATACTATACATTTCAGTTCAATGAAATAATTTTGGTCAATGGACCAATCACAAATGATAATTTTTTGCCTTTCATTGAAACTTATAATGTTTTCATTCAATTTAAGCAATTTGACAATTTAACAATTTAATAAAAAACTATTTAACTAGTTTTTCATTGGTTAGTCAGGGATGATTTGACAAATTTTCCCCCTTATTAAGGTACAGTCTTTTTCAAAATTTTAAAGCCAAAATTGCAAAAAATTCCATCTGTAACTGACATTAATTGCATTAATTGTAGCGCCAATGTGATGACGCAGCGTGTCATAGTTTTTACCCGGAGGTAAAACAATAAAACGGTTAAAATCGGAATTGTTACCGTGCATCACCATCCATAAAATCTTTTATCGCATCGATGCGCCAATATTTTATACGGAGATGTGGATTTGGAGCCGCAGAAAGTGCGCGCCCACTTCAGAACCGTCAGATCAGCTCCTTCGGTGGCCTTTCGACCATTGATTCCCCTCGGCTTCGAGACTTGAGTCCATTCTTTGTATTTATGTTTTTGTTCGAGTGTACAGTTGCAGGATACAGAATCTTCCCCCGCTGCTTAAATGTCTTGTTGTTTTTAGCGTAGGAGAACGTATACGATTTCTTGACGATCGGAAGATGAACGCAGAGACCGGCATATATTTTAGCTTTGCATACCAGCCGCAAGTAGCGGATAATCTGGAGCTGCAGTGGAGAGTCTACCAGCGGTCCGGGTTGGGGGAAGAAACTGGCGGACCCAGTTTCCTCTTCGAGGGCCGGGCGGAGGCAACGTTGGAGGATGCACACGTTGAGATGCATGAATGCTTCGGGACTCTCCTCGACAACCTCTTCACCAAGACGGACCTCCACCCTGACTAAATCGATTTTGTCATTATTACCGTCTCCACGTTTAGCCCGTCGCCTTCGCACGCGTCGTGGATCGTGAACCGATATCGCATGAAAGAGAGCGTCAAGGCTTTCGTTCTCTCCGGCATGGGCTGCAGCGCTAACCTCATTGGCGTGGCCTTGGCTAAGGATCTCCTCGCCATCTACCCAGACTCCTATGCGCTGGTTGTGAGCACGGAAAATATAACCATGAACACTAATTATCCGCGAAACGATAGATCCATGATGCTCACCAATTGTCTTTTCAGAGTGGGCGGCACCGCGCTGCTTCTCTCCAACAAACCAGAGGAAGCCATGAGGGCCAAAATGAGGTTGCTGCACCTCGTCCGGACGAACTTCGCCGCGGACGACGAGGCATACGATTCTGTTACTGCTAAAAACAACGCCGACGGGCAGTACGGCATCTCCCTTCTCCCTCGCCTCATCCAAGTAGCCGCACACGCCATCACGAGAAACTTGTCCACCTTGGGCGCCAAAGTCCTTCCGCTCAGGGAGCTGCTCTACTACTCCGCCAACAATACACTCTGCATCAAGCTTTTCAGAATGAATGTGCAACCTTACGTTCCCAATTTCAGGCTTGCGTTCCAGCACTTTTGTATCCACCCGGGAGGCCGCGGGTGGTGAATGGAATCGGGAAAAGCCTGAAGCTCACCGAGTTCGATACGGAGCCCTCGCGCATGGCGCTGCATCGGTTTGGGAACACTTCCGTGAGCGGTATCTGGTACGAGGTGGCGTATATGGAAGCGAAAGGACGACTTAAGCCCGGGGACCGCATTCTCCAGATTGCGTTGGGTTCCGGTTTTAAGTGCAACAACGCTGTCTGGAAAGTGATGAGAGAGAGCTATCATTGCGATTTGTATAACAACGTGTGGAGCGATTGTATTCACAGGTACCCATGCGATACCAGTCACAGATTCACCAATGATTACTTGCGGGTGTTTACGGACACCTTTAGAAGCTAAAGCCCCAACTTCGACCGAACTTGTTTTAACGCCGTTCACTTATGTGAGCACATTTAAACGTGTCTATGTGAAACCAGCTTTGGCACTAGTTCTATTTCTGATCTTGTAATAAATTACCTCATATGCACTCTAAACTAGATCAAACTAGTGCGTGCGGGTGTATGAGCCTTGAATTTGTATTAGCAAAATACATAAAACAGGTAAACATTCTTATACATGCACCAATTTAATTATGTAAATGAGCACAACCAAATTTATAAACCAACCAACAATTGTACAAAACAAATATTAATTATGCCATAACAACACAAGAAGGAATATGCTAGCCTTACATTTCAAAAATATGTGCCAAGACAATGACCTAACAAATATCCAACACTTGATGTTCAACTTGGGTACAAAGTTGAATAAGAACTACTTGTAACTTGCAATCTACAACCCCATATATGTATATATATGCAAAAATAAACTATGAACAAGCTATGTAAAGACTTAAGCCAACCGAGGCATTAAAATACACTTGCGACTCCAAATAGTAAGTCACTATTTCAATTACCGAAAAAGACAAGTTCAGGATGGATTTGATCTTTATTGTCTTGGTATATTTATTGATTTAGGGCACACAAGCACTGACATTGATTGAATTGGCTATTAACTAGAAATTTCAAAACAACTTTGTTTGGCTCTGGCTTTGTAGGTGTAAAATTATATGCTTTGTTTACCAATTACAAGTTACTTCAATGTTTCTTGTTTCCATTTAATATTTGAATATTTCACATGTTTTGGACTCTACAAAGATTTCTTCTGTATTCTAGACAAACTACATTCTAACATATTACAATCTACTCATCTTTACATCCTCAATTTTTGCCATCTACAATTACAATTAAAAGGCAGGAACTGGCCGCTTTGCGGCTCTTGTTTAACTTCCATATGCAATATCTGGCCCCTCAAATAAATCTTGTGTTTCCCTTTATTGGCAAGAGTCCAGTAAGGCTCATGAAGGCCACAACCTATTTAGTCTTGTGAGGAAGGCTGCCAAAAACTCCTCTCCTTCTTCACTGAGGTAAGAGGCTAGAGGGCGTAAAGCCCAAAGCAGTGGGTTATATTCACCGTGAATCCCCCTATTAACATCATAAACAGTTTCGCGGTCAAGCCTTGTAGACCTTCTCTTGCATATGGTTATTAATGTCTCATGCTTTGCATGTCTTTCGTTAGTGTTGATTACAAAGAAAGTGGCATATCTGCGTAAGTTGAGGATTTCATTCCACTATAATACTCTCTATCTATCTATCACTAATATCATTTTATAAACCAGATGTATGAATTTTAGATGCCATGGGAATGCATATGTGCAATTACAATGTAGTAAAAATTGTAATTTTACTCCTGCATATGTAAATTATAATTGTTTATTTCCAAACCGAGTGCCACAGACGCATTAGCTCTGCAAGAAAGCAACAGCCTCTCTCAAGCCTCGTTAGAAATCCACAAAGATGTTTTAATCATTAGGCATTTACAAAGAGTTTTATACAAGGAACTTGCCTGTAATAAATACTTGGATAGCAATCCTGACTTGCATATACTTATTAAAGGGATCCATAGAAGTCGGCCACTTTTAGCTCAGTTAATCAGTGGGCCAATGACACACAGACTACATCCTTGACGTTCCTGTAAACAGACATCGGCCCAGTCTTTGTTGTACTCCAGTAAATGGGCTTCAGCCCAGTCTTCCTTGTAAGTGGGCCTTAATCCACTTCCAGGGATTATTACCAATACCACAAAAAACAATCCTCGAAAACCCCATAGTTCATCTTGCAGACTTCTATCCTCTCTATTAAAGAATTCCAGTAACCAGATTTGAACTACAGCTTTCGCGGTTAACCTGGCCAGGAGATGGTCTAATTCAATGCAAAATGTCCTCGGTATTCCATAACCACAAAATCCACCTGGACAAAATATAAATTTGTTAAGCCCAAATAACAAACCTGACATGGGCACAAAATCGTAGAAATTATCTAGAAAAAAACCATATAAAATGATAAAGGAAGAAGCAAACGATGATCAAGAGATGCACTCCTCCCCGGATTCAAGCAGTGGCAAGATTATAAGCTCTTCTCTCGAACTTCCTGCTAGATGACTGGGCTTCCACTTCCATCAAGCATTAGTTCTTTTTGCAATTCCCATTCTTCCACCTCTTTCTCCAGCTTTTCAGTCAAGGAATGTACGGAATTCCTGAGAAACAGTTAAATGTCATTAGAACTTCATGTTATTATAAGATGGGGTTTTAACAAATACCCCATCAGTATATCTAGGCAGTGATGACTATTGTACCACATCATTTTGTCAAGTCAAAAGCAATGTATACCTCTACAAACAGTCAGAGACAACAACTTTTATGAAACGGAAAATAAAACCTGATTCCTTCTAACCAGTGCAATTCTAGTACCCTACACCTCGTTATAGCTTACTTCACTTAGCATCACCAATATTCTCCACAAGAACATTCTCCATTTTTGAAGTGATGGAAACGGTTTGCATCTCTCACAACAATTTCTCTAGCAACGATTTTGGAGATAAACTTGGTTGCAGTGTGGCAGTCATCACATACTCGGAGGTTCTTGACAACTCTAATACTTGTTCCAGGGGACGTGTTTAACAACCCAAATGCGATTGCCAACTTCTCACTATGGTGGCAGACAAGTAATTCCTTTTCCTCCTCCTCCACATCATTCAATACAGGTGCAGTATCCGGAATATACCCTGCTGTTTTCATCTCCAAAGACAACTTCTCCAACTCTGCATAGATCTCCTGTGTTTGTGGGTGTGATCTATCTCCTACACAAAATGCATGTACCATTTTATGGACTTCAATCCAGCTACAACCAGGTTTCTTTACAATTCCTCTATCTTTCATCAATTTCCTTATCTTTTGAGCATTACCCCACTTTCCGGCTTCTGCATTAATGTTTGATAGAAGAACATAAGGTGCAGCATTTTTAGGCTCCAACTCAAAAATAAGTGTTGCGACAAATTCTCCTAAACCTATATTCTTGTGTGACCTACAAGCTCCAAGATAACACATCCACACAACAACATCAGGTTTTATTGGCATTTTGACAATAAATTTTAGGGCTTCCTCAAGATGGCCAGCACGGCCAAGGAGGTCAACCATACATACATAGTGATATATCGTAGGCATTATGCAATAAGAGTTACTCATGTGATTGAAGTATTTGCAGCCATCATCCACTAGACCTGCATGGCTGCATGAAAATAAAACACAAATAAAGCTTACATGATCAGGGTTGGTTCCAAAGTGCTTCATTAGTTCAAAGAATTTCAGGGCATCCTTGATATACCCATGCATTGCATATCCTGCTATCATTGCATTCCATGAGGTCACCCCAGGATGATGCATATTGTCAAACAATGCACGGGACTTCTGTATAATCCCACATTTAGCATACATATCTATTAGGGAAGTCACAATCACATCAGACAAAAATCCACTTTCAATTATTTTTTGATGGATCTCCATACCTTGTTCCAAAGCTCCAAGTTTTGCACAAGGTGGGAGGATGCTGACAAAGGTTGATGAGTCTGACTTTACATCTGTCAATTGCATTTGCTTAAATATCTCCAAGGCTTTTTCAACAAGACCATTTTGTGCATATCCTACAATCATAGCATTCCATGAGGCCACATCACGTTGAGAAATTTTCTCGAACAGTTTGCATGCCTTTTGAATGCTTCCACATTTTGCGTACATGTCTGTCACAGCAGTCACAACGACAACATCCGACAGAAATCCGCTTTTGATTATTATTTGATGGATGTACATAGCCTTTTCCAAAGCTCCAAGTTTAGCGCAAGCTGGTAGGATGCTGGCAAATGTAGATGAGTCTGGCTTCACATCTATCGATTGCATGTGCTTAAAAGTTTCTAGTGCATTATCAAGAAGACCGTTTTGTGCATATGCTACAATCATTGCATTCCATGCTGCCACATCCCATTGAGACATTTTTCCAAACAATTTATGTGCATTGACGGTATTGCCAGTTTTTGCATACATATCTATCAGTGCCAACACAACCACATCAGAAAGAAATCCACTTTCAATTAGTTTTTGATGGATTTCCATACCCTGCTCTAGAGCTCCAAGTTTTGCACAGGCTGGAAGGATACTGGCAAAGGTTGACGAGTCTAGATTTACATCAGCCAATTGCATTAGCTTAAAAATCTCCAAGGCTTTATCAACAAGCCCATTTTGTGAATATCCAGAAATGACTGCAGTCCATGTGGCTGCATCTCGTTGAGGCATGCTGTCAAATAATTTGTGTGCTTTATGTATTCTTCCACACTTTGCATACATGTCTATCAGGGCAGTCACAACTACAACATCTGACAAAAAATAACTTTCTATTATTGTTTGATGGATTTCCATACCGGTTACCAAAGCTCCCATTGTGGAACATGCTGGGAGGATGCTGGCAAAGGTTGCAGAGTTTGGTTTTACACCTGCAGATAGCATTTCCTTAAAAACATCCAAGGCTTTTTCAGCAAGCCCACTTTGAGCATATCCGGCAATGATTGCATTCCATGAGACTACAGTTCTCTGAAGCATTTTATCAAACAGTTCGTGTGCTTTTTGTATGCTTCCACATTTTGCATACATGTCAATCAGAGCATTCACAACTACAACATCAGACGAAAAATTGCTTTCAATTAATTTTTGATGAATCTCCAGACCATGTTCCAAAGCGCCCATTGTGGCACATGCTGGAAGGATGCTGGCAAAGGTTGCTGAGTTTGGTTGTACACCTGCCAATGGCATTTGCTTAAAAATCTCCAAGGCTTTTTCAACAAGTCCATTTTGTGCATATCCTGCAATGATTGCGGTCCATGAGACCACATTTTGTAGAGGCATTTCTTTAAAAATTCTTAAAGCCTCATCAAGAATACCATTTTGTGCATATCCTGTAATCATTGCATTCCAGGAGACCGTGTCTGAATTAAGCATTTTGTCAAACAATTTATGTGCCTTCTCTATGTTTCCACATTTTGCATACAAGTCTGCCAGGGAATTGACAATTACCGCATCTGACAAAATTCCACTTTCAATTATTTTTTGATGGATTTCCATACCCTGTTGCAAAGCTCCCATTTTGACACATGCTGCAAGGATGCTTGAAAAGGTGGCTGTGTTTGGATTTACGCCTGCCAATTGCATTTCATTAAAAAATTCTAAGGCATTTTCAACAAGCCCATTTTGTCTATATCCAGCAATGATTGCCGTCCATGAGACCACATTTCGGTGAAGCATTTTGTCAAACAATTCACGTGCCTTCTCTATGCTTCCACATTTTGAATACATGTCTATCAGAGCATTCCAAACTATAATATCTAATATTACTCCGGTTTCAGTTATTTGTCTATGGATTTCCATGCCCTGTTCCAAAGCTCTCATCCTCCCACACAGGGGGAGAATGCTGGCATATGTTGCCGAGTTTGGCTTTACATCTGAAAATTGCATTTGTTTGAACATCTCCAAGGCTGTGTCAACAAAGCCATTTTGTGCAAATCCGGCAATTATTGCAGTCCATGACACCACATTTGGCTGGGACATATCTTCGAAAAGTTTTAGAGCCTCGCGAAGAATGCCACTTTGTACATACCCTGTAATCATTGCATTGCAGGAGACCACGTCTACATCATACATTTTGTCAAACAGTTCGCGTGCCTTCTCAATGTTTCCACATTTTGCGTACATGCCTATCAGTGTATTCATCACAGTAATCTCAGACTGAAATCCACATCTAACAACTCTTCCATGGATCTGCAAACCATGCTGCAGAGATGCCACGTTGGCGCAAACAGGGAGAATAGTGGAGAAGGTAAACTTATCAGGTTGGACATCTGTTCTTTGCATTTGGTGAAACAGTGTGAATGCCTCCTCAGGAAGCCCATGCCTTCTGTAGCCTGCAATTATCATATTCCATGAGAAGACGTTTGGTTCAGTCATGCAATCGAATACTTTCCGAGCATTCGGCAAACTTCCGCACTTGTCATACATGTTAATTAGTGTATTCTGTAGGACCGTGTTCGTCGCAAATGTGAAACCACTGTCATTGATGTGAGAGTGGATTTGCTTACCGTCTGAAAGGGATTTCTTAGCAATGCAAGCCTGCAATAGATGCAAATGTATAGAAGTGTCTATAGGATTTTGTGTGGTAAACAGAATGTGCAGCGCCTCCTTCAAGGCACCCTCTTTACAGAGTGTTCTGATATTGAGATGGGTTACGGATGGCATTGTATGCTTGCTGTTATTCATTCTACTACAGTAATCGCCATCGTCTTAGTGTGATTGTGGTCTTATAAACCTGGAATTGATCCCATTTGCCTATCTCTCTGAACTCTTAGTCCGTACAAATCTAAACCAGACGGGAAAATTAAAACCCCTCATTCATAATTCATAATGGTTGATACGAAAATCCCATCAAGTATACTCATCCTTCATTCCACGTCCAATCGATCAAAGGTTCATTTTCATTGTGGGGTTATCTCCTTTAACTTAATTAAAAGATTAACATAACTAAAAGATAATATTATTTTGAGATTTATATGTTACACAGATTAAGTTTAATCACACTAATTAATATTAACAAAGATCATATAGGTTAAGAATAGGATTAAACTTTCAAATTAAAGGGGTGAAAACAAGACATTATAATATTGGGTGGTTGATTGTTTATAATTCACGTAAGTGAAATTTTACTATTGGAATTGCACATTATATTAAGAAAATTATAGTAGAGTTACAAGAGTAGGGGCGACTGAACAACTCACAGTCCCACAAGAAAGCCACGAAAGCACCACAAAACGCCCAAAGGGAAAACAAAAACAAATGCCACAAGGGAAAAGTTCAACACCAGCTTAAAACATTAAATCAAAAATCTTTAAGCACGTGTAACCACGCTAGGAGGAAGAGGAGGATCATCCCAAGGAGGGATGTAAACTCCACTGGAAGGCTTAACCAACAGAGGATCAACCTATCAGCCATCCTAATTTGGCATTTGGATTTGTAGAGGCACCATAATTCCCGAGGCAAGGGGCAGAGAGCCAAAAAATGCATGATCTCCATGAGGAGGAGATGCCCATCACGAAGAACTAGCTATTGCCTTCCTCTACAGAGGAGGACACCAACCTAGCCTCAAGGAGGACGAAGCTAAAGGGTGACCTTACGGAAATGAGGAACGATGGCTCTAAGAGTGAATTCTACGATGCAAACCTTGCGGAAGTGGTTGGTGTGGCGATGATGGTTGAGGTGGTGACAAAGGGTCGGGAGGGACCTGACTCATCATGCATGGAGCACTCCCACAGTGAGCAAGCATTTCCTGCATATGGGAAAACTCCAGAGAAACATTTTTAGCTTGAGCTTGAATCCGTATTCGCATAACAAACAAAATAGCCACTTTATCATTAGTGGAAAATAAAGCAACAACATGATCATGCTATGAGATAACAACATTACGAGCTTTCTAAATTTGAAAGAGAATACAAGATCTGAAACAAATCCATGGAGATTTCAATATCGGACGACCAAGAAATAAGATCTGAAATCCTGAAATAAATTAAGGTGGTAGGGTTGAAACAAAGAATGAATACAAGGCCAAGCAACTTGAGCACGAGTGCAAGACCAAAAAAAATGTTTGAAATAATTAGGACAACAATAGAAAGGGCATGTAGGATTAGGGATGCCAATGTGGTTGAGTCGTTCATTTAAAGGAAGACCCGGGTAAATGAGACAAGACAAAAATGGTTGAATTTAGGTTCCAGGCACAAGAAAGACGTCGAAGCCAAGTAGTCATAGTAGATTAAAGCACCTAATAAACATTTAGATTGGAAATGGCATGTGAAATAGGACTCAAAAATATGGTAGATAATTCTTGCATTATAATGAAAAAATCAATACCATGATTCCACCGCCAATCCTACCACCAAACATCTAAAGATTTAAGACCCAA
Source organism: Taxus chinensis (assembly GCA_019776745.2). NCBI lineage: Eukaryota > Viridiplantae > Streptophyta > Pinopsida > Cupressales > Taxaceae > Taxus > Taxus chinensis. The sequence continues at coordinate 77,293,881 of CM034153.1, read as the reverse complement.
CTTGTGAAGCATGTCATCCGACCATCAATTCTTGAATTCTATGCATAAATGAAAGGTCTGAATTGATAAGATTGGATTTCATCTTGAGCTCAAGTCAAGGAGTCCAATCTCTACGGGAAACCAAATCTTGAATGGTGTGAATTCCTTTTTGAGATAATCGAAGAGCTTTGATGCCCAAAGTTTTAGCAAGTGGGATACTATCCTCCATGATAATAGGAGACCACTAGATATTATGTGAATTAAAAGAAATCCCTGTGTGAAATCCATCTCCAATCCACTCGCAGCAAAGGCTTCACAACTTCAAAATCCTTCCATATACTCTTGGTGACGAACGTTGTGATAATCCTAATGGGTGCCTTGGTGATAATTAAGGTATGCAACCCTACATTATTCCAACATTTTTTACCATAAGGAGAACTTGAGGCCATGCAATGGCAAAGCAGAATTTTCCAAGCTTGATTACATGAAAGGCAACACACCATCCATTTAGAACATAAAGCAATGTTTTTCCAGTAAACTTCAATAATGGCCATACCACCTTGATCGCGAGGTAGACAACAAACATCCCAAGCGACCCAATGAAATCCCCCAGAACCATAGATTTAATACCAAAGGTAATCTCAGAGTAGTTTGGAAAGTTTGGCAAAGGAAGCCCAAGATATGCACCAACAAGCATAATAATGCACATTGGTGGGTGCAAGAATCTTGGTACACACTTGAAATTTTCCAACTAAAGAGAGATATTTAGATGCCCATCGAGAGACCTTGTGCTCAACTCTATCAATCACATATTTCTATAGGGTAACATAATCACTATCAAAGGCAAAGGGAATGCCCAAAAAAATTTAAAATGTTTCTCCACTGGCCAATTACACTTCTAGGGGTAAGTTTTTAACCAATCAGGCGTAGGCCAACTACTTTAGCGATAACCCAAGGTTTTAGCCATCTAAATGTTGGATCCTGAACCAAGACAAACAATGTCTAGACATTGAAGAAACTTCAAGAAAATTCTGCTCGTTTTCCACAAGAGTGAGAAAATAATAATCAGCAAAATGACCATTAATGAGCTGAGTAGAATGATCGATCAAAAAAATATCCCTCGAATGCGACCCTTATCAATACACTTAGTAATAAGATACCTGAAGAGCATCGACTGCTAAGACAAACAGAGTAGGCGTAAGAGGGCACTCCTATCAGATAGAGTAGAGAGGCTGATTGCAGAGGACTGTTAGCCATTGATAGTGAGGTGAGAAGATGTATTACAAAACAACATTTGGAAAACTAAAATGGAATAAAAATTTCACCAGAGCCTAATGCCTCGAGCATGATCAAAATAAAATGCCACCCAATGTAATCATACACCTTCTCAAATTCAATTTTAAGAAATAAGGGTCGTTAAAGAGACATTTGAGCCCATTCCATTTCTTCCTAGACCACAATAAGATTATCCAGAATGTAGTGCCCTTTGAACAAATCCCATCTGCTTTGGTCGAAAAATCTTAGGTAACAGATCAACAATGCTGAAGAGCAAGGGCCTTGGCAAAAAAAATTGTATAAGAACAATTCATAAAGCGTGATAGGTCACCAACTAGTAATCAACTTCAGGATTGCTTGCTTTAGGGATGTACTTGATGTTACCTTGATTGATGAATCTCCCTAATGAATTAGATTGGAGGACTTCATTGTAGACATAAAGTAGATCAATTCCAACAAAAGACCAAGTAGCTTTGTAGAATTCACAAGGAAATCCATCCATCCCAGGAGATTTATCATCAGCTAAGCACATAAGAGTAGCATGAAGCTCATCCAAAGTAAAAGGGGCATTGCATCGAGCACAATCATGAGGATAAATTTTCATAGGAACCACCTCAACACATTGTTGTATGGCATCTTCTCGCTCATTAGTAAACTCTTGTGCTTGGAAAACTAATTGATAGTGTTCCATAAAAGCGTTAGTGATCTCAGGAATTTTCGTGAGCTGAATATGAGAAAAATGAATATATTTAATTTGGTCTCGAGCATGCTTAGCATGAATAGATTTGAAAAATTCTTGGACGCTTTGTGTTCTACTTTGAGCCAATACATCCTTGACCAGATCTGAGCACCATGAACAAAGTGATATTCCATGAGCTTGAGCCTATGATGAATGTTGATAGCCTATAACTGAAGAGGGGTGTCAAAAGGATTGGATTTAAGGAGAACATAAACCCTCTGGAATTATTTTTACATATCCGAGTCTACGTGCTTGCATACCCGAGCAACATGTTTTCCAAATTGGTGGAGGGATCAAGTGGTGCACTTGATCGCCCCCTCCCACCACTCAATCTAGCTAGTAAAAAAAGGTAGACATAGCACCATATTCGAAACTTTGGCAATAAGAGGGACCACCCCCAAGTGACTTAACAAGGAAACATTAAGAAAGAATTGATTAGAAGGGACTTTGAAAGGGTCCCATGCCAGATAATCGGTTAGGATGTGGAGCTAAATAGCTTAACTAGAGCATGCATTACAAAGTGATTGGGTTACAGAGTGACCGACATCGATCAGACAGTAACCGACATCAATCATGAAGGGACCGACATCAGTCACCTATGACCGACATCAGTCAGGAAAGTAAGAATTGTCATCATTGGTCAGCATAAAAACTACCATCAGTCAACAAATGAACCGCTATCAGTCAGGGTAACCGTCACCAGTCACCTGTGCATGAAAGTTTATATTTAACTCATGGGAATTAGATCTAACTTTGTTATAAAATTGATCTAAAGGTTGTAAATGCATAGCTAATGTACTCTAAGTTTGTAGATGCTTATATAAGCATGAAAGCTAGGGTTAGATGTGATGATGGCATGTAATTGATTATGATTGCATGTGGAATCCGTGATTGAGAGGATGAAGAAGAGAAAGAAATAACATGTTACATGAAGTCAGAGCTTCCATGGAGAGGAGTTGGATAGAAGGAAATAACAGGTACATATGAATGGTGAGAATAGGGTAACATCTTCTATTGTATTTCCTTTGTAGAGTTATTGTCTCATTGTAATGGCTTGCATGGTATGCAAAGCACATATAGTTTCTTCTTGTAGATCCACATGTTGGTGAGATCTTGTATTATAGATCTATGTAGATCTAGTTTTGTATTGTAGATCCATGAGATCATACTATATTGTTGATCCATAGGAATCTATTATTGTAGCTCTTTGGAGAGCTATGAATACAGATAGTATCCAGATATCGTAGAGGAGGTTGTCTTCATGTTTGCACAGGTTGATGCAGTGATGGAGAGATAGACTTACTTTTTGGTGCACATTTATATTCGCACATATGGTAGACCCATGTGAGAGGTCCTGTTGCAAATCCATAGAGAAATTGGTAGCAGTTTAGAGATGTAGTAGTTCATGGTTATGTGAGATCTTCTAGTGGTGTTTGGAGGCACAGTTGCAGTGCACTCATGGAGATCCGTTTAGAGATCTGGAGGAGAGGAGATACTCTTGGAGAGATGCATTGTACTCTTGTATTAAAGAGTTAGTTTGTACTCTTGTTATTTTATATATACGAGATCTCTATCTTTGGTGGACATAGCCCACATTGGGTGAACCACGGTACATGTTGTGTTATGTGTGTGTACTTTGTTTTGATTTGGATTATTCTAGTTTATACTTCCGCTGTTGTAGATTTTAGGGAATTGTTTAGATCATGTGTGCATGATTTTGTTTATTATTAAATCACAACACTATTCTGCAGTCCCGAATTCCCAACAACTGGTATCAGAGTGTTGTTTGATAGAACGATGGATTTAGTTTTCAGAGCAAGGGTTTTCTTCATGGTTTTGTTAGTGGTTTATTGATATGTGTATAAGAATAGGGTTTGTTTTTCCTGATGTGAAAATCACAAGAAGAGATTCAATCTCAAGTGGGAGCTGGAAGAGTAAGGTTACTAGAAATTACAGTGACCGACATCGGTTAAGTGGCAACCGACATTGGCAGGGTGACCATGGTAGGTTACAGGGTGACCATGGTCGGTTACTGGGCAACCTAGTTTTAAATAGAAAATCACATATCTAAAGAAATTAAAAGATGCATGGAATGTATCTTGCTTTACTAAGGTGTCCCTGGTTCTTGGAGGCACAAACATGTTGATCAGATTGCAGATCCAAATTATAGAGGTATGGATTTTTATTATCTTGGTATTGCAATGCTTATATATTTTGGATGCACATGCATGTTTGGGATTACAAATCTAGGTCTGAGTATGAGATAGAGGAGTAATTATGCATCCTTTTGGTGTAGAAAGATGCATGGGCTTCATTATAGAAGAAGAATATTATAGCACAGAAGAATACGAGGCTTCCATCAGAGAGGCAAGTACTTCGGTTGAAGATGTGGTAGAGTGTCTTAGTACTGGTAAGGTGATGTGTTTCATCTTGACGCAATTTTATTGCATGTATGATTTTTTTTAAGTTTTTGTGCACAATTTGGGTGCTTCTTGAAATGACTGGATCAAAACAACTATCATATTTGGTCGAAGTAGGCACTTGGTGTGGTGTTCTATACCAAATTGTGTGGTGTTGGGTTCGTTCCAGCAGCATTGGCATCGGTCTGATAACCGAGATTGGTAATAGAGGAACTGGTACCGATCAGGTGACTGAGGTTGGTCTCTTTGGCAGTGAATCTGTACTAGGGTTTTGCAGTAGGAGAGGGCATGGATGATCCAATGTCCTATTTTGGAGGATTGAGTTTCTTGCACAAAGTGTACATGGAAGATACAGTGTAGATCACTTCATGGTTTAGATCAAAAAGAGGACGGAGTTTGCTCGGTTAGTCCATTGAGACTTTAAGTCATGTATCTCTATATGATTCATGTTTTATTTTTATTTTTTGGAGCAACTGATATTATGTTTGGATAGTGTGCAAAAAAATTCACCATGGTTTTTGGTGTTGTTTGAATTTTATTTCTCAGTTGTGTGGAATATTGAGGACAAGGGTTTCTAGTCTAAGGATGAGATCCTCAATGAAAAGTAATGATTAGACATAGTTGTAGGTAACGAAAGATGTTGAGTACACATGGTGAAAAGAAGTTGATTCACCTACTTCACAAGAATTCCAAACTTCTGTGATGTAGAAGTATTATTTGATAAGAAGGGAATCAGTTTATATTTTCTTTCATTTGTTTTATTTCTCAATGACATATATAGCTTTAGAGATTAGTGATTAGAAGCAATGCATAGGAGTTCAGGTTAAGTGGGAGCAAGCCATGGTTGTTGACATTTCAGGTTGGACACATATGCACATGCGGAGTGAGAGGAGTATGCTACATTTTTATGTGGCATGAGGCACAAGTTGTTTTGGAGGAGAGTCACGGTTTTGCAAGTATTTTGAGTTTATTGCATGATGACATCACTTCTAGTTTTATTTATAGTGCCTGGATATCCTTATGGGATTGCAGTTGATGGTTGTTCACATAGGTTAAGAAGAGAGAGCAATGTTATTGAAATTGAAGGGTAAAGAAGGAAAATTTGTTTGTTAACATCTTATTGATGTTGCCCTTTGTTTGCTTTCATCTTGGATGGTTTGTGCAGTATGTTGATGACATGTTTGTTGGTATTTGCACTATTTATTAGTAGCATGCTTTAGCATGGTTGTTGTTATTGACATTGATGATCACATGATTCATATGTGGCCTTTTACAATTAGAAAGTGAAAAACATGGAGCTTCTAGAGAGCCGAGTGATATGGATGGATGTATAGGTGAGTTTATACATGTGGATAGATTCAGGTTTGTGAGTTTATGATGATGCAAAGATTTTCTTTGAACATGGATGTCTTGAGCATGACTCGGGGATGTTTGTATTTCCTCTTGATTACTATGTTATTCCATGGGAGATGTTATCTATAGATGATTGTCTTGGACATGATATTTGTTTATGTAGGTTTGAATTTGCAAATTGTAGTGTTTGGATTCTTTGAGTTATGCATGTTTGTGGATTGATCACCCAAGGCTGCAGGTAGAACTCATTTGGGTTGTCTTTACCTAGGATCTTGTTTTGCTTTCGCATATTCCAATTTGACTTGTCTTTGGTTAGTTGAATTGGTAGTAGCATGAAGACATGGAAATATGGTTGGAGAACATGGTTGAGTTTATAGGTATGGCTATGGTTGCAATTGAAGCTCAGTATTTCGGTTTGAGTGGGAGCTCTTACAGGTGTGTTAGTCATGGTGGCTTAGTTGCATGAGAGGCTTGGAGTTATGATTTAGTGGGAGCTTGATGTATGGATAGCTCGTGTATCACAGATTAGGTGTAGCTTTGTGTAGGTATATGGTAAGTCACAGGTTTGTTATCTTATTGGTTTTAGAAGATGGTTTAATCCTCCTAATTTCATTTGAGAGAATTGTTGATATAAAGAATAGATGTTCTTCACGGTGTGTAAAGGATTGTGATGTACATGTACAAGGACATAGGTTCAACACATTATCTCCAAGTAGGAGATTGTTAGGATGTGGATCTAAATAGCTTCACTGGAGCATGCATTACAAAGCGACTGGGTTACACAGTGACCGACACCGGTCAGATAGTAACTGAAATTGGTCATGAAGGGATTGACATTAATCACCTATGATCGACATCGGTCAGGAAAGTAAGAATCGTCATCAGCCAACATAAGAACCACCATCAGTTAACAAATGAATCGCCATTGGTCAGGGTAATCATCACTAGTTACCTGTGCGTGAAATTTTATATTTAACTCACGGGAATTATATCTAAATTTGTTATAGAGTTGATCTAAAGTTTGTAAATGCATAGCTAAGGTGACCTAAGTTTGTAGATGCTTATATAAGCATGAAAGCTAGGGTTAGATGTGATGATGGCATGTAATTGATTATTATTGCATGTGGAATCCTTAATTGAGAGGATGAAGAAGAAGAGAAAGAAAGTACATGTTACATGAAGACAAAGCTTCCATGGAGAGGAGTTGGACAGAAGGAAATAACAGGTACATCTGAATGGTGAGAATAGGGTAACATCTTCTATTGTATTTCCTTTGTATAGTTATTGTCTCATTGTAATGGCTTGCATAGTATGCAAAGCACATATAGTTTCTTCTTGTAGATCCACATGTTGGTGAGATCTTGTATTATAGATCTATGTAGATCTAGTTTTGTATTGTAGATCCATGAGATCATATTGTATTGTTGATCCATAGGAATCTATTATTGTAGCTCGTTGGAGATCTTGTGGATACAGATAGTATCCAGATATTGTAGAGGAGGTTGTCTTCATGTTTGCACAGGTTGATGCAGTGATGGAGAGACAAACTTACTTCTTGGTGCATAGTTATAGTTGCACATATGGTAGAACCATGTGAGAGGTCTTGTTGCAGATCCACAAAGAACTTGGTAGCAGTTCAGAGATGCAGTAGTTCCTAGTTATGTGAGATCTATTGGTAGTGTTTGGAGGCATGGTTTTAATGCACTCATGGAGATCCGTTTAGAGATCTGGAGGAGAGGAGATACTCTTGGAGAGATGCATTGTACTCTTGTATTAAAGAGTTGGTTTGTACTCTTGTTATATTATATATATGAGACCTATATCTTTTGTGGATGTAGCCCACATTGGGTGAACCACGGTACATGTTGTGTTATGTGTGTGTACTTTGTTTTGATTTGGATTATTCTATTTTATACTTCTACTGTTGTAGATTTTGGGGAATTGTGTAGATCGTGTGTGCATGATTTTGTTTTTTATTAAATCATAACACTACTACGTAGTCCCAAATTCTCAACATAATCTTGAAAGATATCATAAAGTGATATGACAAATGAACATCAGAGTACACCATGACAGGGGAGAGGCCTTGCATTTCAAAATCAAAGATATACTACTAAGAGAGAACCACACAATCTCTCCTTTTAAAAACCCAATCGGATCGTTCTCGAAGATTGATCCAAGTATACCAAGTCTGAGATTTAAATTCCTACCGTCGCCAGAGCAAAGGATCAAAAAGCCCCTAACAAATTTTAAAGTAATACCAAGTCGCACGCTCACCAACACACCAATGCATAGGGAGGGAGCCGAGTTTGTCGTCAGGATGTTCAATCATATTAAAGTCGCCACAAACCAACCATTAGGTTCAAGTTATCACCTAACCATTTTCACAACATCATCCTTTTCGTGCCATCATTAGAAGCATAAACATTAAGAATACCAAAAGAAAGATCGTTAATAGCCATAATCACTAACACAACTCGATTTGAAGGATTGTGACTCTAGGAGGTAATTAAGGCCAAAAATATTGGGGCAATGGAAATACTAACACCACCTTTTCCATTAATATGCAAAGTATGAAAATACAAAAAATCAGGAGCAATACAAGTTAGCGCATTCTAAAGCAAAAAAAATAAATTGTAACTTCTTGTAAACAAATAATATCCAAGCTACTAAATTGCTGACAAACTAACTATACAAAATATTTGCAAGAGGGCTCTGTGAGACACTGAACATTCCAAGAGATGAAATTCATGAAAATTCAAACATGTCAAGCTCACCCTGACCGTCTGGAACACCATCATCCAATCCAGGAATTGCAAAATTATTAGCAAGAGGTATTTAGTTTGAATTAGAGATCTCAACATGGATGGAGCAGCGTTTAGCCCCATTTTCTCCCCGTAATCCATGGGAAACCTCATAGGGTGGACTGAGTGAACAACGTAGAGGTTGAGACGTTGAAGCTAAATTCTCATAATATTTTATTTTTGAAGGAAAAACTTGGCTCCACAAGAGCTGGGAAGGAATGGAAACAGACGGGGGGAAGGACCCAGACCTGACTTATCCTTGGATGAAAGAGGGAAAAAATAAGGAGTAGGGATCACCAGAGAAGTGAACTTTTCACCTAAAACCTTTTTATTCCTAATTGCACTCCAACCATCAGTTGGTAGATCCCATTTGGGATTTTATAAGAAGGTTGTGAAGCAACGGGGTTTAGATTGAGCCAGAAGAGGACAATCACAAATGCAATGGTCCAGGGCTTGATAACAAAAGCATGTGTTGGGAAGGTTGAAATAAACAACCTTCTGAGAGAAATGTAGGGACCCCACTTGAATATCTAATTGGTCCCATAGGTCTTTTGCAAGGTTAACATCGACACAAACCCGTTTATTGGATCGTGTGTAAAAGAAATGGTCTTGTTCATGGCCTATCACCCTACTGATGGGTTTAACAATCTCTGGAAGGAAATACCAAAGATGAACAGGGAGTCTAATAAGCTCTATCCAAACCAATATTTTTAAAGAAACCTGGCTAATGGGGTTGAAGTCGGGAGTCCACTGGAAAAGCACCAAAAGGGGGTTTCTTAAATACCAACATGCATCCTTTAGAAGGTGGACTTGGACCTGCAATGGCTCTTGAAATTAAAAGAGATAAAATCCTTTAGTGATATTACAAATGCCTAAAACTGGGATACCATTGGACTCCCAATGATTTTTTATCTAGTTTTGTAGAAAAGATTCAAAGGGATGCGACCACATAAATATGCAATAAGGCAGTTGTTACGATACCATTTAACTACAAGATCTAAAAACTCAATAGAAATTACAACATCCGAGGATGATTCAAAGTCCATATCTCATTGTATACCTTCAGCAAAAACTTTTGAGCACGCTTGGGAGCCATTTCCACCACCAGTTACAACAGACATTGCAATAGATTGAGAGACAACCATTTATAGGCTACTCACCACCTTAAAGGTGGAAAAAAAGCTGACTAAAATTATGATAGGACCACTAAGAATACCCTAGTATAACAAAAGAAGCATTGTACAAATAAATGGAGTAACGTGAGCGAACACATAAAACCCTAGCATAGTCGAGCCGAAATTTCTCTTAATCAGCCACCACGTAAGTGAAATTTTGATATAACCAATGTTTAAATTTTATAAATGCTTATATATTTTTATTGTTACTTACAATTTATTTTATTTTATTTTAGTCTCCTTAAACTTATAAATTTAAAATGAAATTCTCACTTTCATATTGATATAGACAAGTAATATCAATATGTATAAACATTTATAAAAAAAAATTCAAATAAATGAAAATTTATTTATTATTTTTATTAGTACTGCCCTAACTAGTTATTATTATTAATATTTTTCAACCAATTAGAACTTATAACATTTTCATAAACTAATAAACACTTTTCACATCCATAATAAATATTAGTAAAGTTACATATTTCTTAACAAAATAATTACAAAATTTCATTTATTTGTAATTTGATTGGCTTACACATTAAGATGTTAGTGTGGCCTTTAATGATTTCGAGAAAATAGTGATGTCATGATATTTATTACACATGCAACATTTAGTGACAGACATATTTTTGCGGAAAAAATTAGTTTAGTGGTTTGCCAAGTCATCGAGTAAAGGCCCAATTAGCCAGTTGGATGTTAGATATTTTCTAGCATTGCAGATAAGTCTCATTGCGCATGTTTTATGTAATTGATGACGCGAAGAGCAAGTAGGAGTATGTGTGTCCCCAAACTGTTTCATGTGCGGACATTCTCGCCATTTCCGCCAAGGATGTTGTTGTGCAGTCTGGAGGTCCTCACTGGGAAGTTCTCAAGGGACGAATGGATGGAGTCACATCCAATGCAAATGAGACCAGGCCTTTCAATGTTTGTCAGCTCTTGCAAAGCTTCATCCTTCACGGACTCTCCATACATGATATGGTGGCATTGTCCTTATACTACTAGTGAATCACCATCCCTTGTTTGTTTGTTTTGTTTAATGTCTAATGATGATAATGAAATTTAACAGGTGGACACACATTGGGTTTCTCTCACTATTCGACATTCACGAGAAAAGTCCAGAGCTTTAATGCAATGCATAAGGTTTACCCTGCCATGCATCTGCAATTCAAACAGACCCTGCTCGCTCTGTGTCCCAAGATCAACACCAACCTCAGCTCGATAGCATTTCTAGATTCCTTCGCCACTCACTTCGACAACACTTATTATACAAAATTAGTGGAAGGAAAAGGACCGTTCGAGTTTGACCAGGTACGCAGAGCTATTGGTGTCCTAATTGAACCTTCTACCATACACTCACACCCTCAGTGTTGTGTTAAACTCCACGACTGCAGACGTCAAGCTTAGCAATGTGGGAATCAACCAGTGCACACTTTTGGTTTGTAGGAACAATACTACCAAGTTTAGATCCTTTAAGATATTTTCTTCACTCACTGAAAAATTCACAGGCAGAAGGACGCCATTGGTGACATTGATAATTTCCTGGTTCTCGAGTATCACACAATCGAGCACTTCAAACAAGTCCATCACACCGCTTGTGGCTACTCCTTCCTAGAAAGATTTATAAGCTTTAAGAATCACCATATTCTTCTCATTCTCCATGTCCTTTGTAACTAACACTAGTAAATACCAATGTGAATTGGTAATGCGGTAGCACCTATTTCCATCGATGAACAGAGTGTTTTGTTCCTGTCTTTTTCTTTTCATAATGAAAACACCACCCAAGTAATATAATTGAATCTCATTCTCAAATGTGTCGTTGTTGAACCTGGAAAGATCCCCTACCTTCGTCACATTGAAATGGGCCTTCTTCAAAATTAATGAGAGACTCCTTATCTCTTGACAACTCCCCCTCCTCCTCCCCATTCACCACAACCACAACCAAAAGCACCAACATAATGTACTTGAGATTTCCCATCTGATAACACCTCGACATTAAGTTAAATAGAAAATAACACCCACGAAAATAAAAGCATAGGAGCACTACACAACATGCTTTACCTGCACTTTCAATGTTGGCCCTCTGCTCAACATGAAGCTGAACAAACAAGCCACATTGTCAATACTGATACTCATGAGCTGTTGTTAACCAAGTACAACTGCTTTTGATTTTGAGCTCAAATTTGGTCAATGTTGGCCCATTTACGTGATTCCGCGATAGCCCCACAAACATAGCTCACAAAGTAATTTTGGCTTGATCATGTTCACCAACATCATTAAATATTGTAATTAATATTTAAGGCATTAAGTTTTCAGTCAAAATTTTGACATAACTGGTATTAGTTTTATTTCTTCACACATTTTTTAGGGAGTTTTCTAACAATCTAATTATATTCTTACATGAAGCATTTGTCATTGTTTGTAATTTTGGGTAGTACTTCACAACATTGTTGCTCTTGTTAATATTGTAATAAAATAGTACTCTAGTATATAATTTGAAAAACAATCTTCTTAACTGCTATCACTTATATTCAAGAATAATAAAATGGGAAATATTTTCAAAAATTAGTATTATTGCTAGAGTGCTAGCATTCTCAAATTGTTTTCTTAGGATTTGCGGATATGCACCAAGTGGTATTCTTTATTAAGTATTTAGTAATTTAAAAAAAACATAGTCAATCATTTAAAAAAAAATTAAAAAAAGAATTTATTGTGATTGACATCTATGGTTTGAGAGCACATAAAAGAGGGAAGCATGGTCGAACATAATATTTATGTGTTATTTTCAATTGTCTTAAATGAAATGAAGATGAGTATAAGATATCAAATTTATTAGATCAATCGATACTCGGTTAAATCATTTGTTACATTTTATGTGTGAAGAAAATTGCATGTTTAAAAGGGTTAACGTTATTGACTAGAAAATTTTAAAATAATACAATTTTTTGACTAGTGTTAGGGGATAGGTCCATACAATTGTGCATCCTAAATTTAGGGGTGCATAGAGATATGTAGGTGTCTCGTCGACAAAAAAATATAACATATGATCATGCCACATCAACATTTTCATTTCACATTTTTATTTGGAGGGAAAAGTAGATTTTGAATTGATTTAACATAAATAAAATTGGTATAAAGCATTTGAAAGAAGAACTAATAACCGAGTGCCATGTGTGTCACATTGTGATTGAATCTTAAAAAGTTTCATTAATCAAAAAGTGAACAATTATTGGTACTTTTTTCAGTAACATATGGTGAAACTAAATGTGCATGTTTTGGTGCATACATAACTATGGGGTCCTTTCCCCTATGCACAGATTAATCACGAAATAAGAAATATCAATAACATTAGTACCTCTTGGGAAATGACTAATAATAACTAACCAAATATCACTTCTTAACTAAGTGTAGTATCTATAAATGTACTACCTCCAATTAAACATCCATATAAATATAAAACACAGTAAAAATGGTTAATTAATTCCATCATTTCTTATTAAATAACACATAAAACAAAAGGAAATATATGACTTGTCTCTTTCTGGCATAATCTCGAGTTTGATTTGGCTTGATGTCTATGAATTCATGACATTGCAACACATAATTTGAACAATGAATTTTCTCCTCCTTATAATGGGCACAATAAGTTGAGTTAAATAATGTGAACATTGGGGGTCTATAATAAACCAAGTGAATAGAAAAAATATTTTTGTATTTGATTCTTGATTTATCCCAGACATGTGGAATGGGGAATTTACATGTCGTGTGGTAGTTATAATAACCACGGGGACACCTTGAGATAGGGCTAGCACTTCTTCATGTAGAACAAATAGAACAAAGTGGAGTGCTCTGAATAAGGATCGCTCAACGAACATTAAGGACTCAAGTCGACCCCCTTGTTCTACTAGCACCATCATCTATAGAAAGGCCCAAGGGATGAGTGCAGTGGTATGGATTGAGGCCTACCATCAATTTTCCCTAGGTTCGATTCATGACTTGACTCCCTATATGGATCCTCTAAGAACCCAGTTTAGAGCTTCAAATCTCAAAAACTAGTTTATCGACCCAAAAAATATATTTGCGCACTCCACCCAATAGGTGTGGAGCATGTAAGTGATGAGACCATATCCTTCATGGGTTTGAGGGGTAGCACTCCCTTTCATGCGGTGTAAGTTTTTTGATGATAAATCCAAATGTTGTTATATCAAACTACACATTTTTCACAACATCTTGCATTACCTCACAACATTGTGCAACTCAATTCATGTGCAAAACCTTCAAAACTCACTTGGCCACATGAGCACGTTATGATGATGCCAAGTGACAATTTTAGGACTTGCATTATGCCAAAGAACTTGAAAACATATTGTGCTTCTCATAACTTTATCTAAATCATCTCGAGTTCCTAAAGAAAAATAATCCTTGATATAATAAAATTTTATTAGATGAAACAATTTATCTAAATTGTCAACATTTATCTTTCCTTCAAAATCAAACACCTTAATTTTCTTGTACCTTATACAATGTTTTATCCCCAAAAAACTTCTTGGTCTATAAAGATGATGAATCTGAGGATGAATATATGAGCGCTTTGAAATTAATGCAACATGTTCATAATTGAACGAAAAATAACTCCACAAACATAAGAAATAACATATATAGGACGGTGTTAGAGGTGCCCAAAGAACGTGTTATATATCACAAATGGAATAAAGTGTGAATATGAATTATCACATTTTATGGTGAGATGTGTTGCCTCTAATTACACATCTATCAACATGTTGCATAAGGTAGGCCGCCCCATAAGGCACAAAATGAATACATAGAATTATAATTACCCTTTACTTTTTTCTTGAGAGCTTGAAGTTGTTTTCTTATTAATTTCCTTACTTTTCTCTCTATTATAGCCATAATTAAGGAGTGAAAGAATTTATTTTCAAGGTTTTTGCTCATTCATTGCAGAACAAGAGCAACTCGTGAAGTTAGGTCAACTTGATTCTAGATAGTAGGCTCATATGTTAATAAGGAAAGGGAAACAAAACTTCAAAGAAAACCAAGGAAAATATAAGTATCCAAGGGAAGACCGAGGAAACAATGCTAATGGGAATAAGAAGATTTCTCATAATGGTGTTCACAAAGGATAGGAGAAGAAGCACAAGAAGTGATCCTATAGTGGTAATTCAAGTCTTTGGAAGATTATTATTTCAAGACAAAGAAGGAGGAATATTATTATTTCAAGACAAAGAAGGATCCAATGAAGGAGAATGATCCTCTTGTTACCTATATTTCTCAACTTCTGTATGCTCACACTTGAAAATGTGAGTTTAATATGGATTCTAGATGTACTCATCATATGGCTCAAGACGGTAGTTTGTTTCTGTCATGATTCAGAAAATATGATTTTTTTAATTTTTAAGAAAATAATAAATCAGGAATAATAATATGTTTAATTATTAGATTACAAGATGATTAGATGATATCATTATTATGAATGCAATTCATTTGAACATGAGAATGTGGATTAATGGAAAGTTCATGAATAATTAGCTATGATATATACATGTTTTCATATTACAACATTTAATGATTTATTTTAGTTACGAAGAATAATTCAGTTTTTGAATTATATGATTTTTGTGATGATGAGGCGTGATAAAAAAATTTGTGCGTGAGTTGTGATGTAGGAAAACAATTACCCCTCATGGAAACTGGGATACCAAGAGGGAGGATATCATTGGGGAGAGGGGTTGTAGACGCAGTGTGGACCTCTCGACGTAGGAAGGTAATTATGGGGACTAACACACATGCACATAGGTCACTTGCATTCTAGTTGCATTAGTGAGCGTATTTGTGGATTGATTCACTTATCAACTTGAATTTGTTGTCATTTTGTATGAGTACATTTCTCACATGCTCTTGGTTGTTCTAGCGTTGTCTAGGAAAATGAGCAACATTGCACATTGTTAGGACTATGTCGAGTGATGATGAATTAAACGAGGTGGCCTGAGTAATATGTAGAGCTACTTGTTGCTTCTTCTTATCACTTTTTCTATTAGGAAATTATTGTGGTTGATCTAATATTTTTGCAATAAATACATAAATAAAATAAATCTTTACTTATGACTTATGAGTTGACACCAATTTTCTTGGAAGGATTGTTTAACTTGTTTATTAAAATAATGGTGTGTTAGGAGTGCAAAAGCACTCGACTGATGCGGAAGATGTTTCATCCCTGCATAATTTCTATTTAACATCACTTATGACTTATTCTACTTTAAGTGATATTACAACTCGTCATAATGTTTTTGTTTTCAACCACATATATTAGTGGAGAAATTTTGGTTTTAATTAAATTTTAGAACTTTTTTAAAACCACATTATGTGGAAGTTAATATATAACTGCGATATGAAGTGGTTAATTGGAGTTGAAGTTGAGTCATGCCACCATGTGGCTTCCACCATATAGTTAGAATGATATAAAATGTTAAGTCATTTTTGTTTCACCCAATCTTGACAGTCATGACACTTTTAATAAACATGAGCACAAGTTATTAAAGACATTAAACAAGAGTTTAATGGCATAAAATGTTAAGTAATTGTTGTTTCACCCAATCTTGGCAATCATGGAATTTTTAATAAACATGATCGTGAGTTGTTAGAGGCATCAAACAAGAGTTTAATGCACAATCCTTTCTTGAAATGAAGTGGTTGTATTGTCCTATGATTTGGTTAACGCATGATATGGATTCTTTGGAGAGGAAGAGAAAGTGGATTTCTACCCTTGTAGTGCCTGCACATGAGGGAGGGAAGTTTTGACTGTTGTAAATAAAATGATGGAGTTTGGATGATTTTTTTTGTCGTTTTAGAGATATTGTGTGTTTTTTTTTCGTAGAGATTCATTATGGAATTTTTATCTCAAATATGAGAGTGTCTTTTTGTAAAGTAGAGAAGAGTATTTTTTGGGATGTGTTGCTTGTGGAATCTTGTAATGTGCATTTTGTATCATTTGTATTTTGGGTATTATTGAGGTAGTGGCAAGTCAATATTTGGCTAGAACCTTCCTTGCAACTTATTAATCCACTGGGTAAGTGGAAAACTTGGTTTACACTCTACTTATTTTTGAGAAAATGAATAACCATGTTAGCTGTAAAAATAGGAAGTGGGTAAACATGTGTATAACTATGGAATTGTGTTGGAAAACATAGTTGTTAAGATTGGAGAAACTAAGGTTTCACCCATCTAGCCATAACGTACGATAACTTTTTTTTTCATATAAAAGCGGGTTGTGACATGTTGAATATGTAGTTTTATGTGAAGTATGAGTAGGGGATAATCAAGAAAAGATCCGTGTTAACCATGCCTATTTTGGTAGAAGAATTTTGTTATATACGCATAAGGGTAAATTAGCTATTTTCTAAGAAATGATTTCACAGATTAAAAAGTTCTCTCTGGAACTGATATGGGAACTAGTTCACTCAAATGAGTTTAAGCACCAATTCCTTGAACATATAGTGAGTAAGCAATTTTATTAAATTGTGCACAGTAAGGAAAAAATGGGGCTTTTACCCGACCTTAGCAAAACTGGATTCCCTTGAATGTTTGAAAAATTGTTCCACAACCATATGTCCTCCTTACTTAGAAGGATTATCAAAAGGATTGATTAAGTTCATAATAGAGTTTTAAGGTGAAAAAACAACAGAAAGAAGTCCCTCTCAATATTTTTATGATCTTCAACTTGGAAGATTGATCTATAACAAGTATGAATCAATAAACATTTTAATGCTAGTCTAAATTATTGTTATCTTTTAATAAAACGATAACCTATTCTTATAACAAGTTGGCATGGATTATTTCTTATATTGTATCATTAACACAATTTAGGTTGAATTTTCCTATATCTAGTTGTGTCCTACATATAAGCATTTTACTTTAAAAGGGTACTTTTTCAAACCAAGAAAGTGAGGTTATTATTTATCCATTTTCTTTTATTACGAAATGTATGATCATTTCCATTATTAAATGATCTAACAAATAATGTACAAATGAAAGATAAAATAGTTTAATTTTTATATCGTTCTAATAAATAATAGTTGAGACAAAACTTATGATATTCATTTTTTATAACCATGTTGTGGAAGAGTATTTTTCTATATCATAGTTGTATTCACATTGCATGAAAGAGGGTGTTCTCTTATGTGGAAATTCAACATTTATCAACTAGAGAATGTTAACAAGATAAGTTTTAACTTGCAATAGACTTAGTTGTCAAGTATTTAAAGAAAATAACTTGTTTCAGATCTGAATATGTTATCATCAATGCATAGTTGAACTTATAATATAGCAAATGACATAACCTTATTTAAATGGGTAAGAACCTTTTTTTATCAAACTGACATTATTAGTGTGTACTCAAGACTGAGTAGATAGGTTGGATAATCTTGAGGAGTATAAACTCGGTTGTTTGATATGTATGTGATCATATAAATATTGAGTTGGTTAGAGACTCATGATATATTGAATATATGACATATCTTGATTATTGTGTTTTTTATGTATTTTCCTATAAGGATGAAATCGTGTTCATTTAATTTAAAATCCTATTTTATTTCAGTGGTAATAAATAAGTTATTTTTCAATCTCCATGCACATGGACTTGCCTGCACACATATGCACATGCATGCATCTCCTTGTGCGGGAATATATTGTATGTTCTTTTTGATTTGTTGTGATGATAATATAGGCGGACACAGGGTTACGAAGATGATTCTCTACTCTTCTTGAGGCCATCCTCATCTCTTGGGACATTATAGAAATGGGTTGGGATGGTTATGTGTGAATGGAGACCTATCTTATTTATTTGTGAAAACATTCAGATATTGCACTACCTATGTAGTATAGCATGTTTTTGCCAAAGTAGTATGATTTGTTATCATAACTATATGTTCTATGTTTCCTAGAGTTATATGATCTTTTCATAAACCAATAAGATAGTGGAGTTCCTAGTTCATTTGGTTGAGTGCATACGATAGTGGTAGCATTTACTATACACACGTGATTCCCTATTTACTGACTTTTTATGGGATGGATTCTTGTTTCTATACCTTTCGTTGAATGGTACATCCATCATCCAATTTTTGATTGTGAAGGGAGATCCCTTATGGTCTATGGTTGGAGGTAAAATGCTCTGATGATATTCTCCCTCACTTGCACTGATGTTCAAGACACAAATTACTGCAAATTATAGTTGTATTTATTACTATTAGCATTAATATATTCATTTGAAAATTAGTCATCATGATTATAGTAGACCTAAAAAATGATACTTCCATTTATATGATTATGTTATCCAGAGGATTATGGAGTTATAATAAATTATGTTTTTTAGTTTGATCAACTAAATGACTTTTGTATGGATCTATGAATGGATGTAGAAATTTTTAAATATGTGATAGACATTGGATTGTAATTTTGGACATAGAAAATGATGGGATTCATTTTAAGTTATAAACGTTTAGTTTTTGGTTTTCAATCACATAAGAAATGTACAAAATCCTTAATTCATGTATAGTGGCATGTTTTGTGCTTATTCTTCCACTAGTCAAATTACTTATCTAATTTAAACTATCCTACTAAGTTAACTAAATAATAATTAATTATGGTAAACTCATAAAAACTAATTTAGTGGTAGATAAACTTAACTAAATCAATAAGTAAATGATTCTTTTAAAATGTCTAATTTTACACTTGTGTAACTTGATTCATTACAATTTCAAAATAGGGAACCCCTTAATACTTTTCATGCTTTTTGAAGCTTATACAATTGAAGTAGTCTAAAAATTTGACTAAAAATCTCACTATGCAAAGCTCTAAAGATTCTTTTTTTAACAGTTCAAAAATGAGATCAAACAAATTTCATATGATAAATTCATGGTTTTTTGAAGTTTAGGTAGCAAAATAATCTTGCTTCTCCTAAGATTCAAATTTAAGAAATTATAAATTATAAATATTAAAATTTAGTGGAAAATCATCTAATCGTGCCACTTATTACCTCTTGATTCATAGATTTTCTCAAAATCCTCCACGTTGATTGTATTGCTCTATATATGTGGTACTACCACTTGGATGGATCCAATTTGATGAATTTGTTGAATATGCAATTAGTATAAATAAGATTTTTTTTGGCCTTATGACACTCAAAACACATATTGGACAACTCAACCCCTTGGGGAATATTTCATTTCCAATTTTCCACCTCACCTATGCATAACTAACCAGAATGTGCTAGGGGCACTTCAAATTCAAATTTCAAATGTGATGTTCAAATAAGTATCAACCCGTCTACTGGCTCATCAACAACATAGTAAACATAGGCACGAATCGAATATAAAAACTTTCACTACCAAGAACTTGGACATGGCTACTCAAGCTATACTCCCCTCCACACATTACAAGGTCGAAACTTCCCTTTAAACTATGTTTGGTGAAAATCCTCCCTCTCCCAACTCCCCTCCACACATTACAACATGAAAATTCCCTTTAAATTTTTTTTTGCAAAAATCCACCCTCTCCCACACTAAGCACTTGGCCCCCTTCACTCTACCCATGGAGATTCTACACAACCTGCCACACCATAAATATATTAACTCCTAATGCTCATACACCCACACAATTTCCAAGTCTCGAATAGATTTTTTTTTCAAAGAGTAATAAGGGACATGGTGCTTTTTTGTAAAGAATCTAAATATGTATACAAATATGTGAAATTATGATCTTGGATATGGGTTACTTAAGGAATACAACTTCTCCAAAGAAACGTGAGATGCTAGTGAATATGATGTGTGCAATAATTTACAAAACTAATTTGTTTATGGGAGAGAAAACGGAACCCATCATGACTACATATAGTGTAAATAATGTCATGAATTGTGTTGATTTCACATCATTTTTGTGTTTGATTCTCGAATTGTGACATCAACATGACTATTATGTAAATATGCAAAAAATTCTATTTGAATATATTAATGGTTTGTATTGTTTACAGTAGCTCTTTGAACCTGACACAAATGTGGTGTAAATTACCACTGACGTAAAAAAGGCAACTCATGTTTCCCATTTACATTTTTATTATATTATGTCACATATCTTTTTTCCTTATTATTACTGCTATGCGTGGAAGGTTGTGGGTCCCTCATAAGGTAGTCATGTCGTTTCAGCATGCAAGAACAAACAATTCTGCAATTTGACAAGTTTACATTTCCAGCATATCCTAGCCTATGCACAAAATGGATTTGTTGAAAAGGCTTTACAACATATTTAAACACACAATAAGAAATTAGGGTTTATTCCAATCCATTTTACTCTTGCGATCACACTTTTTCATTTTTTAGAGAAGATATACTACTGAAATTCATATTAAAAAGTGGATAGTTGATTTTTGGATAATAAAATGAGGAATTTATTGTTTTAACATAATTTCTTAAAGAAGATATTTTCCCCGAAAGATTACTTCTAAGCTCTTTTTCTAGAGTGTGCCTAGAATTTTAAGGTTATTGGATTATTTTTATAAGACGTTTAATATAGTTAAATGACTTCTTTGGGTTCATGATGTATGAAATCGATGTTATTTTGGAAAAATATGTAGACAATAAGAAATGTTAAGCAGTTAGACTTGCATGCATAACCCATTGTAAGCAAACATTACTTACAAAGAGAAATCACTTCCTGTTTTCACAAACCTCTAACGATTATAAAGACAAAGTTTAGTGTTCTCCCACCATTCTTGGCAATTATCTTTACAATTTTCTCTTATTTTCACATTTATATTTAAATATTAAAAAATAAAACATCCCTTTTTTCATTATTATAAAATCCCAAAATACAAAATTAAGCAGTTTCTTAGCCTCCGAGCCCGTTTTGTACGTTTTGACATATTTAACTACATAATTAGAAATAAGGATTTTTAGCAAACTTAATTTTCTCTTGCTATCACACTTTGCATTTTTGTGTAAACCTACAATATTTTTAAACAAGTGGTAATTTTTTTATAGGTCATTGTAAAATGAATAACTGTCTAATGCAGTCTCTTGTTACCGAAAAGTTGTAAATGAAATTTGTTAACATGCATGATATGTATTTTTCAAATTCTATTTCATTATCCAGAAGGTATAAAATATCCCCAATACAAAGGTCTACTTTGGTAAATCTAAGTTCTTCATATGTATTTAGATGTACTTCTCTATAACACATATCTTCGTTAATGTGTATGGTCCAACCTATCCAGAGTAGATGTTGTGTATGAGTTGGTAAGTAATCATAATTTTGCATAGATTATTTTTTAAAGTTTTTATTGATATAGCTTATTTTCATTTCTAGTTATTTTAATTTTATGTTAATATAAGCTATTTTATTTTTATTTTTATGTACAGAAAGAGACATAAAAATCTCAAGGTCAAGGTAGGGGTCTAAATAGAAGAAGTAGAATATGAGGGGGGCATATTGGAAGAGTGATTATGGAGCCACAAAGTTATTTATTTGAGGTAAATTTAATTTTGAATATGTTGCATTCAAATGAAAAGTGTAGCGTCAGCATGCCTATGTCGTTTTCGTGTGTCATCATAATGTTGATGAGATCTATATGGATATTGTACTAATATTAACTTAATACATAAGCATTTGAGACTAATAATTCAAATACCGACTCTGACGTTGAATGAGTTTGACCAAATAAAAATCTAAAGTACATAATCCAAATATGTCATCCCAATGAAGAAATTCATCCTAACAACATCATAAGGGATCATAAATATTTTTTGGAAATATTTTACTCAAATGAAATGATGGGGTGTTGGGTGAAACAAACACCTTTTCCTGGGACTATTTAACTACTGGGACTTTTGATGAAAATTTTCCTATGGAGGAGGGAATTGAGCTTCAAAACATGGTTCACCATTTATTTGATCATTTTCATGATGATCATGATCATTCTTTTCATGATTATCAAGATGATAAATTTAATTTGAATAACATGATGATGATGATGATTATGATGATGATGATGATGATGATGATGATGATGATGAAAAGGATCGGGAAAAAGAGAGGATGATTTTAAATTTCACTCAAATTCTTATGTTTACGTCGGGAGAGTCTAGAACATCTTATTGGGAGAGTCTAGAACATCATTGTTAAGTGTTATATTGGTTTTGATGGACTTGAAATCAAGTTTTTTTGTCAAACATAAATTTGAATGCTTTATTGAGGTTAGATAATAATTTCATATCTATATTTTACATTTGATTTATAGTTCATACGTTTTATAGTATTTTTTATTTTCTTTTTGTTTGTTTCTATTGCACCCTACTCAAATGTAGTTCGTTGCCTTAAAATATCACACATCCCTCCTCATATAGAGAGGAAAAAAAAATGTCATCAAATTTATGGGTTGTTTGTATCAACTATGATGCTTACACAAATGATTTCATTCTATTTAGGAAGGAATATGAGAATGAGGTCATTTTCCCCAATTATCGGGCACCACAATTTCAAAAAGAAGTGAGAGGCATCACCATTCCAATTAAGGTATTGAGACACCAACAATTCTTATGCTCATGCATATTTTATGTTGCAAGTCACTTGTAGATTTAATGCCATGGAATCACAAGAATAGAATAAATGATGGAGTTTAGTGTTTTCCTTCTAATTCAAATGAAATGAGGCACACTGAGCAGTTGTGGCATGAAAATTAATAAAGAGATCAAGTAGTGTATGGTTCAATTTGGAAACGGATGGTGTTAACCCCATCCCTAGTATATCAACTAGCTATTCTATTTGGCCATTATTGTTGATAAACTATAATATTCCTCCATGATTGATGATTCATAAGCACCAAGTAAAAATGTGGATGTCTACCTTGAACCCTTAATTGATGAGTTGCATGCATTATGGGATGGAATTCTAATGTATGAACTTTCAAAACCCATTGGTCAGAGATAGTTCACCTATCATGGTATCTTATGATGGACTATTCATGATTTTCTTAGGATGGTTATTTGTTTAGGTATTTATCATATGTTAAAATTTAGAAATAAATGATCATATGTGTGTATCTGTGTGTTTTTCTTTATACATTGTGTTTTTTCACTGTTTCTATACATACCTATCTCTCAACAAAAGGAAAGTATGCTTGTCCAAGGTGTGGTGATAAACTATGTGTAAGGTTGTCTGAAGATATCAAAAAGGTTGTGTAAACATTCTATCAAAGGTTCTTGTCTATGAAGCATGATTATTGTGTTAAAAAGAAAAATAATTTTGATGGGAAACCTTATATTAGATAACATCCTAAACTTATGTCACCTATGAATTTGTATAAATCCTTCACACAAACATACATAGTATCAAATGTGGATATTCCTCCATATTGGTGGAGAGATCGGGTGTGGTTGTTTGAAATTAGATACATAGTTAAAATGCCTACAGAAATGAACAAACTATTTATATTTTACAGTCTCCCATATTGGAAGAATTTATTAGTTGGGAATATTTTTTTATCCAATGCATATATTTAAAAATGTAGCAATTTCTATATGGAATCACATCTCTAGCAAAGAGAAAGGTACTCTAAGTTCTAGAGTCGATCTAAAAGTTAGTGGGACAAAGAAACATCTTTAAAAGGAATAAGGGGCTCCATGGAAATTAAGTAAAGAGCAATCCAATTTGGTGAATCAAACAATGCGAGAGATTCGCAAATTAAATAGCTATAGATCCTCCATAAAACTTGCAATTATCACTTATGGGCACTTCATAGGCCTCTAAACACATGATTGGCTTAACATTTTGAAGGTGATTTGTTTTTTTTTTTTTGTATTAAATAATGAAGCATAGTGTTCTCTTCATATTTAACCTTTTCAATTTATTTTCATAGCATATATTTCTTATGGCTTTAAGGGGTCCATTTTATAATTTCCACCCTGATGTACTAAATGCAATATATCAACTTTTAAAAATATTGATGTAATATGGTTTTTATTTTCAGCTACAACTTATCCATTTTTTAAGAAAAACATTATTATACCGAATTTCATGACTACCATTATCTGTAAAATTGGTGGTTATCTTCAAAAGAGATGTTGAAAGCAACGATTGAGCAAGAGAGAAAATATTGCAAATATTGTTTACAAATTTGAAAAGGAACTACATAATTCTTTCATGGATTCTCAAAATCATCTATTAGTGCATATGGTCAATGATGTTCAAGTGGAAGGTGTAGTTAACACTCAAAGGATGTTTTGGCCAGATATGTACATGAAGACCCTAAAGGGTTTTTTAAAACAATTAGCACATCTAGAGGGATCTGTGGCAAAAGGATGCATTATTCAGGAAATATTTTTCTACATGTCAAAAAATATTGGCGAGGAATTTCCCCAAATACCACACATTTGGGATGTTAAACATGGAAATGAAAAAAAATGGAGGAGAACCTTCTTGTCAGCAAGAAACTTCGTGAAACTTGGTATGCATTGAAATTCATATCAAACCTATATGAAATGTTTTCATGTGTGTGTGTGTGTGTGTGTGTGTGTGTGGGTGTGTGTGTGTGTGTGTGTGTGTGTGTGTGTGTGTGTGTGTGTGTGTGTGTGTGGTGTGTGTGTGTGTGTGTGTGTGTGTTTTTCAGTGTGTGTGTGTGTATAGACATTAATTATTTATTTGCATGTTTGATTTTTAAATCCTATTGAAAATATGTCATTGATAATTTCGTGTTCTTAAATACTTCAGAGATGATTGCGTGGTTTCAAAAATATGAATAAGAAAAGACTAGTGATGAGAGCCAAAGGATTGATTGAAAACAAAAACATCCACATAAACTATTCCCACCCGATCTACAAATATCATTGCCAAACCATTCTATTATTGAATAACTTAGTTCATACTTAGAGAATATACATGCCATCAATTGAAGGGAAGTGACACAAGAAGCATTGGGCATAATGTGAGGATGTGAAGAATTAGTTAGTTGTTGTAGCACTTTTTTCATACGTAAGTGTTTTATATTTTAATATAAATATATTAATACTATCTTAAATGATTTTACACAATGAAGGTATGTAAACATTCAACAATGTGGTTTGAAGGAAAATATTTTTGTGTGGAAAATATTGACAAGATAAGGGTCACTTCTTGTGGAGTTTTTCTTTCTGATTAGGCCAGATGAGACAGTTTTAATGACAAGAATTTTGCCCAAGGGTGATTGGATTATGATCAAAAGATAGAAGAAATAATAAAAAATTATTATAGAAGTTTGGAAGTTGAAATATTTAGGTATACTTTGTACCCTTCTATTGATAACAAAAATTTTAGATTGGACAATGAAATTGGATTTTACTCAAAAGAATTTTCTATAGCATTACATGAGGGGAAAGATCCATATGTGTTACCTTAACATTGTGATCAAGTAATAATTTGTTTAAACTTTACTATGTACGTCTTCACCTTTTTCATGCACACAATTTCGATATGTAGCTCTCCTTTTTCATGAATTAATTTTTTTAACTATGTTTATATAGGTCTTCTTCTATCTTGATATAAAGAGAGAAGGTAATTGGTAGTTTGTATTGCATTGTGAGCCAAGGATGAGACATGTTGTTGATGAAAATAATGTTGTAACACAAACATCATGGGGAATAAATGATGTTGTTAATAGAGATGATGAACATGACTCTAGTGATGTAGATGACGCTAACAATAATGAAGAATACCATCATATCAATCAAGTCGATGATCAATGTGAAGATGATTTTGAAGAAGAAGATGTTGATGAAAGTGATGGCGGTGAACTTCATGAAAATGCAGATAATAAAGACAATGATGAAATGAATATCCAAATAAGTAGATATTTGGATAATGAATGTAATATTCCCATACTATATATAGAGAGATGAAGGAGAAGGGAACATTATTTTTTACTACAAATACAAGTCATGTAACCAACAAGAAGTTGGCAAAAATACAAGAAGATGAAAATCAATAGTTGAAATACTCATAAACCTATTTCTTGTTATGTTAATTCTTTAATTCCAAATTTTGTCTTGGGTTATCAACATCCCATTACATATTTAAAAAATTATTTTTGATTTTATTTGTAAAATTTCAAATGACATAATTAAATTATAAATGTAAGTCCATACCAAAACATAATGTATTGTAGCCTTTCTTATGCTTTATTGAGATAGATTATATATTTTTCCTTTCATAGTATTTGAATTCAACTCAATTAACTTGTAAAAATAAATGATTTTTTAAAATATACCCCAGTTTGGTATATATGAAGTGAGATGACGGGTGATTTTTTATTTTATCAACGATAAATAAGCAATAATTTGGTGTGTGAAACTTGCCCTATTATCATATTTAAGGGAAAGATTAAAAAAGTACTAATAAAATAAACATATTTTTTTATTGAAGGCATGTAATTATATTCATTAAGGATAAAACCTATTTGGACAACCAACATCTAAGAAATAGTGTATATTAAGTCAATTCTCACATGTATAATGATCCTGTAATATTCTACTTCCATTAAACTATCCCAAATATTCCAATGATTTGGGTAAGTTAGAATAAACCATATTTTGAACTTGAATCAAACATCTTTTAAATAAACCCTCTCATAATACCCTTCTCACTTACAACCAAAGAGAAATGTTTAAAACCTATTACCTATGTGTGTTTTTACTTCTTGATAGGGGAAAGGAGCCAGTTATTGTGAATTACCCAATGAATGTGAGTAGTTATGCGAAACAAAGTACCAATAGTTGTTTGAATTAAAGTTTAAAATGAAATAAAAACCCTAGCTCAATAAAGTAAGTCCCTTCTCACTTACAACCAAAGAGAAATGTTTAAAACCTATTACCTATGTGTGTTTTTACTTCTTGATAGGGGAAAGGAGCCAGTTATTGTGAATGGCCCAATGAATGTGAGTAGTTATGCGAAACAAAGTACCAATAGTTGTTTGAATTAAAGTTAAAATGAAATAAAAACTAGCCAATAAAGTAAGTCACATCAAGTCACATCAATAAATGAACCAATTAAATGATGACACATAAACAACCCATAAAAGGTGATTTTATTCTCAACCAATGGGTTGTCTTAAATTCTTTTCTATTCAAAAGTACTTATTTTAAATCCCTTAAAAATATATTCTCCACATACTCAATTTTTTTGAAAGAAAAATTATATATTAAAAAAATCATGCTCTCTAAAAGGGTTTTTTTTTTTATTTTTATGATTATTAAGTGGCTCTGACAACCTCCCACATTATGATTCACAATAACTGGCTCCTTTCCCCTAACACTTCTAGAAATGATATTGAATTGGGTACACATCACCCATTGGATCATGAAAAACAATAGACCTAAAATATCAACATCAAGGACTAAATTTTGTAGTACTAAATAAGAACTCCACAATATGTCTATATTTCGTCAAAAAAATTATATTTAGTATGCACCTATCACTTTTTTTCCTTATTATAAAAAATTCCCCAATCTGGATTACAACCTATTTAATTAAACACCATAAGAATAGGTTTTTATTTATTTCCAATCCATTTACTCTTGCGATCACACTTGTCATTTTTTTTAAGAGAAGAGATCGACTGAAATTCATATTAAAAAGTGGATAGTTGATTTTTGGATAATAAAATGAGGAATTTATTGTTTTAACATAATTTCTTAAAGAAGATATTTTCCCCGAAAGATTACTTCTAAGCTCTTTTTCTAGAGTGTGCCTAGAATGTTAAGGTTATTGGATTATTTTTATAAAAAATGACTTCTTTGGGTTCATGATGTATGAAATCGATGTTATTTTGGAAAAATATGCAGACAATAAGAAATGTTAAGCAGTTAGACTTGCATGCATAACCCATTGTAAGCAAACATTACTTACAAATCATAAAGACAAAATTTAGTGTTCTCCCACCATTCTTGGCAATTATCTTTACAATTTTCTCTTATTTTCACATTTATATTTAAATATTAAAAAATAAAACATCCCTTTTTTCATTATTATAAAATCCCAAAATACAAAATTAAGACATATTTAACTACATAATTAGAAATAAGGGTTTTTAGCAAACTTAATTTTTCTCTTGCTATCACACTTTACATTTTTGTGTAAACCTACAATTTGTTTAAACAAGTGGTTTACTATTTTTCAAATGCTATTTCATTATCTGGTAGGTATAAAATATCCCCAATACAAAGGTCTACTTTGGTAAATCTAAGTTCTTCATATGTATTTAGATGTACTTCTCTATAACACATTTCTTCGTCAATGTGTATAGATGTTGTGTATGAGTTGGTAAGTAATCATAATTTTGCATAGATTATTTTTTAAAGTTTTTATTGATATAGCTTATTTTCATTTCTAGTTATTTTAATTTTATGTTTAATATAAGCTATTTATTTTATTTGTTATGTACAGAAAGAGACATAAAATCTCAAGGTCAGGTCGGGGTCCTAAATAGAAGAAGTAGAATATGAGGGGGGCATATTGGAAGAGTGATTATGGAGCCACAAAGTTATTTATTTGAGGTAAATTTAATTTTGAATATGTTGCATTCAAATGAAACATCATAATGTTGATGAGATCTATATGGATATTGTACTAATATTAACTTAATACGTAAGCATTTGAGACTAATAATTCAAATACCGACTCTGACGTTGAATGAGTTTGACCAAATAAAAATCTAAAGTACATAATCCAAATATGTCATCCCAATGAAGAAATTCATCCTAACAACATCATAAGGGATCATAAATATTTTTTGGAAATATTTTACTCAAATGAAATGATGGGGTGTTGGGTGAAACAAACACCTTTTCCTAAGACTTCTGATGAAAATTTTCCTATGGAAGAGGTAATTGAGCTTCAAAACATAGTTCACCATTTCTTTGATCATTTTCATGATGATCATGATCATTCTTTTCATGATTATCAAGATGATAATGAATAACACGACGACGACGATGACGATGATTATGATGATGATGACAAGGATCAGGAAAAAGAGAGGATGATTTTAAAGTTCACTCAAATTCTTATGTTTATGTCGTGAGAGTCTAGAACATCATTGTTAAGTGTTCTATTGGTTTTGATGGACTTGAAATCAAGTTTTTTTGTCAAACATAAATTTGAATGCTTTATTGAGGTTAGATAATAATTTCATAGCTATATTTTACATTTGATTTATAGTTCATACGTTTTATATTATTTTTTATTTTCTTTTTGTTTGTTTCTATTGCACCCTACTCAAAAGTAGTTCATTGCCTTAAAAGATCACACATCCCTCCTCATATAGAGAGGAAAAAAAATATCATCAAATTTATGGGTTGTCAATATCAACTATGATGCTTACACAAATGATTTCATTCTATTTAGGAAGGAATATGAGAATGAGGTCATTTGCCCCATTTATCGGGCACCACAATTTCAAAAAGGAGTGAGAGGTCTCACCATTCCAATTAAGGTATTGAGACACCAACAATTCTTATGCTCATGCATATTTTATGTTGTAAGTCACTTGTAGATTTAATGCCATGGAATCACAAGAATAGAATAAATGATGGAGTTTAGTGTTTTCCTTCTAATTCAAATGCAATGAGGCACATTGAGCAGTTGTGGCCTGAAAATTAATAAAGAGATCAAGTAGTGTATGGTTCAGTTTGGAAATGGATGGTGTTAAGCCCATCCCTAGCATATCAAATAGCTATTCTATTTGGCCATTATTGTTGATAAACTATAATATTCCTCCATGATTGATGATTCGTAAGCACCAAGTAAAAATGTGGATGCCTATCTTGAACCCTTAATTGATGAGTTTCATGCATTATGGGATGGAATTCTAATGTAAGAAATTTCAAAACCCATTGGTCAAAGGTAGTTCACCTATTATGGTATCTTATGTTGGACTATTCATGATATTCCTAGGATGGTTGTTTGTTTAAGTATTTATAATATGTTAAAATTTAGAAATAAATGATCATATGTGTGTATCTGTGTGTTTTTCTTTATACATTGTGTTTTTTCACTGTTTCTATACATACCTATCTCTCAACAAAAGGAAAGTATGCTTGTCCAAGGTGTGGTGATAAACTATGTGTAAGGTTGTCTGAAGATATCAAAAAGGTTGTATAAACATTCCATCAAAGGTTCTTGTCTATGAAGCATGATTATTGTGTTAAAAAGAAAAATAATTTTGATGGAAAACTTGATATTAGAGAACCTCCTAAACTTATGTCACCTATGAATTTGTATAAATCCTTCACACAAACATACATAGTATCAAATGTGGATATTCCTCCATATTGGTGGAGAGATCGGGTGTGGTTGTTTGAAATTAGATACATAGTTAAAATGCCTACAGAAATGAACAAACTATTTATATTTTATAGTCTTCCATATTGGAAGAATTTATTAGTTGGGAATATTTTTTTATCCAATGCATATATTTAAAAATGTAGCGATTTCTATATGGAATCACATCTCTATCAAAGAGAAGGACACTCCAAGTTCCAAAGTCGGTCTGAAATTTAGTGGGACAAAGAAACGTCTTAAAAAGGAAGAAGGGGCTCCATGGAAATTAAGTAAAGAGCAATCCAATTTGGTGAATCAAACAATGCAAGAGATTCACAAATTAAATAGCTATAGATCCTCCATAAAACTTGCAATTATCACTTATGGGCACATCATAGGCCTCTAAACACATGATTGGCATAACATTTTGAAGGCGAGTCATTTGTTTTTTTGTATTAAATTATGAAACATAGTGTTCTCTTCATATTTAACCTTTTCAATTTATTTTCATAGCATATATTTCTTATGGCTTTAAGGGGTCCATTTTATAATTTCCACCTGATGTACTAAATGCAATATATCAACTTTTAAAAATATTGATGTAATATGGTTTTTATTTTCAGCTACAACTTATCCATTTTTTAAGAAAAACATTATTATACCGACTTTCATGACTACCATTATCTGTCAAATTGGTGGTTATCTTCAAAAGAGATGTTGAAAGCAACGATTGAGAAAGAGAGAAAATATTGCAAATATTGTTTACAAATTTGAAAAGGAACTACATAGTTCTTTCATGGATTCTCAAAATCATCTATTAGTGCATATGGTCAATGATGTTCAAGTGGAAGGTGTAGTTAACACGCAAAGGATGTTTTGGCCAGATATGTACATGAAGACCCTAAAGGGTTTTTTAAAACAATTAGCACGTCTAGAGGGATCTGTGGCAAAAGTATGCATTATTCAGGAAATATTTTTCTACATGTCAAAAAATCTTGGCGAGGAATTTCCCAAATACCACACATTTGGGATGTTTAACATGGAAATGCAAAAAAATGGAGGAGAACCTTCTTGTCAGCAAGAAAATTCATGAAACTTGGTATGCATTGAAATTCATATCAAACCTATATGAATTATTTTCTGTGTGTGTGTATGTGTGTGTGTGTGTGTGTGTGTGTGTGTGTGTGTGTGTGTGTGTGTGTGTGTGTGTGTGTGTGTGTGTGTGTGTGTGTGTGTGTGTGTGTGTGTGTGTGTGTGTGTGTGTGTGTGTGTGTGTGTGTGTGTATAGACATTAATTATTTATTTGCATGTTTGATTTTTAAATCCTATTGAAAAATCTTTCATTGATAATTTCATGTTCTTAAATACTTCAGAGATGATTGCGTGGTTTCAAAAATATGAATAAGAAAATACTAGTGATGAGAACCAAAGGATTAATTGGAGACAAAAACATCCACATAAACTATTCCCACCCAATCTACAAATATCATTTCCAGACCAATCTATTATTGAATAACTAAGTTCATATTTAGAGAATATCCATGCCATCAATTGAAGGGAAGTGACACAAGAAGCATTGGGCATAATGTGAGGATGTGAAGAATTAGTTAGTTGTTGTAGCAATTTTTTCATACATAAGTGTTTTATATTTTAATATAAATATATTAATACTATCTTAAAGGATTTGACATGATGAAGGTTAGTGAACATTCAACAATGTGGTTTGAAGGAAAATATTTCCGTGTGGAAAATATTGACAAGATAAGGGTCACTTCTTGTGGAGTTTTTCTTTCTCAGTAGGCCAGATGAGATAGTTTTAATGACAGGAATTTGGCCCAAGGGTGATTGGATTATGATCAAAAGATAGAAGAAATAATAAAAAATTATTATAGAAGTTTGGAAGTTGAAATATTTAGGTGTACTTTGTACCCTTCTATTGATAACAAAAATTTCAGATTGGACAATGAAATTGAATTTTACTCAAAAGAATTTTCTATAGCATTACCTGAGGGGAAAGAGACATATGTGTTACCTTATCATTGTGATCAAGTAATAATTTGTTTAAATTTTATTATGTACGTCTTCACCTTTTTCATGCGCACAATTTCGGTATGTAGGTCTCCTTTTTCATGAATTAATTTTTTTTAACTATGTTTATATAGGTCTTCTTTTATCTTGATATAAAGAGAGAAGGTAATTGGAAATTTTTATTGCATTGTGAGCCAAGGATGAGACATGTTGTTTATGAAAACAATGTTGTAACATGAGCATCATGGGGAACAAATGATGTTGTTAATAGAGATGATGAACACAACTCTAGTGATGTAGATGACCCTAACAATAATGAAGAATACCGTCATATCAATCAAGTCGATGATCAAGGTGACGATGATTTTGAAGAAGAAGATGTTGATGAAAGTGACGGCGGTGAACTTCATGAAAATGCAGATAATAAAGACAATGATGAAATGAATATCCAAATAAGTAGATATTTGGATAATGAATGTAATATTCCCATAGCTATATATAGAGAGATGAAGGAGAAGGGAACATTATTTTTTATACAAATCCAAGTCATATAACCAACAAGAAGTTGGCAAAAATACAAGAAGATGAAAATCAATAGTTGAAATACTCATAAACCTATTTCTTGTTATGTTAATTCTTTAATTCCAAATTTTATCTTGGGTTATCAATGCCAAATTACATATTTAAAAAATTATTTTTGATTTTATTTGTAAAATTTCAAATGACATAATTAAATTATAAATGTAAGTCCATACCAAAACATAATGTATTGTAGCCTTTCTTATGCTTTATTGAGATAGATTATATATTTTTCCTTTCATAGTATTTGAATTCAACTCAATTAACTTGTTAAAATAAATTATTTTTTAAAGTATACCTCAGTTTGGTATGTATGAAGTGAGATGACGGGTAATTTTTTATTTTATCAACAGTAAATAAGCAATAATTTGGTGTGTGAAACTTACCCTATTATCATATTTAAGGGAAAGATTAAAAAAGTACTAATAAAATAAATATTTTTTTTTATTGAAGGCGTCTAATTATATTCATTAAGGATAAAACCTATTTGGAGAACCAACATCTAAGAAGTAGTGTGCATTAATTCAATTCTCACATGTATAATGATCTCGTAGTATCTTACTTCCATTATACTATCCCAAATATTCCAATGATTTGGGTAAGTTAGAATAAACCATATTTTGAACTTGAATCAAACATCTTTTAAATAAACCCTCTCATAATACCCTTCTCTCACTTACATCCAAAGAGAAACGTTTAAAACCTATTACCTACGTGTGTTTTTACTTCTTGATAACACTTCTAGAAATGAGATTGAATTGGGTACACATCACCCATTAGATCATGAAAAACAACAGACCTAAAATATCAACATCAAGGACTAAATTTTGTAGTACTAAATAAGAACTCCACAATATGTCTATATTTCGTCAAAAAAATTATATTTAAATGAAATAACTTATTAATTTCCCTCTTATCCCAGTTAACTAAACTGATGACCACTCCTCCAAATTTAAGTTATCATAGTCCGTAACTTGACCTTGATGTTGCTTCACCTTGTTGCAGCGATGGATTCATGTTAAACGATAGTGTATAACTCAAAACCATAAGAATTATATCTCATTTCAATATTAAAATAAATATTCAAACCCAAACCATACACTCCAAAACCATGTCATTGACATTTTTATGTGTGTTTTGAAGATTACGTTTTTTCATGCAAAATGAATTCTATAATGAAGTCATCACTAAAATTAGAAAAGTTGATGTTTGTATTAAATGTCACCATCCCTCTTCCCACTCACATACTATCAAAATTAGACGTCTATATGCAGACTGTGGAAGTAGTTTTATTACATTTTTGGTTGTGTCATCACCAATCCGGCACTATGATAATTCTTTACCGGGAACTCCTCGTGCTATGATTATTTACTAATGCACAGCCTTTAGTTTGGTGGATGTAATCTGGAAACAAAACAACAACATAACACAAGAATACCATCGACTATGATAAGACAGAATGATGACAAATCTGAAATATCAAAGTAAATTATAATATTAACATGAAATTGTTACAATCTCACCCATGAGGTACTTCAAGTGTTATTGACTTCACTTGCCTTTCACCAAGACTCTGGGAGAAACTTTACAATTACACCTCTTAATGGCTTCTTCAACACACCTTTAAACTGATGGCTTCCTTTCGCACACTTCCTACAATATTTCTCACTACTTCCTTCTATGCTAAATGAGGGGGGTGGCCTCTCTATTTATAGAACTTCCAGGCTTATCCATCTTATCTCTAAGATAGGATAATAAATCCACTCTGACGAATCATATTCCATACCTTAACTCTTATCTGTACATGTAAGCTTATCTTTTAAGATAAGATAAACCTTATCATTTTACATGGGTTCCACATTTTTAGACATTTTACAAATAAAATACACAAAATATTTATAACCTCACTCCTTGTCCTTATTACCAATATAATATTTCTAATTCCTAATCATGTAGACCCTACTTCTCTAATTACCCAAACTTTGACATTTTAACATTACCAAACCGCTTACGACAAATATTTACTTTTTACAACATTCCTATTGTACTTTGACTGTTACCGTACTCCACATTATTGGCGGCACCGTACTGACGGCGCCGTTATCTTCTATCAGATGCTACAACTAATTATACTTAACAACATCCTATTCCTAATACATACATTAATGAAATAGAAATTACGGAGGAAAATTTTAGTGTCGACATCTTCCCCCTTCCTAGCTTCTACTCCATCCTCAGAGTAGACTTATCCCGGTGCTTGGAAAATCTTCAACTTGTCATGGTTGACCCATTTCGTAATGGGAGTGCCATCCAATTCCTCCAGTCGGTACGTACCATTTTCATGCACAGCTGCTATTTTGTAGGGCCCCATCCATTTTGGAAGAAATTTTCTCTGTCTTCTTTTTTTGTATCTAGAATCATATACTAGAACCAAGTCATTCACATGAAATGGAGACCAACGGATCTTTTGATCAAAGTATTCCTTCTGCTTCATTTTCTTCTTATGGCTTGTATCCTTTGCTATTTCCCTCATTTCCTCTAGCAAATGAAGATGTACCAACCTTTCTTTTACTAAATCACTTTCATCCATCCTTTCATTTTTCATAACTCTCACAGCGGGAATATCAAACTCAATAGGAAGAACTGGATCAATGCCATAGGCCCACTGAAATGGGGAGTATCCTGTTGCTGACTTTGATGTTGCCCTATATGCCCACAATGCTACATGAATCCTTTTATCCCACTTATGTACCTGCAAGGCTACATCTTTTGCTAGAATTTGACACAACACAAAATTTGTTCGTTCCACCTGTCCATTTGTGCTTGGCTTGTATGTTGTTGCCTTCCTGTGCTTAACAGAAAACTTATTGACTAGGGCTTCTACCACCTCATTAATGAAGTGGCTTCCTTGATCTGTTACAATTTCTAATGGACAACCAAATATGGTGACAATGCATTCATATATGAACCTTGCCACTTCATCCATGGAAGTTGTTTTCAATGGCCTAGCTTCAACCCACTTGGTTAAATAATCTGTGGCAACTACAATATACTTATTTTGGCATGAGGTAGTTGGAAGTGGACCTACAATGTCTATTCCCCACTTTTCAAAGGGACCAAGTGGAAGAATAGGGCATAATGGAGCTGATGAAGTCTTACGGTTACCATGTGTTTGACAAATATCACATGTCTTACAATAATTATAACAATCTTTAAAAGAGTGGGCCAGTGATAACCTGCATCCAAGATCCTTCTTGCTGTAAGTTGTCCAAAGAAGTGCCCTCCACATGTACCATTGTGGAATTCTTCTAGCAATTCCTTTCCTTGATCACGTCCAACTGCCCTCTTGTACTGTCCATCAGGTCCTATTCGAAATAATACTCCATGCAGAATAAAATATGGACGACTGGCTTGAGTAATCTTTCTCTTAGTCTTTGCATTGGAACCATCAGGAAACTTGAATTCATTCAGATAATTCCAAATATCTATGTATTCACTAGGGATTGTGTCAAGGGATAACAATGCTGCATCGGGGAAATCATCATCATCACAAGATGATCCTAAACCATCATAGGCTCGAGAGAGTGCATCTGCATTGACATGCTTCTTTCATGGCCTATCTATAATATCAAATTCAAATTCTTGTAGCAAAATTATCCATCTTGCTATCCTCCCTGCTGGGTTAGGCTTATTTACAATATATTTTAGAGCCTGATGATCTGTTACAACTAGAAATTTTTTCCCTAGCAAGTAATTTCTAAACTTCTTTACAGCAAAAATGATAGCCAAAGCCTCTTTTTCAGTTACAGTATAATTTACCTCAGCACTACTCATTTGTCTGCTCCCAAAGTAAATTGGATGTTCATTCCCATTTTCATCCTTTTGGCTCAAAGTACTTCCTAGTGTTGCATCTAAGGCATCAGTGTACACAATGAATGGCTTGCTCCAGTCTGGATTCTTTAAAACAAGTGAAGACACCAGGGCTTCCTTCAGTTATCCAAAAGCTTCATGCGCCTTATTTCCTGGTTCATAAGTAACATCCTTCTTCAAGAACTGGGTTAGTGGCTGTGCAATCTTTGATAAATTCTTGATGAACCTTCTATAGTAACTCACATGGCTAAAAATGATCTCAACTTACTTCTATTCATAGGAAATGGTAAATATTTGATTTTTGAAACTTTATCAGGATCAGTACCAATACCATCTCTGGATACAACATGCCCTAACAAGACGCCTTTAGAACATCCAAAGACACACTTTGTAGGGTTTAGTGAGGCTTGTGCTTCATCTAACCTTTGAAATGTTGTCTCCATTTGGTGCAGGTGGTCCAACTTGCTCCCATAGATGCAAAAATCATCCAGAAATACTCTGATGAAGGTCCCAATGTAGGGTTTGAACACCCTATTCATCAAACGCTGGAATGTTGCTGGAGCATTACACAACCCAAAAGGCATAACTCTATAAGCAAACGTTCCCCAAGGAGTGGTGAACGTGGTCTTCAGCTGATCTTTCTCTGCTATACGAACTTGGTTGTAGCCGCTATATCCATCAGCAAAACTATAGCACTCCTGGCCAGCTACTTCGTCCAAGATCTGATCTGAAAATGGAAGAGGGTAATGATCCTTTTTTGTTGCCTTATTGAGCTTTCTATAATCAACACAAATGCGTAGCTTCCCATTCTTTTTTATTGAGATCACAATGGGAGAAACCCATTCTGAATTCTCCACAGCAAATATGAATCCTGCATCAAGCAACTTATCTATTTCTTCTTTTACAGTCTTGGAAAAATTAGGATTCATTCTATATGGCATTTGCTTTATGGGCTTAGCACCATCTACCAGCTCAATATAATGTTCTACCCAACTTACTTGACGGAGTTCCTTGTAATCAAAAGTGAATAGGTGTATGTACCTTTGAAAGAGCTGGAGGTAGGATTCCTTCTCACTCTCCATCACAGCATCACCAATCTTTATTTGTTGGAGACGATCATCAACTTCTTCTTCAAATAATTTAATGGTGTCATGAGTTGGTGTGACTGGAAGGATATCCATGACTGAAACATCAACCTCACTTTCTTCATCTTCAATGTCCACTTCACTAGTACTAGAGTAATCAGAGGATGTCCAATCATTAGTTTCATCACTTGAATCCACAGGTTCTGCTTTATGATGCCGAGGGATCACTTTTATCTTCACCCTCTCTCTACCACGTCCAAGTGTCATGAAACCTTCATTCCAGTAGTTCCTTGCATGAACTCTCCTTAGCCATGGTCTTCCCAACAACATTGGGTACGCAACAGTACCATTTTTCATCACCTGAAAGTCTACCACACATACAACACCCATAACAGATATTGCCACATTTGAAACTACACCTTCTGGTTTAGTTTTTCATTTATTTAATGACCTTAACATAAGTGTTGAAGGGCGATCAATTTTTAAACCCAACATATTCATTACAGACTCGGTCATTACATTAACTGCAGCACCTCCATCAACTAAGACATCATGAATTGAAATACCATTACATAATACCTCATCTTGTGGAGCATAGGGATCTGCCTCTGCCTCTAAAATAGGGACCTCAACCTCCTTTCTTCGTCGAGCATTGAGTCCACTTCGCAGCTCCAGCCTCTTCTCAGAAGACATAGCCAAGATTTGACCA
This sequence comes from Taxus chinensis, assembly GCA_019776745.2. Classification (NCBI taxonomy): domain Eukaryota; kingdom Viridiplantae; phylum Streptophyta; class Pinopsida; order Cupressales; family Taxaceae; genus Taxus; species Taxus chinensis. The sequence goes on along the minus strand of CM034153.1, from coordinate 77,254,517 downwards.
TATGTAATATTTGCAGGCCTTTTGGACAGATCTTCCAAGATGGAGTATGGTCCTTGCCCCTGTGAAATCAAAAAATCCTGCACACCCAACTTTCTTCTCCTATGTTTCTTACTAGTTTCTCCTTTCATCTTCTTAGGATCATTTCCATCTTGATTATCTTTTTCTTTCTTTCTTTTTGTTACAAACACATCTACTTCATTATTTTTGCTCTTATCTACTACATCAAAAGAATTCACAGGTGCTTTTCCTTTATCATTATCTCCTTTACCAGATGTAGAAGCTCTATCTAGACAATTATACTTATAATGACCCTTTTTATAACAACCATAACATACAACTTCAGAAATATTTCTTTTTGGACCTCTATCTCCTCCCTGAGAACTAAATTCTTTTCCTTGAAGAAGATTAATGGTTAACTGACCCATCTTTTTTAGCAGATCTTCATACTCAGTAGATGTACTAGGAGAAATATTTGTGCTCACCGGGAGTGGTTGTGGATTATGGACCAAAGGTGCTGGTGTAGGCTCTACTTTAGCAACAATTTCTTTGGGATCCTCTTCCATGCTTTCTTCTTGCCTTCTTGCAATCTCCTTTGCTTGTTCAATGGTAGCTGGGCGGTCATACTTCACTCGTTGTCTGATCTCTGGCTTCATCCTAAGAATGAAGTGCTTACAGAGGAGATTATCCACGCCGTTCATCAACCCATCCGCTAATCCTTCCTTCCGGATCTGGGCATCGAGCTTCCTCCTTAGCTCTAGAACACGAGCATGATAATCCCTTATCTTCTCCTTCTCTCCTTGGGATAGCTTTGTGATCTCGATCATGAGATCTGCATATTTCTGTTGTTCACCAAATTCTTCAAGAAAAATTTCAGTTAATAAATCCCATGAATTTTTCACATTATCACCTAGTGTTTCAAACCACCTAAGTGTTGAACCATCCAAAAAGGTAGGAAAAAATTCAGTCCATTGTTCCCTTCTTATGAGGCCATTACAAATACAAGATCGTTTAAACTCTTGAATGAAAGAAGAAGCATCTTCATTAGATTGAGCTGAAAAAATAGGAATCTTCCCCATTTTCAAAAGTAACCACCGTGAAATACCAACCCACAAGTACAATCAACAAGACTTATGTGCACAAATAATTGGAATCACTGTAATAGAAAGTGACTTTACACCTTTCTACAGTAAAATAGAAATGACCACGGTAACTATGGTAAAACTTGACTTACTGCGGTAAAAACTGACTTTACTGTGGTAAACACTATTCACGGTAAAAAGTGAAGTTACTGCGGTAAATACTATTCACGGTAAAAAGTGAAGTTACTGCGGTGAATACTATTCACGGTAAAAAGTGACTTTACTGTGATAATTACTATTCACAGCAAAAATGACTTTACCATGGTAACTACTATTCACGGCAAAAATGACTTTACCATGGTAGCTACTATGCACAGTAAAAACAAGGTTACCCTCCAATTGATTTTTGACTAAGTGGGAATATCTCTCCAGAAAATCCACCAACGAGGAATGGTCCCGGCAACGGAACCAAAATATCATCACCAATCCGGCACTATGATAATTCTTCACCGGGAACTCCTCGTGCTATGATTATTTACTAATGCACAGCCTTTAGTTTGGTGGATGTAATTTGGTAACAAAACAACAACATAACACAAGAATACCATCGACTATGATAAGACAGAATGATGACAAATCTGAAATATCAAAGTAAATTATAATATTAACATGAAATTGTTACAATCTCACCCATGAGGTACTTCAAGTGTTATTGACTTCACTTGCCTTTCACCAAGACTCTGGGAGAAACTTTACAATTACACCTCTTAATGGCTTCTTCAACACACCTTTAAACTGATGGCTTCCTTCGCACACTTCCTACAATATTTCTCACTACTTCCTTCTATGCTAAATGAGGGGGGTGGCCTCTCTATTTATAGAACTTCCAGGCTTATCCATCTTATCTCTAAGATAGGATAATAAATCCACTCTGACGAATCATATTCCATACCTTAACTCTTATCTGTACATGTAAGCTTATCTTTTAAGATAAGATAAACCTTATCATTTTACATGAGTTCCACATTTTTAGACTTTTTACAAATAAAATACACAAAATATTTATGACCTCACTCCTTGTCCTTATTACCAATATAATATTTCTAATTCCTAATCATGTAGACCCTACTTCTCTAATTACCCAAACTTTGACATTTTAACATTACCGGACTGCTTACGACAAATATTTACTTTTTACAACATTCATATTGTACTTTGACTGTTACCATACTACACATTATTGGCGGCACCGTACTGACGGCGCCATTATCTTCTATCAGACACTACTACTAATTATACTTAACAACATCCTATTCCTAATACATACATTAATGAAATAGAAATTATGGAGGAAAATTTTAGTGTCAACAGTTGCTTGACTTGAAACTTGTTGAGGGATTTGATAAATTGTACACAACTATCTAACAAATTGATTGACACAATTCATGTGCATTTTGGGAAATTGTGGACCTTATAGTGATAGCAAGCTTGGTCCATTCATCATAAATGTGTGTATGGTTTGGAAAATTACAGGAATGTTGATTCCATGAGTTAAATTTGATGGTTGACATTTCATGAAAAGGAATTTTTGTATGACTACCATCATTTACCATGGTTATTTAAAAGCTAGGTTTAGTCATCATTAAGTAAGGTGATATCAAAAGAATAAATATATATTTATAATCCTTTAGAAATTTTTATGGTCACTTAAAATTTTCATATTTCATCATATATGTTCACTAAGAAAATTCCACGATGTTTTATGGTTAAAAAAATATTCAAATGGTCGTCAAATTCAACCCTTGTTTGGTACAAATACATGACAAAAAATTAACAATATGAAAATTATTTTTCAAAGAAAAGAATATTGCAATTTAAAATTACGTACATTACCTAACTCAAGTTGTGTCTCTACAAGGCTCTATTAGTCAGGTCGATCCCAAAGACCATGTAGATCATGAGATGCAACATATTTGTCTTCAACGAAACCAACATCGAAATATGCGGTAATATATAATACATACTCATAGCTACCTAAGTCGTGGGGATGGGGGACAGGGGGACGAAGGGATGGGGTTTATGGGATGGTTATTTTTCTTCTAAGTCTTGGGGACAAAAGGGGAAAATATATTAATATAATATATAAAAATAATAATATTTTAGTATTTTTAACTGTACTCAATAACATTTAGGAATTTAAACTCAGTTTAATGTATTTTAGGTGCTTTCAAGATTATAATTTAATGTTATTGGTCAAAATAACAACATTTCAAAAGTAAAAACATAAAAAAAATTGAAAGATTTTAAAATAATAAGGGATGTCCCCTTTAAGTTCTCAAGTCCCCAAAATGTTCGAGACGTCTGGGACATCACCAAAATCTACGGGATGCATCCCTGCATAATACCGTATATACATAATATATAATATATAATATAATATACACTATACTTATATAACATATTATACTTTTATTTGTATATATAACATATAATATACTATAATATATATGTTTTATGAAAAAACATGGGGGGTGCAAATTTGGCTCAAATTTGCATCACATTTGTGCCATATCATGACCTTAAAACAAAAAATAAAAACCCAACTAGCTAAAAATCCAAATGCATTTCATTTCACATTACCTTGGAGAGCAGGTGAAGGAAAATCGATGGAGGCTGGAAGTAAAACATTAGTTGGAAGAGAATAAAGTGAGAATATTTTCTTAGAATTTGAGAGTAAAAAAGAAATATGGTACAACCAGGTAGAAGAGGAGGGAAAGAAAAATCCTCAATCTACTCTATGGATCCAAAAACAAAATAGGAAGGGGAAGAGGAAGAGGAAGAATAAGAATATGTGGCACCTCTACATAGAAGACCAAGGACATAGGTGAAATATCCCTTGTGGGATACCACTTAAAAATGCACAAAATATAGAAAATTTACAGAAAAGTAAAATACTGATTTTTAATGAAAATGTCCAACTAGGACATCGAATGGTATTAAATTGATAGCACACAAAATATTTTCCCACAGTGCATGAAAATTTGAGAGACGCTAGAAACAGTAATAATAAACACTATGAAAACATTTTATGGAATAATATATTGCTTCCAGAAAAAGTATAGAAAGCCCTAGGTGGCTGGAAAACTTTAGAGGTTCGTGACCCTCTTATACAAGAGCAAAAATAAGGGTCTTTGGAAATAACAGTCATAGATACATGTAATAACGTTTCCACCTTCAAATCTGAAACGGTCGACTGGAAAAACCCCCAAATAAAGGCTACAAGTCACCTCACTTGGAATGGGGTTGGGAAATGAGGGAGACACCTTCAACGTTCTGCCATGCCCAGCCCAGATGGCTGCCGTTAGTCTGATCTAGAGCCCCTTTGATTGTCTTCCCCAAAAGCCCCCAAAAATCCTCGAAACTCTTCCTTTGAACCCTCTAGAAATATCTTTGTAGCACGACCCAGAAAGTGGCTCCAAAATGAAAGACTACGGTAGATATCTCACTACCGAAGAATGCCCTGCTAGCTAGGGACGGGTCTCTCACCACCGAAGCTAGGTTCCCTGTGGGATTTGACTCCACAAGCTGTAGAAAACGCGACAGCGGTAGCTACATGAGAAGAGGCTAAAAGTATGCGACAAAAAGTGTCTTTTCTTCCTTCCATGTCTCCTTATATACTTTTCATTGGCAAACGAGCCCCCATAACCCTAGGCACATTTTATTCCAAGGAGGGGCCACTAACATGAAAGTAACTATAATTACTTTCTTCCTTTTTGAGCCGTCACATCCAATAGTGACCCCCAACACCAAACTAGGCTATTAAAACAATGAGGCCCCTTCCTAAAAGCTTCCAGCATCCACCGCCCCCCTGGGTCTAACCATGTTTTGGACCTGACTTGGCCCTTGGACCATTTGGCGTAGGAAAAAGGGGACATTACAATCCTCCCTTCCCAAAATTTGCTTGTCCTCTAGCAAACACAAATTAGGATGCTGCAAAATCTGCTCCCCCTCCCAAGTAGCATCCTCCAGTGGCAGTCCCTTCTATCTCACCAAATACTCGGTGATTACTCTGCTCCTGAGCCCCCTCTGTCTCATTTCAATAATGGCTTCTGGTTCCAGTACCAACTTACCTTCCTCATCTAGTGGCGGTAGCTCTGTAGATGGTACAATATGCGGTCCGAGTGCCTTCTTAAGGCATGAAACATGGAAGACATTGTGTATCTTATTGTGCTCTAATAGCTCTAGCTCATATGCCACTGCCCCTACTTGACGAACTACTCGGTATGGACCATAAAATTGTGGTTTCAATTTCTCTGCACCCTTCTGCTTTAGTGAGGACTGCCTATATGGCTGTAAACATAGGAACACAAGATCCCTAGCCTCAAAAGACCTCTTTGTCCTATGTCGATCTGTGTATACCTTCTGTTCATTTTGTGTCTTCTAAAGATTCTCTCTGAGAGCCTTCAGAATATCCTGGTTCTCTTATAACCAATCTTGAGCTTTGGGAGCTTGGTTATCTAGTAATACCAAATCTACAAATGTCCTGACGTCGTACCCATACAGGGCTTGGAAAGGACTCATACCTATGCTCATCTGGTAGGTGTAATTGTAGCAGTACTCACCCATGTGTAACCATTTAATCCATGCCCACTGGTGTCCTACTACATAATTCCACAAGTAGCCTTCTATCCACTTATTGACTATCTCTGTCTGCCCATATGTCTGTGGGTGGTAGCTAGTGCTAGGGGTTAACTCTGTACCTGATAGTATGAAGATCTCCTGCCAAAAGGTGCTCATGAAGATCTTGTCCCTGTCACTGACGATGTTTTTAGGCAACCCATGTAACCTAAAAATACCAGTATAGAAGATCTGGGCCACATCCACTACCTCATGCCCCTTGGGTAGGGAAAAGAAATAAGCATACTTAGTTAACTGATCAACTACAACGTAAATGTAGCTATGCCCATGCACCAAGGGAAGCCTAGTGATAAAGTCCATAGATATGCTTTCCCATTTCTGTTCGGGAATGGGGAGAGGCTGAAGTAATCCTTCTGGGAAAGAACGCTCGGATATGGTTTGCTGGCAAACTAGACACTCTCTGACATGATTAAGGACATTTTCCTTCATTCCCTTCCATGCAAATCTTTCCCTAATGAACCTGTATGTTTTGAAATACCCCGGATGTCTAGCTAGTGGTGTATCATGTACTGACGAAGGATCTTCCCCTTCATTTTGGATCCTAGTACAAGGAAAATCCTATCCTTGTAGAAAATGAGATCATCCACTACTTTGTATTGGTCATCCTGTATACTACCATCCATGATCTCACGAGAAAACCAGTTTTTGGAGTACTCGACAAGTATATGAGCCTTCCATTCCGCTGAAATCTCATACATAGAACTAAGCATAGCATTGAGGTAAGGCCTCCTGGATAAAGCGTCAGCAACAGTATTATTCTTACCTCTAGTGTACTCTATGTCAAAGTCATAGGTTTGCACCTTGTTCACCCATCTTTGCTGGCGATCATTGAGCTCTTTCTGTCCCAGGAAGAACCTAAAACTGTTGTGATCCATACAAACCACAAATTTGTTGCCCACAAGGTATTGTCTGAACTTGGCCAAGGCATGCATGATGGCAAACATTTCCTTGTTGTAAATTGAATACCCTCTCTCCACGGGTTTCGATTTCTGACTCTCGTAGGTGATGGGATGCCTATCCTGCATGAGAACTGCCCCAACACCCTCTCCTGATGCATCACACTCTAGAATGAATGGGCGGGAGAAGTTTGGTAATGTGAGGATGGGACACGAACTCATCACCTGCTTGAGGTGATTGAAAACCTGTCGTGTTGCGTCTATCCAAGAAAAATCCCCCTTCTTGGTCAAATCGGTGAAAGGAGCATCCAATCGAGAGAAATTATTCACGAACCTCCGGTAGTATGTGGACAACCCCATGAATCCTCTCAATTGTGTCAATGTCCTAGATGGTAGCCAATCCAGGATTGCTCGTATCTTCCCTCTATCCACCTTCACTGTACCCCCACCAATTACATATCCCAAGTAAAGAAGTTTGGTCATGTTGAATTCACACTTAGAGGCTTTTGTGTATAACGAATTAGCTTTTAATATCCCCAATATCTCACCCAGGTGCCTAATATGGTCCTCTCAATATCATCAAAGAAAACCAATACAAACTTCCGCAAGTGGCGGTTGAACACATGATTCATGCAAGACTGGAATGTAGTTGGAGCATTAGACAATTTGAAAGGCGTCACCAAGAATTCAAAGTGACCGTAATGGCATCTAAATGTTGTCTTATACACATCCTACTCCCTAACTTTGATCTGATTATATCCAGAACATAAATTTATTTTTGAAAAATAGATTGCACCATGCAGCTCATCCAACAACTCATCAATGCGGGGTATGGGATACTTGTTCTTTATTGTCTTCTTATTTAAGGCCCAGTAGTCCATACACATCCGCGGGGTCCCATCCTTCTTCTTCACCAAAACCACTGAAGAAGCAAAAGGGCTGGAACTCGATCTAATATGCCCCATATCCATGAGCTCTTGTATCGTCTTCTCGATCTCATCCTTAAACCGTTTGGGGTGATGGTAAGGAGAAGTGACCATCGGTCTAGCATCCTAAAGCTCAATCACATGCTCAAATCCCGTATCTGGAGGTATGCCTAGAGGTATGTCACCAAACATGGCATTGTGTTTGTCCAATAGGCCTTGTTTATCCACATGGTACTGTTGTTGTCCCTCCTCTGATTTCTTGGTCAAAACCAAACAGTGTACTTCCTAATTCACCTTGTCGTGCCTATAGATCCTCTTGATCCTTTTGGCTGTAACAACTCGGGGTGCCCCTAAGGATAAGCCCCTCAAGATCACATTCCTCCCTTCAGACTTAAACTTCAGCTCCATCGTCTAGAAGTTAGTTCGAAATTCACCAAGGGAATGGAGCCATTGTACCCCAAGTACTATGTTGGTCTCTCCAATACCAACAATGTAAAAATCATTGGTAACTATATAGTTACCCATCGTGATGCTCAATTGGGGAACCCGTCGTGTGCATCTCATAGAATCTCCATTGGCTACAACCACATTGAAGCCCTCAAATTCCTATCTATAACCCCCGCCTCTTAACCAATGAGGCATCAATAAAGTTGTTGGTTGCCCCACTATCAATGAGTACCACCACTCATTGTCCCTGTAAAACTCCCCTAACTTTGAATGCCTTGTACCTCGAGGTACTAGAAAATGTGGCGATAGTCTTCTAGGGGAAAGTCTCGCTATCCTGCTCCACACCCACACCATCTAATTCCTCACCATCATCATCCTCTAATGGTTGTGTGTCTAACTCCTCGTCACCATCACTCTCCTCGAAGACCTCTATGTACTGGGCCCTCCCTCTGCCCTTGCAATCGTGTCCTAGGACCCAAGGTGCATGACAATTGAAACATAATTTCTTTCGCCTCAATTCCTCCCTATCCTCACTAGCTTTGAATGGTCTCCAGGTTGTATCCTTCCTAGGTGGAGGTACCTTCAGTTGCGGACCCTTGATTCTTGAAGGGAAACCCTTAGGTTGCGCTCAAGGTGGAAACCTCAACTTAGGAGTGGATAACTCCAGGTCACGAGCTCTCCTAATAGCCTCATACAACAAAGAAGGATCAAATGACCTTACAAATCCAATGAGAGCATCTGTCGAACCTGCTGTGAATAGGAAAATCAACCTCATCTCTGTAATATCAGGTACCATGACCGATAGTCTTTGAAAATAAGTGATATACTGATCCACTGAACTGGTTTTCCTCAGATGATTCAACTCTTTAAAATACCTATCAGGATCCCTCTTATCAAATCTGCTCACTAGCCTCTTTGTGAACTCTGCATAGGTTGTGATGTATAGGTGTCCTTGTGTAATCAACCCATAATGCCACCAATCATGAGCGTCTCCCTCCAGATGTAAGATTGCAAACTTAATTGCATCTTCCTCCCACATAGGATTCAAGTTGAAGTATGTCTTCAAGTTCTGCACCCAAGACTGTGCAATACACTTCTTAGAACCGTTGAAATGTGGAACAAAAATTTGTCCCAAACTCCTTTGCATCTCTTGTACCTGTGCCTGATAATCTCTCCTAGGCCTGCTGCCAATCTTCATTTTGCAATATTCCTGGGATGGCATGATATCACGAAAGCCATCACTTAAATTCTAGTACCTTTCTCAACAAGACTCCTCATCTACAACCTCCACTGGCTGTCGTACCTGTGAAACTTACGGATCCTTCAAGAATGAAGGTTCGTGAGACCCCAGAGGCCTGGTAGAATAATGGGGGGACCGTTGTCCTGAATGTCCACCCTCACCTCTTTGACCATATTGTCCCCTGTTGTTATTTTCTCCTCTTTCCACATGAGTATCAAACATGTCCTATGCTAATCTCCCAGTGAGCTGGCTCAAATAGAGATTGATAGTCTGCTGCTACTTTACCATGTTGGTGAACAGTTGTTTCATCAGCTCTACCCCTATATCCTCATTGTCTCTGCCCCCCATCTTTTAATCCCAGCAGGCTAGAGAAACAGCCACTCTGATACCACTAAAATATCCCTTGTGGGATACCACTTAAAAATGCACAAAATATAGAAAATTTGCAGAAAAGTAAAATACTAATTTTTAATGAAAATGTCCAGCTAGGACATCGAATGGTATTAAACTAATAGCACACAAAATATTTTCCCACAGTGCATGAAAGTTTGAGGGACGCTAGTAACAGTAATAATAAACACTATAAAAACATTTTATGGAATAATATATTGCTGCTAGAAAAAGTACAGAAAGATCTAGGAGGCTGGAAAACTTTAGAGGTTCATGACCCTATTATACAAGGGCAAAAATAAGGGTCTTTGGAAATAACATTCATAGATACAGGCAATAACATTTCCACCTTCAGATCTAAAACGACCGACTAGAAAAACCCCCAAATAAAGGCTGCAAGTCATCTCACTTAGAATGGGGTCGGGAAATGAGGGAGGTGCCTTTAACATTTTGCCACACCCAGCCCAGATGGATGCCATGAGTCTGATCTAGAGCCCCTTTTATTTTCTTCCCCAAAATCCCCCAAAAATCCTCGAAACCCTTCCTCTGAACCCTTTGGAACTATCTTTGTAGCACGGCCCAGAAAGCAGCTCCAAAATGACAAACTAGGGTAGATCTCTCACTACCAAAGAATGCCCTACTAGCTAGGGGCGGGTCTCTCACCACCGAAGCTAGGGTCCCTGTGGGATTTGACTCCATAAGTTGTAGAAAAGGCGACAACAGCAACTGCACGAGAAGAGGCTAAAAGTATGCGACAAAAAGTGCCTTTTCTTCCTTCCCCGTCTCCTTATATACTTTTCATTGGAAAATAAACCCCCATAACCCTAGGCACATTTTATTTCAAGGAGGGGAAACTAACATGAAAGTAACTATAGTTACTTTCTTCCTTTTTGATCTGCCACGTCCAAAATTGACCCCCAACGCCAAACTAGGATATTAAAACCACGGGGCCCCTTCCCAAAAGCTTCCAACGTCCACAGCCCCCCTGGGTCTGACCATGTTTTAGACCTAACTTGGCCCTTGGGCCATTTGGCGTATGAAAAAGGGGACATCACAGAAAGGGAACATTACAATAGGTAAGTTTATTTTTCATTTAAATCTTACAATTTTTTGTTGTAATTGTAAAAATCGCATTCTAAATTTTAAAAATTGTGGCAATTTTGAAACCATAGTGTAAATTTATTTTAAAACCCAATTTAGGAACACATCTACACCCTTTACTTTAATATATTGATTAATAGGTGATTACATGAACTAGAACTTTGTGATTGTGTAAAATTCTAGAACAATTTTTATAAAACCTAGAACAACTTGTGTAAAACATTTCCTTAATTTTTTCTATAACCATGGTTTTGAATCAAAATTTCTAAATTCACGCAATTGTCACACTTGAAAGTGTTCAAATTCAACAAACATGCTAGGTAAATATATGTTTAAAAACATAAAAAAAATATCTCTCTTCTCTACGTATGAAAATTACAATGATCATTTGTTGGCCCATTTTGTGCATATATTGCAATCATTGTAGTCCTTAAAAGGCGGGGAGGGATATATGTGAGAGGGGGAGAGGTGGAGAGGGGGATAGATTGAGAGAGAGGTAGAGGGAGAGTGGGGATGGATGGATAGAGAAAGGAGAGAGGGAGACAGATGAAGTGAGAAAGAGCGGGTGAGATGGAGAGATAAGGAGATGTTAAATACAAGTGTAGGGAGATAGGTAGAGATAGGGATAGAGAGTGTGTGTGGAAGAGGGAGGGGAGAGGGGAAATAAATAAGTCATAATGTAGATTGCAGGGAGAGGGAATAATAATTAAAATTTTAGGGGAGGGATAGATGAGATGGGAAATCGTTTGTATGAGTGAGGTTCATCTTTCTCTTTGATAATTTCTTTGCACTACCCTTTATCTTTTTCTTTCTCTTTTATTTCTGTCTTGATTAAGAGAGAAATGCGATAGTCTTTGTACTGGTAGATCGTTCTGATTGATTTTCAAGTGCGAGCTGAGAGGTGGAAAGAGAGCGGTGGATAACTTCATAGTACTGGAGAGAGGTAGATAGAGAGAGAGATAGAGAAAGAGGGGGAGAACTTTAGAGATAAGTATATTGGAATGCGTGGAGAGGCAGTGATAATGCTATTTTCTTCCGCTTTCTAATTTGAAGATAGTTTCGATTTTTCAATATCTTTATTATTATTAGAGGGATATGGAGCTACCTTCTATTTTATTCGCGATGGTCAATTCGTGCATTCTTTAGATTTTGGTTGCTACTTTATTGTCTTTCTTTCTAGATTGCTTTATGTATATATCCTTCGTCTACTCTCTCGTTTTTTTCTTTCTTGTCTTTATCTTTCTCTTTTTATCTATATCTATATCTCTCTTTTCCCCGGAAGGCTCTTTCTCTTGTCTCTCTTTCTCTCTTCTTTTCTCATCTTTTCTCTTTTCCCTCTTTCTTTTTTCTTTTTCTCTCTTTCTCGGGAGGGAGAAAGGTAGAGAGAGGGATGGACAAAGGTAGAGAGAGACAAAGAGTGAAAAAAAAAGAGTGTGAGAGGGAGAGATAAGTATAGAGGAAAGAGGGGTAGAGCGAGAGGAGGAGGAGAGACGGAGAGAGAGATTAGAATGAAATGTTGAAAGAGAGTTTAGGTTAGAGGGAGAGAGAGGGATATGGGAGAGAGTTAGATGGGAAGATAGGGAGGGGTTGTGAGAGAGTGAAGGGGGAGGAGACAGGTAGAGAGGGGAGGGACAAAGGATAGAGAGAGACAAAGAGTGAAAAAAAAAAAAGAGTGTGAGAGGGAGAGATAAGTATAGAGGAAAGAGGGGTAGAGGAAAAGAGGGAGATGGGAGAGAGTTATAAGGGAAGATAAGGAAAGGTTGAGAGAGAGGTAGAGGGAGACGGAGTGAGGGATGGAGAGAGAGAGAAGAGAGGGGGAGATATATGGAGTGAAAGGGAGTGAGTGAAATATGGAGGGGGTAGGGGAATGAGAGAGGTAGGTAGAAAGGTAAAGAGAGATGGATAGGGATAAGGAGGGAGGGATGGAGAGATAAATTTGAAAGTGATAGAGGGATTGAGTTAAAGGAGGGAGAGATGGGAAAGAGAGGAGGGAGAAAGGTAGTGAGAGTGAGAGAAAAATTTAGAGAGAGTGAGGGAGAGGGAGAAAGAAACAGAGGGGGAGAGGGAGAGAGGAAGAGATGGGAAAGAGGGGTATAGGAAGAGATGGAGAGGGGAAGAGAGGGATAGGTTAAGAGAGGTAGAGGTAGATGGAGGGACTTATGGAGAAAGGGATTGAAAGGGAGAGATGGAGTGAGTGAAAGAGTGGGGGAGAGAGGAGAAAGAGATGGGTAAGGATAAAAGTAAAATATAGATATAGGGGGAAGGAAAAAGAAAGAGATGGGGAGAGGGAGACATGATATGGGAAATAGGTTTAGAGGGAGAGAGGGATATGGGAGAAAGGTAGATGGGAAGAGAGGGAGAGGTTTATAGAGAGGTAGAGGGAGGGTAGAGAGGGATGGATACAGAAAGAAGAGAAGAAGTGAGAGGGAGTGAAAGGGAGAGAGGGATTGAAAGAATATGGGAGGGGGAGTAAGGGGAAAGAAAGGGATGGAGAAAGGTGGAGAGAGGGAGAGGGAAAGAGAAATATATGGGAGAGGGAGAGAGATGGAAAAGAGGGAGAGAGGGGGAGATGGGAGAGTGCTAGAGGGGAAGAGAAGGAGAGGTTGAGAGAGAGGTATATAGGAGAAAAGAAGAGGGGAAGAGAGGGAAGGAAGAGAGAGATAGGGATGGAGGGATAGGGAGGGACATGGGGAGAGAAAGAGAGGGGAAGGGGGAAAGAGTGATTGAAAGAGGAAGGGGATATGGGAAAGAGAGGGAGTGAGTGAAATATGGAGTGGGATAAGGGAAAGAGGGAGGGATGGAGAATGGTATAGAAAGGGAGAAGGAGAGAGAGAGAAGGGGAGAGAGAGAGAGAGAGAGAGAATGATATGCATCTAATTTATGGTTTTTAAGCTTATGCTTATGTATCAACTGACCTAACACTAGCAAACCCTTATTTACACAAAAACTAGTACAACTTGTAAGCAACAAATGTAACATGTTGTATTAGAGGTGTTGCATAATTGTAAACATTTTGGAACTTTTAATTGTATTAGAAGTGTTGTATTATTTCAATCTAAATATTTTTATATTAAATTTTCACATGTTTTATTGATATTAGAGACGATGTGGAGTTATGGGTCATTTGATTGACACTTTTTTTATGAAGGATCTAGTGTTCGTGCTTCATCATAACATGAAATGTCGGAGGAGTTGGATGAACCAACACGATGACCTTCCACACCTACACATCCATAGACCTCCACGCACCCACTACAGATTTATTGGTTTACATTTTATGTTGTAATTAAAGATTTTTTTTTTTCATATTTACACAATTTAACCATAGAACTTTATAATGAAAGATCTACTAGTACTCAAGAATGTCTTTGTAGCAGTGGTTGTCCCTCAATAACCAGGGACCAACCACGGAGGTATGATTTTATTATTCTTTAGATACAAATTCATTTCATTTGATTGATTAAATTTATAATATTTTTAACTATTTATTTTCATTCAAAACTATTAACACTTCATTATGACAAGTCTTTTTTGTTTATAGACTTGGAGGAGGAGGATGGGCGATAGGAGTACATGCCCTTCGGCTGCAGTGATGGGGTCACCAGCTCAAAGGTTATAACTATTTTGTTTTACCATCAAATTTATTTTATTTTATTCAATAACAACTTATAATTTTTTCGTGTATCATCTTCGGGTGCAAGACCCTCTCAACCTACTCAAGATAAAATAAGAAAACATAAATGATAAAATATCTCCCCATCTAGCCTCAATGATATACTCCCCAATTCACTAAGAGGGTATGACAAGGAGGAGGATGTGCTAGCCCCACCAGCTACAGATAGATGAGAGACCCTCTCGCCTTATCCATGATAGGTGCCAACACAGAGTGAGAGGGGCCTTAGAAATGACTTTGTATGTAAATAACGTTGGCAACATACTAGAGGATATTCGAGGAAAGTATGTATTTTAATATGATTTTTTATTTGCATGTCTTAATTAGTTTTTGACAACTTATCTTTTTATTAGTTTATGAAACAATGTCAAACTTATTCATTTTTATTTTAGTAATATTGAGTGTACAACATATTCAAATCATATTGTCACAAAGAGTGGAATGAAATATTAGACGAAAATCACAAGAGGCTAATTGATTTAACTGAAATGATTTTTGGAATACGTACTATAAAACAGAATTAATCAAAAAATTGCAACACGAAGGTTTAGGATAATTAAGAGACATATCAAGGTAATTTTATTGTGTAAGTAACACATTTTTTCATACTCTTTTACTATTTTTTTATATCTATAATATGCACTTAAAATATGAAAGTGATGCGGAGAGGAGACTTCTTCGACCACCCAATGTATTTGAAGAAGCTTAAAATGACCTTTGCAATAAATGGCTCCAAGACGAGAATAATAAGGGTACAAGCTAGTTAACTCAATTTATGATATCTGAATTTTTTCATTTTTATTAGTTAAATATTTAACCAATATTATAATTAACACATGGGAGTAAAAGTAATTAGTTGTTAGGTTATGAAGCATGAGTGAAAAAAAGAGGACATGCGACCCATCGAATAGGACAACACACCTTAACGGAGTTAGTAAACAAATTTGTAAGTTCAATATAAGTTATTCTACAATTTTATTTTATTATAAAAATTGTCTTACATAAGACACATTAAAATCAATGGGTTGGGAGTCAATTGAATCCATGAAGCTAGGGCCAATGAGAATGGCTTTGTATCGGTAAGACATGTTGTTTAATTAGTTGCGAGTTCATAAATTTTAAATTTAAATAGTTTATATATTTGTAGGTTGATAGGAAATGGAATCGCGACGAACAAGGAGGAGGAGAATGATGAAGACGAGCACAAGGACAAAGATGAGGAAGAGGACTAGCACCTAGGCACATATTAATTTGTTTTGTAATTTGAAAGGGAATTGGTCTCTTTTTGTAATTTCTAAATATAATATATTATACATTAGTGTATAAAAATCACAATATAAATATAGTGTTTTATGATTGTGTAACATATGTTTATTGTACTTTTCGTATCCAAAGAATATTACGATATTTTGCTAAGTTTTTAATAACTCATTTTGTTTTATATTAGGAAGCTTCAATATGATATACAAAAATATAATAATGTAATAGTAATACTATATATAATGAAAATTGAAATCATATATATATATATATATATATATATATATGATTTCAATTTTCATTATATATCAAAAAATATAGTAAATAATAAAATTAATTCAATTTCAAATAATATATTTACATTAAAATTAATTTAAAACCTTTAAAAAGTAATATGATATAATAATTAGTAGATTAATTTTATTTTTTAAATGTCAACCAAGTTTTGCACCATATTTGTGGCACACAATTGGTGGCACAAATGCGGTGCATTTAAAAAGTATCTAGTCGCATCAAACTTGTGTCACATTTGTGCCACTTTTTTCGACATCAATTCTCAGCATAAACATGTCCAAAATCCTTTAAAATGTCGATTTTCGACTCAAAAAGTGGCGCTATAAACACTTTATGTTGTAGTACATTTATCCTTGAAAAATTATCTACTATCTCTAAATTTTACAAAAACATAGATCTACGATAAAATATTGTCCTAGGGCCACGATCTTGGCATATCTATTTTCTTCTTTATAAAAATAACCTTCAAAAGGGGGGGATAAAACCCAACACCTTATGAGATATCATCAAGCCTTCATGCTCCTTTTTGGTAGCAAGGAATCATAACCTACGGATTTTATAGCCCTAGGATCTTGTACCATGTGAGGTTAATGCAACAAGTCCATAATCAAACATACAATACAGTCTATAAGCATAAGATGGAACTTATATATGTGGCGGTGTCAAGAGACACCCAAATAATATGTTATAAGGTGGGGGGATTGTCTCTATTTATGCACCTATCAACACATTACATAAGAATAGGATACAATATAAATTATCCAAAGGTATATCACAAAATGGGATGGATGAGACAGGTTCTACTCTAATACTTGTAAGTTCTAAACAAAGTGATTAATTATCCCATTTTTTCCCCATGCATAATGTTTTTCCATATAATATATTTATCAAAGGAAGAAATTGTATGTGTTATGAGAGGGAACGCTTCATGATGGGAAACACTTTACGCAAACTCATAATGCAATCAAATTTATATGAGAGAGAATGAAAAGAAGAGATAGCAATAGAACATGCTAAAAAAAATCATATCAACCATGAATCTAAAAACAAGTTTTGTATAATGATTTGAGAAATCCCATGTATCAGCCACAACTTTGTTATATTAAGCTAATGATACTACTATACTATATTAATGAAATACTAATAAAATGCTCTCCCATGCATCCCTCTCTCTATAAATTTCTTTCGTAACTCATTAAACTACTCTAATTATAGCACATACATACTATAACTCCAAAAAATGTACTAGGATGTTATGCACAACCCCCATGCAGTGTATTTATACAAGTTATTGATATTTCGATCAAATCAAAATTGTGAACAATGTGATGCTATGAAAAAACAAAATTCCAAACTCTTAGGCTTATTTGGAATGATACAAGCTTGTTGTTTTATCTTATGCGGAATATATTAAGATGGGTATAAACCCACATGCATAGTGTTTTATAGTATTGGACATGTTTGGATATATCAAAAAATGCTCGATGAGTTTAAAAACAATGAATTGTTTTCCAACTACATGTGAGTTCCAATATATTTGGATTACCCTTGAACCTTATGCATATGTTTTGTGTCCATGCACAAACCAACAACTCGAAGTTCTCAATGAATAATATTGTTTGAGTGGGTGTGAACTTCATAATCCTTATTCATACAAATTAGAAAGTGCACTTATTTACATCAATTGAATTGAACTCAAAATGTGTCAAATTGGTCCAATTCATATAATTTACTATAGAGCTTTATCCCCATTTTTGCACTCTTCCTTTGATGTTTCAAAATTTTGATTCTAAATAGGTTTTTCCTCATTTTATAAGTCATATGTATATTACTTACTCAATGCTTCAATTTTAGAAATTGCAGTTAGCTCATTGGAATTGCTAAACTAAAGTGATGTGATGAAAACTATTTTGATTTTCCTTTCCAATGTCTGGGATTGATTGGCCTAAGACCAATTCACCTCTGGTAGTGGCCAATATAAGTATTTTATTGTAAATGATTATTTTGTTCATATATCAAAAAGAGATGTCATGTTATAAATTGAATGAGCTGAGATTGCTTCTTCATCGTGAGTTTCATTCCCACATATTGATCCTGGGGCACACATGTGGTTGTGAAATAATTTCGACTGAATGATTGCTAACAATCTAGTCGATGAAAAAACAACAATTTGCACTTTGTTTTACACCTTACGACCTATAGACAAGGTGATGTGTAATGAAGGAATGCAAAGATAGAGCAAGAATGTATACAAAGAATAGAAACATTAATCAACACTTCATCAAATGTACATCCCTTGCACTCTTGGGAATAACGAAAATGCTTTGAATAACACCATTGAAAATAAATCAACAAATTAGAACATATAACTTGGCATTTTAGGAAAAGATATGACTATCTACTTCATGTTTCGGATCTTTGAATGTATAAGAAATGTTGAAATATCATCTTCTCTTGATTTTATAAACATGAACTTAGAAGAAATAAATCGAATGTAAGAGTTTAATGGGATATAATCCTCTTCACCATCAACATAAAATACTGGGTGGACATGAATATTATATAACCCACAAAATAACTTTCACCAAATATAATGGGATCATTCAACGTTAACTTGTATCACATTCTCAACAAATATTGATGGAATTGCATTGATTACCACATATGATCTCGTTCACTTATATTTTTGATATAACCCCATTATAATAACTCATTCTACTCTTATATGACAAAAAATGTTACTAGTGTAGACATAAAAAATTGGTAATTTGGCACTTGAAATTGTAATTTGGCTTATATCCCTTAATCATGTGTTATGTGCACAAACAAAGCTTAAATGCATTATCTTACTCTCTTCTAACGCTTATAGACACTTCCTATTCTCATATTCTGTTGCTTAGATACCTACAAGACTAATCTCATTGCTCACATGTCATTATACCTCATGTCAAGCTTTTCTAGATTCCCACTTGCAATAGAGTATCTTCTTGGGCAATGCCGCACTATTGGACATAAATGCCATATGGTTCTATCAACTGTTATACGGTTATGTCTTTTGTGGACCAATGATAAAATCTTCTTATGTTTTTTTTATTCCCCTCCTAGGTTGGCCTTAGTGTGAACTTATAGCCCATGAAATGTATAAATACAATTTAAGCATACTCGATTTACTCACATGACATTCTCCTAGCATTCTCAAGAATTTCTCTAGCTATATCTATCAAATCTCAAGCCAAACTACCCTAATCTTCCCTAATTCAAAAGTAGGCATTAGGAACAACCTATATGCAAGTCAAAAGCACTAAAAACTAGGTTAAGAGCAGACCAAGCCAAGTCAAAAACCTCTCAATTCAAGTCAAGAGCATTATCAAGCATCTAAACATAAGCATTATTTCCAAAGACATTACAAAGGGTTACTTTAGCAAATATCTATATACAAACATTTTATTTGACATTCTATCCAACATTTAAGAGGGTACATCAGAACTATATTTAGCTAGCCCAATTGGTGTCAAAAACTATACGATATTGAAAACCATAGGGGAGAGAACTATAGACTTGCATTCACTCATGCACATGCACTAGGAGAACTACGTAGAGTCCTAACCCCTCATTTGGGCAATGTAGTGCAACACTTGGCTTGAATTAATAAGGGGTTGGCCACCAAGTGCAAACAAGCTCAATCATCACAAAACCCTTTTTTATCTAACATGTACTTGAGTGTTGGTTCAAGAAAATAGGGTTATATCATTGTAGGGGTACACACAAACATTACAAAACACGAGAGAGTATAGGAAGACATAATAGACAAAAGTGAAGTGACTTAGACCATCATAGTAGTGTAAACTGTTGTAGGGAAAAACTGCAGAAGTTGGGAAGAAGCGTTCTACTTTAGTATCCAAGCTTTCTGCTAGTGTCCTTCGGGTTTTGGATGTTTTGGAGATGAAAAATCTTCCACCCTATCTTAACTTATTCTACTTAGATTAAGATCTAGATAAACCCACGAAGCATCATAAAATTTGAGTGGACTCTCTCATCTAATGTTTTATTAAACTTAACATGTGCTTAATAAAACATGATTAATCGATCAAATCATACTCAATAAGTTTATTTTATGTTAATACCCGTATGTGAATGCTTAATCTATTAATATGAACATACATTGTTTCTAGATTCCAATCCTAAATCGTGTTTCAATCCACCATCTCTAATTTTAGGGTTAAAACATTTGCTGAACCTACTTATTGATCGAGCATTCTTAGCTACTTCGCCTAGGGGGAACCCTTAGAAAATCAAGCCTTCTATCTCTTTGGCTCCTATTTCATTGTCCAATGCTTCTTTTCTATGCCTTTATGTCGAAGTAACTAGGATCAGTGGCCAACTAGTCGAACATATTCATATCCCTTATACCTCTTCAAAGGGAAAACAACTAATGGCTACCTATTCTATTACTAATGTTCCAATTATTCATGAGACTGTGAAATACAATGAAATTCACATGTCTTCTCCTTATCTAAATACCTTGGACAACCAAACTAACCTATATTTGTTTGAAGAATACAATATAATTCACACTGTGAACTTAATGGTGTTGACCCTAATTAAGTCCATTTCTTATCTAACTTTCACAAAGCTCTTCAATTAAATCCTTGCCACATTGATAAAAATGATCAAACTTCTCAAGTCACACCTGAAGCCAAATTCATCAATCATAAAGATCTACCTCTATCATAGTTAACCTTTCACCTTTGATCCACCATGTTATCTACCCTTGGTATGGGGGCAAACTCATTCTACTCACCAAATTCCTACATGTATTCCACTTATTAGTATTGCTCTTTCACGACCTCTTTTGCACACATATGGACTCTTGCATAACTCATCTACCACACGTTTCCTCATGCAGATTGTTCATAATATGTAGGCTAAGGTGTTGCAGTTAGAGCAGGGTGTGTCTAGGAAGTCTCATGTCATGTATTCATACACTTTACTTCATAATTCATTAGCCCCCGAGGCTACTTCTTATCCTTTTCTCACGTGTTTTGTTACTCCTAACCTTCCAATTTATGATAGTAAAGGAGATCATGAACATCTTCCTTCCATTCATGCGGCATGTTCAAATTATGCTTACAACAATAAGATCCTTACTAAGTTATTCCCACAAAGCCTTAAGGAGTATTCCCTATAATGGTTCTATGACCCACCTCTTCAATCCTTTAGCCGATCAATTTTTATTTTTTCCTTTTAATTAATATTGGCAAGAAAGCATCTTATGCTCAAATACCAAAAGTTAAAAATGTTTATATATACAAGATCATGCTTAGTAAGATGAACAATTTATTTTATAGATAATGAACTTCAGGATCTATTCATGACAAATTTTACTAGTTCTAGCTCCTTTACAAGAATGTAATATGTTTCTCAAAGTTTCAATCTTTCAATAAGCTATGTCACATTCTTAAGGAATGAGATGCCAAAATTTTGGCATTAAAAAAACTTAAATATGGGCTAGATATATAGTCTACACTTAATACTAAGTTTCAAAGAAAACAAAGTCAAATCTAACAACAAGAATAATGGAGTAAAGCTAAGAATCAATTCTATATCTCAACCAACTAAGTTTCAATTACAAACCCCTCTTAAGTGGCAATTCACACGACTACCTTCACCACTGAATATTATACCTAAGCAATTACTAGAGTGTAACCTCGTGTCTCTCCCTCTACCTATGGAGGTTGATACAAGCCAACATCACTTTAAGTATTTTGGTTCTAATGTGTATTGTGACTGTGACCATTGTATTCACCATTCTACAAATTGATGCTTCAAGCTAAAACATGTCATCCAAGACGTTATTGATAAGCAAATTATTAACGTTGAAACTAATCAAGTGGTCTCTAGACCTCAAGTCAATCCCAATGTGAAGCTTAAGATATGTAATGACACATTACCTCATCAAACAACAGAGCCTAAAGGCCATTCTAAGGTTAATCATGCATACAATGTGCATCCTGCCCTATCTTCTTATAGCCATCCGTTGGATTCCATTGTTAGAACTATCAATACTAATTTGCCTCCATGACCTACCATTACACTCAATGAAAATGAAATTGTAGATAATGTTTTGGATAACAACACCCTATTTATTCGAGTTTATTTCAATTAACAACCTATCCACAATGTTATAGTTGACAGTGGCTCAAATGACAATATTTATATTATGACATTACTTAAGTATTTGGGATACATTGAGTCACCATATATTCCAACCTATGATTCTCGAGGTATTACCAGATCTAATATGGACACACTTCACATTACCCCTTTAAGCCATGTGACCTACAATCTATCATCTCTTGACTTAAAATTCTGGGGTATTCAGACTTGGGGATATTGCATAATATATCAATGCAAATGAGGTAGACAAACATACTTATAAAATCAGCGTGAGAATATACGAATAGGTTATAAGAACAATTCATACATGGCTAAAAAAAAGATTGTGGGCAAATACCAACCTACATTATATAAAGGATGACACCAATACAATTGGATAGAACTGTATGTACGAATCATGTCATAAACATCGAAGGTGTCTTTCCTTCCTAGCTTTTGCAGTCAAGATATAAGAATCCTTAAAATAATATAGATTCTACAACAGTTTAGAGAATAAATCATATATAGGAACACAGCGTTACAATACATGACTGGTAGCACTTCGTTTATGTATAAATATCCTTTATTGGACTCATACTTACTATTTCAAATACTATGTGTATTGATTTTTCTAAAGGAGAGAATCACACTAGTTATTTCTAATTTTCAGAGTATACCTATTGTTCAATAATTTATGAGTCCTAGATCTATCTACGAGTCACTGTAAGCTTCACTTTCATTTGTGGGCATAGTTTAGGTCTAGTGACTACCCAACAAACATCTACAACATACATAGTGCCTTGTTTGAAGATCTTATGGTTTCAACCCTTCTTTTAGTGAGGACTTATTATGTCCCAACATCTTGAGTTATATTTGGTTTATTGTTGTGGAGTATCTTAGCAAGTGTTGGACATATTGCAGTCCATATCATCTTGTTTACTTTATTATTACTCTGTATAGATTTGTATGTTCTCGGTCACCTCTTACATGTAAATTGGTAATAATCACAAGGTATTTATTTCGGCATCAGATGACCTCTGGTCGCAGAAAGTTTGCAAAGTCCGAAGCTTTTGGCTCTATCTCTTCATTTTGGGGATTCGATACTCCTCAATTCTCCATTGTCGGTGTCCACAATTTCCATCGGCTTCAAGAGCGCTTAATCTTCTTGGACAAGCTATTGCACAATGCTTGGTTCATTCGCATTGGTTAGAGTTGGTCTTAAAGATGGATTTGGAATCCTGCTCCTCAGCCTTATTGTGTGACAGAGCTGCCTCGCTTTCAGGCTCACAGGTTGAGCAATTTAAGGGCATCATCGTTGGGGTTAAAATTGTATCAGATTTTTTTATCTCACTCATGGAAAGCATTGAATATTCTCTTGCACAGGATTATGATCTTGCACCCTTGGGGGCATCTTTTTGATCCATTCAAACAATTAAAAGCTCGATTAATCTAGTTTAACGAAAAGCTGTTTAAAATGATTTCCAACTCGTTTCCTTTAAGTATGGAGATTTTCTTTTGCATGTTTTTTGGTGTAAACCATAAGCTTTGGTTGTTCTTCAAGGCCCGTTTAACTTTCATTTAACTATCCGGAGGAAAGATAGCACCATCTTCATAGTGTCTTAGGCCATTCAGTCGTCTTTCAAGGCCTTCAAGGCTTTAGAGTCTTTAAACTGAATAGTTAAATTATTATCTGAGTTCCTCCATTGTGGTTAAAATGGCCAAGCATTTTCTTGTAGTCACGATGACATTAGCTTTGAGTTATGGGTTTTCATTGTTCATGGGGATTATGAATCTATATCCTTTGAAAAATAGTCAGCTGCTTTATTAGGGATTAGGTTGGATTATTTTCCATTTTCAGGATGAGTGTTCAGCATTGCTTCATAACACAATCTTCACTAGATTTCTGTGTAAAACTTTGGAGATCTGTTGAATGCAGGACAGCTTTCGTTTTTCTATGTTTCTGTGCACATTTAACTGTATACTACAGAAAATAGCAGTTTGGTAAGGTTAGCCCTTTATTATTTGCTGTCTTCAAGGATTTAATTCTGCTCAAGTGGACGTATTTCTAGTTGATTTTTTGCTCATGGGCATGGCAACTGTCTTGAAGTCAATGCACTTGGCTATCATTTAGGGATGAGTGTTATAAGGATTTAATATCCCTTTGTATGGAAATTATAGCTGGTCAAAGACCCTTGGCCCATTGCTATTGTTTCCCATACGGCTAAGGGTTGGAAATTCTGTTGTATTGAACTAGTTTTAATGAATTCGATTTTTGCACTGACATCAACTTTTTGTTGAATATCAATGTTGAGCTCTCTGATTTAGGCTTATTATTAGTGACAAATAAAATTAGAAGCTTGAGTTAAAGTTTAGGATTTATTATTTCCCATCTTCAAGGTTTTAATTCGACCCATATGGGGATAAAATAAAGCAAGGGGAAAATATTAAATAAGGTAAAGTGCGCTGATTTGGTCCTTTGGGTGGATAATTCACCGAATGTTAAATTGGATTCGTGGTTTGCAAGCTCGCCAGTTCTCTGGTGTTTTTGTAGGCATTGTCTTATTTAAGCATTTTATAACAGCTCCGAGTAATTTGGTCTAAGATTTGCATGCTGTTCCAATTTTACCTTCAAAGGACGAAAACCCTTCGTTGTTTTGCATCTAGAGGACGACAACCCTCTTTTGTCAAGGTAGTTTCTAACGGAAACTCTTCTTTCCTTTGTGTTTTCCATTCGGAGTTTTGTCAAGGATCTAAATTTCTGAATTCCAGCGGTGTAGAAGGTCGATTACTGTTGCAGATTTGTATATTGTTTCCAGCTTCAAGGTTTGAAAGTAGAAGCTTGACGAGTGCTGATTTCTACATTTGACTTTTTGGCTAAAATGATCGTAGTGGTGCGATTCACTTGTGTAAGGTTGAACTGAGCAGCTGGATTAGGGTATGTTTGATTATCGGATCTGATCATCAAGGTTTTAGCTCTGCCAGAGTTTTAGAGGCAAATCAGCTAGTTTCATCTCTGGTTTGGGCTTGAGAAACTCCATTTTCAGCCTGGTCTTTAACTTTCGTTCATCTACACGATTTATAATAAATTGGTAAGCCCTCTTGGTTAAGGTCATTGGTCAATCTTAATACTGTTCTTGAGTATTCTTGCATGTATTTGTAAAATGAAGCCCAGGTCCTCTAACCCTAGTACTTGAGCTAGTTGTATATCAATTTTGTGGAATAACAACTCCTAGAGCAAGTCCCATTAACCCACTTTAATAAAATCAGATCTGTGGACATTAACATAATTTTTTAAGTATCTATTTATATTCTGCTTTCCTTATAGATCAGATTACCGTGAGCATTGACACATGTTTATTGGAGGGCATGTGCTTGTCTCATTGCAGTGACACCTACAGGCCACGCTCTTATCAAGTTCCCCCCATTATCATTACACCACACCCGTGGAATTCTTTAATGATATGCTGCAGTACCTATGCATTTTAAGCTTGAGTATTGGTTAAGATCAATTGATTTCTTGAATTCAAGGTGTTAGCTTTCAGTTTTGAGTGTTTTGTAGGGTTATCACTCTAATTTTCACAAAAAGGCAGCTGGATTTATGGTGTAAGCTGTAGTTGCATAATATTTTTGCAAATCTTCCTGTTGGATTTCTAATGGTAAAGGTCAAATCGTTGGCGAAATAAAATTTTAATGTACTGAAGGAAAGGGATCCCTGTCAAAGACACATCTGCGAACTCTATTTGACACTGTTTGAGCCTCCGTTTGTCAATTGATTTTTTTGTAAATAACAAGCAAAAGAGATTATTGCATGGCCCTAGTATGGTGAATAACTGTTTTGTTGGGAATCTGCTCTTTTTTATATCTTACTCCAAAAGAGATTTTCGGGGATCCAGAGCATCAATTACTCACTGGAGCAGTTGAACACGTTCTATCTGAAGAACTCCGTAACGGTCCCGACAAAGAAATATCTCGGGACAACATGATTAAGACGTAATCTATATTCTACATATTATCTACTGGCTATCTCTTAGATCAAAAAATGTCAAACAAAATATGAATCAGGTTTTTATAGGGAACATGTGAACATTAGCCATTGATCAGATCAGGAAGGATATGCTGCAACTTGATAGCCAATTAAATATTGTAAGACATCCAAGTTGGCTCAACAACATGATTAAAGATGAAGGACCAAATGATGGCTATTGTCAAAGTATCCTTGGTATCTGTTGGTGTACCTGTAGGCAAACACTTTCTATCCCTTACAACAAAGATTTTCTCATTAGAAGGCTTATCTATATGATGCTTAACCAGGATTGTCTTACATACTGATGGTATGGATAGACTCTATAGAATTTCCTTGTTTCCGTGTATGTATGTAGGGATGGGGAAAGTGGTATGTGACTGTGGTAGTACAACCAAGTTATTAAATCCTTCCATTGTACAATAGAGAGAAACATAATTAAGTTGTAATGGATAGCTGCACAAGTAATCATGAATCTCCTGCTGTGGGCTATTTAAAATATCTCCGCTGAATCCCATGGGTGAGGGTAGGGGCTGCCTTTATTGTGTGGTGGGATAAGCTTGCACTAGCTTTCTTATTCCTGTGGAATCATGTGGATTTAAGTGGGTGGTCTACCATCATGTACCTCATCATTGTTACATCACAACCTAGCTACATGTTGGTACGGGTGATGGGCCCCATACTTATTACAGAGACCCATTAATTTTATAGGGTCCAAAATTATTAAGTGGGATCTATTTATAAGCCCCACCAATAAAGACTAAGCAAGTCCAATTCACTCTGCATAAATTGTGTCTTTGAGAGATCAAACAAGAAGTATTGCAAAGACATATATTCAGCATTGGAGACCATTGTTGACCAGATCATGACCATTCTAAAATTGATACTAAAATGAATTCTACATGTATTATCACAGATGAAAATGGCTTCCTAGACATATTGAGCTATTATGACAGTAAATTAGAATACAGTCCAGACTGACTGGATCAACCTGAACATCAAGCTTTAATATATGCAGCAGTATCTTGTTCAGAGAGTGACCATTGGTACTATTCATATACCAAATTCTGCATTGAATAACAGTGCAGAAGTAAAGTAACCAAGGAGTGACCATCTTCACAAGAAAAACATACGCAAAGCTTCATCTGCATTGGAATAAAATGATGGAGGGTATCTGCATCATCTCAGGCCACTGAGAACATACACATGTTATCAACCAGATCTGGAAATGGCATAAACAGACTCAACACAACAATAGTACATCAAAAAATAGATGAGTTGTGGAATTTCAAATTGGGTTTTTAAATTTTTTTACACTGAAATCTGAAATCATTATAAGTTCATGCCATAAAACAGTAAAACTAAAACCTGAGCATTACTGACTTCCACAAAAGGACTTCAGATAGGACATAACACAGATTCGAATACTTTCTTGAGAAGGTTTGACTGCTATGCAGTCAGGAGCCAATCCTAGGGTTTGATGTGGCTTGCTGAACTTGGCCATCTACTTAGTCCTAAATTTAACTAACAATACACTACAATGCATTGAGTGTGACACTTGACTAGGGTTGATGGCGATAAACGTAGATTTATTTATTTTAGAATCGAAGAAATCTATAGTTGGACTCTTATCGACAAATTCATAGTAACAAGAAAGTATTCAACTTAGCAACTGTCAAAATTGTTAGAATTTGAATTCAAAAGTTAATCCTGGGAGAGATCCACTTTGATATCTACTTCATTGTGCTCCACTCCTAGACAGTTTTACACCATTGTTATTCATATCTAAACTGCACCATATTCACAGTCTGCTATATTTCCTCACTGTTAGACAAACCCATATCATATATAGACTAAGCTATCTGGGATTTGTCCCTGATTAGTGATGAACACATAGTTCGCATACTCTCTACTTGGCGAATACTCAGCAGACCCATGTAAAAATACTTGTTATATTCTCGACAAGACTACGCTAAATGACTCGGTTGAATACTTTTTTAACATAGGAGGGCATGTTAATATGCCAAACTAGTAGTAATCAGCTATCAAAGGTTGTCTTAATGCAAAATATAGCCTTTCAAATAGTCGCATACCGATGGGTCACATACGAAACCTGTCTCGAGATGTGATCCCTGAGTCACATTTTGAATATAAATCCCAAATTCAGCTATCCATTCTTTCATAACTTTCCATATTCTAATTCTTATGTCGTGCTGATAAGTAATGTGAATGTGTGATGATGTGCCATGTGTAAAATATCATCAGTTAATTTCCGTTTTTATGCAAATTACATATGTACAATAAGTTATCATAGTTACCAGATTCGGCCGGATTTAGTATGAAATATTGGTTCGAGACCGTATAGTGCCTCTACTAGAAGTAACCGACACTAAATCCGTGTCTCATCGTTCAGCCTAGAAGGTTGTGACTCTGGCTCCAACCAAATAGTAAATGGTCCTTTTTGGCATCCTCTACTCCTTTTTTGAGATCACCTCGGCTAAGATGTCAGTCTGGATACGGATATGGGTACGGGAACGGGTACGGGCTACGGTACGCTCTATAGCTTCAAATTTCAAAAAGAATCAATCTGGGTACTCTATGAACACAAGGATTTGGGTACGTTCTTGCCAGTCCACTCACTATATGGATATATTTCATCCATAACACATGTAGCTCCTAAATGATGTGGCCTACCAATATTAAATTGTAAAGAAGCATTTGCATACTGTATTGCACAATTTATTATTTCTCTATCACAGTTATTTATCTTAGTGACTGTGATAAGATTCAAGGAGTTTTGATTGTTCATGGTGACCTTCCTTGATCCACTCAGCACGATAGTATTGTCTGACATATTCCCTGAAACATCATAACTAAGCAAGAAAAATTGCGATCCAAGTTGGCAGGTGGGACAATTAGTCCGAGCACGGGAGAATACTCGCCGAGTTTTGGAAAGCTATCCAGTATTTTTAATTACTAATATGTCTACAGGCGATCAAAGCTCATGATTCTTTCAGAAGATTGCAAGAAGTTGCTTGGTCTAAAAAGGTGCAAAATGGATTTTATGAAAATGAGAAAAATATTGCCATCAATGTGTAGAGCTCGAGAAAATATGCACTTTTAGAGAAAACAACACCTGAAACGGAGCCACAAAATGAAAGTTATGGCACATGCAAGTTTTTGCTGCTACATCTTCCCAGACCCTTTCCAAATATGGCAAAAAAAATTCTGAGCTTGTGTTTTCTTCACCAAAAATCCAAAAAAGGAAAGAAATGCCAAAAAAGGAAAGAAATGCGAATTAAATTGCAAATTTCAACGCATTTAATTGGGCCTGTTAAAATCCGGCGAATTTTTTTTTCCTTTTCTGGCGAGTTTTCCGGCGATTTAACTGTTTTGCAAGTTTTTTGGCGAGTTTTTAAAAACTCGGCAAGTTTTTGGCGAGTTTTCCATCTATGGTTTGTACATTCCAAGTCCCATTGACCTATTTTGCTTATTCAGGGATATTAATATAATTTATTTCTTTTTTTCTTTCTCATTGGGAGACAATGATATCAGGTAGGGCATATTTTCTGCTACCAACTTCCTACAAACCTCTCCTGTCTCAATCAGCTTGTTCAGTCTATCAATTTCCACTTGCAGCTCCAACTCCATCTGGCGATGATCCCACCAATAAAGTCCATAGACTTCGTTGGTTTGAGTTTACTATGTAAATCACTCTTTTCTCCACATCATCTATCTCCATTTCGGGTATTGGGACTCTCTTTACAAGTACTATTGGCAAGACTTGTTTTCCTTGCTGTAACAGTCAGCAAAGTAACCTGTGTTCCCCTCTTCCTCAACTGTATATAAGCTTGTTCTTCATTATCATATACAATATCAATAGGAACTATGATAAATAGGAACTAGACCTTGTTAAGGATTCAAATTCTTTCTCTAACATAGCTCTTTCCGAGGCATCCTCCTGACGATCATCTTTATCACTAGATTGTTGGAGCTCTACATATTTATCTTTTTCCTTTTTATTGGGGGCTAATGGAAAAATGCTTTCAATTTACAAGGAGGCCTCATTTTCCTTGTTGGCTATTTTCTGTTTAACAATGAAGATTCACTCCTGATGATGTGGTGGATAACACAACTTGATTATTCTGAGCAGGTTTTCTCTTTAACTAACTCCTTTAGAAGTGTTAGCTACTGACCCTCTAGCATCTTGGGTTTCTAATGGCTGAGTAATTTCTTCCTTCTCTGCAGAATCTTCTCCTGTTGATGACACGGAAACTGGATATGCATCCATCTAAAATTGGAATTTCACACTTACTCCCCTTTTCTTCAATGTGAGGGACTAGTTGAATTGTCTCTAATGTGACTTGACCTATGATGGTAAGTGCAATAGGCTACACGTATTGTTCATCATTGCAAGGCTATTCAACCCCGTGAGTTGGTGTATCTACAACCTTATCCGACTGCTTTTGCTCTTGAGCATCGCAACCATCTTTGGAAGACTCAGCTTCTCGTTTTTCTTCCTCTCCCTCATGGTGAAGGGTTCTAAACCACACTTGGGAATGCATGATTTTCACCATCCAATGGTTGATCAACCTCTTCTCCTTCATCACCACCATATTCATATATAGAATATTTGGAATCAAAATGATCTGATTCATCTTCGGCATTCATGGATCTGATTGTCTTTTTTCATAATAGAACCATGAACCTTTAGTGTCAGCTCAACTTATCAGGGTCATTAAGGCCTGCTAGGTTCACATATCCGTCTTCCAGTCTATTTTACATATCTCATATAAAACAATGTGTTGACAAAAATAATAACTATCATTATGTTCCTGTCACAGATTTTAATCTATTCAACTTCAAATCAGTTTCAAACTCCAGTTTCTGCCCATATACTATATTTTAGTTTCAGATCACATGCAGAGCTTAATCTCAGTTTCAGCTTTTCCAAAGCTTTTCATACAATCAAACATTATTCTCTACGCATATCAGTTTACATAAGAAATGTTTTCTATTCGGCTCAATACAAGATTATATAGGTGATGAATTGGTTTGCAAAATTTTGTTGCTATCTCTGTTGTATCTGTTGATTTCACTCTCAGTCTAAAATAAAAATGCTTTTTTGGACATCTTTTTTTGTCCCAATTAAAACCAATATGTATATCACTGTGAATTTCTTTGTTCAATCAATGAACCCATAAATCAACCCCTCTTTACCTTAACAATAAACATTTAAACCCTGCACTCTTCCAGACAAGCCAAGTGTCCTATAATATTCATAGGTTGCCAGGAATATCAGATACCTGATCTAACGGGTATCAGGTACAAGAGAATTCAGTATCTTCAGATGCAGTCAATGTGTTCATACAAATACCCATGTGAGTACGATACACAATCCATACATATATAGTTAAAAACATAATACATTATAACTTATATTATACTATGGTGGATACGAAGGACTACATTTTACTCGTTTTTTAGTCCATAAGAAATACAAATACTTGAAAAATATAATAGGATCGAGGTTCAAAATCATCTCAATATGCCCCCACCACATTGACATGTCCCATCATTGGATCATGTGGCTGCCATACACATGACCATCCTGCCATATCATGTGTATATGAATATGAATAATTTAGCCACCTCATATCATCTAGATTTTCCATCAAAATAAAATTCCTGCCTCTAACCACTTATGGAGCTGCATCTCTAAATGCACCAACTTGAACTCCTTGCAAGCACCACTCTGTTGCCTCCAATCATCGTCCTCAAAACTTTGCAATGGCCGCCTCCAAACCAAATCCTCCTTGTCATCATTGTTGCCTCCCACAATGTCCTACTTTGGCTCTTGCTGGCTCTTACACTTGCAAAAACCAACAATCCAATTGTTTGAGTTTTTTGGTAAAATGCATTGAATGCCTTTTTATAGTCTTTTCGAGTGAGTTTAGGGCTCATCTTTTTGCATTGCATTTGCAATGAGTTTACTGCAGTTTGTTTTTTTGTGCAAGGAAATGACAACATGTATGGGTGTTAAACAAAATCCTACGTGCCAAATTACCTGCATCGTACATCCTGGATACATATAGGTACGCCTCCAAGTAGGTTCACTGTGATGCACTCTGGTTTCATCGTACCAAAGATGTATCCACCACACTCGCTACCTCGCATGTGTATCCGTACCATAAAGGTAAGGATCAAATCAATGTTCAATAAATGCTCTAATGCTCTCCTCAGTGTGGCTTGAACATAAGCCCTCATATCACATTTCCTGCTGGCTGAGCTGCATTTGAGAGGGGGGGACGTACCCATGCTTCCCAAATAATATCCAAAGATCAATCTCTAATGAAGATCTCTTGTATTTGTCCAGGGGGGTGGTGTAATGACCAGGTATTTTGTCCAGACTTCCTGACAACACTTAAAAGAGTATGACCCGGTTTCAAATATCCTAAACTACAATAAGTTAGCTCTTCAGTATTTCAAAACACAGTGAGGGTACGGTATAATAATTACGAGGTCCATTTAAAACTTAAGAGAGTAGTCCAAGCATACTCCGAAAGACCTTAAAGGTGTCCAGAATTTATAAATCAACCCAAGATTCCTACTTAGGCAACTCTTGAGTCTGACACCTTAAACCTTCTTCAGAAGTGCAAGAATGGGTGTATAGCTTGGTTTCATTTAGCATCACTCAATGATCTCCACAAGAATATTATATATGCAAGTAATTAGGGCAACCAATACAACTACAATAACCAGCTTTTGGTTACGATAATATAGCCAAACTTGTGTCAAATGGGGTTGTGGTATAATTCTAATGGAAACGCTCCATGAACAAGACTCATAGTAGTTCCAGGGGAGGTGCCTCACAAACCATAAAGTGGCCCATAGTTGCCAGAAAACATCATTTGTGGTGGCAGAGAAGTATAGGGCACATTCTAAATCCTCCTCCAGATCATGTCAGTCCAATTCTTAGCCCTACATTGCATTTTAACTCACCCAGGTTTCCCAATCCAGAGAAACAAATCCCAACTACTAAAAAAATTGTGACTAAAACAACATGAGTAGTGATCTGACTACTACACAAAAAACAGGAAGGGTTGTATGGACTTCAATGGGACTACAACCATGTATCTTGTTAACTCCTCTATCTTTTATCAATATCTTTGTGCCTGTGAACGTCACCCCCAAATACCCTCATCCTGCACAAATGTTTGACAAGACATCACCTAAGGTGCAAAAACCTTTTTTCCCTGCCACACATTACTAAATATTGAATTAGAGTTGTTGCGAAAGGACATACCATGTAAGGGTCTGGAACAATGTGATTTACAAGCACCAAGCAAACACATCCACACAACCATGTCAGGTATTACTGGCATTTTGATAATGACATTTAGGGTTTCCTCAAGATAGCCAGCACGGCCAAGAAGGTCAACCATGCATACATAATGATCCATCGTGGGCAGTATGAAATAGGAGTCACTCATTTGATAGAAATATTTACAGCCTTCATCCACTAGACCTGCATGGCTGCATGCAAATAAAACACCAATGAAGCTTACATGGTCAGCATTCATACCAGAATGCTTCATTAGCTCAAAGAGTTCAAAGGAATCCTTGCTATATCCATGCATTGCATATCCTGCAATCATTGCATTCCATAAAGGCACATCCGGACGACGCACTTTGTCAAACAAATCACGTGCCCTCTGTATGCTGCCACACTTTGCATACATGCCTATCAGGGCAGTTAAAACCACATCTGACAAAAATCCGTTTTCAATTATTTTTTGATGTATCTCCATACCCTGTTCCAAAGCTCCAATTTTAGCAAACGCTGGGAGGATGCTGGAAAAGGTTGCTGAATTTGGCTTTATTGTTGGCAATTGCATTTGTTTAAAAATCTCCAGAGCTTTTTCAACAAGCCCATTTTGTGCATATCCAGCAATTATTGCATTCCATGAGACTACATTTTGAAATGGCATTTGTTCATGCAATTTGTGTGCAATGTGTATGCTTCCACATTTTGCATACATATCTATCAGAGCAGTCACAACGACCACATCAGAGGTAAATCCGCTTTTGATTATTTTTTGATGGATCTCGACACCCTTTTCTAAGTCTCCGAGTTTGGCACAAGCTGGCAGAATGCTGCCAAAGGTTGATGGATCTGATTTTACACCTGCCGATTGCATTTTCTTAAAAATCTCTAAGGCTGCATCAACAAACTCGTTTAGTGAATATCCTATAATCATTGCATTCCATGAAACCACAGTTCGTTGTGGCATATTCTCAAACAATTGGCGTGCTTTCTGAGTATTTCCACATTTTGAATACATATCTAGCAGGGCATTCACAACAACAACATCTGATGCATATCCGCATTCCATTACTTTCTGATGCATTTCCATACCCTGTATTAAAGCTCCCATTTTTGCGCACATTGAAAGTATACTGGAAAAGGTTGTTGAGTTAGGCTTTACACCCTTCAATTGCATTTGCTTAAAAGTCTCAAAGGCTTTTTTAACAAGCCCATTTTGTGCATACCCAGCAATCATTGCAGTCCATGAGACCACATCTGCATTAACCATTTTGTCAAACAAAGTGTGTGCCTTCTGTATGCTTCCACATTTTCCATACATGTCGATAAGGGTATTCACAACTACAACATCTAACCAAAATCCATTTTGAATAATTTTTTGATGGATCTCTAAACCCTGTGCCAGAGCTCCCGTTTTGGCACAGGCCGGGAGGATGCTGGCAAAGGTTGCTGAGTTTGGCTTAACACATCCGAATTGCATTTGCTCAAAAATCTCTAAGGCTTTTTCACCAAGCCCATGTTGAGCATATCCAGCAATGATTGCAGTCCATGAGACCACATCTCGTTCAAGCATTTTGTCGAACAAATCCTGTGTCTTTTGTAAGTTTCCGCTTTTAGCATACATGTCTATCAGGGTATTCATCACTATAACATCAGAATGAAATCCCAACCTAATTGTTTTACCATGGATCTGCAAACCATATTTTACAGATGCCTCGCTGGCACACACAGGGAGAATGGTGGAGAAGGTGAAGTGATCAGGTTGGACATCTGTTCGTTGCATTTGATAAAATAGGGTGAATGCCTCGTGAGAAAATCCATACCTTCTGTAAGCTGCAATTAGCACATTCCACGAGAAGACATCTGGTTCGGTCATTTTGTCCAAAACTTTGCGAGCGTCAACCAAACTTCCGCACTTGTCATACATGTTGATAATTGTATTTTGTAAAAATGTGTTTGTGGCAAATGTAAGTCCTCTGTTACTGATGTGAGAGTGGATTTGTTTGCTTGATAGAGTTTTCGTTGGTATGCTAGCCTGCAAGAGATGAATATATGTAGAGAAGCAATGTGTGTAGTAAGCGGAATATGTATGGCCTCTTCGAAACATAGTGCCCTGAGATGGAGCTTGAGAATGGAAGACATTGTTCTACGCAATAAAACACCATCTTTTTCGTCTCCTCATTTCATAAACGTTGTTTTTGCTCTGTGGGATGATATGAAGCAAAACCATTTCAACGCTCATAATTTCACCTATTTTTTCTTCTCTT
Organism: Taxus chinensis; assembly: GCA_019776745.2. NCBI lineage: Eukaryota > Viridiplantae > Streptophyta > Pinopsida > Cupressales > Taxaceae > Taxus > Taxus chinensis. Next base: position 77,218,742 of record CM034153.1, on the reverse strand, counting down.
CCTCTTCTTCTTCGAAGTCCTTTTAAAGAGTCCATGGGGTTAGAGATTGTTGGAGCTTTATCTTTAAGAAGGTTCTCTTAGTTATCTCGATTAACAATTTCCTGATCTCTTACTAACTTTTTTATATAGTTTAATTATGGAACCAATTTTTAATGTTCTTTATAAAAAAAATTATGAAAAGGATCTTATATTATATTAGTTCAAATTCAATATGATACAAGATAACTTTCAACAAAAAAGTGAGCAGTATGAGAGCATCCCCCAAAACCACAAACAAAGCTAGGTCGAGCCTAAAGCAACGAGAGTCAAACTAGGACGAGTCTAGGAGAGTACAATAAAAAAGGCATCGCCTAAAAGAAGACAAAAATACAATCAAGCAACAACAAAAAACATGCCTGAGGCAGGCGGATCCTGATCATCCGGCCACCCTGAACCAAGCAAGTCCTTGCCAGCATCTAGAAGTTCCCAACCAGCAACAATTTCTTCCTCCGGGTCCGCTTCCCCGTGAGTAGGAATGACAAGGCTGAGGCGAAGGAATTTGTCTGATGGTGGAAGAGGTGGCGGCGGGTTCCAAGCATCTTGATGCGAAGAAGTGGTAGGAGGAGAGACCCACCCATATTAGCGAGGTGGCGAGCCCCATCCTTGCTGACGAGCAGACGAATGCAGAGGTGAGCCCTAGCCACGACGGTGAGCTGGTGAATAATTGCACTAATGTAATGGCCATGGGGAGCGACGAGCGCAATTGAAAGCACAATGTTGAGACTGGCTACGCCATCCACCACAAGTGGAAAGCGAGGAACACCTGGTGGGAGACGGAGGCACTATGGCAACATTGCATGGGACTTATCCCCAATGGCGCAGCAAGGTCTAAAGGTGATCCACCTCCAGCACAACCTTGTTGGCCTGAACTTGTATCTGCAGAAGGACATTCAAGATCACCATAGATTTATTATAAACTGAGAAAGATTGATTAGCTGCAGAATTAGCAAAGGAAAAAACCTTTCTTTCTTTCCATATCTAAAACAGAAGCCCCCCTCTGAAAACATGCCAAATCTAGGTGAACATAGATAGAAGTTTGGGATTATATCCCAAAAGGATATGTTGCCCAAGTGAAGCAATGAGGGCATAAAGGAAAGAAAAATGAATGAAACTAGTTCCAGGAATTTTGAGCTTTGGAACATAACCAAAAAACATGCAAGATCATTTCCAGATGTCCACAAAAATGGCATTTGGGAACTGAGATCCCAATTTGAACAAGACGAGCCCCGATAGGAAGGCCTTGGTGTAGAATACACAAAAGGAAATTAGCAATCTTGGGCTCCACACATATAGTCCAAACAGTTTTAAATCACTTACCCCAGGTAGACTAAGTGGAATGAATTCCCCAACATGTATTAAGTTTTTCCACCATGGGAAAATGGGAGAGAGCCAATGATAACCTTTGCTGGCTTTGTAATTATAGAATGGGGTATCGGCATACCACTTCCAGTTCGTCCACCATGGGCGAGAGGAATGCACAACAATCTTATGCAACATGTGGTTAGGAACCGAATTGATCACAGTAGTAAAAGTATCTTGATCCTGGTTGGAAAGCCGAAACAAAGCTTTAAAATCTGGCCAAGAGAACCAGGATTGAACATTTTTGCAAAAGAAGTCCTCGATGGTGCGAATTTTACGTTTGAAGAATTTGAGCGTGGAGATTCCCGGGACCTTTGCTAAGCATTTATCTTGAGATTGAAATATCGGTGACCACCAGAGAGACTACTGGTTGACAAAAATCCCATTATGAAAGCCATCCCCCTTCCACAAAAGCCAAGGTTTAACTCATTCCCACGCTTTCTAAATACTCTTAAGCACAAAGGTGCCAACAATTTTGATGGGCACTGGGGTGATGAGAAAATTAACAAACCCTAAGCCTTTCCATGCATGGCATCCATAAGGAGAACCTTCCGCAATACCATGTCATATGAGAACTTTCCAAGCTTCTTGGCCAATAATGCTTCTGATAATCCATTTAGCGCAAAGAGCTTGTCCTTGGTATTGAATGTGAATAAGACCGAGGCCTCCAGAATTTCAAGTCAAACAACATATGTCCCAGGCTACCCGATGAAAACCTTTTCTTGTAGAAGCATTAGCCCACAAGAAAGCTTTGAGCAGTTTTTCCAGCTTCTGAATGGAAGCTTTGGAAGGAACCCAACACAACAAGTAGTAAACATGTGTGGCTACAAGAACTTTGGAGTAGATTTGGAACTTGCCAGTTATGGATAAAGGGCATGGTGATCCAATATTCCATCTTTTTTTTCCACCCATTGAATGACATATTGTCCATAGCTCAGCTTTGGGGAGGCTTGAAAAGAAAAAGGAATACCCAAGAATTTAAAAAATCTCACCATGGTGTCAAGGATTTTCCAATCAAAAGTGGCAAGCCAGTCTAGTGCGGGAAGGAAAGATTGTCGATAACACTAGGGTTTTTCGCCATTGAATGGATGAGCCAGAAGCTAGGCAGAAAGTATCCAAACATTTTCATAACATTGCAAAATGTTGGTTTCATCTTCAATGAGCGTAAGAAAGGAATCTATCCACAAAATGCCCATTAAGAAGTTGAGAGTTGGGCTCAGCAGGCAGTGAGATTCCTCGAACAAGACCTTGTGCTTTGGCATGAGCTAAGAGATAACCAAAACCTTCGATCGTAAGCACATATAGTGCATGGGTGAAAGAGGACAACCTTGCCGAATAGAATGAAAAAATCCCAAAAGGCTTCAAGCCAAGGCCATTAATAGAAATTTGAGAAGAGGCATCTGCAAAAATCATATTGACGGAATTGAATAAAAATGGGACCAAAGCAAAGGGCTTGAAGCATGGCGAGAATGAATGGCCATTCAATCCAATCATGAGCCTTCTCAAAATCGATTTTGATAAACATGGCGGCCTGATTAGACCTACAAGCCCATTCCATGCCTTCCCACACCGTGATGATGTCATCCAGGATGAATCATACCTATATAAATCTTGTTTTTCTCTAGTTGAATGATAACAAGCAGAAGATTGCATAATCGCAAAGCTAATGCTTTGGCAATGATTTTATAGGAGACATTCAACAACGTAATCGGCCACCAACAAGGTGATTTTCTCGGGTCTCCTTGCTTAGGGATAAATTTGATGTTTCCCTTATTAATGTCATGGCCCTAGGGATTGTTTATGAAATCCTTCAAGATAAACCTGAAAGTAAGTCTTGTCTGACAGAAATCCCAAAGGGCTTTATAGAATTCACAAGGGAATCCATCACAGCCCGAGCATTTTATCATTAGCCATTTGCATAGTGGCTTCATTGGAGGTCTTCAATGGTGAGAATTCTCTCCCAAATCACCTTGTGAGCCTCTGATAGTTTGCGTGGAACAACACCCAAACATTGATCAAGAGCAGCTTGGTGAGCTGCAGAGGGTGGTTGAGCTTGAAAAATAAGCTTGTAATGGTGTACAAAGGCTTGCAACATAAGTTGTGGGTCTGAAATTTGAGCTTTGTTGTCCATGATAGCCCAGATCTGTTGGGAAGGATTTCTAGTTCTGAGAGAAAGAAAGAATTCTTTTAAGACCCGATCTCCAATTTTGAGCTAATGCATCCGAGCTTGGATCTGTGCATCCCTGACATTATAGTTATCCGTAATTTGGATTTGTTGCCGAAGCATTTGCAACTTGCAGTTGCAGGGTTTTTAGAGAAGGGATCACCTTGAAGTGCCACTGCCGCCCGACTAAGAGCTCAGGTGTTAGCAGAGTATGGTTGCACTGAATTTTGGCCAAGTATCGGTCGTAGATTCTAAGAAATCTAGTTTTCTGAGTCAGTGCGTCTTCCCACCACTAAATCCAGCTAGCTTACATAGGTGGATGGAATCACTGACAGTGACTGGGTCGTGAAATTAAATTCTAGATATGTTTGATATGTTTGACAGTGGGGCCATGTTGTATCAAGGCAATATTAAGAAAGAATTGGCCTTTATGACAAAAGGGGCACGCATCATGCCAACAGATACAAAATTGTATTGGAGAATGATCTGAAAGGACAAAGTCGGGCATGACCTCCACTGGCATAGAATAAATGCTATCAAACTCAAAAAAATCTTAAGTTAACAACATGGCCCTGTTAAGCCGTTTAAGAATGTGATCCGTCCCTCCACGTAGATTGGTCCATGTATACTAAGCTTTAGAGGTGGGAAAGCGAGAAGCCTTAGGATCAAAAAATTCATAAATTTATTATGCATGAAGTACCACGCTTCCCTTTCGCCAGGTGTCCACCTCATAGGAAAGTGGCCACATTTATCATTAGGACAACTCAACCATATTAAAATATCCACTTATAACCCAGTAAGCATCGGGAACGAAGTTGACTATCCTCCGCTATAGATCGGCCCTTTCAGCCACATCATTAGAGGCATAAATATTTATGAGCCCAAAAGGGCAGCCATCAATATTAAGCAGGACACATATGACACGGTTGGTGGGGTCGATACCATGGTCAATTAATAAAGGCTTTCATTTGGGAGAAAAAAATGAAATTAATCCCCCACACCCTACTTCATGATTGCTACAGAAAGCCAAGCTGTCAGGCTAGATGGATTTACAAACCATCTGTAACTGAAAACTTGTAATTTTTACTTCCTACAAAAACAAAATGTCCAGATTTGCACATTATTGTCGAATTTCATGCACAACATACTTACGACAGGAGTTTGTAAGACCCCGAACATTCCAAGATAAACAATTCATGGGAAATGTTGGTCCAGAGCCATATCCCCATCCTCCAAGCCATCAAGGGCATCATATTGATTGTGCAGGAAATGAGCAACATTGTGCTGCAAAAAGTCTTACAAATCAATTTTTTTCCAATCAATGTACTCAATGTTGTATTCCGCTTCGGTGGAATCCATGTTGCGTGTTAGGCTATGGTCCCAAGAGATGTTGGAAGGACTTTGAGGCCGTTTGGACGACCCTTGTGAGTTGTTTGGCAACAACAGTGGTACTGAGTGCTGGATGGGAATGTGAGAAATAGAATTGGTTTGGTCCATGAGAACTGACACCGCAAGAGGTGTGCTGGAGTACTTTTGGCAACTGGAGATAACTGAGATGGTAACAGTAGTTGGTTCTTTAGCAGCAACTATAGGCTCCTTAGCGGGGATACTGAGAATTGTTCCTTAACAACCGGCTCCCGATGGCCATGGGAGCCAGAGGCTTTGGATTTCTAGGATTTTTTCTTATTTCGTCGAGCCCTCCAGAAACTTTCCAACCTTCCTCCTATTGGGGTTTGACTGGCTTGGAGTTTTTTTGGCCACAGGGTGGTTGCGGGGTACATAAAGGGACAATCCTTGATCTTATGATCAGACTCCTGACAATGAAAGAAAGTGTTAGATAAATTGATATATATCACTCACTGGGAATAGCGTTTATCTCCCATATCAATATCCACAAATTCCTTGAGAGCTCGCGATAGATCATTCTCAACGCATACTCACTTCTACGGCTTAGCATGGTAAAAACTTATCAGCTTCCAGGAAAACTACCTGCCCAAGCGAAGTGGTTAATTTGCAGCAAAAAAGTGCACGCATGGCAGAGGAAGACCATGAAATTCAACCCAAACCATAACACTTTAAGGGTAGTATATTCAGATACCACAAAGTTCCTTGTGCCATGGTGTTAACACAAGCAGTGAGTTGTGGACATACCAAGTGGCTTTTCTTAGCCAAAATATTGGGCGCATTAGCAGGGTCAAAGAAACGAAAAAAGAAATAAACCCTTGGTCATGTTTTGAATGCTATCCAAGCGGACTCCATGAGAAGTCCATGACTGTGTTAACCTAGGATTTGAGCATGCTTTCAGAGGGGATTCGACCCACAAAATACCCAATGAGGAAAAATTGTTGTATCCATTGACAAGCAACATTAAATTTAGGAATGGGCAGAACCACATCAGGAGGAGAAAGATTACCTCGTGGAAGACCTTCAGGACAAATTTCCTGGGTTGCTTCGCCGACGGTGCCACTGCTCGCTCCACTATCTCCTGCCACGGTTGAAACAACCAGGTTTGAAGATGGTGAGGACATTATATAGGGGATGCCCAGAGGGCGAGAAACCCTAGGAGAAACTATAGCAATAAATTCCTGCATATCCGAAAAAGGCCGCAGTATGGCGGTTATATTTGGAGAAACCCTAGCAAGAACTCAAAATCAGGTTTTGTCACTTCAAAGAAGTAAACAGATAGACATTTTAAGGAATTCTATCAAAACTCTTCAAGGTGGCACGCTTCTTGAAAAGGGGGTTGTGCAAAAATTGCAATACTCCGAATTTTGTGAGCAAAAAAAGATAATAAAGAACAATCAACTTGTTCTTTGATTTCACAAATAGGGTTATTAAACCCAAGGCAGAGTATTTGAGGCATTGCTTCACAGATTTTTAATATAGACGATGTCATTCACTCTAGCAATACCTAGGTGCATTTAAAATCCTGGGGACTGTTGTCATATAATAGTTCATCTCCTAGGGCATCATTACCCCATTTAAATATTTTCAATTCAAGTTTGTTAATCAAGATACTTCATTCATTCAATAGGTGAAGCCTCATCCTTAGCTCAATCAATTTGGAGAATATTTTTATCAATGCAAGTTATTTTTAAATCCAATTTTATGCAATCATTTATGGATCAACTTAGGCCATTGTTTTACACATACTTGTCTTGCAGAAGTTACAAATTCAGGGAAGAATAAATACCTCTATACACTAAGACAAACATCAACAGTGTTGCCAAGGTAATTATAGATACCATTTTTTAAATCTTATTTTATCCTTGTACTTGTAGCATTATCAATACTATGTTAAAAGGGGGCATTCTATACTGACAATGTAGATTTCTTATTTGACACTTTAATAGCTTAAATCCCTTTGACGATACTTAGACATTTCTCACATCTTCTGATTTTTCAACACCACTGTGTTCCTCTATCAATATTTAAATCCTATTAACATTAAAGTCTAATTTCATTATTTGCTACTCAAATTGTATTAAGATAAACCTGTAGTCTATTTCAGAAACTGTCCTTTAGATGATCCTGGATTGATGCATACATTTTCCAGTTATAGCATTGAAATATACACTGCACTCCCAAGAGCTACTATTGTGTTTTTCCTAGACATATGTCAGTTAAAAAAAATGATCTCCAACTTTTTCAATAGTTTACAGGGGCTCTCGACGGCTATTTACTCAAATTAGGGAAGTCTCTAATGGAGAGTGACCTAGGCATGTTATCATACCCATACATTACTTACTTTGCATATAAAGATTGGAGTAAAACTAATAAAAATAACTATAACATAAGCAAACAATATTTAAATGGAAAATTGTGAAAAAAACAAACACTCTATTTAAGCACTATAACTACATGTGTGTCAAAAAACTTCAAGGAAAAACCCTAGATAGAAAAAACATCAATCAAATGAAGACATTATACATTTGAGGTCTATAACCACATAATGTCAAATGTCTATTAGATGAAAGACAAACTACATCTTGGGAAAAATTGAATTGGAATGATTGTCATTGCACATAGCATAAACCCCCTTAAGTCGATTAGAACAATGTGGCTTTAAGCCCTGGGATTGAGTATGAGTATTACCGATAAGATCTATAACACTCTGCTATTTGACAAGAAGGAATCATTATATGATATAAATATAAAAAACAAAATTGAGCCAAATTAGGCACATATTAGGGTTCGTAAAAAGGAATCCCAGAATAAACATTACATCGCACATGGTTTAATACGTAGCCCATACACGTATTGCGTATAAGATCCATAATTTTTTTTACTTTTGTCATGTGAAACAAATCTAAAATTTTCCATAACTTTAACTTTTTTAAGAAGAAAAATACAACACAATTTAATATAAGACTAAAAAACAAATTCATAATACTAATTAAATGTTAAAAATCATTTTTATAGGATTGTCAATTCAATATTCAATACTAGTTGTCAACTATAGCTATCTTCATAATACGCTGAGCATGATATCAAAGCATTTGAGGCACCTGTCTAACTATTCTCAAGTCCTAGTACAAACTATACAAAAGGTAATAATGAACAATAAATAGTCAAAATCAACTAACTCGTCCTTTTGTTGCTTTCTCAATTCTAAACCAAGTGTGTGCAATATCAAAATTGGGGTTGAAATCTAATTAAGTATATATTTATATGTAAAAAATGTTGGGAATAAGAAATCATAAATACATTAAATGTATGGATCCCAAACCATGTATTGATCAATATTTGGATTATTAGAACTCTAGAAAGTTGATAAATGAAAATACAAGTTCTAGGGTTTAAAATAATTACACTATTGTGCATGATATAGAAGTTGAACAAACAAATCTGAATGCACAAATGGGTTGTGCATAGATTTGTTGAGATGCCTATAAAATTTGGGATTTGGAAACTAAATACATGTAAGAAACACCAAACAGGGAAGAAATGTTTGAGCATTTTTTACTCTATGGTCATTTTTACCTCTGATGCTCTTATCTCAATTTGAATTTCAACACCTGAAATTTCTATGTCTTAGGGTTTTGGATCTATGTTTGAATTTTTGAGATCACATTTTTTAAATTGATTACAAGTTCTTCTTTGTGCAAACCATATCTCTTTTGAATACCTGAAAAAGAGGTTAGTCCAATTGGGTTGGACAGACCTCACCCCACCCCATTATTGAGTGATGAGTGCTACACTATGTACCAAACTCAAAATATGGATCAATCCTCACATAATTCTCCCTCCTGGTGAATGTTTGTGAATGTGTAGTAAAAAATATGTTGGTGAGATTCTAAAATGGCCTCAGACACTCAAAAATTATCTTTGGTGTAGGTTAGAGCATGTGATAGTGATTTAGGATTGTCATGTAATATGTATTTACACTTAGTAGTTTGTTAATGTACTTTAAGGAGTAGTATTGCAATAGGGATCCTCATCTTGAGTGTTTTGTTTTGATCCCTAGATAGTCCAAAGATGTGAGAGATGAGGCCCTTCAGATGTTTAACGTGACTATGCTTCTATACCTAACTTGTGCGAAAGGCTTTCCTACTCAATTGACCTAAACCAACCTGGAAAACTTATGCATTTAAAAATCTAATTATTTGAGGTTTGATGGAAAAATATGTTGTCAAGGAAAAAATATGGGGTTTACTGCCAACGCTTTGAGACTAATTCCCTCCTCTTAGGAATTGGGGACTCCCATTTATTGAAAACTAGAAATATTGTACACTAATGTTATTCTATGGGTGGTCGAAGAATGAGGATCACACAAGAATACTCCATTAAACATGTGGCAACAGTAAAAGGAGGAAAAGAGTGTGAACTATGAGAAATAGAAGAGATATGGAGAAAGGTATTTTGGGTAACAAATAGAAATTTTAAGTTCATTAACCACAAAACCATAAGTGTTTCCATATTTCAACGAGAAGACGCCAATATGTAAAGTAAGACAAAAAAACAAAATTAACACAAATTTTAATTGAATCATGTTCATCAAAATATTGTTTCTTTCCTTGGCTGTGCGGGATTACAAAGTTGTATTGGAGTAGGAGTTGAGAAAGAGAGGAATACATTAAGCAAGAAATTGAAGAAATACAATTGGTTATAGGATGAGTAAAAATTGATGTTTACAATAGAGAAGGTCTGAATATATACCCCAAAAACTTGTGACGCTTCACATTACTGCATGTTTGTTCACCTTCCTTTCCAGAAAAAGACACTCTTCCTTATTTTAAGAAAATTACTTTTACAAAATTGGAAAGGAAGTGATTTAAGTGACTTTTTGAAAAAGTGGTTTTCCCAATGAAGAATTAGAACAAATTTAAGTTTATTTTGGGAAAATTTACTTGTTATATGCTAGAATGAGAAGGAGAAAGAGAGAAAAGGGGGGAGAGATCATTCAATTGAAGGAGCATAAGAAGAAGAAGAATATCCTTCAGTACGCCTCACTGGAGGAATCCCTTAACTTTCCACTATTGCATTATACCTTAACATGGCTTCTAAAACTTCCTTTCCGCGAGGAACATTAGTATTAGCGATGATTTCCAACAAGTGATTAGTTGCACCTTGGATTACTTTACAATCCTTCACCCACTTTAGAATCTTCTGAGATGCATCTGATATTGTTGATCTTATATGATATAACATGTCAATGATCTCATCTTTGTAGAGTTTTGTATTAGACAATTCACATCTTATAATTCTCTTGAGGTTCTCTCAAATTTTATCAAGTGATGTAGACTCGAAGTGCAATGGTGGACACCTCATCGTACTCAAATGATCATTAATTTCTTCTTTTATCTCTTGCCTTCAATTTTTCTAGTGTGGATAATCTTCAGAAGCCTCAATGAGGGATCTCATTTTCCATTTGATTATTCTTATCCATGTGTGTGAACAGATTTCCTCTTAACTTCGGAACACCTTCTTTTCCAACGATGACCTTGGATCTGCAGTGTGCATCTCATGAATGACTAGTAGGAGCTCATTCCAAAGATCAACCTCTTTTCTGACCATAGAAAGAACATCATCCACTTTCTTAGTTGATAAAGTTGTGATCTCGAATATTTCGATCTTCTCTAGGAAAATTTTTCAGCCTTTGTGTATGATATAATCAATCCACGATTCAGTCATCTTCCCTACTTTGCCAAGCCACTTGGATTATTGAATGGTATGAGGGTGAATCTTACTCAGAGGAGTAGTTGACTCAAAGGGGACAAGAGGACCAGCATCTAGAGCCAAAAATTTTTGGAAATATGAAGTCAAAGTACGTACTTGGCAATGCAATTTCTCTTTGGTGGCTTCATTTTCCCTCGTTTTTACAACGAGCTTGGTGGTAGTTTTCTCAAAATTGTGAATTTGTCCCTCGAGACCTAGTTCTCCAAGAGGATATTGGGTCATTTCAGAGTCGGTTATCCCCATATTAGCGGGTAATTATTTAGTCCTGATTACATACTACTATTTACATGATTCCTAAGTATGAAAAATAATGATTAACCCATGTCTTTGGCCACCTTTCTTTTCTTTATGCTTCTACTTTTAGTCTTACACTTTTACTTCCTCAGTCTATATTTTTACCTTTCGACATTTGTCATTTTGGACACCGGTGCCCAGCCAAGACACTAGTGCCAGGCGCCCCTCATCCCTTTGGGTGCCCTTGTCCTCTTTGTAATTTGGTCACACTTTTTGGGTCCTTTCTAGCCATTTGAGCATCTTACATTTTTGGTAGTCATCCTTTTGGGGTTAATTACGAAATTCAAGCAAGGAATCATATAAATATAAAGTTATGTGATCATAATAAAGGACCAAGCACTAAGCACTACTTATCACCACCTAAGGTTACATCCATCAAGGCATCTATAGCTCCATTTACATCCATCTAGCTCCATCACAAGGGAAAAAGGTTGGTTCATCTACATCACACTTCATAGGAGGGGAGTTCTATTGTATTCCATGCACACATTATTTACATTCTACATCTAGCTACTTTCTCACTACTTCAAGTGTGACACACACAAGAGCAACCTAGGGAAAAATTCTGCACACACAGAGAACTACATTGGGTCTGAGATGTAGTGCAACGCTCAGTTGTAAGTCCACCATTGTGGCAGCTGAGGATAGTCTGACCCCTCATTTTGCATCTTTCTTTTTTAGGATTTGATGTCTATTTGAGGGTTTTGCAGGTGCTTTCTTCATTGCAGGTTTACAGATACCTCAGTGATCCAAGGTGATCAAAGGAGAATAAGTGTGAACCTCTTGTGACACCTCAGAGGAGGTTTTTTGAGCATCTACGCAGACCAGGGCACCCAGAAACAAGACCAGAGCACCCACATGCACCCCCATCCCTCTCTAGGCACCCCAGTCCAGTCAAATCCTGAAATCTACATTTTTCCAGGCTTTTGTGCAATGGTCTCCATTTCTGTTCAGCCAATCTCCACTGCGACACATAGTCCAACAACCTCTTGCGAATCAGCTAAGGTTGTTCTAACCCTCTTTGTAATTAGGGTTTCATTATTTATTGCTTAGTTGCTTGGGTTAATTTTTGTATTTCATTATTCATTTATTTACTGCTGCTATAACATCTAGATTAGGCTATAATTTTACATTTTAGCATAATCATTTTGGTGAACCCGAACTCAATCTTCATGCTCTTAGGATCCTCATTCTTTGCTTTTTCATTCTACAATCTTGTCATCATGAGTATCTCAATTAATGACTTCTTGCTTTCCAATCCTTACTTAAGGCATAGAGTCCAACATCTCCTTGCTACTACTCGCATTCCTGCTGATATGCATCTAGACTTAGTTTATCAATCATTTGTTGATGCATTTTCTCAACATATTGCATTCCCATCTAATCCTCATGCAGATCTTACAATTTTTGACAATGATCCACCCTTGCATATCATGATTCACATTTACAATATGGGTATCAAGCGTACTTTAATTGATAATGGATCTGAGCTCAACCTATGTCCTATGTCATTCCTTGAAAAGATAGGTCTTTCTGCTGCTAATGTTAGTCCATCATGTGTCTTTCCCTTCATGCATATGATGGTTTTGTTTGTCCATGCATAGGTCACATTACTCTACCTATCACTGTAGGGCCAAAAACCCTTAACACCATATTATTTGTCATTGACTTTCCAGTCTCATATAACTATTTACTTGGTAGGCCATGGCTCCATGCCATGCAAGCCATTTCCTCTACAGTACATCATTGTGTCAAATTCATACATGAAGGCATCAAATATACTATTTTTCATGACCATCATCCATACAAATATTGTGACCATGATCCTCATACCACACTTCCTACTCCACAAACTGATACTACTAATGACCATCAACCTATGGATGAACCACCTCATTTGCCACCACTTGAAGGTGTTATTTGCATGATAGATATTATTTCCTCCACACCACCACCTCCACCTGTTACTACTACTACTGCTATGATTCTTTATCGGGGGCCTGTCTAGTCCATGGACGTCGATCTATCCCCTGCACCTTCACATGCACCACCTCCATTAGCATGCCCACCATTTACATGTATGCTTTTCATGAATGACTCATACTGGGAACATATTCCATTTGATCCTACTCTACCTGAATCTATATGCACACATGATGGGTTAACTCACTAGGATTTACACTTGATGACATATTTCCTCCACCTTATGATCCTCATCTCTACCATGGGTTTTTTCGTGTCACTGCTGCTTATGTTTTTTGAGTCTTTCATCTCACATTTTTTCTTTCAGGTGTTCCTCACATTTCTCCACTTATGCTAGGACAATTTTGGCTTGATTACATTGGGGCACGTTAGATCCTGACCATATTGATATCTCATTTCCTATGCCCTTTGGCCATGTTTTCATTTACAATAGTTCTTTCCTTGGCTATTCACAAAACCTCACTCACTGGTATGCACACGGTTGTCCACTCCCTCCATTCACTGATGAGGAATATGCTATGGGCATGTATAATTTACACCTCAATGGCTCCTTATGCAACCAACCCGACACTATTTCTTATCAAGTTTCAGATGCAACACCTTTTGGCTTCAATCCTGAAAATGATGATCTTTTAGATGACATCACTTGATCATTCCTATCCTACACACACTTGGGGGGCATGATGCTTATCTTCCCCCCTCCCTCTTCAAATAAAAAACATGTATATTACCTCTATATTGCATTACAATTCAACATTCACTCACAACACTCACACTTTGACACACCCTAGCATTGACATTACCCGATGACACACTCTTGTGCTTTGGTTCACACTTGACTGTTGAGGGCATCCTATACACATGAACCTCACACACTACACAATAGACACTACACATTACACATCTTCACATATTACACACATATTACATTCATTCACACATTGTACATATACACATCTTTACATCTTTTTTACGTTACTATACTTCATACATCATACACATTCTACACACTATATATTAGGGTTCCTATACACATGGACCTCACACTTCACATTCACACACATCTTGCACATCAATCACATACATCTTCATCACATTGCACATCACATTGCATCACACTCCTACATTTATAGGCTACATCACACATTCCTTACATGACATCACACATTTCTCATCACCGCATCTGGACTACACATACATTACATATTCTCTACATCCATTACACATCTATTAACATTTTATGTGCATGCACTCACTACTACCTATGACGCACTCTAGTCTCATGGTCCATACTAGACTGTTGAGGGTATACTTCACAAATTCGACATCATCACATTCATAGGCACATCATTCAATCTTTTTCTATGCATCATTCCTAGTTAGTATATATTATAGGCTACATCATCACTTCTTCTTGCATCATTTAGTGATATACGTTATAGGCTACATCATCACTTCTGCTTGGATCATTTAATGATATATGTCATAGGCTACATAATCACTTCTTCTAGCATCATCTAATGATATGCACTTTAGGATAAATCATCACTTCTTCTATCATCTTTTGTGATATACACTTTAGGATAAATTATCACACATTCTCACACCTCATCTCTATGTCACATATCATCACTACACATTCATCACACTACGATACATACAACACATAGTTCGACCATTTCCCGATGACACACTCTTGTTTATGGTTCATTCTTGACTACTGAGGGGGCATAAACAAATGAACCTCACTGCATAAAATTCCATTCACTCAGGGGGCACATGGCTCCTATCATTCACTCTACATTCCATTCCTCCATCCACAACATATTTGCATATCTTGGTTGCATTTACTCTTGCTTACATTTACTTGTACATGTTCATCTTATTACACATGCTAGATAGATATCTTGTATGTCATTATCTTTATCATACACACATGTGTGTTCACTTGATCCTTTCTAGTTTTGATCACAGATTCTACAGATCTATCACACAACATGGATGCTTGGCACAGTACCTAGTACCAGTCCCACAACAGCTCCTAGGGGCATCCACTTTCGTACACTACAGGTGTTATTGTTTCATTTTTTTTCATAGCACACTACTTTATAGGTTTATACATGCTTTGATATACTTTTTATCTTTCTAACATGCTAACAGGGTGCTTCATGTGCAACATTTGTTTTTACAGGACTATTTTCCACCATGGTTATCTGTTACATTGCTTGTACTTGACTTGTCATTGTTTGTCTCCATTGTTTGTGGGATTTTCCCTTTGTCTTGTGTGCACACTTGTTTGTTTTACATGGCCACTATGACCTTGATTGTCTTTCGACATCGTGAGTGGTGTCCCATGTTTGCAACCCACTTTTTGTGGTCTGCATTGTCTTCTTGTGTGTTCTAGCTTACACATTGTTTGTTTAGCTTACACTTTGTCTTATACATGCATGTTTGTCTTTTCTTGTACTAACACTTGTCTCCCAACCACTTGTTTGCATGTGCCTTGGTTTCTACCAAGCACATCCCCTCCCCCCTACAGGGCACAGTTTCAGTGGTTGGTCCTCCTTTGGGCCGCATTCTCCTTTAATGATGTTGCATGCACCCCAAATGAGGGGGGAATCATTTGGGTGAATCAGTCACCCCATACAGAGTATACACAACACAACATAGTACTGGTACAGTACAATTTTTAGATTTTAGGGCTCAGAATCAGACTTGGGTCCTTAGCACACATAGAGCACCTATAACCTTTCCTGGATTTCCTGAAACTAGGGGGTATATCACACATTTCGTAGATTGGATACCATTACCAGTGATTGGATTACTACTAAGACTTTTAGGGGGAATATTGTACAAATTGTGTAGTACACACCATCTACAGTGGTCCATATTCCAAGACAGTTAAAGGTTAGAGGATAACACCAGAATTTCCACTCTATACACTTCATTTGTCATGGCATGTTTTACAGAGAGATACACATTTCGGGAAGTAGTTAAAGGTTAGAGGACAACACCAGACAGTTTCTCCCTACACTTCTTCCATTACATTGGTGTGAGATCGCCCAAAAAAATCACATGCATCGACATCATCTATATGATCCTTTCTACACTCTTTCCTCATCATGGATCAGGTGCACATGTTCCTTTTTCACATTTTCAACATTTTCTTTTACATACTTCCTTACATGCTTTTTATACATATACATGCGTATTTGACTACTTGATTGTCTTCTCTTTTGCAGGTCCATCCATATGGGAAGCAGGTAGTCAACCAACACCAACAATATGTACATCACACACATCGACATCTACACATGTGTTTCCACCCTAGGTTCATTTTCATCACCTTTTACACTTTTTCATCTTTAGTCTCCATGCTCCATCTTTTTATCACTCCACACTTTGTCTAGTCCCTTAGCATGCTTTCTACATCAATCTACATGGATATCAGGTACACATCTCTATCTACTTTATGTTACCGAGCATTCTTCTCACCAACATAAAGTGGGGGAAAATGTAGACACAAAATCACACACTTTGGGTAATTATTTAGTCCTGATTACATACTACTATTTACATGATTCCTAAGTATGAAAAGTAATGATTAACCCATGTCTTTGGCCACCTTTCTTTGCTTTTTATGCTTCTGCTTTCAGTCTTGCACTCTTACTTGCTCAGTCTTCTTTTTACCTTTCGGCATTTTTCATCCTAGACACCAAGTCCCTAGACAAAACAGCCAGTGCCAGGCACCCCCATCCCCTCTGGGTGCCCTTGTCCTCTTTGTACTTTGGTCACACTTTTTGGGTCCTTTCTAGCCATTTGAGCATCTTATCTTTTTGGTAGTTAGCCTTTTTAGGGTTAATTATGAAATTCAAGCAAGGGAATCATATAAATATAAAGTTATGTGATCATAATAAAGGACCAAGCACTAAGCACTACTATCACCACCTAAGGTTGCATCCATCAAGGCATATATAGCTCCATTTGCATCCATCTAGCTCCATCACAAGGGACAAAGGTTGGTTCATCTACATCACACTTCATAGGAGGGGAGTTTATTGTTTTCATGCACACATTATTTACATTCTACATCTAACTACTTTCTCGCTACTTCAAGTGTGACACGCACAAGAGAAACCTAGGGCACAATTCCACACACACACATAGAACTACATTGGGTCTGAGATGTAGTGCAATGCTCAGTAGTAAGTCCATCATTGTGGTTAGCTGAGGATAGTCTGACCCCTCATTTTGCATCTTTATTTTTTAGGATTTGATGTCTATTTGAGGTTTTTGCAGGTGCTTTCTTCATTGCAGGTTTATAGCGACCTCAGCGATCTTACAATGACATTAAGGTGATCAAAGGAGAACAAGTGTGAACCTCTTGCAACACCTCAAAGGAGGTTTTCTGAGCATCTACATAGACCAGGGTGCCAAGAAACCAGACCAAAGCACCTCGGGCGCCCCCATCCCTCTCCAGGCGCCTTAATCCAGCCAAATCTACCAGATGTGCATTTTTCCAGGCTTATGTGCGACAGTCTTCCATCTCTGTTCAGCTGGTCTCCACTGCGACACATTCCAACAACCTCTGTGAATCAACTAAGGCTCTTCTAACCCTCTTTGTAATTAGGGTTTCATTTTCATTTCTTAGTTGCTTGGGTTAATTTTTGTATTTCATTATTCATTTATTTACTACTTCTATAACATTTAGATTAGGCTATAATTTTACATTTTAGCATAATCCTTTGAGATGACTGTGCAAAAAACTCAAGAGACTTGGAATTTTTTCTTACATGAGAAACAATGAACTCTCCTAAATCGAGAGCACATGAGTCATCTCTTTTCAATGATAACTTCCTATTGGGGACTCAAGTGAAGGTTATGGAGATGCTCACAGAAGACATTTCCTGATTTGTGGGGCATCATCATTCTTTGGGTCTCTCACTTCCCTTACATACACCTTGCTTCCAAATTTATCTGACTTCCTATGAGAGGATGAAGGATTGCATCTATGATCATGAAATCTTCTAAGAAACCACGGTTTCAACCTCTAAAGAATGGTTTTTACATGAGTAGGGATGCCAATAAGTTCCACTACTGACCAATCCATAAGAGGAATATAATTGAAACCAATGTTCTAAGTACTCAAGCTCCAAAATTTCACTACCATCATCTTCGATGTCCATAGGAACCCACTCCAATCGAAATTATTTCATCTATTACACTTTCAACCTTGACAATTATCTTTTCATTACCCCTGTCTCATCCACACAATCTTCGCAATAGTCTTCCAACTCAAGCGTATGAAACAAACTAAAATATTTGTGTTTTTCCCCCATGTATTACTTGTTATTAAAGGAGCTTATTGTTGAATAGGAGTACAAATTAAAGGATCCCAGGGAAGCCTCGATGTTGTTTGTATCTATTGAGTTTCTACAAGAGTAAATTCTTATTTATATTGGGAATGTCACTCTTTCCTTTTTCTTTTGTGACATTTCACATGCACCCTAGATAGTTGTTGACATAGCTCAATGAGTACCATCTTGTTGCTTAGATATCTTGGGAGTCTGAGAAGGGCTTTGTCAAACCCTCCAACATGAATGTAGGAGAATTTCTTGAATTATGAGAAATAACTCCCATATTTACTTATCAATATGCAAGCTTCCACTAAGAACCAAAAATTGGTGTCACCCTTCATCTTCCTTATCAAATACATTATCAAGAAAACATTAACCCTAACATAGTACCTGTTATACTCCCTAAAGGTGAACTGCGGATAGATTTGGTACACAAGCGAGCCCTTCAGAAGATTCCTCTTTGGAGTTAACCCGGATCACTTTTACAATGTTACAATGACATATACCAAATAGAAAGTCATGGTGAATCTCTTTGTCCCTTCTATATTGATCAATTAAAAGTGTATATTATCACTTATAATCTAACTCTAATCTATCTTTTGATATCCCTCGGTGACTACCAATACAAAATGAGACATCCCAAGATGAAACTTCTTGGTGGACGGTTCTTCCATGAGTTGAATGAGGAGTCAAATTCAATCAAATATCTATTCAATCAATTTGAACTGATAAAGATACTTTGGCAGGTGAGAAATCTTGTGTGACACCTTCATCTAATTTCCAATCATCATTCCTTGAAAATATACTCCTTCCTTTCTCGTTCGGTCAATGTAACTTCCTTTCTTAGTATAACACCGTTATTAGGTCTCAAATTCATATGCATCTTGATATTCCCTCATGGGATAACATGAAAATGATGGAGTTTTTATCAACAGTGATGGGTTGAATTTCAGCTTTGTAATTCTTAACGCAGGTGAGAATGAATTATATGTCTTGAATGGCTAACAGGAACATGGAGGCTTGGTTGAGACCACTTTGGAAGACCTTTTCATCCAAGATAGTGTGAGTTCCTTCCTCCATCCTTTGCCTCAAATTAGTAAAGTCCATGTGCTCCATGTTACTGTCTCTATGTCTAGGTCCTTAGACATTAGAATTGAAAGGGGCTCATATCCAAAGTAGTGGAGCTTCATCATGAAATTTTATGGTTTCACGGGCCTTAAAATGGTGTAAGGATTGAATGGTATAAGTGAAATGTGATTCCGCAACGGTTTCTAAAAAATCAAAAATTTGAATGAATTTTAATGGTACAGGTAGTTGAATTCGTATTTTGGCAAAAATGGGAATAAATGAAATCCAAATTGAATGTGACTTCATACGTTGGAAATTTATTCCTAAGAAAAAGATACACTCCAAATTTGGTGGCATTCCTTCATCGAAATCTTGGGAAACGAAAAAATATTTTTTGGCAAAGGGAAAAGCTTGAAAAATAACTTTAATAGAGGATGTGTTAAAAATAAAATCCTTCGTTTGGGAGTGTTACTCATCCAAAAATATTGGTTTTTGATTCATTAGGAATGTTTTGATGGGAGGAATCAATGCTTCAAATTTTTCAAAGATCCTTCACGGGGTTTGAGAGAAAATTGTGAAACAATTTTTAGTGTATATGGAGTCCTCAAGTGGTTTTAGAGGTGGATAGTGGTTTCATTCACAACTTAATAAATAATTCATCATAACACCTTCTCAATAGCTCAAATCAGAGGTTTTAGTGAGGGCAACATGTGGGAAAACTTCAAGAATCTTCCTCTATGTGAATTTTACACAATCCTCAGTACAAGTTTAGGTGGTTTGGGACAAATAGGATTGCAACAGCTGAAGATTTTATGCATTTACAGAAAATAAAATATTTAATCATATCCCATGATCCTACGATCAATGGAAGGGCACCTTCAATAGGATTCTGTGGTTAAAATTTGGAAAATATTTATTCATGGAATCACAAGTTATGAACAAAACAACAGTTTGGTGACCTAGGGCACAATGGTGGTTTTAAGGAGCATGAAGGTGGAGAAATCATATTTAATAGTGGTTCAATGGATTCACTTTATGTCTTTTTTAATCCCTTTACTTTTGGAGGGTAGTGTGAGTTTCCACCCAAAATACAAAGCACATGGCCAAAGTGCGCCTCCACCAACATGGGGCACATATTTGGAGTGAAAATCCACCTCCAAAGTGTGTCTTAGTGCAAGGAGGTCTTCAATATCTGCTTGGGTGGGATTTTTGGGAGTCACCTCCATGATACACTGCACTTTTTATGTTTTTTCATGTTTTTTATTTCATTTTTGATGGACCAATCATAGGGGGTGCACTTTCCAAGTGGGAATGCAAAGTGGAGAGTGTAAGGTGCAAACCCACCTCAAAATTCCGCCAACCTTCCAAAGTGCACCTAGGCACATTTGATGACATCATATGTACAATGTAAAAATAGAACACATGCCAGTGAGCAAAGTTGTCAAAGGATTTTGTAACAAGTATGAACCAAACCATCACTTCATTCATGAAAGGGGTTAAATGTAATTCCATTTGACCTTTTTGTAGGATCCCAACTCTTATTGAGGTTCCCAAAACCTTCAGTGTAAATTCCTTGTCGAGAAAGGACACTATGATTTAGTGTTATAAAGGTTTCATCTTTTATACTCCCAAAACTTTATCTTACTCATTCCATTATGTAGTTGACTATCTATGATTTCTAATGACTAGTATTTATGTTCCCAACACCACCCGGAGTTCCTGGAACATTTTCCAAAATTTGACCCTTTAATAATGTGCACACTCATTTTCCCCAAAAAGCGTCTGGAGATAAATATTTCCCAAGGCCACTCTAAAGACCAAAAAATATCTTCTAAATCATATTATCATGGAGAAAACACTAAGACCTTTCCGATTACTATAATTTGGACTTTTGAAAAGGTAAGTGCAGCAAGTTGGGGGGCCAAAAACGGGTCATAAGTGGATGTCATATTGCAAGAAAATAGCGAAATCTCAACTTGTAGGGATTATTAGCAATGTGTGCACTCAAAATTAGAAAAAATTATCTAAATATGAATTGTAGCATCCAGAATCTAGTTTCTAAAATACTACTTTTTTTTAAAAACGGACAAGTTTAGATAAATTAAAAACTCAAAATTCAATAACTTGGTTTTTTTTTTTTTTTTAAACCTATAAGATTGTAGTCTGTTTGCCCGTGATTTGGATGACCAAAACTTGATTTTTTTTCCTTTAGTGAAAAGTTAGATGTCGTTGTCTATCTTGGGATAGATTTTATTTTGTATTTTTTTTAGCAACTATTTTTTAATGATTTTTTCCATGAAAGTGGTCTAAAAACATAAATAAAACGAAGCACTTTCCATTTGCCCGCCATAACTTCATCAAAAAATATTGAAATCATATATTTTTTTAACGTGTATATAACTTCACCACAATTGGGATGGTATAAGTTTTATCACATTCTGACAAGTGAAACAAAAGTTGCAGTCTTAAACGTAGACATGAACATTCATAGGAAAACATGTCTTAAATACCTACTATTAGTAAAAAATTATTAAATGATATTTATCATATTATATTCACTTTAAAATCGATATTTCTACGAAGCTAGCAGTCTCTCCTACACGATGGTACCATTTTGTGACATGTTTTTTTATTTTTCAACATGGTTCAAGTCTGCGAAAGAGAAAAATTAATTTTTTTCACCTTTCACAAGTCATAATGACCTCCCAAAGCTCAAGTTTGGGGAAAAAAAGAGATTTCTCGAGCCTTGAGGTTCGGATTTGATGATACAGTTAGAACCGCGATCATGGTTCTAAATCGGCCCATTGGTAAAAGAACCACAGTCGTGGTTTATAAACTGTGACCACAGTTCTTAGAATCATATTGACACAAATCCCAACATCTAATTCACAATGTGCTTTTATTCTCTTACCTGACTGTACGAATTTATGTGAAATTCGGCCACCTGTAATTTTTTCTTATCATCGGAAGCTTTTTTTTTACTATTTTTAAGGTGCCCTGCATCGTTTAGAGTTTTCCTACATCGATTGAAACATCATGGGAGACAAGAAACGGAGTTCAAAAAGGAAATTAATAAGTAAAAAATTACCAGAGGAATAAGAGGAAAAACAATTGCAAGATTCGAAGCAAATTCGGAAACTTCATGAATCAAGAAGTGGTTCATCTTCAACCCCTACTATTGTAAGCAATGAGGAACCAAATAATATTTTTACTATCAATTTTGAAGATGAATTAAATACTCATGGTGAAGCTGAATTAAATACTCGTGATGAAGATGAATTAAATACTCGTGATGTAATTGATGTTGAAATTGAAGGATACAATGAAAATGTCAATCAGGAAATTCATTTTGAAACCGTAGATAACTAAAAATTGGAAAAAAAATACCTCTTAGAATTTTACGAAAGAGACCTAATTATTATATTGAAATTGATGAGAACATTTTGAAACCAATGTCTGAAAAAAATTATGAATGGAAAATCAAAAGAAAAGCCACTGAAATTTGGGATAATCATTTTGAAATTTTAAATGATTCTCAAAGATGTCACTTGTTGGTTAGTTTGATGAAATTGAATAAAATGAGACCTACATTAAACACCTTAGGATTGATAACATCTAATATGCGTGGTCAAACCTCTACAATTGTTGAAAACCTACCTGATGCATATCACACTGTCGGTGTCAAGAGACACGCAAGGGATAGTAATGTCGTGCGTCGTGTACTTGCTACTAGTGTTGTAAGTGAATCATCAAAAAAATGGTTTTTGATTAGGCAAACAATCCGAATGTTGAAAGTTAATAGAAAAAATCTAATGAAAGCAATTTAAAGGTGTAATATCCTTCAATCACCCAATAACACTAATTTTTGGGCATTTTCTGCTAGAGCACCACATAAAGACACAAATATATCTGATGCTATAAGAGAAGTTGTTGCTCAATTTTGGCATGGTAATACTCAAGTTTCACCTAATGCAAGAGATGTTGTAAAATGAAGAGTTGGTTATACTAATTGTGAACCACATCTAAATAATTTCTTAGATATGACTCAAACTCAATTTTTTTGTAAGTTTGAACATAAACATCCAAAAATTAAAATTAGTCAACGTTTTTTTGAAATGTTTAAACGTCTCAATTTAAGAATGCAAGAATATTTTATTGGATGAGCAAGATACACATCAAGATGGGTGTGCAACATATTTGAAGTTTCACTGAGGCAGGACATGGAAAAAAAGAGCATGACGGTGTAGAAGCATGTGTCAAAAGAGCTCTTGCAAGAGAAGAGTTGAAGTATAAAGATGGTGCTAAATTAAAAGATGCAAAAGGCATAGTGGAATGGTGTATTAACAATATGGCCCTTGGTTCTCAAAAAGTTCCATAGTTCCTAGATATTTTTGGTTGATAGAGGGAAAAAAAATTCTAACTACGAGGATTGTATGACACTCACAGGGTCCAGTGATCTACACTCATTTTGTAGCTCAAACGCTAATTCGTGGGCCACATGGAAAAAATATTTGGCGTGTTTTTTTGCATCTTGTATCGAATTTACCACTGATTAGTGTGATTCACAAGAATGGGTGGATGGATGGATTTGCAGGCCTCTAACTTTACTTCTTAGTTATCAACTTCCACAAGCATCATGAATTGCTTCTCCATATGAAGTTGAAACATCTAAGGAATTTGATGACATTTCGATATTGGTGCAACAAGGTAAATGGTTATTTACGATTTTTATATTGAGTTATGTCCATTGAAATTAATATGTAATTTAAATTTGAGATAAAACCTTTGCTTTTTTGTAGGACATGTGTTTGCAGTTATTGCAACAAAAGACAATGAAGAGAAAACAGACTATTTTTTATGTCGTTGCATGGAGGCAGGAAATAATTTTCATTCTCTTGTTATAGATGGAAAAGATATTGATTACCCTACCGGGTTGGTGGTAGTTACTGGAACTTGGCTTCAATGGTATCCATTAAAAAATTACTCAGTTTGGATGTTTAAAGACTTTAAGACACATAGAAAAATACTCTTATATTCGCATCTAGTTCTAGTGACAAATATTCAACTGTATAGATATCGAAGAAGGCCTAATAACACGATTCTTTAGAAGGTTTGAGAGTCAGATCATGAAGCAATCATGTCCACTATTCAGAGTAGATCTAATTCTTATGGTTCATTGGAATGATTTTACATGCTCGTCTGGTATATATTTCTTTGACATTTTTAAATTTGTCTACTAGATTCAAGTTCATATATTTTATTAAATTTTTGTATTTTGTATATATCTAGTATGGTTTTGATTCAACTTAAATTAATTTGACTAACAATTTTATGCAAGTTAGTGGTGTCATTAAAGCTTCTACCTTTACGTGATTGGCACTATTAGTATAAAATTTAATATTCTCGAAGCTAATAGAAGCTTTCATTGGTTTCCAAGAAAAGAGAAGCAACTAACAACGGCTTATGTACATGTGAAGATGGTTCTTGGCTTCAGATCAGGTGGTCTGACTTCGAACCAGGCCTACCTAGAGCCCGCCATAGCACCTAAAGGCATATATCCCCCCATCTGAACGCATTGGCGGTGGCAATTTGCTCCCACAACGTCCCGGGCCATGACTTCTCACTACTCGGCTTCATTCATTACCTAGGACTGCCTGAAAAGGTAGTATGCAAACAATTATGCCACGAATGCTCAATGGATGCCACGGACCTAAATTATTGGGTGTAATTAGAGGCCTCTGTTGCACAAGTTTTGGCTTAGACGGTTCTCGGTTTAGATGACTGAGCGCCAAGTTGTGACCACCAGAAGTTTGCGTTGAAAACATGAATTAGGATCAATAGGAAAGGGGTTCTTGGCTCTTGGCACCAAATCGACTGCACCAACATGTCTGAGTGTCCTGGTAAATTCTTTTGGAGGATTTTTTTTAGTGTCGAACAGAGTCGTTGCTTCCGGGCTACTTTTTCCAGACGTAGTCCCTTAAGATCCTAGAGACCAAAAAACATTGTAACTTCGACGGGTGATATCTTGGTCTCCGTGGCACCTAGAGACTTCTCTTTTAATCCTATACCTTTGCTTCGAGACCCTCTAAAGAAGCCTATCTTGGTTTTTTCCATCTCCTTTCGGTTCTTTGGGTTTCTATTGTTTGCAAAAGCGCAACATGGTGTAGTTTGGGTCAGTATAGGGCTGTCAAACGTAATATTTTGAAAACGATGACTCTTGGAACCAAACCAACTGTGTCGTTCCAAACCAACTACACCAAAACATCTAGGTGGCCTAGTAAATACTTTTGGAGGCTTATTTTTGGTGTCTTACTTTGTTGTTGCTTATGGGCTACTTCGTCCAAACGTAGTCCCTTAAAAGCCCGGAGACCAAAAAATGTTATAACTTCAACAGGTGATATCTCGGCCACCATGACACCTAAAGACCTCTCGTTTGATCATACATATCCATGTTAGGACCCTCTATATAATCCTATCTCATTTTTCTCCATCTACTATTGGTTCTCTCGGTATTCTATTGTTTATAAAGCGTAAAATAGTGTAGTTTGAGTCAGTGTAAGGTTGTCAAACGTAATATTTTACAAACGGTGGATCTTGGCACCGAACCGACTGCACCAACACATTTGGGTGGCCTAGTAAACACTTGTGGAGGATTTTTTTAGTGCCAAATAGAGCCATTGCTTCCAGGCTACTTCGTCCGGGCGTAGTCCCTTAAGAGTCCAGAGACCAAAAAAGCTATAAATTTGACATGTGATATCTCTGTCTCCATGGCACCTAGAGACCTCTTGTTTGATCCTACACTCCCTATCGGGACCCTCTACAAAATCTTATCTTAGTTTTCTCCATCTACTTTTGGTTCTCTCAGTGTTCTATTGTTTTTAAGAGCTCAAAATAGTGTAACTTGAGTCAATGTAAGGTTGTCAAACACAATATTTTGTGAAAGGTGGCTCTTGGTGCCAAACCAACTACGCTAACACATACGGGTGGCCTATTAAACACTTGTGGAGGCTTCATTTTGATTTCATCTGAAGCCGTTGCTTCCGGGCTACTTCATCCGGACATAGTCCCTCAAGAACCTGAAGACCAAAAAATGTTATAACTTCCATGGGTGATATCTCGGTCTCCATGGAACTTAGAGACCTCTCATTTGATCCTAAACCTATGAGTTAAGACCTTGTAAATAATCCTATCTCAGTTTTCTCCATTTTTTTTTGTTTTCTCATTTTACTATTGTTTGTAAAAGTGTAAAATAGTGTAGTTTGAGTCAATATAAAGCTTTCAAACGCAATATTTTGCAAACGGTGGCTCTTGGCACCAAACTGACTGTGTAACCACATCTGGGTGACCTGGCAAAATTCTTTTAGAGGCATCATTTTGTTGTCATACGGAGCCATTTCTTCTGGGACACTTCATCCGGACATATTCCCTTAAGACCCTAGAGACCAAAAAATGTTATAACTTCGACAGGTGATATCTCGATCTTCGTGGCCTCTGGAGACCTCTCATTTAATCCACACACCTCCACGTTGGGACCCTCTAAAGAATTATATCTCATTTTTTTCCATCTCCTTTCAGTTATCTCAATGTTCTATTTTTTACAAAAGCACAAAATAGTGTAGTTTTAGTCAGTCCAATATTTTCAAACGTAATATTTTGTGAACGTTGTCTCTTGGCACCGAACCGACTGCGCCAACACGTTCAAGTGGCCTAGTAAACACTTTTGGATGCTTCTTTTTGGTTCCGAATGGACCCATTTCTTCCAGGCTACTTCGTCTGGACATAATCCCTTAAGAGCCCGGAGACCAAAAATGTTATAACTTTGACAGGTGATATCTCTGAAATATCCATTGTAGGATACCACTCAAAAATGCACCAAATATATGAAAATAGCTGCAAAGAAAAATACTGATTTATGTAGATTTTTACAGTAAGGACAAAAAACTAAATAAAATCAATATCTCCCAAAATATCTATTCGAAGTACTTGAAAATTTAAAGGGAGATTGATATTATTATAGAGGACATAATAAAATTGTTTTTGGAATTTTACAAAAATTAAAATGTTGCCAGAAAAAGCACAGCATGCCCTAGATAGCTAAAAAACTTCAGAGGGTCGTAACTCTCTAAATACAAGAGCAAAAATAAGGGTCTTTAAAAATAACATTAACAGATATAGGAAATAATATTTCCACCTTCAGATCTAAAAATGGCCGATTGAACAACCCCCAAATAAAGGTTACAAGCTGCCTCACTTGGAATGGGGTCAGAAAATGATGGAGGCACCTTCAACGTGAAGCCACACCCAGCCCAAGTGGCTGTTGTGAATCTGATCTGGAGCCCCTCTGATTATCTTCCCCAAATGCCCCCAAAATTCCTCAAACCCTTCCTTTGAACCCTCTGGTAATATCTCTGTAGCACATCCCTGAAAGCGGCTCCAAAAATGACAGCCTAGTGTAGATCTCTCACTATCGAAGAATGCCCTGCTAGCTAGGGACGGGTCTCTCACCACTGAAGCTAGGGTCCCTGTGGGATTTGACTCCACAAGCTATAGATGCGCAACAACAACAGCTATATGTGAAGGAGGCTAAAAATGTATGTGAAAAAAGGTTGTTTTCCTTTCTCCCCCACCTCCTTATATACTTCCTCGAGGCAAAAGAGCCCCAACAGACCCTATATGCATTTCATTCTATAGAGGGGCCAATAAAATAAAGTGACTTAAGTTACTTTTCCCCTTTAATTCGCCATGGTCCAAAAGTGACTCTCAATGCAAAATTAGACTATTAGAACCACGTGGCCCCCTCCCCATAGCTCCTAGCATCCATAGCTCCTTGGTTTTGTCCACTTCTTGGACTCGACCTGCCCCTTAGGCCTTTGGCGTAGGAAAAGGGGACATTACACTTTGACTTGAATTGACCCTTAGGCCTTTGGCATAGGAAAAAGGGACATTACAGTCCTCCCTTCCCTAGAAATGCTTGACCCCAAGCATTATCTTGTCTTGTTGCAGAAGTTGAATACTGCGTTGTAAGTTTCTCTACCTCACCCTGTTGTCCACCAAGGATTGGTGTAATCTGAAGTAACCAAGAAACCCCATGTCGTCATCATGACCTCTATATGGTATCGAGAGCAATGTTTTTCGTGAAGTAGAATGATACCCAAACCAACTCTCCACTGATACCCGCACCAAAATTTCCAATCAATCCAATCCCTGCCAATGCAAGGTTGTCATCACAGAATCACTCACGGCCTCTCCAATCAACTCCTGGGTATGAAAGTTCACTTTGAATCCTATAGAATCCCCTAAATCAACCTGTGAAACAACCTGTTTACGCACAAATGGTGTTAACTCTCCCACATGACCTGCACTTGTTTGAGAGAAAGGCTCCTCATACTGTATCTTGATGTATCTCGATGTGTATCTTGGTGTTTTATTGTTTGCAAAAGCACAAAATAATGTAGTTTGAGTCAGTGTAAGGCTGTCAAATGCAATATTTTACGAACGGTGGCTTTTGGCACCAAAACGATCACACCAACATTTCTAGGTGGTCTGGTAAACACTGGTGGAGGCTTCATTTGGTGTCAGATGGATCTGTTGCTTCCAGGCTACTTCGTTCAGACGTAGTCCCTTAAGAGCCCGAAGACCAAAAAATGTTATAACTTTGACAGGTGATATCTCGATCTCCGTAGCACCTAGATACCTCTCGTTTGATCCTACACCTCCATGTTGGGACCCTCTAGATAATTTTATCTCTTTTTTACCCATATCCTTTCGGTTCTCTATGTGTTATATTGTTTGCAAAATCTCAAAAAAGTGTAGTTTAAGTCAGTGTAAGGTTGTCAAATGTAATATTTTGTAAACGATGGCTCTTGGCACCTAACCGACTACGCCAACATGTCCGAGTGGCCTATTAAATTCTTGTGGAGGCTTTTTTTGGTTCCAGATGGTGTCGTTGCTTCCAGGCTACTTCGTCTAGGCATAGTCCCTAAAGAGCCCAGAGACCAAAAAGAGCATTTTGTCCTAGAAACTATTAACCAACAACATTGACTCCTTCCTACATCATTAAGGATGATTAGGAGGTGATTTTCAATAATAAGAATACATGAACCAACCAATGGACTAACCTTTTTAGTTCTCTCTCTCTCTCTCTCTCTCTCTCTCTCTCTCTCTCTCTCTCTCTCTCTCATACCCAGGGCTTGTGGGTAAGCACCCACATAGTTAATATTGCCAATAGGCTTCGAAGGGTCAAGAGAGATAAAAAGGACTTCATTTGGTTGACGTATTATTTAGGGGCTTTCTTGTTGCTCTTCATCGGTCTTTTATTCTTTAGTCAATTTGTAACTACTTTTAATTGAACAAACACCCAAGTAATTTCACTATATTGCAAACCAATAAGTACATGGAGATGGATTTCCATGTGGGGGGAGAAATACCAAGTCTTGAAAAAATTGAGGATACTCTAGGCTCTGTGCTAAAGTGTTGACTACAAGAAGGAAATAACACCATTAATTGTTGACCAACATTACGCTGTCAAAGACAACCATTGAAACATACATGCACCAACAAATCCTTTTCACCAACCCCTTTTGCAATTGTGAATGGTGCATTTTTAAGGAACCCAGACGTTCCTTGCCACTGACCATCACCTTTCACATACACCATTATCACTTATAATTAAATAATGGGGGAAATCAATATACATGTATTCTTCATTTTTCCCTATTTTCTCTTTTCTGCATTATAATTTCCCTTTGTTGCATGTGTCCTCATCGAAAGTTCACACTTTGTTTTGGCTTAAAAAGAAACTTTCTTTTTGCATCTTGTCTAATTGCATAGCTTAAATATGGGTTTAACGTTCTACATCTCACATTACCACACATTGCATGAAAATTTATGAACAAAATCAACACATCGAAACACTCCTTTCACATGGTTCACCGATTGGGATTTGAACACCCAAAAGGAAACCGTTCCATACATTTCCCTAGCCAAAACTACTTGAAACCAACCTTAGACTGTTGTTCTCTAGGCACCTTCATCATCCAATTTTCTTTTCTTTTCACATATTATAATTAATCATGATGATAAAAAATGTGTTGCTTGATTTGTTTGTTAACATGTTTCATAAACAAATGATTCTCTATTTCATGCATGTGGTCACTCTTACTCAAGACAAAACAAAATAACAATCCGCTAAATCAAATGACATCACTTCATCTAATGATCTTCCCCAAAAAGATTCTACACTTGAGACCACACCTTTGGTTACCCAATATTCAGTCTTCATGGCCTCACTTCAGGAGGAGCGTATCATCCACAATCATTCCTATCTTGAAACCAATTCTTGTATCTCTCCCCAATCTAATCTTCTTATACCAACCACACCACCATCTCCCACTCCTTTAGAAACTCTTAGACCTCCTCCTAACCCCATTTATGATTTCTTACTCTGAAAAATATCCCACAATTTCTCAATCCAATCAGTCTACTCATTTTGTGGATCATATTCCGCCCACGTCCATTTTTATCAACTCTATTCCATCTGCTACCAGTATGCCTATCCAACCATCTCAACCTCTTCGCACTTATGTTCCTACCCACCATATGCTCAAGCAATATAAATCCCATAACACCCATATCCTCACTTATCATTTACCACAAAAACATACCTAAATTCAATGATCACATCATGTCCCTAATTCTCAACACTAATCATTGCAGCAATATATCCAATCTCAACCCATAACACACTTTAATCCTTATCAAACAATTCCCCACACACCCACACATCTGTAAATTAATCAGTCATCTTATCAAATGATTCCACAAACATCCCAGCCACAAATTTATGAACCACCTTATCAAACAATTCCCTAAACACCCACACATCCGCAAACGTATCATCTGCCTTATCAAGATACATTCCATGCCGCACAACCAATCCAATCTCAACCTAACATTGCATCAAATGATCATATTCACGCTCTTATGAATAGGCTGGATAGTCTAGAAGCTTCTACCTTGGCACATAGGGTTACCTTATCATACGAACAAATCTGTAATGAACCGATTCATCCGTTGGTTCCTATCAAACCTTACCCTCCTCATTGGGAGCTTCACGAGTTTATTAAGTTCAACAGTAAGGAATATCCCCAACAACATCTTTGTGTGTTTAAACATGCATGTTATCTTATTGCACATGATCAAGACCTATTGCTTTGCACTTTCCCCATGTCCTTGTTTGGTCCTGCATTGGACTGGTACAACAATATCCCTCAATACTCGATATTTTCCTTCACCCAACTTACACAGCTGTTCTTAGAACACTTTTCAACCAACATTACATGTAAAATCACTATCGCTGACCTATACACCATATGATAGTTTGATGACGAATCCATCTATAAACCAACTATCCTTCTCTCTTCCGCAAACTGGACTTTTCTCGCATTCATGTGCAAAACATATATCACCTACTTTTCAAATCTAATCATTATGAACCTTTGACGAAGCTTTCAAAATGGCTCGCAAACTAGAAACCCATGTCATTGAGCAGGGTGACCTTAAACTAAGATCAATTAAACCTAAAATTGAATCTACTAAACCATCTACACATAACGACGCATTTAAAGGTGTAACCTACATCATGGTTTTTAAGTCCTCATCCACATCTACATCCAGCACATGGCCTCAACAACAAGCCCCTAGACCAACGCCCAACTTTACCCCCTTGGGGGAATCCTATAGTTATGTATTTGATAAGTTGATGGCAGTACACTCCATCCAACTTCCTCCCATATGACCCGTGGACAACTCGGGACCCAAGTCTATTTGGTATCATGAAGCCCACTATTTTAAATATTATCGAGTCAAAGGTCACAACATTGAGAAATGTCTTTCCTTCAAGGATCGTATCCAAAAAATTATAAATCAAGGGGATATCCAACTAGACATCTCCACCACTTCACCTACCTAACCCCTTGAAAAAATTACGCAACCTTTTCCTAATCAACCACCAACGAATCAAACCACCCCCTTTACATCTCAATTATCAAATGCTTATGTTTTTGACACCATCAATCAAGATCTCATCTCATCGACAACTCCGCATGTTCCTACCTTCAACATTATTCCCACTCCTTATTCAGAACCTATCGTATCCACAACTATCACACCTATATCAAATTTTACTACTTGTCCTATACCTATACCTACTCCTACCCTTACCACATCCACATCAACTTTGAATATACCATCTACTTCATCCACTTCGATCCTTCCCCAATCCATCACATCAGATTCATCCTTAGCATCTATTTCGGCCCCATTGATGTACACACCTATCCCTACACCTCTCAAACTTGTTCCTTCACCCACATCTACATTAAACAAACCTATCAATATATCCACACCTACAACATCAGCCCCATTCACAAGCATATCATTCTTACCCCTCGAAACATTTATGAAAAAACCATTTCTACCTACTTCTACACCTGATAATACTCCATTGGTTACCAAATCCACTTCATTGGGTTTAACTACCTCACTTACATCCATTCAACCTTTACCCATTATACCATTCTTAGAGACAATCTCAATTCCTCCTTTTACACCTTCTTTCATACCATCCACACCAACTACCTTTACCACATCCACACCTACTTCGACTAGACATACCACCTCACCCACATCTATCATGCCCCAACCTATCATATTCAAACCCATAACCACATCTACATCAAACATACCCATCACCATACCACTTAAATCTCCAAATATCCCAATTATGCCTACATCCCCCCCAACTGCCCCTAAATATGTCATATCGACAAATCCACTTACCCCTACATTGACACCTTTGCCTATATCCTTTCCCATGGCCATATCACCCATTTTATTCCAATATTCTTCACTTAATCCTTCTATCACACCAAACAAATCCTCTCAATTTGAAACTCTATCAATGATACCCCTTAAAAAATTTATAGAGGCAAACACAACGGGAACATCCTTCTCCATCTACATCTAATCCAATTTGTATCCCATCTGTCGGGTTTCCCACAATTCCTCCATCCACATCATCCCTTAATATATCTCCTACACATGACATTCCTCACAGGGAAGATCCTTCATTATTCATCAATATTGTTTATTTTCCTACACAAGGCATTTATTTTCCTCATTAAGGGGTGCATATTTATTTTGATTTCTCAAGGATAACACATGTTTTTTTATCTTCACTCATCTATATCATCGTATCATATTATATCCTATCTTACTCCCCTAAGACTTTATCATATCTTTCGATCATACTCTCGTATAGTTATGTGGCCTATTGTTTGGCCTCCCTTGCTGGTAAACAAGAGATTTAACCTCTTGATGCATTGAAATTACGGACATTCTATTTTTAGCATATCTACCAATGAGCACTTATTCATATCTTCAAACCATTCCTACATCTTGAACCTCTTCCATCTATCACTATAATGATTTGAAATTATGTGGTCCACTGTGACTTCCTAGACATGACCTTAAATATGGGCACCACGAATTTTTCCATAGCATTTTTCTTATGGATAGGTTCTCCCTTTTTGGTGAGAAATCCATGATCATTACACCCATCACCTTCTTGTTATCTATAAGAGCCATGCTAAGGGTCCATGGATGTCTCTTGTATATCATTATCCCCTCCTAAATGATCTACCTAGCTGTACCTAGCTCTTCCCCATCAAAAAATAAAATAAAATAAAATTTATGGATGCTCCTATCTCCTGCTATCTTATCCAAAAATAGATTGATCCCTCGAAGGAAAATTGTTCATAAAAATCATATAATAAAAATAGACTGCTCCCCCAAAGGACAGCTATCATGCATATCTTATCCTGTCATCTAAAAACAAAAGTCAAAAATTCAAACAAAAGAAAAAGGTAGACTGTACCCTCGAAGGATGGCTACTATCTTATCATGGCAGTAAATGCTTCCCGCATTGATCAATGTTTCTTATATCATAGCATTCTAAGAAAGCTTCCCGCATCGATCAACTTTCTCATATACATTGTAGAGTTCTCACTTTGATCAGTTTGCATCTTTCCCCTTCCCAGAGCTAGGGCATAGTCCTAGGAACAACCACCTATGGATATCCCTCTTCTTGCGTACAAGTTACATCTCAAACCCCTTGTCATGTCAACATGAGGTTTATGAGCATATTTCATCCATATTTCCCTCATGGTCTTTTGATATAACTAACTATCATTGGTTATATACTAACACCTGCTATTGGTTGCAAGTGCAATGCCTTGAGTGGTCCCCTATCTTGTTTACCTCCAACCCAGTTCAAAGCATGGTTTCCATGTATGCCCTTACTACGACTATGTGCATGCATCTCATCAAGGTCATATTTTATCAAAATTTCAATTTCACACCATGAAATCTATATCTATCCATGATTGTTCTCGCTAATACACTTTTCAGTTTGAGAATTCTACTTGATCTTTCTTGCAGTTTGTGAATCCTACTTGAGGATCCTTCTCAAGGTGAGTTCGTTATCCTACAGCTTCTTATCCCCCAACATGATCAACAATTTCTTTGACCCATTGCTCCTCACTCTTCATTTCCACTCATCACCACTTATCCCGAAATCATCCTTCTCACCTTTCTATCCCCTTTCACCACTCTATGTATCTTCCTTTCCTTTCCTCTCGACTTTCCCTTTTCACTCTTCCGCTTTCAGCTTGACAATCTTACTTAATCATCCATACAACCAAGGAATATTAGTTAAGGTATATCTTCTTCCTTGGATCCTCTCATTGTAGAAACTTCTCCACCATTTCCTCTTTCATCAGACAACAATCATCACCACACACATCTTTCCGCTCCTCTTCTACTCATCACTTCTACCTCATCACTCTCACCATGTGGGCATCCCAATTAAGGATTTCCCTTACACTCTCTATCTACATTGCATATAATCCTCAATCCATTCATGTCACACTCCTTTGTTTCCTTGTTATCATATTATTATCACCTCCTTTCACTTCTTGCTCCACTCTCGCATACACAACTCAATATTTTATCATCCTTCATAATATTCGTCTTCTAATTGGTAATATTACTTACACACTTTCGCAGTATGGAAAATTTACTTGAGGTTTCCCCTTCAGTCCATCTTGTCATACCCCCACCAACTCCATCAATCACTTACTTCTTCTTACCATTCTTCTTCTTCTTCGGCTTGGCAATCCTACTTAACCATCTCCGTCACATGGAAATATTAATTAAGAGTCCCTCTTAAGATTGATCTATCATCAGCCCTTCCCCCATCTCATCATATTTCCCTCATCTTATTTCTCCCACCTCTCAGCGTACTCATCTACTGCAACCCACCATTCCACCCCTATACCCATTACACTCTTGTATTTTTCCCTTAATATCATCACTGTCGGTTTGGCAATCTTACTTAACCACTCCTGTAGCATGGAGATCTTACTTAAAAGTGCCTCTTAAGGATGATCCGTCATCTTTCCTTTCCCCATCGCTCCACATTCCCACTGTCCACATTTTCTCTTCATTCTCCATAAACACATCATCTTACCTCTTCTTTCTTCCTCGTACAAACCATCTCTGACTTCCCCAATCTTCATCTCCATCATTCCTCGCTTAGAAATCTTACCTAACAACTTCCTACAAATTTTTTCATGACTTGTTTCTTCATCTCTACCTCATTCATCCTAATCCACTACACCCTCTCCTCGCCTTCATTCCTCACACAAATCATTATCCCTCCTTTCTTTAATCTTTCCACTCCATCTTCTCAAATTCTCCCACATATCTACCTTCATACTTACCAGTCATTGTTGTTGATCATCCCCTAACATTCTTTCATCAGTATCTTCCATTTATGTGCTAATAATTATTAGTGGACTTCTCCTAAAAATTACTCATCCCCATTCTGCACAGCCTTGTTCCTTCTCTTTGACCTCCTTCATTTTATCTTCATTCATCCCTTCCTTTGTGCCCTCTAATCATTATCGGGGGACTTCTCCTAATGTCCCTTCATTGGTGTTTCCTCTTCCATTCCTCGTTTACTTTCTCCCTCTTCTCACCTTTCCTCCCATCCTTCCCTACCGATTATTATCGGTGGATTTCTCCTAACATCCATTTTTTGGCATTTCCTCTTCTATCCCTTCCTCTCTTTTTCTTCGCCACCTCTCCATCTTCCATTATTCCTTGCCAATTTATTTAATGTCTTCATCATACACCCTCTCTCTATTTTTTTGTCATCAACTTATCCTCATCTCACGCATCTTTTCAAATCTATGTAATTCCTCCCCTCCAGCTTCTCTTTACGTTAATTATGCTACTCACTCTTCACTTAATATTTCCATTTTTGGTTCCCTTCCTTCTGTATAATTTTCTCCATTGTCCTCTCCTCCTTTCTACTCCTTGTCTTATTTCACTTCCTTTGTATCATCTTCATCCCCCTTTTACTTTGTGTTCCCCTCTTACTCCCCAGTGATAACCTGGCTCTTCAGGGTTATCCCATATTTTTTTATCATCCCATTATCCACATACATTTCCATGCGGTCAGTTCCATGTTCTTTACCTCAGTTTTCCTCACGGTAACCTAGGACCTTCAATCTTATCTGTTTTATCATCTCTTTCATTTTCCATCATTTCTCTCCCTTCGTCTGCTTCACCCTTCTTCACTCCTTTCGTTTTGAATAACTCTCTCCCTTTTTCATAATTTCACCCTTTGCTCTATCATTTTCTTGTCTTCTCATTTCCTGTTCATCCTTCCTTCCCTTATCCTCTCCTTCATATCTGTTATTTTTGTCTCCCTTTTACAATCCTCTTTTTCTCCTCCTCCATCTCCATCCCTCTATTCCATACCCTTGTATCCTTCAACTTTCACCTTTCTTTCTCTTCTCATACTCATCTGCTACCTCATTACGTCCTTTAATACATCCTCACACCTAACATTCACAGTTGATTCTGATGTTTCTCTGTTTATGCACCATCATCGTTCCATTACAACTCATTCTCATCACATCTTCCCATGACATTTTTGTCTTTGAGGATACAATAACAACCATCACCTATCACATTTTCCCTCGTAAATTCCTGCTCTACTTTTTTCTTGGAAAACGTCGATCATAATTTTCTATCCAATCTGATCTTCATGTCGACATCTATGACCATACTCGTTCCCCCTTGGGGAATTTTATTTACACATCCATCTTCCACTTTGTCCTTTTTTTGGCCTATGCTAGGGCATCATTATTTTTCATCCTCATCCCTTTTTCAGATGCATGATTTTTCACACAATTCCTCACATATGAAGGATTTCACATACCTTTCACATTTAGTTGTGCATACTTTGATGTTTTCCTATGGCCCATTGGTCATCGTGGTTTTAATCCATATTGCTGTGGTCTTCAATGACTCACTAGTCCATATAATGTTGGCGTATGTCTCCGTTGAGACCGCAAATGTCCTCTACCAATGTGATATTGGAGTCACTGCCATAATTTCCATTGTTATTGCAATCATTTTTTCCTAGGGCATCTTGCCTTAGTTGTGCTTCTCGTCCATCTTTTCATCACCCACCATATCTTTACCATTTATCTCTTCAAACTCGTGATCGATGTCCCTTAGCTCATCCATCCCAAGTTTGAGTGGTAACACTTAATCAATAATATTTTTGATACTTCATGTTTTTGTCTCGTGGCTTGCCCAATGCAAACCACTCATCAAAAAGGGGCAAATGTAGACACCAATTTTTGGTGTAATTCCTCTCCTTCACCTTGTGTTTTTCGGGCTTACCCATTTGAATCCATTTTACCCTCAAATTAAACAAATCCCATTTCCCACCAAAAATACATGTTCCATTATGCAATCTTAATTATTTAATTGATTCACTTTTAAATAACTAATCCTTGTTATCTAAATATTCCAAATTTAGTCCTATCATTCAAAAATTATTTAAATCATGAGTCCCACTCATAATTTAAATCATGTAGAGAAATCCTTATCACATCCACTATTTCACCCACTAATTCAAATCATGAGCCCTGCTTAATCAAATCAAATCCATATCATACCTAATCACTCAAATCATGTCCCTTAACCAAGGTTACTTTGTCTAACCCTGATTACCTGATAACCCCTTATCTAACCCCATCTGTAGGTTATAAATATAGGCCTTCCCCCCTCTTTCAAACAAGTTGGAAATTTTGGGAAATTATTTTTAAAGTTTTAGAGAACAAGGAATTTTTTGAAGTTACATGAAGAGTAATATAAAATCTCTAACATTGTAGCCTCTTGCTTATCATAACATCCTCATAGTACCCTTGTAATGCCACGGGAATCCCCACAGTACCCTTCCCATGCTTTGGTGGTTCACTTAGCTTGGTTCACGTTGTATTTTCTTGGATCATATCAATAGCTCATCTACACAAGGACATTTGCAAGTTTCTTTGTTTATTATTTTGCATGTTATTCGTTTATCTTGCATTTCTATTATTTTCTTTATCACACAAGGGTTGATAGCCACCGAGGAAGTTAACAGTTCTTGATTCAACTTCGTCGGAAAACCCCTGTATAAAATATTTAATTAATTTTCTTTAGTGTCTTTGAGTTATAGGTTTATCATCATCTTCTTGGCACCCACAGATCTACATCCACGTCCAAGGCTCCTTAAGCCCTCCATATTTTGAGGTTGTTGGTGGCTTTCAGTATCGGTGCATTCACCTGCACAAGAATGAGATTTCTTGTCCAACACCAGGCTGCATATAAATAAATAGTTTAAATTAAATATTTCATGTACAATTTGATATTGTAGATTTAGTAAGAAAACATTAGTCCAAAATTTAAAAAAATTTAAAAATTATACCTGCACAAGTGGATCTTCAGACGCTATGGCAACATCAACAGTAGCCTCCATAGTCTACATAAAGGGAGGAGTCTGTGCGCCAGTCATAAGTTGTAAAAACAACATGTAGATCAACATTAATTGAAAATTGTCGAGGATAATTGTGTAAGGAACTAAGGCTCATGTATATATATTAAATTCTAGAACACATATAGATATGTATGTTAATAATATTTAAACAATATTGAACATTAACTAGTAAAATTTGTGAAACTAACCTGCGTAAAAGTAACATGAGGCGTGACAGTAGCCTCAATTCCCATAGCAGATGATGTCCCACCTGGATCCTAATTAAAAAAGATAAACATATTAATATGTATGCACACGTGAAACACATACACGAACATTAACGTGTATTTAATAATAAACGTGAAATCATAGGAACTTTAAAATGTAAGTAGCTTGAAAATTGTGTCTGCACACACTATAACATGGGTTGTAGTAGCTAGGATGTCCACTCTAGATGTGTCCTTGACCAGCTCTTGGTGTTTAAAATTAAAAAAAATATTAGTTTTTACACAAGTATGACGTAATCAAGTATATATGTTAAAATCTCAAATAAAATAAATGTTTCTATATATATTATTTATGTGACATTTACCTGTGAAAGACCAGGGACATTTGCAACACTTCCAAAAACATCTTCCATCATCAAATCTATAAAAAGGAGATCATGTGACCCAAAAAAGGATGTCTCACCCACATTGCATACAACACCACATGACCCGTAGTGGTGTGGTGTGTTAGAACTGGTGCCTCCACCAACATCGCTAGAAGCAATATGGCTACTATGTTGGCCTAGAGTGTTAGTGAGAGACCTCAATGCATGCAGTGTGTCGATCTCCACAACCTCCTTCACTGTAGGAGGAATAACTAAAGGTTGTGGGGGTTTTTGGGCATGGGGCATCCTAGGTTGACCAATTGCAATATGTACACCTGGTCTAGTCTATGCAGAGCCACCTCCTCAAACGTAAAACCCAAAAAAGTCAAAATAATTGGGGACCTCATTAAGCATAAAATCATAATACAATTTCTTCAAAAAATAAAAAGGAACCTCGTTGTTGTTGCATAGTGGATAATCAAAAACCATCCACCATCGGTCCCAAAAATGGTTCTTAATCCGGTCGTCATGATATTAATAGATATGGAACCAGTTGCAATTTGTCGCGAGGGGGCATTGGTTTTTGGGTTCATAATTAGTGCAAAAATGTGGTCTTTTCCAAAAAAAAATCTTTCACGACCGCATGTGATAATTTGTTTGCATATCAATTCCTACAATCAACTCTAAAAGTATTCCATCTATCTATTTGGTTTGTTGCAGAGTCAACTTCACTAATCAATGTTTGAAGTGTGTTGGCTAAAGTCATGCGGCTTGAATTTGTGGAATGATTTTGTCTGATAGCGTGAATAAGGTTTTGAATGGCAATTTTATTTTCTCATATTTTGTAATGATATCACCTTGGTTTCTTGGTGGTTCTGTGGGGACGGTAGGAGCCATAGAAGGTGGAGGAGGGTTTTGAGGAGGTGGAGGAATATTTGGAGGGTTTTGAGGAAGTGAAGGAACGTTTGGAGGAATTGGAGGATAAGTAGCTTGTCGAGCAACTGAAAAAACAAAAAAAAAATATACCTAAATAAAAGATTGAAAAACCCATGAAAACCACAAAAAAAAAGTAAATTGCAAGAAAATTGATCAAAAAGGAGGGCTTACCTCTTTGTCTCGGTAGCATCCTATAAATTATCATGATCCAAAAGCAAAAATTACAATTTTGAAGGGTAATGCAAAGTGCGAGTGTCAATAGTAGAAAAAAATGCACGGTTTCGGCAAAATAGTTGGGAAAAATGAGAGTCGTGGCTTTTTTTAGTATCAGAGGACTGTGATCGTGGTTTTAGGTTCGGGAATTTCCCAAACCTAACAAAACAACCCGCAATCGCGGTTTGTAAAGTTCATGATTTGATGTCCACTTTTTGATCCCCCAAATTTTTGCACTTACCCAAAACACTCTAAGGCTCCCGAAAACTTTCCCAAAAGTTGAATTTTGAAAAATAGGAAATTTGGCAATTTTGACCAATTTTGACAAAATGACTGAAAAGTGGTAAAAATTTTCAAAGGGGTTGTCTAGTAAAATGTGAGGACATTTTATAGGACAGTAGTTGGCTCATAATCAGGGACTTTTCTTGAGATGGAAACAAATACAAAGGAGGCAAGTAGGTACACTAGAATCTCACAAACCTAAGTTGAACATTGCCTTATCCATTAGACGATGGAGTCTCTCATGACATACTGAAAGAAGACAATCTAATTTTTTTTAAAATTCCTTTATAATTGAACACCCACATATGACAGGAAGGAAACACACATGAAAGGTAAAAAAACACATGACACACAACAAGAAAGAGAAACACACAACAACAAAATAAACCTAAATCACTTATGGTACATGTGGGGGATAACCCGCTTTCAATTTTTTTACACTTCAAATATTTCATGTTGCAAGGCAATTCCAAGGGTGTACCATCCAGGTATGATAGATAGAAGGATTTGTCTCTACACATATCTTTGATCTAGAATGATCCTAGCCACAACAAGTCACACTTCATATGGTTCTCTTTGTTTGTCCCACAGTAGGACTTGATCTCCTACCTGGAATTATCTTGGTCAAGCCTTCTTAAATGTTGAAGTGATAACAAAAGTTATGGAATTACTTCCCAAGAAAAATGTGAAACACTTGGTGAAGATGGATTTACAAAAATTAAAAGAATTTTCCCAACAAGAACCACTATCACGAAAGAAAACAGCAAAAAGTGTAGAGATAATAGATGGTGAATTTGTTAATTTGACTACAGTTGCTAGAGCATATTTGCTGTTTACATTCTTGAATCATGTTGATATGACGGAAACATTAGAATTGTTGGGTGTTGATTTTGGACGGAAAAATTCAAAACGTGTAGAAGAAGAATTTGTTGGGAATGTTTTTTAGGGACTAAGTTCTTTGGGTACAAAAACTAGGTCTACTGATAAGAGTATTTCTCGTAGAGCAATATTAACTTCAGTTGTAAGTGAAGATACAAAAAAGAATCATCATGTTACCACCATTGCCAAGGCATTGGGTTTATCTAGAAAGACGTTCGGTAGGTATGCAAAGAAGAGGAAGACATTGGATGACTCTACTATGGAAGGAAATTGGGCACTAATGTGTAGAAATCCATGTTCTGATAAAATAGAGGATAATATTGTGAAGATAGTTTCTGATTTTTGAACTGAGAGGACTCATCCTTCTCCGAATGTGAGGGATGTTTTAAAACATAGGATAACTCGCAATAACTATGATGAACATATAAAACATTGGCTTAAAATAACTCAACCTGAGATGTACATAAAGTTTACAGAAGAAAATCCAAATGTTAATATTGGATAATGAATGTTTGAAAATTTGAAGCCTTGGTATGTGTAAGCTGATAAAGTCCTTGACACATGTTGTTATCGCTATCATGTTGAGTTTGATTATCACTATCAGGTACAAAAAAATTTATAGATTATGTATATATATTTTGAGGCGTGCTTTCATTTATGTCTATATATTTGAAATTTTTTTAAATATCATTTTTTGAGATGTGATTTAAAATTAATGTATTTCAAAATCTATGTTTTTTTCAGGTGTATAGAAAGTTACGGGAATAAAATGCCCCACCTACACGTGTCAGTGAATTCATAACTTCAATTTTTTGCACGATATCCGATGATCATGTCGATGATCATATGACTTGCATCAAAGGTGTCTGTGACAAGTGTGGGGACTTGAAATTATTGCCAAAAACAAATGAAGATTTGGACACAGTTAAAATGGTTGCTTGCAAGAGGTGATATATATAAATTTATGTTTTTAAATTTGGATGTTAGATTTTATTTTGATTTTTATGTTTACTGCAAATGAATACATGACAATTTGTCCATGTTATGAATTGATTTTGTAGGTTCAAATACATAAAATATTCAACAAGGCTTGGAAAAGATGTAACCAGGTAGGATTTGGTAGAAGAGGAAATCCCCATTGCTACATTCATGTAAAGTTTCTGAAGTTTAATTAGTCTGTACATCAAACATTCTCACTATTCAAAGTGGCAGGCTACACAATTCAAGACTAATAGAGACACATTCCCTATTGGTTCCATATTGTCTGTGGTTGATTTTGCTAAGAATTACTCACTTTCTCATCAAAAAGAAATTCAAACACAGTATTATCATACTGACCAGGTTACTATCATGGTTCAAGTATTTTATAGGCATGCACAATTGGATTTGGATGGGGTTGAAAGTACATATGTGAAGTGAATGATCAAGGAGTATCACTTCTATATAAGTGATGACAAGGAACATGACACCCACTTTGTGCAACATTGTTTTGGTTTGTTCTTTCAATATCTTCATCAACGAGGAATACAAATAATCAACATTTTGTTTGGTCAAATGGTTACGCATCACAATTCAAATCCTCTCACCCTTTCTTTGCACTCAGTCGTTATCATCGTCATCACAAAATTCCTCATTTATGGAGTTTTTTTAGAGTGGTCATGGGAAGGGTGAACACGATGTTGCGGGTGCATGCATCAAATGTGCTCTAAAGAAACAAAGCTTTGATTATGATGGAGATCGATTGATTGATGCCCACACCATTGTTGAATGGTGTAAGAAACATTTTACAGTTCAGGTTTCAACCGCATAGGCTTCAACATCACACGCTTCAACCCCACAAGCTTCAACCCCACACAAAGTGTTTTGGGATATAACAGGTACATGCACATTTAAAACATATATATGTAGATCTTGATGTGATTTATTAAGTGAACTACAAGTTACTAACTTTAAATTTTTTTATTCTAAATTTTGATTTTTGTTTTAAACTTTATTGATCTTTTGAGCATGATTAAATGAAGGTATTGATCAAAGGACAAAGTATCGATGTGAAAGGATTCCCAATTCTAGGTCTTTGCACTCTTTGATGACTATGGATAGTAATAACTGGACAATCTATACAAGAGATTATTCTTGCTTTTGTTATGAATGCATGAACAAATCATATTCAAAGTGTAATAGTCAAAAACATGGGTATTTAGGTGAGTGGAAGAAAGTTCCTTTAGTTGTGGATGACACATATGGATCAGATCATGATGATAGTTTTGAAGATGTGCCATTAATTTCAACTAATTATGACCACATATATGGACTAGTTAAACAAGGTATGTTTTATTTAAAAGGATCAAGTATAATTTGATAATTAAATATATATGTATAATTTATGCTATACATGGATCATTGAATGT
The DNA here is from genome assembly GCA_019776745.2 of Taxus chinensis. Lineage (NCBI taxonomy): Eukaryota > Viridiplantae > Streptophyta > Pinopsida > Cupressales > Taxaceae > Taxus > Taxus chinensis. The sequence goes on along the minus strand of CM034153.1, from coordinate 77,174,053 downwards.
TTCTTTGCATTTTATTGTAGGAGATGTATTTGAAGTCATTGTTGAAGAAGCCAATATTGAGAAAGTGGAGTACTACTTGTTGCATTGCACAAAAGAGAGAACAAAGCTAACATGTGAAATAACAAGTGAAGTGACAACATTTTATACTGGCTCGTTTGTAGTGCAGGGAACATACTTACAACAAGTGAAATCCCTCCAAAGTGGAATTCACTTTGTTGATTACAAACCAGACAAAAAGGTGTATCATTACACCCATCACATAATTGCTACAGGGTTACAATTGCAACAGGTGAAGACTACAAATAGTAAACGAAAAAAATGGAGACTAGATGTAGAAGATCATGAAAAACTTTTACAGGTCATTGAACAACAAGTAGAGCCACTTGGTATTATATAGAAGGACATGGAATAAATTACTAAACCTTGTTGGTAATAAATTATTAAGCTATACGATTGTATTTTCTACTTGAAGGGACTATGGAGACCACTATACAATAAAGTTGTTTAATACTTGTGATTCTTATTTGTTGTGAGATGGTTTATGGTTTACTTTAAGTATTGTGATATGGTTGTTACATGGAAGTATGTGTGGTATAAACATGATGTATGATGTGGATGTATGTTGCATTATTATTTTTAATGTGGAAATGTTAGTTGGGAATTTAGATGTACATAGTTTTTGATATATGTTATTTGTTTAGTTGTGAACCAAAAGGTTGTATATGGAGTACCCTTATCACTATACAAGTTTATCATATTTCAATTGTTAGGAAATAAGGGATAAAATATGTGGAATAATCCCTCACAGAATCACAACAATAGAAACTAATATGCAGAAAATATTATAGATCTCAAATAAAAGTGCAGAATAAATAACACAACACAGAGAGAAAATATTTAACATGGTTCACCCAATTTGGGCTACGTCCACCAAGAATCACTTGCTCAGATTTTATTACAAGCCTTCACTCTCTCAATACAATACCCATATTCGTTTGGAGCTATGCTCAACCAACTCTACAGAATTCACACCCGAATTCAAAACACATCTGCAATACATTTGCTTGTATATCTATCATATGCATAAGACCATATAAATAGACAACTGCTTAAGTAGTTTTTCAAAACCATGGGTATCAAACAATGGGCAAAAAACAAAACCATCCCATAAACCTATGGGAAGCCGAAGAGGCGATTTTACAAAACAATGGGTACCGAAAAACCATGGGACCCAAAAACATCCCATAACGGTTACCCATTACCCATGGGTTAATAAACCACCCATGAAAATTTTCTTTGGGGGATTTGCCCCCAAACCCCCCCTTTGATGACCCACTCACCGGCAAGTGGGACCACTGTAAAAATACCCGAGTGTAAAACATAGAAAGGTGTACCACACTCTAACATGAAAATAGGCTCCACAAACATAACAATCTCCCACTTGGAGACTGATTTCCACTGAGAAAGCTTCTCAACCCTTCAATGTCATCCACGAAGGCCAACCAAAGCTGAACATAGCTTTAGTTTATCCCTTGTGACCACCTTGGTCATCATGTCTGCAGGATTTTGACTGGTATGAATCTTCTCCAACTTCAACTTATCTTCCTCCAAAGCTGTCCTGATGAAGTGATAACTCAACTGTATATGCTTCATCCTAGAGTGGAAAGTGAGTTCTTAGATAGGTGTATAGTACTCTAACTATCACTATGCAGCTTACATTCCTCCTGCTTATACCCCAACTCCTCAAGCAATTGTTGTAACCAAATCATCTCTTTTCTTACCTCTGTGGCAGCAACATACTCAGCCTCCGTGGTTGACAAAGCCACCAGCTTCTGTAGTCATGAAATCCGAGCTCACTGCTTGTCCCACCTACAGTATAAATATAACCTGTCGTGCTCCTCCTGTTGTCTACATCTCCAACCATGTTTGAATCTACATAACCACGTAAAGTGGTGTCTGATCCACTGTAGCACAAAACTATCCCCATGGTTCCTCTCAAATACTGAAGGATCCACTTTACTGCTTGCCAATGCTCTTTACCTGGATCACTCATAAATCTACTCACAGCTCCCACTGCATGGGCAATATCAAGCCTAGTGCACACCATAGCATACATCAAACTACCAACTTCTGATGAGTAAGGTACCTTGGACATCTAGTTTCTTTCCTGCTCTGTCTTGGGACACTGCTCCTTTGATAACTTAAAATGGCCTACCAAAGGAGTCCCAACCGGTTTAGCATCCTACATGTTAAACCTTTCCAATACCTTCTTAATGTACTCTTCCTGAGATAAATTCAACTTCCATTCCTTCCTATCCCAAGTTATCCTCATACCAAGGATTTTTCTGGCTGCCCCCAAATCCTTCATATCAAAGGATTCACTTAGTTGTTTCTTGAGTACTTTTATTTCCTGCATGTTTTTACCTGCAACCAACATGTCATCAACATACAAACACAGGATAATATAACTTCCATCCTCAAATTTCTTTGTATACACGCAATGGTCAGAATGACATCTAATATAACCTTGCTCCATCATGAAGCTATCAAAATTCTTATACCATTGACGTGGAGCTTGTTTCAAGCCATACAAGCTCTTCTTCAGTTTGCACACCATCTCCTCTTTACCTTTGACCTCATAGCCCTCTGGTTGCTGCATATATAGTTCCTCCTCCAAATCACCATGGAGAAATGCAGTCTTTACATCTAACTATTCTAAGTGCAAGTCTTCTGCTGCCACTATTCCAAGAATAGTTCTAATAGAATTCATTTTTACTACAGGAGAAAATATCTCATCAAAATCTATACCTTTTTTCTGTGTAAACCCCTTGACCACCAACGGGGCCTTATATATTTTGTTTCCTCCTTCTTCATCTTTAACTCTGTACACCCACTTGTTCTGCAATGCTCTTTTTGCCTTCGGATAGCTTCACCAAATCCCAAGTTCGGTTCTCTATGAGAGACTTATGCTCCTCATCCATGGCTTGCTCCCACTTCTTACTGGCATCTACCTACATTGCTTCATCAAAGCTCTCTGGCTCTCCATTATCAGTGAGTAATAAATAATAAAGAGAAGGAGAAAAATGTTCAGGTTCTTTTCTTACCCTAGAAGACCTCCTCACTATAGGAGTTTGGGGTTCCTGTTGAGTAGGTTCCTGAACTGATTCATGGGTCACTTTCCCATCTGGAAAATCCTCTACCACTGCATATTCTTTCTTGGATTCTTCCCTATTTTCCTGCAACTATTGCTTATACATGACTTTCTCATTAAAGACCACATCCCTAGACCGAATGATTTTCTTGTCCTTAATACTCCAACATTTAAACCCAAAGTCATCACCACCATAACCAATGAAAGTACATTTTTCTGATTTATCCTCTAGCTTGGTCCTATCATCCTTGTCTATATGAACAAACACCTCACATCCAAAGACTCTAAGAAATGAATAATCAACTTTCTTACCATACCATGCCTCCTCAGGTATGCCTCCATCCAAGGCACTTGAGGGTCCTCTGTTTATCAAGTACACAGCTGTGCTCACTGCTTCTACCCAAAAAGAAAGAGGCAGTCCTACATGTAACCTCATGCTCCTAGCATGTTCCATTATTGTTATGTTCATCCTTTCTGATACCCCATTCTGCTGTGGAGTTCCTGGAACCATCTTTTGCCTGCGAATTCCATTCTTAGAACATTAATCATTAAATTCATTACTGCAATACTCCCCTCCATTATCTGACCTGAGACATTTTATCTTAAGACCTGTTTCATTCTCTACCAAGGCTTTCCATTTAACAAAAGTGTCAAATACATCAGATTTGTTTCTAATACAATAAACCCAAACTTTCCTTGTTGCATCATCAATAAAAGTAACATAATAACTTGAACCCCCAAGAGATGATACCTGAGCTGGCCCCCACACATCAGAATGTACCAGCTCTAACTTACTCTCTTTCTTCATAGGTCCAACCTTGAGAAACCTTACTCACTTCTGTTTCCCATATATGCAGTTCTCACAGAAATCCAAACTTGTTTCTGTATATCCAGGAAAATTCTTCTTTATGATGTTCATGCCCTTATGGCTCATATGACCAAGCCTATAGTGCCATAATGTTGTATCTACATTTGAAGCCATAAGATTACAATTATTAGTTCTATTAATGGTTAAATACAAGGTTCCAACCTTCTTACCTCTTGCCACCACAAGAGCACCCTTGGTAACCTTCCAAGAGTTAGCTGTAAATATCACAGTACAACCATCACTTCCCAATTGCCCCACCGATATCAAATTTCTCCTTAATGTAGGCACATGTATGACACCCTTCAATAGCCATGTATTCCCATTCTTCATCTTAACCTGAACAAGAACCTTTTCCAACTATACTGCAAGGCTCATCATCACCAAGAAAAACATGCCCAAAATCCCCTTGAACATAATCAACAAAATAATGCCTATGTGGAGTAGCATGAAAAGAAGCCCCTGAATCTAAAACCCAAGATTCAGTAATATTATGCAAAGAAAGAATCAAAGCATCCTGACATACATTACCCGATGCCACATTTGCCTCCTTGTTTTCTTCCTGTTGTTTCTTCTTGTCCCGAAGCTCCCAACAATCCTTCTTTGCATGCCCAGACTTTCCACAGTTCCAACATACAATCTTGCTCTTGGATTTTGACCTTGCCTGATCTTTTGATTTTCCATTGTTTCCTCTATTCTTTTGTCTCCCTCTAGTTTCCACTATCAAAGCATTCCCTGAAGTAGAAGATTCCTTGGAGATTTTTCTTCACATTTCCTCGCTTAGAATCACCCCTACAACATCCTCAAACTTCAACTTTGAGTTAGCTGGAACCGAGTTGCTTACCGCCATTACCAGGCTATTCCAACTTTCAGGTAAAGAGCACAGAATTAATAAAGCCCTAACTTCTTCATCAAATTCTATTGTAACCGAAGCTAGCATATTCACAACCGTATTGAAATCATTTAAATGATCTGCTACTGAACTATTCTCAGACATCTTCATATTAAACAACTTTTTCATTAAAAATATCTTGTTAGAGGCAGAGGGTTTTTCATACAACTTCCCTAATGCATCCATTAGATCTTTTGTAGTCTTTTCCTTTGAAACATTAAATAATACTGAAGATGCAAGACACAGCCAGATCATTCCAAGTGCCTTCCAATCCAACAAATCCCATTCCGCATCTGTCATACTCAAGGGTTTGTTCACCTTCTCAGACAATGCAGTATAAAGATCCTTCTGATAAAGGTAATCTTCCATTTGCATCTTCCAAAGACTGAAATTCTACCCATTGAATTTATCAACCCTAGATCTTCCATCATCTGCCATAGCTCCCACTCAAGATAAAACTTTCCCTGTGATTCAACACTTTAGCAAACCAAACCAGGCTCTGATACCAATTGTTAGGAAATAAGAGATAAAATATGCGGAATAATCCCTTACAGAATCGCAACAGTAGAAACTAATATGCAAAAAATATTACAGATCTCAAATAAAAGTGCAGAATAAATAACACAACACAGAGAGACAAGATTTAACGTGGTTCACCCAATTTGGGCTACGTCCACCAAGAATCACTTGCTCAAATTTTATTACAAGACTCCACTCTCTCAATACAATACCTAGATCTGTTTGGAGCTATGCTCAACAAACTCTACAGAATTCACACCCGAATTCAAAACACATCTGCAATACATTTGCTTGTATTTCTATCATATGCATAAGACCATATAAATAGACAACTGCTTAAGCAATTTTACAAAACCATGGGTATCAAACAATGGGCAAAAAACAAAACCATCCCATAAACCTATGGGTAGCCGAAGAGGTGGTTTTACAAAACAATGGGTACCAAAAAACCATGGGCCCAAAAACGGCCCATAACAGTTACCCATTACCCATGGGTTAATAAACCACCCATGAAAATTTGCTTCAGGGGCTTCGCCCCCGAACCCCCCTGACCCACTCACCAGCGAGCGGGACTGCCGTAAAAATACCCGAGTGTAACACATAGAAAGTGTACCACACTCTAACATGAAAATAGGCTCCACAAACATAACATCAATATGCTTGGAATTGTGTTGATTCATTAAGGATTCATTATGTCATAGAGAATGAGATAGGAGGGAAATAAGGTTCTTTCATCTAGCCTGAGTAGTGAATAAAAAATAAGGTTTTTCTTACGCATCTTAAACTGATTACTTTTCATGATTGTGTTCTTCATCACTGGTACACTATGAAAATACCTAGTGCACTACACTTGTAGTGTTACAAACTAGGTTTCTCTTGTTGGAATGAGGCTTGGGTGATCACTTATCTCAATGTTAAACATGAATAAAAATGATCTTATACTAATGGTGGGTGTTGTTTGTGTTGATAGTTTGGTAGCACATGGATAGTTTTATATACTCTTTCCTTAATGGTCATTAGGAGTCTTATTTCAAGTTGTTAATTGAATGATCGATTGAACTTAAACTTTCATCATATATGATTCAAATAGTAACATAAGCCATTATACCACGGAATTTTTAATGTAACATAAAGTATTTACTAAATTACCTAAGCATTGAAAATGATTCAATATAGAATTTTAACAAAGTTTACAATGTTATATCACAAAAATGAAGGGTATTTAATATCTTATCTATCATTATACCTATTATGATATCATCAAGAGACAAAAATGAAAGATAACGGGGTGTCTTATATTCACATCCATAAGTGTAAATATACATTGGAAATCACAAAAATATATTAATAATACACGTGCCTAAGACATATATCAAAATATAATAAACATGTCTAGAATGAGTATGAGTATATATACATGTCTAAAATATCTAAAATCATGTCTAATGAGTATATACATGTCTAAAATCTCTAAAAGTATGTCTAAAATGTCTGAAATCTATAAAATATCACTGAAGTCTCCTCCGTGCACTAGGGTGAGTGCCAGACCCCTCACTACGCTCTGATGCACCCTGCATGTTTAAAAAAAGGAATATACACGTCATAAACAATATATAACATGTACTATGTATTAAAATATATAAACAAAATTCTACAACAATTTCTTGATTAATTCAATACATCATATAACAGATATTTATAATTTATTATTGTACGATGGAAAAGTGACAAGCGAGCATGGGAATCTACAAGTAACTCTTCCTCGTACCCAACCTCCCGAGGTCATGCTGAGACAGCCAATGGGGATGGAATATACGCGGGGTATAGGAAACTAGTCAAGCGATCTTATGTCTTCGTACGCGCACCAATGGAATCTGTGAATCTAAGGCAAAGAAGGCCCTCCTAACCTGAACAAGCGTGATAGATCGGTCGGCAAGGATGACTGCTCGAAGGCTCCAATCAATATTGAGCTCTGGCGTGATCTGATCTATAGGTTGTGGGATACGTGGAAAATGACCTGGGATGGTTTCGTGTATGTCTCCAAACAGGGTCATATGATGGATGATGGATATATAGTGGATTCTATGGTCGATTCTCTGGTCTAGTCCACAAATCTTTAGCTTTGTTAGCTGCTATGTCTAACAAGGATATTTGGGTGATGATGATAGGTGGAAGTGGAGTAGATCTGAATACTAATGTGCATAAGCCAGCATTTATGTCTGATTGACCTGTGGACTCGTTGGGTTGTGAGATTTGTGGGTCACAACCGTAGATTCGTGGTTGTTGTGGATCTATTATGGTCATGTGCGGGATCAGTTCCTAATCCCTAGTATCCAATAGTCATATGCCTTTTCGGCCTCTATGTTCAGAATTAACAGTTGTGCAATTTTCTCTGAGTATCTCATAGGTGTTCCTGAAACCTGAATTCTTAAGCTAGTATCTATGTCTGTGAGAGTGTCTCCTGTGTCTGGTCATGGGACCAAAGGGTCACAACCAAATTTTTTCTCTCTTTCAAGCCCTTCTACAGTCATGCAGATATTTATCTAGGGTAATCTATAGTTTGGCTTATTTAATGTGTGCGCTTGGTCGTCTTTTATATTTAACCCGCTTAACTATGAGCTAATTTGTTGTAAGTCTGTTGTTGTTCAAAAGACTTGGATTCTAAGGTTCTTATCTATATCAATTATTTCCGTAATAAGATTGGGTTGAGGCACGATTGGCTCGAATATGTATTCTCTGGGCTCTCTAGGTCCCGTGATTGTCATACAAAAGAAAATGATATAAAGCTAACTAATGACAGAATAAACTAAATATGCAAGATATATCTACGTATATTTCTAAGTCTGATACTTATTGATAAACTACTGAATAGATTTTAAAGAGCAATTATCTAATATATCTAAAATTGACAACTAAACTAATAACACAATTAAAACAAACAAAGCAACCGAGTATAGCTACTTGTCTATGTAATTTGTAGATCTATTCTAAATAACCTGATAACTGATCTACTCTATTTGAAAGACTCTCGATCTTACCTCAGAAGTGAGGAGTGAATCATAGTTTCTCAGAAACTATCAATCCCCACAACTTCCCTGACAATATTGAAAGTGAGATTAACTGAAATGAAATGATTGGCTACTCTATTTGATATGCTTTTAACTAGAACTTTGAAAGCTAGAACCTGGATTCTGCAGAACAGTGGAAAATCCGATGGTGTGTGACCTTGTCCCCTCAGTGTGATCTCCTCGTTCCTTCGTGCTCACGTGGACCCAGAAAAGCATGTAATGCTAGCATCAACAGAAGTAGATATTGGAGCAATGGTAGCTTAGGATACAGACTGAATACAATGTGAGTAAGAGAGGGATAGCGCAAGAGTATTTTTTTGAGCTTGGCTTATGTAATTCCTAGTGGGATTTATTGCGAGTCATGTAACATAAAATGTCCAGAACCTGAAACTATCATGTTTGAGGAACAAAACCTGCAACTTTTAATGGCTTCCTTTTGAAAAGCAAACTATCCTACTCCAATTGATTAGATGAAATAATAACAGCATTTGCACAAGGAGGATATGTGGCTTTCTGACAGCTAAACAATACTAACCATGCATACAACAAATGAAACTATGAATCCTAAAAAAAATTGAAAGGATAAACTATTGAAATGAGAAATTCAAAGGCAAATTTGAGGGGCCTTTTTCTTGAGCACAAGCCAGCTATTTATAGCATTTCCATTTACCCAAAGGTAAAAACCAAATTGATCTCTTAAACCATAAACAATTCCAAAACACTATTCCAGGGAACCAGAATCATAAATACAAGCAAAGGCGGTGAAAAAAAAGTTTGTAAACGTTGAAATCTATGTGAGTCGCATTAAAAAGAACATTCTGGAAAACGCGTGAAGGACCGCCGCCCTACTTAGGCAGCGGTTACAGGACCGCCGCCTTACCTGGGCGGCAGTCACAAGACCGCCGCCCAGGCAAAGCGGTGGTTTCCTAAATGAAGAAAAAAACGCAAAGAAAAGGAGGGGAAAAGAGAACAACAAAGCACGCATGGGCTAAGTGGGACATGCGGGATGTTAACGCATACTTGGAGAGATTTTTCGGATCCCGAACACCTTGTGAGGAGACCTATATCATCATTGGGGCACGTGTTACGTTGTTCCAGCAGTGCAGTACCCTACAATTTTGGGTACGTATAATTACCTCAGTATTTGTCCCTGGGAAAATGTTGGGAGTATCCATGTTATGTGTAGATCTTTGTCCCGTAGATCCCTATGAAACAAAATAAATAAAATGTAAGAAGTTGATAAATAAGTTTTTTGAATAAAGTTCATTAATTTCTAACATTTCAATTTAGATTAAATATTAATTATATTAAAACACATGTATTTATACCTCTGCGGAATGCATCTCCAAATGTATGGGATTGCCACCCATGACCTCAACATCAACAAATATGTCGCCAAGTGAGCCAAGTTGACTCAGGCCCAGAACATCAAGATCCATGTTGTGCTCAGTCAAGAGCTGTGTGTATGTGACATGGGTAGATGGTGTGGGCTGTGAAGCTCCACACACTGGAGCAGAAGCCTAAACACAGAAGTACATGTTTAATTTTAATATTAATAAATTGTAAAGTAATGATCAATTAAAATAAATTTTAATTATATTAAAGGTTTAATTTTCACACACCGGAATAGAAATGTGTTGAACATCAAGTGTGACGAACTCAGCAACAAGAAGTCTATCTGTAGCAACGGAAGTAGTACCCTAACTAGAAGATACACTCCCACTCTACTCTATAAAATCTAAAACCCTCGATAGTGGAATGCTGCAATGCCGTGAAATCACCTCATATGCACGCAATAAGTCAGCAGCCATGATGCGCCCTAGCCGACGTGCCTGAGCAGGATCTGTAACTAGCTCAAAGTCATCTGGGAAATCAAAGATGCACGAGCGTATACCTCGTTGCATGCATCACTGCTGCTACTAGCACCTCCACTGCTAGTATCCCGTCTCTGAAGGTACTGACCCACACGGTCAGAAGAGATCAATTGGGTCTCGCGAGAAATGCCAGCAAGACCCTCGATAGCAGCCTCATGTGCAGTCATAACGATAGGTGTTGCGACATCCTAAAAGCCTGATAAGAATGGTTGTGGCCTTGGTACAAGCTGTTGCGCATCAACAACTACAAGAGCTCCCTCCTTTCTATATGCCTCCCTGTGGCTAATTTGGCCACGCCCCTGCCCCAAATAACTAGGGTTGTCTAAATAGTTCACCTTTAGGTTTAAGTGAACCTCAACATGTAGCATCATTATGAAGTATAACGGTAATTGGTCATTATTCAGAAATTGGCCTTGAGAGGCCACAAATCTAGGATAAATCAAAGGGGCACATAGGGGACATGAACATTTGTTTACATAATATGCCCTTATTTTCCGTTTGTCTGCATAAAAACTCCAACAAGACCTCTTAACGACTTCCTTATCGGAAAGTTGTGATGTAATCTCATTATAACCTACATCTCCTGAGACACTTGATTTTAGTGAATCCATAAATTTTTTTATTGATTCAGAATCAAATGGATTATATGTTTTCAAACTTGTCTCTATTCTACGAAGATCAACCAGTATTTTTTCACAATGGGCTTTATACTGCCCAACTGTAGTTGGATTTTGGAGAATAGATTACAATTTTGCAATCTCTAAATCGGTCCTCTCAAACAAATTAGGAGCGGAAGAAGCCATGACTGTAAAAAAATGAAAGTAAAATTCAATTAATAGTACTTTTAATTAAAAAAAATCCTAAGATATTCTCCTATATTAATGAAAACAGAAATATGATTTTCAAGCTTCAATGCAAATAATATAGAAATTAAATTACAAAATCAAATAAATTACAAAATTACAAAATTACAAAATCACATAAATTACATAAATTACAAATCACATAAATTACAAAATTTCCCATCTAATCAAATGCAAGAAACATATTGCACATATCGTTGAGTTCCTACACAACATCACACAATAAATTTTGGTGCACGTAATTAGGAAACTACATAATAACCTAAAGGCTATGATATCATATATCAACTTAGGAATACCTAGACCAAAATTTTCATGTAGGATTAGATTCAATGAGCTAAATTGTATACAAGAATATTCTCTATAAACTTTGAATGAAACTACTTTACAAAGTGATGACAAGATGACATATTTCTAATATATTGTCAACACATTGAGCGGATTCGAAAATACCATTTCATTTGATCAAGACGACTTCCTTTAAAGAAAAAATATTCAACAAAATGGTAAAACATATAATTGTTAATATGTAATATCATGTTTCTCTTAGTAAACGGAATTGATACTAAGGATCATACTTATTCTAACACACAAATTATAGAATTCGATATTTTCAATAAAAAATTTAAGTCAATTTATGTTAGACATAATATTGGGGCCAAAAATGTTTTGCAAAAAATTAGAGGCCATGTCTACAACTCAAATTATAATCTCATGATATGAATAGTGTGCCTTCTATTATGCCTATATGTTAAAAATACTTTCTTAGTGACATGGTGTATATATTTCCTAGAAATGATAGTCCATTCAAGTTTTGTGCCATGACTAAGACCATAAAAAAATTATACCACTATCTAATACACCCCAATCAACCACTAAGCACCTTATGTAAGAAATAATGATTTAACGAATACATGCCTACGAAGTGGGGAAACACAACAAGTCTAATGTTGAAGTAACCAATACACAAAATATTAAACTCAAAAATATGAAAAATAAGGTTATCATATCAATGAGAAATGGTGTAATCCCAATTTCCCTTATATAGGTGTAGAGACATATGGACATGAGCTAGATAACTTGATGTTAGTCAACTATATTACACTACCAAAGAGTAAAGATGACCATGAGCATCAATTAATAAGGAAAAAGAAAAAATATCTTATCAATAATTCTTGCAATGATAATAGCACAAGAATCCATCCTATAACCACATAAACTTCATTAAAAAAATATGGATTTAGATTCAAGACTAAAAAAATTGGGATACAATGGCCATGGTTTAGGTAAATATGAGAAAATAATTCATAAACTAATCCTATAAATTGAAAATAAACTTAATATGGTATTGGGACATTGTAATGATTATAACATAAAGGAAATACCATTTCGAGTAAATCAAAAATATCTCTACACTCATAATCCTCTAACTACTACGAATAATAATCAATTGCACAAACATGCAACACATATACACGTTTAATGTGATTGTTGAAGCATTATTAGTTAACCTCAAACCCATTTACTAAAAGCCATTTATTATTCCATTTTTTTAGTTTATGACTCATTTCCCTTGGCATCCGAAGTTCATTATATGTATTTATTCAAAATCCAAAAACACATATATATTCCAATAATCCAAAAACATTCAAATATTACAAAAATCCAAAACTAGGACAGGTATATGTGACTTGCTTTGTCATGACATAGAATCAAATATTTTTTTATCATTTGATAAATCCCACTTCCGTATGCACTTTGTCTTACATGTTATACACAAGTTAGTTACAAGTAATGTCAATTATACGCTTCCATGGATACATAAATGATTCACAACATTAATTAGTCTTATGTAAAGAATATTATTCTATGTAAAATTGTGAAGAAGATAAATGAAAATTATTATGAGGTAAATGGTAAATATGTCATATAATTTTGATATTTATCTAGTATTTGATTATTTATATTTATATGTATTTCATGGAAGGTATAATGAAGGGGAAGAAGAAGAATTACTGGATTGGAGGCAAAAGGTTCCAAGGAAAAAGAAAGAAAAGATATTGCAGGTTTTGGATAAGAAACTAGTGCATACCATGCAAGGAAGTTACAAAAAGTATATAGTATGGTAGGAAGGATTAAAACAAAAAGATATCACTTGGATTTAAAAGTGAGAATTAAAGAATATTACCAACTAAAAATGAAAAAAGTTTAATCAAAACAAATTGTAAAAGTTGAGTTCTTTTCAAGAAAGGGATAATGATGTGATGGCCTATGTTACAGAGGTCATATATTTTTATTTAGAAATTTTACTAATCCAATTTTTTTATAAAAAAAGATCTCAAATGTTTCTATTTAATGATAATTGGTAAAATAAAATTAGGGTCAAATTGTAAACCTTTTTCAACACCAAAATTGACCATTCTAAGGGTCGAACATTACATTTTATTTTATTTTTTACTATTTTTTAGATTCAATATTTTTGTATGTGAGCGTGAATTGGAGTTGTAAGTCATTCTCTATCTCTATTTATACATGTACAATATAAGGGATAATTTTTAGGCCTATCTAAGAGTGTATGCAAAAAATGATAAGAAATATGAGTTGCTAAAAAAAGTGATTTTTGTTAACTAGATAGGATAGATTTTTTCCTTTAATAGTTTTTCTTTAATTGACATATATAGTTGTGCATGAAAACTTAACATTTTCTTTTTGGTGTTAATCTAAAAATCTTATGTATTTCTAATGGGATAACGAATAATAGAATTTCCTCTTTTCTTCTCAATACTCTTTTGTATGCAGTTTATTGTTTATGTTTGAATTTTTGCATTAGTGAATTCATCAAGGGGTCAGAAAAAGGGGTTTGGTGAATAGTTCCATCACCAAATTAACCCCTTAACATGTCCCAACTCCTTAAAATTATTACCACACATACCTCATTGGGGTAAATTGGCATATGTCGACTTTTCAAAAATATCTCAAGATGCCAAATCTAATGACATATGATTTGACCTTCATTTTGAGAAACATTACAAAATATCCATTATTCAACTACTTGTTCCTATGTCCTATTTGAATTCTAAAACATCAAAAAATAAACCATAAGGCATAACATTTTGAAAAATTTAACCATAATTTCTCAAATACTTTTCAAGAAAAATACATGGTGACCCTTTAAATATTTTTTTGAAATGAAAATAAAAAAGACCCTAAATTTTTAATTTTGGCTCAAACAAAAAAATACGAAGTGGATAATTTGGAAAACCCAAAAGGTGGATTGGCTCAAAAAATATGATTACGGTCTTAGGAATTTGTGTGGAAATATTTAACTCTTTGAAACTCCAAAAATTAACAATGTCTACCTGTGGAGGCATGCTCTTATACAATGTAGAAATGGTGAATTATTAGGAAAGAGACCTCTATAATATAGAACACACACCAAAAAATGAAACATTATCCAAATGGTCAACAATTTATATATTAAACCTCTGATAGAAAATGTAAAATTAGAATACAATGTACATAGAGGTGACATGTATATATAGCTTAATCAAGAGTTATGTCTTTATTTCCGATTAACTCTATAATAGGAACATGTGAGTTACCTAAGATTTCTTTTATTATTTTAGCATTAAATACTCACTTATATATTATAAGCTTATATATATTGTATTCAACATAGAAGATAACTAACTTAATAATTATGTGCATATAGTATGTTGCACTGACGCGAGGTCACCCCCTGAATTGACGTTTGCGCATTAGGAGGTCTTGTGGAAACATTCCTCCCTAGAGGAATATATTACAATGTTGCCCTACCTCAAGGGAAAATATTGTATTTCTTCAATATTTTGAATATTAGGGAATCTTAGCCCAAAAATATATCATGTCGTGTGATCTATATTACATTTGTAGATTCTTGTGACCATTTGAATTATTTATATATTATTATATATAAATATCGTACTACAAAAAAATCACCTAGAATAGAGAACTTTTTTAATCACCATTTTAGTCCTTTTCATATATTTTATTTGAATATGTTTGGTTGTCGAAATTTTATCTAAGGAGAATATGATGTCACTTTCATGTTATTCAGCTTTAAGCATAAAAATAATATGCTCACTTTTCTCCAATACTATAAAGATCTCTGGGAGATTGATCTCATCTCTTGGAATTCTAATAGAACAACTATATCTTCATATTAAAACACAATTTAAAAATTAATTTTGTGTACAAACAATCACCTTGAAATGAATCGTTGAATGTCCAAAAGAAAATTAATGACACTACTTAAATCTAAAATGTGTTTACCAATTTCGTAAGAACTTTTATTTTTTATTTAGAACTTCTATAAGAATAAGTTGGCAACTAAACCTTTAATTCAGTCATGCATACCACCATTAGGTATATGGGAACACGTAGGTAGTAAATAAGAGGTTGGGAAATTTTTTGAGATGCATTTTTGTAGAGAATGATGAGTTATGGGACTTGGAATAGCCATAATTGATTTTTCATATAATAGTTTGGTGATTATGTCAAAAAGAAAGTCACCATTCCATTTTAATGGTAGACAATCTAAGTTTTTTTAATACTTTTGTAGTTACCAATCGCAAATTGGATTGGTGATGATGCATAGACATTTACAAAGAACGTCCCTCATGTACAATATGAAAGAAGGATGAAGGTACATGAAAGTAATGAAAAGTATAAGGCAGAAACAAACGTAACAAGAAGGAAAAAGGTATTTGAGGAAGGATATTTAGTGATGATATATCTGAGAAAAGAGATATTTATGCAAGGAACATACAACAAACTAGATTATAAGAAGATTAGTCTGTGTAAGATTGTGAAAAAGATAAATGAGAATGTTTATGAGGTAAATGGAAAATCTATCACATTTGAAAGTTTTCCTCTATCTTTATTTATACATGTATTATACCTAGGGGAATCCTCTTCTACAATTGTGGGCATGCCTTTAGTGGGGGAATATCACACTGATAATTTAACAAGCCACATATTTTTCACACTCTTATCCATTGGAAAATCAAGATTCACTTGCATGATGCCTTGTACTGACTTATACATTGTGACACATATTTTATACCATATATGTTATGTGTTTTACTCACTGATGACATTGTTTGATTACGTTTATTGACACTATATACTTTATAAAAATTAAATGATTTATTTATACTACATGAGTAATGTGTATGTTTTTCTCATGATTTCTTTCATGGTCACTTTCACAAAAGTAATTAAATGCAAAATTTAGGACATACTAGTTATTCACTTCATTAATACCAATATATGTATGTTGTTTTTACGATGTTATTAATACTTTACATATCTATCTCTCCAAGAATTTTATTTAATATTATAAATAAGTTATCTATATAGGAAATACATGCTATAAATTTATACAGACACATGCAGTCTAAGTTTCCATATTACCAAGTGCTTTGGCCAAATTTCAGGTACTATAATCTAATAACCAATATTAAATTTAATATAGTTTCTCAGGAACAACCTGATATGCAATTTTGTATGAACCAACATATGATTTAAAATACAGATGATATTTTAAACTATTTTATACGTATTTAAATTTAATATTAGGTTTTTTTTTTGCATTTTCATGGCTTTTTTGAAATGTTTGTTTATGTATATAATTTTCTTGTTTTATCAGTTGGTCGGCAAGCTCGAAATCGTGCAAACCGTCAAAACATTCCTCAAAACCCACCGAACATTCCTCAAAACCCTCCGAACATTCCTCAAAACCCTCCTCCAAACATAGATCAGCTCCTGTGGCTCCTTCTATCCCCACTGAGCCAGCAGGAACGCAAGATAATATCATTGGAAGAATCCGAGAAAATAAAATTGTCATTGAGAACCTAATTCAAACTATAAGACAAACTCATGCTACAAATCCATCCCGCATGACTTTAGCCAATACATTGCAAACATTGATTGGCGACAGTCGCGTCTGCACCAAACCAAATACATAGCTGGAAAAACACCTTTGACGTTGACTATAAAGCGGTGGTATGTGGTATGCGCCTATACAATGATGTAAAAAATATAATGAAAAACTATCACTATGCGGCCGTCATACCGACCCTAGAACCAATGCCCCCCCCCCTGCAGTTACTTGCAAACGGTTCCCAATCCATTGGTGCCATGATGACAGAATCAAAAAAAATTTTTTGGGACCGATGGTGGATGGTTTTGATTATCCACCATGCAACAACAATGAGGTTCCTCTTTATTTTTTGAAGAAATTATATTGTGAGTTCGTGCTCAATGAGGTCCCGAATTATTTTGACTTTTTTGACTTTTTTTGGTCGAGGAGGTGGCTCTGCACAGAGCAGACCTGGTGCATGCGTAGGTCAGCCTAGGATCCCCCATGCCCCAAACCCCCACTGCCTTCAGTTATCCCTCCTACAGTGAAGGAGGTTGTGGAGATTGATACATTGCATGCATTGAGGGAGCTCACTGACACTCTCACCCAACATAGTGCCAGATTGCATCTGGTGATGTTGGTGGAGGGTGCCAGTTCTAGTGCACCACACCACTGTGGATCATGTGGTGCCGTATGCACTGCGGGCGAGACATCATTTGCTGGTTCACAGGATTTCTTTTCTATAGATGAGATGCTGGGGAATGTTTTTGGAACTGGTGCCACTGATATTGGTCTTTCACAGGTAAATTTCAAATAAATTTAAATAAATATATATATATATATATATATATATATATATATATACAATAGTTTAATTCACATGTTTGAGATATATATATATATATATATATATATATATATTTGATTGTACGTCATGTACATACATGTAAAAAACTAATTTTTTATTTTATTTTAAATAGCAAGAGCGGTGAAGGAAACATCCGGCATCGACATGCTAGCTACTGCGGCTGGGGTGTGTTTCAAACGTAAGTTTCAAGTTGTACAAACTTACATTTTTAATTTCATTTGATTGCACTAGATTATTATTATAATGTTTCACGTGTATGTTGTACATGTATTAATATTTTTCTCTTTTATACACAGGAGCCTGGCTGGGGTCATCATCTGCTCAGGGAACTGAGGCTACTGGCATGCCTCACATGAGTTTTACGCAGGTTAGTAAATCTCTTTACACTTTTGTTTCTAATTACTGGAAGTTTCACGTGGATTACATGCTTTGGACCTCTGTCATGTGTATGTAGATTTTAATATTGATTTGTACATTTTTTTGTATAGCTTATGACTGCTAGAGAGACTCCTCCATATATATGCAGACTGTGGAGGCTGCTGTAGATACTGCCATAGCATCTGCAGATCCACTAACTGAGGTACAAAATTTTTTAAATTTGTTAAATTTTGGAGGTTCATTATTTTTTATTGAACTTAAATCTACAATATCAAATTTTGTAGGTATATATGAAATATTTAATTTGAAAATTAATTATTTGTATGTAGCTTACCCCTCGTGAGTCTATTGTTGTCCCTGCGATGCGTCAACAAAAATTGATAGGGATCATGACATTGCGGTAAGATTTCACATGCATTTTAACTAAATTGTACAAGTTTCTAAATTTTGAATGTATTTTAAAATTTTGGGTGTTAAAAACTTGTTGTTTATATGAATGTGTAGGTTAGGTTACATGCATGCTTAGAGACACCTAGGACCACATGATGAAATCCGTAGTGGCATCTCCCTCCACTACATCCCCAGGTCGTGGACGTGCTACTTCTAGCAGGGCGAAGAGAGGGAAGATGTTTCATGAGTAGATTTAGTCCACCTGGATGTGTACATATATGTGGTCATGAGTAGATTCATAGTCCCATATGTATATATATATAGCCTTTTGCGACCGCATGTGGTCCCATATGTACATTATGACACGTGCTTAGTTCGAGATGTACACATACATTATGAACTTATACATATATATATTTTCAGAGACGTGCGTCTGGAGCACACTTTGTTTGATTCTTTATATATATATATCCATGTGTGTTGGTTTTCATATTTATGACTTTTTCAGTTTTTTTTTACACAGCAGTGTAACGTTGGGATGCATATATTTTAACTTCTATTTATTGCTTTATGTTTAGCATCTCTAATGCACAACAAGTTTTGCATGACCAAATTAAAAAAGTCATTTATGTATCATGAAAATATATTCATATTTCATAATAATGCTATGAAAACATTTTTTCACTTTTGTTGAAAGTGAAGCTCCAAGATTTTTCTATTATTTTTCTATATGTTCTTTGTCTTGTCTAATTTGAATTTACTAATGACTTAACTCAAAGATTTTTTTTTTTTCACTATGAGACTTATGTTTTTTTTCTTGCAAATTTTTAGAGGTTAGTTTCATCTTGAATTTTAGATCATTACTTCAATTTCAATTCAAGTGTCACAAAATTTTTTTTTTTTAGTAAAGTATGCACAATCATCTAGGTTGATGGGAAAATATTTCTTATGATCCCCCTTCAAAATAGAATCCCTAATTCCCATGAATTCATTGCAAATGTCTCATCATTATCAAAGTAAAGAGAAAACTAAGAGATCTTATATTAATAAGGCATGTTTTGAGGACTTATTTAATATCTTTTTAGACCATTCTTTTGATATGTTGCCTCCAAAATGTTAAGGGATTGACCAATGATGGAATTTTATTAAAGGATGGAGTAATTTCAAGCCTTAAATGTTTTCTTTGACCCAAATCAAATTTTGAGGGCCAAGTTTTTGATCCAGTTTCAATATGTAGATCTTGTTTATGATAGGGATCAACCATAAAAAACACAAGCACTATTTTGATCTGACGATGAGAATTACAATGAGCTCTATGTATAAGGGTAACTTTTTCTCTTATGTTAAAATGGGATTGGATTTTTGAAAAAGATATGATCGTTGGAGTCAAGGTGTGTACTAATTTCTAATCTTTTGAAGGTGTGTGAGATCTATGTTTGTCGACACCCTTTAACTCATAGTGTTTATTTTTTTAGGTTATGACTATTTCCTTTGGAATCCGAAGTTCATTATATGTATGTAGTCAAAATCAAAAACATTCAAATATTACATAAATCCAAAAATAGGACAGGTATATGTGACTTTTTGTCAGGAATAGAATCAATATATTTTATCTTTGATAAATCCCACTTCCGATGCACACCACCCCCCCCCCCCCCCCCCCCCCCCCCCCCTGCCCCCCCCCCCCCCCCCCACCCCTCTTGGGCTTACATGTTATACACAAGTAGTTACAAGTAATGTTCACTATACGATTCCGGGATAAAAGATGATTACACGAACATTAATTAGTCTTAGTGTAAAGAAATAGTATGCTAATGTATAAAAAAATTGGGAAGAAGATAAATGAAAATTATTATGAGGTAAATGGTAAATACGTCATGATACTTCGATATTTAGTCTAGTATTGTGATTATTATATTTAGATGTATCTTCATGTGAAGGTATAATGAAGGGGAAGAAGAAGAATTACTGGGATTGGAGGCAAAAGGTTCCAAGGAAAAAGAAAGAAAGATATTGCAGGTTTTGGATAAGAAACTAGTGCATACCATGCAATTGAAGTTACAAAAAAGTATATAGTATGGTAGGAAGGATTAAACAACAAATGATATCACTTGGATTTAAAAAGTGAGAATTAAAGAATATTACAACTAAAAATGAATAAAGTTTAATCAAAACAACTTGTAAAAGTTGAGTTCTTTTCAAGAAAGGGATAATGATGTGATGGCCTATGTTACAAAGGTCATATATTTTTATTTAGAAATTTTACTAATCCAATTTTTTTATAAAAAAATATCTCAAATGTTTTTTATTTAATGATATTGGTAAAATAAAAATTAGGGTCAAATTGCAAACCTTTTTCAACACCAAAATTGACCATTCTAAGGGTCGAACATTACATTTTATTTTATTTTTTACTAGTTTTTTAGATTCAATATTTTTGTATGTGAGCGTGAATTGGAGGTTTGTAAGTCATTCTCTATCTCTATTTATACATGTACAATATAAGGATAATTTTTAGGCCTATCTAAGAGTGTATGAAAAAAAATGATAAGAATATGAGTTTGCGAAACAGAGTGATTTTTGTTAACTAGATAGGATAGATTTTTCCTTTAATAGTTTTTCTTAATTGACAGATATAGTTGTGCATGAAAACTTAACATTTTATTTTTGGTGTTAATCTAAAAATCTTATGTATTTCTAATAGGATAACGAATAATAGAATTTCCTTTTTTCTTCTCAATACTCTTTTGTATGCAATTTATTGTTTATGTTTGAATTTTTGCATTAGTGAATTCATAAAGGGGTCAGAAAAAAGGGGTTTGGTGAATAGTTCCATCACCAAATTAAACCCATTGACATGTCCCAACTCCTTAAAATTATTACCACACATACCTCATTGGGGTAAATTGGCATATGTTGACTTTTCAAAAATATCTCAGAGATGCCAAATCTAATGACATATGATTTGACCGTCATTTTGAGAAACATTACAAAATATCCATTATTCAACTACTTGTTCCTATGTCCTATTTGAATTCTAAAACATCAAAAAAATAAACCATAAGGCATAACATTTTGAAAAATTTAACCATAATTTCTCAAATACTTTTCAAGAAAAATACATGGTGACCCTTTAAATATTTTCTTGAAATGAAAATAAAAAGACCCTAAATTTTTAATTTTGGCTCAAAGAAAAAAAATACAAAGTGGATAATTTGGAAAAGCCAAAAGGTGGATTGGCTCAAAAAATATGATTGCGGTCTTAGGAATTTGTGTGGAAATATTTAACTCTTTGAAACTCCAAAAATTAACAATGGCTACTATGGAGGCATGCTCTTATACAATGTAGAAATGGTGAATTATTAGGAAAGAGACCTCTATAATATAGAACACACACCAAAAAATGAAACATTATCCAAATGGTCAACAATTTATTATTAACCTCTAATAGAAAATGTAAAATTAGAATACAATGTACATAGAGGTGACATGTATATATAGCTTAATCAAGAGTTATGTCTTTATTTCCGATTAACTCTATAATAGGAACATGTGAGTTACCTAAGAATTCTTTTATTATTTTAGCATTAAATACTCACTTATATATTATAAGCTTATATATATTGTATTCAACATAGAAGATAACTAACTTAATAATTATGTGCATATAGTATGTTGCACTGACGCGAGGTCACCCCCTGAATTGACGTTTGTGCATTAGGAGGTCTTGTGGAAACATTCCTCCCTAGAGGAATATATTACAATGTTGCCCTACCTCAAGGGAAAATATTGTATTTCTTCAATATTTTGAATATTAGGGAATCTTAGCGCAAAAATATATCATGTCGTGTGATCTATATTACATTTGTAGATTCTTGTGACCATTTGAATTATTTATATATTAGTATATATAAATATTGTACTACAAAAAAATCACCTAGAATAGAGAACTTTTTTAATCACCATTTTAGTCCTTTTCATATATTTTATTTGAATACGTTTAGTTGTCGAAATTTTATCTAAGGAGAATATGATGTCACTTTCATGTTATTCAGCGTTAAGCATGAAAATAATATGCTCACTTTTCTCCAATACTATAAAGATCTCTGGGAGATTGATCTCATCTCTTGGAATTCTAATAGAACAACTATATCTTCATATTAAAACACAATTTAAAAATTAATTTTGTATACAAACAATCACCTTGAAATGAATCGTTGAATGTCCAAAAGAAAATTAATGACAAGTTAGTTAAATCTAAAATGTGTTTACCAATTGCGTAAGAAATTTTATTTTTTATTTAGAACTTCTGTAAGAATAAGTTGGCAACTAAACCTTTAATTCAGTCATGCATACCACCATTAGGTATATGAGAACACGTAGGTAGTAAATAAGAGGTTGGGAAATTTTTTGAGATGCATTTTTGCAAAGAATGATGAGTTATGGGACTTGGCATAGCCATAATTGATTTTTCATATAATAGTTTGGTGATTATGTCAAAAAGAAAGTCACCATTCCATTTTAATGGTAGACAATCTAAGTTTTTTTAATACTTTTGTAGTTACCAATCGCAAATTGGATTGGTGATGATGCATGTACAATATGAAAGAAGAATGAAGGTACATAAAAGTAATGAAAAGTATAAGGTAGAAACAAACATAACAAGAAGGAAAAAGATATTTGAGGAAGGATATTTAGTGATGATATATCTAAGAAAAGAGATATTTATGCAAGGAACATACAACAAAATAGATTATAAGAAGATTAGTCTGTGTAAGATTGTGAAAAAGATAAATGAGAATGTTTATGAGGTAAATGGAAAATCTATCACATTTGAAAGTTTTCCTCTATCTTTATTTATACATGTATTATACCTAGGGGAATCCTCTTCTACAATTGTGGGCATGCCTTTAGTGGGGGAATATCACACTGATAATTTAACAAGCCACATATTTTTGACACTCTCATCCATTGGAAAATCAAGATTCACTTGCATGATGCCTTGTACTGACTTATACATTGTGACACATATTTTATACCATATATGTTATGTGTTTTACTCACTGATGACATTGTTTGATTATGTTTATTGACACTATATACTTTATAAAAATTAAATGATTTATTTATACTACATGAGTAATGTATATGTTTTTCTCATGATTTCTTTCATGGTCACTTTCACAAAAGTAATTAAATGCAAAATTTAGGACATACTAGTTATTCACTTCATTAATACCAATATATGTATGTTGTTTTTACGATGTTATTAATACTTTACATATCTATCTCTCCAAGAATTTTATTTAATATTATAAATAAGTTATCTATATAGGAATAACATGCTATAAATTTATACAGACACATGCAGTCTAAGTTTCCATATTACCAAGTGCTTTGGCCAAATTTCAGGTACTATAATCTAATAACCAATATTAAATTTAATATAGTTTCTCAGGAACAACCTGATATGCAATTTTGTATGAACTAACATATGACTTAAAATACACATGATATTTTAAACTATTTTATACGTATTTAAATTTAATATATGGGTAAGTGCACAAAGTTGGTGGACAATTCCATGGACATAAAAACCCGAAATAAAGGAACCGCAATCGCAGTTTAGAACCACGAGCACAGTTATAAACCGCAATCGCGGAACTCTAAGACAAAATTTAACATTCCCACGACTCCTTATTTTCCTCATTTTTCATTTCAAACCGCGATTTTTCCTAAACGTTTTTCACTCGCGCTTTGAATACCACCTCAAAATTGCTCATCGAAATTTTGGATAGCGATAGATTCAACCATGCCGCCAAGACGAGGAGGTAAGTCCCCGATTGTAATCAATTTTTTGCATTTTAGGTTTTTTTTTTACATTTTCATGGGTTTTTTGAAATGTTTGTTTATGTATACAATTTTCTTGTTTTATCAGTTGGTCGGCAAGCTCGAAATCATGCAAACCGTCAAAACATTCCTCAAAACCCACCGAACATTCCTCAAAACCCTCCGAACATTCCTCAAAACCCTCCTCCAAACATAGATCTGCCTCCTGTGGCTCCTTCTGTCCCCACTAAGCCAGCAGGAACGCAAGATAATATCATTGGAAGAATATGAGAAAATAAAATTGTCATTGAGAACCTAATTCAAACTATAAGACAAAATCATGCTACAAATCCATCCCGCGTGACTTTAGCCAATACATTGCAAACATTGATTGGCGAAGTTGAGTCTGCAACCAAGCAAATACATAGATGGAACACCTTTAGAAGTGACTGTAGGTGGTGGTATGCGGATAAACTATCCCATGCGGCCGTCAAAGACAAAAAAATTGGAAAAGACCTCATTTGTGCATTATTTACCGACCCTAGAACCAATGCCCCCCCTTGCAGTTACTTGCAAATGATTCCCAATCCATTGGTGCCATGATGACAGAATCAAAAATAATTTTTGGGACCGATGGTGGATGGTTTTTGATTATCCACCATGCAACAACAATGAGGTTCCTCTTTATTTTTTGAAGAAATTATATTGCGAACTCGTGCTCAATGAGGTCCCTAATTATTTTGACTTTTCTGACTTTTTTGGTCGAGGAGGTGGCTCTGCACAGAGCAGACCTGGTGCATGTGTAGGTCAGCCTAGGATCCCCTATGCCACAAAACCCCCACTGCCTTCATTTATCCCTCCTACAATGAAGGAGGTTGTGGAGATTGATACATTGCATGCATTGAGGGAGCTCACTGACACTCTCACTGAGCATAGTGACCAGATTGCATCTGGTGATGTTGGTGGAGGTGCCAGTTCTAGTGCACCACACCATTGTGGATCATGTGGTGCCATATGCACTGCGGGCGAGACATCATTTGCTGGTTCACATGATTTCTTTTCTATAGATGAGATGTTGGGGAATGTTTTTGGAACTAGTGCCACTGATATTGGTCTTTCACAGGTAAATTTCAAATAAATTTAAATAATATATATATACAATAGTTTAATTCACATTTTTGAGATATATATGTGTGTGTGTGTGTGTGTGTGTGTGTGTGTGTGTGTGTGTGTGATTGTACGTCATGTACATATACATGTAAAAAAATAATTTTTTATTTTATTTTAAATAGCAAGAGCCGGTGAAGGAAACATCTGGCGTCAACATGCTAGCTACTGCGGCTGAGCGTGTTTCAAACGTAAATTTCAAGTTGTACAAACTTACATTTTTAATTTCATTTGATTACACTAGATTATTATTATAATGTTTCACGTGTATGTTGTACATGTATTAATATTTTTCTCTTTTATATACAGGAGCCTGGCGGGTCATCATTTGCTCAGGGACTTGAGGCTACTGGCACGCCTCACATGAGTTTTACGCAGGTTAGTAAATCTCTTTACACTTTGTTTCTAATTATTGGAAGTTCACGTGGATTACATGCTTTGGACCTCTGTCATGTAGATTTTAATATTTATTTGTACATGTTTTTTGTATAGCTTATGACTGCTAGAGAGACTCCTCGATATATGCAAACTGTGGAGGCTACTGTAGATACTGCCATAACATCTGCAGATCCACTAATTGAGGTACAATTTTTTAAATTTGTTAAATTTTGGAGGTTCATTATTTCTTATTAAACTTAAATCTACAATATCAAATTTTGTATGTATATGTGAAATATTTAATTTGAAAATTAATTATTTGTATGTATCTTACCCCTCGTGAGTCTATTGTTGTCCCTACCATTAACCCTGTAGGATACTCGATATCTTCGCCATCTATAATAGGAGAAGTCAACTTCTTTCTTTCCTTGATGCAACGACATAAGAAATAGTTTGTTCCTTCTTCATTGTCTTCTATCGCAATTACTGCAAACACATGTCCTACAAAAAAATAACCAAGGTTGAACAACTCAAATTTAAATTACATATTAAAATTTCAATGGACATAACTCAATACAAAAATTAAATAAATAACCATAAATACCTTGTCACACCAAAATTGAAATTTCGTCAAAGTCCTTGGATGTTGTAACTTCATCTGCAGAAACAAGTCGTAATGCTTGTGGAGGTTGATAACTAGGAAGCGGAGTTAGAGGCCTACAAATCCATCCTTCCACCCATTTTTTGAATCACACTCAACAGTGACAAATTCGATACAAGATGCACAAAAACATGTCAACTTTCTTGTCCATATGGCCCACGAAGTAGCATCTGAGCTACAAAATGAGTGCATATCACTGGACCCAGTGAGTGTCATACAATCCTCGTAGTTAGCAATATGTTGTTCCTCTATCAACCAAAAATATATGCGAACTGTGGAATTTTCTTGAGAACCTCGGGCCATGTTGTCAGTACACCATTCCACTATGCTCTTTGCATCTTTTAATTTAGCACTATCTTTGTACTTCAACTCTTCTCTTGCAAGAGCTCTTTTCACACATGCCCCTGCACCATCATGCTCTCCTTTTCCATCTCCAGCCTCAGTGAAACTCCAAATATGTTGCACACCCATCTTGACGTGCATTCGGCTCATCCAGTAAAACATTCGTGCATTCTTAAACTGAGACGTGCAATTATCTGACCATATATAATGTTGTTTGAAGTGGATGTCCCTATCAAACAAGTTTCCATAAAATAATTGGAAATACCCTTGCACAAATTCAGTAGAATGAGTATGATCATCACTGATATAAAAGTGGTACTCTCTTTTAAAAAATTGATCATTCTCTGTACTGTCAGGAGAATGTAGAAATGTTATATGCAAAAAAATGGCAACTTGTATTGAGTTGTAATATTGCAATTGAACCTCCATTTGTGGTTGTAATGTGTAATTCTCTACAAAATTGACCACTGAAACAATAGTACCAATAGGAAATGTGTCTTTGCATAGCTTGAATTGTTCATCCAACCATCGAGCTCTATGTGTATGCCTCACATACTCATAAACAATTTCATCCTTAAATTTTCTCATAAATTGAAAAATGGGCATTTGTTCTGTAACTAGCTCACACCGTTTCGACTCTTTTCCATCTTTTAACTAGTATGCAACTGATTTATATTTATCAAATTCAATTGAATTATGTCCTATTGTACCTTCAATTTGCTCATGGATGCAACTTTCCAATTTAGGTAATCCGCCGCATGTACTACAACTTCCATCTAAACAATCCTGACTATAAAAAAAAATTCCAACTTCTTTTTCACAAAATATAGTAGGAATGAAATCCCTGGAAGATATTGGTGGAACTTGAACACCACATTCAGATAACATAGTTTCAGAATGAAAATTAGCACGAATACGTAAAAATTTAGCATAATGCATCGCAAATTCAACATGTTGCCTACAACAACAAGTGGTGCGAACATGGTTGATTTTCACATAGAATGGTTTCAACATTTCAAAAAAATGTTGACTAATTTTAATTTCCAGATTCTCTTGTTCAAACTTATTAAAAAATTGAGTTTGAGTCATATCTAATAAATGCTTTGGATGTGGTTCACGATTAGTAGAACCAACTCTCTGTTTTATAACATCTCTTGTATTAGGTGAAACTCTAGTGTTATCATGCCAAAATTTAATAACAACTTCTCTTATAGCATCAGAATTATTTTTGTCCTTACGCAGTGCTCTAGCAAAAAATGCCCAAAAATCGGTATTATTGAGTGATTGAAGGATATTACGTCTTTCAATTGCTTTCATTAGAGTTTTTCAATTAACTTACAACATTTGACTTGTTTGTGTAATCAAACGTTGTTTTTTTATTGATTCACTTACAACACTAGTAGCAAGTACACGACGCACAATATTACTATCCCTAGTGCGTCTCTTGACACCAACAGTGTGATATGCATCATGAAGGTTTTCAACAATTGTAGAGGTTTGACCACGTATATTAAATGTTGTCAATCCTAAGGTGTTTAATGTAGGTCTCATTTTAATCAATTTCATCAAACTAACCAACAACTGACATCTTTGGGAATCATTTAAAATTTCAAAATAATTATCCCAAATTTCAATGGCTTTTCTTCTGATTTGTCATTCATAAAGTTTGTCAGGCATTGGTTTCAAAATGTTTTCTTCAATTTCAATAAAAAAAATTAGGTTTCTTACGTAAAATCCTAGGAGGTGTTTTTGCCAAATTTTGCTTGTGTACAGTTTCAACATGAATTTCCTTATTCACATTTTCATTGTCTCCTTCAATTTCAACATTTGCTACATCATGAGTATTTAATTCTTCTTCAACATTGACAGTAAAAACTTCTTCATCACGAGTATTTAATTCAACTTCAACATTGACAGTAGAAACATTACCTAGTTCTTCATTGCTTACAATAGTTGGGATTGAAGATGAACCTCTTCTAGATTCACGAAGTTTCCGCATTTGCTTAGCATTTTGAATTTTTTTGACCTCTAATTCGTTTGGTGTTTTTTACTTAATGACTTCCTTTTTTGACTTTGTTTTTTGCCTCCCATGATGTTTTGCTTCAGGTGATAAGAAAAACGTGCAGAAAAAGATAGAATTTCGTAGTAATTCATACGGTAAGGTTAGAGAGTAAAAATCACATGGTAATTCAGACATTGGGATGTGTGTAAATATGATTTATGAACCGCGAGCGCGCTTTATAAACCGCGATCGCGCTTTATAAACCGCGATCGCGGTTTATAAAGCACGCTTGCAGTTTATGTTAAAAAACCATGATCGTACTTTATAAACCACGATCGCGGATCTATCTGCCGAACCTAAGCCTCGGAAAATCTTTGTTTTTCCCCAACCAAAGCTATGGAAGGTCATTATGAAGTGTAAAAGGTCAAAAAACCTCAAATTTGCTCTTCCAAAGACTTGAACCATGCTAAAAACTGAAAACATTTCACAAAAATGGTGCCATCGCGTAGGGGAGACTCTTAGCTTCGTAGAAATATTGTTTTTAAAGTGAATAGAATAAGATAAATATCATTTTATATTTTTTTATTAACAATAGGTCTTTAAGACATTTTTTCCATGAATGTTCATGTCTACGTTTAAGACTGTAACTTTTGTTTCGCTTATCAAAATATGATAAAACTTATACCATCCCAAGTGTGGACAAATTCTATACATGTTAAAAAAAAATATTTGATTTTGATATTTTTTGATATAGTTATGGCGGGCAAACGGAAAGCGTTCCGTTTTCTAAATATTTTCAAACCACTTTCACGGAAAAAATCATTAAAAAAAATATTGCTAAAAAAATACAAAATAAAATCCATCCCAAGATAGACAACTACATCTAACGTTTCACCAAAGGAAAAAAAAATAACAAGATTTGGTCATCCAAAATGCGGGCAAACAGACTACAATCTTATAAGTTTTTTCAAAAAAAAAAACTAAGTCATATAATTTTAAGTGTTTAATATAGCTAAACTTGTCCGTTTTTTTTAAAAATTAGTATTTTAGAAACTAGATTCCAAATGCTACGATTCATATTTATATAAATTTTTCTAATTTAGAGTGCGTGTATAGCTAATAATCCCTACAAGTTGAGATTTCACTATTTTTTGCAATATGACGTCCACGGATGACCCTATATTTGTCCATCAACTTCCTGCACTTACCCCATATCATTACAGCAGAAATTAAGGTTTTCACAGCACCATTGTTCTACAGAAGGTATATTTTAAATTTAATATATCAAAAATTACAATCTTCACGGGAGAGATTTAATATTTTTTAAGCTTGGTCATAAAAGAAGAGATTTTGGGGTTTTACAAAAAACAGTCTTCACAGCAGGGGTTTTGCAAAAAATGAGCAGAAATTACAATGTAGAGGTAGATCAAAGAAAAAACACACACAGAGCTCTCTTAAAAATGATTACACAAAAAAACATTTGCAATTTACTAGGGTTTTGCATATAAAAAACTAGGGTTTCATTTATTTTATACCCAAATCCATGGGATCCTACATTTTCACCAAAAAAAAAGCTAATGCATACCCGGTGCTCGTCGACGGCCCCCTCACTCCTCAGTGGCCACGCTAGTGGGCTCGTTGGGCATGGTGGGTGTTTTTCGGCTCGATTTGGTTTGCTCTTGTGGGGTCGTTGTCAGTGGCCACGCTAGTCTCCTTCAAACTCGCTCAGTGGGCTCGTACACAGTCTCCTTCAACAGTGGTCGTTGGTCTGGTCGCTTGTCTGGTCGGTGCTCTATCCAAAGTTCGCGCGAAGGAGGCGGGGCAGAGGAAAAGTGATTTCTTCCATAGTGCCTCCAATATATAAACAAGAGTGCTCGCGTGAACACCATTCGCGCGAATGGGGTTCACATGAATGGGTGTTCGCACGAACCATGTTGAATGCCACACGTGGCATAAAAAGTGACCGACGTGTCCGTTCGCGCGAAAGTGGTTCACGCGAAGGGAGTGTTCACGTGAACTACTCCTATTTACCACCCAAACACACCCTTCACTCGTGTTTTGGGGACAAAAAGTGGGACTCAACACCATGCGGCGACCCTATTGAGATCCTTTTCACCTTCAATTGATGTTCTTTGATCTGATTTGCCACTATAAATCTATCTTCACAAATTTTCTCAAGGTACAGATTTCTCTTATCAAAGGGACCTTGAGCTTGACTATCTTCAACTGCTCATAGTCAAGGCATTTTTTTAAGCGTACCCTTTTCTATGAGCCTTTCCTTATGCTTATCAATACTACCATATATTTTGAATTGTGTCTTAAATATCATGAGCCAAAATTTATGATCTAATTTATTGCTAAGAAAACATTAATCTTGAGTAATAATTGTGTTCAATTATTGGCTTCTATATGGATGATTATTATCATAATTTATAGATGTAATTAAGATAAAATTGATGGATTAAGTTTAGGGCATATACATGGATAATTTTTATGTTATGATATGCATGTTTTCATATTTACAACATCTATGATTAATTTTAGTTATGAAATCTAGCTAATTAATTATGTTGATTAATTCAATCTTGAATTATGTGGTTTTATGGATTATGATACCTAATCAAATTTCATGTTTGTGTGAGTCGTGACATAGGAGAATAGGTACCCTCACTAAAATATGGATACCCGTAGGGAGGATATCATCAAGGAGAGGGGAAGTAGATGCAATGTGGACAATGCAACAAAGAAAGTTAAATTGATAACCAACACAGGTGCACATAATTACACATGCATAGTTAGTTTTCATTAGTGTTCGTTCATTATTAAGAGATGGTAGTGTATCTGTGTATGGTAAATTTATTATGATTGATTGAATTCGTTATGTTTGGATACTTTTGATTGTTTTACAAAGAGGTCAGTTTTGCACGCTACTAAGACTATTCCAAGTGATGATAAATCACTCAGGACATCCCAAGGAGAGTGCATTGTTATTGTCACACCCCGTAAATTCAGTTTGTGATTTCAGTAGGGTAAGTTGTAAACTGTTAATTTCAGTGCTTGTTATGTTGTGAGATACATTTGGCTTGA
This sequence comes from Taxus chinensis, assembly GCA_019776745.2. Lineage (NCBI taxonomy): Eukaryota > Viridiplantae > Streptophyta > Pinopsida > Cupressales > Taxaceae > Taxus > Taxus chinensis. The sequence goes on along the minus strand of CM034153.1, from coordinate 77,141,817 downwards.
CTAAGTTGGTCATATTAAATAACATAGACACCTTTTTATAATGGGATAATCGCCTTGGTGAAAGTGACTGAACTAATTGGATGTTAGTATGACCTATTCTTGTTATGTAAGAGGTTTTTATATGTTTTTGCTAACAAGATAGATTAAGGTTGATCTTGTGATTATATGGCATAAGTAAGTTGTTGATAATTATCATCTTGGAATAGTATTATTGATTATCGGCTATTTGTTAAAGCTTTCAGACATTAAGTTAATAGGTCATACGACATATTAGTGAATGACTATGATCGTGGATTATGATCTTACGAATGATAAGTACTTAGAATAGTGTGTTTTGACTGACATTGGCAGAGGACTAATGTTTGGATCTTATGAGAAAAGTTATGTTTAAAACTAGAAAATCGGGTGAAGGATAAACCCTCAGATCTAAACCCTATACAATAAGGGGCATGAACATTAAGGCATGAATATCACCATGGGCCTTTAGTGCTTGAATAAGGTGGGACAAAATTTTAAACTATATGAATACAGATATGTTTATCAATCATATTTATAAGGGCATCTATATAGTTGGATTTCCCTTCTAAGAATTAATGATATGGATTACATTATGTCTTATAATCTCAATCTTAAAATAAGGGAATGATTAAGAATAAATGAGGAAGTAAATGTATAATTGATTAGGTTGTACTGTCCTAGATATACATGGTTCTTCAAAAGGTCAAATGGATCTAATAATTTATACTCTCCTTTAGAGTGAGAGATAAAAGGGGCTCATTATGATGATTATGTTTCATATTTATGATAGAATGAATAGGACAGAGATAATAATGTATATTTAAACAATGAAGAATCAGGAGTAAATGGTGTATACTAAAGAGACAATGGAAGCAATAAATTAATAACTGTTCACTTAGATAACTAGGTTGAAAGAAATTAACCCATTGCAATAGATCTTGATAGACAGAAATTTCCCCTAGAGTTAAGTGGTAGTTCAGTTAAATTATGGTTGTTGTGTGTGTGTGTGTGTGTGTGTGTGTGTGTGTGTGTGTGTGTGTGTGTGTGTGTGTGTGTGTGTGTGTGTGTGTGTGTGTGTGTGTGTGTGTGTGTGTGTGTGTGTGTGTCACTAAGTAACCATATACTTCATTATAAATCAAATGAGTATTATCTGACTGGATATTTGTTGTGACCATCACAACCAGGCTGTTGATAACTAGTAGCAACAACATATGATAACCGGATAGTATCATTGAAGTATGACCAATTCATGATGGTAGGGAACAAGCCTAGGAACTTTGTGATCGTTTGGTTAAGTACAAATGTACTTATCAGAATTAGGAAGCTGAATCAACTTAACAGTGAATTAAGGACATAAAAGAATGTTTAAGTTGTTAATTATGAACATAATTAGATGGAAAAAAGTCAATATGTCTAAATAACTTAACCAAAAAAGGACATATGATCCTAATCTAGGTAATAGTAATTAAGTGCTGGTGAAAGACAAGTTCCAACTAATGAGTATTCTATCAAGGAACTAAGCATGGCAAACATGACTTAAAACTTTGGCCAAAGTAGTGTAAGATTACGTAATACACTATCGTGACTTCACTGGGATCTAAGATGTAGGATGTCGGATGGGATTCCATGACAGATTCCCAGGTAGACACTTATAATAGAATTGATTATCCTTGATATATGAAAGAAACCATAGTATACTTTGTATACACACTCGTAAAGAGTAAAAACACTTGTAAGGAGTGTTTGAGGGGGATCGAGAAGGATCTGTATACTCTCATAAAAGTTGCACATGGTTTATGACTATTATAGGATAGATTGATCTAGATGGATGTTGGTTCTAAATTAGGTGAGTTTAGAACAAGGAAGCATGAGATATGAACTTAATATTTATGTCGAGTTTAAATATATGGGTATTTAAATCAATGAAACATAAAGTAAGATTAAAAAAAATCCTAGTTGAGAAGCGTAATAAAGTGGTTGTTGCAGTTATTCGTAGTATGTGCATATAACTTTTATTTTATGGGTGATTGTCACTAAGTAACCTATTTTATTAATACCTTTGATTTTAACTCGCCAATTTAATTGATGATTACTTAACTTGTTTTATGGATGTTTAATGCGTATGGAGAACATGAGAACTCGATCAAAATTGTGGATTGATTATTTCTAAATGATTATAATAAACGTCGATTTATGAATTTAATCACATAATTAAATACTAGCAATCACATGTGTACAATGCAATGTGAACGCCAAACAGTATATGTTATTTGATTTAGAGGTATATTTTTTACTTTTGTATTTGATGTTGATAAGGGGTGTGAAGGGGTGTGATTGATAATTTTGATTTTCTATTAAATCCAAAACAAATGTTGCAAAGTACATCGAAAGGGATTATAATGAAAACATGCAGCAACAAAACCTTCTTCATTGCTAATAATAATGATAGGAAAAGGAAAGAGTATGAAAAAAGCACAAGAATGATATACCAATGAGAATACCCAACTTTTCGTTGCATATCCTAGACTCTATTTGGTACTTTAGCCTTCCCACTAAACCCATGGGATACACCGACAAATGGTTAATTCTTCGTCCCACTTTTTCCAAACTCTTTATAATTTTTCACTCACTCTTTTTTGTGCTCTGGTTTTTTTAACATTCTACAGCTTTCACCTGCAGAATCCACCATTAGCTAGCTCTGCAAGTTCTATAGATTTCCAAATGCATAAATAAATTTGAGCATTCAAAATGAACTTATAATTGAATTCCAATATTTTACAAGAAAATCCCCAAGCGCATGTGCACTCACAGTCTAGCCTTCCTCTCTTGTATCTCATTGGAGCATACGTTCATCTAAATGTTTCTTCTAAGGAAACAAAAACTTTGAAAATATAGTATTATTATGGAGAACTTTGTCTCAAAATATACATGATATACATTCGTAGCCCCAGTGAACCACATTGTTTTCTCCAAAATCAGTGTCATAAAATTAACACCAATACACGTAATTCTATCAAAAAAAATCAAACAGTTTCAATGAGATACTCACAAATTTTACAAAATAAAGGTATATAACTAGTTTATTTTCACTGAAACCTAATTGATAGGGCCTAAACTAGCAAGGGAATAATCCACCTATAAACCAAATTATACCAGAGTGAGTTTAAACAAACGAGTGCAGATACAACGAGCCTAATCACATCAATCGACCACTGGAACGCCTCCCTCTCTGGAGTTTGAAATTTCTAAGAAACATCTTCATAAAACATAAAAATGAGCTAACAAATAAGATATGCCATGACTGGTACCTATCTTATCAGAAAATAAATTCAGAAAGATTTAGAAGTAACCATGTCTATACAATTCCACTTACTCCCAAAACAATTCCTAAGGCTAAAACTACTGACATGTTATTTGTTTAATAGAAATGACATAGATATTGGGAAAACATGTTCCCAAAAATGTAATAGCATAATACATATGATATTGATACTTGACAGATAACTAAAGGATCTTGAGCATGACATGTTGCATTTAAAAACTGGTTCCAAATTTTAGTTTAATCCCCAACCATTGTCGTTCTTGACTTCACAAAATTAATACAATCCCAAGATCCCTGCAGGTTACTGCAACTTCTGTATCAATGGTTTCCATGACTGTGTTGTTATCTTCTTTTGATAGAATATGTGTTCACATGCCAATGTCAAAGAAAACTCCATCCACATTTGATTACTCCATGCTCCAGACAACAAACCTTAAAAATACTTAAACAATGTACAATGTAAGCTCTGAAAGAAAATTAACAAACAAAATTCTTACCAATTGAAGCAAATTTGAGTCATTGTCCACAATTTTCCTTCCCGCCAGCAACTCCAAAAGAACAATTTTGTAACATTATACATCAGATTCCTCATTAAGCCTTGATGTTCTTACATATTTAGGGTCAATGTAACCCAATGGTTCATATTACATTAGAGCAAAATAATAGGAATTCAATAAATAGAAATCAATTCAACTACGTATCTAAAACTGAAAAGGACCATGACAACGATTTCAAGAGACAGCTAAAATTGTCGGGATTAAATTGAATATTGGCTCCGAAGATGAAGCATCTTCTTTAATTTTTCCAAATTTATCCTAGTCCAAAATATGTGACAGAAAGCAACCCAAATGCTTTTTAAAAATATAATTGTTCTTACCATATTGTTCCATGCCCTTATTTTCCCATAAGCTAAAACAAAGATATCAATAAGAACAATCCTACAATAAACCTTGTTATAATATTGAGGCTTTCATAACATAGACCCAGAGTCCCAGGCTCAAATCAAAAGAAGAATATTGAGGCCATCATAACAACTACAAAAGCTAACAATAGCAATACCACAATAATCCATAGTAGAATATCTAGCCTTTCTTAACATAGTCCTAGGTTCAAATCCACAGAAGAATACAAAGGCAACCATAACAATTACAAAGCTAACAAGAAGAAGAATAAAAACAAAATTTTGTACAATGTAAGCTCCGAAAGAAAATTAACAAACAGAAATCTTACCAACTGAAGCAAATTTGAGTCATTGTCCACAACTTTCCTTCCTGTCAGCAACTCCAAACAGACAATTTCGTAACTGTATACATCATATTTCTCATTAAGCCTTGATGTTCTTGCATAGTCAGGGTCAATGTAACCAATGGTTCATATTACATTAGAGAAAAATAATAGGAATTGAATAAATAGAATGCAAAAGTTCTAAATTTGATGTTGTCAATGCCTGCTCCTAAACAAGTTCCTATTATTTGAATGAACCAACTGACCCCTTGTAATAACTACATGAGGTATTTGGATATATATACATATGCTAAGCACAGAGATGTTACATGGAGCACAAACAACACTTCTGATGGGCATTTGTTTATGTGACTGGGTGAGGTGATTTCACAAAACACTGTTTGAATGGAATGAGACTGGGACGGTGTTGTGATTTAATTTTGGCACAGTGCATGATTGGGATTGAAAAGGATTTTAACTTCGTAAATGTTCGATTTAAATGTTGATTCCTTATTCCTTGTGATGCAGTTGCAGCCCTTTCCTTCTTCGTAGAGCCACTGTTCCTTCTCTGACATCTCTGCAAATGACAGATACATATGAGAATGTATATAATTTTCCATCTGACGGGGACAAATGAGCCCCTGTTTAGGCCGTATAAATATCACAATTTGAAAAAAAAAATGAGAGGATATGAGCGTCTTTTACTTCGAGGACTCCTGTCGATGATGCTATAAAAAGTACTTCTGGCTGTAAGGATTGGGAGTTGTACATCAGCTCTAAAGCTTTCATGGAAGTATGGAGACAATCATGTGGGTTTCAGGGGCCGCCATGGTTATTTGCTTTATCTTCATACAATTGCAGGGATTTTTGCTCTACTTTCAATCCAGTTATAAACAAATGGTATTCCCTTTCTCTGGTTTTCCTACCTCGGTCATTATGTATTCAGGTAGCAGCAATTGGGGGTTTTCTCCTTGTCAAGGAAACTTCAAACGTATCTCATCATCTCCAGAATCCACTGCATGCAGCAAATTCCCATAATTAAATTTATGGCTTTGAGAGAAAATTCGACAGCTCCAGAATCCGTGAACATCACACGATTCTTTAAGGGTTTGGAATCTTCAACAAGGAATAATCGACATTAGGCCGTTCAACTAATCGATTCTCACACTTAAATTGATCCGTAAAATAATCCACCACATGCAGCATGCAACTGCAGTTGTTTCCATGGAACGATTAAAAACAAGAAAATAGGTAAACACCTGTCAAATTTAGTACTGTGGAAAAAGCGTCCAAATGGCCGTCAAATTTATGCTAGTGCCGTGAACGGCCGCAAAGGCCTTTCCCATAGTGGGAATGCCTTCGGCGTAATTATGCTTTGCGTACTTCATTAAAATATAACAAAGCAAAAAGTGGAGTTGGCATAATGCCATAATAATGGTGGAAATAGATTATCGATTATATCCTTAGCATACTTCACCTTGTTTAGATGGCAAGCTCGATAGAGGATTCAATTCGATCTGTAATTCGATTTGGGTGAGTAGATATGAGCCCGAGTTGGGAAATGCGCAAACCATTAACGCTGAATATTTGAGGTATGAATGTAAATATGTGTTGGAGGATGTAGAACTCGCCGTATCATTATGCAATGCACCAAGATAAAATAGCACTGAAACGGATATCAAATGTTTGTCCAATGTTGATCCATACAATAAAACAAAACAGATCTGGTGACTCGAATGAAAATTTCCTTAAAGCAAAGTTCTGAGCTTTGAGCAGTGGTGGAAGCCGGATTCATTAAAACAAAAAATCTGCTCAAAGTACACATCTGAACAAGCAAATCCAAAACTCAACAAATGTAATCCTCAAACGATTAAATCCAATCTTTAATTGGATTTGTTAAACGTTGAAAACCACAAAACAAATCCACATATCAAAGGAGTTGCGTCCGGGTTCAGCCTGAGATTCTGCTCCGAAAACTTATTTTTACTACGTTGTTCTGTTTTTTCTACTGTATAAATTTGCGCAAACATCTGTTTTGTTTTTTTGTTTTTCTCAAAAATGATAAACCAGATTGCGCTGAAATTTGGGAAGGTTATTAACAACACATGCATCTTCAAGCCCTTTAAATTTTTTTGAATCCCAGATCTTAAAAATAGAATTAAGACTTGTTATTTAAATGGGTTTAGTAAACAATTTTACCAATTTAATTGTGAAAACCCGAAATAGTCCAAAAACAACGGAAACAAAAATATAGCTTGTTTATAATCAATCCAAATATTGTTGGACGTTATGATTTTAACTATGAGGTCATATGTTCTCCAAAAAAAACTTGGCTCCCACAAGTGTTTATTTAAACATACATAAACTAGGCTAAACAAATATAAAACAAATATACTTTTAAGCATGAACACAATAAACAGAATGGATGAATTACTAAGTAGAGTGAACATAATGGAAGAGATAGACAATGCAAGTGAATGATGCCTGCCAAATGGGTTCACATGAGGTCCGCTCTACAACACTATCGATAGATTGCAAGATGAATAAACGTGTGATCACAGAAGTTGCACAAGGTCCATGGTATCCTGTTAGCTTTTATTTACACATTTTGACATTACAACATATGGATGAGCGCTGAAAAATGGTAACGGGTTTGTTAGAAGGTTCGTGGTATCTTTGCATGTTTCCTAAGTCTACCTAACAAACTAAAACAAGGGTGGAGTTAAAGACAGAGAGGCCTCTTTCAAGAACCTGCTCTAATGCCAGATGTTGAGGTTGCTCCCTCATATAGAACGAGCATAGTCCCAATAAAAAATCCAATCAACCTATGTTAATCATGAGAGAAAGTACATTATATAGATAAACTCCTAAAATCATGGAGTCAAATCTCATTTGCATATCTCTCACAGTCACTCATTATATCCACTAAATCACTCAACCTACTCCCTAAATATCTCACAATCTCTACAAACTCCTATTCTAATGTGATTATTACTCACGTAAGAATTCTTCTCTATTGATTATTTTCTGACACGCACTAAATATATAATAATCTAATATGGAGCATTAAGACCAAAACACCCATCAGAGGACTAATTCCTAACATCTCCTAGAGTTGCATGATATTTTCAAAAACCAACATGATTGTGGAGTGCCTAGTTCATTTGGTTGAGTGCATATAGTAGAGGTATTGATATTTAGTATAAACACATGGTTTTCTATTTTACTTATTTGTATTGAGATGGATGCTCGTTTCTACTCTCTTCAATGAAGGATAGGGCCATTCATTGTTTAGCATATTATGAAGGGAGATCTCTTGTGGTCTATGGTTGGAAGTAAAACTCTCCAATGGTATTCTCCCTTAACTACACTGACATTCAAAACATAAAATTACATATTCTAATTACGTTTATTACTATTTAGCACTATTTAAATATTTGATAGTTGATTGTCTTATTTATCGTAAACTGGAAAAGTTTATATTCATTTATGTATTTCTATTGTACGCAGAGGATTATTAATGTTGTAATAATTTGTATTTTTCAGTTTTGAAAATAGTCAATTGGCTTTATGGATTAACCTGCCAAACATTGAGATTATAACTAAACATAAAAGTTGTAATTTTTATGAGTTATAAATGTTTACTTTCTGATTTGAGCCATAAACACGTAAGAGATATACATATTCTTGAATTCATATGGATTGTACCTTATCTCATCGCACATATATCCTTTATTTGAAACATGATGTATAAAACACTTAAACATAATTAAACTAACATTCATTCCTTCAAAAACTATCAACTAGCAAATAAGTAAGAAGAATAATTATGGTTAACTAACTTAAATCAAACTTAACTAAATAAAAAAATCTTGTAATTTCCATAACTTGTGTAATTGATCATTACATTAAAAACCCATCTGCAACTTATAGGTTTCTTCTTAGGTGGAAGATGTACGAGCTACCATGTGTTATTTTTCATTAGTGATTGATTATCTGCATTGAAGGCGTATTTCCAAGGTTTTGACCCTAGGGCTTCTTGAGCTGTGGAGGACTCAACAAATTCTACCATTGTGCTCATTATAGTCAAATTGACCTCTTCTCTATCCATATTGTGATTCCTTGGTCGAATAGTGAATGTATCTGGAACACCATCCAATTTTGAATCGCATCCAATTTTGAATCTCATCCAATTTTGAATCGCATATCACATTTGTATACCATTTAGGCATATGTTCAACAATTCTTATTGGTTGTGGCGCTGGAGAACCTAATTAATCATCCCCGTCATCATTGTCACTATTAAAGCTCTAATCATCTTTTGAATTATCAAAAGGATTTGATGCAGGAGCATCATAGTCTGATTCATTAACAAGAAGTGATAAGCCACTTGATGGTCATTAGAGTCAAACTATGATAATCCTCTCTCCATTGGTTCTTTTATTTAAATTCAAATAATATGTAATTTGCATGGTAATTGTAATTAGACTAGTAAGAGAGGTTATTTAGGGATTTAGGAGGAGTTACCAAGTTTTACACTAAGTAAGAATTATCTAGATAATGAAATTATTGACAAATTGGCATGCAAGAGTTTCTAAGGATGAGATTTATCTCAGTTTTCCTTTGTTAGAGTGTAGTTGAGTTTTGTGAGGAAAGTTGGATTTTAATCATGAAGTCAAATGGAGGAATGGAAGTTGAGTGAAAAAGATCCAATTTTGGATCTAGGAATTATAGAGAGATAAGTAATGAAAATTGATTATTTGATCCTACAGGATGCCCGTATGTAATGTATGTGAGATTTTTAATAAAAATTAGGCTTTGGTCAAAAAACGTGATTGATTCATATTGGTATGTTGATTGTGTATAATATTTTATGTAGAGAATAGTGGATTTAAGAACTTTCAGACCATGTGTATTATTTTGTTCAATCTTCTTGATTGAAACAAGAAATATGTGTAGAAGGACATGAGTCACAAGACGCATACCAATATTTAATTGAGCTTTGAAAGTTAAATTCGCATTTGTTTTATTTTTTGGTTCTACAAGTACAGATTTCAACACGCAGGTCTAATGTAAGGAATTAAATATCTCCTTATTGGCCCGATAGAATTTGTTGAAATCTTTCACCATTTCTTTGGTCTTGATCTGGTAAAAGACAACTCATGAAATTTTAGATCAAAATGATCAACGTATGTAGGGAGATCTTTTTGACTAAAAAATGTTGTGGTAGCATGGAGATATACATCAATAAGGAAAAGAGTTCAAATAAAGAACTCAAAATATTGTTGGAGGAATTGTATGGCTCAAGGCTGGTCATATGATTGTAATTGAAGGTTTACAATGTGTTTATAATCAATTGTAGAGGCTTTGAAAGGCATAGTGATGGTTCCATAATTATTGGACTGTCCTCCATGTACAAATAGAGTTCAAATAAAGTGCCAGAATTCTTGACTTCCATATCAAATTATACTTTGTGTAATCAATTGATGATTGTGATCTTAGTGAAAAACCTTATAGCCAAAGAGCTCATATAAGTCTTGAAGACATCCATATTAGGTTGAACTATGTAATTGATTGATTGAGATTACATGATTAAAGTGAGAGAAAGCTTGAAGTATGTAGAGAGCAAATCAGTTTAAGAAGCACTTGGATAATGAATAAGTACTCATCACAAAATTTGTACCATCAAAACATCTAGTGCATTGAACCTTGTATCTTGAATTTTGAGCATCAATTTATTGGTATCAAAGGAGATATAAGACTTGATCCAGGAAAGTCAAGAAAGTCAGAAAGTCATAGAAAGGGAGAGAATTGGCTACAAGAGAGTAATAACAAGAGAATAAAGAAAGGTTGTTTGAAGAAGGTACAAGAACAATGGTAGCTAGAGCAAGAACAGGAGGAAAGAGGAGGTGGAGTAAGAGTTAATCAAGAAACTCGGACCTAAATCATGGAAGAGATTAGAAATCTCAGAGAAAGACTCCAAGATGTGGAGATGTTTCAAAGGAGAAGCACTGAGTTAGGAGATGACAGTGAAGAAGAGCCAAAGGCAGTTGTGGCTAGATAAGTAGATGTTCCAGAAGATAGACAAGAAGAAATATTGTTGAAGGCCATTGTAGGGGCTAGTTCTAAGCCTAAGAGTGGAGATTCCAATGTATGAAGTTAGCCTTAAATTCTAGAAGATCTCATTGATTGGATATGATGTCAATGGATAAGTACTTTGAATATGATAGAAGTGACAAATAACAAGAAGGTAAAATTTGTATGTTAGTGGATTAAAGAGTCATGCATTCTATCTGGTGGGATGGAGTACAGAAGGAGAGGATACAGAAAGGAAAGATAAGAATCAAAGACTGGGATAGAATGGTGTCAAAACTAAAAGGTACATTTTTACCCAAGGATTATCAAACTAGTTTGTTTAGATCTCTTCAAAATTAAAGGAAAAAGGATATGTCTGTGAAAGACTATACTGAAGAATTCTATAGGCTAACTATAAGAATTAGGGCATATAGAGGATGATTTAGAAGAAGGTAGCCTAGATATCTGAATGGTCTGAAATTTTCCATTCAAGATGAGATCAACATGTTATCACCCAGGATAGTTGAAGAATCCTATCAATTAGCACTCAAAGTTGAAGAGAAGCTTTCAAGGAAGCAAACTTCCTATAAAAGAAGAAGAGGAAGAACCCTTCAAAGGTAGAGGTCGGACAAGGAAATAGAAGGTAATTGGAATCATATCAAGAGGAAGCTAGCATCTCACAAAGTTCGAGAGGAGGTTATTCACCAAGCAGGAAGAAGACCTTATCAAAGAGGTAGAGGAAAATTCTTTGGGTAAGTGCTTTTAAATGTAACAAATATGTAGGTCATAGGTCTTATGAGTGTCCTGAAAATCCTTCAACTAGCCAAGAAAGATGTGCTCATGTGGCTCAAGGTGAAAGAGGAGGAAGAAATATAAGAGTTATAGGTTCATGAATAATTGTACTGAAGTTAGTGAATCACTCTTGATGAAGAGGATTTTACTCAAGCCAAACAAGGAGGTCATTGAACCACCTCAAAGGAAGAATTTGTTCATAACTACATGTAAGAGCAAGGGAAAATGTTGCAAAGTCATCATAGATAGTGGGAGCACAAACAACCTTTCCTCAACAAAGATGGTGGAGATATTGGAAAAGGTATTGCATCCTACACCTTATAAAGTGTCATGTCTACAAAAAGGACATCAAATCTTAGTTAATGAACAATGCAAAGTAGATTTTTAAATAGGCACTTATAAGGATCAAATCATATGTGATGTTATGCCCATGGATGATTTCCATATCCTACTTGGGAGACCGTGGAAATATGACAAAAGGGCAATGCATGATGGAAGGCACAACACTCACACCTTTCAAAAGGATGGAAAGAAGCATGTTCTTAAACCATTACAAGAGGATAAGACAACTGTTGAATCAAGCTCTACATTGTTAATGTTAAGTGGTAAGAAGTTCATACACCAAATGAAGCAAGAGGAGGTAAATTTTGCTTTAATAGGTAAGCCTAAAATTGTTGTTACCAATACAAAGCTTGTTGATTTGCCTCAAGAGATTCAGATTGTTAATTAGTATGTTGAATATCAAGAATGTTTGCACAGATGCCAAGAGGGTCGTATACCATCTTCGTATCACATTCCCATACTTCGTCTTACGATTCCAGGCACAGTCATTAGGCGCGTGTTGAGTGGACGCCGAGCCTAGAAAGCAGCAGCGATTACCAGTACATGGTGGAAAAACTCAAAGGTAAATTTTTACGCAAAGATTATAAAACTAACTTGTTTAGATATCTTCAAAATTTAAGGCAAAAGGATATGTCTGTGAAAGACTATACTAAAGAATTCTTTAGGTTGACTATAAGAGCAGGACATACAAAGGATGATTAAAAGAAGGTATCCAGATATCTTAATGGTCTGAAATTTTCCATTCAAGATGATATCAACATGTTATCACACAGGACAGTTGAAGAATCCTATCAATTAGCACTCAAAGTTGGAGATAAACTTTCAAGAAAGCAAACTTCATATACAAGAGGAAGAGGGGGAAATTTCAGAGGTAGAGGTCAGCAAGGAAATAGAAGGCAATTGCAATCATCTCAAGAGGAAGCTAGCAGCTAACAAAGTTCAAGAGGAGGCTATGCACCAAGAGGAAGAAGACCTTATCAAAGAGGAAGAAGAAGATTCTTGGGTAAGTGTTTTAGATGTAATAAATATGTAGGTCATAGGTCTTATGAATGCCTTGAAAATCCTTCAACCAGCCAAGAAAGAGGTGTTCATGTGGCTCAAGGTAAAGAGGAAGAAGAAATGGAAGAGGCATAAGTTCATGAAGATTTTCCAGAAGTTGGTGAATCGCTCTTGATGAAGAGTATTTTGCTCAAGCCAAACAAGGAAGTCATTGAACCACCTCAAAGGAAGAATTTGTTCATAACTACATGTAAGAGCAAGGGAAAATGTTGCAAAGTCATCATAGATAGTGGGAGCACAAACAACCTTTCCTCAATAGATATGGTTGAAAAACTTGGATTGGAAAAGGTAATGCATCCTACACCTTATAAAGTGTCATGGTTACAAAAAGGACATCAACTCTTAGTTAATGAACAATGCAAGGTAGATTTTTAAATAGGCACTTATAAGAATCAGATAGTATGTGATGTTATGCCCATGGATGATTTCCATATCCTACTTGGGAGACCACGGCAATATGACAGAAGGGCAATGCATGATGGAAGGCACAACACTTACACCTTTCACAAGGATGGAAAGAAGCATGTTCTTAAACCATTACAAGAGGATAAGACAATTGTTGAATCAAGCTCTACATTGTTAATGTTAAGTGGTAAGAAGTTCATACACCAAATGAAGCAAGAGGAGGTAAATTTTGCTTTAATAGGTAAGCCTAAAATTGTTGTTACCAATACAAAGCTTGTTGATTTGCCTCAAGAGATTCAAGATATGTTAAGTGAGTATGTGGATATCATAGTAGATGACTTCCTAATGAGTTACCTCCAATTAGAAGCATTAGCCATCATATAGATCCAATTATAGGTGTTAATCTTCCAAACAAGGTTGCTTACTGGATGACTCCAAAGGAGAATGAAGAGATCAAAAGAAAAATATAAGAATTGTTGGAGAAGGGGCTGATAAGAGAAAGCTTGAGTCCTTGTGTTGTGCCTATAGTATTGAGTCCAAAGAAGGATGGAGAATGGAGAATGTGCACAGACTCAAGAGCAATCAATAAGATCACTATCAGGTATAGATTCGCATTGCCTAGAATTGATGATTTATTGGATTGTTTAAGTGGAGCTAAGTATTTTTACAAGATAGACTTGAAGAGTGGCTATCATCAAATCAGAATTAGAGAGAGTGATGAATGGAAAACAACTTTTAAGACTAAATATGGGCTTTATGAGTGGTTGGTTATACCATTTGATTTGAAAAATACTCCTAGTACCTGTTGACATTTCTCGCACATGTGCGAGAGGTCAACTCGAAACTTTTGTTTCTCAGATTTGAGGGGTTAGTTTGAAGGACCAAATGTGATACAGAATTTAATGGTTGCTCAGTTTTGAACAATTTTGGGAAATTCATATAATCCGTGAATAGAAGAATGGTAGAGCTTCTTAGCAATAATGGGAAATATGTAAAATTAACAAGGCATCAAATCAAATCTTTTGTGTTCTTGATAATAAATACCATTCAATATAATTCATGAACATAGCTGGAAGGAAATATTTGCTAGATTCAACCCAACACATGTCCTTTATAAAAATTGTCAAAGTCAAAAGGAATATTATGAGAAAGAACGAGTTCCTGAGAATGAATTATACGGATGGGTTGCATGAGTTGAGGACTATAATTGTAGAGGTATTGTTGGAAAACATCTTCACTGGAGAGGATCTCTTGAAAAAGCACAGACCGCACAGGGTTTATTTTGTGATAGCTCATTTAAAAATGGACTCTGCCATTTAAACAAGCCTGGGACATTCAAACACCCGTCAAAGTTCTATACTGCCAAGTAGTTCAAATGCTCGCGATGCGAAGGGACATGTGGCTGGATTCTAGGTCTCTTCATAGAATTTGGGTTTCGTAGACTTTAAGTCTGTGGAATATATCAAAGACAATACGGCTTCAGATCTGTGGCAAGGCAAACAAAGTCAATGCAATCAAAGTGTGAACTTCAAAGTTAAAAGGCAGAGACATGTGTCACCATTCTGGCACAAGGAAAGCAAATAGAATTCAACGGAATTTAAGTCCCCAAAACAAGCCAAGTTTCATAATGGCGTCAGGTTTGGGAAACAGAAAAGCAAGGTTGAAAGGTCAAAGGATGAGCACAAGTTAAAATTCGTGATGTCAAGGAGCATCCCCGAACCAATGAAAAACAATCACGAAGGCAAGAGAGCCTGACACTATAAAATCCAAAGGAAAAGTCGGTCTAACGCTGCAAAATACGAAGACATACATGGAGCATTCTTACTGGATCACCTTTCATGGTGGTCAGTCAAAGTCTGACACAATCTAATAATTACGAGGATGATGGAGCTTTCCTATTGGCTCATGCTTCATGATGGATCATAGGGGCTATCAAACAGTCTGACACTGTAAAGTTGTGTGGAACTTTCTCATTGGCTCACATTTCGCAGTGAGCATATCGCAGATCAAAGGTATCAAGGTGGACACATGGCGTCATTCTGTCACACTTCAGGCCGATAGACTCTGGCAAATCTAAAGCCCCAAAATGAACGGAATTTAATAAAAGACATCGAGTTTGGAAAAGTCTACAGGGCACAGAAAAGCAAAGGGAACAGACACATAAGAAAAGTCCGCCCCGCAGCCAACCAAACACTAACACATAAAAAAGTAAAAGCAATGTGCTTGTAGGCAAGGGCAATCCCTGAGCCAATCAAATGTTGCGATGTGTCACTCTCCTATTCAACCCGACCTATAAAACTTCAAAAGGCCATATCTTTCGTTCTACAGCTCTAAATCATGTAAAATCAGTCTCATTGAAAATGTATCCTCAAGCCCTTCAGTTTAGCATAATTTGATTCAGAAATTAATGGTATTTGGCAAGAGAAAAGGGAAAAAACAAGCTCAACTCACATATTCGAAGCTTAGCTAACTTAGAGTCATGCCAAATTCAAGCGAGTAGGCCATAAATAAATAATTTTTGCATGGCAAAATACAGAGTGCATGAAAAAAATATTATTTTATTCTTTTTCAAGGCTAATTATAAAGTTAGATTATTTTTAATCAAAATTGTGCAAAGATGATGGACTTAAAATATTACTGGAGTTATTTTTTCTTTTCTTCATGTAAGCTTGCATTGGAGTAATCTCCATGTGGCTCTAGACTAATGTTGCAACTAAAGATGTTGAGCAGTTCAGCTCCACTTCATTTTCTTATATATACTAGTGTTTTTTAAGCATTAGGGGAGTTCAGTTGATATAACTAATTGCTGCATAATTTTTTGAGCAAGTGCCCACTTTTAATAAAGTGATTTTTCCTTTCCAAAATTTCTTTGCAATATTGTGTTTTTAGGTAGTTTATTCTTGTGATTTTTCCCTGAATTTATTAAGTTATCTGCTTATGTTATCCACCCTCATTGTGAGAAATAGGTGGTGTGTGTTAATTTTAGTGTGCATGCATATTGTAAGTTGTATATTGTGAATCATCCCTTAACAGTTTTCAATTACTTTGCCTTAAAATTTCACCCAAAACCCTCTGGTTCGTGCAAGTTTATATCTTTCATTATCAGTTTTTACACATCTCTATATCAGCAGTCTACAACAACTAATGGTGTATCACCCCTTTTTTAAGCTTTCTTTCTAACCTTTTCCCCATCAGATTTAATTATAGATATATGAAAGGGAACCAGGCCTTCAAATATAGAGATTCACCTCACTATCAGAATACCCACATCCCATGAGGTATTTCCATTGTATATCCATAGAAGTGAGGAGAGAGGAAAAAATCTACCAATCCTCACAAGGTTCCACTTCTGATAGATAAGAATACCTTCATGAGGCTTATGAATGAAGTGTTTAAAGCTTTCATAGGTAAATTTGTCATAGTTTATTTGGATAACATTTTGGTATATAGTCAATCAAAAGAAGAGCACCTTAGCATTTGAAATTGGTTCTTAAAACGTTGCATGAAGAAAATCTACTAACCAATCTTAAAAAGTATACTTTCTTGAAGACATAGATGATCTACTTGGGGTTTTTTATCTCAAAAGATGGATTGAATATGAATAAGGTTTTACTTGGGGTTATGTCAAAATAAGGATTGAATATGGATAAGGAGAAGGTAAAGGCAAACATTTAGTGGCCTAATCCTAAAAGTGTCTTTGAGGTAAGAAGTTTTCACGGTTTGGCTAGCTTCTGTAGGAAATTCATAACGAATTTCTGTGGGATTTATGCTCCAATAGTAGATACAATCAAGGGTGACAAAAAAACATTCCAATGGACTGAGGCAGCTAATAATATTTTTCGTTTGCTTGATAAAAATATAATAGAGGAACCAATCTTGGCATTACCTAATTTTTCTAAAAAATTTTAAGTTTTTCTAAACTTTTTCAAGAGTGTGATGTTAGTGGTAATGTTATAGGTGCAGTTCTAAGCCAAGAAGGTAAGCTTATTGCTTACTTTAGTGAAAAATTGAATGATCAAAAGAAGAGGTACTCATCTTATGATCAACAATTTTATGTCATCATACAGGCATTAAATAAATGGAGACATTATCTCATGCCTAAAGAATTTGTTTTGTTTACTAATAACCATATTTTAATGTTTATAACTAGTCAACACAAATTGAATCAAAGGCATGTAAAATGGATAGATTTTTTGCAAATTTTTACTTTTATTATCAAGCACAAGAGTGGAAAATCTAAAAAAAATGCAGATGCTTTGAGTAGAAGAATTTTGATCATACATGAATCTCAAATTAGCATATTAGGATTTGATTATTTGAAAGAAATGTACAAAGAAGATGTTGATTTCAAGGATGCTTATGAGGATTATATGAATCCTATTGGCAATGATAGAAGTCCTTAGATAGATTTCATGATTCAAGAAGGATTTTTATTCAAGGGCAGCCAGCTATGCATATCAAAAAGTTCTGTAAGAGAGAACTTGTTGAAAGAAAAACACAGTAACAGTTTGGCAGGGCATTTTGGGATAAATAAGACACTAGCTCAACTAAGTGCTCATTACTATTAGCCAGGTATGAGTAGTGATGTTAAGAAGTTTTTTGAGAGGTGTAAAGTATGCCAACATGCCAAGGGAAGCAGTCAAAATGTTGGTTTATATCAGCGATTACCAATTCCTAGCAGGCCATGGGATTCTGTAAGTATGGATTTTGTACTAGGTTTGCCTAAAACCCAAAAAGGATAGGATTCAATTTTTTTGGTTGTTGATAGATTTTCCAAGATGGCTCATTTCATTCTATGCACTAAGACAAGTGATGCTACTAATATTGCAAATATTTTCCTTAGAGAGATTGTTAGATTACATGGGCTTCCTAGAAGCATTGTTTCCGACAGGGACACTAAGTTTGTTGATCATTTTTGGAGGACTTTATGGAAGACGTCGGGCACAAATTTAAGTTTCAGTTCAACCTACCATCCACAAACATATGGTCAGACAAAAGTTGTGAATAGAAGCCTTGGCGACATATTGAGAAGCTTGGTAAGTATGCATACAAAACAATGGGATTCAGTGTTGGCTCAAGCTGAATTTGCATAAAATGATTCACCCAATAGAAGTACAGGGTTGAGTCCATTTCAGATTTTATATGGCATGCACCCTAGAGGTATCTTCGAACTAAGAAATTTATGAAAAATGGAAACAAGAAGTGTTGATGGGGAAGATTTTGCAAGTGCAATGTTGGATTTGCATGAATAGGTAAAGAAAACTCTTGAAGAAAACACCATTAAGTACAAAAGAAGGGCAGATCAAAAAATGAGAGAGGTAAATTTCAATTTTTGGGATCTTGTTCTTTCTCATCTCAGGAAGAAAAGGTTTCCTAAGGGTGAGTACAACAAACTCAAACCAAAGAAAATTGGTCCTTGTAGAATTTTGAGAAGATTTTAAAGCAATGCCTATGAAATTCAGATTCCAAAAGGAGTGGGAATCTCTCCTATATTCAATGTCACAAATTTGTACCCCTACAAAGGTGAGGAAACAGATGTACGAGTTTCAGAATCAGATGAAGAACAGAATATGGCTTGGGAAAAATAATTGCCTATAGAGACACCAAGGTAGCCTGAAGAGATTCTGGATAAGAAGGTGATCAAAAAGACCAGAGACAAGGAGTATTTTCGGTATCTCATCAAATGGAAGGACAAACCAATTGAAGATTCAACATGGATGACTGAAAATGAACTCATCAAACAGGGTACAATTGTGGACAAGTTGATGCAAAATGAAAAATGATAAAAACTTCTTTATGTTGTCTGGTAGTATGATGCAAGAGCGTCATTGGCAAGGAGTGATAAGCCACTTGATGGTCATTAGAGTCAAACTATAATAATCCTCTCTCCATTGGTTTTTTTATTTAAATTCAAATAATATGTAATTTCCATGGTAATTGTAATTAGACTAGTAAGAGAGGTTATTTAGGGATTTAGGAGGAGCTACCAAGTTTTACACTAAATAAGAATTATCTAGATAATGAAATCAGTGACAAATTGGCATGCACGAGGTTTTAAGGATGAGATTTATCTCATTTTTCCTTTGTTAGAGTTTTGTATGGAAGTTGGAGTTTCATAGGAACAAATGTAGGAGTTTGTTGTGGGAAAAAGATCCAATTTGGATCTATGAATTTAGGAATAATTCTCGTATTGTGATTTGACAGTAAGGATGCTCTTATGGGATGTATGTGAAGTTCTAATAAAATAGAATTTGGTCAAAAAACGTGATTTTAACATGCTTTAGCTGACTTGTGTCTAAGATTTATCAGAGGACAGTGGATTAAAACTTTCAGAATGTTTTATCTTTCTCAAAAATCTTGACTACAACAAGAAATAGGTGAAGGATGCGCTCAAAAACACATACCAATTTTTATTTGGCCATGACAATTCATGGTACGAGTTCTACAAGAAGATTTCAACACGCATGTCCAATATAGGGCATCAAATATCTTCTGATTAGCCTGATAGAAACTTCCCAAACATTCACCATTTCTCTGCCTCAATCCATAAAAGAAGCTCACGAAATTTTAGATCAAATGATCCATCATGCACGAAGATCTTAATTGACAGAAAAATTGGGTAGCAGGGGAAATACGCAATGAGGCAAAAGTAAAATAAAGAAGGCAGATTTTTGGATGAATTGGACGTCTCAAGGATGGTACTCGATTATAACAATGTTTTAATGTGTTTATAACCAATTCTTGGGCTTTGAAAGGTTAAGAGGATCCAAATAAATGGATTGTCCACATGTTTACAAATAGAGTTCAAAGAAAGTGTTAAGAATTCTTATTTCCATATCAAATATCTTGAATCATTTTATGATTGTTCGTAGTGAAACCTCAAATAGAGTTCATATAGGTCTTAATACATTCATATAGACCTTGTCAATCATTGAGATTACATTATTACAGTCAGAGAAACCTTGAACTTGTAGAAGCAAGTCAATAACCATCGTTAATGAATTAGGACTCATCACAAAATTTTAAGAACCAAACTTCTAGTGCATTGAACCTTGTATCTTGTATTTTTGGCATCGTAATTGATCTATTTATCGAGTGTGTGGAAGGTGGAATGGTCTCACCCTTCTCATCAAACTTAACATCCCTAATTATATTTTTTTCTATTTTTTGGATTCATTAGTCTATAACCCAATCTATCCTCACTATAACCCAAAAATATGTATGGTGTGGATATTTAATTTTGTTCTCTTACTTTTAGGGATGTACATTTGAGCCTTACATCTAAAAACAAGAAGATGGGTTATCAATGGTTCGTGCACTGACTATATTTTTGTGGATGTACTCCATCAAGATTTGCGTTGGATGCCATGTTTAACAAGTAAATTGTTGTTCTTATTACTTTTACCCAGTAATTTTTTGCTAAACTTGATTATTCAATCATACAATGCACCATTTTGATGATGGTTCAGTTCCATCTTTCTACAACACCATTCATCTATGGATTATAGGGTGAAATCAGCTGATGGAAATACCATGCTCTTTCAAAAACACTAAGAATTCATTATCAATGTATTTATCCCCTCAGTTTGAGTAGAGTTACGATTTTATTGTTAGTTTTCAATTTGCATAGACGCTTTGAATTGTCAAAAAGTTTTGAGGGTTTGGTCTTTTATGTTAGGTGTTATACCCACAATTTTTGTGAGCAATCATCAACAAAGAGCTAGAAATAATGAAACCCAATGTGACTATGTATCATAGGTCTACACGGATCGGTGTGCACTAAATATAATTATCCAAAAGCTTTGAAGGTACTTTTATTAATCGATGTTCAATATTTTTTTCTTACTAAACAGTTGGGACAAATATTTGTATTTTTCTTGAGTAGAGGAAGTCCTCACCATGCTATGATGACTTATTGTAACCAAGTATCCAATACTCATGTGTCTATATATTTGGTGCCATAAATTTGTTGATTCTAAATGATTTTACAATAAATTCCTATTTTTTTATAAACAAAATAAAGTTGGAACATCTTTCCATTGTTGAATTCTTATGCAACTATCGTTGATATTTTTGAATTATCACTAATTAGGCACATCATTTTAATATCTTTACAGTTAAATTCAACCCTAATTAGGTTGAGATCGTATAGTTGATTGATAGTGAGAAGATTTTTTATGAGTCTTGGAACATATAGGACTTCAGTGACCTTATAGTCATGTGTATCAAGAGGTAAGGAAATGCCACTAGTGCCTTGGGTATGATAGGGTGTATCATCACGTAAAGAGACATGGTTTTTTGTAGATGCATCTCACAAATTGTAGAACCAATCTTTTTTTCAATTGTATCCCAAGTGGCCCCTAAGTCAACATACTAGATAAAAATTTGTGAATCTAATTCCTCCTGATATTTTGTAGCATATAGGAAGTCCTCGTCAGCGGGTTTTTCTTCATATTGTCAATGTTGCTTTGTTGCTAAAAAAAATTAATTTCCCTTTTTCATCCCTATGATGACTACTAATTATTGGGCTTCCTTTTTCTTGAAGATCCCTGTTGGGATGCATTGTACCAATAATCCTTCAAATCATGGCCATTTTTACCGCAAATTAGATTTGTTGTTTTTCACCTTGTTGATTTTGTTGAGTACTTTACTTTTGGGATTGTTTGGAATACTTTACCGGCTTATTCCCTTTCTATTGTGAATCAATATCATGTTCATCTTCCTCTTTTGTTGTGTGTGTTTGGATTCTTCCTATTGCAGCATGTTAACCACCTCTTCAAAGATCGTTTTTTTAGTAAAATTCAATGTAGTCACAAAAATCCTATAGGAGGGTCGTAGTTCTCTCAAGATGATTGGTATGAGAGATTAATTTTTCATATTCTTGCCCAATGCTTAGACTGATTCCCTAAATGTTGCAACCCGCCTGAGAAAGGCTTCAAAATTTTCACCCATCTTCAATTTGAGACAATGTAGTTGACACTGGAGATGAAGGATGGTATAGTTTTTTTGGATTCATATATTGTATTGAGCTTATCACAATTCTCTTAGGTTGTTTCGACATCATGGATATGGGGTTGTACCTCATCCGATAGCCCAAACATGATTATCAAATTAGCCTTTGATTGGTTTGTCAAGCTTGTATTATTGATCAATGTTAGTTAGATGTCGAAGGTAAGTGTCTTCGACAACTAACCAAATATCACCAAATTCCATGTCTTTTAACTTTTGTTTTCTATGTATCATAAATATCTATGTGTAGGATTTGAGAATCAAGAACAAACAATTTTAGCTCATTTGCTATCATTGCAGGAAATGGATTAGTTCTTTACCATTCCAAAAAGATTTCATTTTCTATATATCATCAATCTGATATACCAAACCTCTCAATATACACACCCTTCCTATATACATGTCGGCATATGGAAGAAGCTCATCATGTCTATATGCCTAATGGTACATGATTGAGACATTAACGTACGTGAGAGAAAAGTGGTATGTGGTATAAAGTTAGCACATGAAAAGTCTTTGTCCTATCAATGAAACCTACTTGGAGGGATATTCTTGTGTGTGGGTATAACTTTCCTATATACTCAAATTGTCCCAATTTCTAGATTTGTGTCGAATGACAATGGCAAATGGATGACAGAGGGATGGTTTAGTGAAAAAAAATTGACCTCATTTCTCCCCAATGATTTATAAGGATGATGCCCATATGTCATTGTTGCAATTATTTAAGTGTTAGATGTAGTTTTATCCAATGGCTTAACCGTAAACCAAACCAAAGGCAAATATATACCAAATGTTGCATTATGTGAGATTAAAAATCTCAATTTCTAATGCAAATTTATGATTTACAATATTCACTATGCAATTTACAGGTAACAAGAAAATTGTATTAAAAAAATGGACCCATGATGAAAAGAGAAAAAATCACAATGTTTTCCTCCTTTTTTGGTTTGTCTATTCTTGTATTCGACCACAAAAAATCCTCCCTAATAATTTTCAAAAATCCCCTCTTTTGAATATTTTCTCCTAGTTAAAGAAATGTCTTTTAAAGAATTGCAAGCAAAAGACATACACTAGGTTTGGAGGGAGAGTCAACCCCTTATATTCTCCCAGTCCAATGTTTCTCCCAAAACTTGATAGACAATGAGTATTTGAAGGTTAAATATCATATATATCTCAGAAAATGAGTATTTGAAGATTAAATATTGTGGCTAGTGATTTTGTTAAAAAGACTAGTTTATCTTATTTAAGTTAGTATTGAGGTGTTGCATTTCACAACTTGTTGGTCCAAGTAAGGTGGGTAGAGAGAGTTCTCTGAATTGGTTATGTCACTGACGAGTGTTGACTGCCAACATCATAAATATATGCCTCTATCCCTAAAGTAATAACATTTCTCCACCTTATCCTTTTTGACATCCCCATTGCACTTTCAATGTGTGATTGCTAGTAAACAATCCAACTATTTATAGCTTTGAGTATTGTCCAAGGAAATGAGTATTTCAAGGTTTAATATTGTGGCTAGTGATTTTGTTTTAAAATAATAATCTTACCCGATTTAGGCTAGTATTTGAGCTGTTATATCTCGTACCTTGTTGATCCAGACAAGGTGAGGAGAGACAGAGTTCTCTAATTTGGGTCTGTCACCGACAAGTGTTGACAGCCAATAAGTCAAGTCCAAGTTTCGTATAGAGGAATAATGTTGCAAACAGATGCCGAGCTCACCATATTTCATTGAGCTAGGTGCTGGCGAGGCCATTCAAGGGATAATTTCCTGGCCGATGCCAAGGTGAGAGTTGGAGATCGAGATGAGAGTGCGAGTTGGGGTTAGAAAATAGCGAAGTCGATATAGGGCCACTCCATGCAAAAATTGAGCTATGTAGGGTTCTGTAAATAATTTTAGATCGGGAGGGTGGATTCTTACCCTCACCACACTTCAACTTCAAGAACTCACAAGCTCTCTACAAGCCAAAATTTTGAATTGGGAGAGGGTGGCCACATCCTTGCAAAGAAAAACCAATGCTAAGCGCTTCTTCTCAATGTAAATTTAATTTTTCTTTTCTTGTCTATGTAACTTTCTGCATACGCAATGAATAAGTAGAGATGAAGGGAAACAACTCTTGTTTTATAGAGGTTGATTCGAGAGTGAGGGTGCCTCGGGGCTCCTCTTCTTGATTCTCCCCTTTATGAGTTCAGCATCTTTGTGTTAATACCAAATGTTGACGAACCAAAATAAATTAATATTTTATTAATAAAAAGAAAAGATCATCACAAACTTTAAAATTGGATGTAATAATTATAGATATTACACATCTAAAATAAGTTACAAACTTTAAGAATAGGATACACAAGCAATCGTACACAATTCATACGATGGAAACACAGATAGGTTTAGCAACCGAGGGACCGCGATGACGCATGTGTAAGGGGGTAAGATTCTATTCATTGACCCTAGCATCCATATTCTCCTTTCCCTTGGAGGTTATTTTAAATGTCTATCACCAATGCCTTGTTGTGAATGCATAAGCAAACATTCCCTCTGGAAAGCATTATTGTTTACACAATCCACGGGCCTAGTAGAGGAGGAAACACAATCGAAATGTCTTACCTAATTTAAAGTTTGACCTCTTCACAGGGTATCGAGATTTCGCGATGCCCTCTACCTAAAGGGGTAAGAATCGATCCATTAACTTTGACGGTCACATTCTCCCTACCCTCGGAGGTTTTGATGAGTCTCCTTCATCATCCCCTACAAATACAAAGCTTGCATATGTTGGAGTCTAACACACTTATGCCCTTTCTCACCACACTCTCTAGCTCATCTTCTTCATCTAGTTTATTCTCTCTATTAAGTGTCAATAAAACATCAACAAAATCACTTAGCATTATCATTTGAGTCAAGGATGTCTGGGCCCTTGAGTCGGCGGTCCCAATATACCATGTGTTCTATTTGTGTTCAATATTTTGTAAGGTTATAGTTGAACATGTTTGTTTATCATGAATATCTTCTTTAGAAAGCTTAGGACATCGTAAAACATCATTTACTTAATTGAAAAGGAAAACCAAAAGCAATAAAATTTCATTTGTATTTTCTTCAAAGGCCTTTGGATCTGTACTTCAACATCAACAATAACGCATTATAGTGGGTCCATTCATTTTCTACCCAAATAATATCTACGAGCTAGGCTCCACTTTTTTGTTTCCATTTGGCTCACATTGTTCATGTGGGTGTAATTCACACACGTCCCTTCTGGACTTCGCTGCTAAAGGTGCGTGCCCTCAAACTAATCACTGATTTGATGCATTGGGTTATCATCCAATGCTAGAAAAGTGTTGGTGGGTCTCTGGCAAGAGTTAGTAAAATGCCAACAAAATCACTTAGCATTGTCATTAGAGTTGTGGATGTATAGACCCTTGATTTCAAGCTCTTACATGAAGGAGAGCTCCGAGCGAGCCTTTTCTTAATGCAACCCTTGGAATATATGCCAAAATTTCATTTTCAATCATCATTTTTTACATTAGTTGAACATGTTTTCTTGTCATAAAATATTTTGTTGGCAATCTTAGGACATCATAAACCATCATTTTCTTAATTGTTTCTTGGCATGAAATATTTTGGTGAGCAAGGTTAGGACATCATAAATCATCATTTTCTTAGTAAAAAAGAATACCCAAATCAAGAAAATTCTATTTGTATTATGTTCAAAGGCCATTGGATTTATACATCAACAATTATGCACTATAGTGGGTTTGTTCATTGCAATATTTTGGGGATGAGAGATGATGTCTAAAACAACGCATTTGGCGAAACAGTGTCAATTGTACATGAGGATGCCCACGTCTTTTGTTAGATGTGATTAACACATCTCTTAGAGGTTTCACTAAGTCTCATTTGCCAACACTTAGCTTTGATTGTGCTCGTCCACATTCCCACCAAAAAGCATTACCAATCACATGATGTGCGAATGTAGTAGAGGAGGCAACACAATAAAATTTTCTAACCTGATACAAAATATAACATCTTTACATGTTGATGATGGATTGTGATGACTCGCACCTAAGGGAGAATATTTGATCCATTGACCCTAACATCCACATTCTCCCTGTAATTAAAGGTTTCACAGAGTCTCCTTCACTATTGCCTGTAAATAGGAAGCTTGCATATATCTAAGTCTGTCATGCTTCCGCCCTTTCTTGTCATGTCCTCTAGCTCCTCTACATCATCTAGATTTTCCTCCCGCCCTCAAAGGCTCCATAGAGTCCCATTCATTATTGCTTACAAATAAGAATATTAAATATGTTTGAGTATGACACAAATTTTCCCTTTCCTCCCATGCCTTCTAGCTCATCATTTTCGTCTAGACTACCTTTCCATTAAGATTTAATAGAGCATCTAAAAAAGCAATCAACAC
This sequence comes from Taxus chinensis, assembly GCA_019776745.2. Taxonomy (NCBI): domain Eukaryota; kingdom Viridiplantae; phylum Streptophyta; class Pinopsida; order Cupressales; family Taxaceae; genus Taxus; species Taxus chinensis. The sequence goes on along the minus strand of CM034153.1, from coordinate 77,115,165 downwards.
TATTGTTAGAGCTATGTATATCCAAGACCTTGAGTCAGCGCTCCTAAAATACCATGTTTTTCATTTGTGTTCACATATTTTTGTGTTAGAGTTGAATGCGATTGCTTGGTATAAATATTTTCATGTGCAAGCTTAGGATATCATAAATCATCATTTTCATAATTGAAAAGGAATACCCGAAGCAAGAAAAATTATTTTTATTTTCTTCGAGATCCTTTGGATGTGTGCGTCAATATCAACAATAATAAACTATAGTGGTTCCATTCATTACACTATTTTGGGGATGAGAGATGATGTGTGAAACATTGCATCTAGCTAAACAATGTCAACTCTACACTAGGATGCCCACGTCTTCTATTAGTTGCAATTAGCACATCCCTTGGAGGTTTCGATAAGTCTCCTTCACCAAAGCTTGGTTGTGAATGCGCTCACCAACAATCCCACCATAAAGTATTACCATTCGCATAATGCATAGACCTAGTAGAAGAGGCAACACAATGGTAATGTCTAACCTGATTAAAACAAATCTGACCTCTTCACAAGCTAATGAGTGACCATGATGACTCGCGCCTAAGGGAGAAAGACTTGATACATTGACCCTGACATTCACATGCCCGCTATCCTCAGAGATTTTGATGAGTTACCAGTGCCTGTAAATAGGAAGCTTGCATATTTTGAATCAAACATACTTTTTCTCTTTCTCGTCGTGCCCTCTAGCTCCTCTTCTTCATCCATATTATCCTCTCCATTAAGATTCAATGAAGCGTCAACAAAATTAATCAACGTTGTTGTTGGAGATGTGAATGTTCAGGCCCTTGAGTTGATGCACCTACACAAAGGAGAGTTTCAGGTAAAGCCTTGCTTAACATCCATAGGCAAACTTAGGCTAGGCTCTACAAACATAGATCAGGCAATAATATCCACTCATGTGAATTCCAACTATGAATGAGGAAACACACACCAACGCAATTTTAATTTTTCACTCATGAAGAACATTAACGTTTTATATCAATTCTTAATTTGAAAGTGAACATACTCTAAAGATGCTTCGTGTAAAAATTGACACGTTTCAATTTGTAAATACTCTACGTTAAGATATCTATATGTAATAAATAAAAAGTATATGTATTTATTTATTGTTCATTTAATATATTGACACCTTCAAATGATAACATACATATTTTATTTTAGGGTATTTAGTAATTAGTGGCATAAGTATAATAAAATAAGATTTTCCACGTTATCCTTTCCGTTTGTCATGCATCAGCGTGCACTGTTCATGTGGTTGAATAGTTGGTAGGGAAAGATTAAACGAGACTGTCATGTGGACGGCTCACAACGTAACCCACAAATCCATACTTTGTCACGTCCATTTTTCTCCACTGTCGATCCTCTTATGCATGTCAGAACTCGAAATTCTTTCTCCCCTAAAATGAAACATCTATCGACATATTTATTTATAGATATTGCAAAGCCAAAATAATTCCTTAGAATGTAGGACCAGACTATTACAAATGAAACAAAAAATATACTTAACCCTACAATATTACATATTTGAAATCAAACAAATAATAACCTAACAAGTTCATGTTTACTTAAGTGAGTTGCATTTACTCATTTACAAGAGTTATTTGCTATGATGAAGTTGTTCTTAATTATTAGCATCACAAATGGGGTCAAATGTGCATCAAAAATAAAATGTTTTCCATGTTTTTTGCTATGAAACTTTGAGCAATTTACATCATTTCAAGTGGCGCAAAAACAAAGAAGCTAATCCTTTTTTATTATGTCTCCTTTGCGCCACTTTTGTGTCACCCTTGTTGTGTCTAGTTTGGACTAGGTGCTTTTGAAAATATATTAAAATTTGTTTGCAATACTTTTTTAAAAATGTGTCACTTTTGCATCACCTACTAAATAAAAAGAAATAAATAAATGTGTGTGGTCTTTTCTTCTACTTTGTCCTTCCCATCGTAAAAGATAGTACAACCCTTTTCAAGTCCTTAGAAAAAATTCAAGAATGGAAGCCTAAGGAGCAAATATATGAAAAACACTATAATGAATATAACTTGTGCAAACTCCGCCAACAAATCTTGAAAATTGAAGAGAACCTTGACTGATTTCGCCACTTCAGTAAAAAAATTGCCATTCTTTTAAAAATATAGTTGAATCTTCAAAATTAGGGTTTTGATAATTAGACAAATCTTACTATCAACAGCAATATAACACCAAAGAACACCAAAATGCAGAGATATGGTCACAATATATAAGTATAATGACTATAAACCATACAGTAAGACACAAGTGCTCCATATGATGATCATCTACCACTTATTAACTCCTATATATATCTTGCTATACTATGCAAAGCACCAAGGCCGACCTAATAAGCATATGAAAGCATAAATAAATATGATATGACATGTTAGGAGATAATGTTAGCCACATCTCACCTATACATATCCCCGATATATGACCTAGGATTAAGGGTGTAGCACCATGACACCAATGTTGCACATGGTATTGATGATGAATTATTAAATGTCCTCAATGCTTCCCTGCAACAATACAAGAAGGATCTTAGTGTGTTTGATCCATAGGAAGGGGGCATTACAAGGATCTCTAATTAGTTGAATATATTGATTCTTCGAGCTCATTTGGGCCTTCCCAGCAGCTTCCTAGCTCCATATAGGGTGTTGTTTTTCCCATATATGGAGAGTGTCATTGAAAGCAACTTTAATAATATGATGAATGAGGTAAAAGATGTTATTGGTGATAGAAAGCAATGTAAGGTTGCAGCTTTGGAGCAAATCAAGTTACTCAGCATCAGCAATCTTATCAAACAAGCAATGGATGGGCTTACCCTAATTCAAAATGATATGTTAATCTCTCCAAATGAAAAAAGCGCAAATATGATTGTGAAAATGGTACATGAGGATATGCAAAATGCATCTATTGATTAAGGCAGTCAAGATAAAGCCTTTTTTCTTCTAGTGTGGAGTCTCATAGTGTGGCTTTTGGCATTGGTCTATTAATTGTGTTTCTGTTGGTGGGTCATGTGTCCCTTTTTTATATTGATGCAACTATGTGTTGGTGAACTTGTTTTGATACTACTTAATTAGTGTGGACACTTGTTGTGTTGGCTAGAGTACTTGGTTTTATAATTGTCCTTATGAATTAATTGTTTTGTTTATGTTTATCAATACAAAAATAATAAAACATATATGACAAAAAGTCTAGAGAGTTATGTTGTTATGTGAGACCTATTGATCTGAAAAGTAAAAAAAAAATTATATAATTAAGAGGTGTTAGTTCTATTAAATATAAAAACAAACCCAAAAAAAAAAAATTACCCCAAAGTAAACCAAAAGGCAAGCTCGCAAATAAGGCCAAATTATAGATACACTTGGTGTATTCTTTCCAAGATGATAATGGCAAGTTGGATAATCATTTAAAAAGAAAAAAAACATTACTTAACTAATTATTTATATTTCTCATTAGATAGTATTTGTATTTTTCTCCAATACTTCACCCCCTCCTATTAGTTGACTCCCCATCTCTATTGAATTGAGTTGGGGATGAGAGATTAATCGATCTCGATGGTTTGGTTGGTGATGGATCAAGATAAACAACTAGCTCTAAATAGAATTTGTGTGTGTGTGTGTGTAGCACTCGTATCTCCTATCCATTATCCCCTTTCCATAGCTTGGGGGAGGGGGAGCCATGTACAGTATAGCTCCTTTATATGGATAGAAAGACCATGAGCACACTTCATATTTGAATTTATTAATGTCATATTATTAATTAATCATTTTTATTTTTATGTTCTCAATCATTTGATATGATCATATTATTATATAAATATCTTAAATACACATAACTAAAAGACATAATTATTGAGCCAAATTTCTTTTTCATACACATTATATTACAATTCTTCCATAACCGTTATTGAATTGAACATATAGTATACAACCTCTATTGAATTAAACATATAATCTACAATCATTTTGTCATATACATGTTTTTAATTGCATAACAAATTACTACAGCCATCAAAGATGAGGGGACAAAACATGAATTGATGATATCAAATTTCTATCAAAAATGTCTATGTTGATAATTTTAATAGATTTGCCACCATTGACTATCCATATAATCCTTTTTCAAAGTCAAATTATGTCAATAGGCATTTTACAATCCCAACAAAAATAATTTTGACATCCATTTCACCCTCACTTGTATTTTATTTTTTTCACTTTAATAAATCGATCAAAAGATAATAATACGTTGACATATAGTAGAATTTCGGGCCTTTTCTTCGGAAAGGATTTTTTTTGTTAACACTAGTGAATAACATGAATACGATGTAATGGAATTATAAATCAATGTATCATATGCATGCATTGACCTTTTACGCTTTTAAGAAAATATAAAAAATAATATTACATGTTTTATTTTATATTTTATATTATTCGTTCATTATCTTTATATTTATATTCTTGTACAAAATAACATTTTTTCAATGTGGTTGTAGACACTCATTTTGGTAATTCATGTATTGCAACAACACAAATTGTACAGCACTCTTGCATTAGCCCACACTTGCTCAATTTGGCCAATCATGTTATCCCTTATTATATCTCACTTGTCCTTACTTGCACACACAACCTAGTTGTTTGCATAACGGTCATATTACTCCATCAAATCAAAATATACTTTCGCACATTGCAATTCCAATTCTCATACCATTCGCACATGCATCTAGGACCAAAGCGCCTAGAAAGGGCCATAACATCCATACGCTATGGACCCGCCTAGTCGTTTTGGTCTCTTTCCCTTCTAACGGTAATTTTCTTGATTTCAATCTCTTTGGTACACTTATAGTTGGCCTTTTCCGAATGTTCTAGACCCAGAACGCATATATAAGCAAGTTATTTATCTCTCGTTAAAGAAGACATTCTATCTACTTTACTCCTTGCATTTCAATGAGCAAACACTAAGAGCAATCACAAGCAAAACTACTCCAAAACTCTCTTGAGCTCCACATGCACTGCATACTCATTCTAGGGCAGTCATCCACTCATATTTACAAATACAAAAGGCAAATTATCAAAGTCAAGTCAAGCTAAGACAAAGGTCAAGTACAAACACATTGTTGCAAGATCATAATTACCAATATGGTTGCATACATTCTAGATATCACATGTTAGGCAAGAATAACGTGCGGTTTGAGCCTTCTTCAGAGTAGTGGCAATGTCAGTGGTGCATAGGAGTACCAACAATCCAACTAATGTTTGTTTTGCATAACTCTCTCACCATCTAGAGTTTTGAATATTCAATCACCTACACAGCAAACATCGCGCAGTGTCGAAGGTCCAAATTGTAGACGGACAGATCAAGAAGCAATGTGAAACCCATAAAGTTGCAAAAGCTAAAAATGTAGAGGTACAAAGGTGTATAGAAAGGGCCATAATGAGGATACACTTTGGGTCATAGCATAGGCTCTACTCTAGGCAGCATTTCAAGAAGGATTCAGTAGCGAAATTCTATCAGATCATTTCCAACTTTTTCTAGTCATCAAGTCAGCCCAAATTAGTACATAAATCCAAAATATCAGCTAAATCTTCTCCTCCTCATCACTAATACTTGGTTCCATTGTTTAACATTATTTATCTTTGTTTAATGATTATCTCTGATATTGTTGCAATTAGCCTTGAAAACTAATTGATTAAGATAATCTACCATTGGGTACTACCCTCTACAAAATTTAACCATTTAGATTAAAAAACACTGCAAATTTATACAGAGCATGAACCGCAAAATTAACACATTTTACTAATTTTCATGAAAAATAGACATTGTTTTCTTCAATAGAACAAAATGCGCTAAGTCGATAAATAGTTGATATGCTCAGATGATTAATAGACAACCACATAAGTCAAATACAAGAGGGCCAATTCATTTAGAACACTATCGCATGTTACTAAGTATCATAAATTTAGAACACTATCGCATGTTACTAAGTCAATACTCCAATTCCACTACCTTGAAATCAGGACAAAATATCCGCTGCACCATATAAAAAATATAAAAACTCCATATTGAGTAATTGGCCGCGGATATTTTTGCCATCCGATATGGTGGTTATGCTGGCATAGACCAAAAACATCACTTTACAGTCTAATTCTTGCAGAAAAAGATTTAACTACCCACAACGGAATTACAATTGAAGTTAAAAAGCCTTCGCAAACTGCCTTACTGCATTTCAAACCAATCTTGAGACCATGCCCTCTAGACATTGGTGAAATTTGAGACCAAGGAAAATTGAATGAAACACCCAAATCCGGTATTTTTGAAGGAAGGTACAGTCTTGTGATATCTTTGTTATTTAGAGAATTTCTAACCTGCTCAATGACGTGGTATCAAAGCAGTGCAACTCAGTGTTCAGTCAACAGTTATATATATTACAGAATGGGTGGTGCATTTAGGTTTGAGACATCTAGGCAAAAATGATGTTTTCCAGAGGACCAGCAAAAAGATGGCCTCTTCCCACAAGTACAACTAGACATATTTGTGCAACATTTATTCGACTATTGCTATAACTGAAGCATGTACCTAGACTAATAAAAATTTGCGAGTGGGTCACAGTGTTACATATCCATGGTCTATCAGACAAATGAAGCTAATTAAAAACATCTTCAGTATCTCCCTCTGCATGCTCCCCCTCCTCGAGATTGCTGAATTCCAGAAAGTGTGTGGGTCGATGATCCTCATGATAAAAGTCTCGAGGAGCTCCCAGCTTAACTCCATACTTCATACTAACCGTATGCTTAACACCCATGAAATTATAATTCCACGGACCATTGTCTGGAACCTGCAGAAACAGAACTCAAAAAAATTATTAAAAAGAAAACATTGGCTTAGAAATTTTAACTTGCAATGATAAAATTAATTGGCTGAAATCTGTAGAAATATAACTCGACAAATAAAGAATAATATAAAAACATAACGTATGCTTAGCTCAGGAATTTTAACATGAAATAGAAAATTAATACTTTACGTAATATGCAACAATTGGCTTATAAATTTATAATCAAAGACCACTTCTGTTTTGTTTTCCTCAAATTTTCTCCAGTGAAAAATAGCAAGATACAATTGCCAGAGAAATCAAAAGACATTTGAGGAATCAGAGATATATGAACAAGAACAATTATGTTTTTCACTTTTGTAAACTTCCGTATCATTTAATTATGTCTTCCTCTTGCTTGTCTGTAGTCTTGCATTTACTTGTTTGTAGTCTTGCTAGACCTGGGGCTTCTCTGATTAAAAATTTTCCAAAAATATTTGAATGTAAAACATCATACAAGCAATCATATTTAGCTGCAACTATAACTAAAACATCTGTTACTAGTAAACAAAAGAGAGAGACTTAACATAGCTAAATGTTAGGAAATACCATATAAAAGCCAAGGAAGCGGTCACTCAGAAGCATTTGTACTTTCTCATAATGAGTAGGTAGATAACCATGTGGATTGCTTCCAGTGTCTTTGTTAAGCCTTCCCCATTCATAACCTGTCGGTGTGAGCTTGTATGCAGTTAAGGAGCAGGAACCAGGTGTGAAACTGCATGTTAGAATTATGCATTTCTCTCCATCCCATTGCTTATTGTTTTCAAGGATTCGAGCATGACATGTTAGATCCTGAAATTGCACAGCCAGCAAATGAGTAAGAATTGAAACCACTTGCCATTTAGCGTGTTTGCACTGCAAATAAATATTATCTGGCTTTTAACACTGAATCCAGCACTACATACTACTAACCTGAGGTGATAACTGAGGAAGTTCATTTGGTTGTGTGTGCATCCATCCTAGTGGTTCTAGATCATTCAGAAAATCATGCTCCGGCAAAGCCAAGGGCAAATGAACTTGCTGATGTGTACCCCACTGGGGAGGCATAGAAATGCAACGAATTTCCTTCACCTGTGGATTGTCTGGTGGACTTACACCATAAAGATAGCCTGCAATCTGTGTTCTAAGGTCTGCTATGCAGATGAATTTCTTCAATATGTTCTTAGGAATGATGTATGTGTAACCAGTTTCCTGTTCAAATAACCAAATTCACAGATGATTAGCCCACAGAAAAAATAATCCACAAATTAAATGCCACAAAAAAGGAACATATTTATAGTACCTTGATATCATCTGAGTTCACATAGATATGATTGACTCTAAGATAGAGGTTTGTTGCAGATATAGCCCTCACTCGCCAATCTGTTTTAGAACCAAAAGCAGCCTGCTCATAGGGACTTGTAGTGGTAACGATCAGCTCGTCACCGTGCACATTTGTAGTTCTAGTTGTAACTGCAGTGAGTTGACTTGCTTCCTTTGCCTGTACATCGCATGTAGATCTCAATTATAGTCATTTTGCCAACCAATACTTACATTTATATTAGAAAACAAATCATTGTCATTAAACTTAAATCACTGCATCATTATCTCTTACCTGCTTTTCAATTTCTGCAATCTGTTGCCTTTGTTGAGAAGGTGGGGTTATTTCAGCTCCAAGTATAATATCCCTAATTTCTGATTGAGTTAATGCTGATGTATTAACATTATTCTTCTTTGCATAATCAGACAGGATCAGGTCTCTCAAAGCTACTTCCACCTGCAAGAGCATTCCATTTTATTCACAATACACTTCTCTTTGCCTAATATTTCAACAAAGTAAAAAGAGCATCTAGACCTTTACAAAAATAGAGACCCTGCAAAACAATAGAACTGTAGACTCTGTAGAAACATTCTGACTTCATTAGAGATTTACCTTCATCCATTGATCATCAGTGAGGTTTGGCCAAATGTGGTGCGGCTCGGTAACAACGGTCTTGTCTGGTTTCAACAGCATCTTTGCTTTCTCATTATTAACGTGAAGGGCACGAAGGATCAATATTAGGCGAGAAAATGCTGTGTATGAAGAGATAGTCTTCAACCAATCATCATAAATGTTGAACAGAACCATTTGTGGTTCAGTAGCCTTTAGAATTAGGTCACCAAACTTTTCAATTTTTAAGCATGCTTGAAATGGCAACTGAAGCTCACTGCCTTTGATGACGATGTTCGGAAAGTCGAGCAAGTGAACCTCCAACGGATCAAGCATTCCTTTACGAGTAACAATAATCTGTTTTGGCTGCTCTTCAACAGGCAGTGACCTTACCAATGCAGCTACTTCTTCGGCAGTCTTCCATTTTGCCAGCTGACCAAGCCGCTTCTGGCCCGCCCACACACTAGTATGGATAACCTGCAGTTTCCAATTATTTTCTCTAAGCTATAAAAATGCTATCCCTCATAAAGGACACTTGTGGATAACTTGAAAGATAGTAATAAATATTAAAAACAAATGACACACTAGAGGAGAAAATAACCTTCAAAAACAGTTGCCCCGTCCTTGGGTTGAATATAAAAATTGCCCCATTGATAGGCTTTGTTGTAAGGTTTCCTTCAAAAGTTTTATGGATAGTGACACGATACACATTTGTATCATCCACAAACCATATAATTTGGTTGCTGAAAATCTCTCCATAATTTTGAGAAGACAAATATGGTTCTGTTGGCTCAGACGAATAAAGCTGTAGACCTTTCCTTATCCGCTCCCTTAATACATACAGTGCCGGATTTGACTGCAACATTTTAAAACATATATACATCAACATTCAAAGAAATAGAAGAAATGAGGTATGGAAGTCTGCATATAATAAAGTACTAGTTTACCTTCATAATTTTATTCATAGCTTGGGCTAGAAGAGGCTTTGACCCCGGAAACCAATTACCAAACGCAGAGTGTAGATTGTAGGCAAGATCAATAGCAATCATAACACCTGAAATAAATTTGACTTAGCATGTGTTCTATAACATTTTTAAATGTTAGTCTATTTAGGCCTCAAATACAAAAAACAATATAAGCAAATTGAGTCGGCAATTTTTATCGAAGGCCCTCTTTTTGAAGTCAATAGACTAGAAAGAAAAAGTTTGGATGAATCAAATATCCTAACAAGCCGTTTTAACGAATTTTCAAAAGGTACATACCAGTAGGTGATGGATAGATTGACATGTTGTCTGTTGTGTAGTCCAAGAACTTGGCTCTTGTATATCTCTCAATGTCATGAGAATCATAATCACCCCAACGAAGTTGCACATCAATCCAATACTTATTGCTTGCTTTCTGATCAAAAACATCCTTTGACTCTGCAACAAGGCTGGGTTTACACATTGGCCATTTATATGCTGCAAACAGAAGAATATCAGCACAAGAGCTGTTCATCTTATAACTTTTCCGGGGATGTATAGTTTCCTTTTGGACAGTCTCAATTTCCAAAGCATCCAACTCCTGGTCAAGTACCTGACAGAGATCCATAACAACACTTTCGTGTACTTTCTGCCACAGATGAGCTCTAAATATCTGTATCAATGATATTTTCAACGTTGGAATTTTCCCATGCATGAAAATTCCTGTCAAATCTAACTGCACTTGGAAACCCACATAAACATTGGCACGATTTATAGTGGGAGACCACCAGAGAGTAAATCGTCGATTGGGAATTTGATTCAGCCCAGATCTTTGTGCATTTGTCAGCTTTTTGTACTTCATTGACTCCTCAAAACCAGATGCCTTTTCCCAAAACAAACCTTCCCAAGTTGGGAAGCTTCATCATACAAAGAAATGGGTGTCAGATATTAGCCAGTGAGATTTTTATAGTAATTACCTGGAAAGCAATTTTTTATATCTATAAAAACTACATAACCAGTCACAAGAAAATTGGCTAAAATAAGTTTTGACTTACTAAGTTCCTTTGAAGAGAGTATGCTCCAGAATGCCTTCCACTCCTCCAAGTGCCTGAATAACATCTGTTCGATAATTATTCAGATTCCACAGCTTCCCATCATGGCGCTGGTGAGTCCACCAGAATGGATTCTGCTTCAAAACCTGGTACTGTTTAAAGTCTGTCCGTACTCTCCATCCTTTGTCATATGCCAGTGTGTGCCGATCTTTCTGAAAGAGAGTATTAATGCGAGGAATGCCTCTATCCCATGAGTCCTGCAGAATACAAACAAAATAAATGAATACCAATGGGGCAGGTTATGTAATTAAAGCCTCAATAAATAAATAGTACAAAGAATACCTCGAGATCCTCGAGAGTTAGACGCCTATTCTGAGCTTGTGCCTCTTGCCTCTTTAAAGCATATTCTGCCCAAACACGTTGAGAATCTATGAACTCACTCTCCCAGGGCTGCAATACAAAACACTGTCAGCTCAGCCCACAACTCAAGAACTTCAACCTAAAACAGATAAACTTAAGAATGATAAAGAACAAGCGAGAAATATTTTCAACTGGTTACCTGTATGTATCGATACAGATTAGGAATAAGTTGATCCTCCTCGTGGCTCATACCACTACGGAAATGTGTCACTCCAACATCTGTCTGTTGGCTATAACGCAAGTCACTCTGTGGAATCAAAATATGTCCCATAGATAACATTCCCAATCCTCCAATCTCTTTGGGTGTATAGAAGATGACAGGTGGAAATCTAGTTCACAAACATCAAGCATAAGAATGACCACAAGTCTAACCAAGAAATTTCAAATATGTCACTGCAAGTCCTTTGAAAATTGCTTGTCTGTAAAAAAAATCATACCTGCTAGGCATCTTGGAGTTCAAACCAATTTTGATACGAGTTTGAATTTTGTTTTCACATTTCACGAGGAGATCAAGAAGCTCTTGCGTATGCACTGTTGCTTCACGGAAGTAGGTCATAAGCCCTGTAGATTTCAAGAAAATGTAAGCACACAAATAATAAAATCCTAACAACATCCCATAAAAGTATATCTTCTGCAACAAATTTGAATAGCTTGGGTAATCTTCAAGGTCCAACGATAACCAAATTATATTATAACTAAATACAACAAGGAACTATGCAAGCAGGGTGAAGGAACACCACTGTGCATCAGATAATAAAAAGTAGAAGCATCTACCTATAAGTGCAGTATTCCACTTGTTTACAATTTTCGTGAAAGTCGTTGATCCTGATGACATGAGGATCTGCCTAACACGATTCTCAAACACCTTCATGTGTTCATCATCAACACGCAAGAAAGCAACAGCAGTGCGCTCTTTAGTCTGTTCATTTTGCAGATTCCAGACTCCGTCCTTTAAGTTGCTAAATGCTTCTTGAGTCATTCTTATCTTGGGCAATATACGAACTTCAAATCCACACCTATATACGAGATATGTCAGGATAATTATTTTTTGTTATTGTGGGAAAGGCACAATTTGATAAAATATAGAATCAAAACCTAGCTGAGTGAGGTGGTCATACATGCTGAAAAGTAAATTAGGATTGTCCTTGCTGTAAACAGAAACAAAACTGTTTTCCCACTCTAATGTTGTGATACTGCGAGGAAGTCTGTTCTTTATATCCCAGAAAACACTCCTCCCAAGATTAACTGCAATCCATAAAAAGACAACAGATTATGTAGATACAAATTGCAACATGTTTATTACCCCTAAAGATCAAAAAGATAAAATATAAATCAGCATTACCATCATGTTTCATAAGCCTCATGCGAGCATCTCTAGGCCAGCACTTCTTATTGTTGTAACCAACCATGTTTTCGTTGTTTGGATCTGGATGTTCTGTAAGGTAACGCTGGATAAGATCTCTTGCCTCTTCATGAGTGAATCTAAAGAGCATGTGCACCTTGTCAATATATCGAGAATACAATCTTATCGGATGCCTTGTCTCTACTTTTGTATCCCAGTAGGTGATGAACTCATTTGGCATCTGTGGCGAACCAGCTATTTCACTTGCCCGAGTCAAACCAAGAACCAGAAGATCTAGAACCAGACCATAATATTGCACAACAAAGGAAGCAAACTGGAGGCCCCGTATTAAGCCATATGAATTGGTGTGGCTCATATCTTTGTATGATAGTACCACGTTGTTCTTTGCAGTGACATAATCCGCAATGTTGTGGTCAAGCACCAATCGCAGAAGCCTGCAATTTGGATTTATTTTAATAAAAATAATCAAAACTTCAGAAGAGATTTCTCAAGTAGAGCATCCAGTTCACAATGCTAAAGCTTATAACATACCTGTTCAACATTGTCAGATCTATTTTTTCAAAGAATTTCTCAAATTTCGTCTGCAGCATCACAACACATTGGCCTTCACTGGTATCCCATATATCCTGTAAATTATTGATGCCTTGACACCATTTATAAACCAACAGAGGAGGTGGTTCTGAATCTGCAGGTTTGATCCAGTTTGGAAAGAGATGGCGTTTATCACCTTCATACCAGAGATACTGATCAAGATATGCATCTGTGATTTTCTCCAGAGGTTCAATTTCATAAACAGGAATCAGATAGCTATACAAGTCCATAAACTCAATTCCCACCTGCAACATGTAACCCACAGTTTGCCATCAAAACATGACCAGCAATATCTCAATGCAAACAATGTTTATTGTTGGAATGGTTAAAGCTTAGCATACTTCTTTGAAGGAGCGTTGGGTAAGTAGGTGACGTTTAATACGGGATAAAGCCTCATGAGGATTGTCATAAGCCTGTTCAATAAGACCTAGCTCTTCTCTCTGTTGCTGATTTAAACGCACTGCAACACTATAAGACTCCTTCAACCGCTCAAGTGCCAGTATCAGAAGCTTAGTATCATGCTTATATGACAAAGGCGGAAAAGGAATAGGAGAAAACTTTCTCGATTCCAGCCAATGCACCGTAGTGGTATAGATAGCCACAGCTTCCTCTGGTGTCACATATGGACCATCTTTCAAGTAATTATGTTGTCGTTCCTGTAGTGATTGACCAAATTGATGAGCCATGATAATTATAGAGTCTCCCAATTTACTAAGCATGCATTACTCATCCAATTCAAACACAAATTAAACATGATAAAACTGCTCATTACAGATTAAACAAAGAAAGCATACCTGCTCTGCTTTAAGCCACAAACGTGTGAGCCTTCCCAGATTTTTACGACAAACTGTCTTATCCACAGTTGCACCACGTCGAATACGTTCTCGATTATAGTGTGCAACATTAGTCCACCAGTCTGCTTTTGATTTAACATAACGAAGAATCATATTTTCAATAGGGACTGGCAGACCTGGCACCTGAAGTACCAAGGCATATTTCTATTAATAAATTTGCAATATAATAGAAATGGAAAATAAAGACAATGCTGATGAATTGACAGTAGTATGATAGGATGTACCTTCCAGGGGATGTTTGCCTTCCAACAACGCCAAGCTTCACTCAAGTGCTGCAAGATAGTGCGTGCTTTGTTCTGTTTAATACCCTCTGGCATAGCATCATCAATTATGTAAGAATAGCACATGACAGAATATCTATAGAAAACTCCAGATACAACATAAATTCTTAATAGACTGAAAAGAAAATCCTTGTGAAACAGAGCTCAAAAAAAGTCAGAGCAAATGCAAATCAAGGGTCTCAAGACTACATCGCCAAGATACGGGTACGAGTATCAGTACGGGTACGGGTACGATACGCGGATACGTTAATTTTAGAAAACCCTTGGGTACCCGTACGATACGTCTTGGATACATCCGTACATATATATTAAAAAATTATATATATAATTTTATTTTTATGTACATCCTACTCATTTTACTCATTTTTCAGTTCATAAAAAACTGAAATAGTAATACAAAACTTGAATCAATGTTCAAAGAATCAAAACATTCAATATACTTGAGACTTTGCATTTTTATTGATCATGTGGCTGCCATACATATGATATACGAATATCATGTGAACATGAATACTCACAAAACTTGAAATTTGAAAAATATACTAGGATTCATGTTCAAATTTTCAAAACATACAATATACTTAAGATTTTACATTTCATTGTTCATCTGGCTGCCATACATATGACATAGGAATACAAACAAATCTAGAATACATCATCTAGGTTTTCCTCAAAATCAAGTTCTTGTGGGCCACGTGCGCTAGCTCCACTCTCATTAACTCCACTCTCCGCTCCTTGCTTTTTATAGTTTTTTGTGGTGATTAGGGTGGTTTATTTTATTCATTTTATTTTTAGGGTTCGGTTTTAGTGATTAGAAAAGTCAAAAAAAAAATAATGAATTAAAATATTTAAAAGATGTATTTAGAAAGGGATACGCCATGGATACATACGGGTACCTCCCAGATACGTCACGGATACGTGACGACGTATCTGTGACATATCCGGGAGGTACCCACGCGTATCCATGGTGTATCCATATCCGTATCCGTACCAGATACATATCGGACAGGATTTGTGGGGGGTCAGGGCATATCCTGGCAACGTATATCAAAGAAGAGAATTGTAGAACAAGGATACTCACTAATAATAGAAAGAATTCAAGCCTAACAACATCATGTAAATAATTTCTTTGCCCAATTATTTCAAACAAAAAAACACTTTCCTGCTATCTATCCAAGAAAAAGACCAAAGATTCAGAATATATCCATTAATAGAAAACAGCATTTCTTATAATTACCTGGCATTGCATCAAGAACATCATGCATGACAGCTGCTCTAAGTTCCAAGTCAAAATGACTTTCAACTCTTTGTTTGGTCACAGTCTTTGCAACTCCCTTTGAATGGCGACCTTCAAACTGTCGGGCAAGCAAATTACCAAGCCATCTTTCCAACAATGGCACTATACCACGTAGGAAAAATAGCCACACCCTCCACATTGGAGCCCAGAACCCACAACCAGGTCCCTTTCCAACAGGCCCAGTGTTAAAACGATAGTAGATTAAATGCTTCAGATCTTTGCACATTCTGATTTGCCGCATGAGCCGATACTTGTAACGATACATACCAGTCAACTGCCCCACATGTGAAAATGTATACTGCAATCCATCAGCCAACTGGAAGGCATCCACATTTCCCAGCCGAAATTGTATATTGGCATCCACAACGAGCTTTGTCAATCTCAAAATCTCACGACACAAATGAAAAGCATTTCCAAATCGTGATTTTTTACGCTCTTTGGTTGTGAGTGTTTTCACAGGTTTCAGATTGAAATTGTAATCGAGATGAAGATAATTCAAGTTCTTTCGATGAATAAGAAGATTCAGCATGTTGTACCCTTGCCTACAGACTTGAAGTCCTGCTTCTGCCCAATCCAACTCAGTTGTCTGGAAAAATTTAGTTGCTTGTAGGGAACGGAACAAGTACTTTTTTTTCTGAGCCTTTGGTGGCCTATGGTGCAGTTGATTCAATACATAACATTTTAACAGCTTCTGATAGCTGACACGAACCTTCACTGGATATGTGGGAGGACTGCATCACAGTAAAGCTCAAAGTATTTAATTCCTAATGCACCTTAAACATGGAAAAGTGAGGATATAAAAGAGTTCATAATATGTGTGATGCACCAAAGAAATAGAACAGGATGAGGACATACCAGTGCTCCTTATACCAATCAGAAACAAGAGGAATGTCCTCCGCTCGCCGTGTCCGACCTGATCGCATGTTGAAAGGTCGTGGAGCAAACAATAATGAAATACCTGCTGCTGTTGTATCTGTGTAAAGTGGTGTGTTATACAACAATGGTTCAACAGCATCTGGAAGATAAAAGTCATCATCATCCTCCTCTTCATAAGTTTTCTTGTCACGGCGATCGGTCCTATGGAAGGAAATCGGATGGATCAAGGGATCAAAATAAAAAGCTGGTAAATCAGGATCTTCTGTCTTTATGTACATGACCATAGGAGTATGATATACACAAAGCCTCACTTTTCTTGGCCTGTTGTTGTAGAGATGCGGAAACGCAATTCTATACTCTGTCCGAAGTGGAGAGCGGATAATAAGCTTATTAATATCATTAAACTCATTCCAGTCCTCATCACCTTTCTCCATATCCCGGTACAAGGGCTCAAACTTTGGACCACCTGTTGAAAGAAAAGATGCATAAATCCAGATGAAACCTTAATTAAAATACAAGCAATTACCAACAACGAGGAGAACCAAAAGTTATCACCCAACAATTGGCTTAACCATATCCTGAATGGTACCTGGTATGCACATGTTCAATGCTTTTGCAGTGAAAAATGACTCCATATCAAAGAGATAGAAGTAGTTTTTATCAATCAAATCAGAAAGTAGCTGCCCTGCAAGTCGGTGCAAAGTTGCCATGATTGGAAGTGACAGCTGCCACCTTCTATAACTCGGACCATTGATAAGTTTTGTTTTCACCAGGGGCTTATGGTCATAGAACCATGTACATACAGCAGAATCTTCTTCCTCGTCAAGCTCCAGCTGGATAGGTTCCAAAGGATCCACATCCAGCAAATTGTCTGCATAATCCAAGGGCGGTTCCTCATCATCAAATGGTGGAAAACGCATTCTTTTAAAATGCCGCCTGTCTCTTTTCTCTCTTCGCATCATGATCCACATGGTACCCCACTGTAGAAAAGCCTCCAATCAGACTTAATGATTGACAATAAGAGGGACAAACATAAAACAGGAAGAAAAGTAAAATAGACAAGAACTTTACCTGAGCCATGAATATGGGTTCAACAACCCAGGGTATTTCATTAACAAATGTAATAGCCCCAGTAATGTGATATAGCACCTTGACATCTCGAACCTTTATGGCAAATATTCATCGATAAAAAGGCACATAATAAGCATGTAGTTAGGGAGAATGTAAGCATAGGAATAGAAGTATACACAAACACATTGCAAAATGTAAATTTAGTACCTGCTCCCAGGGCATAGGCATGTTTTCAAGAAGCTTGTACACTGCATGAGGAACAAATTTAAGTGCTCCAAGATAAACACGCTTATCATGACGATATTTTTTGGAAGACATATCTCCGTGATCTCTGTCCATATCCAAAAGCATCAATCAGTGAAATTGAAAGAGCAACTACCACTGGGTGAGCACAAGTTGTTACATTCCAATGAAAGAGGTAAAGTTGCATCATTTAGGAAGAAATGAAGCATCTAAAGTTAATAACATATATATAAGAATAACTCAGCCAAGAATATTTCTTCCCCTGGCAAAAGACAGCAAAATGAATAAATAAAGCATCCTAAACAAGGAATTGTATTAAAGGTTTGTAGTAAACAATACTCGAATTTATTGCAGTAGACCCCAAAACTAAAATAAAAGGCTTTAAATCCTACAATTCCAGGGTATTTTTGCCATGGAAAAACTAAATCCAAAACATGTCCTCCCCTCCTAAACACTGCAAAATAAATAAATATATGAATGAACCGACGAACTAAAATATGTGCTTATTAGAGACATCAAGATTCTGCAGTCCAGTGAAATTGCACGAGAAAGTTTCTTTATAGCAACTGTGTTAAAAAGCATAAAACGGTGTTGTTTTCCCTAAACCATCCGGAATTATAAAGTAAATAAACAAACTAGTTGAACCAAGGGATGCTGCTAACCTTTTTTATATCACAAAAAATTTACTCGAATTTATCACCACAAAAAAGCACTTCAAACTTTAATTTCTTAAACCCCAGCACACCCACACCACAAATAGCTCAGTACAAAAATATGTCTGCCTTCTTTTACCCCCGATGTAGGTGGATTGCTAAAGTGTGGTCTACTCCTGAGCTTAGTAATGAGATCAAAACCCAGAAAAACAAAATTTCAACAATATACAAGGTAAATGGACAGAAAACCTATGTTCCATCAAGTTTCCAGGACAAGGACGGCAGGGGACCGGGAGACACATTTCCGGGACGGATTTTTTGGAGTCCATTTTTTAGGGGATGTCTATTAAAAATAGAGGAAAAAGTATAGGAGCTTTCAAATAGTCATATGATAACATTGATAAGGCATTCATCATATATGTTATGGAACCTTATTACATAGCATTAGAGCAGAATGGAGAATTCACATAGTATTGAATGTGGATATCTAAAATAATTACGCGGTCATTTATGTAGGAGAGAGTTCAAGACAAGTAATTTACATAATTACATGTACAAAACACAGTGGTCTACAAAATTTGCTCTAAATGATTGCATATTCATAACACATTCAAATTCACTGCTGCATACAACGTTGTAATATAGAAATAGAAACAATGCATAACAATAATAATCTTACATTAATCTCGTAGTAACACAACTAAAAAGCAATTCCAAAACATATATGACATATTAGTTTATTCCAAAAAAAGTGATTCAAAAAAGGAACAAGGGCACCTAGATCACAAGTTTTGCTGTGCAATATGCACATAAATGACATTAATTTTCAAGTCTTCGACCTTTCACCAAGGGGAGTTATTGCTACCCACCTTTTTGATATGACAGCATTGGAGCCGCATATGTAAGCATCCACAATCTTCATTTGCTCCCTTCAATATCATAAGTCAAGCCATTTTAGCCCACAAAAAATGGAGCATATAACTGCTACATGCTGAGTGGAACAGTCTCAATTTGTAACGAACAGCATCATCCAATTCCATTCAACCTCCCCTTTACATGATGGGCACGTCTATTCAATAAGGCTCTCTATTTGCTATCTCGCTTAAGTTGGACCTTCAACTTCTTTCCACTCAATTTTTTAAGTTGGAGGGGAGGCATAACCCACAAAACTTGCAAAAAAAATTAGTTTCTTTTTTAATGCGGTTTTGTGTGTTGAGACATAGGGACTTTTAGCCGTCCCTGTTACGGCCAGGCACTTCTAGATAGGGTGGCTGGCCGTACCGGGGCTGCTATCTATCGTCCCTACTAGAAAAATGTGTCCCCGAAATATTTCCTTAAAAAAGAAATTGGGGACGTCTAGGGGATGTTTCCTACCCGTCCCCTGTAGGGGTTGCCCCCAAAAACATAGGGGACATGTCCCTAGGGTACATTGCAAAAAAACCCTTTATAGCTTCCGTAAGGGAAGTCTCAATGCACCAAATTGGCACATGGTTTTATCATGACCTTTAAAACAAAAGAGTGACCAATCTATGGAATGTTACTCTTAACTCATAGTTATACATGCATGCTCCGGTGCATGTCCATCTTTTTCATCTTCCCAATCCAAATTTAAAAGGATGTGCTCTTGCGCTAATGTCAAAAGATTCTCCTAGTTTTATCAAAAAAGTTCGAATTTTGTCGAACTTTACTCTCATCAAACATGAACTCGAACTTTATCCGTTATTGTTGCATGAGAAGTTTTTGAAATGATTTTGCATCATTTTACAAATGTGTGTATATTTACATATAATGACTAAAATTAGTAGACAAAAAGCTCTCTCCACTTTGTCCCTTGCATTTTTTTTCAAAAAATAAAAAATGTAGAAAAAAAAAGTTTGAACTTAAAGATGTTTTTGTCTGGAACTTTATCCTCGTCAAACATAAACGCAAACTTGAACCTTGTGACTTAGCTCTTATGGCGTGTCCTCCTTTTTGTCTCCACAATCCAAATTTGTGTTTGAGTAAATATCACATAATTTACTTAAATTTATCGCACTAGATCTCCAAACAAAAGTTTTTAATTCCTAAAACTCTAGCATATCCAAGAGATGAAGCAACAAAATATAGAACCCACAAACAACTCTTAAAAATTATAAGGTTTTAACTCCATAAAAACCCAAGCACATCTACATAATAACCCTAGTAAAAAATATTTCTAACCCTACTAAAGATGGAAAACTAAATACATAATGCAATCAAACCAGGGGATTTTGTTAACTTCTATGTCACAAACATTACTCAAATTTATCACCTTAGAACCCCAAACAACACTTGAGGCTTTAATTCTCTAAACCCTAGCGCACCTTCGCCATGAAACACTCAGTCTAAAATATTTCCTTCTTTTTTACTCATGTTGTATGTGGATTGGTAAGGTCTAGTTTACTCTTGAGCTTCATAATGCAAGTCAAAACCCAAGAGTACAAAAATTGTACGATATATAGCATCTTGGTTGTGACCTCAAAATACAACTAGACATTACAAAATTGATAAATATGTTATCAGCCACGCCAATGGTAGTAAAATGTCGCAAAAGTTACTCAATGCAATGAATCGATATTCAGAAAAGTCCTAGAAAGGACTCACCAATCCAAACCTAGGGCAAGCCCCACTAAACTTCGCCAACATATCTATAGACACACGAGTCTTCTGCTTCAACTCAACGAGTCTACGGGATTTTTATTTTTTGACACCAAAAAAATACAAGTAAAAAACAAAGACAATAATGAATCATGGTGTTTATGCAAAATTTGATTGTTAACTCTCCTATAACTAGAAAGCTTCACCCCAATATTTAGGGCAATCCAAACTTTTCTCGCTCCATGAGCCATGAAGGTCTTAGCTCCCTAGATCATGAGGACAATCTAAATATCTATAGTGACTCCAACTCCCCTTCCTAGTGCCCTCCCACCAATTCTTCAACTCATGCAACTCACTTCTTACACAATAGTATCATTCACTCATCGTTGTTATAGTTTTGCTTGTCGTTTGTCCAATCGTTGCCACATGATTTCCCCCTCTTATACCTCTACATCTATCTCCCTCTTCCTATCAACCCTAACAGGTCCCTTCCACATTTGTATTCCCTCCCCCTTATTCTCCCCAACCTTTATTTTAGGCCCTCCCCCTATCCATCCTATGTCGTGCCTATGCCCCCCTTTCTTTCATCTTTACTTCCAACATTGTTCAATTGGGGTTTTGATCATGATTAAGCTTGCACTTTTATTATCATCATCCTCCTCACTCCTCTTAACCTCCCACCGAGCAACCTCCCTAGCCAAAAACAAGCTTCACTTTGCCTCCTTCCCACCCTCTTCTCTCTCTTCATATTGATGACTCCTTACTCATCCCAAAAATCAAATCTTTGGGGAAAAAAGATTGCCATTGATCACTTCGTTGGAGTTTGCAAGGTAGTGTCTACAATTAAAGACTCGATCCACTCCTAGGAGAATAGTGTCTTTGCTATTAAAATCCTCCCATAAGGATTTTTCCAAGTCACTTTTAGTTCTAAAGAATTACGCTCAAAAGATTTCTCCAACAGTCCTGGTTTTATCGAAATGTTGGCTTTTCTCTTCGATCTTGGGAGCCACACTATAATCTTTCTAGAGTGTAGCATTTACGCACTCCGATATGAGTCCTACTTATATGGGCTCTCCCTTATATATTGGAAAAATGTCATTTTAGGAAGAATTGTTTCCACAAGATAATTTTGTCTCATTTATATTGGGGACCCACTTGCTGCTACATATGCCAAAATATGCATTAAAGTTGATATCTCTAAGACACTTGTGTAGAATATCTTTTTACACTCCTCACTTGGCACCTAGAAGCAAACTTTGGATTTTGAGAGCATTTCTTTTGTTGTGTTGCCACAAAGTTGGTTACCTCAATAAAGATTGCTCCCACACCCAATTCCCACATTTGGAATCACTTGGGACCTCATTCTTTCTCCCCTTTGTCGCTTCCCTCCCAAGCTTCCCCCCTCCTTTGCAACACCTTGTTACCATTGTTTGTTTCTTTTCTCCTCCCTTTGTTCCTCCTCTCTACCCCTCCCCGCACCCCCTTCCTGCTCTATTGATCCTCAACTGCCTTCAACTCTTCCTTGTCTCCCCTTCCCCCTCTTCTTCCCTCCTCATCTCTTCGAAGCTCCCCTCCCCCCTTCTTTTTTTGCCCCTTTCCTCCCCCGTCATCTAGGTCACCCATCCCACGAGTCCTATGCTCTCTACTCCTTTTACACTTCATCATCCTCTAAATGTGAAGAAGAGCCCATCCTCCGACCTACTAGCAAGCTTGGAATTGTTCTTTCTTCCAACTTGATCACAGAGCCAAATATCAAGAGAAGAAGCATACAAAGTAAAAAGACTAACCTGGACAAATACAGAGATTATCAAGGAAATTCAAGTAAGGACGTTTAAAAAATAGCAAGTGCTTATTTTCCATGGCAGATAGGGGAGAGCCTTCCAATGTCAAAATGAAGTGCATATCATAGAATGTTATGGGTCTCGGTAACCCTAACAAGAAAAGGTTGATCAAATGTTTGCTTCATCTCCTCAGACCAAAAATAGTATTTATTCAAGAAACAATGATACCAAGTTCTAAATTTGTTTCAATTGTCAAAAAAAGTTGGCTTGTTGGGATGCTTATGGAACGAATACAAGTGGTGCTTCTGGTGTCTTGGGATTCCTATGGGCCTCCTGCAAAAACCCTAGTACGCTAATCTTTTCAAGCAAAAATTGGATTTGGTTTGACATAAGGAGAGCTGGTGAGCCCATTCAATTCGTAGTCACCAATGTTTACAAATTATATCACATTACTCTTGAAAAAAAGAACCTGATATGAGCTCCAAATCTTTCCCAACCTTCATTCTCAACAGCAGTCAAATAATGGTGGGGTTTGCTTTAAAGCAATTGTTTCAAGTAAAGAAAACTGTGGAGGCCACTTAAACATCACTTAATCCCAAAGAGATTTTGATTCCCTTATCTTTCAAAGTGGCATTATTAATCACCCCTAAAGGAAGGTTTGTTTTCCTAGACAAAGAGTGGCTTTCGCAATATAGCAGAACGTCTGGGTAGGTTTTTATTATTCAAATATTAAATGGAAGGTGCTTGGATTGTTGTGTCCCAAATCCTCAAAATTACATGATCTAACTATTCTCTAATCAGTTTAGATATTGTTTTAGATTCCCCACTTCCCAATTTGCCTTTCACGATTGAGCTAATGTGGTCACAAGGAAAAAAGTTTTTCAAATTAGTCATTCAACGGTGGAAAGAATGCCCAAAAATCAAGGGAGCTAGATCTTTTATGTCCAAACTTAAATATCTTAAAAATTGTATCAAGAATTGAAATCATAGTAGCTTTTAAAACATTTTTATATAGGAAAAAAAGTGAGGAGGATCTTGCTATAATCAATGGCAGAATTCAAATGGGAAAGTGCACTAATCAAATCCATATGGAGGAGACGCCCTTCTATCAGCTTTAGAGGATATTTATGCCTAAAAAGAAATATATTAGAAGCAAAAAATCAAGGGAATCATGGCTTGCCGATGGAGATAAAAACACAAATATTCCATTTGGCAAATTAATAAAACCAATAAAATTCAAAACAACCAGCAGCTTCTAGAGTCCCCAGATGCCATTTGTCGTGAAGTTGCCTCTTTCTTCAAGAATCTTCTCACTGATGATAGCCACTCATGCATGGATCAACTGGACGAATTTCTTTTAGTCATTCTGAATCTTGTTACTCATGATCAAAAAGTTGACCTCTTGGCTCCCTTTTCACCTGGCAAAATCAAAATAATAGTCTTCAAAATGCAATGGGACAAAGCTCCTAGTCTAGAATCTAGATGGGTTCCAAACTATCTTCCATCAAACCTTCAGGGACCTTGTTGGGTATGAGGTTACAGCAGTCATGGATGACATACACCACTCAAAAACATACTTACACGTGAATTGTACTTTCTTAACACTCATTCCCAAACATCAAAACATCAATTCCTTTGCCAATATTAGACCAATTTCCCTCTACAATATTTTATATAAAATTGTAGCCAAAGCTCTTGCTGAGAGATTAAAAATCCTACTCCCATCCCTCATCTTCCTGGAACAAGGAGCCTTTGAGACTGGCAAACAAATTCTAGATGTTGTTGTCTTGACCAATGAATCAATACAATCACTAACCATTCCTAAGGAGGAAGGTATGATCATTAAGTTGGACATCTAGAAGGCTTTTGACCATGTAAACTGACATTTTCTGCCATAAATTTGGCTTTTCTCCCAAATGATACCAATTTATTAAATGTTGCATCTCTTTACCCCATTTTTCAGTTCTTGTAAATGGGTCTCTAGCTGGTTGTTGCTCTGCTAACAGAGGATTAAGGCGAGGAGAGACCCTCCCTCCTTATTTATCCTCCCTATGGAAGCTCTCAGCCGTCCAATTCAAAAAGCCACCCGAGAAGCTTTCATCAAGGGCTGAAGATTGCAAAATGGTCCCCTCTATTTCATACCTTCTATTTGATGATGGCATGCTAGGCCTTAGCTCTGCCTACACAAGAGAAGCAAAGGTCTTTCAAAGCAATTCCGTCAACCTATTCAGGCATATCCAGTTGGCATGTTAGCAATGATAAATCAATGATGTTTTTTCCAACACTCCTCATCTGCAACAAAAATTTGCAGAAATTTGATAATCCAACAAATATTTGGGCATACCCTTTTTCAAAGGGAGAAGAAGGCTTTGTGGAAAGATATTATCGACAGACCAGACTCTCAAATGACATAAGGGCAAGGCAGTCAGTAAACACTTGCAAGGAGAATTACATTGTTAAAATCAGTCCTTCAAGCATTGTCAACATATCTAATGTCCATCTTAAAGGCACCCTATTAATGTAATTCACACCTTCAATCAGAAAATAATAAATTTTCTTTGGCAGGCCACTTCAAAGGAGCCAAATTCCTCTTCTAAGTTGGGTGTTGGGACTTGCCAATTTACATTTTAGCAACATAGCATTAGGTATAAAAAAGCTTTGAAGACTCCATTCCAACTCCAATCAGCTCTAGAGTAAGGCCCTTAGGAATAAAAACATTTGGACTCTCATTCCCCCAAGCAAATACCCACTTCACTCACCCTCCCTACTAAATCACACATTTGGAATTTTCTCACCTTGAGCAGACAAGTACTATCACATCATATCAACTTGGGCATTGGTGATGATGAAAAAGCCTCCTGGGAAACCCACCTGTTTTGAGCAGACCTGGTAACAAGGCCATCCCACTACTAGCAAAAGTGAGGAGGGGAAGCAAAAAAATTCACTATTTAAAAGTCAAAGAAAAGCCCTTCGTGCATCTACAATGGAAAGAGTGGGCTAAACTAAGAGCCCCTTAGGACCAAATTGACACTATGATTAGCTATAATTAGCATTACTAGAGAAAAAATAATTTCTGCCTCCTCACAAGCAAATTTCCTCAAATAGGCACCCTCCTCGATTAGCATTACTAGAGAAAAAATGATTTTTGCCTCCTCACACGCAGATTTCTGCGAATGGGCACTCTCCTCCTCTAGTGAATATTCAATCAAAAGCAGATATCAGCATTTGCTCAGTCATGTTGTGTCCCACAAGATCAATTATGGCCCACCAACAAGATATGGTATAAATGTATCCTCCCAAAGGCATGTGTTTTTGTATGGTTGGTCACTCAACACTAGGTGCTGACCTATGACAAGCTCCAAATCAAATGTTATTGTGGACCTAGCAGATGTGTGTTATGCAAAGCGAGTTCAGAATGCACAGAGCACCTTCCCCTTCACTATCACTAGTCCAGGAGAGTCTGGTCCTGGTTACTTTAAAAGTTTTCCCTCACTTCAATATTTTCCCCGCCATTCTCTCCCTTCTTTCATCTTGGCTAAGCCCTTCAAATTTTGGGATTCTAACCTATGGTTATCAGCCCCAGTCATTACACTATGGAACATCTGGTTGGAATGCAACAGAAGAATTTTTCAAGAAACCTCTCTTGCTTGGAATCAATTGGTCCATAAACTGAAAGTTATCATCTCAGAGTGGGTGACTACCAAAAATTTCATAACTTGTATGAACCTCTCAACAAGAGACATGTCTCTGATTAATAATTTGGCGCTCATTCATTTGATTCTTGAAAATGGGAGAAGGGTAGACAAGTATGACAGACAGATTTCCTTCTAGCAGCCAACAAAACATGATTGGCATAAAGTAAATTTTGATTGTGCTTCCAAACGAAATCCTAGCAAGTTTGGTATGGGATGCATTAATCAATTAAGCATGGAAATTTTCATTGGCGTGTCCACTACTTATCAATCATATGCTTCAAATAATGAAGCTAAATTAATGTTATTCTTATTTTTAAGCTACGAAGAGACATATCAACAAGTTGGTGATTGAGGGAGACTTGCAACTGATAATCAATGCATTATCTAAGGGATAGATTTGTAACTAGAAGCTTAATCCCTTCTGCAACAAGCAAAAAGCTCCTCCAAAACATTTCCCATCATTTTTCTCATCGTAACAGAGAAGCAAATATGGCAGCAAATCACTTGGCTAACTTGGGCATCAATCTAGGTCACCAAGCTCCATCGAAAGCACTTACGCTTCAAATTTTGATGGACTAGAAAAACTTATTATTGATGACACTTCAAATGAAGCACCGCCTTAACTTTTCTTCCTCTTGTCATTAACCTCCACATATATTTCCAAGTGTTTCCTCCATCTTCCCCTGTAATCCTTTCAACATCCTTCCATTATTCTTTCATGCCTTCTACTTATTGCCTTCCAATTTGTCTCCCCTTCACACAATGATCAAGTCATTGTTTTTTATCCTGCAACAGTTCGCACATATTTTCCATCATTCAGAGATGCCTTGATCTTCTACATGCCGTAAAGTTAGCTTTTAAATCTCACTCACCCTTTTTACTATGTGTCCATCTCTTTGTTCCTTTGTCTCAACCTTGCACGTGTCTCTCAACTCTATGAACACACCCAAATGGCAACACAAGCTCCTTTTTCATCAACCTTTCCTTTGTTTGATAAGGTCTCCCAACAATGATTCGACAGAGTTTTATCGCGGATGGTATCAAAGAAGAATTTATCAAACACATTCTCAGTAAAAGTGGTCTGACATAGGGTGTTATGCACACCCCTGAAACTATTAGAGATGATTTCTTATGCGAAGCAACAATCACTCCAACTTTCAATTTTTTCTGATTTATCCACAAGCTCACGTTGTCTACAGAACCTTGGAATTGACGAAATTTTATGTAGTTTGCAAGCCCATTTTGAATCTAATTAAACTACATTCAGAGGTGGAAATTTTAGGGATCACTCGAAGTAGCTCTTTGAATGTTCCGTCACATGGCCCCTCAAAAGGGAAACAACCAACAACTTCAAGCTCGGCCATGTTTGAAAATCATGTCTCGCATCTGGAGGACGACATTTGTTGTCACCTTCCCAAAAACTGTGCATTTTCCCCCCTTTATTTTTGAAATTTTTGGGAAAGTTGTCTTTCAGAATGTCCTTGTGAAGGTCCATGAGAAAAGGGTTGTTTCAAACAGTTAGTCTTTTTCTGATCTTTGAATTTTTTATGAGTTTCCCTTTGTTGTGTGGGCATTTCGGGTTTTGGTGTTCCTTGCGTCCCAAGTTCCATCGGGCTCCCAGTTCGTCGATTCCCCGTCTTCTCTACATTGTATCGCCTTTCCTTTGCATTGCGGGTACTTCGGCTTTGCGGAGAACTCATGTCCCAAAGGCCGACTGTGCAAGTTTCTTCCGACTCACCCAACTTGAATGTGTTGTGGACATTTTGGCTTTTTCACGTCCCGCATGTCCCTAGTGCTTCCCGGCCTCCATTTCCCCGCAAACCCGTTTGCACCACATCCCATTCATTGCAGGTTTTTCGGCACCTCGCGTCCCAAATGTCCCGACATCCCTTTGGCTGTTCATGCACGATTTTTCTGCCATATCTGCATCCCGAGTCGGCATAGAGTATTAATTACTACATTCATTGCACCTCACCGACCTACTCAAAACGCGATATGTATAAATAGTCGGGTAATTGATTGTTTTTACCATACTGCTTGTATTTGTTGTTATCCATTATGTTTTCTCTCTCTCCACTGTTTGTAGGCCAAGTCCTTGCTCTAGTCTTTTTCAAAAAATTGCAAGTGCAACAGAGGTCGTGGATCGTCAAAAACAGAGTTCAAGAGGTCAAGAAGTTCACTGCACAATCTTCCAGCTCTCAGCATACAATGAAGATTCACTACAAAGGGCACGAGCATCTATCTTCCTTGGAGACAGCCATACCAAAGATTGGGGATAGTGATGCTCAACACCTCGACTTAGATGATTTTTGGGCACGACTCGATTGTGAAAACCCTACTCCCATTGCTCAATTAATAAAGGAGAGTGGAATTGCCCATGCAGGAGGTTTTCCCGTATTTGTCTAATGCGTTGATACTGTGTTAGCTTGTGGCTCTTGTTTAAACTCAAAGACAAAAAAGACCATTGATCCTCACAGGTAGGCAATTGCTCGACTGGATGCTAATTGTATCAGTACTGCCCTCAGGATTCCCATGGTGGAAGACTCCAACACTCTCACCAAAGCCCAGGCTCAGCTTCTGTTCGATCAAGACAGTGAATTGCTTAAACTCAAAGACAAAAAAGATCGTTGATCCTCACGGGCAGGCAATTGCTCGACTAGATGCTAATTGTATTAGTATTGCCCTCAAGATTCCCATGGTGGAAGACTCCAACACTCTCACCAAAGCTCAGGCTCAGCTTCTGTTCGATCAAGACAGTGAACAATATAAGAGCAGGATGGCCAAGTTGTGGTTTAAGAATCCAAAGAAGGGAGCTTCAAGGTTGCCAAAGACTATGTATAAGATTTACTTCAAGGAAGAATTGTCAGATGTCATCACCCTCCTTGCCAAAATAATGGGGATGCCCTCAACCAATGAGTTCCACTATTGGATGTGTCCTTACATCAATATTATATGTGAAGGCAAGCAAAGCTTGAACTGGGGAGAAATAATTTGTGTTAGCCTGACTGAACAACTTGCCAATGTCCAAAGGACTAAGACTTTTTATATGACCTCCTATTTAATGTATACTATTGTTGTTTACAGGGAGTGGTTGGGTTTCTCTCTTGTTGAAGACAAGAAAGATGCTCCTATTTATGAGCATTGCCCACAATTAACTTTGAAGATCAGTAATCATCACTTCAGAAGGGTGAATGATGCCTTCACCATGTATATTGTCAGGTTGTTGGAGGGCAACACTGCTAGGAGATTCTCGGAGGAAGCTAAGCAATTGATTGATGTCTATGGTAGTCATTATACTCAATTCAGCAAATTCTCTTATCTGCGGTTGGCCGGATTTGAGGGAACACCTTTGAAGCTCCCCATGTATTGTAGTGATAAAATGGCCTTGGTTGAAATCTACAAATAGTTAGATAAGCTCCACAGGACCTGCAGGGACAAGAAGATTGTAGGCATCCAATTCCCAATAACATTAGATAACTATACTTGCAGGACTGCCCTAGATGCCCAAAATATTGACAAAACAATTGCTCCCCTTACTCTCCACTATTTCAAACCAAGGACTTGCTTTGATATCAAGGGCTTTACTGCCAATAATTTCATAATGGGTTTTCATCTTCTAGCTGATAGTGAGGACTACTAGGCTGATTGTTCTGATGATTACGAAGCCCGAAGAAGGTACTATGGTAGATTGTCCCTGCAACAAATTAAAGATTTCGATGTGTACAAGGTACCAAAAGGACTGCAGGATGATCACGAGGAATTACAATCCCTTGAATATGAAAGGTCTATAAGACACACTCCAATTGAAATCATTGATTGGTTTGTAAAGGAAAGGGATGATTTAAAAGAACTCATAAACCCTGTCTTGGTAAGAATCAAACTTTGGTTTGACAGAAAATGAAGATGTTTAGGGCAGGCAAATCCAAGTCTTCCTCCCAAGACGCCTCCACCCCTCAAAAGGAAATGCTTGTGGCGACTCCTGAAGTACATGAACAGTTTGTTTCCTCTCCACCTGAACCTCCAACTTTAGTATTTATGAAGAAAGGAAAGGCCAAGAAGGATGAAAAGATGGAGGAAGTCATTCAGGAGAGTGAAAAGTTATCTTCTCCAAAGCAATTGGAAGCAGTGCTTGAGGTTGAAACAGTTGTAGATCTTTGTGACGATGACAATGAAGAGAAAGAGCAAGAAAAACAAGAGAAAAACAATCCTGAGGAAAGCTGTAGAGGAAAGAAGGAAGGAAAAGAAGATCAATTGAAGGATCAAGTTTCAAAATCTGTGAGTGTTTTAGAAACATCTGCTAAGGAAGTTCCTGTCAAGGAAGTGCCCACCTCCCAAACTGAGACATTTGTGTTAGAAGTGGTTGTTATACAAACTTTGAGTGCAATGAGCACACCAGCACTTGGGCCCATTGTCCCCTCCACTTCCAGTTCTTCTTTTGCTTGGGTACAACCATTGATGGAAAGCAAGAAAAGGAACGCCACATCTAATATTGTTGCTCCTAAGTTAGATGCAGTGGCAGCTCTACTGGGTACTACTCCTCCCCCACCTGCAAAAAAGGCTAAGGTCACATCCAAGTTAGTATCAAATTCTCAAGGCCAGCAATTCGTAGAGATTGTTAAGCCCAAGCTTGACAAGGACGAAAAGGACTTATTGATAAGTGATTTAGAATTAACAAGAATTCCCCTTGGAGAATCAACACCTGAGAGTGAAGTGCACAATCTGAGGGAGACAATGTCTAGAGTAACTGAAAGAGTAGAAAGAGGCATGCAAACACAGGAGCAGTTGGAGGAACAAAATCAAATCCTTTCAAATTTCAGTAGGTCCTTACTGGCAAAGGATAAGGTACTTGACCCAACCCCTTAGCTTCTATTCCACCACCTGCTATTCTGAATAATGATGAAGTGCAAGTTATCAAAGACATCCATAAATATGCCACGTATGGGAAGGCAATGGAGGCCTTAGTTGATGACATGATAATCATAGGTTTGAATTTCATTGAAGAAGCATATAAAGCATGTAACAGAATTGCTAAAATTCAGCTGAAGTTTACCACAACACTCAGTGGTTTAGATAGAGAGTTGAAATTGTGGAATGAATATATCCAAGATCTTCGGATGATGAGTGATACAGATGTGCAAATCCTCCTAGCAAGCAAAGTATTTGATGATGCAAAATTGAATTTGTCTAAGCAATGGGTTTTCAACATTGACTAGAAAATAAAGGTTCTTGAAAAAGTAATTGGGGAACTCATGAACATGTTGCAAAAGGGAGAAGCTTTTAAAGCTTGTGTCATATCTGCTTTTCATGATATTCACTGCCAGATTTTCAAGGAGAATTCAAGAGATAAATTCACGATTCAGGAAATCAAATCTCAGTTCAAGGCATTTGTTAGAGAAAATCTGATCAAACAAGAAACTATGTCCAAGGAGAAGATGAAAGAAATTTGCACACTTCAGATAGCCATCAGAAAGGCTAACAAGGAGTTCCTAGAAAATGCAGAGTTTGGAAAAGAAATGGAGAAATGTCTAGGCAGCTAGACTCATGCGACTGCAAACACAACCATTCCCCGGGGCATGGACATGGCAGAGGCTCTAAGAAGATTTAGGAATCAAATACTTGAGGCAAATAGTGTTTCCATCGTTCCTTCGAATGTTCCAGCTCCTACTTCCTAGTCCCTTCTTTTAAGTTAATGTGTCTAGTTAAGATGGTTGTTCTTTTTTCTAAGTCTTTTGTTGTGGGTACAAAAGACAATTGAATATTATAATACTTAATTAGATATTAATCCTTTGATTAAAAGACGGGACACTGAAAAGACATTTTTGTAACCGTCTTGAAAGGTTATTTAAGGAACTCTCCTTGCTATTTGACGGGGCTGGATTCTGATGTTTGAGATGTTGAAAGGCTGAATTAATAATCAATACAGAAGTTCTTTATTTTTTTGAGTTCTATCTGTTTATGCCTTCTTTATCTGAATCTCGTGGATCATTATATGTTTGAATAGGAAACTTTGTGTTCTCACAGTCGATGTTATCTTTAGAACTTTGTGTCTATTGATTTAATGTCCTGTATTCATATGTGAATGATTCAATCTTTATTTTTCCATGCATGCAGAAGTAAGATATTACCCTGATATCATATGTCTGAAAGTGCTGCTTTCCTTCCCTCTTCATATCATTAATTCATCTGAATCTTTTCCTTTTGTATTGAGATATCTTGTGAGATGAAGACATTTAAAGCATCAGAATCCTCATTTTAGTTGGATAATTTGTACATTTGTAAATAAGTAGTTTTTGCATGTTTTTGTGTGTTCAATAAGGGAACCTCTCCCATAAAGAGGAGGGACTGTTGTCCCTGACTGTTGCTTGTTTTTCAAGTTTAAATTCAACAACCAACAACATTGAACAGATTTTTTTACCTTGCACTCTTCCAGGAGGACTACTAAGAAGCGTCCCTACAAGAAGCACTCTCCTTAGGCATCTCCAGCTTCAACTGCTCCAGCCTCAAATGTTCCTTTAACTAAACAGTGTTATAAAAAGAGGGTAAGTGGCCCTTCATATTCTTCTGCTTTGGCTAAATCAGTATTGATTTCCGAACCTTTCCTGAATCTGGTTTGATCTCCCTTGCCTCTCCTATTCCACCATCCGAGACTGGTAAGTGTAAAAGGCTCTCAAAGTCCACTGATGGTATTACTTCAATATGAATCCTTAAGGCTGAATTAATAATCGATACAGAAGTTCTTTCTTTTCTTGAGTTCTATCTGTTTATGCCCTCTTTATCTGAATCTCGTGGATCATTATATGTTTGAATAGGAAACTTTGTGTTCTCACAATTGTCTCGCCCCATTTGTGCCCTTGGAAATCTATTGATTTACAGCCTCTGTCATTCTATCCTTCCCCATGTTGTGCTTGGCTGGTCTTTGTTGCCATTTTTAGTCTACCTCTGGGTCAAAGATCATGTATGGGTCCATATTTGTCTCCTAGTTTCTTTGTTCCTCTAGAAAGGTATGTATTTTGAGTTCCTTGGGCTCTGTCCTTTCGAAAAACTCGCGTTTTCCAGTTCCCTCTATTACCACAGTCGGAATTTGTGTTCTTGACGTTCTGCCTTGAAATACTTGAAGAATGGGTTGATGTGTCCCTAAGGATCGTATTTGAGCCTTGCAACAGTCTTAACTCTCTGTCATTGAAGAAAACTTCATTTTCAGGCTCAAATGCTCGTGTTTTTGTATTTTATGGTTTGACGGGCGTTTTCTCCCGGTCAAATTTGCATCCTTGCATCTATAGGGGACGTGGCACCTTTTGGTTGGATGCGGCTTAGCTAAATACTTCAAAAATTCTATAAAAAGCCTCAACAAAGAAATATGTCCACGTGGGTGAACGACGCTCATTTGAGAATCAACTTTTTGGTCTGGCTTTGAAATAGCGCCGGGAGGACACGTGGAGGCTTGGTGAGATGGGGACACGTGGAGGTCTCCGCTTGCTTTGCATTTTACTTAGACTTTTCAATGGCCAAAATGAGACTGCCTCGGAGCATGACACGTGGTGCCTTTCGCTGGGTTTCAAGCATTCAGACAAATCTCGCCGGAACAGTACATGTGGCGAGCCCGCGCTCGTTCAAGGTATCAAATTTTTGGGACCACCTCAAGGTGTGCCGTGGTGACACGTGGTAGTTTGAAAAGTCAAAGAGGCGGGGAGGCAGACCATCGGGGGTAACTTGGAAATTTTGCCTCTTGTATTCAAATGACTCAAAGTATCAAACTAACCCGCAAGCCCGAGGGTAAAAGGTCAAAATTCATCTGAGAAGTCAATAGCGGAGGTGCAGGCTGGCGGAGGAAAAGTGAAAAAATTTTCCTTTGAGGGAAAAGGGAGTTAAAGGCATAAAGGGACCCGGGGTTCCGTTGGGACGCACTTTAGAAACTTGAAGTGGAAGGGTCGAGCCTCGGAGGAAAAATGAAAATTTTTCCTTTTTTCCAGAAAGATGTAAAATGTGTAAAATTGAGCCGCGACTCCGTATCCAGTCATATTGCGCCATGTGTCAGGCCCAAATCTCATCAGTGGAGCGGCGGAGGAAATCAAGAAATTGTGCAAATTTTCCAAAAGTAGTAAAAAGGTAAAAAGATGTCCCGAGCCCCGGATATGCCACGTGGAGGGTTCAAATTTGAAGTTGAGGAACAGATCGAATGTAGCTGTGCATTTCACCAGTTTGGCCGCCATTTGAGCTCCAGGAAGTTTGGAGATGCATTTTTGCATCAATCTTCATCGAATTTTTTGCCAATTCGTGTCGTTTTGGCCTGCAGGTTCGGATTAATCAATTTGGGGGTTCAATTTGTGAATCCAAGGCATTTTTCAAATAAATTTTTACTCTGGTTCGTGAAAAACGTGAATTACCAGATCCAAAGTTGCAGAGTAAAAATTGGGAAGGGAAAAGTTGAAATGATGAAATGAAAGGGATCTACATGCATGGGAAATGAAAAACGTGCTTCCACTTTAAGAATGATGAAAGTATTGTAATGATTCACCTTTTGAAAGAACAACTGGCAACTTTTTGTGATTTTGTTAAATGTCATTTTCCATAAATATTACAAAGCAAAGGTGCTTCGAATATTCCACTTTTGGAGGGAAGATTTGAGGGGCAAAGTGAGTCTGTGAGTGAAAGTTATATATTGCATGAATATGTCATGCAAATGGTCAGGAGCTCATTTTCACGAGAAAATTTTGAGAGAAGCTCATCTTATGAGAAAACTTTCTGGGAAACCAGGTTAACTTCTTGTGTGTTGGATTTTTCATTCATGTTGAGTTGGTTATGAGTGTATAGCCATCAACAAGCTCTGAGATTGTTTAAATAACTCTCCCCTGTTGATGAAATTTGATAAACTTTGAGTTAATTCGTGTTAAATCTCGGGAAAATTTTGTGTTTATTTCACTTTCAGAATGTCTGCAAGTAGTTTTTCCTGTTCCTATCGCAATCTAGTATCAAAATCTCATTGAATCACATGGATCTCAATCCTTGTGATAGTTTAATGGCATCTGCAATTTCATTTTTCAGAAGAGCTTTCATCTGGGAATGAAATAAATGATTGAAAATCACTGTTCTTTCATTTGTTTGACAAAGATAGTCTGTAAGCCTCTGGGTGTACCTCGGGCATGACTGATCTTAGATTTTGATGTCTTATTAGGTCTTCTAACTCGAGCCTTCGTGCTAGAATCTCAAAGATTGTGTGAAAAAAGTGCATGTTTGGGCCTCCATTGATGCACACCTTCTGGTTGAAGGAATGTTTTAACTATTTTGAAGCTTTCTGTTATTGAGTTCTCCATTTGTTGTGAAGTTTCTCAAGGATCTGGCGAAGTCCAATCTATCTTCTTGATTTCCCACCAAAAATTTATTCAAAATAACCAATCCTACCCCGAACTACCCCTGTTTTGCTCTGTATATCCACAGAAGAACAAAATCCATTTGCTAAAGTATGCATAACAAATCAGGATTCCAAATGTCTTCAGTAACCTTAGCCCTGTGCTGAAAATATCTCCATAATTTGGAAGTGACAACTCGTGAGAGTCAGATTTGGTGTGTTGATCATATTTTCCTAGGGTTTTCTTTATAAAATTTGTGCAAAAGAAAGGTATCTACGTCTCTTTCAATAATCAGAGGTTACAAAATAGATTCTCTTACCTTGGTTGAAAGGCACAACCTAAAATAGTTAGGATAAGATCACATCCTCTTAAAGTGCTATCCATCTCTCCACAAACCCGAGTAACAAAGGGTCAGTTAGATTTCATTCCCGGCTACAAAACGATACACATTTATGATCTATCTGCCTCTAAGCTCCCTGTTGAATCTGTGTTGCTGCTCGGCCTGAAGATATATATTGTGATGTAAATTTAACAAGGGCTCACAAACACGAACTGTACCTGCCAAAAAAAAACAGACACAAACCTAAACCTAAACCTAAAAGCTACTCTAACACTCAAATCACTTATTCCCTCATACAAACCTTATTTTTATAAGCTCATTCAATATTTTCACTTTCTCCACTCACACTCTCATTCTGTTTTTCTGTTTTCCTTGAAATGAATTAAGTGTTCATATACAAGGATTGGATAAGAGGTATTTAGTGGCTATTGTGTGCATAAGTGGAGCTAATAGAGCTGATTATGATATTATTTTTGTTGATACCATGGCCATGAATTTCTAAATCCATATCTTGTGTGCAAGAAAACAATTTTATGAATATAAAAGCAACACTTATTTTATATCAAGTCTCAAGTTTCAAGTTTTAAGTTCAGCTGTTCAACTTCAAACATTCAATATTATATTCTTTACTTGCTTCTTGTATACATGTGTATGTTATATGTAACTAATTAGTGTCAAGCTAGGTTCCAAGGAAACAGAAATGGGTCTGAAACATGGAAACGGTGACTTTCAAAAAGCCCTTGGGTACAAAAGGCAAGAAAATGTCTGTACAATATATATTAAAAAACATAAATTTATATTAAAAATGCATAATATTCATCTTTAGTCCTCAAAATATAAAGCACTTAACAAATATTTCATGTAAGTTCAAAACATTCATCACGCTTAAAATTTCACAAGCACATGAATGTAATCTAGAAGTCTGTTTTAACGGTGTTTTGACAGGTTACGGTATGCGTGCCTCCAGAAACAGACAAAAGCGTCCCATGTTTGTACCTGAAATGGTTCAAAAAGACATTTCCTTACCGTTTCCGATATGAACCAGAGCAGAGGGCCATTTCTGATGCATTTCGGGGACATTTCCAGATCCATTTCCATATCAAAAATGCCCAGATAAGGGTAGGGGGCAGAGGCATCTCTACAACATAGGTTTCAAATGTATTTTGATTTTAAAGATTATTTGATATGGAATACATTTAACAGTTTTTCCTTAAAAAAAAATTAATGATTTCTTAATTTTGCCAGTATTGGTCGAGCTAAGTTGCAGAGTTTTGAGTATCAGTCAAAAATCAGCTTGCAGAAATTTTATTGAGTCCAAGTCTCACTACCATGCTCAAATGTATGACTTTGCACCACCAAACAAAACTTAATGTTTCAATTCCGTAGGCACTAGACCATATAGATAACTTGGTCCAAAATAATCCTGCCCTTACTGAACACCGCAAAATAAGTAAGCAATTAAACCCGCCAAACTAGGTGATGTTGTTTATCATTTGAAATTTCAAGCTTTCCACAGTTCATTAAGATTGCAGGACAAAGACTCCAGATCACCACCCCATAAACAAATGTAAAATTGCCTACATATTATGACTTTCACAAAAAGTAAAATGATCTTGTTCTTACCTCATAATTATATGGATCTGCTCAAACGCATGCCCTGAACCTCCACATATCCAAATTTACACTTTAATTCATGTCACAAAAATTACTTAAATCTATCATGCTAGACCCCTAAAAACACTCGGGGCTTATGCCTTACTCTAGCGTATGAAATTTTATCATCCTAGACCATAAAACAACACTAGGTTCAAAATATGTATGCCACTACCAAGCACTGAAAAATAAATAAAGTAGCCAAACCAAGGGATGCTTATTTGTTTATGATGCAAAAATTACTCTAGTGTACCAACCTAGAGCCCCACACAACACTTAAGACTTTGATCCCTGAAGCCCTAACATATCTAGGCTATGAAACAACTCAATCCAAAATATTCCTGCACCTATGAAAGACTGAAAATATATAAATAAAGCAGCCTAAACAAAGGTTATTAGGGTATGGTCCCATGGAGGTAACTTATTAAATTTTCTCAGCAGGTGCTGTTGAAAAAATGTAGCAGATTTTTCCCGTTTAATGGTCCCATAAGTTTGTGATTGTGTTGTGCTGAGAAATTTTAAGCAATAAATTTTATAAATTATATGGGAACAAGTGGTCCAGATTTTTATCAAATTTTGAAATCTCATGGCAAACATTTTTCATGGTGCCATGTGGACAATAAATCCCCAAGCTGGTAGGGAGAACTTCCAGCCCCGCTCTTTAGACCCAACTGAAATTTTGCTACCTAAAAATATGGGACCCCTGTTTTACAGGAGAGATTCATTTTATTCCTATAGGTGTAGTGTTTCAACTTCGTGGGACCAATCTCCGAGTAAAAATAGAAGCCATCTAGGACCGCATCCTTAATGTTTTTTATTGCAAAAATTGCATGAATGTATCATCCTAGACCTTCAAACTACAAATAGGGCTTTCATTCCTTTAATCCTGCCATATTTACACAATGAAACAACCCACTCCAGATTAATCATGTCCCAACTAAACACTGCCAAATAAATTAAATAATTAAGCTGTTGCACCAAATGATGGTGTTCAAGCTTGCAGTTCATTAAAATTGCAAGAGAAAGAACAAACGTAAATAATGTTCCTCTTCTCCGTGAAGATGAATCCAGTAGTGAGGTTCAAAACATAAGATCAAACATCGCCGTGTAGTTGTCTCCGGAAGAAGTTTAAATATCATGTCCCTCTTCCCTGATAATTTTACAAACATGCTAGGGGACAAGTCCCTCTTCTGGTTCCCAAAAATCCAAATTTAAACCTAAAATCATGTTGCCATAATTTATTGAAATTTATCAGGCTTAACACTTTAAACTCTAGCATATCTAGGCCGTGAAGCAACTGAGTTCAGAAATTCTATCAGCCTGGACCCCGCATACAAACACTTCAAAACTTTACTTAGATAAACCCTAGCATATCTACACCATGGAGCAACGGAATTCAGAAAAACTATCACCCTGAACGCCCCTAACAACACTTCAAATCTTTAATTCGTTAATCCCTAGCATATCTAGGCCATTAAACAGCTTAGTTCAAATCATTCATGTAGATACTGAAGAAACCTTTAATTTCTTAAACCCTAGCATATCTACGCCATGGAACAACTCAGTCCAGATCGTTCCTGCCGCTGCTGAACCCTGTTAATTAAATAAAGGAGCAAAACCAAAGGATGTTGCTTGTACCTGATAATTTTACGGACGTGCTCAGGAGGCATGTCCTCCTTCTGCGTCTCCACGAATCCAAACTTACGCTTATCGCCATATCTCTTTGAGTTGAGCTGCATCCATTTGCGGGCCTTTTCTTCGAGCATGGCCTCCGCATCGGCAGCATTCAGAGGAGGGCCGTAAGGCGGCTGCGGCATTCCAGAAGGCGGTGGCATCGACGGCGTAGTCCCGGGGGGCGCCATGTGAGAGCTCCCCCCTACTCCCCCGCTGTTCCACATCTTTCCGGTCAGAGCTCAAACCCTCGCCAATGATTATGACATTCACTCCTTTTTTCGAAAAATGCAGGCGTGTAATGCCGTGAATCGAACTCTCAACTTCGATGATTATGGTTTCCTC
Organism: Taxus chinensis; assembly: GCA_019776745.2. Lineage (NCBI taxonomy): Eukaryota > Viridiplantae > Streptophyta > Pinopsida > Cupressales > Taxaceae > Taxus > Taxus chinensis. The sequence goes on along the minus strand of CM034153.1, from coordinate 77,075,238 downwards.
GAAACCTTGCGGGAGTTTAAAACCTGGTGCTTATGAGCAGTCTGCTGAAATTGCATGAAGTGGTTGGATTCGAGGCTGGGTTAAGTTTTACGGCCTCTCCTTCCTGTATTCTGTCCGATATAGGCCTCGACTCGTTTAGTAGGGGTTGAAACGAAAAAATTTATGCCTGGTAGGTTAGGGGTCTTAAGAAGGTATTATGATCGAGAAGCCTCAATAACTTTTTTTTTGTTTTGTTTTGTTTTGTTTCTATTTGTATCTTAAGTTCTTCCAAACGCAGGTTAGTATACGTTTCGTGAGTCAATTAGCTAAAATGATTTCAGCGAATCAATAATGGAAAAAAATTGATTAGTGCTCGTGTTTCAAATGTTGAGAGTTTAATTTAATAATTTAATAAACTAGCAATTCTATGTGAAATGTATAATGGAAACGTGAAAGGTTTCTTGTGAAGAAATGAAAGTGGAGGGAAATAACAATGGGAGAGGAAAGGGGACATTGAAAAAGGGGTTTTAGGGTGGGGAAGTCCAAGGGCGGGGAAATCGGAATGGGGAAGCAATCTTGATGAGATTTTGTTAATCATTTGAAGTAGAAAAGGCGTTTTGTGGAAAATGTGGATACAAATATTTGTGGAGATATCTCGGAATATAAAGATTGGATGAAGAATACTCAGCAAATGGAAAATTGATTAAAATTATAGCTCTTGCATATATTCGTTAGTTAGAATCATGTAATTGTAAGGGAAATCGAGTACACGTTTCATGGGACACGACATAGACAGAAAGACGTGTAGTGGGTGTAGCATCGAAAGGTAGCGATTGCATGTAGTTTTAGGATAAGGTTTTTTCTTTGGGTCAGTGAACAAGTATTAGTGACATTTATGAAGATTGTTCATACCCAAATAATATTTGTTATCTATGTTCCAATTTGCAGGCATGTTTTTTCAGTTGTAAGTTCGAGTAATTGGAGAAAAAGCGGGCGACGCAGGACCACCCGTCAATAATTGAGCCCCTCCAGGGATTGGACATAGGAACAAAAGGAAGATTTTATCTATCAATTAATCTTTTCTATCTTACTATATTACGTTTTATGGTGAAAGCATGAACTGAAAGTCAGAAATAAAACGGTGGCAAAAAAAACCTTCCATGTCCTGCACCTATTCCATGGCTCATATTGTTCCCACCCAAATAACATTTGTATATTTTTCCTACCCAAATAATATCTACTATTTATGGTCCACTTAATCGTCTAAAGCTTGTGCACATAATTTATGTGAGCAAAATGCAATCTTAAAGGGGGCAAAGCAAGTGGAGGAACATTCATCGATCGTTGAGGGAATGGATATATAGGTGAAAGGAAGATTTTATCCCTCAATTGAGCTTTTATATTTTGTTTTTTTTTATTTTTTATGGTGTCAATTTTTCGAGTGCACGACATTTATTTTGGTAGATAAGGCGAAGACATGAATAGAAAGTGGGAAATGAAAAGGTGGGAATTAAAAACATGTGTGTCTCACACTTATTCAACGGATCAGATTCTTCCCACCCAAATAACATCTATTATATGTGTTCCATTGTCTCATCTCGACCTTGGTCATATTATCCACATGAATGAATTTACACTTAAAGTGACCAAAAAAATGCTAAAACTCCAATATGTTTAAGGGTTGAAACGAACACTTTTTAATATGGAATTTAGTATATTAAATTTGATGGATCGGTTTACTTTGATAAAATAAATGAGAGGTAAAAATTTTGGGAAAATGTTTTTTACATGCATGTAGGGCTTATTAAAATATTAAAAATTGTATTAAAATATTAAAAATTGTGTTACAGGATGAAGGAGCTCAGTAAGCAGTGACGGTGGAAGAATGTGTTGTGGGTGCATTAACAAAGACAGTGAAGGAGACGACATTTTGGAGGGGTAGTTTAGTTAGAGTGCAACACCATTTTTTCATGTTTTTACATCTACTTCTATTAGTTGCAACAAGATCAACAACATGACACTGTGTGAGGCGAGTAGGGCTTTCATCTATCCGTTCATTGAAAACACGTATCCAAATCTAACAACCTTTTGTGATTCAATATGTAACATGTGGACGATTGTCATTAAGTCATGCTTGAACAACCAAAGCAATCATTGTGGTCTACACTCTGTTACTTATCATAATTTTATACTTGCATTTCTTACTTGGAGTGGAAACACTAAAGCAGGTGTGCCAGAGAATTAAAACTTAAGAGAGTGAAACATCGGATAAGGAAGAGGGGCGATAAAGAGGGGATTTGAGTGAGGAGAAGTAAATGGGAGGGGGAAATGCTTGGGGGAATGTGCAAAATGTTTTTTCTTACATTGAAGTACGTATGAAATGTGCTTCATAGTATCAAGCTTAAGAATAATGTTGTACCGCATCTATTTTAAACCATGTGGAGGAGTCACTCATTCATTTCCATTAACCAGTCTGCATACAATTGAATGAAAGAGAATATTTTGGGAAAATATGGTGAAAATGGGTTTTGTTATTTTTTTATTTCAATGGCAAGGTTCTCAATTGTTGTTTAATTTATTAGATAAAAAGAAGACGAATGAAAAGTTGGAAATAAAAAATGTGGAAATTACTTGCATTATTTAGGTGATTGTAATTTGCCATTAAAGGGCCGAAATAACTTTTCAGTTTCCTTTAGCTACCGAATAAATTAAATTTGATAGATCGGTTTACTTCGATAAAAATAAATGAGAGGTGACAAATTCGAGAAGATATTTTTACATGCATATAAAGCTTATTAAAATATAAAAAGTGTGTCATAGGACGAATGATCTCAATAAGCGATGACGACGGAAGAATGTGTTGTGGGGGCATTGGCAAAGACAACGATGGAGACGACATTTTCGAGGGGTCCTTTAGTATGAGAAAAACTATGTTTTTAATGCTTCTGCATCTCCTTCTATCAACAACAAGGCTAACAACATGATATCATGTGAGGCAGTAAGGTCTTTCATTTATCCATCAATTGAAAAAAAAATCCAATTATAAAAAACTCCTGTGAATGAATATGCAACCCTTGGATGAATGTCATAAAGTCATGCTTCTACGATCAAATTAATTATTATGGTCCACGCTCTGTCATTTATCATAATTTCCTACTCACCTTTCTTACTTGGAGTGGAAACACCTCCCTGATTTAATTTAATTTGAATTAATTATATCTGATTGCAAAGCAACTACTGTAATATATGATGTACCAGTGATAAAATATAGTAATAAAACAAGCAATAAACCATGCAATGTATGTAACCCTAAGTGGGATGAAAAGGTAAAAGGACTTAGTTGATTTCTGAGTGGGTAAGAAGTGATATGGGCATGTGTGAGTCTTGGACAGACTACAAACAGGTTTGTCACTGGTCACTGTAAATTTTGGAATCTATAAACAGAGCCAGACAAGGGCGCCCACGAGAGGGCAGAAGTGCCTGGGTGCTGGAGACCAGAATTGGGCGTTGATGACTGTGCAAATGCTCAGAATCTAGTTTTTCTTGTGTCACTATGGTTTCGCAGTTGTTCTTTGTTAATCATTTGATATTCACATTGAGATCGTTGACGATACCAGTAACCTACGAAAGATAAGTTCACCAACACAAGCCCGTGAGCTGCATCAAACCTAAAAATTAAAATGCAGAATGGAGAGTCGGACTGACCCCAACGATCACCCGAAGAGTGAACCTACAACCAAATGGTGCACTACATCTCAGACTTTGTTGTTCTTATATGTGTGTGTATGTGTAGAAGTTGTGCTTTAGGATGCCCTTGTGCAAGATGCACTAGATAGCAGGCTAGATTTGTTCAATAATGCAAATGTGTGGATAGAATAGAATGAACTTCCCCTTCCTATGTTGTGTATGCAGAATATGCAACCCTTGTCCCTTGAATGGATGTTAGATGGATGTTTTGAAGTGCTTTTGGTGCCTTTTGAATGTAAGCTTAGGTGGTAATAGTAATGACTAATGCTCGATCCTTCATTTTGAAAGCATAATTATGTATTTATATGATTCCCTTGTTTGAATTTCATAATTGAGAATTAAAAGGCCAACCCAAGGTAATAAAATGAAATTAAGAAGCGAAAGGGGCCCAAAAGGTGCCTAGCTTTACTGTCTAATTCTAGGCGCTAAAGTCTGAAGCCATAGAAAGATAAAATCGTCCAATGCCGACAAGAGAACTGATGTACGAAGCCAATAAAAGTGTTAAAGACAAAGAAACAGGCTAAGGGGAGTTGTCAATTACTAGTTTTCTTGCTTAGGAACCATGTAAATGCGAACATGATTTTAGGACCTAGAAATGTACCCAAGTGCATGATTTTGTGTCTACACTCCTAAGAAAACCTACCACCACTCATTACAGTGAACAATCAACTAAGACGTGCAAAGCAAACACCATTCACCATAGAAATGACACCTCACAAAACAATCCAGGTATAACTTTGATAAGAAATAGGTATGTAGTAGTGAAATCATGTATCATTCACTTGTAATGGCTTTGACAATGAAATCCATCTTAGCGTTCCTTGTAACTCATACATGAAATTTCTAGGTTTAATGTTGGTGTATTTTGAAGTCTAAAATGATTTTAAAACATCTAAACTTGGCAAAATGCCTCCAAACCCAAGTCATTGCTAACAATGGGAGGCCTTTTTTGGAAAATAATTCTATAACTTCAACTGCCACAAAGGAGGAAACATTACATGCATAGCTGAAAAAGGGAACTTTGTACCAGACGTAAAGAATCACGTGCAAAACACATCAGGGTTAAAATTTTCTAGAAGTGCGTAGAGGGTGAATTGTACTAGCAATAATTGACTAAAATTATGACATCACACTCTTTTAGTCATGAAACTGATAACCATATAAACGGTCAATAGACTGTCAACAAATTTTAAAAACATTAATAACCGAGAGTCTTAGTTCACACCGGCATATTTGTCACACACACACACACACACACACATGTGTGTGTGTGTATAACAAATTTTTTGTTAGATAAATATGTATATTATCTAGTTGTAACATAATGCACTGGCCTTCATTGTGTGTTGCTTCATTAAAACCTTTGTCGCATATAAGGTGGTGGCACGTAAAGGAGTTGGTATTGTTCGCCCTTGAAAACTTGGACTTGATTTTATGTTTGTGTGAAGACTTATGTTAAATACTTTGCAAATTTCACCACTTAATATAAGTGGATAACATGTATATGTTTGTGGTATAAATAATGATATTTGTTTAAAAGGTGGCATATGCTGATATTTTTTGAATGGAGGCATATATACACACACACACACACACACACACACACACACACACACACACACACACACACACACACACACACACACACACACACACACACACACACACACACACACACACACACACACACACACACACACACACACACACACACACACATACACACACACACACACACACATATATACATATATACACACACATATACATACATACATACATATATATACATACATGCATACATACATACATACATACATGAATGTTCATTTAATGTATGACTTAGGCCTTAATGTTTTCATGGCATATTAAATGGAAACATTGTGAACCTAAACCTAGGTAAGTGTTGTGCGAAGTAAGGTTTGGGCAAGGTAATATATAAGCAGTGTTGGTTAATATGGAAGTGGAATGTGTATGTGGCAAGGTAAGTATGGTGGCAGGTTTTGGGTTTATGGGCAATAATTAAGCCAAACTCCTCGAGAATGGTTAGATTCCCTGAGAAGCCAACTCCAAGCCATTCGTATTCATTCTCTTTGTGCATTTCACTGTTTTGGTTACTTTGCTATTTTTGTGGGAGCTGGAGGTAATAGAGCCTCTCCTCTATTGTGTTTGTTTTACGATCGTGGGAATAATTTCGAGCTCGAATATGAAGCAACTTCGTTGCAAAAAGGATGATTTTATGTTTAGTATTGTTATTTCTAATTTTAAAGAAAATTACAGGAGGAAGAAAGTGAAGTTTGGTAAAGGCAGACGTATATTAGGCATGAGCGCCTTCCTTACTCTCTGTAACATGTTTGTTATAATTTGATAATGGTGAACTGGTATTTTTGGTCTATTTGCTGGAAAAACATGGGTATACCATTATAAGGTTCATTTTCTTATAGTATACTGCCTTGCATGTCAAAATACAAACTGGGTATTGTTATTTTTCCTTGTCTGTGAATGAAATACGAATTGGGCTAAGTTATAGTGTCTGTAAAATAGATGTGAACCAATATAATTGTTTTTATGGTTGTGTGAAGCATTATTGATTGGGTATGTAATATATTTATTAGAAGATGGTCCAAATTGTGTATAGTTTGTATGTAGGTCTATAAACTTGTTTAATGATTTAAAAGGTATAATATGTGAACTTGGTAGTTGGGATTCATTTTAGTTGGTCATTTATTTGTGCATGAGGAAACTGTAACATAATTTTAATAATATGGGTGCAATATGACATGGGCACGAGTATTTTATATAAAAATAAATAAAATAAGATTATGAGTTCTAAAAACTCGCACTCGGCTATATTAGTTTTGCTCATCTCAAACGAATAATGTGCAGAAAGGGATAGAATGTCATCCTGGTTTGTTTAGTGATTTGAATATAATAAAGTGTTATTTCAAGCTTGACTGCGTTGAGAAAATGCACAGACATTAAGTCATTTTGGATTTTGAGTATTTAGGTATTTGTAGGATATTACAATTGTATGAACTTTTAAATGAGACAGTGTAGTTTTAAATGTTGTAAAAAACTAAAATATAAGCGATTGTGTGAGTTTTTATCATATGTCTGAGGTCTTAATTATTTTACTGACTAACAAAAAATTGGGTATTATTGTATGATTGTTGCTTGTTTGATTTGTCCTTTGTTATCTGAAAAAGGTATCTAAATATTCTAGAGATGTGTTATGGGTAGAAGAAATGTATGTTTTTAAAGCAAGATGTTTTTGAATTTGGGATTTTTTGACCCGATTGATAGCTATGGTAGATTAAAGTATGTTGAGTGTGAAATGCTCTTAAGGGACTCATATATTGTTTTTAGAACAAATATTTACACTCATTGTTTACTAATACTACATGGGAATGAGGATGTCAAAATAGTAGCTGGGTAGGTATATTATTTTTTGAAGGATGAAAGAGCTTAATTGATTAAGTAGTACTTAAGTATGAACATGTGTTCATCTAGGGATTGATTAATGGAATTAAATCAATTAAACAATGGGTTGTAACTCGTCCCTATTCAATTAGTAGTAAACACCATACAGTTCTGCATGTTGGGTATGTGTCTATACCTAGGAAGATTAAATGGGAATATCTTAGTAAGAAACTTTGTTTTAATACAAGAGCATTAATTGATGTATGACTGTGAATTTTTATTTCAAATCAATATACAATGATAATCCTATTTTTGTTACCTTAATGATAATTTTACTATTGATCGTATTAATTGATATTTGGTTCAACCAAATTGTTAATATCATTTTATAACAATTATGTTCAAAATACGAGAAGTGTCTCGTGTTAGTTCTTATGAACTGACACATGTATATTTCATTTTCTAATGACTATATAGGTAAACAATGAAGTTATGAAGTGAGCACTTGAGTTGATTTTCATACTTTTGATGATCATGGCCATAGGGTCTCCAATCTAAAGACTTTATTTCTTTCATTAGATTACAATTGTATTTTTTGATTTCATGATGAAATCCTAAATGAGAGAAGGGCTTATGACTTTATGTAAAGTTGTAATTATGAAATTTACAATGAATATTCGTGTTTCAAACATTGTGAATTTTTGGTGTTTGATAAGTTAAGAATACATATTTATATTACTATGTGTATAAGTAGACCCTCTCTACATTTACACTTAATGTCTATGACTTATACCATATATTGATATAATAAATTAGTAAATTGTCCTCAGTACCTTATGGTGAAATAATAAGTTATTACTCATTAGTAATATTATGAGTGGATTTTAATTAACAGTAACAAGGATTGAACCAAATATGTTAACATGGATTACTACATGGGTTTGTTAATGTGTTTATGAAGTACATGAATACTAAATGTAAATGGTAATGATATTATCTTTATTTCATAATAGAAAGATATTATGACAATGACCACACAATCTAATCTTAGTTAATAATAAAGAAGTATGAATATTACAAATCAAATATTCAAGGGTTATTATTCCCTTAGGAATTAATAAATTAATCCTTATGAAGCAAGGATGTTAACATTTCTAAATAAGAGATCAATTTAGTACACTAAGTCAATTAAATTGCTTAGTAGTTCATAACCCTGTTAAAACGGGCTTACATGCGACAACAACTGAATTAATCTAAAACACAATAAAATTATGAAGTTACGGAAAAAAAATGTAATTGATTGACTTAGGAATCCGTAATAAATCTTGTATGACGAAAACTCAATCAAATGTGCATAGACAAGTTACGAAGAAATAACCGTGGAACATAAAGTAGTTGCAGTAGTAAATATTAAGTACGATGTAGATTAAATATAATATTTTGTTGCCATACATCTACCTAGACATAGTACTAGCTAGGGGTAGTTACCAAATGAGGAAAGAACGTGTAATGGAAATAATTTCATTACGCAGTCTCTCCCTTTTTCGTAAGAACCCTGAGTAAGTCATGGATCTTTTCGTTAAGGAAGACGGTCATGTAAAGAACACTTCCTCCTTAACATGTTCACCTTCATAAATAAAAATATCTAAATAACTGTGTCGAGATAAATGTTTGGTAACAGACTATATCTATAGGCTTTGTGTGGTTTCGAGATACGTTGTTTATGCACAGTGAGAAAATTTGGCCAAAGTAATGCAAATGGTTGATTGCATTGTTTGTTCACCGTATCCTTACTTATATATGTCAAATACTAGAATACGAAGATTGATTTTCGTGGTAGACATGTAAGGATGAAAACATAGTTGTCTCGACCTTGAAAAGGGTAAACCTAAACACACTAAATATTGTATGATTACTCTTAATGAGTGGACTGAAGGTAGAAAATAATAACCCTTCTCAGTTGCACAAGGTTTATACACAAAAGAGTTATCAGATGGACCAAACTAAACTAATAGCTAGTAATCAAGTTGATAAATGATTGCTCTAAATAATCTTTATTTTACTTATGTGATTGAATAAGAATATTATTGTTGTAAAAAAATCTTCAGTTTATAGGAAATTAAATTGAGGTGTTACAAAAATTTAAGAAAGGAGGATGCCTCTAAACTATTTGACAAAATGCTCACAGGAAACCAAACATGGACCAACAAATAGAAATTTGACCAAATAAATTTTGAGGTGAAGAGAAAAATGATGAAAAGGTCCTTAATGAATTCTATAGTGAGTAGGATGGAGAAAGGGAACACAAAATATATTATTTCGTCAACACGGCTCTGGGAAAGGTTTTTCAAAAGGGTTGATGCCTTCTAGCTGTGTACACAACTTTCAACATAATAACCTTAAAATAAACTTCTTGGATGAGATCATCATAAGTGAAATTGATATTGGAGTCATCTAAGAAAGAAAAGAAATCATACGGAAATGCATATATAGTCAAGCAAGTTCATAGCAGTATTGAATACGTAAATGAATAACCTGGTCATTATGCGTTCATTACGATCTGGGTAAAATGTGACCTTCATAAATTCTTTCCAACATGTTGCTCTAAGCACTACGATCCTCAGTCTCTTACCATTAGTAAGTATTTTCCAGCTACGTGGAACCTCAGTAGACCTACCAAGACAAGTCATGGGTCCAAGCCCCTCATTCCCCATTGATGGAAATGAAGTTTTGGTAGAGAAATATACAATTGATACCTCTTTTACCTCTCCAACATCTGATATAAACACCGCAACCTCTAATGATTGTGTCTCCATTATTATTGCTACTATCCAGTACTAGATTTCTATGCCCTTGACAACTTGATAGCTTTACCCACCACATTTAGTATCTCATAACTAGAATAAGATCCTTCCATTTCCCCATGATGAAAATTAATCGGTCATCTTAATCTTTTTTACAACATTTCATGTAACACTTACACGCCTTTTATCAGGGTTGTAATGACTTTCATTTAAAGGCCATTGGTATCTTCCATGCTAACCAAAAACAATTTTTTTGTGGGAGTGCAATGAAGTTTTGGTAGAGAAATATACAATTGATACCTCTTTTACCTCTCCAACATCTGATATAAACACCACAACCTCTAATGATTGTGTCTCCATTATTATTGCTACTACTTCTCTCTCCAGGAAATCAAATATTACATTTAAAACTAGCCTATTTAAAAGACTACATAAAATGACTAAACCATTTAATAGTAAAGGTCATAATTTGTTCTCTAAAATTAATAACTAAAGTGGTATTTAAAAGATTACATAAAAAATTCCATTCAAAATGAAATCAGAAGTAGGAGAATCTATTCAGAATCAAGAATCATGCCAATATTAACTACATCGTTTGAAGCCACATAATATAGATTTATAGAAAATAAAAGGCAGATGACTGTAAATATGCTCAAAAGAAACCAAGAATGGACCAACAAACTGAAATTTGACCAAAACAGTATTGAGATGAAGCAAACAATGATGATATTATCTCCACCATGTGCGGCTTGCCGTCAAATAGAGAAATGACGATGTATGGTAAGAAGAAATTACGTGTTATGGATTTGCAAATTAACATGAAGATGTTAGTATTAGACTTGAGTGAATTAATTGTTCTCATCAGTCGAATCCCTCTTCTGCACAAGAATCTTATAGTTGAATTTAAATTTCAAGGATAATTGGAAAAAACCATGTTACAAAAAACCATGGAGTAGACCAACTGCTACCACAACTCTCTGCCATTTATGAAATCATGGGGTATACAAAAGAGGGTAAGAGCTTTACAGATGCTCTATTCAAACATCTCAACCTAAAAAAGATTGTTATCCCCATGACGCACTACTTATACTTTGAATGTTATTAAGTTAAGCATCTTGTTCTGGTCTACACTAAAGATTTGACAATACTTGGCGGGAATTTAAGCAGGGTGATGTTAGTCAACAACGAGCCCTATCAATCTTACCAGTGTGAGAATGTGTTCCCTCTCGGTGCTTTTAATGGAGATTAAAATGATAGGAATATATTCTAGCTTATACCTCTTCGGCTCTAAACGTGAAGGAAAGAATTACTTGTTATCCATAGTAGACACGTAAATTCTACTTTTACAATCTTATTGCTAAAAGCATACTAATCACTGTCATTCTTACCGTTTTCGTTATAATTAATGATTTTTGCTAATTAGCTAACGTTTCTTACCATTTTAGTCAATTAACAACGTTTTGTTGATTACCTAACCCCTTTCACATTCAGGATGCCACTTTACGACAAATCATAAGTCAAAATTCTTTTCCAAACAAAAAATTAGTGATTATTAGCTAATTAATCCTATTTTACTCTTGTTTGGGTCAATATACCCTACTATTAGCTTAAACCCCTCTTCCACCCACTCGAAATCACCCCACTTCCCTCCATAACATCTCAACAAGCTTCAAAATCTTATCCTAGCCTCCTAATTGACCCTAAGTGGTTGATTAAAGCTCCTCACATATTAATCACTTGTTAATTCACTAATTGTGATTAACAAACCTTAATCATGATTATCAAATATTAATCTTCTCAGTACTTTTCATCCCACATGCACCAAGATGCAAGTTTTCCTCAAAGGAAAAACTATAAATAAGACTTAAGTACTACCTTCCAACTTTACACCATGCTTTGATTTGCATATCATATAAGAAATATGATTAATAAGCCAAGCTCAATCCTTGCCTCAAGTCTTTAATGGGGTTAGTAGATGGGTATCCAATATGATATTGTCGGTGTTGTTGGATAGACCATCCCACCTTCCTTGGAGTAGCAACAAACCCCCAATTTGATTGCTCCTATATCTATTTAGGTCTATGTTAGCTAGCAATTGAACATACTAGTAGGCATGCTTTAGCTAGGTTTTGAATTATATTCATGTTAGTTCCTTTCAAGAATTCCATTAAGCTTTTATCATTAATGTAACTATTGCTATATTTAATAAGCATTTGCTCAATTAGACTATGTGGTGTTAGTCTTATTAGTTTAGCTTTGTTTGGAACTTTATGTAGTCTTCATTTGGCACACCCGGGGGGAGCATGCCATATTGCATTCATTTTAAAGTTTTTTTAAAACCTAGTTTCAATTTTTTTAGATTTCAAGCTTTCTAGTTTAATTTTAAACTTTCTAGATTAAATTCAAGTTTTCTAGTTTAGTTTCAAAGTTTTCTAGAATACTTTCAAGCTTTTTAGATTAGTTTCTCAAGCATCTAGAGTAATTTCAAGCTTTTTAGAGTAACTCTCAAAGTTTTGTAGATCAATTTTCAATTTTGATAGTTATTTGAACTAGATTAACAGTAGATGTTGTATTTTTATGTTCTTTTCAGGATATAAGGAGGTGAAGTGTTGTCAAAATTCCCTCAAAAGTCCAAAAGTTTGATCTTTTTCAGAATTTCCTTGTCAAATTTTGTATTTTGACCACCTACATGAAGGTCAGCGCCTACGCTCAAGAGGGTGCGCCCATGCTTCAAAGGTCGTGCATGTGCTTTATTGGATGCGCATGTGCTCTGTTGGACGGGTCTACGCCCTATTGGACATGCCTATGCATCATTGGAATTTTGGCCACTATTTGTGACTATGTAAATTTGACAGAGGTGCACATGTGCATGACTGTATGCGCTAATGCTTCAAAGTTTCTGCACATGCTCTATAGGATGCGCTAGTGCATAAAGAGGCGCGCTAGTGCACTTAGGTAAAATTGCTTCAAAGTTTGAAATTTTAACTTTTGGTTTTAGTACCTCTGTCATTTTCTGGGGAATTTCAGTTGTTGTTACTATTAATTTTTTAATTTTAGAGTAAGATTTCTAACAAAATTACCTTAGGGTTTGATAAGTGATTTTTGTTAAAATTGGCTTAGGGTTTGATGAGTGATTTTGTTTTTATGCTTTGTACGAGTTTGGAATAGGGTTGTGTATGCTCTTCTCTTGCACTTTGTGTGATCTTGAGAATCAAAAGCACCTCTAAACCACTTTTTGCTATTTTAGAGTAAGTAAGAAAAATCATCATTCATTATTATGCTTAAAGGAATAAACTTTCATTTTTGCATGTATATGATCTTTTAGTTTAAGAGTTTTTCATTTGATAAATAACTAAAGCTAAGGCTCGTATGCTCTTCTCTTGCACCTTGTGTGATCTTGAGAACAAAAAAAATCTTAGTTTTTCACTAAAAAACACTTGGATTAATTGGGAATGAACCTTGATTTGCAAAGTTTTATGGTAGTTAATTGATTGACAAGCTTTTCATCTAGTTGGGTTACTTGTTGTGTTTGATCTTTTCTTGCACCTAGTGTGATCTTTAGAACCAAAAGCAAAATTTAATCCTCTTTCTATGACATTGTAGATCTTTTTGAACTACTAACCATTTGTGTGAAGGATCTAACATTAGTCAAAGAAAGGAGAACTCTCTTTAAACCAATTTCTAACATTCACGTGCGTTGTAGGTTACCAATGGTGGTCTAAATCAAATTGCTTAATCCAAAAGATAAGAAAATACATCAACACACCATTCAAAACATTGTATTGTAGGTTTTGGTTAAGAGTTGTGACTCGTCTGCTTAACTAGGAGAAACTTCCTTTGGCATAAGCCTTAAGACAACAAGAGGAATGCTCCTAAGAACCCTAAAGTAGTTCACGCAAGAGGGAACCTTGTGAACTAAATGGGAAAGTGCTCCAACTACCCAACTGATCAGTACGCCTTAGTGAGATTAGAGTAAAAGGTTATTTCCATTGCGACCCCAGTGAACATATAACTGAACGCATTTTTATGCTCATTGCATTGAAGGGGGTAAAGTAAAGTCAAGATACTCCAAGACTAGGCAGTGTGAATTTCTTAGTAAATCGAGCTCGCAGAGATATCTTGTGACACATAGAGAGAGAACCCCTAGGAAAGCTTGTCGGATTGGAGCCAATTTTTTCTTAGTTGTTATACTTGAGAGCTCTCGGAAAGTGACAACTTTATTAGATTCAAACTCTTATTTTTTGAACAAGGGAAATAATCTCTTAAAGTTAAAACCACGTGACATTTCTTCATGAAATATATTTATTGTTACTTTGTCCTAGTTTTTCACTTGTCTTAAGACAAGGCGAAACTCTGCCAAAGTTACACTAAATATTTTTCATCACCACTTGCTATACTCCTTTGTTTTTTTATTGCTCATTTTGAGACAAAAGAAGAACAAACATATAAGGATGCCTACTAGAAATAATCGCGTCCAACACTTTAATAGTCTACTTGCATGACCAGGTTACAATGTCAGAATGCAAGTGTTGAAAGTGTGAATGGTACATCATCAAGTTCTAGTATCCCCTCTTGTCTCAAAACCCGTATTGAGACTTATTATCATTGTAGTTAGGTTGTCTTATCACTGACTTATTTTGAGTTTTTACGCTGCCCACATTATAGCCATACAATTGTTATATTTACATCTTGTTTCCATTGTGAAACTTGGCCTCAATCTCTAGATTGTATTGTTACGCTGCTCGCATGCATAGTAATTCCTTGAAATACTTAGGCATAGGTTTTACATCCTAGCCTTGTCTTGAGTTTTGTGAATGTTGAGGTTACTTTGTTAGCATCGTTATAACACCATTTTGATACTAAAATATTGCTTTCTTGTAAATTTTGATTAATATATCCAAATAGCGTTGATACACTGCTCACATTTGTATCTTCCATTTTACAAGACTTGGACTTTGTTAGTGTCTAAAAACTAGTTTTTAGTATACCTTGTTAGAGGATCGCATCAACACTTTCTTAGCATTTAGGTCTTGTTTGTTTCAAAATTGACATAACTGGTGATATTGTGTTGTCACTATTTGTTTCAAACCTATCTCGAAAAATCATAGGGAGTCAACTTTTGTTGTGACTAGATTTGAGTTTTATGCGTCATTACATTGTCCTATAAATCTCGTGTCATATATTACCTTATTAGGGTAAATCATTCTTTATTCTTTATCCTAGGGTTCACAGTGACTTATTAGATTTGTGGCTATTTTATAGTCATCATTCTTTGTGACGACTTCGCATTGTTATGCTGCAAATTTTTTCCTAGCGTCCATTTTTAAACCTTAGTGGAAACCTTTTGCGTTATACCCCCTATTTCAAGCATGCCTACTACAAGAATGGGGTCCCAAAAGTTAGAAGACGATATCTTTGGAGGTGATAACCTTCTTTTAGAGGATAATGTCATGATTGACCATAGTGGTGGAGAGGAGGATTCTCCTCATGTGGATATGGAGCTTCATCCTACCCATTTTGACGATTACTGAAAACACTTATTAGAACTCACACACAGAGTCCGCGTGGGAGAACAGCACAGGAGCAAAGGCACGAAGGTATAGGAAGGCGTCGTGCGTGGAGGTGTAGAGTCAGACTTTCAGGACTTAGCCGATTTTGGAGATCAGGGCTATTTTTAGAGGTTGGCGTGTGGAGCACACAAAGTGATGCCGAGACTTGCGCGCCACTCTTCGTGGAGATTTCAAAGAGCATGTCAAATCACTCTTGCATGGACATAAGCTAAGAATAGATCCACCACTATAGTTAACTATCAGCGATCTATAGATAGCATACTTGCATGTATGGCTATAGTTGTAAAAGGTGCGTGGCTATTATTAGCATGCGACCTATTTTGGTAGAGTTAAGCGGTGAAGGGCTAGTCCCCCACCCTATATATATGTAATGAATTACTTAGTAAGAGATAGACAGAGACACATACTGCTTTGAAGGGTTAGAGATACATGAGTGCATGAGACTGGATAATTATAACAGATCCATGCACGCATGTCTTGGTATTGTATGAAGCTTTTGTACTATTGGTATGATGAATATATGAAGAATATTGGCCGAACAACAGTGTCTGATATGTTTGTCATTGTATACTATTGTTATCATGATGATTTATACTTAAGTGCTTATAGATCTGGTACGGTGTAACGATGTATAGATGGATTAGTTTCTAAATATATGTTTGTTATACTACTTCATCATGCTACCATTCTACTACAACAACCCTAAAGAGGGACCTGGTACCTTTGCGTGCTTCGGGTGAGCACTCAGCCTAGGCTGAGTGATGTGCCAGCGCGACTAGGTGTTATCTGAGAATTCTAGGCTGCATCATTGGTTCCGTTGCCGAGACCTCTTTTTCAGTTGTTTCAGAATGGTTCACGATGAAGACATACCGGCTAACTTTGGTGAGCGTTGAAGAGTGGATTCATGATCTAGAGGAAGAATACGCACGGAGGTTTGACACTGGATCCAGATTTAGCGCACACACTTGGGTAGAGCAGAATCTGTATGACAGTTTGTACGAGAGCTTCTTTGCTATCTTTCCAGTAGAATTATATGAGTGGTTGACTACATATGCATCTAAGTGGAATTGGAGGTATCACACACTTGTTTGGACACAGGAGGAATTTCAAACACTATATGATGCTGACCTGATCTGGACTCGCGTGGTAGATACCTGGTTTCGCGGTGTTCTAAACAGCTATATTCTGGAGTATTCAATTTCAAATTATTCGTGCCCAGAGGTAGCAGAGTTCCAGTTCCTATGGTATCCTAGAGGGACGTATTTGCAAGGTATTCCACTGGCAATCAAAATACTGATGGTAACGTTGAACTTGGAAGATAAACCCATGGAAAGCTAAAAATCTCCACGCGCGGGGGGCAGGAACAGGATTGGTGAAAGATGGCAGACCTAGTGGCAGCACGACAGAGGGAAGAGAGGTGGCTGAAGTATGATGAGGCATGTGAGAGGGAATTATGCAAGAAACAAGAAATTGCAGAATGGATGGTGTTGTGGAGAGAGATGGCTCGTGAAGGATTTGAGGCTCATGGGGAGGAAGAAGAGCAAGAGCATCAGGAACTCCCCCATCTAGGAAAGCATGACAGAGAACCCTCTTCAGCCTCACATGGAAGCACGCCAGTAGATATGACCTGGGCCGCAGGCGCGCATCTAAGCCAACCTGCTGACCTAGCCCTTGCGCTTGGTTTTCCAGTATCTAGTACAACAGGTAAGCAAAGTTTTCATTTAGGAAGTGAAAGAGCAGAAATAAGTCAGACAACAAGTACATCAATGGCAGCACAGACAGCTTTGTTATTCTTTGGGGGTACATTTTCAGGCTCATCATCTACACAGAATATGAGTGCGCCGAGTGTGGGATTCACCTCTGGAACTGGGACTACTTCACAGACTATAGGGGTCCAGTATAGTACCACTGTCGGGACACAGGGGAGTGCATCCATGGGCCCTATTCCAAATTCTGGAGGAGGATCAGGTGGTATGGGCAGTTCTAGTTCTGGTGGTTCAGGTGGTTTTGGAGGAAGAGGAAACCAAGGAGGTTCTGGGTCGGGTGGTCAAGGCCCGCAGCAACCCCAGAACATTTATATGGAGATGTCCCTTCATCTCCCAGAGTACAGAGGTATCAAGGATGCTACTGAACATGTTCATATGTGTGAAATATTGTGGCGTGAAAGGTATCACGGCTTCTGAGCACAAGGCAAGTCAATTTGCTACTACATTACAGGCGCGCGCACACAGCTGGTATAGGAAGTTTGATCCCAATCAAACTTGTATTGACTATGCAACATTGAAAGATGCTTTCTTGAAAGAGTTCCATATCCCAAAGTTTGAGCAGAAGAGTATAAGCGCACTCAAGGATATAAAGCAAGGCACTACTGAAAGTGTACGTGAGTATGATGCCCATTTTAAAACACTTCTATCCAAACTCTCCTATGACATTCATGCAAGTCAGCATGCACAATGGTTTGTCGGGGGATTGATTACCCCATTTCAAAGAGCACTATCACATAAAACTTATACCAACCCACGTGAAGCATTGGAAGTAGCTTTATGCGCTAAAGCAGTTGGGAGTATTGACACTGGAGTTAGTCCATTCTTGGAGGCTCAGATAACAGCTATGGCAAAAAGTTAGAGAAATTATCAGCAAACTCAGCTCATGAAACACTCAGGAATCTGGTGTACAGATTGTGAAGTAGAAGGCCACACCAAGGATAGTTTCCCTCACAGAACTATACGTTCACTGCTGTTAGACTGTGAGATTTTCCATTTGAATCATGATGCTAGTCACTGCCCCCTACTACAATGCGCGATCAGGAAGAATGTATCCTCCTTTTGTAAAATTTTTAGGTCCACGACCCATGATACTGAAGATTAGAGATTGATTGGTTAGATCCATGATGCCATTGATATTGGGGTGTGATAGGCGAGTGTGGCTGATAGTTCTAAAGGAAAGAATGAGCATCAGGATAGGGATTATAATCAAACGCGCTATGATAGGAATGACGGAAGGTTTGAAGGGGTTCGTGAAAGAGGACGAGGATATCGAGGTGGATATGGAGGACGAGGCCGAGGTGGAGGAAGGAGTGAATTCCCTCGAGGAACTTGCTATACATGTGGCTCACCTGACCATTATAGGCGCGAATGCCCGCAGAATATTTCCTGTTCATTTTGTGGAAAGGGGCATAGTTATGAAGAGTGTCCGGACTTGTATGAGCATCTCAGTAAGCAGCACAAGCAAGAAAACAAAGGCGCAGGGATGGTTAGAATCCAGCGCGCAGTAGAGAATCAGTGGATGCCCAAGTTAACACCAGAACCTGAGGCAGTAACAGTCAAGATAACCACACGAGCTGAGGCGGCACGCGCAAGAGAGGTTTTGCAACAGAAGCCGACAATCACTAGGGAGGAGGTTTTGCATGCTAGGTATCCAGATCCAGCTCATCAGAAAGAAGTCTATCAGGAAACTATGGAGGTCCTTAGAAGCCTTCAAGGTGAAATACAGGGTTTGAAAGAGCAGTCTCAGAAATTGGAGCATAAGGATACAGAAAAGGCCCCGTCTGATATTGACGACATCAGAGAGGTATGTAGAATGTTGCGCCAGGAGAATATTATTCCTTTATTAGGAAATTGGTTGAAGGGGAATACTCCACGCGTGGGAACTGAGACTAGAAGACAAATACTTCATGTGAATCTTCCCCCGATAGCATTGACTACGACAAGGAGATCACTTTGAATGCTGTTGTGGATGGGTGGTTGTTGAGCAATATTTTGATTGACACAGGTGCGGAAGTGAATGTACTTACATTGGATGCATGGGTACAAATGGGGAGACCCCCATTGCAGCCATCATCTAATGTATTGTTCATGGAAAATAGAACAAAAGCTACTCCCATAGGAGTTTTGAAGGATGCATCTATCACTATACAAGGGGCCAAGTTCACAGGAGACTTCGAAGTGTTAGCACTTGCGGAAGCAGATAGCTTCCCAGCTTTGCTTGGGTGCCCTTGGTGTTATGCAAACAATGCTGATTTGAGGTTTAACAAGGGGTATATCAGCTTCGAGAACAAGGAGGAAAGGGTCATAATACCATTGACAGATGGGAAATCCATACCATATGTGGAACCTTTAAGTGAAGAGGACTTGAACAGAATCTATATACGTGTTATTCGGGACCCAGAGGTCAATGAGCCATCTAAGGAAGGAATCCTTCATTGGGAAGATTCTCAGTCAATCAGTGATACTACCAGTATTGCTTGTGATAATTGGGCTCATGGCACTTATGAACTGGTAGGGTGCAAAGTTAAGCGTGTAGTTGCTTGCAAAAAGGGTTTTCACTCTGTCTGGTGTATAGGTCACTCAGTACCCCGCTATACTGGATCTGAAGATTTGGCTGGATTCTTACAGGCCATGGAAGTAAACTGGGCTGACCAGCTTAAAAGATGAGATATGTTGTCATATACTTTGGGTGGGACAGCAGCGCGCTGGTGGGTGGTCCACAGGGATAATCTCTTAGAATGGGGAAAGATTGGGACCGCCTTATCAACCAGGTTTTCAAGAAGTAATGCACCTACAAAAATTTTCCCTTATCATGGTGATCAACCTGCTCAGCATCATATCCAGTAGTGTGAGAGACTCTGGATAGTAGGACAGGAAGCATTACCACCCTCACTTTGGGTGCATCAGTTTTATTCTACTCTACAAGGTTGCGTGCGTGCTTGGTATGTATATGATAAATTACATCGCGACACTGGTAATTGATTTGACTGCAGGGATGATCCAAACTTTTGACTTCTTTTCATCTACACCACCAGTGAACAAAGCTTTAAGCTTTATCAAGTGCTTAACCATGGGAGACAGTGGGAAAGTGGAAGAACTTATTCAGGAATTATTTGGTGAGACAGAGACAGGGGCACGTTTTGAGGATGAAGAAGATGATATCATACTACTTGAGCGCGCTTCTCTGGAAAAAGACAAGGGGAAGATGGTTTACATAATTGATGATGAGGAAGTTGAGCACTTGGAAGTGGATCATTCACATGGAACACGTGAAGTGTTAGCCAGTGCGGATGTAGATGCACGTGCATATCATGAACCTATGAAGACAACAAAGGTAAATATAGGCACAGAAGCTGAACCTAAGGAGGTGATAATTGGGGATTACTGGTCAGAATCAGAAGTAGCAAAGATCATAGAGTTACTTAGAGACTATGAGGACTTATTCCCAAGAGGATACCATGAACTTAAAGGTGTGCATAAATCACTTGGAGAAATGAAGATAAAGCTCAAGGAAGGTGCGCGCCCTGTTAGGAAGTGACCTTATCGAATGAATCCCAATTTGCGTGAGAAAGTAAAGGAGGAGATTGACAAGATGTTGAAATCTGGGATCATTCGACCATTGGATGAATCAGAATGGGTCAGTCCTATGGTGATAAGCATAAAAAAGGATGGTAGGATTCAAATTTGTGTTGATTATAGAGAGTTGAATGCAACATGTGTTACAGATCCCTTTCCTACGCCATTCATAGAGGAAATATTAGGAGTGGCTGGGTGCGAGATATATTCATTTACAGATGGGTTCTCAGGGTATCATCAGGTTAGGATTGCCCCAGAAGATCAAGAGAAGACCACCTTCACTACTGAATGGGGAAGCTTTGCCTATACTGTGATGCCCTTTGGATTAAAGAATGCACCTGCTGTATTTTCAAGGATAGTGGTACAAGCATTCAAGGATTTTATTCACAACTTCTTACAGGTTGATCTTGATGATTGGACCATTTATGGGCTAATTAAGGATCATCGTGACAATCTGTGCTTAATGTTTGAAAGATGTAGACAGTTGAGTATCTCATTGAACATCAAGAAGTGCATCTTTGCTACTCCCTTTGGCATACTTTTAGGACACATTATCTGCAAGGAAGGGTTGCTGGTTGATCCAGCTAAAGTTGCAGTCATCGTAGGCTTGAAAGCACCTGCCAGTCAAAGTGAGGTGCGTAGGATTTTTGGGTCATACAGGGTATTACAGGAAGTTTATAAAAGGGTATGCAAAAGTTGCCACACCCTTGGAAGAATTGCTCAAGGGGAAAGGTACATTCTATTGGGGGAGTCGCAGCAGCGCGTTTGAGATATTGAAGAAGAAACTTACTACCGCACCTATCTTGCACTTTCCTTCATGGGATAAACCTTTTCATGTTCATGTGGATGCCTCTGGCACAACCATTGGTGTTGTTTTAGCTCAACCTGGAGAAGGTATAGTTGATCATCCCATTTGTTTTGCTAGTAGGAAGTTGACCCCTGCAGAACAAAATTATACCACTACAGAGCGCGAAGCTTTGTCCATGATCTATGCCTTGCACAAATTTCATCAGTATTTGTTGGCCACACCATTTGTGTTTTATACAGATCACATGGCATTGAAGTATTTGGTGAACAAGCCCATTTTACAGGGGCACATATGCCGATGGATACTCTTATTTCAAGAGTTTGACTTTACAGTTGTGGTAAAACCAGGCAAAAGCAATTCTGGACCGGATCACTTGTCTAGAATTCAATCAGGAGAAGAGGCACAAACAATAGAAGAGACCATGCCTGATGCACAACTGTATAGGTTACAACGTGCACCATCAGAATTAGAGGACATTGTTATCTTTCTAAGGACTGGTATGGCACCAGAAGGCATGAAAGCTTTAGAGAAGAAGCAACTTGCTATACGCGCGACACCATTCATGTTAATCAGTGGTGATTTGTACAAATTAGGCAGAGATGAGGTGTTACGCCATTGTGTATTGGAGCATGAACGAAAGGATATAATGGAAGAAGCACATGGTGGTATTGCAGGTGGCCACTATGCAGGTGATACAATAGCACGCAAGATCCTACTTGCTGGTTTGTGGTGGGAAACATTGTACAAGGATTGTAAAGAGTATTGTAAGGCATGTGACCATTGTCAACATCTAGGTCGACCAGGACAAAGGGATGAGATGCCTTTACGACCAATTACAAGTGCAGAACCCTTTGAGAAATGGGTGATTGACTTTGTCGGGCCTATTTCACCAGCCGCGCGTAGGACTGGATCGCACTATATCATCACTTGTACAGATTATCTTACCTGATGGGCAGAAGCAACACCTACAAAGGACTGTATAGTGGCTACAACAGCAAGGTTCTTATGGGAGAATGTTCTTACAAGGTATGGTTGTCCTTTAAGTTTAACAAGTGATAGGGGCACACATTTTTTGAATGAGACAATAAGAATTCTGTTAGATGAGTTTATGGTTGCCCACCATAAGACTACACCCTATCACCCTCAGGAAAATGGAACTGCTGAGGCTTTTAACAAGATTTTGAGCCACACATTGACCAAGATTTGTGATGTTGGAAGGAAAGATTGGGATGATAAAGTATCTGCTGTTCTTTGGGCTTATAGAACAACATACAAGAGATTGAACAAAGCCACACCTTTTCAATTGGTGTTTGGCATGGAAGTTGTTCTTCCTATAGAATTTATGTTACCTTCTTTGCGCATTGCGTGCACTGGAGGTCTAGCTGATGAGCAAGCCTTGGAAGAATGGATTGAGAAGATGGTTCAACTAGATGAGCACCGAGCCATCGCACGCTGGAGTCAGAAATAGGAGAAAGCACACCAAAAGGCATGGCATGATAGACATATCAGGGATAAGAAACTTGCGGTTGGACAAATGGTACTTCTGTATGACTCCAAGTTTTTGTGCCATCTAGGGAAGCTCAAGGTGCATTGGTTGGGGCCGTATATTATAACTCATATACTTGAGTCAGGTGCTTGCCAGTTAGAAGCAATTGATGGCACGAGGCTGCCCGGTTATTTTAATGGGAGTAGGTTGAAGCCCTACTATAAATAAGTCTTCTTGGTGTTTGTAATAAGGCAGTATTGCCAGATAGATTAGGTTTCCCTTTCTGCATTCCCTTAATGTGTTTCTTTCATCATCGCTATGCTTTGTCAATTTAGTTCTTGTTTGTGTGTAATAAGCACGCTTGCGCGCATGAAGCTAACTACAATATGAAGCATGTTGATGCACAGAGGACTGCACATACTTTTAGTGTGGGGTGGATTGTTGGTGACTCTCAGGTATATGCTGCGAAGATTTAATGTTGCGGGTGTTGAGAAAGAAGGTTGCTAAGGGTGATTGACAAAAGATTGCTTCTCAAAGATAACCAAGGATGGAGATGAATGAGGGAACGTATAACGCGAGGTAAGCAGTGGCCATGGTAACTACCAGAAGATGGTGCAGTGACGAGGTACTCGGGCGCTAGAGCGCACGCTGAAGAGAAGTCTGTGACAAAGGGTAAAAAGGTGCGCTAGAAGGTTATAGCTTTTGGCACGAAGATGTACCACGTGGAAATGATAAAAATGGGTAATAAATGAGGAGAATTTGGTAGGTGGAGGAGAAATTAATGCAGTGAAAAGTGGAAATCTATATAAGGATGGGATGTGATTTCATTTTTACCCTTGCGACTATGAGAATTCGACAAAGAGCTACGTGTGAAGAGCCAAGTAAAGCGATTCAAGGTGCGAAGCAAGCGTGAAAGACAGATCTGTGTATTGGAAAGGCTTGTATCCCCGTAGGAGAAGGGTTTGAACAAAGCAGAGTGATAGAATAGAGCTAGGGTGCATGATTTCATGATTGCAAATTAGGGCATGGTTGAATCAAGTTAGGGTTTGAAGGAAACTAATAAAAACTTGCAGCAGAAGGTCTAGAAAACAAAACCCAAAGAGAAGAATGGCTCCAAAGAAGAAAGAAACACCAGTAAAGGAAAAGAAGAAGGTGGTAGTAGAAGAAGAGGAAGAGATGGCCCCAGAAAGCAATTTTTCAGAGATACAGTACCCTAAGGACGTAATTGTGGGCCAGGAATGGGATACCCACATATGACAGAGTAAGATAAGTGAGTATAATCACCAGACCAATGATAACCAGAAGAAATTAGATGACTTGCTCACTTCCCGAATGAATAGATGAACTGAGGATGGCATGCCAGTATATGATGATGCCAGGGAAAGGCTACTGAAAGGGATTGGTGTCTACCAGTTGTATGAGCTCCCATACTTTGGGAAATATGCACCATTGTATAGATGGCTGATGAGCCGAGTCCATGAGGACTTTTTCTATTTTGTAGGATGGAGGGTAAGATTGACACCCATTCTTATTGCCACAGTAACTAGATTAAAGGCAACAGGCAAGGATATTAAGATTGACCTAGCTGACAAGAGTGCCATTTTGGAGACACAGAAAGTGTTGGGCTACCAGAAAGGACTGCAAGGAATGGACATTGATAAACTATAAAATTGTCCAGTAGTACAGGTAGCAGTGCACCTGATTACCAAGTTGAATGACCAAGAACGTTGGTCACAAGTTAACTCTATGTGGCTGCATGTGGCAAAGCGCATGTCAAAAGGAGTCACTTACAACATTGTTGGCTTCATTGCAGAGAAAATAGTAGAGGAAGTGCGTGTAGGAAACAAGATAAGTTTTGGTTGTGTTTTGCTAAGTTTGGTATTCATGGAGATTGGGGTACCAGATGGCCCAAAAGAGAATATATGGGAATACCCCATGAATCACAAGTCTCTAGCTGAATGATTCAGCAAGTATCTATGCAAGGGGTCAATGACGGACGAGGTAAAGGAGCGAGTGGAGATATGGTATGACAAGCTCCGCTCGAAGTTTGAAGAGGAATGGCATATACCCAAGGAGTTTCCTTCGGTTCTAGGGAAGTAGGCACAATTTTTAGTCTACCAACACTTTTGTATTGCATGATTTCCAATGGTAGATGGGTCATGGAGCCCTTGGTGCAAACTTCCTTACATGTTTTCCGCGTGATATTTCCAAGCTTCAGTTCATCGGTTCACCAACACACGAAGGTTAGTGTTTAATGCAGACAAGGTGGACTGTGAATACCACACCTTGCAGAAAACATATGGATATCCAGGGAAGAATGCATACAATGAGAGTAATATCTCAGAGATTTTGAGCATTAAACCAGAGACACTTGCCATTGCAGATATCGGGGCCATGCTGATATACCTCCAACTTAAGCCAAAAATGGAAAATAACAAGTATGTGGAAAATAAGTTCGCTTCCAGGGCCACTGAAGGGGAAGCATACCATGGAGAATGTCCTGGCACCTAGGCCCTCTGAACCCAAGCAAGATGATGAGGAAGAGGATGAAGAGCAGGAGGATAGTGGTAGCTTGGTGTGGAGGAGGAAGCAGCCATCTGGCCAAAAGGAGAAGGAGCACGCGACGAATTCACAGGGAGAAGGAGTTACTAGGGAAGAGTAGGGTGACCAAATATTTAAGAAGGTATTCAAGTGTACAAAGGCACAAGGAGAAACCCAGCAAGTAAAGGAGCCAGAGGAGAAGAAAAGAAGAAAACTCAGGCTAGGTGAGGAAGCAGAAGAATCTGAGGAGAAGGTGCCCTCATCTCCAGCAGAAGAGGAGCCTCAACATGAGGAGGAGGAGAAAATGGAAGGAGGAGAAGGGGAACAATCAGAGGCCACACAAGACAAGGGTGAGGATACATCTAGTATTCCTAACCTTGATGCAACCATTCCAAGAGGGCCAAGATCCCGTTGAACAGGTGAGGATGCCAAGGCACATATAATGGGATATGCAGAAGACCCAAAGCTGATTGTTCGCGCTCGGTTCCAGAGCACCATCAAGCAGAAGGATCTATTCAGATGGGTGCTCATGGTTGAGGACAAGGAGACATTGTGTACACAAAAGAAACTTTCATGGTCAATGCACACACATATGGATGAGCCAGAATTTGATGTCGGTGAAGAATCATGTGCGTCAAGATGATTGAAGAAGGCACCTAAAATAAGGCACATGACAATCAAGCCAACGGTGATGATAGATGAGTAGGTAAGCAATGCTCTGGTAAAGGTATCTGCTGAAGTAGCAAGAAGAAACATTGATAAATCTGCTACCATTAAGGCGCTGACAGAGAAGCTGAAAGCCAAGGATGTGGAGATAGCATGCCTAGTGTAGGAAAAGGACTTGATCAAGAGAAAATATGACACTTTTGTTAGTATGGCGGAGGAAATTGGAGATGATGTCCTAAAGGTACACCCACATTTGGAATCCCAAGTACCAAAATAATTTCCTTCTGCGATGCACTATGTAAAGACAATGATAACATTAGTGTTGGAGGATGAAAAGGTGCATATACCAAAACAACCCAAGGACCCCGCGGAAGAGGTAGAGAAAGCGCAGGCTGCAGTAGCAAGGAAGATTGCTACTTATGAAGGCCTACTGCAAGCCATCTGTGATGAGCTGAAGAAATCCGATCATGCACTAATGATATGCACAGCTCTAGATGCGTTGATCGCGGTAAAAACATTGGAGGAAGATAATGAAGTGCAAAAGGCTATGAAGGATGCAACCCTAGGCCATGCTGAATGATTAATCCTGGTGAAGCAGAAGTGCAAGACACTAGTTGCAGCACAGGCACCGCATAAGGAAAGGTTAGATGAGCTTGGAAAGCTCATTGCTCAAAAGATGGATATATTGGAAGGGGTACAAACCTCTATGTCAAGCGTAATGCTTGTGATATAGAATGAGCAGGGAAAGCTAACTATGGATGAGCTACAGTCTATCATTGTAGACGTGCCAGAGAAGGTAGGAATGGTGTTGACAGAGTGGGAGAACTTGGAAGTAGATATAAAAGAGGAATATCCAGAGTTGCTGCTTCAGAATGAAATGGAGGAGCCTGAGGCTTGAACAATTTTTGTTGTGTATACCTTATTCAAAATTCTTTATTCAACCATTCTTTATTTATCCATTCTTTGTGTAAATTTTGGACATCACCATTGTCGGGGTGACAATGAGATTAGTGTGGGGTAATGTTGATAAGAGAAAACACTTAGTAGAACTTACACATAGAGTTCGCATGCGGGAGAACAACACAGGAGCAAAGGTGTGAAGGTATAGGAAGGCGTCATGCGCAGAGGTGTAGAGTCAGACTTTCAGGACTTAGCCGATTTTGGAGATCAGGGCTATTCTTAGAGGTTGGCATGTGGAGCACACAAAGTGATGCTGAGACTTGCGTGCCACTCTTCATGGAGATTTCAAAGAGCATGTCCAATCACTCTTGCATGGAGCATAAGCTAAGAATAGATCCACCACTATAGTTAACTATCAATGATCTATAGATAGCATACTTGCATGTATGGCTATAGTTGTAAAAGGTGTGTGGCTATTATTAGCATGTGACCTATTTTGGTAGAGTTAAGTGGTGAAGGGCTAGTCCCCCACCCTATATATATGTAATGAATTACTTAGTAAGAGATAGACAGGGACACATACTACTTTGAAAGGGTTAGAGATACATGAGTGCATGAGACTGGATAATTATAACAGATCCATGCGTGCATGTCTAGTATTGTATGAAGCTTTTGTACTGTTGGTATGATGAATATATGAAGAATATTGGCCGAACAATAGTGTCTAATATGTTTGTCATTGTATTGTTATCATGATGATTTATACTTAAGTGCTTATAGATCTTGTATGGTGTAATGATGTATGGATGGATTAGTTTCTAAATATATGTTTTTTATACTACTTCATCATGCTACCATTCTGCTACAACAACCCTTAAGAGGGACTTGGTACCTTCAGAGACTATCATATACCTACAATTAGAGTACGTTGTGAAGGCCACGAGGAACATGCTAATCATGCGCAACCTCCTTATAACATAGATCGTAATGAAGTACCTACTTGAGAAGTAACGTTAGAACAACAAGTACAAGCTCTCACTCGCCAATTGACAAGTTTGGCTTCACATATACATAAGGAATAACCAAAAGCTTTAAAACAAGCTATACCAAAGGCAAAACCTAAAGCTTCATTTCACAAGTTCCAAACAAATAATCCTTGATGGGAGACACGAAAATACCCTTACAAAGAATTTCTCACAAATAATAGGGGTGGCAATACACCTAGATTTAACCCTTCGTATAGACATACGCCACCCACACAAAACCAACTCATCAATTAAGAGTGGTCCACTATGAAGAATTCCCTTCTAGCTTTGTAAGAAGGCAAAACTGGCAACAACAAAAAGTACCAATTTGAGGAGTTGTGCCCTTATCCGTTTAATAAAGCCATGTTACAAGTTCCTTTCCCACGACACTTTGATTGTCCAAAATTTGACAAGTATAAGGAAAAAGGTGATGCTTGTGACCATATCAAATATTTTTATATGGCATGCCGAGAGGTTGCATATAGCGACAACTATCTTATTTACCTTTTCCCACAGATTTTAGGAGGACAGGAGTTAGAATGGTTTTTGCACGTCCCCAAGGGATATATATCTACATGGCTGAAATTAGCCAAACATTTTGTATGTCATTTTTCTTTTAATATAGCGAGTGATGTTACCATGCTAGATCTCTACAATGTGAAACAACAAAAACTTCGTTGCTTTCCTACAAAGATGGAGAGGGTTAACTGGCCGATTCCCTTGCTACATACCTGAAAAATAATTGATAAGTATATTTTTTCCCAACCTCTACCCTGACATCACATTCCATTTGCAAATACATTGTGGCAACACGTTTGAAGAGGTAATCGAAACAGGGATTCAAATCGAAAAAGCGTTGTTAGTTAAGGGGACTCTAAAACCCTTCTCACATGATTCCAAATCTAACGAAAAAAACAAAGTTTGTTCATAATAAGAACAAAAACATCATTGGTGATGGGATAGTAGACTTTAAGTGAGTACAAGTCATTCAAAACCACGCACCTTTGAAGCTTGCAAAGGGAACTCCACCTATGGAGTATAAATGTCATACTTTCACCCCTCTATTTGAATCCATATCATCCATCCTAAAGTAGTTAGAGGCCGTATACATGGTTCGATACCTATTATCCATATTTTGGCCCCTCGGAAAAATATTGGATCAGCCACAACCCCGCACAAAAAGAACCAAAGAAATTAGATTTGAATCCTGCAAACAAGTTGCAGGGAGATTCTACAATGGATTGGCAAGGCCTGCGAAAGATCAAATGACCCCGTGCAAGAAGAAATTCAAGAAACGACTCTATTGAGTGAACCCGTGCTTCAAATCCAATAAACATATTATAGGCGGGCTCAGAAATGGAATAGCAGGGTTGAGGTAGGAGGCCGAGCAGTGTCAAAAGAACCAGAGGCTCAAAGTAAAAGAAGCGATGAAGATTCGAAGTCTTCGGGCTTTGCAAATGGTTCAGAATGGGCCCAAAAATGACTAAATATAGAGGAGACAGTGGAGGGAGCCAAGTGTCCAAATGACGCACCTCCAAAGATTAAATCCAAAGGGGCAGACCCAAACGAGTGCCAAGCTTCCATGCGTCCAGAGCCCCAAAAAGTTGTTGTTAGTGCAAAATCACAACACCCCCAAATTAGTCGTCAGATCTACTTTTCTAAGGCAGATTCATTTCATGTGATTCACATAACATTGAGTTTTCCCCAAAGTGTGGGACTTTGCAAATGGGAAAACTCTCTAGATTAAAGGTTGGTTCCAATTCCTCTGTTTAGGTGCATACGTGGAAACTTGCAGTGGACCTATTCCTAAACCTAATCTAAGTTTTATCAAGGAGACAAGGATAAAAGGAATACAAGAAATCAAAACTAAGCTACAAGGTGATGCACTGAAGGAAATGATGAACATTAGTTTTGCTGATAGACATAAACCAACAAAATACATACAATAATCAAACACAGATAATCAGATTTATAATGAAAGACCAGATGAGAGCAAAGGGGACAAGAAAGGATCTAAAATCAATCACAAACATGTTTTATTGCTCTGCAGATTGATACAATACATTACAAATGACCAGAAGGTAGGAAACATATTTGCAATTTAAATGAAAGGTATGATCTCCATGAATTCCTTTGCCAGAAGGAAAGGGGAGCCTGCAAAAACAAAGAACGTCCAACCCTCTATAATGAGTCTCGACCTTACTTTTATAAATTCAACACAGAGGGGATAAAGAGAGAGAAGTGGGGGAAAAAAAGGTTCCAAGCTCAACCACCGCCATCAATTCCTCCTACAAAATATGCCCACAAATTGGTCTTGACTGCAACAACCACTGGTTCGGCACCTCAAAGGAGGAGGAAATAGCAGAGCAGATCGAATTTGATCTGGTTGTCGGGGCAAAAATAGATCCTGTATTAATGGCCTTGAAGACATTTCTCCATTTTTATCCCACCTAACCTCTCAAAACATAAAGTTTTAGATCTCTATGGCGTAGACGAGGCCGAGATCTTTCCAACGGTGTCAGATTTGTTATATTTCGAGCCTTGAGTCGAAATATATGCCCCTTCAAACTTTGTATCAGGTCCGTACAAAAGGGTGAGAAAACTAGTTTGAAAAACGGGCCCCCTTTTTAATATGGGACACGTGGAGGGAAAATTAGGGCAAAAATCAGGTTCGTGGGCCCAGAATTTACCTTTTCCCCCTTTTCCATAAAAATTGCAAAATCCAGAAAGCTCTCGCGGCCTCGCCACTCCGTTAGGACACGTGGCACCCTCTGGTTGGATGGGGAGATGTGCTTCACTTTTCATCTTTGTGCCTTTTTGACAAATGGAAATTTCACTTTTTCCTCTGATTCCCTGCTTCCCCACTTTGACCTTGACTCGGGCTCAAACGTTGACTTTTTTCCTTTGGGCATATTTGCTGCCCATTTTGCAAATTTTACGTCTTTGGAATAAAAAAGGGAAAAAATCCAACTTTTTCCTTGATGGTCCACCTTAGCGTTGCTGGTTTAGGCTTGCCATGTGGCGCTTCCTCCGCTGGCCTACCCAATTTCTATGTTTTCGGCTAAGTCCTTTGCTCGATGGGTCATATTTCTTGATAGGGGACACGAGGCAATTTGGCGCTTGTCTGGAAACCCTCTCTTTATTCGACCCTTGAGTTAGCGCCGTTTGGACACTTGAAACCCTCCGCCGGCATGCCACCATGCATTAACTATTCAACCCAACTTTGTCCCCTTTTTGAGACTGGATGTGTGGAGGCTTCGCACTCGCTTGAAATCCTGATCAAGATTTACCTTTGAAGGAGCATTGGGTTGACACTTGAAAGCCTTCACCTTTCTTTGGACTTTTCAATGACCTCTCCCTTACCTTTTCGAACCTTGGGCTACGTGGCGAAATGGCACTTGTTTGAGCCTCCACTTTTGGATCTACCCTTGGAGATGCACCATTTGGACATGTGGCAATTCTCGCCAGTACTTCTATACTTAGCCTTTTTTGAGGCCCGCCATGTCCGCCTTTTGACCTTTGTTGACCATTTGCTATGTGGAGGGCTAACGCGAGTTTAGGTCTCTGCCTTGGGCTCCCATTTCAGATTTACGTCGAGCCGACACTTGGCACCTTCCTGCCTAGTCGAAGACTTTTGAATGACCGTGTAACTTTTTTGGGGCTCTAGACACGTGGAAGCCTGGTGCTCATTTGAACTTCCCTTTTTGGATTCAACTTTGGAGAAGCGTCGTGCCGATATGTGGCTCTCTCCGCTGCCTCCTCCATACTTAGCCGATTTTTGGACTCGTTCCGAACTGTTTTGTGCTCGAAGACTTCGGATCTTTGCCGTTTCTTCTTTTCCTTACTCCTGGCTTCTTTATGACACTGCTCCTCCTCCTCTGACCCTACTATTCTATTTCTAAGCCCACACATAACCCGTTAAATAGATTTAAGACATGGTTCCACTCGACAGAACCGTTTCTTCTCTTCCTTCTTACACAGGGTTGTTTAGTCTTTTGCAGGCCCCGCTAGTCCATTGTTGAGTCCTTCTACGACCTGTTTGCAAGATTTAACCGTGTTTTCTCTGGTTTTTTTTGTGCGGGGTCGTGGCTGATCCAATACTTTTCCTGAGGGGTGAAATATGGAAAACAATTATACCGGCCGTTGAAAAGTCTTCGAATTAGCGGAGGGTGCCAAGTGTCTTAACGACACAAATTCAAAAGCAGGATCCAGGAAGAAGACTCAAACTTGTGCCAACCCTCCATGTAGCCAATGGTCAATAGAGGTCAAAAGGACAACGGGCCCAAAACAGCTAAGTAATGAATGCAGGTGGAAGGCGCCAAGTGTCCAAACAACGCACATTCAAAAGCAGGACCCTGAGCAGGTTGTCAAATGAGTGCGGGCCTTCCACATGTCCCAGAGCCCGAAAAGGGTAGGGCGACTGTTGAAAATTCTAAAGGCCCACAAAGGTCTCCACATGTCGTATCCATGTGTTGGGTTTCAGAATGGAACATGGGTTGAAACCACAGTCAGGGGACAACAAGTCCCTCCTCTTTAATGGGAGAGGTTCCCTTATTGAAAGTAGGAAAAACAAATGTACAGATATACAACTCTCAATGTTTGGACCCTGATATTCTGGAACGTTTTCATACTTAAAAGATTATCAATCAGAAGGAATGGAAGAATATAGAGATGGGAGAAGGAAGAAAACAACAATGCTTTTGGGAAATATAGATAGCAGAGTATCTCCCTACTCACATTGAACCAAGAAAATATAGAAAAGGATCAATTACTTCACCACTACATGCAAATCTCTAGACACAAAGTTCTAAAGATTCACACAGACCAGAACACAAAGTTTCTATTGAATGCAAAATACAAATGATCCATTGAATTGAGCAAGGAGAGAGAAATATATAACAGAGGAAAATAAGAAAGAAAGAACTTTTGTATTGAATTACTTCAGAATTTACAACCTTCCCAGAAAACCAAAATCCCCCCCCTTTTCCCGTGGCCAAAGCCATATATTTATAAAAATTCGTATACATCCATACTTTGTCCCCAAGAAAAGAATATCCGAAAGGGATAATGTTTGTTGCAGATCCGTCTTTTGGAAAGTGACATGAAACAAACGCACTCATGAAAACAATAGGTTCAAAAAGACGAATATTTCGTCAGTTCGAGCATGATTATTTTAGTAGGGGACATCTCATGATTTTCTCCTTCATGTGGTCCTGCCATTTCTACCTTTTAACCACTTTCATAGCACTCAAGTGCTTAGTGGTAAGTTTTATCCCTTTTTATCGCGTATGACAGATAAAATCTATCTTTCTGAAAATCAAACTTTACATCTCTTTAAACTTATCAATTCGGCTCCAAAACACAAAACACATCTCATGAAGGAACGACAAGGAATCAGAGAGGAAAGAAAGGAGAATGATCCATTTTTCATGTTTTGCAGAGCTCTGGTTTGTTAATGGTGATAAAAACTAGAAGAGGGCATTTGGCTATATTTCCCCCTTTTACCTTCAAATTTGGATTCTACACATGGCAAGATCCAAGCAATGACGGCCCTGGGGAGAAAATTTGCATTTCCTGACATTTGGGAGAAAAAGCACGTTTTCTTGATTTGCTCTGCCCCCCGCAGCTCCGCCAAAGGCCAGACACGTGGTGCCATTTGAGTGGCTGAGGAAATGCGGTTCAAATCTGCCATTTAAACTCTTTTTTAACAAAAGGCTCAAATTCTCAAAAACCTCTGTGGGCCCTCTGTTCCGATTTCATTCTTCGACACGTGGCATCACCTAACTGGTTGTGGGGGTGTGTTTCAATTTTATACTTTATCTATTTTGGAAAGGGGAAAAATTCCAACCTTTCCCTCGAAGTTCATGCCCCCGTCATTGACTTTTCAACGTAGGCCACGTGTCCCTTCCTCTTTGACTGTGGGCCTTAACTTAGAAAATTTCCCCTTCGTATGAGCAGGGCTCCAATTTCCACGAAATTAGATTTGGGGAAAATTGAGAGGACAATAGCTGGCTCCTTCTAGGGATGATTTGGCAGAGGAAAGAGGCAAAATCAAGAATATGATAATTCTGGGTAATCAGATCGAATCAGTGTCTTAGCCAATGGGCAACAGAGTGAAAAAGAAGCAACACCAACACATAAGAGAACACAGAAAGGAAACCAACCAAAACAAAAACAAGGAAAGCAAAATGGTATATAAAATGTACAAAAGGGGGGCGAAAACACTTGGACTTGGAATTACACAACTCCAGAGACAGGCTGAGAAAAATAGGTACCTTTGTGGAACAACCAAATGAAAGTATGAGGTATCCACGAATTGGGAAAGAGCAATGGGGCATACCAAAACATCATGTGAACGTTACGTGGTTTGAAAAGAAAAAATGAGGCAAGAAAACCGTCTAGATAATGATACCCAAGACCAAAAACATTCAATCCTTGTGAAGAGTTGAATGTCTACCGGAAGCTTTTCTCTTATGAAGGACTAATGCCATTTTTAAGCTTCAAAAATGCCTGACTGCCTCCACACTGATCCCTGTATACCACTAAATTGTGACAACTGGATTCATGACAAAATCCAATTCTTATAACACCAACTTCTTGCTTCAACGAATTACCAATCACATTTGTTTGGCAATCATCATGGAATATACCTTGAGACCCATATGTTTGCACAAAATATTTCTTGTAATAATCCTCAAAAGGAAATGGGAAAGAGACACTGAATGATTTATCATTATCATTTCCTTCGGCCTGGAAATTTTCTGATTTATCCTCATGATGAGCAATTTCTACCATGCCCATCAGAAACATCCCTATTGCCTTTGCAAACTCAAAAACTTTGTTTTCACTTCTAGGAGATCTTGGCTCTTGGGTGCAAGTTTCACTACTTATTTGTCTTCATGATCTGAAGGGAATTTAAAAGATGATAGACTAGGCAAAAATAAATCAATCACATCATCTTCTTCTTCTTGTTTGCATCCCAAAGGATGAGTTGAACCAGGATTGTCGTAATCATGAAGAAAATTTTCCAAGTTTGGCTCATCGACTTCTATTTGCTTTGAAGGACTAAAAAAAGGTGTATGTGTGCTCATCTCATTATTAAATATAGCAAGTGGACCAGTGCTCCAACTGACTCCATTTTCTTTGGGTAAAGGCACTTGTCTGTCATTGAGGTAATTTAAAACATCAAGAGAATGGTCAGCAGAGATCTCCATCTCAGTATATTGGAATCCCTCAAACATAGGAGAAGGAGAAAACCCATTCACTCTGTTGTGATGTACCTCCTCTTTTACCAACATGAGGTTATTTCCTTCAAAACAAGAACATCCAATCCTAGCGCATGACATATCTTTCATAAACTCCATTTCAGGCTGAAACAAAGCCTCAAGTTGTTTACCTTCCTCATTATTGGAATAAATACCAAATTGGCATGCATCATGAGGGGCATTAAGAAGACATTCATTGGTGAGATTAAGATAATGTTGAGGAATGAATATCTGAAGGTGAGAAGAATCACTATGAGCAGTATTAAGGACTTGAATGTTCTCTATTTTGTTGCAAGGTATCCTAAATCCACTGGATGAGTTTCTTCCAACTTGCTTTGCCTCACCTTGTGGCATAACCATGTAATTACCACGCCCAATATCTGTATACAATATTTGTGCTTTTGGATCATTTGTTTTTTACACAATATATTTAGTTTGTTTCTCAGGCATTAGCTTCTTCATTTTCCCATTCACTGGAATAAGAGCATGTGACCAATCCATCATGATTTCTCCTC
Organism: Taxus chinensis; assembly: GCA_019776745.2. NCBI lineage: Eukaryota > Viridiplantae > Streptophyta > Pinopsida > Cupressales > Taxaceae > Taxus > Taxus chinensis. Next base: position 77,039,170 of record CM034153.1, on the reverse strand, counting down.
CAACATTTTTGTAAACATTTCTACTCAGCAACATGCCGTACAAAGGGGGAATATCAGGTACCAAAATGGTGGCTAAAAATCTCTTCTTTGGCAAAGCAACGAAGGCTACTTGTGCATCCTTGATCCTTCCAAACAATGACACTTCTCTACTTTACATTGAGTAACATGAACCAAAAGCGCGAATTAGGGTTAAGCCTAGGGCATGAGCTACTTTAGCAAGCATCGCATTATCTGAAGCACTAGAATCAATAACGCAATTGTTGAGTTTGTGGCAGCTATGAGGAGAGTGACATAAAATGGTTCAATCTTCCCATCAAATGAAGTGACTGCTACCACAAGGCTTGGCTGAGATGAAGGAGAAGGAGTGGACAAAAGACCTTTGGAACTAGGGGATGAAGGCTTGGATTTGGAGTTTTACAAAGTCTATCATCTTAGCAAAGGCCTTGGGATGGGTTTGGTAGAATTCAGTTTCTGAGATTTGGATCTTAGTGTTCTTGAGATGGTCAATAATGTCAAAAGAACCAGAGGTAGATGGAGCATCATTGATAGGAGTAGATGAAAATTTTTACTTATCAACTCTATCATTTGAAGGGAAATAAGTTTAATGAGTAAAAACAGAGGAGGAAAGAACAATAGAACCTACCTTATGTGTGGAAGAGGTTGGAATATGATCTCCTCTCCTTGCAATCACTGGAATGACTGTAGGAGGTTCCTTAGATATTTTAGCAGGCTGCACCACTTTCTCATTCTTTTTTGGCTTGCTCACAAGTCATGACACCATATGATTCATTGTTCATCTCTGTAACTCTTTCTTCATAATCATCCTCTTTATCTATACCTTCACTGGTGAGAAAATGGACATGAGATCAAATCAACTCTTATGATTCTTCATCAGCTTCCTCTTCATGTTCTTCATAGATTTCATCCTCTTCCTCATCATCAAGCTCCAACACTTCATATGCTACATTGACTGGAACTTTAACAAGTGGACCTTCAATTTCCAGTCTGGTCTGAGTAGAGGGTAATCGATTCCTAGGCTGAAATTTATTTCGTAGGAACATCCTGATAAGGAGCATGTTGGGTGAACTATTTCTTGAGGGAAATAAGATCATTAGCAAGTTTCTGTACCAACTAATTTGCACTAGCTCTAGGAGAAGATGTGAAAGAAGGAGAAGATGTTGAAGAAGGAGATGCTTTAGATTTGGATGAATCTCTCCTTAGCTTACCAGACATGATCAGATCATCTTCAACACTAATATACAAATCTCTGCATTAGCATCCAAGGTGGCAAGATTGGCTCTCCTAAGTTCATAGCTCACTTCATGTAATTGGGCATTAAGGAAGAAACATCTTTTGAATCTGATCCACAGGGCACTGTGTTTTGTGGGATTTTGTATCAACCATCCTGTTGAATTTGGCCACAAATTCCCTCATGGGTTCATGTGACATTTTCTTAATTTGAGAAATCCGGGCCAAGAGGGCATGTACATCCTTAGCATGTTTGAAACGCTGTTCAAAATGGGTCGTCATAGTGTTCCAATCGGTGATGGATCCAACAAGGAGATGATAAAACCAATCAAGAAGCATTATATTGTAATGTCTCCACAAAAATTTTAAACGAAGATATCCTCATGTTCAAATCTGAGAACACCACAAGCAAACAATGAAGGCCGCAATATGTTCATCTGGATGAACCTTCCCATTACCTCTAAATTTAGGGAAATTATTTATATTGCCTCTAGGAAATTCATGCAATGGTTGGGGAAGAGAAAGAGGCCCCAACCCTTTGGCCTCAAGGAAGAGGAGCTGCTATCATTGGAAATATTTTTTGGAGAGGAACTGAAACACTAGCAATAATCAAAGCATGCAAATTAGGACTGATTTGATCTTGAGGAATGTCAATTCCAGAAGTTTTGTCTCTAGCAGGAGGAGTGCTTACAGGTCTTGTTTCTCTTATTTTTCTTGATGAAGAAGGGAGGGAGAAAACTTGATGATGCAAAATTTGGAAATGAGGGTCTTCTTCCCCAAGGGTTCTTCTACCCCGAGTGTATCTTGGAGTCGACTAGATCAAAGATGATCAAAAAAAATGTTATTCAAAAACTAGAATCCATTTGCAATGAATTCCCCAGTGAAGTCACCAAAAACTGTTGGGTTTCAGAATTGAACATAGGTTGAAACCTCAACCAGGGGAAAATAAGTCCCTCCTCTTTAATGGGAGAGGTTACCTTATTGAAAGCATGAAAAACAAATGTACAAATATATAAATCTCAATGTTTGGACCCTGATATTCTGGAATGTTTTCATATTTAAAAGATTATCAATAAGAAGGAATGGAAGAATATAGAGATGGGAGAAGGAATGAAACAAAAATGATTTTGGTAAATATAGATAGCAGAGTATCTCCCTACTCACATTGAACAAAGAAAATATAAAAAAGGATTAATTCCTTCGACCACCGAGTGCAAATCTACAAACATAAAGTTCTAAAGGTTACACAGATGAGAACACAAATTTTCTATTGAATGTAAAACAAAAGATCCATTGAATCGAGCAAGGAGAGAGAAAGATTTTAACAGAGGAAAATAAGACATAGAAATAACTTTTGTATTGAATTACTTTAGAATTTACAACCTTCCTAGAAAACCAGAATCCCCTTTTCCCATGGCTAAAGCCATAAATTTATAACAATTCATATACATCCATACTTTGTCCCCCAAGAAAAGAATATCTGAAAAGGGATAATGTTTATTGCAGTTCCGCTTTTGGAAATTGACATAAAACAAATGCACTCATAAAAACTGGAGGTTCAAAAAGGTGAATATTTTGTCAATTCGAGCATGATTACTTTAGCAAGGGGTCATCTCCTAATTTTCTTCTTCATGTGGTCCTACCATTTCCACCTTTTAACCACTTTCCGAGCACTCAAGTGCTTACTAGTAAGTTTTCTCCCTTTTTATCGACGTTTGGCTGATAAATTCTGCATTTTCTGATGATTAAACTTTACATCCCTTCAAACTTATCAATTTGGCTCCATAATACCAATCCAAAAAAGCATCTCATGGAGAAACAACAAAGAAACAGATAGAAAATAAAGGAGAATGATCCATTTTTGTGTTTTGCAGAGCTCTGGTTCATTAATGGTGACAAAAACTAGAAGAGGGAATCCGGCTATCTTTTCCCCCTTTTACCTTCAAATTTGGACCCTACACGTAGCAAGATCCAAGCAACGATGGCCCTGGGGGAGAAAATTTGCATTTCCTGACATTTGGGAGAAAAAGTGCGTTTTCTCGATTTTCTCTACCCCCCGTAGCTCCGCCAAAGGCTGGACATGTGCCGCCGTCTGAGTGGCTGAGCAAATGTTGTTCAAATCTGCCATTAAACTCTTTTTTAACAAAAGGCTCAAATTCTCAAAAACCTCCGCGGGCCCGCTGTTCCGATTTCATTCTTCGACACGTGGCATCATCTGACTGGTTATGAGGGTGTATTTCACTTTTATACTTGATCTATTTTGGAAAGGGGAAAAATTCCAACCTTTCCCCCGAAGTCCATGCCCCCGTCGTTGAGTTTTCAATATAGGCCACGTGTGCCTTCCTCTTTGACTGTAGGCCTTAACTTAGAAATTTTCCCCTTCGTATGAGTGGGGCTCCAATTTCCACGAAATTAGATTCAGGGAAATTTGAGAGGACAACACCACGCTACTCCAAAGGTAAAGTCCGGGGGCAATTTCTAAACATGTGCAAAGCCTCGATGTGTCTTGGGTCAGATACAGTGCCTCTGCCCGCAGAAAAGACTCTGGAAGAATACAAAAGAAATAGGGAAACCTATGCACGCCCCACATGTCATATGGGAACTATTCTAAGAGTGAAGGAAGGAGTAAAATCTCAAATGAGTGCAGAGCTACCATGTGGACCTGGTATAAACAGACTCATTTAAATATTACGCGCCCGTGACCCAAAAATTCAAATGGCCATATCTTTTGACCAAGAACTCAGATTTGGGTGGGAGAAGATTTTTTGGAAAAGTTTTGATGCCCTCAATGCCTTGAAAACATAAAATATCATTTTTTGTAGGCGTTGGTGGGTGAAAAATGGGAAAAATGTATTCCAGGCCATTAATATGAAGCTTGATTTCTCCAACTACCAGATCTGATTCGATTCGACCCGTCGTTCTTCTTCAATACGCGAGATAGATAGAGGGAGCTAGAATCGATAGATTTAGGGTGGATTTGAAAGGGACATTGATTGATAGTGGTTGAGTCTTCAAGGAAGGATTCAATGCATATCCTGTTGTAGTTGAAGCAGGATTCAAATTTTCCCTCTTCTCTCTCTTATTCTTTCTATATACTATAACACTTCTCGTTTGAGAAGGGAGATTATTCTGGGCATAGGGAAACTCTGTCAAATTTGTTTCCCGACTCCACTTTGAGTTGAAAACCTTCTCCTACGCCTGACAAGCATTTTTGTGCCTCTAAGCAGAAATGCAATGGTATGTGTACTCATATAGAGCAATAAAACATGTTTTTGTGGTGTTTCTTCAACCCTTTGCATTGTTTTGTTGTCTCTACGTGCCTCTCCCTTTCAAATCTATTTTTTGTGCATGTGTTTCACATTTGCAGGTGCAGGGTGTTGTGTTTCTCCTTTCTCCCCTGTTTCATCCTCCCTCAACAGAGCATCTCACCCCTTTCCTTCTCTGGTGTATCACCACTTTAATGTAGGCTTTTCTTTCACCCTCTATTTCTCTCTGGTTACTTGGAATGGTTAGATTAGGATAGTTTAGTTTTTTCCTGCATTAGAGTAGCTCATGGCAGGTAGTTTAGGAATAAGAACTATCTTTCTCTAGAGGATCATCTCAGGTTTGCAAGTCCCACAACTTGAGAGATGATCCAATGTTATGTAATCACACTGACTACCCCATTTTAACCACTTCACATCTTTGGCCATTTGGGGGTGCTGTGATTTTTCACTAACAATACCTAGAAACAATACCATACAGATAGTTTGCCTCTTCTGAGCGTGAGGATATTTTGTCTAAAAATGAAAGAGAAATAGATTCTCGGTGTAGTCTTTATGAAGACCTCACCTCCACAAACCTATTCTCTAACATGGCTATCCTTACCATAACCCATGTTACACCTCCTACCATTCCAAAATTGGACCTCATTTACCCATCACTCATAAATTGGGACCAACAACAACACGTGCCCATCGACGTCTTTCAGAATAATGAGGCTATTGGGGAATTCCTTGGCATGAGAGACAACATTTTGAGAAATGACCATAAGAAATGCTTCTCCATTTAGCTCAATGCATGAGCATACTTTGGAGAGGAGGTAGAGTCGTGTGGTCACTTAAGTAAGAAAATAAGAAAGGTCAAAAGTCATATAGAAAATCCTTGCAGAAAGAAAAGGTCCAAGTCCTATAGTGAAAACCTCTTTGAGGTGCTTGTGGATAAACTAACGAAACAACCTATGGACAAGATAGTGTACACACTTAAAGATGAGGATATCCCTAAACCACCTTTGGTAGAGGAGGATCTCAATCTCCCTCCCAATCCTACGTGCATGAAAGACGAATCCAAGCTACTGGTGGAGGAGATAATAGATGTTAACATCGACATGGATGAGCTGTCTAGAATGGTTAAGTTGGGAGATTCACTCTTAGCTCAAGAGTAGAAAACATTTATAAGACTTTTGAGAGAATATGTAGATATCTTCACTTAGTCTTATGTAGACATGTCATGACTTGATCCTGCATTAGTAGTGCACAATCTTGTTGTACACCTGGATGCCAAGCCTATAAAACAAAAGCTCCGGAAGATGCATCCTCGTGTCACCTTGTTGGTTAAGGAAAAGCCAGAAAAGTTATTAGAAGTAGGCTTCATTAGGCCTATTGACTACTTAGAGTATATTTTTAATGTGGTACCAGTTCAGAAAAAGCCAGGTGGTATCAGAGTGTGTACCAATTTCAGAGATATTAACAAATCTTGTCCCAAGGATGACTTTCCTCTTCCCAACATCAACATGATTGTCGATTCTACTACTGGTTATGAGATGTTATCACTCATGGATGTCTTCTTAGGTTATAATCAGATAAAGATTGCTGAGGAAGATCAACACAAGACAACTTTTACAACCCCATGGGGGACATTCTATTACCAAGTCATGCCCTTTGACCTTAAGAATGTAGGCGCTACTTATCAACTAGCCATGATTTTAATATTTCACGACATGATGAACGACATCATGGAAGATTACGTGGATGATATATTAGCAAAGTCTAGGAGTCGGGAAGAGCACCCAGAGATTCTATGACGTATTTTTTAGTGTTTAAGGGACTACAAGATCTGACTTAACCTGAAGAAATGTGTCTTCGGCATGTTATCTGGAAAATTACTAGGATTCATTGTTTCGAGGAGAGGGATAAAAATAGATCCAGAAAAGGTTACCACTATAATGAAAATGCCTCCTACCAATATCAGACAACTACGGAGCTTACAAGGAAATATCCAAACCATCAGAAGGTTTATATCTTAGCTAATAGAAAAGTGTCATACATTCATGCATCTTCTCAAGAAAGATGTTAGTTTTCACTGGGGACCAGAGAAGCAACAAGTATTTGCTTTGCTCAAAATCTATTTGGCTAAATCCCCTGTTCTAATGCCACCCATGGTAGGAGAACACTTGTTACCATACATTTCTACCACACACTTTGTAATTGGGGCATTGTTGGCCCAATATGATAAAGAGCAGAGAGAAAAAGTTGTGTACTACATGAGCAGAACATTGATAGCTTATGAGCTCAAATATCTGCAAATCAAAAAGGCTTGCCCAGCTGTAGTTTTTGATTTCCAGAAACTACACCACTATTTTCTCAATAATAAAGTCAAGCTCATTTCAAAGATTGATCCACTACAATACTTATTGCCAAAACCTGCACTTACAGGAAAGATGGCTAATTAGATAATCTTATTAAATGAGTTTGACATTGAGTATGTACATCAAAATTTAGTGAAAGGGAAGGTTCTAGTAGATCAAATAGCAGAAGCTTTGCTACCAAGTACTAAACCTTTGAGTCTGGAGCTCTCAGATGCATCTATGATGTACCTCGAAGAATCAATCGTATGACAACTATACTTTGATGGCTCCTTTACCTTTCATGGTTTAGGCTCTAGAGTTGTGTTGATCACTCCTACAAGAGACTTGATCCCACAGGAATTTTGACTTGGGTTCCCATGCACAAATAATATAGCGGAGTATGAGGCCCTTATTATAGGGACAAAGCTAACTATTAAGTGGGATATCATACGAGTAAATTTAATTGGTGATTCCATGTTAATTATAAAATAGGTGACAAATGAATACAAAGTAAAAGATGGGAAATTTCATCCATACAAGAGAATGGTTAATTCTTTGAAGGATTCCTTCGAGCAGATAAAATTTGAACAAATACCAAGAGCCCAAAATAGAGTAGAAGATAATATGCCTATAATAGGATCCATGTTGAGTATTCCACCTACAAGCAATAATATGCCATTTTTTGTGGAACACTTACGAACGCCAGCATATGACATACCATATTCATGTTTGGTGTGCAAAGTTGTTGGTTCCTTTTCCCCGTGGTACTATGAAATATTTAATTACCTCCATGATGGAATTTTTCCCACGAATATTTCCCATGCCAAAAAGTGAACCCTCATCTAGCGTATAGCCCACTATACCCTACTTGGGGGCACCCTCTTCCACCAAGGCTACGACGGGAATTTGTTGCGTTGTTTAAATTCGGATGAGTCCATCCAAGTAATCAAAGAGGTACACAAAGACATCGGCAAGGCTCATAGAAGAAATGATTAGATTGTCTTAAGTTTTCTTATGAACTTCATGCCCTCAATCACCTTAAATTGTATCAGGATCAAGTGCGACAAAGTTATAATAAACTCTTCAACTTAAAGATTTCACAGTACCACCCTTTGGAATTCTTAAAGTGTATCAGGATCAAGTGCAATCCTTAAAATTAATCACGACACCCTTTGGAATTCTGGGACTGTTCGTGTCATATTTTATTTTCTGTTCGCAAGAGCCAGGACAACCACCCAATGCAGACCGGCGGTCCCAGGACCGCCACCCTGGTGGGGCGGCGGTTTTGTAACCGCCGCCTTGCACAGGGCGGCGGTCCTGTCACTAAACAGACAGAACCTACGTGTATCATTTTTTTCTTCTTTGTGTTGGCTGATTTGATAAAGTAGAGTCATTTTGGATCCCTATGGATCAAACCTCCCCTACTTAGGAGGATTTTGGTCCCACAAAAGCTTAGTGGGGGAGTAGATGAGGAAATAATTTCCTCACTTGATCCTTCGGGTACCACCAGGCCTACCTTGGTGTCTTTCCTTTCAGTCCAATCTACCAAGACTCTTACGGACCTCTCCTAGTCTCTCTAACCTTCTGTTGTAGTACTACATCCTCATCCAATTCACCTTGTGAGTCCAAGATGCAATCCTCAATGGAAGGTAACAACTGTAGTTCTTCTTCTTCATCTAGCATGGATGGCTCATATAGGTGCAAGTTCTCACAGTTTACTATAGAGCACATCCTAATGAATGATGACAAATCAAGTCGAAAGGCATTTTCTCCAACTTGCTCCAATATGGTGAAGGGTCCATATCATAATTGCTTGAGCTTTCATGCTTAACCTTGTAGTCTCTCCTTGGTCAAGTAAAGCCACACTCTATCTCCAACATGAAGCTTATGTTCCCTTCTATGTTGATCGTGCCTAACTTTGTACTTGGCCTGAGATTTCTCTAGTTGTTCCTTGAATTTTAGATGGATTTTCTAGATCCTCTCAATGAATTTGTTTGCTCTAGTCACCTATGTGTCTCGTTTATCCTTCTCATCCTACTGTCTAATTGCTATGTCCAGTGGATTTGTAGGTAGATATCCCAAGCATTCTTCAAATGGTGACTTCATAATGGATGCGTGTACTTCCCGGTTATAGGAATGATGAATGTAGGCTAAGGACTCATCCCAAGTCCTTGGGTATTTGCTGTTATACCCTCTAATCAACTGTACCAAATTCTTGTTTACCACCTCTGTTTGTCCATCTGTCTGTGGATGGAAAGTTGTGCTCCTCTGTAACCTGGTATCCATCTTGTACCACAAAGTAGTCCAAAACTTCCCTAAGAACTTGGAATCCATGTCAGAAACAATAGACTTTGGCAAACCAAAATGCACCCATACATTAGCAAAGAAAAGATTTGTCGCGCCATGTGCTTTTACTGTCTTTTTACATGCCATAAGAATACACATCTTACTAAATCTATCAACAACATACAGATAGTCATGACCATGTTTAGACATAGGTAATCCTCCTAAAAAATCCATTGAAATGTCCTCCCACGGATGAGTAGGTACTGGAAATGGTATATGCAAACCTTCCTTCCTAGTCTTAGGCTTGTTAGTACAACAAAGTTTACATCCCTGTACAAATTTTGATACGTCTTCTTGAATATTGGGCCAATACATGTACCTTTGCAAGTGGGCTAGGGTCTTACCAATACCGAAATGTCCCACTACTTTCGAGGTATGTGCTTCCCTCGTCAATAGAATTCACTCTTCTTTTGGCACACAAAGCTTCCCCCATTGGTAGAGTAACCCATCTTTGAGATAAAAATCTTCAATCCCTATCCTTTTAGCCCCTTCAGACTGCAACTGCTGAAATGTCACCCCAAAGTCTTTTTCCTGAGCATATGCCTCTCTATAAGCTTCCTTCGTGAAGGGCTCGATATGAGAGATAGTGGCCAAAGAAGAAAACTTCTCATGTGTGGATGGCCTAGACAACATGTATGCCACCAAGTTTGTACTACCCTTCTTGTATTTAGTCACCGGATGGAACTGCTAAAGGAACCCCTTTCATTTGTAGTTCCTTGCCTACTGTAATTTAGATTGTGCTGGCAAATATTGGAGAGGTTTGTGGTCAGTGTGCACAATAGTTTCTTTACCCAACAAATAATGCTTCCATTTTTTAATTGCCTAAACTAGTGCATACATTTCCTTATCATATACTGAATATCCTTTAACTGCTAAAGTGAAAGTTTCAGAATGATAACATACAGGTTTACCTCCTTGAAGCTACACTGTGCCCATTGCGTAATCACTAACATCTATCTCTACTTCAAAAGGCTGCTGCAGATTAGGAAGAGCAAGTACTGGAGCATGACTAATCTTATATTTTAATAAATCAAAGGATTTTTCTTGTTCCTTACCCCAGTCAAAACTCTTACTCTTTGCGGCCACTATGTGTAGATGTGTTGTGATTGTGGAGAAGCCTGAAATGAACTTCCGCATGTACTGTACTACTCCCACAAAAATCCTAGTTTCTGTGGCTCCTGTTGGTGTTGACCAATTAGTGATGGCTTCCACCTTCTTTGGATCCAATCATAGCTCTCCTCCTCCAACCACATGCCCAAGATAGACAAGTGACTGTTTGGAACATTCACATTTCTTCATATTACAAAGTAGTTGTTTCTCCCTGAGAACTTGCAAGAATTGTTGTGAATAAGTTAGATGTTCTTCCCATGTAGCACTAAAAATCAAGATATCGTCTGGATATACAATGACACATGAATCTATGAAATCCCGCAATACATCATTCATCAATCTCATAAATATAGTGGGTGTATTGCATGACCCAAAAGGAAGTACTAACCATTCATACAAACCCTGTTTTGTCTTGAAGGTAGTCTTCCATAAATCCTCCTCCTTCATTCTAACTTGGTGATAACCTGACTTGAGATCTAACTTCGTGAAAAATTTAGCATGCTGAAGCTGGTCCGAGAGATCATCTATGCAGGGAAGTGGATATTTGTTCTTTATGGTGATCTTGTTCAAAGCACGGTAGCCAATGCACATTCTCCAAGAACCATCCTTCTTTATTACCATCAAGATAGGCAAACCGCATGGTGAGGTGCTCGGATGTATCACCCCTTGGGCTATTAGTTCCTGAAGTTGTTTCTTTACTTCAGTAATCTCAAGCAAGGATTGCCTATACAACATGATGTTCAGTAGATGGGATTCTGGCAATAGTTGAATCTCATGCTCTACTTCCCATTTTGGTCATAACCCGCTAGGATCCTGAAATACTTCCTGAAAAGAATGAATAATACTATCCAAATAATGCTTTCCCTAGTAAGAAATCTCTACAAATTCTACCCCATCTTGTTTATCCTTTAATAAAAGTAAACAAAACTGATTATGATTTGCCTGGATAAGTCATTTTGCTTGGTTAGCACTTACCATAGTAACCTGTGTCTTACGATGGTATGCCCAGATGTTGTAGTTGATCCCATCCTTGACCCATCTATACTAGTTTTCCCTCCTCATAAATATAGAATCTCTAACATACAAGTAAGGACTTCCGAATACAACATCAAAAGCATCAAGTGGAATAATGTCAACTTCAAAAACATCAATATATTGGGAATTTATCCCAAACTTGACCTTACATCTTCTTGTTACCTGAATTTCAACACCCTTATTCACCCAACCCAAAGGATAAGGGTGTGGATGCTCATAAGTCTCAAGACCAAGCTTATTAACAACTACTTCAGAAATCAAGTTAGACTGAGAACCGTTATCAACCAAAGCATTTAACTTAGTTCTCTTTATCTAGATTTTGATCTAAAATAGTCTACTCATCTCCTCTTCCTGGTTGTCTATGTTGGTGGCCGTGCATCCAAGCCTTTCATCTACATCAGAGTCATCTTCAATTTCCACCTCCCCTTTTGTTCTCACAGCTGTCATGGACTTCTTTGAGTCCTTGGTTCGGTTCTTCAAATGTAACTCCGGATGAAACTTCCAACATGTAGCATCATTATCACCATTGATATCACAGTTGTTGCAAAAATTCTTGGGATCTTTACAAGTATTCAGAGTAGTGGCAACTTGTTTACCTTTCCCTTTCCACTTACCCTTGTTACTTGTTTGCCCAAACTCTTTCTTATGCTAATTTGTTAACTGCTTTATCCTTGGCTCTACTTCTCCTTACTTCTTTCATCATCTATGTAGTATGCCTGTACGCATGCTTCGTTGAGATCTTTGGGCTTTGTGGAGATGACTTTCCTTCGAAGGTGAGTGTGAAGTCCTCCCAAGTACTTGGTCAGAATATCCTCATCCTCCAAGTCCATGTTAAGCAACGTGGCTTGCCTTCGAAACTCCGTAGTATATTCCTGCACACTTTGACCACTGCCCTGTCTAAAATACTGCCATTTAATCATTTGGTCAGTCTTATGGCCAATAGGATAGAAGTTAGCTCTAAGTAATTCTTTAAATTCTTGCCAAGATTTCACAATAGGACACTTCTTCTTTTCACAAGTGGCTAGATGGGTTTCCCACCAAACCAGAGCATGTCCCTCCATCTTGAGATGTGCAAAGGTGATCCTCTATGCCTTAGTGACATTATGGACACTGAAGTAGAATTCTAACTGTTTTAACCATTTATCAAGCAACTCTGCATCTACTTGTCCTTCAAATCTTTTAATCTCAACTTTTGTTTCAACTTTAAAAGGATTATGATTAGATTTTACCTTTTCTCTTGTGTTAGAAGTCTCTTCTTCATGCTCTTACCTATAACTTTCCTCATGGTGACTCCTTCTTATGCCAAAATTTTCAGCTAAGCCCTGAACCACTGAGTCCATGGAGTCTTGTTTGATTTCTTCTATAAATCAGCAAGCTCTTCTTGCCTTCTTAACATCCTATCCATCATGGTCTCCAACATCTCGATTCTACGAACCAATTTCTCTTCCTCCATTTGTCCCTAAATTCTCTGTTTCCACTTCTTTGTATAAATTTCTGGATCGCAAGGTAAAGCCTCTTTGCCTTTAGATCTGGTCACTATCATACAAATCCAAGAATGAATACCACAGTCCTAGATAATTGTTAGCTCTGATACCAAAATGATCTGTAAACTCTTCAACTTTGGAATTATCCATAGAATCACAATTAATCATTGTTGTTCTACTTTCTTTTAGAAAAGAACAGAGATAACTAGTGAATGAATTATACTTGTGCTTAGAATCAACAATTTGTAGAAAAGGAAAGAATATAGATTCATACACCAACAATTTTATCTAGGAAAACCTCCAGAGGAGGAAAAACCAGTCGGGAAGGGAAATTGCTCTTTCTTCCCACTTTTATTGGCTAATTCAATAATAAGTACAAAAAATTACAATAAGTATGAAAGAGAAGTAGATAATATCTCACACTTCCTCCTAGTTACTTGCTTGCTCTGTCTCAATTACTCTTTGCTTCTACAAATCACAATTCCAACCACTTAGAGCTTCTTACTCACTTGCTTCATGCTTCGATGCCTTTGGTTTCTTCCATAACATGCATTTATATCCTTTCTTATGTTCTCCTGTGCACTGGAGAATGGGAAAGGTCATACAAAAGAAGAGACATGGACACCCTTTGGAATTATAGGATTGTTCACGTCTTATTTTATTTTCTGTCTACAAGAGCCAGGACCACCGCCAAATGTAGACTGGCGGTCCCAGGACCGCCGCCCTGGTGGGGCGGCGGTTCTGTAACCACCACCCTGCACAGGGTGGCGGTCCTATCACTAAATAGACAAAACCTCACTGTATCATTTTTTCTTCTTCGTGTTGGCTGATTTGATAAAGAAGAGTCATTTTGGAACCCTATGGATCAAATAGTGATACCTCGTCAATTTGAGGTAGGAGACTCGGTGTTAAAAGAGAATTAAAAAACACCAATAAAGATCGAGAAAAGATAGGGACATTTGAGCCCAATTGGATAGGGCCATATGTTGTGGTTGCCAAGTTTGGTTAAGGTGCCTATAAGCTTTCCTATTCAGATGGCCAAGAGCTTTGGGAACCCATGAACGCAATGCATCTTAAGCGGTTCTATGCTTACGTGCGAGATCCCTAAAATATTAGAAAAGAAAAAAAAATAGAAAAAGAAAAAAATAGATGCATCCAATAGTGAAAACCACACAATGGCGGGACTTTGGACAAGACCTTTGGTGAAAACCAGTTTTCGGCACCATTGAGGGTCCATTTTTCACAAGCATTTCAGGTCTAAGAGTACGATAGCTTTTGTTCTAAGTTGGTCTTTGCCTTCGTTTCAGTCTCTTGTGAGTCTTTCCCTCTTCATCCTGATCCAACTAATCCTACTTTTGAATGCAGAGAGTTTGAATTTGAATATTCCTAGCTCACACTGGGGGCAACTTCGCATTGTCACCATCTTGCACATACCATGTGCAATGTTTCCCTTGTACCCTCATATAACATTGGGTCATCCACGTTTCTTCATTTCCTTGCATGTTCACTTCAAAAAAATTCTTTGAAAACATAAAAAACATACGTATAACTATCTTGGAAAATATCAAATACATTCAAATATGTTTCGTAGAAAAATCCAACACAATAAAAAAATTTCTCGAAATAATACCCAAAGAAGCAAAAAATGTCCCAAAACTATCAAACAAAAATAAAGTAGTAGTTTTATTACTTTTAGTTGTTATTTTGTATGGTTTTAGTTGCATTTCTTTTTCATATTATGTGCTTTAAATTGGATTCACTTGCCTACTTAGATTGAATGTTACTTTAATTTTTGGTGCATTTCATTGAGTTCATTCTATCTTGCATACTTGTAGATAGTTGTGTTTCTTTTATTAGATTTGTTTAAACGTGTGCTTGTTATTTTACTTATACATTTTGTTATCATTTCATCATCATATAAAATAAACCATCACATTTATACATCACATATAAATAAAAGATAATTCTACATCACACATGTATTCTAAAGCTAATCGTCAGTACCGTATCATCAATAGGGAAAGAGGGGTTGCGTATGATCAAAATCTATCCTCCCCACACCAATATGAAAAATAAAAACATGGTTTACTCAAAGTATCCCATCAGCATGTAGTATGACATAAACTAAAGCTATCTCATAAATCTAACAATATGTGATAAAAATATAAACATATAGATTAAGCATGATATTTCATAAACACAATGTGATACATCGGTAATCCAGCAATCATCATATATCCATAAATATGAATGTCCGTGTACAAAATTAATGTGTCTTGATACATATCACATATAAAAATCCAACATGGGCATGGATAAAAAAATGTGTCTTCCTCACAAGGCATAGTGAAAAATAATACATAATGTACATTTGTACAAAAACATGCCTTATTCATGAGACATGATAAAAAATAATACACATAGATCTGTACAAATGTATTCCTTCCTATTGAGGTGATACACCAAAAACATGCATCTAATATATAAGTAAGTGAGGTAGCCTTAAATCTGACCCTCTTCGAGACTTCCTGGCATAGGGCCCTAAGGGGGGAACTGCTTATGTAACAATCCTATAGAGGCCATTGTGCTCTATTGCAATGTACGGTGATGAATTGATATTGCTAATCATGATGTCCTATGGGATATAGATATGAACATGATAACATCTAGCTGGTTAATAGGGATAGCCCTCTGTCCCTCTGGGATGGCCTGGTGGTATAACATCTTGTAGTAGGAGGCATCACCACTAGCTCTTATTGTGTCTATTATTGTGTTTTGTTTCCCAGATGTTGAAGATTCCTGTCGTCAAGCATCACATACTCATATCAATCTGACTATGTATGCATGAGCCTATGTATGTTTTGTTATTCATCAGGCCTACTCAACAACTAGCCATCCCTCTAAGTATGCAGTGGTGCACTCATTGTGATCACCTGATCTACGGTGCACTTTGTCGTGAGAGTTGATCCCTTTCTGTGATAACCTAGTCTCTTTATGTAATGACTTGACCCCTGTCATTTTATTTCTAGAGCTGTAGGTATATAACATGCTCTAACTGCTTCTATAAGGTATCCACCTGCCCATCAATTTGAATATCCTCTCCACCCCCGCCTTCTCCTCCACCTCCTGGTAGAATATGTGGTGGACTATTGTGGGTTAGTGATGGAGGTGCCTGCAATGGTGCCCATATTGGAACCTGAAGGGGCGTCCATTGTGCCAATAACTATGGCTACACCATAACCTAGTACTAAACTAGTACCTCCTATGCAGGTGCCTTAGGATATAGGCCCTATCCCACCCTATAACCCTTATGCTACCACATCTAATACTACCTATGGTATGGTCAACTATTGACTCAACAATGTAGCATACCAAGTGGTTTAATTATGTGTAGTCCCTCGATAAACTACTTATACCCTCTATACCCAAGTTTATGGTACTACTTGTTAAAAAATTGTGTGGGCTCGTCCTAGTCTAATGCATGGCCCAATATAAAAGGTCTCTTTGTATCTACACTCTTACCACATCTCATCACAAGTAATCCCCTGGATGAGACAAAACTATGATTGGACCCTGTCCACTCTGTACCACTCCATGATATGACTCCTACCCCAAGGAAAAAATGATCAACTTCAACTATGCTAAGCTTTGTCTCATCCTCAGGCCATTGATATAACCTGTATGGCCACCATGTAATCATGTGAGGTTACACCTCGTCTAAGGCTCACCCATAGAAATATGTGTTCCCCATATTTCTATGAATATAGTCTCCATCTGGAACCCAACCCATAAAATATGGCTCTCCCAGATCTCTAGCTAGCAATGCTCCTGTAGGGAATCCAATCGCAATATGGTCCCAAGCCCATATCTATAACAAATTGGTTGAACCCACAAACCTCTCTCCTTGGTAATATCAAATGGAAATGTGCATACAAGTGGGATAGAATGGACTGTCCCAAGCAGTATACCTTACCCTAGAGGATGTCGTGAATCACTTCAATAAGGCCCATAGGAAATCGAGCACCAATCTTTTCAGGCAAAAATATGTTGTTGACAAGATCTAATAAAAATGTGAGAACTCGTTCAAGCCGCTAATCGGCCATGCACCTAGTAATATTACTATTCATACTTTGGTGGGGTATGTCTACCACTTCAAAAATATCAAATATACATCACTGAATATGGTCCTAGAGATCTTCATAGGTAATGAACTGATCCTCAATAGGAACTCACATGATCCACCGCACATCCTTTTGTGTAACACTCATTTCGTCAATCGGAAGGACAAAACATATGACTCTCACTACGCCACTTCTCAGCTAAGGTTGTGAGCAAGCTACGATCTAAAGTATTATGTGGCATGTGATCCACGTGTGATAGAATAGTAACCTCTAGTGTGATATCCAAGAAAATGTGATCTCATGCTCTGAATGTCACCTCATATCCTTGAGCTGCCTATTTCTTTCTCATGTCTCTAGCCACTCTAAATCCATCAACAAGGTTAATCAAGTCATTTATTAGGATCTTATTCTTCTCTTTTATACCATGTTATTATCCTATTATATTGTCTAGGTCATCTATCCTACCATCAAGGTTTTCCTAGAAACCTTCATCTTCTTCTAGAGTCACTCCAAAGTGTCTTTTGTGCACCAAGGCACCCTGGTATGTTAGCACACCCCCTACGATGTGAGCTCTTGCAGAGTGCTAGTGCTCTCTTCTGCATGCCCCCATCTACACACCAATGCACCCTATTTTCCCCCAATCCCCTTGTAGGCATGAGTGTGCCTCTTATGGCATCCCA
Source organism: Taxus chinensis (assembly GCA_019776745.2). NCBI lineage: Eukaryota > Viridiplantae > Streptophyta > Pinopsida > Cupressales > Taxaceae > Taxus > Taxus chinensis. The sequence goes on along the minus strand of CM034153.1, from coordinate 77,021,541 downwards.
CTTTTTTCTCTACACAGGCACATAGGCTTATACGCCTATTGGATTTTTGTGCATGAGCACACATCCTGAAGCACAGGTGCATACATGCTTATGCATATTATAGTACTAGCACAACCCCATGAACATAGGCATGCCCCAAGGGCTGTGTTGGCACATTCACATGCAAAACCTACCTTAATAAATGTTTTTTTAATGAAACTTAAAAGTTACAAAAATGTAAAGATGAAAAGTATAGCTTTATGTACTTACGGGCCATCCCCAAGGAGTCTCCTGTAATCTCTCACATGATCCACATATTTTTTCAGGTTTTTCACCCTCACCATTTCCTCCCATAGGTTAGAGCTCAATCAACGATAAAAAGGCAAGTGTATGTGGTAAACGAAGTTACCACGATGACTTATATACCAATTTTTACCCCTCACGATGTGTTTCTCACCTTTGAGATGCCCTCCAGCCATCGTGGTTCTTCTAAATTATTCTAGCACTCGCCATGATGATTATTTTTAATAATAATTATTTTAACGCCCGTTTTTTCTATGCCAGGGTATATTTTTCTTCCAGGAGGCCTTTTATATACTACTTGGGGCATATTTTTACCTTTCAGTGACTTTTGGCAATGTCTTATAACTTATTTTTTTCTTCTACAATATTTTCTTCCTAAAAACTTTATAATTTAAAACAATATAAAATTTTCATAAACTCAAAAAAATGGTAAAATCATTAAAAATCAAAAAAATTGCAAAACTTCAAAAAAATTCAAAAATTGGTAAACAACATGCACACATGTAAAGCTTGTATCAAATGCATTTTCCTCAAATATCGAAATTGTTCCTTAAAAATAATCTTTCTTATATTCTTGCTTGTTCTTATCTCAAACGACTTGTGGATCACCGTGATCTACCTCCATTAACAAAGTTGGATTGCTTACTATGTGGGTAATTCACATGTATCCTTTCTTGGGCCACTATTTTAAACCCTTTTTGCTACAACACAAACATTCCAGAACTCAAGAGTGATAAAAAACATTGGTGTAACTGTATTGAACGTTGTTTGTTTGAGTATGTGTTATTGTACTTGTTTCTCTGTTAGGTTAGTTGGTTTACTTTCTCATATTGCATTGCATTATATATGTTGTAGGGAGTTAAGCATCGTTTTACTTTCTCATATTTCATTGCATTATGTATGTTGCATGGAGTTACATATTTTTAACAATGAACAAATGTTAGTAATTTAGATATTTCATGTTATTTTACACTTTTGTTTATTTTAATAAAGGTTGATGATGTAGATCATAGGAGCAACATGATGAAATAAAATTTTCTTATTTAAGATTGGATGCAAAGAGTTATTCCTGTTCTCCACTTTCATGTCTTATCACTAATAATTATTCTTCCAAATCACTTTGGACAGTAAACAATCATGTTTATTTCTATCATATTTCTTATATCCATTTCAATTATGTTTTTGATCGTCGATTGAATTCTTCTATCACCCCCATTGACACTCAAGGAGGCCTCCTTCATTCTAATAATTTTTATTCAAAAAATTGCTTGCTTACACTTGTCTACTATGTTTGAAGTAACGTCACTTACTTCACCTCAAAAAGGGGAAAATGTAGACAAATAGATTCCTCTTGTGAAATCTTATCGCTAAAATCACACAAATCACTCACATTCTTACCATTTCTGTTATAATTAGTGATTTCCTCGAATTAAATAACGTTTCTTGCCATTTTGGTCAATTAATATTATTTTTTCGATTACCTATCCTATTTCACATTTAGGATGCCACTTAACAACAACTCGTATGTCAAAATCATATGCCACTTTACAACAAGCCTTTAATCACTAATTGTGATTCTTTTGTAGTTTAGTCCCACATGCACCAAGATGTAATTTTTCCTCAAAGTAAATACTATAAATAAGACTTAGTAATACCTTCCAACTTTACACCATGGTTTGATTTGGATATCATATAAGAAATATGATTAATATCCAAGCTCTATCCTTTCCTCAAGTCTTCAATGGGATTAGAAGATGGGTATCCAATATGATCTTGTAGTCATTGTTGGAGAGACCATCTCACCTTCCTCATAGTAGAAAAAAACCTCCAATTTCATTTCTCCTTGATCTATTTAGGTTTAAGTTACTTAGCAATTCAATATTAAGTAGGCATGCTTTAGTTAAGATTGATTGATATATCATGTTAGTTTTTTCAAGAATTTCATTAATCTCTAATCATCGATGTAACTATTGTTAGATTCAATAAGCATTTTCTCAATTAAACTATGTGGTGATAGTCTTGTTAGTTTAGCTTTACTTGGAACTTTTAGTAGTCTTCATCCATTAATTGTATATGATAATTTTCTCTTACTAGTAGTATGATAGAAGAAGTTGGCGTTGGTATTGGAGCTGACCTAAAATATTTGTTGGCTTCCATGCAGGTAGATCTCATCAATATGCATTGGTAGTATGATAGGGACATAAAAAATATTATATCGTTGATAGGGATTTATTAGAGCCTTCCATTTTCCCATGGCAGAAAGTAATCGGTTTGCTTAAGCCCGTAATACTTGTCAACAAAATTTCATGTAACAATTACACACCTTTATTAGGGTTGCAATGAATTTCACTTGAAGGCCATTGTTATCTGCCATGCTAAGAAAAAATGGCAATATTTTTTGGGAGTGCAATGAAGTTGGGGTAGAGAAAGATACGATTGATACATTGTATGCCTCTCCAACATCTGATATAAGTGCCGCAACCTCTTATGATTATTACTCTATTATTATCGTTACTAATTCTCTCTCTAGAAGATCAAACACTACATTTAACCATTAATAACTAACCTATGTAAAAGACTAAACTATTTAATAGTAGAGGTCATAATTTAATCTCTAAAATTAATAACTAAATTGGTATTAAAAAGACTACATAAAGGATTCCATTCAAAACAAAATTGGAAGTAGGAGAAGCTATTCAGAATCACAAATTGTGCCAATATTAATCTCGTCATTTGAAACAACACAATATAGATTTATAGAAAATAAAAGGCAGGCGATTATAAATATGCTCATAGGAAACCAAACATGGACCAACAAACTGAAATTTGACCAAATTATTATTAAGGCGAAGTGAAAACTGATGAAATTATCTCAACCATATGTGGCCTGACATTAAACAATGAAATGACAATGGATGGTAAGAAACAATTGCTCACCATGGACTTGCAAAAGAGCATGAAGACGTTAGTATTGGACCTGAGTGAAATAATTGTTCTTATCAGTTGAAACCCTCTTCCACACAAGGATCTTATAGTTGAATTTATATTTCAAGGGTAATTGGAAAAAAATCACGTTACAAAAAGCCATGGAGTAGACCAACTGCTATGACAACTCTCTGACATTTATGAAATCATGGTGTATACGGAAGAGGGTAAGATATTTACATATGCTCTACTAAACCATCTTGACCCAAGCAATACTGTTATCCCCATGACACACCACCTATACTTTGAAGGTTGTGAAGTTAAGCATCTTGTTTTGATCTACATTAAAGATTTTACAATACTTTAGGGGATTTAAGCAGGGTGATGTTAGTTGACGACAAGCCTTATCAATCTTACCAGTGTGAGAATGTGTTCCCTTTTGGTGCTTTTAAGGGAGATAAAAATGATTTGAGGGTAAGTGCACCAAGTTGGGGGGCCAAAAGTGGGTCTTAAGTGGACACTTTTTTAAAAAGATAAAAAATCTTCAACTTTTATGAGTTATTTGAAATAATTACACTCAAAATTGGAAGATGTTGTAAGAACATGAATCGTAGCATTTTGAGTCTAGTTTCTAAGCTACTTTTTTTTTAAATGATTAAGTGTAAGTGGGATAAAAATCAAAAATACCAATGGGTGCTCCTATTTTTGTTAAAAATATAGTAGACAGTCGGTTGTGCCCCCCATTTTTTAGCACTATTTAGTATTTTTGAAAACTCTTCGGTAGAAAGATAGATAAGAGCATCTAGTTTATGACAACATTTTTTTTTATTTTTAGTGAGTATTTAACTTTTTATGATTTTTCAAGCACATAGATTTTAAATTTGGAAAAATAAGAGTTAGCCAGTCGTGCCCCCCCTAACTACCTCAAAAAACATCGAAAATTAGATTTTCTTTTTAAATATGTGTGGAATCAATCCTAGTTTGTGACTGTAATTTTTTTCAATTTCGATGAGGAAACAAAAGACACACGATGAATGATAGATGTGTATAAAGTAAAAAAATAGCTATAAAAAGACATTTAGAAAACAATAAATATGGAAACCTTATACTAGTCAGAAAAATTAAAAAATCATATATTTAGAAAGAGGATAGTTTTCTTGATGTCAAAGGTAAATTTTTAATAAATGGGTTAATCGGTTTTAAGGGATTTTTAGTTGAGGAAGACATATTTTAGCATTTTTTGTTGAAAACACGCGGTTTGTTGTGTTTCAGTAGGTCCGCATCTCAGGTTTGCGGATCCAAAATTGATCCAAGATAAGAGCTTTGGGGTTTGAAAAAATGCAGAAAGGAAACACGAGAGCGTTTCTTTTTTACACATTCCCCACACTATAACATCATTTTCCATATATTTCAAGGGATTTTTGTCCCCACTCCGCCTTTTCTATATATTCTTGTACATTCATGCATGAATTTTGAGTAGTTAAGGTTGTCCCCTACCCCACTATCTATATTTTTCCTAACCACGGGGGATAAAAGCAAACGTAAAGACAAAAAGAAGGTCAAGAACAAGACACTAGAGCAATTAAAAGAGGATAGAATAAAGAAAGTGAAGTGAATACGAAAACTTCATGGAGGGAAAGGTACATCTATTATGTCAAATGTACTTGATATGTTAGAAAATGATGATGAAATAAATAATGAAATTGAGGAGAATAATAATTTTGCAATGAGTATTGATAATGAATTAAATAATAATGTTGTTACAGATTAAAAAAATTGGTATGAATTATAATATTGAACCTTTACTTGAGATTCCAAATGTTAATCCTAAAATTTCCATGGAAACACTAAATGAAGAAAGTAATCTTGCTAATGAATCTTTACCTCTAAGAATACCTTGAAAATATCATAATACTAATGCCTAATAAAATGTCTGAAAGAAATGTGAGAAGAAAAGCTATGGTAATTCGGGATAATTACTTTGAAAATTTAAATGATACACAAAGATCTCAATTATTTGTTGCGTTGATGAAATTAATCAAGATGAGACCTATAATGAAGAACCTAGGGTTAAGAACATCTAATGTTGATGATCGAAATGTGGAAATTGTTGAAAATATACATAAAGCATACCATATTGTAGGTGTTAGCAAACACTCCAAAGATAATAGTGTAACATGACGTGCACTTACTAATTGTATATTACGTGATAAAACCATTAATAAATGTTTGATTAGAAAAACAAGTAGAGCCTTGAAGCTAAACAAAAAAATACTAATGAAAGCAATAGGGAGGCACAAAATTCTTGAGTCAGCCAATAACACTGACTATTGGTATTCTCTAGTAGAATCCCACAGAAAGACAAGGATGCATCTAATATTCTAAAATAATTAATTGTAAAGTTTTGGAATGAGAACACAAGGGTGCCACCAAATAGAAGAGATATAGTAAAAAGAAGAATAGGTTCTCGTAATCATAAAGTGCATGCAAAACATTTCTCATATATGACTCAACTACAATTGTTCTCTAAGTTTAAGAATGAAAATTGAGAAATTAACATTAGCTAAAGATTTTTTGAAATGAACAAAAAAATTATGTGAAAATCAATCACTCATGTATCACTTGTTGTAGGCATCATTTTAAATTTTCAATTCATTATGATAATTTTTGTCAAGTACGTCATGTTTTGCATACTAACATCATGTTGCAGGAGAGTGGAGTAAATGTCCCATCAAAATCTGTAAGGGAATTATTCCTACGATATTTTGTGAAAGGTCAATTGGTCAATTTTTTATAACAAAGCATGTTTGGATGGAACGTGCAACATACGTGGTGGCTTGTCGAAATTGAAAAGTTGTATCCATGAGGAGAGTACACATTCAATAGGAAAATAATTAGTTGGTTTCAACAAATATAAATATGTGGCATATCAATTAAAAGAAGGAAAATAATCTAAGAGGTACGAGCTTGTTATAGAATAATCAAAATATATGGTCAAATTCAGAGAGGAAATTGTCTATGAGTATGTAAGACACACACGTAGAGCTCGATGGTTGGATGAACAATTAAAATTAAGCAAGTACACATTCCCACTTGGTGTTATTGTTTCAGTAGTTGACTTTACAGAGAATTACTCATTACAGCCATAAATGGAGGTTCAATGACAATACTATAAATTAGTGCAAGTTACTATTTTTGTGCATATAACTTTCACACTCTCTCCGGAAAGCACTAAACAAGATTGAAAAATATTAAGAGAGTATCATTTCTACATTAGTGATGGTCGAAAACATTCTCCAGAATATGTGCAAGGGTGTTTCCAGTTGTTTTATGCAAACTTGAATGAGAGGAACATTATTTTAAATCAATATTACATTTGGTTTGAGAACTGCACGTCACAATTCAAGAATGCATAGATGTTTTATTAGCTAAGTAGAATTCACATAACAATAAGTGTACAACATATTTGGAGTTTTACTGAGGTAGAACATGGGAAAGGAGAGCATGATGGTGCAGGAGCATGTGTGAAAAGAACCCTTACAAGAGAAGAATTAATGTTCAAAAATGGTGTTAAATTTATAGGTGTGGAAAGCATTGTTGATTGGTGTAACAAGAATATAGGCCATAAATCTCAAAAGAGTTCAAGAGTTCCTAGATATTTTTGGTTGACAGAGGAAGAAAATTTGGAAAACTATGAATATTTTATGACAGTTACAGGATCAAGTGACATGCACTTATTCCGTAGTTCAAATGCAAGTTCTTACATTATTCATACTAGGTACATGGCATGTTTTTGTATATCATGCATTGATTTTGTGTGGAATGAATGTGAGTCACAAAAGTGGGTGGATGAATGGACTTGTAGACCTATAACTCCACTAAAAAAATATTAAGTTCCACCAACATTACAACTTACAATGTCTTCAGATCATATGACAACATCACCTGACTTTGACCAAGTCTTTGATTTAGTGCAACAAGGTACATACATGTCATGTTATAAATTTATAAAGTATTAAATGATAATCTCTTAATGTATTTTAAATTTGACTTGATTTTTACTTTGTGATGCATGACATGCTTTTGCAGTTATTGCGACAAAATTTAACAAAGAGGGAACATACTACTTTTTGTCTCGTTATGCAGAGGAAAAAAAATACTTCCACAGTCATTGATGGTGAAAACCTTAAGTATCTGACTGATTTAGTGGTAGTCACTGGAACTTGGTGTAGTCATATTTTATACCCTTAGACCAACAGTCTAATCTCATGAGCACTGACCTATCACCCAGTGGGCATTGGGTGATCACCTGAGGCACACGTGGGCATCGAGTATCTCCTTCATGTGAGTCTTACGAGAATACATCATCTTATAACAGATATTCAAATGGAAATGAGCAGAAAGAACCATGCCATATTCTAGAATGAGTTGTTATCTTATTGCATCCAGTAAAGAGAAATAAGCAGCATAAGGGAATGGTTCATACAAAAAGGAAATACATTAGTATAATTCCAAACACATAGATGATTTATAACAAAGCATTATATTCATATTAACAAATTCAATAACCACATTACAATCCCTTGAGTTCATGACAGAACCTCATCTATCTGTGTAGAGCAAAGTCATGCATTAGAGCTATATTATGCTCATCATATTACCAAGAAGAATAAAAACCCATCCCCTAAATGTACCATCACTTACAGAGTTCTTATAATACCTAACTCATAACATCCCCCTCATGTTTTTATAGGCATTCACCTCTCTTTTCTCTCCTCACACTCTCCACACAATATATACATTTTCCTCCCTCTTTTCCTCCATCGGGAACTTGTATTTATAACCTTAGAACCCATTGCCATGCCTTTCAAAAGTTATAGAGCGATCACCAAGTGTTGAAGTGGTCCTCCATAGAAGCACGCCTTCCCATATCTGAGCTCTCCACTCCTTGTAATGATGTATTTTAGAACCTTCCATCACATGCCTAGAATATTCCCTTTGTGATCCCACAGTTGCTAGGCTAACATCTTATCCAAAAGGGTCATGCTTTTCTCGTGTGCTACCTAGGATGCTAAATACGGCTAAGTAAAAAACCTATTTTGTCTTGCGCACACATGCCATGTGTTCCTCAAAACCCTGTTAGAACCATTCCTTGCATACCTTAAACCCATGAGGCCTTCTTCAACTAGGTCCCATGTGTGCACGCACCTTCTTGTACTTAGCTGATATTTTGGGGCCCAACATCACCCCACACTATGCCTGTTCTCTATCCTAAAAAACAATCTTCAATAAAGAAATATTGAATGGTGGATCATTACAAATGGTTGGAATGGAAGGATAAAGGAATGAAGAATTTGGGAAAAGAATGAAATAATGGGGAGCTTGCTTACTTCTGGAGGAGGAGAGGGAAATCCTTCGTTAAATATGCTTCTAACTTTCCCTATCGACCTTGGTCTGAGCCTGCTAATAGAGGTTCCCCACAAGGGTGCTCATATCTATCTTCTTGTATGCCTCGCGTACTCTTGCTCCTCTCCCTTAATGCTCTGATTAGTTCCTCTAACTTCAGGTCCTTGCTTTTCTCAAGGATTCTTCCTTCCTTTTTCTCTAGCTCTGCCTCTAGGAACTTCACCCTGTCATTTCTTCCAAAGATCTAACTTCAACCTCAACTGAAACTTTGTTGAGCGCGTTGCAGATTTTCTCATCTGATAATCATTGAGCATTCACTAAGGGGTTTATCCCTTTTGTTTTTGGCACTTTCATTAATGCTCCTTACCTTACCTCAAACTTGGGCTCATCAATGTGGGACTCAAATGCCCATGATAGCATTTTCCTTGTCCGAGGGTATGCACCTTCCTCATCAAATGAAGCCATGGCTAAAAGTTGTTATGATGGCACAGTGCTCTGGAAGCACGCACGCAACACCTTGTTTAGATCATTGATGTAGCCCATTCCTTGAACTTGCACTGCTTCTGTGCTCTTTCTCCTTGTGCACGTGGATTTTGGAAAGCTTACAGCCAAACTGGGATCTCCTCCCATGCTGCCATATTCTTTTCCTATGCTTTCCTCCTCAGCTTCCTTCAACACCACATCTGCGCTGCATTCAACCTCTTGTTCTACCAAGTCCTTGATGATTTTCACCACTTCTTTTTCTGCGGCCTCATCTATCTTTTCCTTCGTGATGCTTGGGGTCCTTTGATCCTTTGTATTTTATTCCCTATCTACCCCCTTGACTTGGGCCTCAGTTTCTTCTATGTTCTCGTCCTCATCCCCTTCGTTATACTCCTCATCCCCTTCTTACTCTAAATCATATATCTCATAGATTTGATGGTCCTCACCTCCTTCTGGCTCATCATCATCATCCTTATCACTGATGTAGGCATCTAGATTCTCCGTCTCTTCTGAATCTACCTCATCAGTCACCTTCTACTTCTTCCTTACTGGGGATTCCAGTACAAGAGATTCTTCCTTTTCCTTTTCTTTGATAGGTGATGTCTTCCTTGGTGATTCCTCCTGGGTGAGGGGATCTTCATGCTCTGGTGCCTCTTCTTCTGGGGCCTTTTCCTTGACTGGAGACTTCTTTCTCCATGTGTAAGTACTAGGCTTAGCGCTTGCTTCCGACGCACTCACCATTTGTGTGGTTTGAACACTTGGTGCCTTCTACACCTCTTCTCTTTCTCTCTTTCTAGGCGCGGCCTTCTTCCTTGTGGTAGGGTCTTCAGGGATGGAGACATCATTCTCCAAGTAAGCACCTTTTTCAAATTTTTGGCCTTATGCACAAATACACCCTTGTTACAGTCCTTCTTGTAATCGACAACATTAAAGGATTCATCATTTGTGTCTTGTGGGAGACATATCTCTCCACATACAAGCACTTATTTGGGTAGGTGAGCTTCTGGCGCAGCTCACAGTGGTCTATATCTACCTCACTAAGGTTGAACCTTAGCCCCTTGGCATCCTTGAACAGATTAACTCCAGATTGGAAGTATTACGCGGTGAAGGAGAAGGGTAGCTTGCACCATGGACTCATATTCCCATCTATCAATATAAATCTACCAATGTAGAAGTGTTGGTACACTAAAAATTTTGCCTCTCCATTCACGAGCATGGGAAACTACTCTAGGATCCTCCACTCAGCCTTGAATGTGTCACGCATTCACTTATACCACTTCTCCAGGTGCGCCTTGTGAGCGGCCATCATGGTTTCACAAGTATATTTCACAAACCTTTTTGGGTGAGGGATCCTCTTCTGGATATTCCCAAACAAAATTTTCTAGCCCATCAGGCACTCCAATCTCTAAAAATACAATGGTGAGGAGGATGTTACAGAATATTATCTTCTCTCCCTCCTGCATGCTACTTATAATTTCATCCGTGATGAAAGAAGACAAGTTGTAGATGGTTCCTTCTGATATCTTTCGACATACATTTAGCCATGCCTTGTTTACTTGTGTCCATCATTCCTGATCATTGAGCTTGGTGACCAAGCACGTGGCCATCCTCATAACTAGGTCTGGTATCTCAGTGATGTCAAAGTATCACGACCCCTTCTTATAGTCATACGTGGCTACAGTCTCCTTGATAGCCTCCTTGTCACTCAGATCATCATCAATGCTATCTCCTTCACAATTGAGGCCTGTGAACTTGGATATCAGTTGTGGTGTGATGCACATCTTGCACCCCATGAAATAAAAATGATCCTCATGTACACGTGACATCAACCACTGGTAAAGGTTCTCAGGCTTTCCAAAGTATGGCAACTCATATAGTTGCAATAATCTAGCCTTCTCTAATTTGACCTTCACCTCATCATTGTAAATGGGCATTCCATCTGGCGTCCTATTGTTAGTTGGTCGGACCAACTCCAGTGCCATTTCCTTCTCCGTTGTGCTTGTGCGATGGTTATAATCACTTACGACCATCTTTCGTAAGTGTGACTCCCACTCTTTTCCTAGCAATACCCCATCTGGGTACTGCATTTCCGCATACCATTCTTCATTGGTGCTCGTGATGGCACCGATTTGATTTCCCTTGCCCTTGCCCTTTGTTTTCTTCAGTGAAACGGTTGATTTCCTGGGTGCCATATTTCTAGTTGGGATGAACTTAAATAATCCTTCCTCTTGCTCTACTCTACTACTCTACTCAATCCCAAAGCTCACTCCAAAGCTTCAACTCCTGAAATGAATCCTTCTTTCTCTGTGCCCTAGCTGCCAAACCCTAACCAGGAAATCCTTCCACAAGATGATGCTCTTCACACAACCTTCCTCATGCCCATGTACTCCTTCCTTCTGGTTCACAGATCTACTCTAGATGCACACTCAAATTCTCAGATTCTCCTTTCTTCACACAAATTTCTCTTTGGATGCTCTAGTTCACAAGAGCTTCTTTCACTTCGTAATCGCAAGGTAACAAATGACTTTCCCAACCTTGTATTTATAGTTTTTGCTTCTTTCCAACATTAAATGCTATACCACCTACCAACGTACTTTAACATTAAATGTAGATTTTTCCACTAAGCCAACTTTAAGTGCCTTTACCCACGTGCCACATCCTGCGTGAAAAACCCTTTACAACCTTCTAGCACGCAAAAATTCAACCCGACCGAAGAATCTTACGCACACGTCCACAGCGCTGAAGGCACTTCTTCTGTCCTTTACCTGATTTTTTCCCTTGCATAACTCATGTTGTTCCTACGCTCTTCATCCTTTCTGTACGTGGTTTCTATAAAGCCTTTTTGACACCAACCATTCTCATATCCACCGTTTCTTCTATGCACTTTCTTAACCTTATGTGCTTTTTATCCTTCAACTGGGCCATTCACCACAACTTCTACTGCCAGCTCAAACTTGTATTACAGGCCTATACTTTGTATCACTCCACCCCACACTAAAATAGATGCACGGTCCTCTGTGCATACACAACCTTGGAAAAATAATGTGGTTACCGGCACACAAGGTGCAAAAATGAAACAAAAAGAAAGGAACAAGCAATGAGAAAGGGAAACACAAGACAAGAAAAAGCATAAAGGGAAATTCTAAGCTAACTGGTAATACTGCCTTATTACAAACACCAAGAAGACTTATTTATAGTAGGGCTTCAGCCTACTCCCATTGAAGTGACCTGGTAACCTCATCCCATCCAGTGCTTGTAACTGGGAAGCACCTAAATCAAGAATGTATGAGATGATGTAAGGTCCCAACCAATGGAATTTCAACTTCCCAGGATGGCACAGATACTTAGAATCATACAACAACACCATCTGCCCAACCTCAAACTTCTTGTTCTTGATATGATGATCATGCCATGCCTTTTGTCTTACTTTTTCTATCTTCTGACTCCATCTAGCAAGTGATCACCTTTCATCTAACTGCATCAACTTATCAATTCTTTCTTCCAGTGGTTTTTCATCGGCTAATCCTCCTACGCATGTGCTATACGTAGTGATGGTAACATGAATTCCACTGGTAAAACAACCTCCACACCAAACACCAATTGAAATGGTGTGGCCTTGTTCAACCTTTTGTAGGTTGTCCTATATGCCCATAGAATGGATGATACTTTGTCATCCCAATCCTGTCTTCCAACATCACAGATCTTAGTTAACATGTGACTTAGTATCTTGTTAAATGCCTCAGCAAGTTCCATTTGCTTGAGGGTGATATGGGGTAGTCTTATGATGGGCCACCATAAATTCTGCTAACAGAATCCTGACTGTTTCATTGAGAAAGTGTGTACCCCTATCACTTGTTAAACTTAAAGGGAAACCATACCTGTTGATTATGTTCTCCCATAAAAATCTAGTAGTTTCCGCTATGGTGCAATCCTTTGTAGGCATTTCCTCTGCCCACCGTGTCAAGTAATTAGTGCAAGTGATGATATACCGTGAACCAGTCCTTCACGTGGCTGGCGTAATTGGCCCTACAAAGTTCAATTGCCCATTTTTCAAATGGTTCAGTGCTGGCTATTGGTCACAAAGGAATTTCATCTCTCTTTCTAGGTTTTCCAAGGCACTGGAAATGGTCACAGGCCTTGCAAAACTCAATACAATCCTTGTAGATGGTTTCCCACCAAAGCCCTACTAATAAAATCTTCCACACAGTAGCATTTCCTGCATAGTGTCCTCCTGCAATCCCACCATGTGCTTCCTCCATAATTTCCACATGCTCATGCTCTAATACACATCGGCACAGAACCTCATCATGACCTAACTTATACAGGTCTCCACTAATCAACATGTAGGGTGTGGCGCGTATTGCTAACTGCTTTCTCTCCAGAGCCTTCATCCCTTCTGGTGCCACACCTATTTTTAAGAACACTGTGATATCTTCCAAGTCTGAGGGCATGTGCCACAACCTAAATAGTTGCACATCTGGCATGGTATCCTCAATGCTTTGTGCGTCCTCCCCTGAATTAATCCTTGATAAGTGGTCAGGTCCTGAATTGCTTTTTCCTGGTTTTACGACCACTATGAACTCAAACTCTTGAAATAATAGGACCCAACGACATATGCACCCTTGCAGAATGGGATTGTTGACTAAGTATTTCAATGCCATGTGGTCTATGTAGAATATAAATGGTGTTGCCAATAGATACTACCTAAACTTGTGGAGCACGTAGATCATAGACAATGCTTCGCACTCAGTAGTTGTGTAATTCTATTCTACTGGTGTCAATTTTCTACTTGCAAAACACAAGGGATGATCAACAATTCCCTCACCAGGTTGTGCTAGCACTACTCCCATAGTTTTCCCTGAGGCATCAACATGCACATGGAAAGGCTTATCCCAAGAAGGAAAATGTAGTATGGGCATCGTGACAAGCCTATCCTTCAAAGTGTCAAATGCCTTCTATGTGCCTCTCCCCAATGAAAGGCACTCTTGTGTTTTAACAATTCTTCCAAGGGCATGGTGATCTTGGCATACCCCTTGATGAACTTCCTATAATACCCCATATGCCCAAGGAATCCATGCACTGCGCTTTGATTAGTAGGCTCCCCTAATCCTACAATAACTACAACTTTAGCAGGATCTACTAACAAACCTTCTTTGCATATAATGTGTCCTAACAGGGTCCAAATGGAGTAGCAAAGACACATTTCTTAATGTTGAGGGATATCCTTAATTGCCGACATCTCTCAAACATCAACCTTAAATTGTCACAATGGTCTTTCACCAATCCATACATAGTCCAGTCATCCAGGTAAACTTGAAGAAACTTATGGATGAAGTCCTGAAATGCTTGTACCACAATGCACGAGAACACAACAGGTGTATTCTTCAATCCAAAAGGCATAACTATGTAGGAAAAACTTCCCCATTCAGTGGAAAAATTTGTCTTTCTCTGGTCTTCCTTTGCAATCCAGACTTGGTGATACCCTGAGAACCCATCCGTGAAAGAGTAGACTTCGCACCCGGCTACTCCCTCCAAAATTTCTTCAGTAAAGGGGGTTGGGAAAGGATCGATGACACACACTGCATTCAGATCCCTGTAGTCAACACAAATTCTTATCCTACCATCCTTCTTGATACTGATAACCATTGGGCTTATCCATTCTGATTCTTCCACTGCCTCAATGATACCAGATGCTATCATCTTGTCTATTTCTTCCTTGACCCATACGCGTAAATTTGGATTCATCTGATAAGGCCTCTTCTGAATCAGGTGTGCACCTTCCTTCAACTTGATCTTCATCTCTCCCAAGGAATGGTGAATGCCTTTGAGTTCATGGTACCCATGAGGAAACAAATCTTGGAACTCACACAACAGATCAATGACCTTTGAAACTTATTTTTCCGACCAATAGTCTCTGATGATAGCTTCCTTAGGTTCTGTCTCCATTCCAATGTTAACCTTCTTTGTTTTCAAGGGCTCATGGTAGGTGCATGCTCACTCATCAGCACTATCTATGACTTCATGCGTACCTTCTGAATGGTTAATATCCAAAGTTTCCATCTCTTCTTCTGTCTATTACATAGACCATTTTTCCTTTTTCTTTTTCCATGCACGCGCACTCAAGCTGTACTTCCTCTGATTCCTCTTCATTGAGGCACATCTCTAAGTAAGGCTCACCTAGTAACTCCAATAGGCTATCCTCTACCATAGCACTATCTCCCATTGTAAGACACTTGATTACTTGCAACGCCTTATCCACTGATGGCTTGGTACTCCTATACTCAAAAGCTTGAATGAGATCAGCCGCCAACTCCTGCCAATTACCTATTTGATGACGCATCTCTGAATGAATATACCATGCACACACACAACCTTGTAAGGTGGAATATAACTTATGCACCCATAACGAAGGTGGTAACACTTCTGTGCTTCCCATCCAGGCCTTCTCACATGCTTGGATATGAAATGAAGTGGCCTCTTTACCATGGTAGTCTTGTATGACTGTGGGCATGTTGCTCCTAGAGAACCTTATAGAAAATGTGATCCTCACCTCACACCACTCTAGGAGGTTCTCCCGATGTGTAGCCCACCAGTGCACTGTAGTTCTGAGTAGGTTGTAACTGAGCATTCCTCTTCTCTCATCCTCATTTCTCCACTGAGCTTCCATTTCTCACAAGAAAATTTCAGGATATGCTCCTCTAGAGTAACTTGGAAACTTCTTTCCTCCTAGGCACTTGACTGAGTGTGCCTTTGTAACCCTTGTTACAGATCCTCTCAACTATCACCCAATTAACTCATAAGTCCCATGCACCCAATTGTCACATGCCACACTAGTGGTATCACTCAAGGATTGAGCATCTTCAAATTGGATAACTCCCTCCGTGGGGTGAATTATCTCAGGATCTCTGATGGAGCACACATAGATTCTATCAAGGACTTCTTCTCCTAAGGGCTCAGTATAGGGTGCTTGAATTCCCATCTGTCAAAGGGATGATCACCCTTTCTTCCTTATTCTCAAAGCTGATATACCCTTTGTTAAACCATAGGTCGGCATTGTTCTTGTAACACCATGGGCACCCAAGCAACACTGGAAAGTTGTTCTACCTCAGCGAGTGCCAAGACTTCAAAGTCTCCAGTGAACTTGGCCCCTTGAATGGTGATAACTGCATCCTTTAGGACTCCAATGGGCATTGCCTTGGTCTTTTTCACCATATACAACATATTCAAAGATGGTTGCAACGTGGGCCTTCCCATCTGATGTCAGGCATCTAAGGTAAGAACATTGACCTCTGCTCCCATGTCAATGAGAATATTTCTCAGAAGCCATCCATCAACAACCACATTCAAAGTAATCTCCTTATCATAGTCGAGGCTATGAGGAGGAAGGTTTGCATGCAAAACCTACCTTTCACGCTCTACTCTGGTGCGTGGTACCTTCTCTCTCAGCCATTCTCCTAGCAAGGGAATAATATTCTCTTGCCTTAACATTTTACATACTTCCGTGACCTCATCCAGGTCATCCTTTGGAACCTCGACATTCTTCCTTTTCTCCAACTACCTCGATTTCTCCTTCAAACATTGGATCTCCCCTTGTAAACTCTGAATCACATCCATAGTCTCTTGATACACCTCTTTCTGATGAGTAGGGTCCGATACTTTCCATGTACCACTTCCTCTCTTGAAACTAGTGTCCTTTGTCTTGGCATCTCCCTGGTGCGCGTGGCCTCTACTTGCATCATCACCAGCACATTTCTAGCCCTGACTCACGCACCACTCTTGGCATCCATTGTGAATCAGCCTTTTTGATGCTCACCATCCCAAACACCTTTATCCTTCTAGTGCTACTGGTTCATATGCTCATAAATTTCTGGACACTCTTCATACTTATGTTTCTTTCCACACCATGAGCATTGTAACAGATCAGGACACTCACATTTGTAATGCTCTGTAGATCCACAATTATAACAGGTTCCTCATGGGAACTCACTTCATCCTCCACCATGGTTACTGTGACCACAAAATCCTCTACAAAAACCTCTTCCATGCATTCCTCCATCTGTGTGCCCTTCATAATGATGGTCATCATCCTTTGAACTACTTGCAAGGCTAGTCTGGCACACACCCAGATCAATAGCATCATGGATTTGATCAATCAGTCTACAATCCTTGGTATCATGGGTCATAGAGGTACAAATCTTGCAATAGCAAGAAACATTCTTACAGATTGCACTCTAGAGTAGAGGGTATCTACTTGCATCATGATCCCCATGGAAAATCTCATAGTCTACTGACATAGCATGCACCAAACTTCTGAGGGAAACTATCCTTTGCATGTCCCTCCACTTCACAGTCTGTACACCAAAGCCCACTAAACCTCATGCATTGAGTTTGTAGATAGCTTCTCCAACTGCTTGGCCATTGCAGTAATTTGAGCCTCCAGAAAAGGACTAACACCAGTATCAATGCTCCCAACAGCTTCGGCACGCAGGGAAACTTCCAATGCCTCGCTTGGGTCTGTGAAAGTCTTGTGTGACAGAGCCCTTCTAAATGGTGTTATCAATCCTCTGAAAAACCATTGAGCATGTTGAGAAGGATGAATGTCATAAGATAGTTTTGACAAGAGAGTCTTGAAACATGCATCATACTCCCACACACTCTCTGTCATTCCCTGTTGGATCTCCTTCAGAGCGTTGATGCTCTTCTTCTCAAACTCAGGGATATGGAACTCTGCTAGGAAGGCATTCTTCAATGTGGTGTAGTCTACCACCATCTGATGGGGGTCATACTTCCTATACCAACTATGCACATGCCCTTGCAACATTGTTGCAAACTGACTTGCCTTCCACTCTGGGGTAGTGATTCCTTTCACGTGCCATAGTAGTTCACACTTGTGCACATGCTCTGTAGCATCTTCAATACCCCTATAGTCTGGTAAGTGCAAAGACATCTCAAAAAACACTTGGGGAGGTGGCTGGGGTCCTTGTCCTCCCGATCCAGAGCCTTGGTTTCCTCTAGTGTTTCCTCCTCCACCAGATCCACTGGATCCACCAGGTCCTGTTCCTCCTGACCCACCAGATCCACCTCCTGTAGTCAGAAAAGGACCAGAAGTGGTCATGCCTAATGTTCCCAATGTCCCACTGAATTGCATGTTGATGGTTTGTGATATTTTCCCACTACCAGTTGTATGTCCCATGCCACTCCCAGATGTGATACCCAAACCTTGCGTACTTGCACCTTGTCCAAAGATTCCTCCAAATACAGGAATGGCTTGCACAACCATGGATGTTCCAAATGAGAAATTATATCTCCTAGGTGTAGATCAGTTACTCCCACCGATACCAACTGGGTTAACAATACTTCTCCCTTGATCTGGAAAACCAAGCACCAGGGTTGGTCACCAGGTGGGTTCAGATGCACACCGATGGCTCTTCTTTCTCCATGTGACGAACTCTCATCAGAAGCTGAAGGGCCCTCTCTCCCACACTTTCCAAGATGGGGTAGCATAGACTGCTCAGGTTCCACATCCTCTGCATGAACCTCAACTCCTTCCTGCAACATCTACCTCCATAGATCCATCACACTTGCAACCTCACATTGTCTAGTCATCTCCCTTTCACAAGCTTTGCTATACTTGAGTCATCTCTCCTCCCTTTCCTTCTCAGCCACAATGTCTGCCATCTTCCTCCACCCTAGCTTCCTCTCCCAGTGCTCAGAGAAGCTTAGCCGGCCATGGGAAATGCTTCTAAACTCAAAGTAATGACCAAGAGCTTCATAGCCAAAGGAATAACATGCAAAAATGATCCTCTAGGCTCCCTCAGAAACTTGAACTCAACAACTTCTGGGAAAGAATACGTAGAAATGGTGTATTCAAGAGTATAACTTGGTCAACACTCTCTTCCACCAGTGATCAATAACACACGTCCAAGTCAGATCTACATCCTGCAGCCTCTGATAGTCATCTTGGGTCCATACATGTGATCTATAGTACCAGCTTGATCTGGATGCATATGCTGAAAGCCATTCATATAGTTCTACTGGGAAGCAACAAAATAATGTCTCATACAACTCATGGTATAGGTTCTCTTCTACCCATCTACGCACATCGAACTCAGGTCCAGTGTTGAATCTTTGAGAAAACTCATCCTCCATGCTCTTGAACCATGTTTCAACACTTTCCAAGGTCAGGCGCTCTGTCATCACACATCACAGGGACAAAGATGCATGCCATTTCTCACAACAACTTCGAAAAGAGGTCCTGGCAATGGAACCAAGATGTAGTCATATTTTATACCCTTAGACCAATAGTCTAATCCCATGCACATCGACCTATCACCCAGTGGGCACTGGGCACTCACCCAGGCACGCATGCGGTGCCGAGTCTCTCCTTTATGTGAGTCTTATGAGAATGCATCATCTTATAACAGATATTCAAATGGAAATGAGAAGAAATAACCATGCAATATTCTAAGAACTGAATTGTTATCTTATTGCATCTAGAAAAGAGAAATAACAAACAACATAAGGAAATGGTTCATACAGAAAGGAAATACATAAGTATTATACTTCCAAACACATAGATGATTTATAACAGAGCATTGTATTCATATTAACAGATTCAATAACCACATTACAATCCCTTGAGGTCATGATAGATCCTCATCTAACTATGCAGAGCCAAGTCATGCATCAGAGCCATATTATGCTCATCATATTACAAAGAAGAATAAAAACCCATCCCCTAAATGTGCCATCACTTACAGAGTTCTTCTAATCCCTAACCCATAACATCCCCATTCAGTTTCTGCAGGGCTTCACCTCTCTTTTCTCTCCTTCGCACTCTCCACACACTATATCTCTATATCATCTCACTCCTTTTCTCTATCGGGTGCTTGTATTTATAACCTTAGCACCCACCACCATGCCTTTCAGAAGTTACAGATTGGTTGCCAAGTGTCGAAGTGGTCCTCCATGGGAGCATGCCTTCTCAGATCTGAGCTCTCCACTCCTTGCAATGATGTCTTCTGGAACCTTCCATCACATGCCTATAATATTCCCTTTTTGATCCCACAGTCGCCAGGCTGGCACCTTATCCACAAGGGTCATGCTTTTCTCGTGTGCTGCCTGGGATGCCGAATGCAGCTAAGTACAAAACCTATTTTTCCTTGCACGCGTGTCGTGTGTTCTGTAAAACCCTGCCAGAACCCTTCCCTATGCACCTTCAACCCACGTTCCCTTCTTTAACTAGGTCTCGCATGCCCACACACCTTCTTGTACTTAGCTGATATTTTGGGACCGACTAAATATTGAGGTAGGTCATCAAAAAAAAATTGTGGAAGGTTCGTGAATCAAATCATGAGTCAATTCTTCCTATTGTCAAGAGTAGAGTTGATCCTTGTGGTTCATTGGATTGAATTTTCAAAGGTATGTTCACTTAAGATTGGATGGATTGTAGCCTAAGTACTGAAGGCACATAATGTTGGGGCACACTGACATGGGGCACATAGGTATGAGCAAAAATGTAGCAGAAAAGGGCACGCTTGGGAAAGTATGACTTCGAGACTTAGTCGTTTTGTTTACAATGGGCTAAAGATAGGTTTGAGTACATGACACACAAAAGCATGAAGAATTGGAGACTAAGCAAAAGCTATTTTGGACAAGTGGAAGATCAAATGACATGCACAATTTTGGGCTAACAATAGGATTATATCTGTAGTTATTAGTAGATAATATATTATTAGCAAGATTTCATGATTTTGTATTTATCCTGTAGCAGCACATGGTTATTGTTAACATGCAGCATATTTTGAGGATGTATAAGCGGTGAAGGGAAAGTTCCCACCCCTATATATATATTGATTTGTATGGATTTAGTATCCGTGAATGCTTGTAAGGTTATGTTGTTGGTTTATGGGCCCGTATGACCTATGGTGATACTCTTGTGTATGTATTCAACTTCTGTGTTTTACAGTAATTAATACAATGGATCTTTGTGGTTGGTTATTGAATTATCTGTAATTAGAACTTGCATAGTAAATATGATCTTGATTATTGTTTAGTTTATTCCTGCATATGGTTGTGATCTAAATCGAGTTATTGTTTATCTTTGCATGGTTGTTATGGATCTAGACTATATGTGTGTTTATCATGCTAACTCCTTGACAAAGTTGCATAAAAGAGTGACCTGGTACCCTTGTGCACTTTGGGTGAGCACTCAGGTCTGCCTAAGTGATGTGTCAATGCGCCCGGGGTTGTGATTGGAAAAATAAGACTATATTTTGGTTCCGTTGCCGAAACCTATTTTCAAGTTGTTTTAAGGATGTTGCATGATGAAAACGTATCAATTGACTTTGGTCAGTATTGAAAGTTGGGTAGAGAATTTAAAGAAAGAGATTTCCCTCATATTTAACATTGGACCCAAGTTTGATGCACACACGTGGGTTGAAGAAAATTTGTATCATGAGCCCTATGAGAAGTTTTTCAGCTATGTTTCCCTATAGATTTGTACGAGTGGCTGGTAGCATATGCATCAAAGAGAAATTGGAGGTATAGAACAATTGTGTGGACACAAGAAGATTACCAAACTTTGGATGATGCTGATTTAGATATGGAGACATGCACTGTAGATCATTGGTGGAGTGGTGTTTTGCATAGTTACACTTTGGAGTACATCATGTTTCAACTTATTCCTTTCTAGAGGTTATTGAGTTCCAGTTCTTGCATGAACCCAAAGGATATTATTTACACGTTATCCCTTTAGTGATTAAGATCTTGATTGTAACTTTGGATTTGGAAGAATTTATTATGGCTAGCTAAACCCCACCACGTGCGGGGGCATGGAGTAGGTGTGGTGAAAGATGACAGATCCTGGTGACAGAGTAGGAAGAGAGAAGAAAAGTGGCTTAAGTATAATGAAGCACACGAGAGGGAATTAACGAAGAATGCATGACATTGAGGAGTCTATGGAGTTTGGGAGAGAGGTGTCTCAGGAAGGATTTCAAGCTTCATGTGGAAGACATGGAACCTGAGCATCTGGTACTCCAATCCTCATTTAGGAAAGCACGAGAAATGGTCCCCTTCGGCTTCTGATGAGAGCACGTCTAGAAGAAGAGTAGAGTAAGATCCATAGGTACATACATCTGATCACACCCGGTGACCTCACCTTCATGCTTAGTGCTCTAGTTCTTGAAATAGTTGTTGAGAATTAGGTCAGTGTTGGTGATATAGTAGCGACATGTAGCTTTCATTTTTATTTGAATACAAGAGTACAAAAAGCAATGTGACCATATGTAGAGACCATCTTTGTTGATTGGAGGTCCTATTGGCGAGATATTTTTTGGCACGTCTTCAGGGCATAACATGGGTGTGCAGAACATGGGTAATATGTCTGGAAGTAGCACAAATTCACAGAACGTAGGGGTCTAATTTAGTACAATTATTGGAACACAAGGTAACACATCCTTTGGTCTAGTGCCCTCTATAAGAGGGGGATAAGGAGGATCGAGAGTTTCAGGATCTTGTGGATTAGGTGGTTCTGGAGGTGGAGATAATACTGGAGGTACTACCATTTATGGATCTAGTGGGCATAATTTGCACCAACCCCTGCAAGTTTATTATGAAATGTTTCTTCACTTACCATAGTATAGAGGTATTAAGGATGCACATAAGCATGTACACAAGTGTGAGATACTATGGCGCGCTAAGGGAATTACAACTCTTGAGTGTAAAGTAAGTTAATTTGCCACTAACTTTGTAAGGGTGCACACATAGAGTGTATAAGTATGATCTAACCAATTGTGTAGACTACACGCCCTGTGATTCTTTCTTAGCTGAGTTCCATATACTTGAGTTTGAATAGAAGAACATCAGTGCGCTGAAGGACATTAAGCAGGGCATGGCTGAGAGCATAAGGGAGTATGATGAACAGTTTAAAACTTTGTTGTCAAAATTGTCTTATGATATTCACCCTATTCAAGCATGCTCAGTGGTTCGTTGGAGGTCTGATCACACCTTTTAGAAGGGAAATTTCTCATAAGACATTCACAGATCCACGTAAGACACTTGAGGAGCACTTTACGTGCGCGAGGTAGTTGTAAGCATAGACATTGGAGTTAGCCCATTTTTGGAAGTGAAAATTACAGCTATGGAAAAACAGTTGAAGAAACTCTCAGCTAATTCATCTCATGAGACGTGTAGTGATATTTGGTGTACGGATTATGAGGTAGAAGGACATACTAAGGATAGTTGCCCTCGTAAATCGGTGTGTGCAATGTTGCTGGATTGTGAGATTTGTCACTTGGATCATGATTCAAGTAGGTGCCCCTTGTTACAATGCATGATTAGGAAGAATGTGTCTTGTTATTGTAAGATTTGTAAGTCTACCACTCCTGATATAGAGAATTACAAATTGATTAATCAGATTCATGATTTCATTGAAACCGGTGTGCATCAGACTAGTGTTGCAAACAATTCTAAAGAACAAGGTGAGCATCATAATCATAATCACAACGAGGGGCGCTCTGATAGAGATGGTAGAGGTAGAGGTTACCATGGAGGATTTAGAGGCTGAGTTCGTGGCAATAGAAGATGTGACTTCCCTCATGGAACTTGTTATACATGTGCATCCCCTGATCATTATAGGCGTGAATGCCCTCAAAACATTATTTTCTCATGGTGTGGAAAGAATCATAAGTTTGAGGAATGCCTAGATTTGTATGAGCATATGAGCAAGCAACACAAGTAGGATAAGGGCACATAAATGGTTAGAGTACAACGCGTTATGGAAGACCAATGGATGCCAAAGGTAGCGCCTAATCCTGAGATGTAGCCATTGTTAGTCATTACACGCAGTGAGGTAAGATGTGTTAGGGAAATTTCAAAGCAGAAACCTTTTATTACAAAATAGGAGGTACTGAATGTAAAGTATCCAAATCCTGCCCATAAAAAAGAGGAATATCAAGAAACTATGGAGGTTATTAGGAACTTATAGGGTGAGATACAATGCTTAAAGGAGTAGTTGCGGAAGCTGGAGCAGGAAAAAGAAGTTGAGCTTCCCCAGAAGGACGTTGATGACTTGAAGGAGGTTTGTAAGATGTTAGGCCAGGGAAATATCATTCCTTTGTTAGGGGAATGACTAAGGGAGAAGGTACCGCAAACTGAAGTTGAGCACGAGAGAAAAATATTACATGTAAATTTACCTCCTCACAATCTAGAGTATGACAAAGAGATCACTTTGAGTATAATTGTTGATGGATGGTTGTTTGGTAACATTTTGATATATAAAGGTGCAAAAGTAAATGTACTCACTTTGGATGCATGGAATCAGATGGGGAGACCACCATTACAACCATCTTCAAACATGTTGTATATGGCAAACATGACTAAAACCACACCCATTGCAGTATTGAAATATGTCACTATTACTATACAAGGGGCCAAGTTTACTGGGGACTTTGAGGTCTTGGCGCTTACATAAGTAGATTATTTTCCAGCTTTACTTGGGCACCCTTGGTTCAACACAAATAATGCTGATCTACACTTTAATAAAGGTTACATTAGTTATGAGAACAAGGAATAACACGTGATCATTCCTTTAACAGATGGAAAATTTACATTGTATGTAGAACCTTTGAGTGAAGAAGATTTGAACAAGATCTACACGTGTACAGATAGAGATCCTAAAGTACTCGAACCATCAAAGGAAGGTGTTATTTAATGGGATGATGCATGGTCCATAAGTGATACTACAAGTGTTTCCTGTGATAACTGGGCACATGGGACGTATGAAATGGTTGGGGGGAGATACAAAACATGGTTACACACATGATCAGGTCACACATGGTTAGGTGCTTGGGTCATAACCAGATACCTTGGTATACATTGACAAAGGAAGCCTTGATGTATTTCTATGCGTTATGGAAGTTTAGTGGAAAAATCAAACATAAAGAAGAAATATGTTTATTTATACCCTGTGTGGGAAAACTACACGCCGGTGGACTACACACAGAGATAACCTATTGGAGTGGCGAAAAGTGAGAATCATTTTCCTCTGCTAGGTTTCTTAGGAGTAATGTACTTCCACAAACCTGTGAATTCCATGGGAAGATTCTTCTTCGCATCATGTTTAGAAGTGTGAGAGACTCTGGATGGAGGGGCAGGATGCCTTGTCGCCATCACTCTAGGTACATAAGTTCTACGCCACTCTAAACAGTTGTGTACGCACATGGTATGTTCATGTAGAATTAACAAGGGTAATAGTCAATTGAAAAGAGATGACCATGTATTACCTGGAGGATTATTTTTTACAAACGCTTTGGTAAATGAGCACTACTTGTGCAGCGCCTTAGGTAGAAAAAAGTTGAGGGTAAAATGGTTTATATGATTGATGATGAAGAAGTTAAGAATCAGGATGTTGACCACATTGTGGGTATGCGCAAGGTCTCAGATAGTATAGATGAGAAAGTGCGTGCATATCATGAGCCTATAAAGACAAAAAATCTCAACATTGGGAGAAATGCAGAACCAAAAGAGGCCATTATTGGTGACTATTGGTATGAACAAGAGGTTTATAAGATTATTGAGATGTTATGTGACTTCCAGGATTTATTTCCATGAGGTTATCATGAGCTGAAGAGAGTGCATCCATCTTTGGGAGAGATGGGGATTAAGTTAAAAGAAGGTGCACACCTAGTTAGGAAGAGGCCTTACAGGATGAATCCTAATCTACATGTTAAGGTAAAGGAAGAGATTGATAAGATGCTGAAATCTGGAATCATTGAGCCCATTGAGGAATCAAAGTGGGTTAGCCCTATGGTGATAAGCATAAAGAAGGATGGTAGGATAAGAATATGTGTGGACTACATGGAGTTGAATGTTATTTGTGTTATAGATCCTTTTCCCACACCTTTTACAGAAGAGATCTTGGAAGGTGTTGCAGGGCACGATATTTACTCCTTCACTGATGGATTTTCTGGATATCATCAAGTGAGGATCGCTAAGGAAGACCAAGAGAAGACAACTTTCACCACTGAAGTGGGGAAGTTTTGCATACACAGTTATGCCTTTTGTTTAGAAGAATGCGCCTGCAGTATTTTCGTGCATTGTTGTACAAGCATTTGAAGATTTTATGCACAAGTTTTTACAGGTGTATTTGGATGATTGGATGGTATATGGGCTGGTGAAAGATCACTTTGATAACTTGAGGCTCATGTTTGAGTGACTGTAGGCTAGTTAAACATCTCCTTGAATATTAAGAAGTGTATCTTTATGGTACATTCTTTTGGGACTTTGTTGGGACATATTATTTGCAAGGATGGTTTATTGGTAGATCCAACTAAGGTTGCAGTTATTTTGGACTTAGAGGAGCCTACCAATCAGAGCGAGGTGCGTAGATTATTAGGACATACAAGTTATTATAGAAATTTCATTAAGGGATATGCTAAGATCGTCGCACCCTTGGAGGAATTGTTGAAAATTAAAGGGAAGTTTCATTAGGATGAGGCGCAACAGAAAACATTTGATACATTAAAGGAAAGACTCACTTTTGCACCCATTATGCACTTTCCTTCTTGGGATAAGTCATTTTTGTACATGTGGATGCTTCTGAGTATGGCCATCGGAGTCCAGTGTTAGTGCAACCTAGTGAGGGAACTATAGACCATCCCATTTGTTTTGTAAGTGGGAGGTTGACATCAGCTGAGTAGAATTATACAACTACAGAGTGTGAAGCCTTGTCTATGATTTACGCGTTGCATAAGTTTAGACAATACTTGCTGACAACTCCATTTATATTTTATACAAATCACATGGTGCTTAAGTATTGGTCAATAAGCCCGTTTTGCAAGGGGCATATGTCGTTGGATTATGTTGTTTCAAGAGTTTGACTTTACAGTGGTGATAAAGCTGGGAAAGAGTAACTTAGGACCAAATCATTTATGAAGGATTAATTTTGGCGAGGGCGCACAAAGCATTGAGGATATAATGTAAGATGCACAACTATTTAGATTGAACCGTGCACCCTCTGACTTAGAATACATTGTTGTATTTTTGTGTACTGGTGTGGCACCTGAAGGAATGAAGAGTATAGAAAAGAAGCAAATTGTCATATGCACCGCGCCTTACATGTTGATTAGTGGAGATTTATACAAGCTAGGATAGGATAAGGTTTAGTGCCAGTATGTACTTAAGCATGAGCATAAATCTATTATGGAGGAAGCTCATGGTGGGACTACAAGTGGACATTATACTGGAGATGCCACTGTGCATAAGATTTTGATGGTTGGTTTCTGGTGGGAAACAATATATAAGGATTATAAAGAGTATGCCAAGGTGTGTGATCATTTTCAATGCCTTGGAAATCTTGGGCATAGAGATGAAATTCCTTTGAGACCTATTTCTAGTGCAGAACCTTTTGAAAAATGGGAAATTAACTTTGTGGGTCCTATTTCCCCACCCACGCGTAGGACTGGATCACGCTACATTATAACTTGTACATATTATCTTACAAGGTGGGAAGAAGCAATACCTACAAAGGATTGCACGATGCCTATAACAACAAGGTTCTTATGGGATAACATAATCAACAAATATGAATGCCCATTGAATTTGACAAGTGATAGGGGTACTCATTTTCTTAATGGGACTATCAGGATATTATTGGTAGAATTTATGGTGGCACATCATAAAACAACACCCTATCACCCATAGGCTAATGACACTGCTAAAGATTTCAACAAGATATTAGGACATACATTGAAAAAGATTTGCGATCTTGGAAGGAAAGACTGGGATGATAAAGTCTCTACTATACTTTGGGCATACAATACAACTTATAAAATATTGAACAAGGTCACACCTTTTCAGTTGGTGTTTGGCATGGAGGTTGTTTTACTAATGGAATTTATGTTACCTTCCCTACGTATTGCACACGTAGGAGGTCTAGGATGATGAACATGCACTTGAAGAGTGTATTGATAAACTAATGTAGTTGGATGAAAGGAGCTTCATCGCTCAGTGGAGTCATAAGATAGAAAATGCCAGGAAGAAGGCATGGTATGATAGGCATACTAAGGATAAAAATATTGAAGTTGGAAAGATGGCTCTTTTGTATGATTCAAAGGTTTTTTACCACCCTGGAAAGTTCCAAGTGCATTGGTTGGGACCGTATGTTGTGACTTACATACTTGATTCAGACGCTTGCCAGTTACAGGCGCTAGATGGAACTTGGTTACCTAGTTATTTCAACAGGAGTAGGTTGAAGCCCTACTATAAATAAGTCTTCTTGGTGTTTGTAATAAGGCATTATTGCCATTAGATTAGATTTCCTTTAATTTTTCCTTTATATGTGTTTCCTTTCCTTGTTGTTATGCTTTGTCAATTTAGTTCAGTGTTTTGTTGTAATAAGCGCACTTACACTCCAGAAGGTAATTACTATCTATTGGATTCATGCGCAGAGGACTGCACATACTTTTAGTGTGGGGTGGAGTATATATAGGATAAATGGGCCAAGTTTGAACATTCTCTAGAAGATGGGTATGCATAGGGAAATATTGTGCAAGTGTGAATTAAAGGTGAAGACAAAGAAAATTACTCATAAATAAAGACCACACGTGGGTGAATGAACAAACAGTGTAACGTGAGCTAGGCTACAATAGTGGAAAATAATTGGTTTGAGGCACATTGGATAAGCACTTTGGTGCATAAAGGAACGCATAAGGGAATCTGTGGTTAAGAAGTGGTAGACACGCTAGAAGGTTATGACTGGGGCATGGAAAAATCAACACAGAAAAGGAAAGAAATGCCATTTAATGCTGAGTATGGTGGTATTTGGAGAGAAATAAATGTGGATGAATTTTTAAATGTTATAAAAGGTGGGATTGCATGATCATTTTTACATTGCATTGTGAAATGTTCGAGTGATTTAAAGAGCAATTGAAGAGTGAATTGAAAAGTGAGTGGTGAGACCTAAAGTGTAAAAGAGCTGTGATAAAATACTGAACCATACATATTTGTGCACGGGATTGATTGGAGCTCCATTGGAGAGAGTTTTTGAGAAAAAACAAAGCGTGTTTGGGGAAGCAAATCGGTAAGTTAGGGTTCAAGTTTGAAGCTAGGACATGCATGGGTTTTTAGTTGCAAAGCTCAATTTGATTGCAAGAACACTCTTTTATTATCACAATGTCACAAAAGTGAGCACCTGAAGCAGACTACAAGGGGCATGAGGTAAAAGGAAGTGGAAGCAGAGGTTAAAGATACCCCCTGAAGAGTTGATTCTCTGAGATGCAGTACCTAGAAGGTGTGTTCATGGGCCATGATTGGGAGTCCCACATCAGGTAGAGTAAAGTGAGTGACTATAACCATCAGAAAAAGGATAACAAGGATGAATTGGACAAACTTTTGGTGGTGAAAACAACTCTTGCAAATAGAAAATGACATGGCTATTTACGATGACGTAGGAGAGAAATGACTGTCAAACATGGGAGTTTTACAACTCTATGAGCTCCCATATTTTGGAAAGCTAGAAAATATTTACCAATGGCTGATGACCCAAGTCCATAAAGACTTTTTTATTTTTTTGGGTGGTGAATGAGACTTACCATGACCCTGATTGGGAGATTTACAGGGTTGAGGAGTTTGGGCACCAAGATCAGTAGTGATCTTACTGATGATGAAGGGGTAGATGCAACCAAGAAAGAATTGTATTATGTAAAGGGAGGGAATGTAATGGATATATGCAAAGTTAGAGAATACCCTATGTCATTCAGGAAATAGCACACCTCCTCACCAAGCTAAACAATCAAGAGCGTTGTCACAAGTGAAAAAAATATGGTTGCACATTTCCAAGAAGATGACAAAAGGATTTATTTATAACTTGTCATCCTTTATTGATGAGACCATAATTATAGAGGCACACCAAGGAGATAAGATAAGTTTATGGTGTTATTCTTTTGTCCATTGTGTTTGTAGAAATCAGAGTGCCCAACGGGCCAAAAGATAATATTTGGAAATACCCTAAAGAAAAGAAGCCCCTTGCGGATAGGTTTACCAAGTATACATGTGATGGAAACATGAGTGGACCATACAAGTAGAGGATATGACTCTAGTATGAGCTTTTGCGCATTGAATTTGAATATGAGTGGAGAATACCCAAGGATCTGTGTTCGGTATTGGAGAAACGGGCTTAGTTTGCAGTTTACCAACATTTTTGCATAGGACGCTTTGGAATGAAGGATGGGAAGTGGAGTCCATGGTGCAAACTTCCATATGCCTTCACAACTCACTATTTTTAGGCATTTGTACATAGGTTTTCAAATGCGCGTAGGTTGATCTTCAATGCAGATAAAGTAGACTATGATTATCATACACTCTGGAAGACATATGTCTACCCGGGTAAGTACGTTTATATTGAGAAGTTAATTTCAGATGATATCAATATCAATTCTATGAGTTTTACAATTGGGAAGGCTAGAGCAGATAAGGTATATATCTACTTTAATCCCAAGTTGGAAAATGAGAAATACATTGAGAATGAATTCAAGCTCCCTGAATTGGCCAAGGGAAAACATATTGTGGGCACATTGTAGGATGAAGAGTCTACTTTTCCCCATGATGAAGAAGAAGAGGAGGAAGAATTAAGGGAAGACAGTGGTGGCCTGGAACATAGTAGAAGAAGGAAACCAAATCTAGGAGAGAAGAGAATGCGTGAGACAACTCTTCCAAGGAAAGAAGAATTCAAAGAAGAAGGGGTGGAAATAGGTGTTGTGGAGATAGATTCATAAAAGGGCACTGCGGACCAGAAATTTAGGAGAATATTAAGAAGAACAAGGGCTCAAGGTGCGGGCATGGGGCCATCACAACAACTAAGGAGGCCACTTAGAAATTCTCTTGTGAAGGAAGAACCGGGAGAGAAAAGGCACAAGTACATCCCAACTAAGGATAATGAGGGTGAGAAATCAGAAGACAACACACAAAAGACTTCTGTTAACATTGTGGATGCAAAGGAACCTCGGGGTGAAGAATTGAAACATGATGTAGAGGGGTTGGAAGAACAGGAAGTAGGCAATGGTGCTACCTATACAGAGAAGGGTGAAGATAAGGGTGAACCATCTGGTGCGCCTACTGATACACATACCGGTGAGGGACCAATGCTTGATGCAAGAGTGTATATTCTAAAAGGTAAGCACTTTAGAAAGGAGAAGGATGAAGAAATGTATCAAAACTCCTGATAGCTGGTTATATCAATTATCTTACCAAGATCATTTGCACTAGGTTCTAAAGTACTTTGGATCCCAAGGACATTTATGGGTGGGGATTGATGGATTATGAGATGACAACCACATGCACCCATAAGAAACTATCATGGAATATGTAGACTCACATGGATGATCCTAATTTTGATGTGTGTGAAGAATCATGTATCTCTCAGAGGATGAAGAAACCCCTACAATCCTGCCATGTAACAGTCAAGCCAACTCAGATGTTAGATGAACAAGTAAGTAATGCATTGAGAAATGTATCTGTAGAGGTTGCGTGTAAAAATATAGATAAGGTGGAAACTATTAAACTTTGTTAGAAGATAGAAAGGATAAAGAAGAAGAGATTAAGTGATTGCCAGAGGAAAAAGAGAGAGCTGAGGTGAAGGTGTGCGTGGTACTTGATATGATAGAGCATATTTGGGATGAAATTTTAAAGCAATGGCATAGTTAGAAGAGAGAGTGGCTGAGAGATTCCCCTTTTCTATGCATTATTTTTTCACATTGGTTCACATGGTGTTGGATGAGGGTACAATGGATGCCAAAACCAAAGGATGTTGAAGCACATGAGAAAAGAAATAAGAAAAGCAAATAGATAACCGAAATCACAGGGTATGAGTCTTTGATCCAGACCCTGAAAGATGAGTTGAAAAAGGTAGATTTGGCATTGAACATTTGTGTAGATCCTGAGATAATAATCAAGAAAAGGAGTCTGGTGGAGGAGAATTCAGTCCTTACAGCCAAAGTGAAGAATGATACTCTTGGGTTTGAGGAGAGGCTCACTTTGGTAGCAGAAAAGTGCATGCGCTTACAACATCCCAAGACCCTCATAAGGAGAGAATCAAGGAAATAGGGAAACTCATAGCATGCGGATGTGATGGATGGGATGGTATCAAGTCTAATGAATTTTCTTAGATTATTGCAGAATGAGGGTGAGACCATGACTCTAGATGATATGAAAGGGGTACTTGTAGACATCCCTGACAAGACAAATAAGGTGCTCAGTGATTGGAATGAGTTAGAGGAAGATATCAAAAGTGAGTATCCTGAGTTGATTCTACCTTCAGAAGGATAGAGCACCCATGTATTCTTTTATTCTTTGTACAATTATTCGTTTGTTACTTATTCTTTATTCATGGAGAGATAAGGCATGGTTACCCATTTCCGGGGGCAGAAATGAAGCAAGTGTGGGGTAATGTTGGGATAATGAATTACAACCTAAGTACTAAAGGTGCATAAGGCCAAGGGCACATAGACATGGGGCTCGTAGGTACACACGGAAATGTAGCAAAAAAGGGCGCACCTGAGAAAGTATGACTTCAATAATTAGCCATTTTATTTACAATGGGCTAAAGATAGGTTTGAGTGTGGGGCACACAAAGACATGAAGACTTGGAGACTAAGCAAAGGCTATTTTGGACAAGTGGAAGATCAAACGACATGCATAGTTTTGGGCTATTAATAGGATTAGATCTATAATTTATATTATTAGATAATCTATTATTAGTGAGCTTGCATGCTTTTGTATTTATCTTGTAGCGGTGCATGGCTATTCTTAGCATGCAACCTATTTTGAGGATGCTTAGGTGGTGAAGGGAAAGTCCCCACCCCTATATATATGTATTGATTTGCATGGTTTTAATAATCCATGAATGCTTGTAAGGTTATGTTATTGGTGTATGGGTGTGCATGACCTATGGTGACACTGTTATGTATGTATTCAACTTCTATTTTTTACGGTGATTAATATAATGGATCTTTTTGCTTGGATATTGGTTATTGACTTATCTTGTAACTGGATCTTGCATAGTAGTTGATCTTGATTCTAGATTCTTGCATATGGTTGTGATCTATATATTTTTATGCTTATGCTTGGCTTTTATGGAATCTAGATTATACATGTGTTTATCATGTTATCTCCTTGACAAAGTTGCCATAAAAGAGGGACCTGGTACCCTTGCACGCTTCGGGTGAGAACTCAAGTCTGCTTGAGTGGTGTGCTAACACGCCCAGGGCTGTGATTGGTAAAATTAGACTATAGAAAGATACTTCACTATTCACATTTGCTTCTTGCAACAAATATTCAGTTGATCAAATATAGAGGTAGGGCATCAAATAAGAATCTATGGAAGGTTTTTGAATTAGATCATGAATCAATTCTTGATACTACTATTAAGTGTAGAGTTTATCCTTGTTGTTTATTGGATTGAATTTCCAAAGGTATGTTCACTTAAGATTAGATACACATCTACATGAATTTAACTATAATATTTACTTTGATGATATTTTTAAAATTTATTAGGTTTTAAAATTGTATTTAATTGCTTACTAACATGTTTACGTAGGTTAGTGGTGCCAAAAAACTTCCACCTTCATGTGGTTGACACACAAGAAGCAAACAAGAAGCATAAATTATCATTTCTCAAAGCTAAGGAAAATCCAATATTGTAAAAAAACAAGAAGCATAAATTATCATTTCACCAATTATACTCTATGAAAAAATTCTTCTTCCAATTCTCATTTCACCACCTATATTGTATGAACAATCTCTTCTTAACATGTTTCCTAGTACTTGTTTTGCATTGAAGGATTTTGGGCACCAAAACGAAGCCTTTCCCACCATTTAGCCCCAGACAAAGTAGCCTTCATGAATGCTCACACAACATTTACCAAGCCATGCCGACGTATTGGTGCAGTCATTTCAATGCTACGAGCTTCCTTTTACAAAATATTGCATCAGAAAACCTTATACTGACTCGTACTGGACTATTCGACACTTTCACAAATAATAGGAAATCGAGAGGAAAAAATTGAGATAGAGTAAACCATGACAGGATTTTATAGAGGGTCTCGATGTGGTGCTGGAGGATCAGACAAGACCTTTCAAGGTGGCATAGAGACTGAGAAATCACCCTGTAAAGTTATAGCATTTTTTGCTCTTATGACTCTTAAGGAACTACACCCGAACGAAGTAGCCTGGAATCACCAAAAACTTTGGGCACTGAAAATAACCCTCACCCAGTGTTTACCAGGACAACCCAACATGCTGGTGCAGTTAGTTCGGTGCCATGAGCTTCCGTTTGTAAAATAATGCATTGGACAACTTTACACTAACTCAAACTGTAGTATTTGGCACAACTGCAAAAAATAGGACAATGAGAGAACCAAACCAGTATGGAGAAAACTAAGACAAAATTTTGTAGAGGGTCCTAACATAGAAGTCTAGGATCAGACAATACCTTTCAGGGTGCCATAAAGACCGAGAAATCACCCTGCAAAGTTATATCAATTTTTTGCTCTCAGGACGCTTAAGGGACTACACCCAGATGAAGTAGCCCAGAAGCATTAGTAACATTGGGAACTGAAACAAAGCCTCCATAAGATTTTACCAAGCCACTTGACATGTTGGTGCAGTTATTTTGGTGCCACGAGCTTTCGTTTGTAAAATAATGCATTGGACAACCTCTTACAGACTCAAAATGCAGTATTTGACACAATTATAAATAATAGGACAACGAGAGAACCAAATTAAGATGGAGAAAACCAAGATAGGATTTTATAGAGGGTCCCAATGCTAAGGTGTAGGATCAAACGAGACATTTCAAGGTGCCACAGAAACCGAGAAATCACCCTTCAAAGTTATAACATTTTTGCTCTTAGGGCTCTTAAGGGACTATGCCCGGAAGCACCAACACTTTTGGGCACCAAAAAGAAGCCTCCACAAGCGTATAACATGCCACTCCGAAGTGTTGATATAATCAGTTTGGTGCCACAAACTTCCATTTATAATCTATTGCATTGAACAACCTTATACTAACTCGCACTAGACTATTCGGTGATTTTATAAATAATAGGACAACGAGAGAACCGAATTGGGACGAAGAAAATCAAGCCAGGATTTTGTAGAGGTTCCTAACATGGAGATGTAGGATTAGGCGAGACCTTTCAAGGTGTCATGGAGACTGAGAAATGACCCTGCAAAGTTATAGATTTTTTTTCTCTTAGGAATCTTAAGGGACTAAGCCCAGATGAAGTACCCCGGAACTAACGACACCGTTATGCACCGAAACAAAGCTTCGCCCAAAATTTACCAGGATATCCCAACGTATTGGTGCAGTTGGTTCGGTGCCACAAGATTTTGTTTGTAGAATATTGCATTGGAAAACCTTTCACTATTTTTGTTTGTCTCTCTCTTACACTCTCACTCTCACTCTTTCACTCTTTCTTGTTTTCACTCTCACACACTCCCTCACTCTCTTTGTCACTCTTTATTTCTCTCACATGCCCTCTCTTAATATCTTTAACTCTCTCTCTCACCCTCACTCTCATTCTCTCTCTCTCTCACTCACTCACTCTATTGCATCACCTTTCAACTATTTGTGAAGCTTGATCATTTCGATTCTATAACATATTCTTGCCATGTTTATCCAGAGTAACAGAATGATTGTAGCATCATAGACAATGAAAATTTTAATTATTACTTTACTTAGAGACTATCTATTGGTTTGATTTAGGAAAATGTGAGATCAATTCCATGGGTATAGTGCATACTACTTCCATTAAAATGTAGGACATACGATAAAATAATCACATAGATTTAGCTAAATTATTGGGTCAATTCCATAGATTAATTTCAATGGCTTATTGAATGTTGTAACTCTCTCTCTCTCTCTCACTCTCACTCTCGTTCTCTCTCTCTTTCTCTCTTTCATTCTCACTCACTCTCTCACATTCTCTCTCGCTCTCGTTCTCTCCTTATCATTCTCTCACTTTCTATTTATCTCTCTCTCTCTCATGTTCTCCCTATCTCTCTCTCATGCTTTCAAAGAGCATCCTATCCTAGAAACTATTAATGCACAACATTGACTCCTTCTTACACCACCTTTCAACTATTTGTGAAGCTTGATAATTTTTATTCTATAACGTATTGTTTCCATGTAAGAAAATTCTATTTTCACTTTCTTAGGAACCCTAGCTAATTTTTTGTATCCAAGGAGTTTTCATGCTCCTCTAATCTACAATAGTGATTACAAAGTGAAAAAATATCTTGATCTTCTACACTGCAAGGATCAGAAAAGCTCATATATTTCCAGTAGGTCTCATGAGTGAGTTCATCTTTTGGAATATCAATATATGGACCATATTTCCTAGTCTCATGCCTAGAACCTTCATTGAGTCTTCTTGTACAACTACCTTGTTCATGAGAGGTGGGACAAGTAACTAAATAGATATGGCCTCTACCTTGTGCATTGTATTACATATTACACATCTCTGCCAAACATGTTTATCCCCACATAAACTTGCACTCTTGAATGTCAATTTCTTCACACTCTAAAACAAATTTCACATTGCTCATATTTCCATGCATGGCATTATGCAAGCCAGGATGACCCATTGGAAGCTATAAAAAATAACCACATGTTTGACACCTTGTGTCATAGTAGTGTATAGCCTCTACCTTCTTGGTGTGCAAATGAGGACCTTCATGATTCAGTTTGATGAAAAAATAACAATCTCTGTGCAAGCCATTTTGTTCTGATACATGTTTATATTCAAAATAAATTCTTCCTTGAAAGTGTCTAGTTTGTCTCACTAACTCGGCAAGGATTTCACATACTCCAAAAACTTCACATTTCTCGTGACATAAATGGTCATTGCCACATAGATGTTCAAAATTAGAGTCCAAACTATGGAAATAATCCTTGATGTTAATAATCCATGTTTTACAAGTGTTGACTAATAGATAAATAGAGGATTGTATTATATATTTCATGGTGATGCCTACTGATCTCTAGAAACAATTATTGTTAGTATTTGGTATGTTGGCCTATGTCAAAGGATATTCAAAGGATATCAAGAACATTTGAGGTAATTATTTGGGATCATTGAAATTGGCCAAGGAAAGAAACTATTCAATTAAATTTGGACATATATATGAGCCTCCATACAAGTTATTTATGAGTCAAGTCTCAAGTGATCTTCAATACTAATAGAAAAATTTGGAACTGTAAATTGCATAGCTTAAAATTTCAAAGAGCATCTTGTCCTATAAACTATTAAGGCACAACATTGACTCCTTCCTGCATCCTTAAGGATGATTATAAGGTGATTTTGGATAATATGAATGCAAGAACCAACCAATGGACTGACCTCTTTAGTTATCATTGGTAGGTTAGAGTCATCCTAATTAAATAGGTCCTTCAAGAGCTCCCTATATACATATTTTATGGCCACCATCACAACACAAAAATTAATCTCAAAGGAAATGGATGAAACACAAATAATATAATATTTATATATCATATATGTAATGTAAAATCTTAATTATATTGAACACTCAATGTAAAATCTTAAGTATCCTGGCAACATAGCTCTCTCTCTCACACTATCTCTTTCTCTCACACTCTCACTCTCTCTTTATTTATCTCCCGCTCTCACATTCTCTCTCTCTTTCTCTCGCACCCACTCTCTCTTTCTATGTCTATCCCTCTTATATTCCCCCTCTCTCTTTCTCTCTGTAGTTACAATTTAATTATTAGAATTAATGTAATATTGTGTTGTCTCGTTACATATGTTTCATTTGAATTATTGAGATTCCAGGAAGTGGATAACATTGACATTGACATTATATTTTTATAATTGATGGTATTGAATGATTATAGTACAGTGGAAAAATTGTAAATTAGTTACATATATATTTTAATTCCCATGTTTAAAACATAAAAAAATTAACACTAATAATACATATTAACATAACATACATATGATATCATATTAATCCACTTAGATACAAGTTTTAAAACATTTTTTTTCTCATATATTATATTGATTCAAAAATCCTTGATAGCATACAAAATTTGATCAAAATCAATGTCTTAACAAAGCCATGTAGGCATATACAATGATATACATCAGAAAAATATAAATCTACAACAATATGTCATGAAGGCAGATAATAAAATCTGTATACATCTAGAAACTATGGGGTATCATCAAATAACCTAGTTACCTTCGGCCGCTGGGAAGATGACTTAGGCACATCAATGGAAGGTCCCCTATTCCATTCAAACCTCCCATGCTCAAAGGATGCTTGTAGCTCCATCTATTAATACAAATAAACAATATACTCATTAGTATATAACTAGTGACATATATAAAATGACACTACTTAAAAATAAATAGCTTACTGCAATCTGATGATCACTAGCAATCATCCTCTGCCTCTCAAGATCATCAAAATCAGTACAAGGTGCACGAACTGGAGTAGTCAAATCCTCCTGTGGCAACCATGATGATGAAAATTATAATACGCATGAATTTCATTTAATTATAATACATGATGTTATTTAATACATTCAATTCATTATGAAAATAACTTTACTAGCACATATACCTGTGTAAGAGGCACGACAGAAGCTATGCCCATAGCAACTCCAATATTTAATGATCGTCAAATCTCAACAGGAGATTGTAATGACATCATCAACTAAAATAATAATAAAACTCACATTAGTAAATTCATACATTAACTATAGTTCATTCTCTTCATGTATATGATTAATAAAAATAATAAAACTCACATTAGTAAATTCGCTAACATGCGAACTCGTACCGACATTCACCTGTGGAGAAGGGGAATCTGATACTGGATGTATAGTTTGACCCTGTAATTTTATTAAAACCCACATGAATCATTATTTTTCATTCACAATTGATTAACATTATTAATTATAAGATTTAATACAATATATATATATATTTAAATTGCAACTAATTTCTTATAAAATTACATGTTGGTCAATACGAAAGGTGGAATCCAGTAGAACATTTGTGATGATGATATTATCCAACACAAAATCATGATGTGCCTCCTCCAATCAGACATCATGTTCATCATGTGGAGTTGTCACATGAGGTTGTAGAGATGCCACACAAGGTTGTGGAACTACCTCGTGAGGCCGTGGAGCTATCTTGCTAGGCTGTGGATCTACCACGTCAACCACATAGGTGCCTATACTCCCACAAGTATGCCACTCTATGGTATATGATGTTTGCTACCTAGAAGGACCAACTTCATCACCCTGGGAGAGACGAGTGCCATGCGGAAGAAATGACTTTGTCAATGACCTAATGGAATCAAGGGTCTGAACCTCCAATGTCTCCTTCACAACAGAAGGGACTAAAACATGATGAATAGGTGGATGAGTAATGGGTCTAACTGGTCGGTTTTACAAACGCTATGCCCCCACTCTATCATATGCAGAGCCTTTTCCTCTTCCCTGAAAATCTTGAATGTCATAATAGTTAGGTATTTCATTGAGGATGAACTCACAATAGAGTTTCCTCAAGAAATATTGTGGCACCTCAAAATTATTGCAAGGTGGTTGGTCAAAAACCATCCACCACCTATCCCAAAAATTATTTTTTATCCCCTCATGATTACACCAGTGGATGGGGAATCTTTTGCAATCCAATCGTAGCGGTGAATTAGTTTTAGGATCTATAAACAATGTACACAATTTTTCTTTTGTGATTTTTTTCTTCTTCATTGCATCATAAGACAACTTATCTGCATAAAATTGAGGCAGTTGGTTTTAAAACTCTCCCATGTGTTTATTTGTCCAACCACATTGTTGATATTAGATAATAATGATCCTAATGATGTGGCTAGGTTTTGACAATGTGGATTTGTGGCATTAGGGTTTCTTAAGGTTTCTATTAAACCCTCAATTTGTACTTTTTTGTTTTCAATATCCCCCAAAATTTGTTCTTGGTTGTTAGGAGGATGTCTTGCAATAGAAGGGGTCATTTCAAGGATGTTTTCTTCTTCATCTTGGTGTGCGGGTGAATGAGTGGTTTGCATTGAAGAAATATAAACATACGAAAATGAAAAAAAACAACAACTATAAAAAAAGATTAATAAAGAAAATAAACCTAAAATTAACAATAACCAACCTTTTGCGTTGCCATCATCGATTTGAGGTGCCACAGGGTCGATGCCACAATTTTATCCAAAATGTGTTCGTGTTACTCCTTTCTCGTGTTTTCCTCTCCTTTTGTTTTTTTGTTTTCACAATGACTTGCTCTTGAGTTTCAGCTATGTTTTATGACAGTCAATATGCGAGATCGAATTTCTCCTGTAGCATTAAATCACGACCGAGCCATAACACGAGCACGTTATGGCCAAAAATAGATTTTTGTCCACTTTTTAGCCCCCTAACTTGGTGCACTTACCCCAAGATACATCTACTATATCAAATGTACCTAATGTTTTAGAAAATGACGATGAAATACATAATGAAAATGAGGAGAAAAATGTTTTGCAATGAATATTGATAATGAATTGAATAATAATGTTGGTATGGATAAAGAAATTGGTATGAATCCAAATGTTGAACCTTTACCTGAGAATCCAAATGTTAATCTTAAAATTTTCATGGAAACATTGAATGAAGAAAGTAACCTTGCTAATGAATCTTTACCCCTAAGAACATATCCTTCCATTTTGCATAGAAAACCCATTCACTTAATTGAAATTGATGAAAACATTATAATACCAATGCCTAAAAGAAAGGTGAGAAGAAAAGTTATGGGAATTTGAGATAATTACTTTGAGAAATTAAATGATACAAAAAGATGTCAATTATTTGTTACGTTTATGAAATTAATTAAGATGAGGCCTACAATGAAGACCCTATGGTTAAGAACTTCTAATATTGATGATCAAAATGCGGTAATTGTTGAAAATATACATAAAGCACCAAAGATAGTAATGCTACACGACGTGCACTTACTAATTGTATAGTAAGTGATAAAACAATTAATAAATGCTTGATTAGAAAAATAAGTAGAGATTTGAAGCTAAACAAAAAACACTAATGAAAGCAATAGGGAGATGTAAAATTCTTGAGTCAGCCAATAACAATGACTATTGGGCATTATCTAGTAGACTCCCACAGAAAGATAAAGATACATCTAATATTCTAAAATAATTACATGTAAAGTTTTGGAATGAGAACACAAGGGTGTCACCGAAAAGAAGAGATATAGTAAAAAGAAGAATAGGTTCTCGTAATCGTGAATCATATGCAAAACATTTCTTTGATATGACTTGAACACAATTGTTCTCCACGTTTAAGAATGAAAATATAAAAATTTACATTAGCCAAAGATTTTTTGAAATGAACAAACCCTTTAATATTAAAATCAATCACTCACGTACCACTTTTTGTCGTAGGCATCATGTTGAATTTTCAATGCATTATGATATTTTTTGTCAAGTACGTTGTGTTTTGCATACTAATATCATGTTGCAGGAATGTGGATTAAATGTCCCACCAAAATCTACAA
The DNA here is from genome assembly GCA_019776745.2 of Taxus chinensis. Classification (NCBI taxonomy): domain Eukaryota; kingdom Viridiplantae; phylum Streptophyta; class Pinopsida; order Cupressales; family Taxaceae; genus Taxus; species Taxus chinensis. The sequence continues at coordinate 76,979,848 of CM034153.1, read as the reverse complement.
GGGAATTTATTCCTATGATATTTTCTGAAAGATTAATTGGATAATTTTTTTTATAATAAAACATCTTTGGATGGAACATGCAACATATGTGATGGCTTGCCAAAATTGAAAAGTTATATTCATGAGAAGAGTACACATTTGATAGGAAAATAATTAGTTGGTTTCAACAAATATAAATATGTAGCATATCAATTAAAAGATGGAAAAGAATCTAAGAGGCGTGAGCTTGCTACATAACAATTACCTATATCAACATATATGGTCAAATTCATAGAGGAAATTGCTTATGAGTACGTAAGGCACACACATAAAGCTCGATGGTTGAATGAACAATTAAAGTTCATCAAGGACATGTTCCCACTTGGTACTATTGTTTTAGTAGTTGACTTTGAAGAGAATTCCTCATTGTAGCCACAAATGGAGGTTCAATCACAATACTATAACTCAGTGTAAGTTGTTATTTTGGTGCATATAACATTCATGCACTCTTCGGAAAGCACTAAGCAAGATCAAAAATATTAAGAGAGTATCATTTCTACATTAGTGATGATCAAACACATTCTACAGAATATGTGCAAGGGTGTTTCCAGTTGTTTTATGTGAACTTGAATAAGAGGAGCATTATTTTCAATCAACACTACATTTGGTCGTATAACTGCACATCACAATTCAAGCATGCACAAATGTTTCAATGACTAAGCAGGATGCACATAGAAATAAGTGTACAACATATCTATAGTTTTACTGAGGTAGGACATGGTAAAGGATAACATGATGGTGTAGGAGAATGTGTGAAAAGATTCCTTGCAAGAGAATAATTAAAGTTCAAAGATGATGCTAAATTTATAGGTACATAAAGCATTGTTGATTGGTGTATCAAAAACACGGGCCATGAATCTCAAGATAGTTCAATGGTTCATAGATATTTTTTGTTGATAGAGGAACAACATTTGGCAAGCTATGAAAATTGTATGACAGTTACAGGATCAAGTGATATGCACTCATTCCATAGTACAAATGTAAGTTCTAGCATTATTCATACTAGGCACATGACCTGTTTTTATATATCATGCATTGATTTTACATGGAATGAACGTGAGTCACAACAGTGAGTGGATGAATGAACTTGTAGAACTATAATTCCACTCAACACATATCAAGTTCCATGAGCATTACAACTTACAATGTGTTGATATCATATGACAACATCACCTGACTTTGAAAGTCTCTGATTTAGTGTAATAAGGTACATATATATGTCATGTTATAGATTATTAAATGATCATCTGTTAATGTATTTTAAATTTGAATTGAGTTTAAATTTGTGATGTAGGGAATCTTGTACATTTATTGTGACAAAATTTAATGAAGATGGAACATACTACTTCTTGTCTCATTGTGTAGAGGGGAAACAAAAATTGACTTCCATAGTCATTGATGGTGAAAACCCTAAGTATCCCACTGGGTCAGTGATAGTCACTGAAAATTAGATTCGACGATATCCTATCAAAAAATCAAATACTTGTTTGTTTGAAGACTATGAAATACATAGAAAGTGATTAACTAAAATTAAACCTAAAGGGACCTAAATGGGGTATTTAGGGTATTAATGCTAATCTAAATAGGAGGACTAAAATGTTGTATAAATGCAGTAAATAAAGTAAAGCAATATGTAATAACTACAAATAGGCTATGCTAAATTAAATAAAAACCTTAATGGAAAGGAAGGAGGGGGAAAATGACTTAGTTGATTGAAGGTGATTTTTGTAGATTTGGAACTAGAACTCAGCAGTGCAGACTAAAACTCAAGGGCCCTACAAAGGGTAGATCTAGGCTATCTGAAGTGACACAGGTGCCTGAGATTGTATTGCGGCACCTTGGGGTGCCCTGGTTTGGATTCTGGGCACTGTGAACTCTGCAGGGTGTTTGATAGTGTTGCAACTAGATATGAAACCTCACTTGTCTATCATATTAGATTCGTTGGATGAACTGGATGATTCCCTACACATGAAGAAGGGGTTGGAATGACCTCAACTTCCAAACCGGTGGACTTATTATTGAGCGCTGCACTACATTATGGGCCCTAATGTATTTCTGGTGAGTGTGTGTATGTCGTGCCCTAGGTCCTATCGTGTCAGTCACACTTTGTGTAGTAGTGAGCTATGATAGCTATAGAAGATGTAGAATGTAGAATAGAATAGATATAATCCCTCGTCTAAGAATGTGTGAATGGATGTGATTTAGAACTTGCTAATTATGATGTATGGAGCTATGTGGATGTAGATGGTGCAATGGATGTAACCCTAGATGGAGTGATAATAGTGATAGGATGCAATGACCTAGGATCCTCATTATGGTCTTATAAGCTTTATATAAGGCTCTCAAGTTTGATTTCATAATTAATCCTGACAATGTGGATTCAGGAAAAGATAAGAAAGACCAATGACTAGAAGTGACCCAAATAATAGAGAAAGAGGTTAAACATAGAGAGGGGCACCCAGGGTAGAACCAGGGCACCCTAGTACAGGTTAGGGTGTTAGGAATCAGGGCTAGAATTTCAGGGAAGTTACGAAATGGGTGGATAGGTATCAAGAAATATGTAGGAAAGATGAAGTAAAATATAAAACAAAGATGGCAAAAAGGTGGGATTAATTGGTAATTTGTATACTTGAGAACATTCTAAATAGTAGTATAAGGCCGGGATTAATATTGTCTAATGTGTAATATTTGTGTCTACATTTGCCTCCACTTTATGTTGGTGAGTGAAAAAATATGTAACATAAAGTAGTCAGAGAAGCGTACCTGAAATTCATGTAGAGTGTAGAAGAAAGCACGCCAATGGACTAGACTCAAATGTGGAGGAGTGTGGATTCTAAAGATGAAAAATGTAAATAAAAGTGATGATAGTGAACCTAGGGCAGAAGTCGTGTGTAGCTGCTGCATGTGTATGTTGTACTTACAAGATTAGTATAGAAAGTACCATCACAGTGTGTTGTCTTTGTCGTTGTTGTTGTTGCCCCTAATTTAACTATTTGTTTCTCATACGATGGACCTGAAAGGAGAAAACACTCAAGAAGTCAAATATTTATGTATGTAAAAATGTTGTGTAAAGTACACAAATGTAAAGTACGCTAGAATAGAAAGTGTTAATGGAAAAAATGGAATAGGTGCACCTGATCCATGTCAAAAGAAAGGGTGTAGAAGGATATCTTGTGATGTCGTGAACCCTGAAGAAGTGTAGGGAGGAAATTCTTAGTGTTCTCCAACTCTAACCACTTCTACTACAATTTAGTGAAGATATCTTATTAATGCGCTGGTTTTTTGGGTGATCCTATGCCACTAGATAGAGAAGTGTTGAGAGGCCACCCACTGTAACCCCTGAGCCTATGACTACTCCACAGAATTTCCAAAGGACACCATGTCCTATTGAGGTCATTGTGTATGGATTTTGGTCTAATTTGAACTCACTCATTGTGTATGGAGTTTGGTCTCATTTGAACTCACTCGTTGTGTACATAAACCGGTGTAAAGTATGTTGTGTTAGTAGAAAACCCATAATGATGCCCCCCCTCTTTGAGGGTGCATACGATGACAAGCCTGGAAGGAGAATGTGGCCCTAAAAAGAGGACCAACCACACTCTAAACCTTGTAACCAACTCATTCATGTAGGGGGGAAAGGGAAAACGCTTGGTAGATACCAAGGAAAGTACAAAAGGGGAATGGCTAGCCAATAAAAGTGTTAGTCCAAACACATGCATGCAAATAAGTGTAAAAAAGACGTAGATAATATAGAAAAAATACAAAGTACAGTAATGCAAACATGCAATAAAACAAGGAGACCACACAAAGTAGGTGCTAAACATATGGGAGATCACTCACGATGTTGCAAAAGGCACACAAAGGCCATCTTGGCCGCAAACAACAGACACGAGTGTGCACACAGAGCGAAGGGCAAAGCCTACATACAATAGTAAATAACTCAGACAAGTAGAAATACAAGTAGTCATGGGAACATGTAGTCCTGCAAAACAAGTGTTGCACTTGAGAATACCTGTTAACATGTCAGGAGTGAAAACCAATATGTTAAAAACATGTATGATGCAAGTAGTAAAAGATGCTAAGTACAAAATGAAACAATAGCACCTGTATAAGTCTGAATGTGGATGCCCCCAACGACTGGTATATTAAGGGTAGGAGGTGAACATCCATGCCACATGTGCAGAGTCTTGTATCTGCATGATCACATTAAACAAAGGCGTGAACATCGCATGTGTGTATGATAATGACATATACGAAAGACAATCTAACATGTGTAATATGAATTAGCATGCCAAACACTAGTAAGAAAAAGTAAATACTACTATAGACAATGCAGTATGTTGTGGATGAATAAAATGGAATGGAAGATGGAATGATAGGATTAACGTGCCCCCCAAATGTATGGAAGTGTATGCATTGAGGTTCTTTTTGTTTCCCCTCTCAGTAGTCAAGAATGAACTGCATAAACGAGAGTGCATCATTGGGAAATGGTCGAATAGTGTGTGGTTGTGTCTAGCGAGCTATGGGATGAGTATGTATGTGTAGTGGTGATGTAATGCAACATGTGGAGAGATGATGTGTGTTGGAATCATATATTTGAAAGCATATATCGACGAATTTTTTTGATTAGAGGAGTGATGATTTATCCCTAAGCATATATCACTATGGAAGAAGAGAGTATATGGTGATAAGATGTATAGAAATATGAGCGTGGACCCTATAGCCGAAGCGTCTACCATGACAAGTTGAATATAAGATTGATTATTTATCCCTAAGCGTATATCACTACAAGTTGAAAAAGATGAGTAATGCGTGATGGTTTAGCCTAAAGTGTATGTCACTATAGAATATGTATCTGGGGATGAGATGTATGAGAATAAATGCGTGGAACCTATAGTCTAAGCGTATACCATGACTAAGTGATAGGAATGGGGTGACAATTTAACCTAAGGTGTATGCCACTAACGCAGGAAATGTTGGATTAGAAAGATGTCACATGTTGAATGGGAGGTCCATTTGATCGGTAAACCCTTATCAATCAAGTATGGACCAAGGAACTAAAGTGCATCATAGGGTGATGAACGCAACACTTAGAAGACAACATAGCGTATACAAGCAAGGTAGGTGAATGCGTAATGTAGGTTATAAAATGTACAATGAGTATATAATATAATGCAATAAACATTTAGATAGAAATAGAATGTGTAATGGTAATAGGAAAAACTAAACCCAAGTATAAGGAAATCTAGTGTAGCATGTGGAATAGGTGTATGATGTATACATGTAATAATAGTAATGTATAGAAATGTAATAATAGAATGATGATAGATGGAACTAGATCGATGTGCAATGGAGTCTAATGTAGTGTGTAGAATAGATAAGGTGTATGAGTGCGGTGTGAATGTGTAGGGTATGTAAGCTATGTAATGGTAGGTGTAGATAGATAATAGAAGATGTAGTAGAAAATGTAAATCTAGATCCATATATAATGTAACCTATTGTAAATTTAGAATGGGAGAATGGAACATATAACTAGATACATAGAAAATGATGACCAGTGTAGTATGGATAAGATGAACGATGTAGAAATGAGTAATAGAGGAGGGATGTAAAAAATGATGTAGGATGTAGGTGATGTATAAAAAATGATGATGAAAGATGTGTGGTGTATGTGATAGAATGTAAATGTGTAGAACCTAGAGTGCAGTGTGTGGGGTTCAATGTAATGGTAATCCCTCAATAGTCCAGTGTGAACCAAAGCACTAGGGTGCATCATCGGGTATTGAGTGTGCTATGACATGTGATAAGTATGCTTATATGCAAAGATTAGAGGTGTATGCATGCTAATATGATGAGGGAGGGATTGTGTAATGGATATTCCCCCCAAGTGGATGATAATGTGGGTACTAGGTAATAAGTGATGTATGTGGGTATGTATAGGTGGTGATGTAATCGAGAAATGCAAGATGAAACAAGGTTATTTATGGTAAAATACCCCTCAACAATCATATAAGAACCCCAAAAATATGAGTGTGTCATCAGGAGAGTACAATAACAAGATTCATCTACCAAAGGCCTAGTTTACGTGCGGTGTGACCTTGTTGTAAAAAGTTTATAATAGAAGTGAGTGGTGGCTATGAAAGCAAAAATGTGTCGTGAACACCAGGAGGAGGATTAGTTTCTTTGAAAAACTTTATGGGTTGGAGTATAGAGTTGGGAAGAGGCCTTGTTGTACTGAGTCTCAAGGGAGATTGCTTAGGTTTCTTTGATAATGCAGCATACAACCTAGTAGGAGTGTTTTGTGAACTAGTTTTGATAGGTGTTGGACATTGATGACTTAGGGAAACCATGGTGATGGCTTAGGTGGCACTTGAGTGACCAAAGAAGGTGTATGAGAAGCGAGATCGTGATGCATAGTAAGTGGAGGAGAAACAATATAAGAAATAAGAGAAGCACTTGTTGAACTAGGAGAAGGATCACTATGCATAGGGGAGGGGTTTTCAATATCACTGATGTAACGAATAATAGAATCGAGATCTTCCTAAGAAAGATCAGGAGGAGTCTAGATATGAACTAATCTAAGGAGAAAGAGACTTAGGATCCCATGTGGGTGTAGTATTTGTAGGTGGGCGTGCAATAAGATGTTTTTCATTGAATGAGATAAATCTCTGACGCTCAAGATGTTTGATTCTACATCAAAAACCATAGCAATTATGGTCATTGTGCCCATTGATTCGGTGATAATGGCAATATGGATGGTTTTGGTGTTTTACTTGCTGATAAGGAGGATAAAAATGAGTAGGTGGTAGAAGAATGAATTGACGACTAAGAAGTTTTCCTAGAATGTCATGTGGCTTAGCATTGCAATCAAGTATGAGAGGTTCTGGCGATGGCGTGACTTGAGGCTCAAATAAATGACATGTAGTGGACATAAATTGAATAGGAAATAACGAAGGAGAACAAACATGCAATTGTGAAGCATCCTTAAGTTGTTGGATTTCAGAGTGAAGGGATGTGATGGTGGATTTCATAGATTGAATAGAGGATGTCCGTGATTGAGAAGCATCCGTAAGTTGTTGAAGTTCATATCTAAGAGATGTGATTTGGGAGTCTAGGGATTGTTGGAAAACAACTTGACATGTGGGATTTCTTTTAAGTAAATCAGATAAAGAAGCTTGACCCATGATAGAAGAAGAAGAAGAAGAAGAATCCTAAGTGTGAAACATATCAGGTTTACTAAAATTATTAACTAAAATTAAACCTAAAGGGAGGGTATTAATGCTAATCTAAATAGGAGGACTAAAAGTTTGTATAAATGTAGTAACTAAAGTAAAGCAATATGTAATAACTACAAATAGAAGAAAGGTGATGGAAAATGACTTAGCTGATTCAAGGTGATTGTCACAGGTTGTCACAGATCTAGAACTTGAACTTGGCAATGTAGACAAACACTCAAGGGCCCTGCAGAGGGTAGATATGGGCTATCTGAAGTGACAAAAGTGCCAGGGAGTGTATTAGGGTGCCCTGGTTTGGATTCTGGACACTGTGAATTGTGTAGGGACTCATGAACTATGTTCAGAAGTATTACAACTAGGTCTGAAACCCTGCCTGTCTATCGCACTGGATTCACTAGATGAACTAGATGATGCCCTGCACATGAAGAAGAAGGGGTCAAAATGACCTCAGCTGCCAAACCGGTGGACTTATCGCTGAGTGTTGCACTACATTATGGACCCTGATGTAGTTTTAGTGAGTGTGTGTATGTCGTGCCCTAGGTTCTTTCGTGCCAGTCGCACTTTGTGTAGTATCGAGCTATGATAACTATAAAAGATGTAGAATGTAGAATACAATAGATATAATCCATCCTCTAAGAATATGTGAATGGATGTGATGTAGAATTTGCTAACTATGATGCATGGAGCTATGTAGATGGAGATGGTGCAATGGATGCAACCCTAGATGGAGTGATAGTAGTGATCGGATGCAACGACTTAGGACCCTCATTATGGTCTTATAAGATTTATACAGGGCTCTCAAGTTTGATTTCACAATTAATCCCAAAAATTTCAATTGAAGAAAAGATAAGGGAGACCAATGACTAGAAGTGACCCAAAGAAGAGCGAAAGAGGTTAAACATAGAGAGGGGCATCCAGGGTGGGACCAGGGCACCCCGAGGTGCCCTAGTACAAGTCAGGGCACCCAGAATCAGGGCTAGAATCTTAGAGAAGTTGCGAAATTAGTGGATAGGTATCGGGAAATACATGAGAAATACGAAGTAAAATATAAAACAAAGATGGAAAAAATGTGGGATTAATTGGTACTTTGTACACTTTAGAACCTTCTAAACAGTAGTAAAAGAACGAGCTAAATATTATCAAACGTGTAATATTTGTGTCTATAGAAAGACACTTCAATATTCACACTTGGTTCTTACAACAAATATTCAATTGATCAAATATCAAGGTATGTCATCAAACAAGAATCTGTGGAAGGTTCGTGAATCAGACCATGAAGCAATTCTTGCTACTGTCAAGAGTGGAGTTGATCCTTGCGGTTCATTGGATTGAATTTCTAAAGGTATGTTCACTTAAGATTAGATATATATCTACATGAATTTAATTTGAATATTTACTTTAATGATTTTGTTTAAATTTTGTAGGTTTTAAAATTCTATTTAGTTGATTACTAACATGTTTACGTAGGTTAGTGGTGTAAAAAAAGCTTCCACCTTCACGTAGTGGGCACTGTTAGTAGAGAATTTATTATTCTCGAAGCTAAGAGAAGCTAAGGGAAATTAAATATTAGAAAGGAACAAGAAGCAGAAATTATCATTTCATGACCTATATTGTATGAAAAATATCTTCTTACAATTCTCATTTCACCACCTATATTGTATGAACCATCTCTTCTTAACATGTTTCCTAGTACTTGTTTTGCATTGAAGGATTTTGAGCACCGAGAAAAAGTCTCACCCACCATTTATCAGGCCACCTTGACACGTGGGCGCAGTTGGTTAGGTTCCATGAGCTTTCGTTTTAAAAATATTGCATTGGACAATCTTACACTGACTCACATTGCAGTATACAACATGGTTGCAAATAATAGGACAGTAAGAGGAACAAATTAATATCAGGAAAACCAAGATAGAATTTCCTACAGGGTCCCAATGTGGAGGTGTAGGATCAGACGAGACCTTTCAAGGTGCCACGGAGACCGAGAAATCACCTGTGGAACTTATAGAATTTTTTGCTCTCAGGACTCTTAAGGGACTATGCCCGACCGACATAGCCTAGAAGCATCAGGATCATTGGGCACCAAAACGAAGCCTCACCCACCGTTTATCAGGCCACCACAACATGTGGGCTTAGTCAATTTAGTGCCATGAGATTTTATTTGTAAAATAGTACATTAAACATCTTTACACTGACTCACACTGTAGGGAAACAATAGGTCAGTAAGAGGACCAAATTGATATAGGTAAAACCAAGATAGGATTTCGTAGAGGGTCTAAATGCAGAGGTGTAGGATCATACGAGACCTTTTAAGGTGCCACGGAGACCGAGAAATCTCCCTGTGAGCTTATAACTTTCTTTGCTCTCGGGGCTCTCGGGGCTCTAAAGGGACTATGCTCAACCGAAGTAGCCCGGAAGCACCGGGATTGTTGGGCATCGAAACGAAGCCTTCCCAAGAATTTACAAGGTCACTTAGATGCATGTGTGACGTCTGTTTGGTTCCATGAGCTTCCGTTTGCAAAATATTACAGTGGACAAATTTACACTGACTGACACTAGACTATTCAGTGCGGTTGCAAACAATAGGACAATATGAGGACCGAATTGAGATTGAAAAAACCAAGACAATAATTTGTAGAGAGTCCCAATATGGAGGTGAAGGATCATATGATAACTTCCAAGGTGCCACGTAGACCGAGAAATATTTTGATGAACTTATAGCCTTTTTTACTCTTACGGCTCTTAAGGGACTACGCCCAAGCGACATAGCCCGAAAGTACCGAGGTCATTGGGTACCAAAAATAAGCCTCCCTAAGTGTTTACCATGCCACCCTAATGCATTTGCATAGTCCATTTGGTGCCACGAGCTTCCATTTGCAAAATATTGCATTGGATAGTCTTACATTGACTCTCACTGGACTATTTGGCGTGGTTGCAAACAATAGGACCACGATAAGAAAAAATTGATTTGAGGAAAATGGAGATATGTTTTAGTAAAGGGTCCCAACATAGAGGTGTAAGACTAGATGAGAACTTTCAAGGTTCCACGGAGAGGAAGAAATCATTTGGGGAACTTATAGCCTTTTTTGCTCTCAGAGCTCTTAAAGGACTACACCTGACCGATGTAGCCTGGAAGCACCGGGATCATTGGACACTAAACCAAATCCTCCCCAAGTGTTTACCAGGCCAACCTAACATGTGTGCATAGTCTATTTGATGTCACAATATTCTGTTTGCAAAATATTGCATCAAATAACCTTATACTGAATCACACTAGACTATTTGACGGGTTGAAAATAATAGGACCACGAGAAGACCAAATTGATCTGGGGAAAACTAAAACAATCTCTCATATAGGGTCCTAACATGGATGTGTAGGATTAGATGAGACCTTTCAAGCTACCACAAAGACTAAGAAATCACTCGGTGAACTTATAACCTTTTTTTCTCTTTCTCTTAGGGCTTTTAAGGGAATACTCCCAACCGACATAGCCTGGAAGCATCGACATTATTGGGCACTAAAACGAATCCTCCCTAATTATTTACTAGGTCACCCTAATGCATGTGCACAGTCCGTTTGGTACCACGAGCTTTTGTTTATAAAATATTACATCGGTCAGCCTTATACTAACTCACATTAGACTATTTGTGCGTGGTTGCAAACAATAGGACACTTAGATGACCTAATTGAGATGGGGAAAACCAAGATAGGATTTGTAGAAGGTTCCAATATGAAAGTGTATGATTAGACGAAAACTTTCAAGGCACCACGGAGACCGAGAAATACCTCAGCGAACGTATAGCCTTCTTTTCTCCCAGGGCTTTTAAGGGACTACACCCGACTGACGTAGCCCAAAAGCACTAGGATCATTGCACACCAAAATAAAGCCTTCCCAAGAATTTAATAGGCTACCCAGACACGTGTACAAAATCCATTCACTGACACGAACTTCCGTTTGAAAAATATTGCCTTGGACAACCTTACATTAACTAACACTAGACTATTCAACATGATTACAAAAAATAGGACCACGAGAAGACACAATTTATCTGGGGAAAAGAGAGATAGGATTTCGTAGAGTTTCCCAACGCGGAGGTGTAAGATCATACGAGACCTTTCAAGGTGCCACAGAGACCAAGAAAATACATGAGGAACTTATATCATTTTTTTCTTTGAAGGATTTAAAGGGACTACGCCCGACCGACATAACTCAGAAGAACCGAGATCATTAGGAATCAAAACGAATCCTCCCCAAGAATTTACTAGGTCACCCTGATGTATGTGCATAGTTTGTTTGGTGTCATGAGCTTCTATTTGCAAAATATTTCATCGAAAAACCTTACACTAAATCACACTAGACTATTTGAAGCGGTTACAAACAATAAGACCACAAGAAGACCAAATTTATCAGGTGAAAAATTAGATAGGTTTCCTTAGAGGGTACCAATGTGGAAGTGTAGGATCAGACACAACCTTTCAAGGTGCCACAGAGAGCGAGAAATATCTCGGTGAACTTATAACCTTCTTTGTTGTCAAGGCTCTTAAGGGACTAAGTCTGACTGACATAACGCATAGCACTGAGATCATTGAACACCAAAATAAAGCCTTCCTAAGTGTTTACTAGGCTACCCTAATGTGTGTGCATAGTCCATTAGGTGCCACGAGATTTTGTTTGAAAAATATTGCATTGGACAACCTTACACTGACTCACACTGGACTATTTGACAAAGTTGTAAACAATAGGACCAGGAGAAGACCAAATTTATCTGGGGAAAATCGAGACATGATTTCGTAGAGGGTCCCAACACAGAGGTGTAGGATCAGACAAGACCATTCAAGGTGCTATAGATACCGAGGAATCACTCGGGGAACTTATAGCCTTTTTTACTCTTAGGGCTCTTAAAGGACTTCCCGTGACCGACATAGCCTGAAAGCATCGAGATCATTGGGCACCAAAATAAATCCTTTGTAAGAATTTACCAGGCCACCTTGATTCATGTGCACAGCCTGTTCGTTGCCACAAGATTTCGTTTGCAAAATATTACATCAAACAACCTTACACTGACTCACACTTGACTATTCAGTGTGGTTGAAAATAATAGGACCATGAGAAGACCAAATCTATCCGGGGAAAAATAATACATGCTCTCGTAGAGGGTCCCAATACAAAGGTGTAGGATCAGATGAGAGATTAAAAGGTGCCACAAAGACTAAGAAATCACTATGTGAACTTATAGCATTTTTTGCTCTCAGGGCTCATAAGGGACTACACCCGACTGATGTAGCCCGGAAGCACCGAGATCATTAGGCACCGAGATCATTTACCAGGCCACATCAATGTGTGTGTGCAGTTTGATCAATTCTACGAGATTATGTTTACAACATAGTATAGTGGACAACCTTACACCGACTCACACTAGACTATTCAGCACAGTTGCAAATAATAGGACAATAAGTGGACCAAATTGAGATGGGGAAAACCGTGACATAATTTCGTAGAGGGTCCCAATATAGAGGTGTAAGATTAGACAAGACCTTTCAAAGTGCCACGGATACTGAGAAATCTCCTGAAAAACTCATAATCTTCTTTTCTCTTAGGAATCTTAAGGGACTACGCCTGACCGACATAGCCCAGAAGCACCGAGATTTTTGGGCACCAAAAGGAAGCCTCCCCAAGCATTTACTAGGCCACCCCGATGCATGTGTGCAATCTTTTTGGTACCATGAGATTCCATTTGCAAAATATTGCATTGGAAAACCTTACATTGATTCACATTAGACTATTCGATGTGATTACAAACAATAGGACCATGAGAAGACCAAATTGATATGGGGAAAACCAAGATAGGATTTCGTAGAGTTTCCTAACATGGAGGTGTAGGTTCATATGAGACCTTTCAAGGTGCCACGGAGACTGATAAAACACCTGGGGAACTTATATCATTTTTTTCTCTCAGGGATTTTAAGGGACTATGCCCAACCGATGTAGACTGGAAGAGTCGAGATCATTGGGCACCAAAATGAATCCTCCTCAAGAATTTACTAGGCCATCCTAATGTGTGTGTGTGTGCAGTCCATGCGGTGCCACGAGCTTCCATTTGTAAAATACTGCATTTGACAACTTTACACTAAATCACACTATACTATTCGACGGGGTTGCAAATAATAGGACCATGAGAAGACAAAATTAATCAGGGGAAAACTTAGATAGGATTCCGTATAATGTCCCAACATGGAAGTGTAGGATCAGATAAGACCTTTCAAGGTTCCACGGAGACCAAGAAATATCTCGATGAACTTATAGACTTCTTTGTTATCAAGTCTCTTAAAGGACTACACTTGACCGAAGTATCCTAGAGCATCGAGATCATTGCGCACCAAAACAAAGCCTCTCGAAGTAGTTACCAGGCTACCTTGATGCGTGCACATAGTCTATTTGGTGCCATGAGCTTCCGTTTGCAAAATATTACATTGGAAAACTTTACACTGACTCACACTGGATTATTCGACATAATTGCTAACAATAGGACCACGAGAAGACAAAATTGATCTGGGAAAAACTGAGAGAAAATTTCATAGAGGGTCCCAACACAGAGGTGTAGGATCAAACGAGACCTTTCAAGGTGCCACATAGACTGAGAAATCACCCGAGAAACTTCTAGCCTTTTTTTCTCTGAGGGCTCTTAAGGGACTACGCTCGACTGGTGTATCCCAGAAGCATCGGGATCGTTAGACACTGAAAAAAATCCTCCACAAGTATTTTCCAAGCCACCTCAACTCATGTACACCGTTTGTTTGGTGCCACGATATTTTGTTCGCAAAATATTACATCAGAAAACCTTACACTGACTCACACCGGACTATTCAGTGCGATTGCAAACAATAATACTACGAGAATACCAAATTGATCCGAGGAATACCGAGACATGGTTTCGTAGAGGGTCTTAACATGTAGGTGTAGGATCAAATGTGACCTTTCAAGGCACTACGGAGACCAAAAAATAACTTGGAAAAGTTATAGCCTTTTTCTCTCTCTCAAGGCTCTTAAGGGACTACGCTCGACCAACATAGCCCGGTAGTACCAGGATTGTTGGGCACCAAAACAAAGACCCCCCAAGTGTTTACCAGGACACCCTGATGCATGTGCACACTTTGTTCCATGACATGAGCTTCCGTTTGCAAAATATTGCAGTGGCCAGCCAACCTTACACTAACTCATACTAAACTATTCGACACAATTGCAAACAACAGGAAAATAAAAGGACCAAATTGAGATGGGGAAAACCATGACAAGATTTCATAAAGGGTCCCAACACAGAGGTTTAGGATTAGATGAGACCTTTTAAGGTGCCACGAAGATTGAGAAATCTCCCGACAAAGTTATAGCCTTATTTGCTCTTAGGGCTCTTAAGGGACTATGCCCGACTGATGTAGCCCAAAAGCACCGAGATTATTGGGCACCAAAACGAAGCCTCCCCAAGAATTTAACAGGCCACCTTGATGCACGTGTGCGGTATTTTTGGTGCGATGAGCTTCTGTTTGTAAAATATTACATTAGACTTTGTTACACTAACTCACATTGTATTATTTGGCGTGGTTGCAAACAATATGACCATGAGAAGACCAAATTTATCTGGGGAAAACTGAGAAATTAATTCATAGAGGGTCCCAACATGGAGGTGTAAGATCAGATGAGACCTTATAAGGTGCGATAGAGACCGAGAAATCACCCAGGGAACTTATAGCCTTTTTTACTCTCAGGGCTCTTAAGGGACTATGCCCGACTGATGTAGCCCGGAAGCACTGGGATCATTAGGAACCAAAGCAAAGCCTCCCCAAGTGTTTAATAAGACACTTCGATGCATGTGCATAGTCTATTCAGTGCCACAAGCTTCCATTTGCAAAATATTGCCTTAGAAAACCTTACACTAACTCACATTGGACTATTCAGAGTTGTAAACAATAGGACCACGAGAAGACCTAATTGATTTGGGGAAAACTAAGATAAAATTTTGTAGAGAGTCCCAACGTGGAGGTGAGTGATTAGATGATACCTTAAGAACATGAAAAACCCAAATTTATTAGGGGAAAACTGAGATAGGATTTTGTAGAGGGCCCCAACACTGTAGGATCAGACGAGACCTTTCTAGGTGCCTCAGAGACTGAGAAATCTCCCGGTGAACTTATAACCTTTCTGGCTCTCAGGACACTTAAGGAACAATGCCCGACCAAGGTAGCCTGGAAGCACTAGGATCGTTGGGCACAAAAACAAAGCCTCCCCAAGAATTTATTAGGACACCCCAATGTGTGTGTGCAGTTCATTTGTTGTCATGAGCTTCTGTTTGTAAAATATTCTCTCCTACTCTCTCTTTCTCCTTACCGAGCTCGCTTTATATTTCTCTCACTCTCTATTTATCTCTCACTTTTATTCTCTCTCTCTTCCCCTCTATTTATCTAGATATATATATCTCTCTCTCTTTCTTTCTCACTCTTGGTGATAAATTTTTTCTTTTGGTAAATATGCTCTTTATTAATTTTTATTGAAAGAGATGAATAGACTCTGTGTAAGCTAATTTGTACTTTGTTTTAGCATGTAATGGAATGAATAGACTGTGTGTGTAAGACCAAAACTATGTTTTCTTTAAATCTTATTGCAATGGAGTGAAACTAAGTGATACAACTCTAGAATGTTGATGTATTACCCTTTTGGATAACTCTTGTTGCATGGTTTAATGATCAAGTGATAAATGCAAATTGTGTGCATGACTGTACTGTGTGTTCTCAGTTAAATAGTTAAGATCATTATGACAAGTGGAGTGTGTGTATGTAGTGAGGAAGAGTTGTAGGTAAGGTGATTCTAACGTATGCAAAGGATTTGCAAAGCAAGAATTGAACACTATCCCCCAATGTAGATCCAAGAGTTATATATACCCTGAACCAACGTATGAACAAACAGAGGATTGTTATTCAAGCCATTGAGTTTGTTGTCAAGATTTTCTGGTAAGATAGGAGTCAATAAGGAGTGGTGAAGATCATAATAATCAAGTTTGAAATCTTGGAACCAAAACCAATTGTTTTATGGCCAAATGTTGCTTCTTGGGATCCACAGTGAACCATAGTCATGGTTTAGGAGGGTTTGTAGTCTTGAAGTATGAAATCAAAGAATTCTTGCATAAGATTTGGAAGGAACAATTTTGAAGAGGTACCTCTAATTTTAAAATAATAATTTGTGAGTTTCATTGGTGGAAGAGTGAGATTTCCTTACCAGTCCCTTAGAGGACTATATGCATAGTTGTAAACCTAGTTTGAGAAGACATTTTACAAAGAACCCAAGCTTTATATCTTGAGTTAAGCATTGAAGCTTCTAGGTAAGTATAATAGGCTTAATGGGTGCTTGAATATGATTTTCCTTGGGAATATGATACAAGTGGATATATGCTACACAATACAGTGGGACAAGGCTAGTTAGTGCTTTAAGAGAAAAAAGTGAAAAGGTGAGCTCTAAGGAGTTGTAGAAGGAGTTGGAGTCTAAGATTTTGGGAGAACCTTAGGGATGGAAAAAGTAAACTATTGAAGATTGTAAGACTTTCTAGGTATATTTAGATCCTTCTATCCATGTTTGTTGCAAGATACATTGTCTTAAGGGGCATAGTTGATAGTTTTGGCAAGATGAACAATGGTGTTTGGAGCCTTATGAATCAAGTTAGTGATGGTCCTAATGATTTTACAAGGTGTTAAAATAGGGGAGAAGACTAAGAAGCATTGAAGAAGGCAATAGGTGCATGATAAGACATGAACTAGTACAAAGAGACCAAGAGCAAGAAGAAGTGCAAGTAAGGTAAAGACAAGAGTAAGTGTTGTATGAAATAGAACTTGTTTAAGGAGTCCTTTGACATTGGAAGCAATGTATAACGATAGAGTAGAGTGTCGAGGAGACCATTGCAAGGTGATATTGTACCAGTTTAGTCAAGGCTTGGACAAATAGAACAATTTTTACCCATTTTGGCCCAGTGAATGATCCTCTCATGCAGAGATTGGTTGGGGTAGTAATTGTTAAATCATATTGAATTTGTGTAAATTACCATTTATTTATTTTCTCTGCATCAAAATCAAATAAATAATGAATATGGATACTTAGTAAATATTATTATGAAACCACTCTAATGAAACCACAAACAAATTATAAAAATTCAATAATATATCTTATTTAAATTGAATTGGAACTTTGAACCTAGGTCTAGAAAAGGTTCTCTAAACATACACACATTGATAAATTGAATGAATAATTACTCAGATTAGATAAATATTTATATATGTTACATAAATATTGATTTCCAAAGTTTCATGCATATTATACATCAAAAACGCTAGTGTACAACACCAATAAATGAAAAAAATCCATAATGTCTTTTGTCAAGTGCACATCATATTAGTTTGGATATAATTATAATCTCATAAATGTAAGGTCTCATAAAAAATATCGAGTTCCAAATAGTATTAACGTGCACAATAAATATGAATATATGAATAGGTCATATAATATCAAGTCAATGCCATATAGGCATACATATAATACCGAACGTGCATACAATGCCATACACATAGGCATACAAAATAAATGTCATAAGAACACACACACACACACATCCTATATATCAAAATCTATCCCTCTTTTCCCTGCTCAAAGAAGGCCCTAATTTAGACGTAGATGGAGATCTGTGAGATGAATTGGGATCCTCCATGACCTGACTACGAGTCGTCTTACGCTCAAAATTCAATTGTAGTTGAACCTGTCAATGCATACAATTATTTTGTCAAAACTTAATGTATAAGTTTTCAAAATGTATAAGACCACTCCCTACTCCTATGCCTTGCTACTGTTAAAACAGGTGGCTCTTTTATGGCAAAAAGCATATGGAAAGCTTGGGAACTTCTCAAACCCCATCTGCTCTGGCAGGGTGATGGTTTCCAGAACGGGCTCTCTCTTAACTCTCTTAGTTTGTGGTGGAATCCAATATTTCAATTTCATGACAAACCCCTTGCTCTTTCCTTGCAACTCAAGGGTTTGCGTCTTTTCAAAAAAGTCATTCAATATATTCAGGACCTTTTTTGTCCTATCACCAGGGATTGGTTTCCATGGGATAGCCTAAAAGCTAATTTTGCTCTAAATGACAATGACAAACAAGCCATTTCTATCATTCAAGATCTCATACCTGGCGATTCTTTGCATAAAATTGGTGTTACTACGTAGCACCCGTGGTGGTTTGATTGGCATTGGCCCTCTGCCACCCCCTTCAGAAATTATAAACCTCGGTTGGGCTATAAGCTTCTCACTCAGAAGCAGCTTCCTCTCAATAAGTTAAATGTTTGTTGGAGCCTACATTCCACTCATTTTGGGTGGAAGCAGCGCTTCACTGTTGTTTGGGCCATTCCTATAGAGCCCAAAGTTGCGCACTTTCTTTGGAGCATTCTTCATCAAGGGCTTCCTATGGGCAAGCACCTTGTTCTTCTGGGAGCTCCCCCACCGCGTTTCCCTTTCTGAAAGCACATTTAGACTCTTCTTCATCTCTTTTGGTTCTGCCCTCATGCTCAGTCTCCCTGGCGCTGGATTCATACCCTTTTCCAACCTTTTTTGCTCACCTTCTTCATGTGGAAAATGGTTCTTCTGGGGGATTCCAGCCTTTATTCCTGTAAAATTTTACAACATTTGGCATTCTTTTAGAGTGGCTATTTTATATCACATTTAGAAATCTAGAAATGCTGTTATTTTTAATAAGGAGACAGTGGATAGAATTTTTGCTATTTCTAACAAGCTTGCTATTATCTCCAATGTTTCGCTTCAGATCTAGGTACAGGTGGAGAAAGTCCACATAGAAGTTGAGCACTTACAAACTCTTCTGGACCATTGGGGGAGTGCCCCTTGTGCTATTAGTCGCGTTCCACCAGATTCCCCTCGCGGCCACTCCCACTCGCAAGGTCGCTACTCGCTTTCGCATGGGCGGTGTAATTTCGATCGGGGTCTGGCTCATGGGTGGCATAGCACCTCTCCTCACCGGTGGGTCCCTTCTCTGCCTCCGTCTTGGACTCTACCCGCTACTGGGGTTTTTGGTTGGCTGGGCTTTGGCAGTGGTGGTTTCAGGTGGCAGGCGCCCGACCAATCAAAGTTTCCGTGGCTATCTTTGGCTATCTCACCCTCCTGGCGGGGAAATGAGGAAGTAACAGCATAGACGGCTGGGAGCATGCCTGATGACACCCCCGACACTACTCTTGGTGGTTGGGGTAACCATCCAAAGAGTCCACCGCCACCGCCACCTTCTTCCATGTTTGTTATTGCTGCCTAGCTCCATGTTTGGAGTTTTCTCTGGTCCTCTGCACTTCTGTTTTAAATTTTTTTGATTGAAAATGCTACTGTTGATATGACACTTCGCTACTCGTAGCCTCTTTATGGCTACTTTGATCCTGCTTATGGGGTGTGATCTTTTCCACCCAATTTTGTATGATTAGCATTGTTCTTCATCTTTAATATATGGTTATGCTTTTCAATAAAAAAAAAATATAAGACCATGCTAATGAAACTATTTACGTGTATACACACTTACCACAATATCTTAGTCACGTTGAGTCTGCATCTCACGCTTAGCTGAGTCAATGGGAGCTACTGGATCACGAATTAGAGTGTCAAAATGAAGTGCTCGAGGAGTCCGTTCCCTCGAAGCAAAAATGGAAGGGGTTGACCCTACATACACATAAGATTACAAAATAAAACATCAAAATTAGCTTATATAACTATATTAACAATAAATTTTTTGAATGCAAATCTAAATTTTTACGCCAACTAAGTACATGTATGTGTAATGAAAATATTTTAACTAATTTTATCAATATACAACTATTTTTTTACCGTGCCACGCCTATGAATCATATGTACAGGGCTGCTACGTGCCATAGGTATCTCCTACGTATACACAATGCAGTCACGTTAATTATCTACATGATGATACAATAAAGGAAATTATTAAAATAATATAAATTATGCAAGCTATTTCAAGAAAAGACATAGTTTGTATACCTCAGTGAGTTGCTGGGTAGATGAAATCTTAGTGGCAACACCTTTCTCTACTCCTCACAGAGATGGCGGTGTCTTATGTGGTCATTAACTTTATAAAAAATATATCACGTCAAGTTAGTTGAGCATATATAATATATATACAAAAACATACCTATATAGACATATATTTGAGTGAAAGTTATATATATTTACATACGTGCAAATTTTACACAATTAACATTCTAAATTACCTCTATGAATGTATACATAGGCATGGTGCTCGCAACTTGTGGTTGGGATGATGACGTCCCTCCCACGTGCATGTAATATTAATGCATACATGTACATATGTATGTGTAAGTTAATAAATTTGACAAAGTTAAAATACAATTATTTTAAAATTTTAACATATATAACTAAATCAAGTACTCTGATCTTTTTGTAACATGTAATAAAAATAAAAAATACCCGTGAAGGTGTCATCGATGTTTGAAATCCAAATATATCACTCAAAAAAGTGTCAGACATAGCCACATTATCATGTGCACCACTGAAAGCAACTCCACCAAAACCATTCTGCATGAAACTATCATCCTCATTGGGTCCCATACATATGCTACCACAAGATGCACAAGTATGTGGCCTCATGATACTACTACCTGGAGGAATACTTTGTCTACTTCCACAAACATCGGTATCAGAAATATCCCTCGTATATTGGAAAAGGGTATCAGAGAGTGCCTGAAGCGCGTGCAATATATCAATCTCTACGGTCTCCTTCACTGCTCCAGGGACATTCTCAGGATGAGGGGGATTTTGTGTGGGGACTCAACCATGATGAATACGAGCACGTTGTGCACCTGGTCTATCATGTGCAAATCCTTTTCCTTGGCCCTGAAACTCGCGGTAGTCAAAATATTTTAGGATCTCGTTGAGGATAAACTCGCAATAGAGTTTCCTCAAAAATTATAGTGGAACCTTATTGTTATTGCAAGGTAGAATATCAAATACCATCCACCATCGGTCCCAAAAATTTTTTTTATCAGATCATTTTTGCACTGGTGGATTAAAAACCGTTTGCATAAAAACAAAACATGCAAATTGGTTATAGGTTCTGTGAATAATGCACATATGAGGTCTTTTGCAATTTTTTTTTTACATCTGCATATGATAATTTATTGGTGTAATATTCCCTACAAGTCTCTCTATAAGATGTCCGTTGATCAATTTGACTCGTTGCCATGTCAACTTGAGCCGATAATGCCTCCAATGTGTTTACAAGTGAGGCATGGTGAGGGTTTGTTGAATGGGGATCCATCATTGTTTTAATTAATTCCTCGATTTCAATCTTAATCTCCACTATATGGGCTACTAAATCCTATTGGCTACGTGAAGGATGTTTAGCAATTATAAGAGAGCTAGGAGGGTTGTGA
Source organism: Taxus chinensis (assembly GCA_019776745.2). Classification (NCBI taxonomy): domain Eukaryota; kingdom Viridiplantae; phylum Streptophyta; class Pinopsida; order Cupressales; family Taxaceae; genus Taxus; species Taxus chinensis. The sequence continues at coordinate 76,958,095 of CM034153.1, read as the reverse complement.
GGATTTGCAAGGTTTTGTTGTGGTTGTGGTGGAATTATGACAATAAAAAAACATGTATTTAGTTAAAATCTACAATATAATTACAAAATTTCATTGCAATTCAGAGAAAATAATTCTCCCTACCTCTTCTTCATGGTGACATTGTCGATTCCACCTCAATCCAACCTTTGCGGCAATCTGCAGATGATTTTGGGAGCTAAATGTTGAAAACGAAACACGATTGCAGGGTTTTCTAAGGAATTCACATTTAGGGAAAATGAAAATGCGGAATGTCTTTGCTTTTTTTATTTATAACTCATGGTAATGCATACGTGTTATAACACTTACGCGTTATAACACTTACACGTTATAGTTGGGTTTTTACCAAACCAAAAATTTTCCCATCCTATCTCCATTTTTTGTCTCAGACTTTTTGGTCCCCCTAGATCCGTGCACATACCCAAATGCTCTGTGTTGTTTATTTTTACATGTGATTGGTTTTTTTAGCATGTTCCCTCATTGTGTAAAATCCATGCTTGTCTCTTGCTCTAGCTGGGTGGTGTTTTGCGTGGTGTTCCATCTCAGCTCGTGCCCTGCATGCTACATTTTGTCATTGAATGGAAGCCCGCTTTTCTCGGCACCCTTATCCACAGGCTCCTTGAGCCCCGTGACCTGATAAACTCCTATCCTGAGCTTCGTGTTGTTAAATTAGTCAGGTGGGGGGGATAAGAAAAAAGTGCTTATTTAAATCGAGGTTAATTTTTTAAAAGGCCTACATATTAAAAGTGGGGTATAAGTTGCGTGCGGGAGTATTGAAAGGAGTAACATTTAATTAGTTAAGTGTTAATGTGTGGGGTTTTATAAGAATGTGGTTACGTTAAATTGTGGGGGGGTGTTTTTTAAAAAGGTGGTCTTTTATAGTTAGATCTTATTTTAACCAAAATTTTTCCCATCCTATCTCCATTTTTTTCTCAGACTTTTTGTCCCCCTATGGAAAAAAGGGGAGGTCCTCTCAAGGAGTGAATGCATTCACTGTGACCCATTCAATGCATTCAGTGTGGACTATGAAGGGTTAGTTGATTTTGTGTGGCTCGAGGGTGGAAATATTTGATGGTTCGAGTGTCTTCTTCCCTCCATTTTCGTGATGCTTTGAGAGTGTCTGTCACATGTTAGATGGGAAATGCTTATCGGATTTCTCTGGCTGCTTTTCACACATTGTTGGTTTCCAACTCTGTCATCGGCTATTTCTATCCCAGGCTCGTCTCACTCGCGAATCGCGTCCAGAGGGTAAGAGAAAGTCATGATCTTTATGTTTTGTTTCTTTGTTTTCTTGGTTATGGTGGTTTTGTGTGTGACTGGTTGGGTTTGGTGTTATTAAAGGATCTCCAAACGAAGACAAGAGAATAAAATATCTTCCCTCTCTGCCACCAATGCGTTCGGGTGACCTTCACAACGACGAATATATGTTTCGAAGAAGTATCCGCATGGGAGAAAAAATTAAGCAGATGAAATGGGTATTTTCCAACTACTTTTATGATCTCGAACCTGCATTAGTGGAAGAGTTATCCAAAGAAGTGGGTGTGTATCCAGTCGGTCCTTTTTTCCCTCTAAATTTATGGAGCTCGATGCGAGGAAGATTGCGAAGGTCTTACTAGAAAAATAAGGTGGAATTCTTACACTGGCTGGTCAAACAGTCTGCAAGATCTACCTATCGCTCGGAAGTCTCGCTATGTGGAGTGAGAGGTAAGTGGAGGAGTTCGTTGTGGGGATCGAGGCCTCCCGCAAACCATTTCTGTGGGTTGTTCGTTCTGATCCAATGGATGGAAGAGAGGCCGTTTTTCCTACGGGATTCTTGGAGCGGGTCAGAACTAGGGGCTAAACGCTTTCTTGGGCACCACAGTTGAGGATGTTATCTCATCCTTCCATAGCATGTTTCATGACACGCTGCTGATGGAATTTTGTACGGGAGAACATTGCTTGTCCTATCCCACCCCTGTTTCTGCCTGAACTTTTCTGTTTGCCACAATGCATCATGTGGGAACTTTATTCGCATCTCATAATCGTTCGACTTATCAAATTCAGGCTGCGGTCACCTTGATTTTCAGATTCACTACATCTCAGAAACCCCACACCTCATAATCAACTGTGTAAACTACATAATTTTAGATCACAGGCATAACAAAATAACGGTTTTTAACAATGCAGTTTAGGCTGATCAAACATGCCACCTTCTAGATGCCCCTGTCAATCTGAGCGCCTCTCCTTCTACAGTGGCTTCTTCCTATCTTTAAACTCTCTTACTGGGGTGAACATCAATTTTTTTTAACCTTTCCCACAATTTCATACTGTGGATTGTAATGATTGCTTCCTTGTAATTCATAATCATTTCAGAACCTTTGGTGGTCCCATAGATGATTGTTTCTTTTCGAATGACTGTCCCTACCTTATAAGTTGTTCATAACACTTGTCTTTAGCATCTGATTTCTTTTGAAGCTGCTTCATTATGTTCTGAAATTTATTTGTCATTGATGCCTGGAAATCCTGGCGAGTTTTTAGGGTTGTTCAACATTTTTTTATCTTGAAAATGTACTTTGCAAGAAGGAATAACATTTGGATCTGAATAGTCTATATTATTATGGAACTATGTTCCCCTTGCATAGGTGTAAAAACTTGTATTTGCTGGGATTGGAACTTGATAGAAAACTGAAATTTCTATCATTTATTTCACACAACGAGTTGTATCGTTCATGGCAATAACTCCAACATGTGTTCTAAATATGGAAATTCTTGCAATCTCCTGCGCAGGATTGAAAATAATTTTTTCACTGTAGATGTGTTTACTTCCTTTGAAGCTTTGTTTATCTTTGCTAGTGATGTCTTGAACATGATTAAATAGTACTCTTTCAAATTGAACCCTTTAAGCATTTTCTGGAAAGGTACAAAATCTGAAGACAAACAATGCCTTTATCATGGTAAGAACCTGTACATTGGCCAGACAAGAAGTTACATTGGCATCGGCAGGATTTGCCATATCATGGCCTTGTTTTTTTAGGATCTAATTCTTTTAAATTCGATTAATTAATCATTTATAGCTTTAATATTACATTAGTAATTTTTTTAATCTATTTAAGTAATCTTCTTTAGGAGTTTATATATTTAATTAAGTATTTAATGAAATGTTTAAGCTCTTTATTAATGTGATTAGTGAATAAAATAGTCTATTTTTAACGTAATTATCCTTTTAAAGTCCTTTTAAGCTCTAAAATTAGCCAACCTAGACGTTGCAAAAGGGTTATTTTAAAGCGTTATTGGCTAATTTTTCTCTAATTTTTTGTTGGAGTGTGTAACACCAACCTTTTTTTTCCTTTTGGGAGCATTTTCAACATCCTGGAGGTCCCTGGGACTCGTCTTGAGCCCATTTTGTGCATTGTAATAGCCCTTATTAATGTTTGTGGACTAGTGAGCATGTCCACCACATTCTCATAGCGAAGGGGTTTTTGTTGCGACATGAGGCAATTTTTTCTCACTACAAGACTTGATTTGACCCCTTCTATTAATTTTTAGCTTGTTGTGCTTGTTTACGGTGTTGATTTTCTGTGTTCCACGAAACTTGATTATGGTCTCCTATCTTGTGCATTATTACGCTGATTGTAAGGTGAGTGACCAATTGTTTCATGACGCACACTCATACCAAATTGTATCCAACCCACTAAACTATAAAGTGCCGAAAGCAGGGGGTTGTTATATTGTCCTGGGTCATTACACTGTTTACTTGGGCTTGTAATTTTCACACTAAATTATAAAGTGCCATCCGGGGAATTTTTAGCATTTATCTGCATTATGGAGTTTCACCATTCTATTGCTATGTTCGATTATAAGAACTATTCCACTTGGAAGGAAGGCATCATAAGACACTGCATCGCACATGGTTTTTGCCCTACCTCCATGGTATAATTCCTGAGCCTATCAATCCTCTGTAGAAAAATAAGTGGTTTAAACCCAATGATGAGGTCTATGGCCTTCTTGGTCTTACTGTTTCTAATGATACATTACATTTATTCGAGCACATTGAGTTCCCTTTCACTGCCTGGACCATTATCCGATAGTTGTATGTTGACATTATTTCACCATCTGAGAGTGATGCTTCCCTATACCACTCTTGTGCCACCATGGATTCTCCCCATTATCACATCCCTTCCACTACTGAGTGTTCTTATGTTCCTATTACTTCCTGGGAGTCCCTTGTTGACCGTCCACATCAAGACCTTATTTTTGAGACCACTCACACTATTACTATCACTACAGAGCTCATTCTTGACCATGTTCATGCTTCCATTCAATCTTAGCACTCATGTTCCATTAAAGGCCCTTTCTTTGAGAAAGATGTGACAATTGCCCCGTGTGCTTCCTTGCATTTTGATTTCTCAGTTAACTAAACTCCCCCTATAGACATGTAAATTTTTGACATGATCATTTAGAAAATAACACAATCATTTTACATTATTAATCCCTTTATTATCACTAACCATATAACAATTAACCATAAGATTAATTATTATTATACCTAATCATGCTTCAACTATTACTATTATTCATTCTAAAATACCATCTCATCCTTAGTCATAATAATACATCATAAATATTTCATTATCTCACTAACTAATCTCTATTATCTATTTTTTAATAATTACAAATTACCACCCACCTACCACCTACTTTATGCATACTCTACCCCTAGCCTCTCCATCTAATCACCCAACTAAATACAATTAATTTCACCAAACCATAAGCTAAATGATCCCCCAAATATAGAGGCTTTTATTTCTAGAAGCCTCTTCTATTTTCCCTCTTCTATATTCAAAAATTCAAATATGTCTCCTCCTCCATTGAATTTTTAATTCAATGGAGGATTCTTTCAATGTATAGAATTTTATAATTCTAGACCCTTCCTCATTCTCATCCATTTTCAACCATCGATCCTCCTCCAACATGCAAAAATCCCAACCCACGATTCATCCTTCCTCTAACTATAAATAGAGGTAGGTGTTGCCCTCCATTTTCATGACCTCTGAACAATTACAAGTATATGATGCCAAAATATCAAGAAAATATCTTAATCTCCATAACATTCTATCAAGAAAAAATCATAATTTTCATAAGGGGAAGTGCTGCCAAAATTATCACACAAAATTTGAAGCATTCCAATTTCCATCAAAGAGAAAATCCAAGCATATTAAAGGAGGAGAGTTACATTATTGTTGGTAATTGCATGTATTATATTCAACTTCCTTTCCATCGTTCTCTATCTGAGGTAGCAATTAGAAGTGTTAGCTTAGGAATTAGTTTGGCTAATTTCTTAGTTTGCATTTACTTGCTAACACCTCTTTTTTGTCTACATTTGGCGCACACCGTGGGGCTTACCCCCCAAAACTCTTGTTGTTCCTAGTAACATTTCATATTATAAACAAATTATCCAAATTTGAAAAAAAATCATTGAGATTTACACCTTGAAATTTAAAATTTTTGTGGCAGTCACCCATTTCAACGCTTTTGACTTGTTATTGAACGCTTATGTATACAAGACAACGCTTTTGACCTGAAACAATGATTTTGGATGAACTACTAATTTCTATGGTTGTAAGGATTTACTTTAGTGCTTTTGTAAAATCTGTGGAGTTTTTACAAAATATTCAACGTTTTTGTCTTCTAACTCTATTTTCTGTAGGTTCAACGCTTTTGTATTTGTATTAGTGATTTTGTGACAACTCTAGCACTTTTGTGTATGTTAACCTCAGTCTGTGGAGGTTGAGTGCATTTGTTCACACAATAGTGTGTTTGTTTATACTTCATAGCTTTTGTTAGTAGATTAATGTGTATGTGTATATGACTCTGTCCTCTACAAGTTTGGCGCGTTTGTTCACACTTTAGCACTTTTGTCTATACTTCGGCGTATTTGTCACTACTTTATCACTTCTGTTCTCTGACTTTGTGTTGTGCAGGTTATGTGTGTTAGTTCAAACTATAACTCATTTGTCTTGTATTAACACTTTTGTCCTGATAACATTTTTGCATTAGTATTAACTAATATAATCACAATTTTGTGTGTTTTATTAGTGTTTTGTAGGTTCTTATAGTTTGTTTTTATAGGAATATCATAGGAATAAGGGGAAACTTTGTAGATTTTAATATTCGATTAGTATTTACCTAACGCTTGTGGTTACAAGACATTGATTAATTAAAAACAAATAACCCTTTGTTTTTCAGTTCGAACGGTCCAGGAATATTGGGGTATAAAAATAAACTACTAATCATTTTGTTTTACATGTCCCCTTGTTGAAGGCCTCATTATTAAACTTTATTATTAATTTTTATTCTCTAGTTTGTATTGTGTTACGCATTGTTTCTTGTTTTTGATTCAAAGACGAGACCATGTATGCTCTCCTCTCATGTCCTAGGACAATCTTGAGGATAAAAAACAACTAGTCTTCCATCCCTTTTTCATTTTCAGGGGGTAATGTGACGTAGAAGTGACACCCACGCACTTACCATAGTCCTAGGGGTCTCGTGACCGTGGGCTTCATCTCCACACATGTAGACACACCTTGTGTTCTGGTAGGGTATACAAATTCCTGGAGAGTTGTTGTTATTGGCTAAGAACTTGTTTGTTTTAAGACCGACGTGAAGTTAGGGGCTTCCACGTCCCAAAACCCAGGCCATAGAAAACATCCTTGCAACACAGACTTGAGCCCCATGTATCACAAGATATCTCACGGACTCCCATAGTGAGCTTGTTATCGTAGATTAGGTAGCCCTTTTGGCCGTATATCGAACTATAGTGCAAAGAGGTTACACTTCCAAAGATTACTCGCTAACCAATCAAACATTGACACATAGATGGAGAGCCTATTGTGGCACCACCATCGGTGTGTGGTATTAAAAGTGAGCTATAGTTCGGTTTTAATCCCACTTGGATAACTAGGATTATGCTTGTATGATTGTACTTGTTTAAGTGTTTTGTCAAAACTAGTGAATAACCCTTACACCAATACTTTTAATCAAACCACACATCTATCATCCTTCCATTTTGATTATTACATTTGACCAAAATTTTGACCACACATCATTCACCATATATATTTAACAAAATATCTTTGCTATCCATTATCCACTTACCATTTACTCATTTTAACCACCTTTTTTACCACAATACCAAACACCATAAACCTTTAATTATATTATACCTTTGACTATATTACGTACACCTTTACCATACATCATTTTCCCTACATCACACACCTTGCACCTTTAATTACATTATACTTTTGACCATATTCATTTCACACCTACTATCACTCACACCTTTCACACCATCCTATAAATATAAATATAAATAAGTAATGGGTGCAACAGAGGTAACAGAAGTGGAAGTCATAGCGGGTACAGAAACTAACTGCGAAACAACTGGGGGTAAAGTGGATGCAGGCAGCACGGAACTAGATGGGGTCAATGCGGAAGTGGGTGCGAGAGTCAGGGGGATAGATATGGGCATGTCGTATATCAACTAACCCGAGGCATCTCGATTGGATGAGTGGGAAAGGTAAAACTGTAAGGCTGCAGGGTTCTGGTCAAGGAGTCATGCAAACTCTTCATCTCTGGTAGCAATAATAGTAGGTTGGATGGGATCCATGGCTGATGATAAAATAGAAGGTGGTGAAGGACTAGGTGGGAGTGGTTGACAACTAGCATGGAATACAAGGGCGCTTGCTTGTCTTCGGGTCAGCACCATGTGAACTAGTACTGATCAGGTAGGGATGCTTCTCTGTAAATGATATAGAGAACAACAGGAACAGGTGAATCTGGTGATAAAAAGTGGATGAAGGACCAAATGATGGCTGGAATGTGAAATAGGCTAACCGATGACAGTTAGGGAAAACCAACGCCAGTAAGGGATAACTGGTGCTAGTCATTGTAGAAAATGGACAGTGAGTAAACAACGAGGCAGAAGGTAAAATCTGACAGGTATGCCAAATATGAGGATGTTTAAAATGTCAATGGGAATAATGACAATGACAGAGACTATGAAAAGTGGAAGAAAGTGAAGTAAAAATGTCCTTTTGAGTAGGTTAGCAAAAGGAATTGGAACCGACGTCGGTTGGGTATACCCGATGGCGGTCAGAGGTAATCGACAACAGTTACTGTGAAATTGAAACAGTGATGAAAGAAATTGGTTGTGAATTAAAATCTGATGTAGAATCAGACCCAGAATTTTGGGAATGATGATGATATGGCCCAGGCACACTCAGGTGAAGCCAGAATACACCAGCTATGATGAGGAGCGTGCAAGGATGAACAAGAAAAAGTGATGAACATGATCTCTCACCTCAAAATGCATGCCAAACAAGAACACTAAGAAAATGCGATCCTAGGAGTGCCTTTTCTATTATGTTTGTTTAGCTTATGCTATTTAGGGACTAACACATGAATTGTGAAATAGATTTTTTGGTGAGGATGGCTTCCTATAAAGAGGGAGATCTAAAAGGTGAGGTTTCAGGTGTGTTATGGTGGGGGCGGGCTTCACTCTGAAATATGACTCGACAGAGCAGCGAGTTGTGTGCCCATTGTGTCGTGATCGTGTGATCACCTACAGCTTCTTTCAGGTAGGATGTTTTTTAAGAATGTATGTATTTTGAATTTTTGTGTGGTTTGGTATGATAACAAAACTCCAGATTTGATGATAAAATTTAGCAACAACAATTTGAGATTAACACATGAAAATAGGAAAAATCCAGAGACAAATAAAATATAGAAAATAATTGATAGATTAAAACTTGAGTAATTACATGATGAGAGAGCTTACAATATATATGAGAATGAACTCCTTAAAACAAGGATTCAACTCCAATCTTTAATCCCATAATATCCTCACATATCTCTCCTATAATCACTCCCAAACCCAACAATCTCTTGCACAACTCCCAAATAGCTATGTGAGTTGTTTATTCAACAAACTCACAACTAATACATATTATCCTATATTATTAATAATGAATTGATTAATAACTCGTATATTTTTTTTATTGTTAAATGCTTTTGACCAGAGCTATGAATTGGAGGGGTAAGGGCCCCTACCCTACAACAAAGAAGAAGTGAAGAAGAGATGCGAAGAGAGGAAAGAAGACGCATGCAAGAAGAATAAAAAGGAGAATTGTTGTAAATAGGACCGAGAGTCAAAGGGGAACAAGACTGCGACTAAAAAAATGAAAGGCACCAAAAATCCAAATAGGTTATCCCAAGGAAGAACCTACGCATGAATTGGCTACCTGAAGCAGCAGCTTGAAGGCAGCACCGACACGAGCCTTGAGTTCATTGTGGTGGTCGACTGCCGAGTGGACCGGGAAGAGTGCAGTGTCGATGTCAACCACAGGGAGAAATCACTGATCCAAAGAAGGGTGGAAGATTTGGGCGAAGGTCACCAAATCCCTATACTACCCGCATAACCACTGGATTCCACGGCCAGAACCAAGAGCGTGCTCGTCAACTTCCTCTACCCACAGAAGAGGATCTGGGAGAGAGAAGTTAACCAATTGATCTTGCAAACGACCTCAGTGAACGGCATAAATTTGGTCCACAACAATGAGTTCAACCACCGCAGGATCCGAGTGAAGAAGAAGGTAGAATGAGATGAAAGTGGAAGCAATATCAGAGTCCGTTCTTGGCCGACGGGCTTGAAAGCGATAAGAATCGCCAAGAATGGTTTCGATTGCCTCTGCCTCCTCCTACATGGAATATTTGAAAATAATAGAGAGGTGACAATGATCAATGGTAGAGGAGTCTGTTAGTTCTCTGAATTGGCCACGAAGGGTGACGAAGGGAAAACCAACAAAAGACATGGAGTCTGAAAGCGCCAAGCCAAGGGAAGGAACCAGACAAAAGATGAAGAAGAAGAGAACATCAACAACATTTATAGAAATCCGTCTACATGATTAACGAGGAGAACATCCTTGGAAAGGAATGTTGAAAGCCCGATCCATACTGAAATGACGCTGAAGACAGAAGTAGCGTGTGAAAAGTCACCTGCAAAAGAGGTAAGAAGAACCGCCGCCGAAAAAAGGGGGAAGAAGGCTCCCACACTTAGAAGGAACACTGCACACGTGAAAGGCCACTGCCCAACATCGAGGATGAGCAGGCCCGATCGTGGCAAATAAGGTTCAAAAGCTAGTCCAATCTTGAGTTGTACCAGAAGTAATGATGGCGGTAAGGTGATCAATGGTGAAATTTGCAAGGAAGTCTGCCGCATGATTAGTTTCTCGAAAGTTATGGAAAATATTCCAAATTCTGATTTTATCAAGCCAAAAGAGAATTTGAGGGATATAAATGTTGATTTTTCACAAAGGGGATGAGCCTCTAGAAACTGCACATATGATAATTTGGGAGTCCCCTTTGATGGTTAAATGAGGACAACCTAACTGGGCAACCATCTTGACTCCTTCCAAGAGTGCTTGGGCTTCAACGGAATTACATGAACCATCTTTGAGAGGGAAGGAGCCAGCTCTGATAAGATTACCACGATCATCCCTGAGAATATAACCTACACCTGTTTTACCTAGATTACCTCTAGAGGCACCATCAAAATTAAGTTTCCAAGAGCCCTGCGAAGGGGGACGCCACCTAGCCCTTTTCCTTCAAATTGATTTTTCAACTTGAGAAAGTCCTTTTTTAACAATTGAGCCTGGTATGGGAAGTTTAATGAGTGGCTAAGAATGCATAATAAAGAAATCTCTGGATGAGAATTTTATGTGGGATATGCAATTAGCACTTACTCTCTCAGAAATGGCCACTTCTAACTTGTTGAGAAAGGCGGGTAGCTCAACCGATTGTTCCCTGAAAAGACGAAGATTGCGTTCCCACCATATGTGCCAGAGAAGAAAATAAGGGGCAATGCACCATATATAGCTGAGTGTGCTTTTGGAATTAAAGGACGGCCATGAGAGAAGTGTCACTCTAATGTTATTACAGGGAGCCCAGGCTAGATTTAATTTGTTCAGGAGCCAATCCAAGCAGCAAGATGCAAATGGGAAAAATAAAAAAAAGTGATCCAGATCTTCCTCCGCGGCACCATACAACATACACATGGAGGGACCTGCATAACCCCAAGATCTCCGCCTAACTTGGGTAAGAACCTTCTTTTTCAAAACTAACCAACTGAAAAAAGCAACCTTAGGAGAGATACTGGGATGCCAGCAGCCATAGGAGCAAGTAAGCCCTTGACCAGAATGAGAGATGAGAGTATTATATCCTGCTTTCACTGAGTAAGATCCTGAAGCATCCCCAAGCCAAATCAAACAATCATCTTTATTGAGAAAGTGCACATTTCTGTCTTGAATGGCATCCTTGAGGAGGATGGACTCTTGTGCATTATCCCTGATAGTGGAGATATCTTTCCAAAGCCAAGACGACGAGCCGTCGGGATTTTGACAGCCGTAATCAGAAACCAATGATCCCCAGGACAACTTGGCCATATTCATGACTCCATTAAGAGCAGTTGAGAGATTGAGAGGGGGGGAGCCATTCCAGCTTTCATCCCAGAATGTGGTGAGCTGTCTGTTGTTGATGTTCCATGAGACCGACTCTACAATCAGGGATTTGGACTTGCAAAGGAAGTTCCATATGTGTGATCCTTTAGGGAGCTCAGAGCTAGATAATAATAAATCAGGGCGACACCCATCGAGGTACTTATGTGAAAGAACTTGGAAGGCCTGCCTTTTGATGTTGGAAATGAAATTCTAAACAAGCTTTGCACCGAGGGTAGAGTTCTAGAGAGCAAGGTCCAGAATACCCATTCCTCCTAGGTGTTTAGGAAGTTTGACCAAATCCCAATTAGCAAGGTGAAATTTGCGCTCTTCATTGTTACCTTGCCATAAGAAGCTTCTCGCCATCTTTTTGATTTTGAGCAGAATAGATTTGGGGATTTTTAGGATAGATAACATACATATAGGAATGACAAGGAGTACAAAATTAATTAAAAGGGCCCGACCTGCTAGGGAAAGCCATTTGCCTTTCCAAGAGAGAAGTCTATAAGAGATGGAGTTTAAGAGCCCGTTTCAAAGATGTGCTCTGCCATTGCCATGAAAAAGTGGAATACCCAAATATTTGTGCGGGAGAACTCCCGCTAAAAAGCTGAGAATTGCTTTGATCCTGCATTGTAATCTAGGGGCAACATTAAAGAAGAAAATGACTGATTTATGAAAGTTTATAACCTGTCTTGCGACAAAAAAATAAGAATCAAGAATAGAAGAAAACCACATAGCTTCAGGGATAGATCCTTGACCAAAAAGAAAGGTATCGTCTGTGAATTGTTGATGTGAAAGGGCTGGAAGGTTGAAAATGATGAGAATACCTTTGAGGGAACCATCTAGAATGGAAGATTTAATGTTACGACTAAGAGCCTTGACGACCAAAATGAAAAGAAAAGAGGAGAGAGGATCGCCTCATCTTAATCCCCTACTGCTTTGGAAGAAGCCTTCTGCCGATCCATTAACCAGAACAAAGAACTGGGGAGTGGCAATATTAATAACTCGTATTAATAATATTACAAACTTTTATTTTTCTCACACAAATATGATATTAATATAACAATATTAATATCATACTAACACACTAACTTACTAATGTTATATATGAATATTACATTTAACTATTACAAACAATAATGTGAGCACTAATTTCCTAACATGGTAAGACCTAGAGAAAGAGAAAAGGATAGAAGTGCTTTTCTATGATTCGTTTGTCAACCATCAGCTGGTCATGACTTCCAGCGTATAGGTTGCCCTCAATTAATGTGAGCTAATGCAATAAATCAGAATGGAACGCACTTGTTTTTAAACCCAAATCGAAAATGTGAAATTGGATGACACAATAAGATGAAGAGGAAGAGGGATGCCTTTTGCAGGAGAAGATGCTCAACCTCCCTCCTTGGATGTGAGTTTTCGTTGGAATTGGCTCTCTGAAGATGCGTTATCTCTCTAAGATGTGTTCTTGTTCATTAACTTTCTCCCAAAGTTTTCCAGCTTTCTTCCAACTTCCAACCTTGAGAATAAGGTCATTTTGGGGTTAAAAGGGGTAACTGACGGCGGTCCGGCTTAACCGGAGACGGTTAGGGGTAACCGACGTCAGTTAAGGCAGGATTTCCTAGGTTTACTAAACTAGGGAGATCCTCCTGATTTCCTTGGATCTCATGTTGTTATCCCATGGATTAGACTGGGAGCTTCTTGTGAGCATGCGGTAATGTGGTTAGAGGGAATGTAGGCATTGACTTTTAGGGTTTGGGTAAGTCTTAGTTAGTTATGGCAACTTGCTAAGAATAGGTCTTAGGTTGACTTAGCTTGGTGAGGTGTCTAAGTGAACTGTATGTGGGTATATTATTCAAATAATAAATATAGTGAGGATAATGCATTAATTAAATTAAATTAATTAAATTAATATTAGTGGGGTGAAGGGGGGTCATGGCTAGGTAAATGTAGTAAAGGGTGCTTATTGGTCGAGGGACAAAAGGGGAGTGTGACCTAATTTTAGTGTCTACATTTTGCCCCTTTTTGTTGCGTAGCTTGTATTGGTAAGTGACGCTAACAAAAATAAGATGTGGTTGCCCCATGTGCGGGTGAAGGTGATCCCCCTCAAACCAGGAACTGATGAGGCAGCAGGCTGAAGCGGTGAGTGGTTTGATAAAAGGTAAATGTGAGGAAAAGGCAAGTGGGATAGGGGAAAAGGGTGAAAGGTCTACTCGGGAAATCTAGGTAATGGGTCAGGGTCACAGGTAGCAACAGTCAAATGCACGCACATGTATAAACTCCAGCACGCTACCGGGTTGAAGAGTAGGCAAACTCTACATTGTCTAAGGTCGATAGGTTTATCCGAACAAGGTTGAAGTGAATTTGGTATCCAAGGTATAGGATATGGTCAGGAAACACAACATAGGTTAGGTGTAGGAACATTTTAGGTATGTTCCGGTACACCAAAGGTAGGGTCAGGATAAACGGTCACGGAAATAGGCTAGGTAAGGTCATTAGGTCAACAACACAGGTAACAGTGCCGCAGGGTATAATGAACACATGAGGTCAAAGGTCACTAGCAATGGTCCAGGTCCAAATATCTAGGTCATGACACGGGTAAGGCCAAGGTAGGGGTAAAATAATGAGTCCCCAAAGGAGGACAAGAGTAGGTAGTAAATGATGAGGTTAGGAAAGGTAAGGTAAATAGGTTGGGTACAGGTGGGGTGGGGTAAAGGAGCAAGGTAAAGGGTGGGGTAAAATGGAAAAGTAGGGGTAATGTGTAGGTTAGGTTGACCGATGGCGGTCATGGATAACCAACATCGTAAGTATAGGAAAACTGACGACGGTGAGGTAGGGCATGAGACCGATGCTGGTCTATGGGAACCGACGTCGTTAGGTCAGGTTTTGTATAAAAACAAAAAATCTGCATGTTTTTGTTATTCATTTGTTATTGGTCGAAGGGAGAAAATGACAGAAAAAAGAGAAAAAAGTGAGAAAAGTGTCCGGATGGAATGAGACAGTGAGCTGGTGGTGTGATTTGACGAGGATTGGGTTGGTGAGTAGTGGGTCCACGGGATCAGGGTGAGAGAGGTGATTGGTCAGAGGTTGTGGGTAGATTTTTGGGGATGGCAGAGGCTAGAGAGGGATCGGGTGGACCACCGGCACAGTGGCCAGACATGCCACCGAGACGGCGGCAGCGCGACGAGGTAAGCGCCTAACTCTATAGTGTTAATTAGCTAGTGTAGAGGTTTTGATAATTGTTATGTGGAGGGTGTTATGGGTTTTTTGTATTTTGTGGGTGGGCAAAAGGTAAATCGGGTATGGGGGGAATAACGGGCCAAAAAGAGGGTGGGGAGGGTAGAAAATTGTATAAATGGGGTGGGTAGGGGTCGAAGGGGAGTTTAGGTCATTATAGGTGGGGTAAAAGGGGCAGGGGGGGGTTATAGAAAAGGGGGTTTGGGAAGTCACGGATTTTTCCGCGACAGTGACCGACATCGGTCAAGTTTAGCTGGCGTTGGTTGGTAAGAACTAGGATCAGTCACCAAACAGGTGACCGATGCCGGTTACGTGGTAACCGTGGTTGGTAAAGAGGAACTAGTATCAATCACCAATAGGTGACCGATGCCGGTTAAAGGGTGACCGGATTCGGTTAGGATGAACTGGCACCGGTCGGGCTTTGGGCACAAGGGGGCAAAAAAATGATGTAGGTTAGGTGGTTGAGATGGGTAGGGTAAAAATAGGGTGGAGGGTAATGATAATTGGTGAATATGGTCATGGTAAATGTAGATTAATGTTATGCTTGGATTGGATGCAGGCGAGATCACAGTTACATATGCGAGACAGGGTTCTACCGCTACTGGTGACATTGCATGGCTTAGTGACCCCTTTGGAGCTGCACCACGTGGAGGTAGTGGGCCTAAGTGGTATTTGGCATTACTGACATGTTGTTCGGAAGCCCAGTTTTATGGTCACACTCATTGATAGATGGGACTCCGCGACCAACATGTTCCACCTTCCGATGGGTGAGATGACTATCACCCTGGAGGACGTGTTCTGGATTTTGCAGTTACCCATATTGGGGGCCCAGGTGTACTCTATCTCCTCCAAGGCCTCAGAGGAGTTGATCAGGATAGTTTTAGCAAGGGGGCGACAGAGCTGAGATTCCATAGCGCCAGTTTGAGCTATGGCGAGATGTACCTAGCCCGTCTGGATGAGATGAGGCTAGTGGTTTTATTGATGGAGGTAGTGTGTTGCTATGCACTACTTGATGCAGAGGGTGGATGCTTTCCCTAATCACTGATGGGGGTGCTCCATGATATGATGGTGCATGAGACATGCTTCACCTGGGCACCAACATTCTTGGTGCAGCTATACAAAGAGTTGTGGGCATATGGGCGGTTGTGCAGGTTCAGCCTGTGTTGTACATTTATACTACACTGTTGGGCCTACGAGCACATAGTCTGTGTTCAACCTATAGGGATGCCCTAAGAAGATGCATTCCTAGCAAGATCTGTGTGGTTGGGATACAGGAGATGGGTGCCAGTTGCGGGAGAGCGGGGGTCAGATAGGTCGACATATGATGTGGCCCATTTTCGGCAGTTATTGGAGGGGTTGTCCGGAGTGGACATTATCTAGAGGCCATATGTGGGATTCCCCTCATATAGGCACATGCATGAGGAGCTAGTTGAGCTCCAGCTAGAGAGGTGGATACAGGGTCACCGTGCCGGGGAGGATGAGATGATCCCGGTAGATAGGGTCCGATGGCAGTTCGGGCTTGTACAGGATATTCCTCCGCCCTTCCCACAGTATCAGAGAGATGACGTGGAGAGGCCCTTACCTCTACCATAGCCTACAGTGCCTACAGGAGAGGAGGAGCAGCCAGTGGATCAGCAGATTGATGACGCCAGATGCATAGATAGGTATAGGCAGTGGTGGGCAGCTCAGTTACGAGCCATACCACCTAGACTGGGGTAGCCTGACTTAGCTACCGTTACAGTGTAGAGAGATGCCCTACAGGGGTAGGTAGCAACACTGATCACGTAGATAGGTATACTACAGACACAGCTGGAGGGGTCAGAGGTAGAGGTAGCAGAGCTACGAGTACAGGTGGCCAGTCTGCAGGCCCAGATGGTGGAGGGAGAGGGTGGAGGTGATGGAGGAGATGGAGACAGAGATGGTCAGGTGGCAGCCTTACTGGCTCAGGTGGCAGGTTTACAGGGCCAGTTGGTCATAACCCAGACACAGATTGGGGCCTTACAGGCCCAGATACAGGCACAGGGATAGGGGGCACCACCACAGGCGTAGGGAGCTGGTCCCAGTTCACAGGCTGGCACAGGGCAGGTACAGGGGCCGAGACCTATGGGACCACCACAGACCATGCCTATATCTAGGTTACGGGATGCCCTAGGTGAGGTGAGATATTATCAGGACCAGCTCATGGCAGCTGGGATAGACTTCCTCTCTTACAGAGAGTACAGGGCACAACAGGCATCCAGTGAGAGGACGAGATCCCACACACATAGTGTGGAGAGCACAGGAGGGCAGTGAGCTCTGAGGCCTGATCAGGGAGAGGCCACCAGTGCACAGTGACCAGAGTGAGGTGATGTGCTAGCAGGGCCACAAGAGGCCGAGGGTGTAGGTGACATAGAGATGGAGGACATCTGGTGAGATGTCTGATATGCGGCCACCCAATTTTTGATGTATATGAGTGATTATTGTTGATATATATGCCGGCCTGCGTGCTGAAGATTTTTGTATTTTTGATCACATACCGGCCTACGTGCCGAAGACAGTGAGGATGTACGAGTGATTTTTGTATATTGAGAGCATATACCAGCCTGCGTGCCGAAGATTTTTTGTATGGATTGTTTCATTCTTTTTGTATATATGAGACCGGCCTACGTGCCGATGACATTTTGTATTGTATATCAGCCTGCGTGCTGACATTTTTGAGATGATGGCCATGATGAGATAGGCATGTATTTTGAGATATACATTTATTGATTATATGAGATACATGGTATTTTTGACTTGTTAATATGTTGATGAGATTTTGTATGGCTTGTGTTATATTTGATATGAATGGAAATTAGGTGAGTTAGGCATGATGGAGTTAGGTCGGTTTAGGCATGGATCGAGTCAGGTTATAGGCATGGTTGAGTCAGGTTATAGGCATGGATTGAGTCAGGTTTTAGGCATGGATTGAGTCAGGTTATAGGCATGGATTGAGTTAGGTTATAGGCATGGATTGAGTCAGGTTATAGGCATGGATGAGTCAGGTTATAGGCATGGTTGAGTTAGGTTATAGGCATGGTTGAGTTGAAAGTAGGTTTAGTTATGATTCATTATTTTGGCAATGAATGATACTATGGGTCATATGTGAAATGTTGTATAATCTATGCATAGTGATGATAGAGAGATGGTAGGTGTAATAAATGTATGTTGTAGTAAGCAACTTGTTATGTATGTGGCTTAATTTCCAATTTTGTTATAAAAGGGGAACTAAGTGAAATGTGATGTAAATGGTGAGTTAGGCATGGTTGATGAATTGGTTTAGGGTAGAGAATGGCCGAGCTAACCTCCAAGGGCCCCATGCCCTCAGAGTGCTGCCTACATAGTCCCGACAAAAAGGGACCTCAGGCCGATGTAGTTCTCCCATGAGCTAGGGAAGAATATGAAAATGAGTTGGTAGGTTTGTGGGCATGTTGTGGGTTTAGGTTTAATAGGTGTGGGTAGATTATAGGTAAAATGATGTAGGTGAAGGTGATTATGGTGAAAAGGGGAGGATTACCCCAAAGGTAAGCGTCGAGTACCAAGTCCTGTATAAGGTAATCAAAACGTAAACAAAGATGGTTAAAAGATAAGAGGGGGGCAATAAAGCCACCTGATTGGGTAGGATCATACCGAGTAGATCATACCTTGGAGGGGGTGATGAACACAAGACCCAAAAGGCATTGCATGATTAACTGTTCTACGATGAAGGTAGTCACAGGATCACCAAATGTCTAAATTCCAAGATGTCCCTTGAGGTAATTTGAGGAAATGAGAGTGGAAATGGTAAGGTGGGTGAAAGGTAATTAATTGTATATGTTTTGAGTGACAGGGCTTTTGGGCAAGAGGTCCGAGGTCATAATGGGCAAGTCCATGACTAAAAAGTGTTTTTTTTTGTGTGATAGACTGATCGATGCGGGAAGTCTATATGGGATAAATAATATGGTACTCCTTGAGGTCTTCGTGAAGCTGATCGATGTGGGAAGCTTCGGTTTCTCTCATTTTTTTTTGTTTTTTAGCTTTACATAGCTGTCCTTCGAGGGAGCAGTCTATTTATAGTAGCAATTTTGTCGAGAGGAAGATGTCCTTTTGAGGGAGTCATCTTTTTATTAGAAGTTTGACTCAAGGAGTTTGGTCCCATGTGATGGTTTTGAAATCATGGACAAGACCAAGGTGGAGGATAGGACTCTTGTTCAAAAGGCAAGGTGGAACGACCATGGGATCTCATCTAAAGGTAGATGAAAAGTATCCATGAGAATCATGCTATGTGCAGTGCCATGGTACACATATTCAAGAGAAGATAACAAGTGATGGGTACTCACATGATTCTTGTTTAATCATTAGGGAGGTGTATGGAGTGGATAGCACTCAAGGGATGAGCCTGTAAAGAGACAAAGGGTGAGGTAGGACAACGAGTCAACAATAGAATGGTCAAAGATGCAATGCGTTAAGGGGCTCAGGTTCAGGTTTACCATCAAGTGAGGATAAACGATAGGCACCTGATCCATAGGTATGAGTTACGATGTATGGTCCCAGCCAATTAGGAGTGAATTTTCCCTGTTTACTTTTTTCTGCTTTGGTTACGTGTTGATTTTCTTTCAAGACAAGGTCACCGACTTGGAAGGTTCATTCATGAACACGTTTGTCATAAGCACGTTTGATACGTTGTTGGTAAACTTGAAGGTGATCCAGAGCGTTAAGATGACATTCATCTAATAACTCTAGTTGTGCTAAGTGGTCCTGACGAAAGTCATCATCAGTAAGCATGTCATGGAGAGAAATGCAGAGTGAGGGGATCTGGACTTCGAGAGGTAGAACAACCTCTGTACCATAGACCAGCGAAAAGGGTGTGGCCACAGTGGAAGTGTGAATACTAGTGTGGTATGCCCATAGGGCAAAAGGAATGTGGGTATGCCAATCCTTTCCAGTATCATCAACCACTTTCATGAGAATTTTGTTGAGGGTTTTGTTAGTGGATTCGGCTTGGCCATTGGTTTGTGGGTAATAAGGTGATGAGAAACTAAGCTGAATGCCGAAGGCGTCGCAAAGTTTTTGCAATGTTTTGTTTTTGAATTGTTTTCCATTGTCAGTGATGAGGTGATGAGGAACACCAAAGTGACAAATGATGTGATGGTTAATGAACTCACATATCTTCTCAGCTTTCATGGAGATGAGTGGTATGGCCTCCACCCATTTTGTGTAGTATTCGGTAGCAGTTATGATCCATTGATGGCATTGGGAAGAATGAGGATTGATTTCTCTGACAAGATCCAAACCCCATTGAGAGAAGGGCCACAGGTCACGAGCGACCTGTAAGGCATGACTGGGTGTATGATGAAGGTTGGAATGTTGTTGGCATTTCACACAATGTTTGACATAGTCACAACAATCATGGTTAAGGGTCGGCCAGTAATAGCCCAGATGAAGAATGCTTAGCAACAGCAAGGCCACTAAAGTGACCTCCACATATGCCATCATGAACCTCCTTAATGGTATAAGGAATTTCAGAACTTGTGAGGCATCGTAAGAGAATACCATCAAAGCCACGTTTATAGAGGAGTCCCCCTAGAATGATGAAATGGGAGACCTTTTTAAGGAAGGCGCGTTGTCCATTACGGGTGAGATCAGGAGGTAAGATGGAGAGGGAAAGGTAGTCAGAGTATTGTTTGTACCAAAGGTCACTCGGGTCAGGGGTTTCGTTTCCAATTGAGTAAACATCGTGAGGTAAATAAGAAGGTGAATGGAGGTTTGTATGGTGACAAATATTTTGGAATCGGCAGGGGAAGTGGGTATTTGGGAAGCTAAGCAGGCCATGGTATCTAAAAATTGTTGGTTGAACGTGGGATGGTTTGAAGGGTGTAACGATCAAAGGTGGTCAAAAGTATGTCTACATGATGTTTATACTTTTTAAGTATCTCGTTACGACATTGGTACATACCATTGACTTGGTTTACGACCAATTGTGAATCACCAAAGATGTGGATTGATTTGACATCTAGGGCATATGCGGCTTGGAGACCTAGTACGAGCGCTTCGTACTCAACAATATTGTTGGTGCATTCAAAGTCTAGTTTGAAAGACAAAGGCATGGGTTCCCCATCCAGAGGAATGAGGATAACACCAGCCCCACCCCCACGCTGACACTTGGAACCGTCGAAGAACAGTGTCATTTGGTAAGGGGGTTCGTCCAGGGAAAGAGTAGCAATTGACTCATCAGGAAAGTCAAAATTAGAGGGTTGATCCCCAGAAATAGGTGCGTCAGCCAGTTGGTCGGCTATAGCTTGGCCCTTGATGGACTTTTGGTGAATGAATTCAAGGTCAAGATCAGCTAAAAGCATAAGCCATCGCGCGGTGCACTGATTTTGATAAGGTTTGGCGTACATGAAGTGTAAGGGATCAGTGTTGGTCACGACATAGGTTTTGTGGTTGAGTAGGTAATGGCGGAGTTTGGTGGCAATGAAAACTAAGGCTAAGAAAAGCTTTTCTGGATGGTTGTATCGGGTTTCATAGTCCAAAAGAGTATGGCTTATGTAATAAACCACCTGCTCCCTGTGTTGTTCATCGCGAAGAGCGAGTATGGCTCCCATAGAATGATCGGTAGTGATATGTATAGGTAAAAAGGTTAATCATCTTTAGGTGGAATGAGTACGGGTGGTTGGAGAAGGTATTGTTTTAGGGCCTCAAAAGCTTTGTGACAGTCATCATCCCATTTAAAGGAGACATCCTTCCTAAGCAGATGATGAAATGGTTGACACCGATCAGATAATTGTGAAATGAAATGGTGAATGGACTGCAATTTACCTTGTAGGCTACGGAGTTGTGTAAGGTTAGTGGGTGGAGGCATTTCCAGAATGGCCTTGACTTTAGCAGGGTCAACTTCTATACCACAGAGGGAAACAATAAATCCCAAGAGCTTTCCTGAGAGAACCGCGAAGACACACTTTTTAGGTTGAAGGAAAACGTAATATTTAATGAGGCGGTCAAAGATGGTTTTGAGGATGGCGAGGTGCTCGGCACGACGTTTAGATTTGGCCAAGAGATCATCCACGTAATCTTCCAATATGTGATGCATGATATCATGGAAGATGTAAGTCATAGCATGCTGATATGTAGCACCAGCATTTTTAAGGCCAAAAGGCATGACTCGATAGCAAAAGGTTCCCCAAGGGGTAATGAATGCGGTCTTGTGCTGATCTTCTGGGGCAAGAAAAATTTGGTTATAACCCAAGAAGCCATCCATGAGTGAGAGCATCTCATGACCAGTGGTAAGGTCAACCAGTTGATCAATACTGGGCAAGGGAAAGTCATCTTTTGGGTAGGTGAGGTTGAGGTCACAGAAGTCCGTGCAAATGTGGAGTCCCCCTGTTGCTTTAGTAACAGGGACAATGTTAGAAATCCAATGAGGATAATCAATGGGTAAGATGAAGGAAATGGAAAGAAGGCGCTGAAGTTCTTCTTTGATGAGAAGAGCAATGCGAGGGTGCATTTTCCTCAGCTTTTGTTTGATAGGTTTGGCATCAGGAATGGTTACGATATTGTGGACCACTATGGTGGGGTCAATACCGGGCATGTCTGCGTAAGACCAAGCGAAAGCATGGTTATGATCTCAGAGAAAAGAAGTGATGGCTTCCTGTTCAGCAGCATCTAAAGATTGTCTGATCTTTAGGATGTGCGGGTCATCTTGAGTATGAATGTTGATCTCGATAGTCGATTCATTCAACATGGTTTGCATCTCAGATGGTAACGACCGATGAATATATGAGTCTTCTACACCAAGGTAGGTGAGTATGGATTCATCATCCTGACATTGAACGATGTTAATTGTAGGTGTGTCATCATCGATCATCTCAGGATACAGGAATGGAAGAGTGGAAGGGGCCTCGCCTTCACGTTGATAAGTCAAAGGCCCCAAGGAAATGGTGTTTATGAAAAAAAAAAGTTAGGAGGGATAGATTCAGGATCCATCGACTCCGTCGGTGAAGGTGGTGATGAAGGTGGAGCGGGTGAAGGTAGTGATGAAGATGAAGGTGGAGGGGGGCTAGGGTCTTCAATGAGTTCAATGCGGGCCTGTTTGGTAGGAGGTTCAGGGAAGCCGATACCACTACGGTCATTATGTTTGTGGGTGGTACATGGAATAACGGTATGGCGGCCTTGCTCGTAAAAGCCAAAACCAAAACCCTTCCATGCACAGTGGTGCAGGAAGGTGTGGGTGAAACGGTGATTGGTAAGTGATTGGAAGTTAGTGGAAAATGGGTGGGGTTGTGATGGTGGTTCAGGTGTGTAAGTGGTAGTATCAAGTCCCCCATAGGTGAGACTAGTACGAAGATGAGGAGGACCATAAAGGAGGCATTCTCCTATATGGTGATCATAGCGAGGGTGTTGGTGAAGGCTTCCATACTCGTGCGGAGTAAGGAATGTGTTGACACTATATAGGCGGTACTCCCCCAGAGTGAGACATTGAAAAACACCTTCCAAGGGATCAGTGGTTGGTATGTAGGTAGCTGGTATGGATAATGTGTCAGAGGTCGATGCAGAGGTGGAGTTAATGGATTGGGAAGCTAATTGGTCAGCCATGGAGGTTATAGCAGTGGTAGGAATGGAGGTGGTATGTGTGGTAGAAGTAGCAGCTGTACTGGTAGGTGGAGGTGTAGGTGAAGCGGTATTGGTTGCGGAGGTAGACAGCTTGACAGGTATGAGCACATCATTAGGTCGGTATAGCATGTTGCATGTTTTGAAAGGTGATGGGTTAGCTGGAATGGTATAAGTGTGTCCTTCATGTTCAAACTTTACACAACGATGCAAAGTGGAAGGAACGCAACCCATGACACGGATCCAGGGTCTACCAAGCAACAAGTTATATTGGAATTCCCCCTCCAAAACATAAAACAATTCTGGAATAGTGCGGGGGCCCACGTGAATGTGAAGGATGACAGTGCCTAGTGTGGAAGTGATAGCATCATTGAATGAACGCAACATGACCAGATGTTTATGCATGCAATTGTTAGGTATGCACATTTGAGAAAATGCATGGGATGAAATGATGTTAATGCTAGCGCCTCCATCAATCATCACACGGCGTACCCATATGTCATCAATGTGGACAGAGATGAAGAGGGCTGGGTCCGGGTCATCATTTTGGTATGGCACGATCTCTTCCTCTGAGAAGCTAAGGGAGGCCACTTGGTGAACAAGGTGAGGTGAGGATGAAGGTGGTAATTTGGTGAGAGAGGCTACATGATGAGGTGTGATAATGGAGGCTACGGGTGTAGGGTCATTGGGTAAAACCTCAATAGATTGAAGAACCTCCATGAGGGCTTGACGATGGGATTCTGAGGTTTGGATGAGGTCATATAAGGACATTTTGAGAGGAGACTGGTGTAATTGTTTGAGCATGGTGCGATGTGTGATGCCATTAGAAATGGGGTACGTGGGGCCACAGATAGTTATTTTAGGTATGGGTGCAGATGGTATGTTGGGTATAGGATTGGTTGGTGGGTCAGTTGCCTTTTCTTTTCCCTTCTGTGCACGTGTAGTGACATGTATCATGTTGATTTGAGGGAAGTTGGCAAATGGAGAAGGTGTAGGGTGAGTGGTATAACGACACGACGGGAAAAAACCTACCGGAGGAGAAAAACCCTGTGAGGTCAGCTGGGTGCAATGACATTTGGGTGGTGGCATGGCAAGTTCTCTGATGTGAACCATGTTAATTTCAAATCTTGGGTGTGGCTCTAGAAGCTGTGAGGGTGGAGGTTGTGGTTGTTGAGTGGGCAGTGTGGGGATGGGTGTTGGTGAAGCAGGATCCTCGTCGAGAAGGTCGTCATCATCAAAGTTGGTTTCTGGTGGACACAATTGGATAAGGATGGTTTTCAAGGCCTTGCAGCTCTCCACATCATGCCCTGGCACATGATGGTATGCAAAATTTTAGTATCATCAAACCCTTTTGGCTTGGGTTTGAGGGGGTCATAAGGTCTGAGTGGCGGTAATGTGATAACAGAAGTCTCAAGGAGGTTGGTTAAAATTTTGGCATAGGACCCTGCTAGTGGATCACAATGGGAAGTGAACGTGGGTTTGGGTGTAGGTGTGGTTGATTGTCGAGGAACTATTTTTGGAAGAGTAGGAATGGGTCGAGTTATGGTTTTAGGTGCCAGTGTGGTTTTAGGTATCGGTCATGTTTGTTTGGGTAGGGGTACAGTAGATGGATGGGTAGGAGGGTGTGTGGTTGTTTTGACTACCTTATTGTGGGGTAGTGGGGTTTTGTTTTTGGGTTGCACCTTCTTGGGTAAAGGTGATGTGGGTGTACGAGGTCTAGAAGGAAAAGCAGATGGAGGAAGAGGGTGAGTTACCCATGGGGATAACGGGGGTGCTGTGAAGGTAGATGACGTGGGTCATACTTGGGGTGTGAGGGACAATGACTGAAGTGTAGTGGGTAGTGAAGCAATAGCTGAGGGTATTGGAGGTATTGGTGGTAAAGAGACTGCAGGTGCGGGTGTAAGTCATGTTGTGTGCCTGGGTAGGTTAGAGGTTTGTGAGGAAGGAATGGGTTGTTGTGTTATTGGTTTATGGATGGGTGAAGGGTGCTTGACCATGTTGGGCAGCTGAGGTTTTAAGGTAGATGGGACAAGTGCGGGCATGATTGGTGTGGTCAGGGTATGAGGTCGATGAGTTTGTTTCTTTGGTTTGGGTGTCAGAGTAGGTGTGGTTTTGATGTTGGAGGATGTAGCTAAATCCAGTTTAATAGGTGGATGAGTAAGGCTGGTGGTCGGGGTGACCCCTAAAGTGGTAATAGGTTTAGTTGAGGAAAATGTTGTGGGTGTGGGTTTGGGTTTAGATGTAGGTCGGGTTATGGGTAAGGGTGTGGTTTGAGTGCTAACAGGTATCGTGGAAGGGGTTGCGACAACAGTGGTTGTATTTGGTTTGATGGGTCGAAATGTGTTTGGGTAGATAGTGGAGGTATCAGCGAGGGATCTCTGCATCTGTGTTGAGACAGGGAGTAAGAGGCACCCCCATAGTAAAGCCCTATCCACATAATCTAAGTGATCGGCCAAACATGAGAATGACACATCTGTGGGTGGAGTTGGTGAGGACCTAATAGGAATTCCCATAAAATGCATCTTAGAGATGGGGAATTGGCCAGCTTCAGCTTCCGTGGGTAAGAGAGCCGAAAGTAGGTCTGTTGGATTTTGGGTAGCTGATGGAGAATGCTCCCAAGAGGTAAAGGTATCTCAACCGGGTCTATGATGCATGGAGGAGATGATGACAGCTCCTCTATAAGTGGAGGAACGGATAGGTGCTCCACTGTGGGTGGAGGAGGTAATGGGTGCTCCTCTATGGGTGGAGGAGGTAATGGGAGCTCCTCTATGGGTGGAGGAGGTACTGTAGGTAAAGGTTCTCTAAGTGGAGAAGCCAGGGGTGAGATGGTCTCAATGTTAGCGGAAGACCCCTCCGTAGGTGATGAAGGAGATGAAAGGTGTTCCTCTGTTGGTGAAGGAACAGGGGAGGGAGGTCCAATGTGGAAGGAGGATTTCGGGCTAGGATTTCCTCTATGGAAGGGATGTGAGGTAATTGAGAGGTGATAGGTACCTCGTTAAAGATAGCGTGAACCTCACGGGTATGGGTATCGTGAGTTGATGTCTCACCGGTTTGATTGGATGAAGGGGCATGGTTGGGAAATGGTTTTTTGAAGATTTGTAGATTTTGGTTGGGGGTGGCATTGGGATTATCCATAGTTAACTCACCTTTCTCGAGCATTTCTTGGACAATATTCTTGAAAGTTATGCAGTTTTCATCACTATGACCCTTTATTCGATGATAGTTACAAAAATCATTTTCTTTATACCATGCGGCATGGGGCGAGCAGGGTCAAAACCAGTGTGTGGTTTTATGGGTGGAAGGGTGATGGCTCCAGCTTTGATAAGATTTTCTAAGACAGAAGAGTAAGGTTCCCCAATTGGGGTATATTTTCACTGCTCTCGTCTGAATTGAAAATCCTGGACAGGTGAGAGATTAGATGAGGGTGTAGCCTGATTCGACGGATGAGCTGGGCCGGCCTTGAGTACCACTGCGTTAGCGGTGCCCTTAGCTTTTGAATAAGTGGTTTGTGGTTTGGAAGAGGAAGAGGTATCATTCGACTTGAATGCCAAATTCTTATTGCGTAATTGGATTTTCTTCTCTTCGATGGCCCGAATCTCTAACTTTCGTGCCATAGTGAATGCCTCATCGAATGTTCAGGAAGGTTTGGACCTGCAAGGTCAGGGAGATATGTCTAGCGCAAGCTCATGTGAAGAGCTCGATGAGTTCAGTTTGTGGCAGTTGGAAGGTAAGTTGATTGATCAGGCTGCGCCAGTGAGTGACAAAATCTGTGATGGATTCATCCTCATACTGACGTGTGGAATATAGATCGGTCATGGTAACCTTCTTGACGATATTGATAGAGAAATGATCCAAGAAGGCTTGGGCTACCTGATTGAATGAGAATATAGAGTGTTTAGGTAACCCACTATACCAATCTAATGCAGGTCTAGTGAGGGACATGGGAAAAGTTCTCAAAAGCAAGGCATCATCATGAGCGATCAGATAACACCCATGTTTGAATGACCACAAATGTTGCTGGGGGTCTTCTTTGCTATTGAAGCGATTGAATTTAGGCATTTCCCAATGCACAGGGTATGAATGGATAGGAATGGATGGGTGAATAGGCTCGTTGCAAATCTCGTCATAGGTGAGAGTGTTGCGGGAGCCAGAAACCGATGCCTCCAATGTCTGCATCTTGTCCAACATCAATTTAATTAGGTCATTGGTGGGTTGTGATGATTGGATGCCTCCTGTAGCATGAGGAGGTTGGTTTTGGGTGTATAATAGGGGTGGCACTCTAGTGTATGGGGCTGCCATGTAGGGTGGTGGAGAAGAAGGTAGTGAAATAGGGGGTACGTACCTGGAATGAATAATGGATGAAACAGGAGGTTGTTGGTAGTATGTATATGGGGGTGGAAGGGTCATGGTAACCCTAGTGGCAATAGGGGCTAATGATTGTGGAATGGAAAGAACCACATTCTGAAATGGGGTAGGGGTCACCGACACTGGAGGTGGGAATGTAGCTACAGGTATGTATGAGACATTAGGGGTGGATGAGGTTGTGTTTGGGGTAGTCGTCGAGGGTACGGTGGATGTAATGGGTGCCACAGAGGTAACAGACGTGGCAGTCATAGCGGGTATAGAACCTAACTGTGAAACGACTGGGGGTAAGGTGGATGCGGGTAGCATGGAGCCAGATGGGGCCGATGTGGAAGTGGGTGTGAGAGTCAGGGGGATAGATACGGGCATGCCGTATATCAACTGACCCGAGGCGTCTCGAGTGGATGAGTGGGAAAGGTAAAACTGCAAGGCGGCAGGGTTCTGGTCAAGGAGTCGTGCAAACTCCTCATCTCTGGTAGCGATAGTAGTAGGTTGGATGGGATCCATGGCTGGTGATAAAATAGAAGGTGGTGAAGGACTAGGTGGGAGTGGTTGACAACTGGCATGGAATACGAGGGTGTTTGCTTGTCTTCGGGTCAGCACCATGTGAACCAGTACTGATCAGGTAGGGCTACTTCTCTGTAAATGATACAGAGAACAGCAGGAACAGGTGAATCTGGTGATAAAAAGTGGATGAAGGACCAAATGATGGCTGGAATGTGAAACAGGCTAACCGATGACGGTTAGGGAAAACTGACGCCGGTAAGGGATAACCGGTGCCGGTCACTGTAGAAAATGGACAGTGAGTAAACAACGAGGCAGAAGGTAAAATCTGACAGGTATGCCAAATCTGAGGATGTTTAAAACGTCAATGGGAATAATGACAGTGACAGAGACTGTGAAAAGTGGAAGAAAGTGAAGTAAAAATGTCCTTTTGAGTAGGTTAGCAAAAGGACTTGGAACCGACGTCGGTTGGGTATAACCGATGGCGGTCAGAGGTAACCGATGACGGTTACTGTGAAATTGAAACAATGATGAAAGAAAGTGGTTGTGAATTAAAATCTGATGTAGAATCAGACCCAGAATTCTAGGAATGATGATGATATGGCCCAGGCACACTCAGGTGAAGCCGGAATACACCAGCTATGATGAGGAGCATGCAAGGATGAACAAGAAAAAGTGATGAACGTGATCTCTCACCTCAAAACACAAGCCAAGCAAAAACACTAAGAAAATGTGATCCTAGGAGTGCCTTTTCTATTATGTTTGTTTAGCTTATGCTATTTAGGGACTGACACATGAATTGTGAAATAGAGTTTTTGGTGAGGATGGCTTCCTACAAAGAAGGAGATCTAAAAGGTGAGGTTTCAGGTATGTTATGGTGGGGGCGGGCTTCGCTCTGAAGTATGACTCGACAGAGCAGTGAGCTGGGTGCCCACTGTGTCGTGATCATGTGATCACCTACAGCTTCTTCCAGGTAGGATGTTGTTTAAGAATGTATGTATTTTGAATTTTTGTGTGGTTTGGTAAGACTCAGAGAAAGAGAAAAGGATAGAAGTGCTTTTCTATGATTCGTTTGTCAACCATCAGCTGGTCATGACTTCCAGCGTATAGGTTGCCCTCAATTAATGTGAGCTAATGCAATAAATCAGAATGGAATGCACTTGTTTTTAAACCCAAATCGAAAATGTGAAATTGGATGACACAATAAGATGAAGAGGAAGAGGGATGCTCTTTCACTACAATGCAGAAAACATGAAGAAATGATTCTTTTTAATTACACCAAAAGAAAAGTTTCCTTTAGAGAAAATAGAAAGGAGAGGTGGATTACCAAAGAAGAAAATTAGTGTGTATGCTTTTTAGAAGGGAAACAAACACACAATTTTTTCCTAGGAATGAATGAAATGCAAGGAACCCCAGATGGGTCCCACCGGGCGTGCCAAAATGTTTCACCTTTTTCTTAGATTGTTTCTTAGAAGCATTGACGAAACAGATAGGGTAACGGGCATAGGAGGAATACCTGTTCAAATGTCGGTTGATGGGTTGTTGCGCGCGTATGACTTCCGAATCCACAGCTGATCATGAGAGCTTCCTTTTGGCTAGGAGGAACTACCTGTAATGAAAACAAGACCACCAGAAGGAATTAAACAATATGGGCAGTGAACTGCCTAGCATATGCTAGATCCGGGAAGTGTGATACTTCCTAGACGGCTGTCAGTCCACTGTTTTAAACAATTCAATGTTGTAAACAAAGTAAATCCTATTGTTATTTTAAAATGATTTAGGTATCTCACTTAAAAACACAATAAGAAATAGATCTAATCTAACAGGCTAAGCTAGAATAGAATCCAAAGGTCAAATGATTGGTTCTGGGTTCTGCAGGTTTGGCAGAGGTCTCAGGTAGATCACAGGTGAAAGAGGGTGAGATAAAATTAGGTGGGTAGGTCTCTGTTAAGGGCTGTGTGGGAAAACACAGAGACCGGTGTCGGTCAGGGGTGACCGACGGTGGTTAGGTGTAACCGATGCCGGTTACTGTCAGATCTGGAAATGTCACAGAATAGGCTGGGGTCTCCTTTGTGATTGCACAAAAGACTTTGGTTGGTCGGGATGAGGTATTGGGTGACTGGAGTAGGATTTTGCGAGGTTTCAATGGGTATACAGAGGTGAAAATGTGGAGAAGGTCAATAGGGAGCAAGATAAACAATGGATGATAAAATGATGAAGAAATGAAATAACCAGGAAAGTATGATGTTGTACTTACTTGGATTTCATTCCTGAATGTCTGTGTGTGAGGGATGGAGGTGCTGATGATGAGTTTGAAGGTTGCAAGTGATCACCAACTGAAGAAAATATTTTGCATGGGCTGCATGTACACTCCTCTTTGCTTGGATAGATCAGATCATGGCTAGGATGGCTGTGCAGGAGAAGATGCTCAATCTCCCTCCTTGGATGTGAGTTTTCACTGGAATTGGCTCTCTGAAGATGCGTTATCTCTCTGAGATGTGTTCTTGTTCATCAAATTTCTCCCAAAGTTTTCCAACTTGCTTCCAACTTCCAACCTTGAGAATAAGGTTGTTTTGGGGTTAAAAGGGGTAACCGACGGTGGTCTGGCTTAACCGGTGACGGTTAGGGGTAACCGACGTCGGTCAAGGTGGGATTTCCTAGGTTTACTAAACTAGGGAGATCCTCCTGATTTCCTTGGATCTCGTGTCATTATCCCACAGATTAGACTGGGAGCTTCTTGTGAGCATGCGGGAATGTGGTTAGAGGGAATGTAGGCATTGATTTTTAGGGTTTGGGTAAGTCTTAGTTAGTTATGGGAACTTGCTAAGAATAGGTCTTAGGTTGAGTTGGCTTGGTGAGGTGTCTAGGTGAACTGTATGTGTGGATATTATTCAAATAAGATATTTAAATAATAAATATAGTGAGGATAATGCATTAATTTAATTAAAGTAATAAATTAATATTAGTGGGGTGAAGGGGGGTCATGGCTAGGTAAATGTCACTTAATTAATAAACTCCATAATAACCAAAAATTTGACGTTTATCCTTCACCCATCATCATTCACCCCTTTTTACATCACCTTATTAATAAAAAATCAGACCTTTCTACCCCATCAATAAAACATCGCAAAAGAAATTTATAGACATCATCCCACATTAATACATCTCATCTCATCTACATACAACCACATCCAGCCTAAACAACCACCCCTTTCATCGCCACAAAACCTCCCTAAATAATAAATGTTTCCTATTGGTATCCCTATACTTACCCAGGTCTAAGAGATCCTAAGACCCTTCATCTCACATATCCCTTCAAATCACAACATTTACTACCCCTCACATCTTCACCCAAATCTACACATACACTTCACCTAAGATATTTTATTGAACTAATCTAGTCCTACTAATTGAACACCTTGCATATTGATAAAACATCTTTAAAACTTATCATATTCTTCTAAGCACTTAATATCAAGGCACATCCAAAGCCCTCTTCTAACGAGGAAAATACTTCTTCCATCCTCTTAATACTTCTTTAACTTATTTTGTCCCAAAAATAAGGCTCGATTACTAATATTACACATTAGTTAAATACAAGATCTTATCTTTTCTTCATCCCACATATCTCTTATCAACTTAACACACCTTCAATCTATCCAATCATCTTAAAAACCACTAGGGTCTCATGGCACCAAGGAGAATGAGCACTCCATCCCAATCAGGAAACGACGATGAAAATAACCACCATGATATGTTCAATCATAACTATTACGACGCAAATACTGAAGAAAATTGCACATGAGGAGAAGATGAAGAGACTATGGTCAATACCAATAGTGATGATGATTCAAGTACATATTTAATAGAAGGAAGAAGACGAGAAATGATTAATCATTTTGTTGATAAAAACAAAGACGCTATCTTGCTCCAATTATATCATATGAGAGTGAAGATTCCTCCTGATTACACTCATGACCGAATCCAAAGTTTCCTCCATGATGAAATTTATGGCATTGGCCAATGACCACTATCCAGACATCATCATAATCCAAATAAAAATCACGTTGTAAACAAATGAGATAACAGAGAGAACAACCCATACATATCCAAAGAAGTCGTGTTGTCCCAACTACAACAAATGAGTAACTAAATTGCTCAGTTAGCCTCATATCTCAGACCACAACCATCTAATGATCATGGATCCCAACATGCTCAACCTAACTTCAATCCACCATTTGTTCATTCTTAAGAACCCATCTTCTAGGAAAGAAGTAAAGTCTATGAAGGAAACGGTTCACGGGTTGTAACTAGGCACACATGGATGAAAATATGAATTCAAGGAACTTTTTCCCTACCCTTTTGACTATGATATTTTGTGGGTCCCTTTTCCACCATATTTCAAACCACCCAAATTCAAAAAAAATAAGGGAAAAGGTGATCCCCATGAGCATGTTAAGGAGTTCTATATGCTTTACCAAGAAGTTGCTTACGATGAATCCTACTTGTTAAGACTTTTTCAGGAAGCCTAGTTAGTCATTCCCTTGAATGAATCCTCCACTTACCTAAAGGCTCTGTTATTACATCCGCTGACTTGTCCAAAAAGTTTATCAAACACTTCTCATATAACATGGAACATGATGTCATGATGATTGATCTATGTAATACTAAACAAATCAATGACGAAATCTTCTCATCCTTCCTACAATGACGGCGATCCCTTTCTAGTCGTATTCCATGGCCTATCCTAGAAAAATATCTAGTCACCAACTTTGTCTCCAACCTCCGCCAATAACTAGCTTTCCACTTAACAGTCCATTGTACTAATAATTTTGATGACATCATTAAGAAAGGAGTGCAAATTGAAAATCCCTTGTCGCCAAAGGCCTCATTAAGTTATATTCCCGTGATAATCATAATCAATCCAATAAACCCTCCACATCTGAAAAGCCAAAGTATTTCAATAAGAATAAAAATGTTATTAGCGATGGAGTAATAGAAACCAAACATATCCTACACGTCCAAAGAACCGCTACTATATCCGTCATTAAAGGTCAACCTTGATCCACCCAAGACCCAAAACGAAGGACATACACCCCTCTTGGCGAGTCTATCGAATCCATCCTTGAAAAACTAATTACTACTAATATGGTGGTTTACCACCAAACTCAACTGATTGATGAGTCTCGACCTAAGCTCTTGTGATTCAAGGAAAACGAGTACTGTAAATTTCATAAAATCAAGGGTCGTGCTACCTGTAGTCACAAAATCACGCACTTACTATTATATTTATACCACAAAGTATGGTGTTTTATATATGGATCTCGGGTAAGAAAAGTATTCACTAATGACTCATCCCCTAGTCCTGTCATCAATTAGTTGGTCATTGTCATCATTTGTCTTACATAGTCATCAATAATTTACGTAGTTTTGGTTATCTCCTAGGGAGTCTCAGGTGTCGTTATTTTATCATTTGTTGTCTCTAGTCTTTAACTAGTGCACCAATCCTTATTGGCCACATTTATCATTCCCCCCACCAAGTAGTTATTATCAAAGTCAAAGGCCTTTCACCAAACCCTCAGTATCTAGTTACCACTCATAGAATTCGTGTAGTGGTCCAAGGAGCCACCCCATATTCCTCAAATACACCACCATGTTGTCCCCTCAAAACTTCCCCTCTTCTGAAAGCTACAAATTGAAATTTTTTGAGTTGACACCCTTTTCTGATGTTCTAGTAAGGAGAAAAGTTAAGAAGTTAGAAAAATTTCACGTTTTTTGAGTCATTTGAGTAATTTGCGGATTTATCAGACATTTTTGTCCCATGTGTTCCAAGTTCTGAAGGGCTCTCTGTTCCCCGATCGGCCGCTGTCTCTGAAATCTGTTAAACTTGCAGGCCCGTCGGTACTTTTTGTTCCAACTGTCCCAAGTTCACTTGGGCTCTCTGTTCCCCGATCACCCACATCAGCCGCATCGTGCACTTCACGTACTTTGGTCTTGCTTGTCCAGTCTGAACCCTTCATATGCATCTTTATTTTTTTAGGGATTTGATGCTTTATATGGGGTTTTACAGGTAGATCTTCACCACAGGTTCACATCAAACATTAGCGAAGGTACTGTGACAATCATGTGATAAAGGTAAAGATGTTGTGAAGATCTAGCGACACTGTCAAATTCAAATCTTGAGATTTTCTACATACTAGAGCACCCATACTGCAAACCAAGGCACCCATAGGCGCCCCAGTCCTCTTCCAAGTGGCCCAGTCCAGTTGAATCTTCACCTGCTGCAATTTTCTGGCTTGTATCATCATACTCTGCTCCGTCCGCACATCAACCTATTCAAGTCCAACACACAACGAGGTAAGTCATTTTTAAGTTAGTACCCTATCACTCATAGTTTCAAGGCCATTAGCAGGGTTCATCTGCTCGAGTCTTAAATATTAAATTGAAATAATTTAGATGTTTACATTTAAGTTTATCATCAGTTACTTCGGTGATTGTTGTTACTAGTTTGACAGACCCGAACCCCTCTCCCATGGCACATATAGATTAATGACAGCGGCCTTGCATATTGCCGCGGGCTTAGTTAATCACAGTACCAATAGGTGTATGAAACTGTAAGAATTACCATTTAAGAGCCATTTGAACCCCGAGGAGAAGCGAATTGACCAATGTGAGGACAATGCATCTTCCTCCACTCAAAATTAGAAGCTTGGGATATATCAGAATCCACTTGTTGATCACAGTCAGACCCATGCTTTAAATATGGGTCAACATAAGTCTAGAAAGAACCCCGAATCATCCAACCAACATTATAACCACATCAAGTACCATCATGTACCATTTCAGTATGAATCCCTTGTTGGCCACATCTTTCATTCCCCCCACCAAGTAACTACTATCAAAGTCAAAGGGCATCCGACTACCGAAACCTCTCAGTTAAGTATGAGTTACCACTCGAAGGAGTTGTGTAGTGGTCGAAAGAGCTGCTCCGTCCTCCTAAAATCCACCACCCCAAGCCCAGTATAATATCATCGAATAACTTCACAAGACCCCCAGTAGACATTGTATGTGAATGTACCTAGAACATCAATCTGGGTAAGTAAAATAATCTGCACTTATCCCATAATAGACCATTTATCCCATGTACAACAAACCCTTATAATAAGTTAATACATTAATTTAACTAATTATTATGTATACCCTATAATACAATCCATGTTCCAATGGTATTACCCATTCACATAAATCCCATTCATACCCTTAGAAATATTAATACATTATTAATATTTCATTTATTACACTAAATTCACCTCCATTGACACTAACAATCCACCAACTTCAGGAAGGTGAATGATGCTTTCACCCACTGTACCATTGGAGGCTTCTATACCCGTGACTACTGCCTAGACCTCTCCATCTAATCACTCCATGAGCCTAAATAGCGAATTATGGATCTCACCTAATCCCCACTCAGAATGATCCTCCATATATCTAGAGGCTAGCTAGTTACAAGAAGCACTCCTCTCATTCTTCCCTCATATTTTCAAATGATTCAAGATGGCTAAAAATACAGGTATTCTATTGCAATTAGAAAAGTTGCACATAACCTGCAGGGATTCTAAGAAAACATAGAGCTTTTCTACACCCTCCCCTCTCATCCATTTGGGATCCATTGATCTATTCCAGCTCATGGCAAAATCTCAGACCATCCAGAGAGCTACTTGCTCCAACTCTAAATAGAGGTGCTACTTGTCCATGGCCCAGAACCTGTTTCGAATTTTGCAAGAATATGTTGTCCAATTTTCTTGCAATCTCAAGTAATCATTCATAACAATCACAAGGGTAGATCAATTAAGACCATTGATCAAAGGGAGGTGCTGTGCAC
This sequence comes from Taxus chinensis, assembly GCA_019776745.2. Lineage (NCBI taxonomy): Eukaryota > Viridiplantae > Streptophyta > Pinopsida > Cupressales > Taxaceae > Taxus > Taxus chinensis. The sequence continues at coordinate 76,921,957 of CM034153.1, read as the reverse complement.
AGATGACTTTGAGGCCAAGAATCTGAAGCATCCATTGCAGGTTATCCAAGCAAACAAGATCAAAGGAGTGAATCCAAGGCAACAAAGGAGGAGAATTCTACTTGTAGGGCTTCAAGATGACAATGTAAATCTGTTTTCCCCTATGAGTATCCATACTGTGCTCAATCGGAGGTAGTGGATTGAAGTTGATCTAGACCTAGTTAAAAGTGTTGAAAGTTTGATTTGGCATGAGATTCATAGCTCATGTCCTGGTACACTAACACAAATTTTCCTCTGACAGAAAGGTTCAAGAGCTAAGGATATCCATAATGGAGAGTCTTCCTCTAAAGACACTCCTACGTACACGAGGAAGATAGTCCTCATATCTCTCCAGCTTCAGAGAAACACGCGTCCCAAATGACTATTGGTCCCACATCAATTCCAAGCCCTTGCATCCTCCACCCCATATCCTCATCCACTCAGGTTATATTGGATGAAGGTCCACTCACTAAAACCCAGCAAGAGCCTATGTCACTACATGATCCCCTGACACAACAATCTTCCCCTCTACATTGATGGTGCATATCAGAACATCACTTGCATCTTAGTGAAAGTGAAGTATTAGTGAAGTGTCAGATTCCTGCAGGAGTTCCAGAAGCTACAATGGATAAGGAGCTTAAATTCCTCACCCTAACGATCTCCAGGGTACAATGAATTCGATCTGTCCAAGACAGGACATCATCTACCATCAAATCATATGATAATACTAAAGTGAAACATTAGTGGGTACTTTATAATTTGGGTGCCTATCAGATGTCTTACTCTTGGTTCATGCTTGCTCCCATCCTAGTACATGTCTGTGGGCATTAACTTCCCACATAATTTGCATGGGTGCAACCTTTTGATGACCAGTAGGATTCATGAGGAATGTATTCTTATACCATTGATACGACCTTACATCAATGCCTCAAATGGTCGAGCATTCTTGTGAACTAGAGGTTCACCATCCTGCACAGTGAGCCTCAAAAACTTTCAGGATATTGACTAGATGCACTCAAAGCCATAAGGTTCTTGAGGTAAACCATATTGTCCTATCACTTGACAAGCCGTACCATCATTTGCAATCCTTTGACCTCCATCATTCTAGGATCTACAAATGAGATATGTCTTACCCCTAACAGTGAAATCCATACACCTACAGGAAACAGTGACCAATGTTATTGGAAGGGTAGAAAAAGTCAAGTCCCCTCTCTTACCCACTTTGTCTGCATCCGCTCCTCTTTTACTTACTCAGTTTCTCAAGTTGAAATCCATAGGGTGCAAGAAATATCAAACTTTTAGCATTGAATAACTACCCCATTGTCTTCCCAAACACCACGTGTGCATGCCCGAGTTAAGGTGAAGTCCAAAGCATCAAAGGCAAAAATATGTCATTGGGCTCATCCAATTTTATATGTTTTGAAGTACCTTGTTGGACGAGTACGATCGTTGCCAGGTCTGAGACCACATGGCTCATTGACAACTTTATACCATCATGATACTCTAACAAAAAATATCCGATCCCTAAACGGATGATGACTCACATGGGATATTATGTAAGAGGACTAGGTCGCCACAAATAATTCATCCATGTACCCCTTACTGTCATTCCTAACCTTAACGGTCGCATACTCGAATAACAACTACCTAGTGAGAGTATTCGCGATCACCTTTGAAACTTCCAACACAGCTGAGGAGGCCATAAACACCATCGAAACAAGTTCTATCTATAAACAATATGAAGACCTCACCACCACTAACCTCTTCCATGAACACCTCTATTTTTACCATCAATGTTTCCCTCACCTAGCCTCATAACTCATCCAATGGGACCAAAAATGAGATAATGTCTCTCTTGATTCATTTCAAAATGATGAATCCATTCTTTATTTCATGAGAACTCAAGATAATATACCTGCTGACAATCATAAGAAAGGTTTCCAAGTACGCTTAAATGTTGAAGCCTACTTTGGTGAGCATAGGATCCTACCCTCTCCCTTCAATCCCAATCCAATATCACTCATCCTAATTCCTCTTGCCATCTTGATGATGAGGAACCCCTTACATAATTCTTCCAATATTCCCCAAATCCCGAACAAGATCTGGCTATGGATCAACTTCTTATGGCTCTTGAAATGCTTCAAGATGACTCAACATCGTTAATTAAGGAAACCATTGACATCAACATCGGCATGGGTGAAGACCCCAAGATCCTAAAATAAGGGGCATCCTTATTAGTAGAAGAGAAATCCACCTTCACATCACTCCTAAAATAATTCTTAGATGTATTCGCATGGTCCTATGTGGATATGCCAGGTCTTGACCCCTCCCTAGTGGTCCATAATCTTTTGGTGCCTAAAGATGCAAAGCCAATTAAACAAAAACTACGCAAGATGCATTCTAAAGCTGCGTTGTTTGTCAAGGTAGAATTGTAAAGAAGCTACTTGTTTGACGTTGGTTTCATCTAACCCATCGATTATTCTGACTAGATCTCCAATATTGTCCCAGTAGGCAAAAAGAGTGGGGGCATTCAAATTAGTATAGATTTCAGTGATATCAACAAAGCTTACCATAAGGATGATTTCCCACTACCAAACATTGACATGATTGTAGATTCCACAACTGGGCATGAGAGGTTGTCTCTTATGGATGGTTTCTATGGCTAGAATCAGATCAAAATTATAGAAGAAGATCAACACAAAACAATTTTTACAATGCCCTGGGGCGTGTTTTACTATTAAGTCATGCCCTTTAGACTCAAAAATGCTGGAGCTACCTATCAACATGCCATGACCGTCATTTTTCATGACATGATGCACAATATTGTTGAGGATTATATTGATGAAATTATGGGAAAATCCAAAAATCGCGAGGAACATACCATGGTTCTTCGCTGCATCTTTGAGAGACTCCGGGAACACAAGGTTCAACTCAATCCCAAGAAATGTGTTTTAGGTGTCACATTTGGCAAGCTACTCGGCTTTATTATCTCACACCATGGAATCAAAATTGACCTAGATAAAGTTAAAGCAGTGGTTGAAATGCCCCCACCTAAAAATCTAAAACAACTAAGAATCCTACAACGTAAAGTATAAGCCATCAGATAATTTATTGCACAACTTGGCCACAAGTGCCTTTCATTTCACCCGTTGCTCAAAAAAGGAACATAATTCCATTGGAAAAAAGAATGTTCGACCTCTTTTGACAAGCTCAATGAATATCTACTACATCCTCTAGTGTTGGTACCTCCTACTTTAGCAATGCCTCTTCTCTTATACATTTCAGCTACTCAGCATGCCTTGGGAGCTCTCTCGATGCAACATGATGTCCACGACAAAGAAAAAGCATTTATCATCTAAGCTAAACACTAATAGCTTATGAGCTTAATTATATTCCTATGTAAAAGGCATGTCTTATGTAGTCTTTGCCTCTCAAAAGTTGCATCATTACATGCTCAACAATACAGTCAATCTTCATAGCTAAGGTTGATCCACTCAAGTACCTACTCTCTAAATCTTCTTTAACATGGATAATGGTTAAATGGATCATGCTTTTGAGTGAATTCGACATCGAATATGTTAATCAAAAGGCTATCAAAGGACAAATACTGGTAGAATAGTTAGTAGAAGCTATGATTTTCGACTCCATGACATTAAATACATGGTTTCCTAATGAATATGTATTCACTATTGAAGAATCCGATACATAACCACTATAATTTGATGGATCTTTCACACATCACAGCTCAGGAATGAGTATTCTATTTATCACCCTCCAAGGCGATCTAATTCTCAAAGATTTTTGGATTGCTTCTCCTTGCAACAATAATGTAGCCGAATACAAGGCACTTCTTAATGGATTAAAAATAGCCATCCAATAGAACATCAAAAATCTCAACATCTTTGGTGACTCGCAACTAATCATCAAACAAGTTAATGATGAATATTCTACTAAAGACGATAAGTTGGTTTCTTATAAGAGCATGGTGGAAAGTTTCAAAGCCTACTTCTAGCACATTTAGTTTAAACAGGTCCATTGTGCAAGCAAGAAGTAAACAAATGCAATGATAACCATTAGATCTCATGACATGATGCACAACATTGAGGAGGATTATGTGAATGAAATCCTAAGGAAAATACAAAACTCGTGAAGAGCGTCCCATGGTTCTTCGACAAATCTTCAAAAGACTCCAGGAATACAAGGTTTGCCTCAATCCCAAGAAATGTGTTTTCATCATCACATCTAGAAAGCTACTTGGATTTATCGTCTCACACTACAGAATAGAAATAGACCTAGACAAAGTTAAAGTTGCAGTTGAAATTCCTTATCCTAAAAATACAAAACAACTATGAAACCTACAGGGAAAAGTATAAGCCATCAGAAGATTTATTGCACACCTGGATGACAAGTGTCATCTATTCGACCATTTGCTCAAAAAGGGAGAAAATTTCATTGGAACAAAGAATGTAAGGCCTCTTTTGACAAGATCAAGGAATATCTACTTCATCCTCCAATGTTAGTACCTACTACTCTGGTAATTCCTATTCTTCTATATATTTCAGCTACTCAACATGCCTTGGGAGCTCTCTTGGCACAACATGATGTCCATGGAAAAGAACAAGTCATTTATTATCTAAGATGAACACTAATAGCTTATGAGTTTAATTATACTCCTATGGAAAAATCATGTCTTGTCGTAGTATTTGCCTCTCAAAAGTTGTGTCATTACATTTTAAACAAAATGGTCAAGCTCATAGCTAAGGTCAATCCACTCAAGTACCTACTCTCTAAATCGTATTTAACAGTGCAAATGGATAAATGGATGATGATTTTGAGTGAATTCGACATCGAATATGTTAATCAAAAGGCTATCAAAGGACAAGTACTGATAGACCAATTAGTAGAAGCTCCAATTTATAACTCCACAACATTAAATACATGGTTCCCTGATGAATTTGTATTCACTATTGAATAATCTGATATATGGACACTATACTTTGATGGATCTTTCACACATCATGACTCAAGAATGGGTATTCTATTTATCACCCCCTAGGTGATCTAATTCCCAAAGCTTTTCAGATTTCTTTTCCTTGCACAAATAATGTAGCTAAATTTACGAGGAACTTCTTGCTGGATTAAAAATAGCCATCCAATGGAACATCAAAAATCTCAACGTCTTTGGTGACTCGCAACTAATCATCAAACATGTCAATGATGAATATTATACTAAAGATGATAAGTTGGTTCCTTATAAGCGTATGGTGGAAAGTTTCAAATCCTACTTCCAGCACATTGAATTTGAGTAGGTCCCTTATGAAAGCAAGAAGTAAACAAATGCAATGATAACCATTGGCTCTCTATTGGACATGCCTTTTGATGCTCCCAATTCACAACTCTTGGTCAAACAAATCATGGTGTCAGCATATGATGTACCTGAATCAGAGATGGTATGTGAGATTCTTGGTCCCGACTCCCCATGGTACCATGACATATACACCTATCTTTGTGATCACACCCTTCCACCTAACCTTCCCCGTAACCATCATGAATCCTTCATCCAACGTGCCTTTCACTTCACCATCCTTGGTGACATCCTTTATCGTAGAGGCTTTAATGAACTTTTTTGTGATGCCTTAATTCTCAAGAGGCCGAATTAGCACTAAGGAAAGTTCATGATGGAATTTTTGGTGCTCACACTAATGGTGTGATACTGTCTAGGAAACTTCTGCGAACTAGATACTACTAGCCTAACATGGAAAAATATGCATATTCATACGTCCGCAAATGTGTCCCCTGCCAGAAACATGTTGACCTCATCCATGCACCACCCCAAGCTTTGTAACCCATCACTACCCCATGGCCATTTTCTATCTGGGGTCTTGATCACATGGGTGAGTTGAATCCCACCTCCTCTGATGGTCACAACTTTATTATTACTTCTACTGACTTACCTATGTTATCGGTAAACAAATCTCTAAGTTCATCCTTAATCACATCATTTTTCTGCTATGGTATTTCATCTACCCTCATCATGGCTAATGGAAAATCCTTCAAGAATCAAGAAGTCTGTGAACTTTGTGACCATTTCCACATCAAGCTCAAAATTTCCACGCCATTCTACACACAAGGAAATGGCCAATCTGAAGCCTCTAATAAAACACTCAAGTGAATCCTTGGAAAAATTATCAATCAAGTAGGATGAAATTGGCACATGAAAATATACCCTGCCTTATGGGCCTATCATACATCTATCTGTACTCCCACTGGATATAATCCATACTCCCTCATTTTCAGCACCGAAGCAATCTTGCCTATTGAGATTGAGATCCCTTGCCTTCAGTTTTCTCTCCAACACCTCATTGATGATGAAGACTATCATGTTAATCACCTACAAGAGCTTGATTTGCTAGACGAGAAACGCCTTCAAGCCTTGGATCTTCTAAACTCTCATCAAAATTGCCTCCGTAGACACTATAAAAAGCACATTAAAACCCGCAAGTATGAAGTTGGAGACCTAGTCCTCAAAGAAATCAATGTAATGAACAACGAAATTAGTGTTTACCATAGGTAATTATTAGTTACATGAGTTAGTAATTACTGTGTGGTAAATAAGTTAGTTGGTTAGTTAGCTTTTTTATATTGTTATGTGAGATTTGGTTGTTAAACCAAACTCATGTATTAATTATGTGTGTTTGAGGAGGTTTCCTATTTTATAGGAGACATCCTCTCTATATATTTATATTCTATGTATATGATTTCAATCAAGTATTTTGTATATACGCTGAAGTATTATCAATTTATTATTGTGTAAATTTCTAGTTCCTATCATCTGGTATCACAGCAACTGATTTGGGTAACCTGTGAGAGAGATAATTTTATGAGTATGGTTTTTTGATATTTGAAGGGGAAGTTTTATCAGATTGCCCCAAGTAATGGTAAAACCAAAATTCAGTTAAATCTCTATAAATTGTGTCAAGTTACATTAAGGAGGCAAGTTAGGGTGAATGTTCGAGCTCCGTTGACTGAGTTGGGCTCAAATCATTGACTGTCAAGTTATGTTGACCCCCTACCGAGTTGGTTTGCATCATGATGAGTTGTGTTGGAACTGGTATTACTTGAGTCGAGCGCCTACTAAAAAAAGACCACTGAGCTGCTTGAATTCATGCTAACTGAGTTGTATGATCTCTAGACTAAGAATCTTCTCCCACAAAAGTTTATATCGCTCCACAGTTTCAATCATAGCGGAAGCATCTGGTCAAAGTCCTCCCTAGATCCCCTGAGCTAGATTTCATCAATGAGTCGAGCCAATATGTAGTCCCTACTAAGAGAAAATACAATGAGCTTCACATCAAATAGATCCAGCTCATGGTGTTATATCCCTGTAATGAGCTCCTCTCAAGCATCGAACCCGATCTTAGCCTTGCCCACCATGCCATTCATTGGCATATCATACCCTACACCTAGTTAATGTCTATTTTGAGCTAAATCATCGAGTCACTGCAAAATCCATCCCTATGGTGGCCAAATCATACAAACCTGCATAGTGGTAACCCGACCCCGTATAGTCCAAATCTCTTCTATGGATCTGAGCTCCCTTTCAAAATGCACAACCCTGTAAAATATCAAAGCGAAGACAAAGCATGATGAGATGAAATATTAAACACAATAAAACATTGCATCTAAAGTGAGAAGAGAATTCGAATATGAGTTCTCTAGTAACCCTAGCCAACCCAGCTTGCCCTCCACGTGGCTTAACTTGCTGAGTTGGAATATTAGCTTGCCGCATTAAACAGTGGTGCTTTTTAATTTGGAGTTAAATTTAGTAAATTTCACCAAACCTAACAGTAGAGAACTCCGCCAAAACCCTCTAGTAATCAATAAATCCCCACTAAATTTAATGGTGAAAACAATAATTTTGGGGTAAATTTTTATTTTTTTCTCCATTTTGGCCAGAAAAATGATTTTGAGCCATTTTTGTTTTGTATAGACACATTTTTGGGGGAATTCGACCCCTGAAATTCATTAATGAGCCTCTCAAGCCAAATTTGCTGATCTAGCAGCTTATCAAATGGAATTAGGAGGAAATGAAGGAAGGAGGTCATTAAGTGACCTCTTGTCAGCCGCCAACTATGGGACCACCTATTTGCTATGGTGAAATATGTGTGGTGTGAGTTTTTTTCTTTATTTTCTATGTTCCAGTTTCAATTTCTATAGTTTTTAATGTTCTTGTGTGATTCTAAATTTTGGGAAAAGATTTGTGTTGGAGCGCAGATGATTATCAATGATCCTCTAACTGACATGATCCTCTCACTTTCGTACTTTTTTGGAAGATCTTCCGCTTGTGAATATGTTCACTTGCAGTGGTGACCATGTGTAGTAAGATATAAGTAAAAAGATTCGTTCGGTAGTATGTACTTCGATACAATTTACTTCTCAATGTTTGCGTGTGGAATTTTCACATTGTGGGGGGAACATGACACCAATGTTCCATTTCCATTATGAGCCTAAAACAAATAAAGTCAAGGGAAACTTCCAGTGACAGTGGTAGTTTCCTTGTTCGAGATCAAGTGGCAATGACCAACAATAATGGTTACAACTAAGAACTTTGTGATTCTTAGAGGTGGTAATGTGAAATATCTCTAGTATATGTTCTATTGTTTTGATAAGAAAGTTGTTTCCTATGTTGTTCCTTGCAGTGAGAAGTGATGAGAGCTAAAAACAGTACTTAGCACATCATGATGTGTTTATACATAAACTGCTTGAAAACCTTCATTTTCAGTTTATGGTACTTCAATTGAAAACCACCATTTTTGGTTTGTGATTAACCATTTAAAAACCATACAATGGGATTGTGATCATCCTGTAGTAAAAATCACCTAATCATGAAAGCAGGTGCAAGTAAAAAGATAGGTTTTCCCCATGTAAACACTAAGGGGGAATGTTAGGAAATCAATGTTTAATGTAGGTAATTATTAGTTACGCGAGTTAGTAATTACTATGTGGTAAATAAGTTATTTGGATAGTTGTTAGCTTTTGTTATATTGTTATGTGATATTTTGTTGTTAAACCAAACTCACGTATTAAATCTGTATGGTTGAGGAGGTTTCCTATTTTAAAGGAGACATCCTCCCTATATATTTGTATTCCGTGTATATGATTTCAATCAAGTATTTTGTGTATACACTGAAGTATTATAAATTTATTTTTGTGTAAATTTCTAGTTCCTATCATGTAACAATAATGTTGATCATGAAAACAAAGGAAAGTTTTAACCCAATTGGCTAAGACCATACATCATCATAGCCAAATTTGGCTCACGTGCTTACAAGCATGCCACTCAAGATGGGTATGAGTTGGACGAGCCCATGAATATCACACATCTAAAATGCTTCTATGGCGAAGTTCCTATATGATGGAAAAGTGACATGTGAGCATGAGAATATACAAGTAACTCTTCCTCACACCTGACCTCCCGAGGTCATGCCGATACAGCCGGTGGGGATGGAATACACGTGGGGTGCAGATAAACTAGTTAGGTAATCTTATGTCTTCAACACGCAATAATGGGATCTGTGAATCTAAGGCAAAGAAGGCCCTCCTAACTAAAATCAATGTGATACATCATTTGGCGAGGATAGCTGCTCGAAGGATCCAATCAATATCGAGCTCTGTCGTGATCTGATCTATGGGTTGTGGGATACATGGAAGATGACTTGTGGGTGCTTTGTATATATCTCTCGATAAGGTCATGAAAATGGAATGGCTAATTGTGTAGTGGATCTTTTGGTGTTTTATGGACGATTCTCTGGTCTAGTCCATAAATCATTAGCTTGATTAGCTGTTATGTTTAATAATGATAGTTGTGTGATAATGTCTGGTGGAAGTGGAGAGGACCTAAACACCAGTGTTCGCAAGCCAGTGTCAATATCTGATTGATTTGTAGGCCCATTGGGTTGTGGGACCTATGGATCACAACCGTAAGTTCGTGGTTGTTGTGGACCTCCTATGATCATATGAATAATCAATCCCTAATTTTGAGTATCCAGTAATCGTATGCCTTTTCGGCCTCTACGTTTAGAACTAGAAGTTGCACAATTTTCTCAGAGTGCATAACAGGTGTTCTGGTAAATTGGATACGTAAGCTAGTGTCTATATCAATGAGGAGGTCTCATGCGTCTGGATGTGAGACTAGTGGATCACAACCGAATGTTTTCTCTCTTTCAGGTCCTTCTACAGTCATACGGATATCTATCAAGGCAGTCTATAATTTGGCTGATTTGACCAGAACGTGTGTGCTTTGTCGTCTTCTATGTTTAATCCTCTTAGCTATGTGCTGATTTCTTGTAGGTCTGTTGTTGTTCAGAAGACCTGAATTCTGAGATTTTGGTCTATGTCAATTAATGCTACAACAAGATTGGGTTGAGGCACGATTGGCTCAAAAATGTATTCCCTGGGCTCCTTAGGTCCCGTGATTGTCATACAAGATCAATATAAACTTAATTGAAATGAAATAAACTAATTATGCTAGATATATCTACAACATATATATATATATATATATATATATATATATATATATATATATATATATATATATATATATTCCTCTATTTTTGTATTTTTGATAGAATTTTTAATAGAATTGAAAGAGAAACTAATCTAATAACAAAATTAAAACAAGCAAGGTAGCCCGGTGTAGCTACTTGCCCGTGCAGTTGTGAGTTTATCCTAAATAACTAGATAGTTGATTAACTTAATTGAAAGATTCTCGATCCTACCTCAGAAGTGAGGAATGAATCATAGTTTTTGAGAAACTATCAATCCCCACAGCTTCCCTGGCAATATCGAAAATGAAATTTAACTGAAATGAAATATTTCACTACTCTATTTGATATGTTTTAACTAGAACTTTGACAGATAAAACCTGGAATTTGTAGAACAATGGCGAATCCAGTAGTGTATGACTTTGTCCCCTCAGAATGATATCCTTGTTCCTTCGTGTTCACGTGAATCCAGAAGAGCGTGTATATGCTAGCATCAACAGAAAAAGGTATTTTGAACAATGGCAGCTTTGGATATAGACTTAATATAATGTGAGTAGGAGAGGGACAACACAAGTGACAGAGCTTGGCGTATACAATTCCTAGTGGGATTTACTGTGGGAATACAACACAAGTGTACCGAGAGATTCTAGAATCTACCTTATGTGAAGAACACAACATGCAACTCTAATGAATTCAATATACAACTGACACTACTATGTTCTAAACTAATTTGTATGAACAACAATGAACAAGACTGGAGCAAGAAGATCGAATGGCTTCTAATAGCAAAGGAAAAACTAGCATGGATACAAATATGAAAACAAAATGAGTTCTAAGCAAGAAGTTGAAAGACTAAACAATGAAAATGAGAAGTTGAGGGGCCATTTGCTTGAAAACAAGCTGGCTATTTATAGATTTCACATTCACCCAAAGGTAATTCCTATTAGAACTCTTTTACCATTAAACAATGAAGAAACACTATTCCAGGGAACATAAAACATTAATACAAGCTAAGGCGGTTAAGAAAAGTTGGTAAATGTTAAAAAATTACGCATGTCCCGATCAAAAGAACGTGTTAGAGAACGCGTAAAGGACTGCTGCCCTGAGCAGGGTGGCGGTTTCGTCACTAAAGGTCAAAAAATTTAAAAAAAGAAAGGCAGAGGATAAAGCAAAGCACACAAATCTTAGACAAGGTGTCTAGGATGCTAACATACACTTGGCGAGCTTTCCTGGATTCCAAAAACCTTGCGAGGCGACCTGTATCATAATCGGGGCATGTGTAACATCGTTTCGGTGGTACATTACCTTACAATTTTGGGTACGTACATATTTCCCCCCTCGGAGAAGTGTTTTAACCATGAAGAGGCGTAAAAAGGTGGGTCCGAGTATGGTAGTCCCAAAATGGGAAGCTAGAAATTATACCCGACACGCCCGTGTGTTGAAATGTCGCTATCCGAGTTCCTGCTACTTGCAAAATGGAAAGAGGGCTCAAGTGCAGATAGAGAAAGTAAATCGAAAAATAAATACTAAATTAGTATGAAATGAGGACTTACCATTTGTGCGGGGATGAGAACTTACCTCCGTCGGCGTTCTAAACCTGCGAAAGGGGCATTCAAAATGAGTCAAAACACCATATATATATATATATATATATATATAAAGGGCTTATTTTCCTATTCATTTTCACGTGTTGATTTGATATTTTTTGAGCTCTGGGACCCACGGTGATGGTTTTTGACGAGAGTATAGTCGAAACGTTTGTATCGAGATAGAGATCATGCCTCTGCAAGCAAAACCTCGATCCGCGAGATCCCAGGTTATTTCTTCTCGATGAAATCTTTGTTGTGGGGGGGTTATTTTTAGAAATGTTAGTTTTAAATGTATCTCTTAGGGGGGATGCCTAATGGGTAGGCTTTCGTTTTAGCTAAAACGGTCGATTTTTGCATTTTAAAGCATTTTTAGGGCACGCGACCCGTTTGTAGTCGCAGGACAGGACCGCCGCCCTGAGCAGGGCGGTGGTTAGGGGACCGCCGCCTTAAAAGGTGGTGGTCCCAGAACTGCTGCCCTGCTCAGGGCGGCGGTCCTCTACAGAGTGCTAAAACAACACTAATTTGAACTTATATTTGCATTTTTAGTATTCCTACTTGCTTTAATGATTTTTCCAATGCAATCTTGGCACTAACTTGATTCTTTTTGCATGTTTTTGGGTGTTTTGAAGAAGAAGGAAGAGTACATTAAATGGAGCCGAGAGAGGGAGTGTGATTGGCTTCCAGCAGTGTAAGATGCACTCTCTCAGGCTAAGCAGGATACTCTCCAGAGGGCAGGTATATTGAGGATCACACAGGTCCCCCACGTTGCACCTGCCAGTCACATACTATGTGACTTATTTTCTTATTGGGATGCAGATCGGAACACCTTCCGATTTCCAAATGTTAGGGGTGAGTGGACTATCACCCTTGAGGATGTCTACCGCATTTTGGGAGTCCCGATTATTGGGAGGATACTTTCATTTGATACAGTAGTATCTAGAGATCATGTGACTCAGTGGGCCACCTATATGGGAGAAGCAATTGTCTCCACTGGTTCGAAGAAGGGGGTGAAGGTCCGTTCTATTCCCGACTTGCCCATCCCTCTGATCCGCCAGGCCATTATAAACATCCTTGCTTCAAGATTGATCGGGGACAAGGGAGGGGATACTTTGCTCTACCGTTGGGCCCCCATCATTGCACAGATTGAGGCACATGGTCGGATTTATGCCTGGGGAGCTGATATACTTGGGACCACCTATCACGACTTATACATGGTGGTTCGATTATAGGGACAGTCGCTGAGCCGTCTAACCTTAGTTATGAGCTGGGTCTATGAGCGCATTATCCCTTATGGGAGAGGCATAGAGGTGGAGGATCCCAGGGCCGTGAGGGAAGCTAGATGGACAAAGATGACGGTGCTTAGAGCACCCCACCAGCTAGTTTCTTCCCTCACTACTGATGATATGGAGGCCACACCTTACCAGGCCATGGCGGGGTTGTGGGGCGAGGAGACCTTTACTTTTATTTCCTGCTCTACTACAGGGCAACTTGTGGACAGGACGGGGAAGGTAGAGACACACCCCTTTGATCGAGTGCTTCAGCAGTTCGGCCTTGCTTACATAGATATGCTTCCCTCAGTGGTGCCATTGTTTAAATCAGTTCGGGAGGCTAGGGGAGGTCCTAGAGGCCGAGGTTGGACTGTTGTTACTTCTGGCGTACCTATTGCAGCTAGGAGGGTGGTACACGCTCGAGAGAGAGCCGATGCTCCTCAGGAACCTTTACTTCGGATTGCCGCCAGTCCTGCCCATAGTAGTGATGATCCCATTGATATAGACTCTGATTCTGAGGAGTTCACAGGGGGAGAGACGTAGGAGGAGATCGAGGACATGAAGATTAGTGAGTCGGGTGGGGAAGAGGATAGCGATCTCGAGTGGCATGACACTCAGGAGATCCTACAGGCCAAGAGGGCAGAGCAAAGCGCGGAGAGGGTGACTCTAGTCTCAGAGGAGTTACTTTCTCAGGACCTAGGCAGAGAGGATGAGTCTGTGGCAGGACACCATGTTTCCCCAGATGTAGGAGGGGGACACCAGTCAGCGGCGGTGTCCATGGCAGGCACGGATCCCAGAGATCCTTCTTGGAGGCCTGGAGATCCGAGTGAGTTGACACTCTTCTTTTTAATATTTGTTTTAGCTAGAATTGCCTTAGTTGCTATCTCTCTTTTTGTTCATCCTTGGTTTCACCTTTTGATTATTTTCTAATTTGTTTTCTCCTTTGCTTGTAGAGACATCTGATGAGTGGCGAGACTTGATTCGTCTGGGTATGTACTGATACCCTGATGCTCCCCACGGAGAAGACTCGTGCTGAGCTATCCGTGGATGCAGGGGAGCCTTCAGCAGCCGGTAGGCATATTGATGTTTTTTCCCCTGTCTGACACTGGCCAAGATGGTGACTTCCCTCCGTGCCGAGGTAGCCGGGTATAGGGCTGCAGAGCGCCTGATGAGGAGGAGTCATTCTCATAGCGAGACTACAACTACTGTTCGGGATCGCGAGCCCTCAGTGCACTCAGAGCACCGGCATAGCCGGAGTGCTATACGTGATCGTGCGCCTTCTGAGGGATCTCATAGGGATTGAGAGGCCACTTGGCTCCTTTTGTAGTGACTCTTGCTAGATTGTTTATATGACCATTTTGTATTTTTCGGGCTCATTGAGCATTTTAACCAGGCCTAGTGCATGATGGCATTGTTCATAAAACCTGATTATATATATATACATCTCTTTTTAGATCTAGATCTCTTTGTACCTAGAGTTTTGTGATTCATTTTCACACATATACTAGATGTTTATAATTTTTTTTGTTTTTATATGCTTTTTAGAATGTATGTAATGGAGAACAAACCTATCTTACTCAAGTGACTCCATAGTTTAGAATGCAACTTGCTTTGTAGTTTATAGATCCGTAGATGGCCACTTGGTTGAAAAAATATGGGTTTCAGGGTTTTGAACTCTCTTGGAATTTTGGACATCTGATTCATTTGTTTTTGACTCAAGATTTCAAAGGTTTGTTTGAACTATTTGCTTATGACTTTCAACTTTTACTGTCAAGCGGACCCCCTACACCTTGTCCCATGCTACTAGTAGGAAGCATGGGCTTATCACCATGGACAAGGCACAAGCGAGTAAAGGCATTCCCATCCTTTCCCAACCCTACGTCACTAGTAAGAGACGCAAGCTCAACACTGAAGGTTGGTAGGGCAAGGAAATGTGTAAAAGTAAATTTTTCTTTTTGATCTATATTTGACTTACTTACTTGAGTAAAATGTCAGGATGTTCTTATTTCCAAAGAGATATATACACGGGATAGATGTGACACCTTGAAGCTTCTGGAACAGACTATAGGTAATACACCTATCCTAGGAAGAAACCAAAAGTGAGAACAAGCATGCAGGCCTTGGTATGGCTACCGTTAAGACATTGTCATATCTAGCTTTAATTGATGAAATGATTCTGAAACAGTTGATGATGTTATGAAAATGAAGAAGTATGATTTGAATGCTCCTACCAATACTATCAGAATTTTGTAATGAATTGCTTAAGAATAAGTCCCTTGATCACCAAGTTTTATGAAGTGAGTGAACTAAAATGAACTTAACTAAATGAATATGTAATGTAGATATAATTATACAAATAACTGTTGATGCTTCATGCATAAAATTGTTTAAGATG
This sequence comes from Taxus chinensis, assembly GCA_019776745.2. NCBI lineage: Eukaryota > Viridiplantae > Streptophyta > Pinopsida > Cupressales > Taxaceae > Taxus > Taxus chinensis. The sequence goes on along the minus strand of CM034153.1, from coordinate 76,906,140 downwards.
CAAGGAATTGACTGATTCATTGAATTCCTCACCCTCCAGTGTGCATAAGAGATATGCACCATTCCCGTAGTCCTTCATGACTCGATATGGGCCCAACCATTTGGGCTGGAACTTTCTTCCTTCACCGGTTTTCTTATCAATCCGGCTGTCTAATCTTAGAACTAGATCTTCTTCATATATTTCTCACTCATAGAGATTTTTTGTTATACTGCCGGCACATCCAGTCAGCATAGGCTCTATGTTCTGTTGTTCGGTGTTTAACCTGGCCTCATCTAGGCTTTCTAGTTGGGAGAGGCATGCCTCCCTATAAGCTTCTTCATCTAGAATCCCTTGTAGTGAGATGCAGAGACTGGGTATTTCAACCTCAAGCGGGAGAACTGCTTCTGCCCCGAATACCAGTGAGAAAGGAGTTGCTCTTGTTGGTGTTCTTATTGAGGTTCCATGGGCCCACAAGGACGGATATAGTTTTAAATGCCAATCTTCATTTGTTCTCCTTGACTGTTTTGAGGAGAATAACTTTCAACGTTTTGTTTGTTGCTTCAGCCTGCCCATTGGTTTGAGGGTAGTAAAGAGAGGCCGTGTGATGGTTTATCTTGAACTTGCTACATAGCTCACGAACCTCTGATCATTCTTAAAGGACGTGCCATTATCTGAGATAATGACTTGTGGGACACCATACCTACAGATAATTTGGTTCAAAATGAATTTGGCAATCACCAAACCTGGTACATGGTGGTGAGAGGCATGGCCTCCACCCATTTGGTAAAATATTTCGTGGCTTGTGATTATAAAATTATGGCCATCAGCTTGATGAGGGAGAGAATTTCCCTATCAAGTCTAGACCCCATGTGGAGAAGGGCCACGGAGTCGCTATTGGTTGTAGGGATTGTGATGGCATGTGAATCTTGTGAGAGAATTCTTGGCATTTGTGGCACTTACGTACAAATTCCACTGCATCATGCTCGAGAGTGGGCCAAAAATAGCCCATCAGATGTATTTTGCAAGCAGTGGCATGACTACCGAAGTGGCCCCTGCATATCCCACTATGGGATTCATGAAGAATCCTCTTGGAATATTCTATGTCGACGCATCTTAGAAGCATGCTGTTGAAGGCTCTGTGATAGAGAACTTGGTCTAAAACAACATATTTAGCAGTAATAATATGTAACTGCCTTCTTTGTTATGACGTAGCACTTTCCGGGTACGTATGGTCCATGATAAAATTGATGATATCAATATACCAGGGACATGTAGAAATGGGGGGTCTGGTTTCAAAAAAGTATACACACTCATCAGGAAAGTCTAGATCTACCAGATCACCCCCATCTAGTGGATTGTTAGCTAACCAGTCTATAATGATTTTCCCTTTAACATATTTTTGATTTACGAATGTTAGCTCAAATTCTCCTATTCAGGGTTATGAAATGGCCAACTTTTTTAGATAAAGATCCTTGTGTGAGAAATGTTTCGTAAATGGTATGTCTTTACAATGACCCTTGTTTCCTTGTTTAACATGTAATGCCTCAAATGTTTTCTTGTAAAAATTATGGCAAGGCATTCTCTCTCTACCTGTGTGTAACATTTTTCATAATCGAGCAATGTTCGGCTAATGAAATAGATCACATGTTCTCGTTTATCATCGTCTTCTTGAGCCAGCATGTAGGCCAACAAGACATGAGTGGCTTGTGAGTATAGGATCAAAGGGTGGTCTGGCTTGGGAGGCATTAGCGTGGGTGGTGAAAACAAGAAATGCTTAACTACTTCGAAGGCCTCATTGCAATATTCAAGTCCAATCGACGCTATAATCTTTCTTGAGTAGATTGTTGATTGGATGAATGTAAAAGCTTAAATCTGGGATGAACCTTCAGATTGCACCGAGTTTCCCAAGAAATGACCTAATTCAAGACTCATCCAAAGGTGGGATCGTTTCAAGAAAATCTCGTATTTTGGCCAGATCAACATCAATCCCTCGTGAAGATATAATGTATCCTAGAATTTTGCCTCCTGTTACACCGAACACGCACTTCTCTGGGTTTAATGTGATACCATACTCAATTATTCATGAGAGGATGATACGGATCACTTCCGGATGATCACAACATTTCTTGTCCTTGGCTAATAAGTCATCCACATATGATTCCACAATTTTATGGATAAGATCATGGAATATATAAGTCATTGTCTGTTGATATGTAGCACCGACATTCTTAAGACCAAACGGCATGACAACATAACAATAAGTTCCCTAAGGAGTTATAAATATGGTATTCTGGCTTGATCTTGTTCAAATATTTTAATCTGAATGTACCCTGAGAACCCATCCATGAGGGACAATAAGTTCAAATCTAGATGTTGCATCAATGATAACATCAATGGATGGTAATGGGAAATCATCTTTGGGACAAGCTTTGTTAATATCCCAAAAGTCTATACAAATGCGTATCTTTCCATTCTTTTTGAGGATGAGAATGATATTAGATACCCATTGTGAATAGTCAACGGGAAAATTGATGAATCCTACTTGGAGAAGTTTAATTACTTCCTCTTTTACCATGAGAGCCACTTTTGGCTTCATTGGTCTTGACTTCTGTTTAATTGGCTTCACATCTGGTTAGTGACGAGATTATGTACCGCAACTTATGGTGCGATACCCATAATTTATTTATAATTAAATGCAAAATCCTTTTGATGTTTTTTGAGGATTTGGGTGTGTATTTCTATTTCTTCCGAGTTAATGAGGATCCCAACTTCAAAATTCTTGGTTCTTCCTCCATTCCAATGTTTATGTCAATGGTTTCTTCTATCAAAGAAGCGTTACCTTCTTCAAATTCAGGTGGGGCTAGAGGTAGTTCTAAGCTTTCTCCATTTTCTATCTCATAGATATTGAGATCTTTCTGTGAAGGAGACTTTACCGTGTGGGTTTCCAAAGTAGGAAGAGGAGTGTGGGATTAGGGAAAGATCCACTATGCGGTGAGCAAGGTGTAGCTCTACATAGGTGTTTAATATTTGAGAGTGACTTTATCACTGCCAACATGATGTAAGATAGAAGACTCATTCTCAACTTAGCTATGTGTTAGAAGAGGGTTTGTTGACATTTTCTTCACCGATGGTTCAATATGAAGTGATACCCTAAAAATTTGTATCTTCTAACTCATTACTTGGGGTAAAACATGAATCTGAGGTTGTTATTGAATCCGCGAAAGGTTCTATCTCATGGGATTGCCTCAATGGATATGAAGTTGAAATCATTTTCTTAGATCTGATACCTCTGTTTTATAGAACTCCAAGTGCTCAACTCTAGTCTCATATACTTCAGAGACTTGGTTTACAATCTAATTGCGAGTCTCCTAATACTCTGATGTCATTAATATTGATTCTTTTGGGCCTATGATGAGGCATCAAGGAGGAGGGCTTTGTACTCAACGTCCATTGTTTGTACATTCAAAGTTTAACTTAAAAGCAAAAGGTAGGATCTTTCCGTTAGGAGAAGTAAAGATCACACCTGCCCCGACTCCATAGTGACATCTAGCTCCATCAAAATGGAGAGTACAATATTTACTATGAAAAATGGATGTTGGGATATTCTTCGCGTTTGTTTCTTCTATTTCAGTTACTTCTACCATGTAAATTTCCTCTGTTGGAAAAGAACCAACTCCTAGGGTACATCCCATACCTGCGGAATCAAATGGTAGGAAAATTGGTAGATCTTGTTCCAGTAATTAGACAATTTTTACAGTAGTTCCTAATGACACTATTTCTACAATGTTAGCTTCATCCTTAAGGGCTGGGATGCCCTTGACTAGGTTCATAATTTCTAGTTCTATTGTGGGTATTAATTTTTCTTCTATTTTTGAGTCGATTGGTTTGTTAAGCTGAGTTTGTTAGGAGCTCAAACTCAGAGTGAATGCTTGGTATTTTCTTCAGGTCTGATAGGTGTCTAACCTCTCATACTTTCATGGCTTTGGGTCACCTTTTGTGACAAATATCCTTTCCTAGGTGTATCTCAGAATCTTATTTCCTAGAATAACAAATGTAGAAGGGATTGATTTTATGCGATGTACACTGGATGGTCGACCAAGGATCATATTATAGTTTATTTCCCGAACTATGATATAAAAATTGGTGAGGATTGTATTGGGTCCTAAGGTGACTAGTAATATTATAGTCCCAATTGAAGTAGCCTTAAGGCTTTCATAGCTCTTAGCGTATTTCTTGTTGTGGAACAGTTTGTTTCTCCATATCCTAGCCTTCGAAGGAAAGAGAAGGGGACAATGTTCACTGAAATGCCCCATCGTCAACCATTGTATGTTTAACATAATTATTAGTATCCACCCACACCTGTAAATGCTAGGCTAGATCTCCTCTACGTGTAATTTCAGCATCTATTGGCATTTTTCTAGTCCTTTATGTCGAATATAAACTCGGGGATATCCCTATATGGCTGCCCTGGATGGTGGATATCGAAGTCCACCTATTTACATACTTGTGTTATCAGTAGGTGGAGTGATTTTAATTAAATGACCTAGACCTAGTGCTTCTAAAAGAGCAGCCCTATGGGCAGGAGAGTTTTTCAACAAGTCCAAAAATGAGATACCTGAGACAAAGTCTTTGTTAAGTCATTAATTCAATCATAAGCACCCATGGGTTTTACCAACATTTCGTTTAATGTTATCTGGTTCATAGTGGATAGATTGGCCATTTGGTTTAGAAGAATATCCTCGTGTTCTTGTTATGGCTTCTACGTGTAGCTTAGTATCTGAACTCTACTTTAGACTTCAACTATTTTGGTTTGTTGCTGATTTCCTAATTGCGGTACGACACATGGATTATAGTGAATTTGAGGCTTCATGATCATTAATTTCCTATCATTACATGTTTGTTCATCCCATTTGGATTTAATTTATTAACCTCTGCTATTGTGATTTGACAAGTGGATCATTAAAGATCTTAAGAGGTGCGTTTTGAGGGGAAAATGCCCCTGTGAAAGTATTTGGCATAGGTGTCACAGAATCTGTTAAGAACCATCCCTCTATGAAGAGTTGTCTTTGTTCTTCTGGCAAAAGTTACATGAACTTACCCTGCAATCATGGCAAGTCCTAGTGTCAGGGCCTCAAATTTTGTGGAAACCACAATAGGAGTCCCGAGGATTATAAATCCTAGGTTATTGGTCCTTGCTACGTGTTGTGGTCCAAAACTCTGATTAAACCGTTGACTGATTAGGATTAAATTTTTGCTTTTGTTGCATCTTGGTTTTGATATATCCAGTTGAGTTCTGACTTAGACCCTGTGTCTAGATCTGCCGTTGTTGTTTTTGTCATTGGGGATGATTAAAATCCACCACGTTGATTGTTGGGGTAAAATTATTGTTTACGTTGATTATTAACTGGTGGTGGAACACTTACAACATTTGCTTTTCCCCATAGTTTGGTTAGTCACTTCATCTATTGTCACTCCGTGGTTTTTGTTAAGGATTTTAGGTCCTTGATAGGCGTTTTTGGTAGTAGGATAAGTCGTAGTGTTTTAGACGAATTGGGGGTGATTAACCTCCCATTTGTTCCATATGTCTTGTGACCACTATCTATTGCAGCTAATGTTGATCTAATTTGATCAGAGAGCACTCTTGAGCAGGTCATCATAAGTTCTTAGTGGGAAATTATGTACTTCTTCCTTTATTTCTCTGCTGAGAGAATGAAGGAATAAATCACATTGTTCCATTTGATCCATGTTTAGAGTGCTTGCTGAAGAATAGAGGACCCTACACCATGTTTGGATGAAATGACAAATAGATTCATTGTGTTCTTGGTTGATATGCAAGAATTCCTTAATCCCTGTTATCAACAATTTGTTCATGTCGAACGCCTTGATGAACTCTGAAACAAGTTATTTAAATGAATGTATTGAGGCTTTAGGTATTCTGTAATACCAATCGAGGGAAATACCCTCTAAAGCTTTGTGGAATATTTTAGCAACAACTCCATCCCAAGGGAGAAGTTCTCGAATGGCTGCAACATAGGCCTTAAAATGTGCATTCAGGTCTCCCTTGACTTTTTACTTGGGTAGATCGGGGAGAGGTCTTGGAAGCATGCTGCTTCGTATGGTGAAGTCTAAAGTTTCTTTCAAATATTCTGAATAAGTCCCTATCGCATATGTTTTGAACATTGATGGTGCTTGTTGAGGGGTTGGAGGTCGAATGGGTTGTTGATGTGGTGTAGCATATATATTTGAAGGAGCATAAGGAAATCCCTGTGGTTGAGAAAACATGCTGGGATAAGATAGCATATCTCCCTGTGGTGATTTGGAATACATGTTTAAGTATGGAGGAGCATTGTTTAGGAATGGATTGTTTTGTGCTAAGCCGGGAGATATCATATTCTCAACTGAAGCGATGTTTGAAAACGCACTTCTAGCTAGCGTTTATTGTAAATACTGAGGGGGCATGCCCAATGTGCCTGTTCCTGTAAGGAGGTCTACTTGGCTAGGATGATGTGGAGGATTGGAAGTTCCTACTTGCATGAAATGTGACATTTTTATTTGCTTGAGAAAGTTCCAACCCTCTAACCTACTCGACTAAGGCTAAGATGACCTCATTTGGTGAAGATGTAGTATTTTTCTTAGTGGTGTTTGTTGTATACCTTGAGCTTGTATAGGCATATGGTACCCTGGTATGAACTGATCGTTTCCCTATCAAGTTTCATCGAGGGAATTTCCTATAGGTGGAGGAATGGGGGTATTTTCTTGGAACCCGAGACCTCGGGTTGTGTTTACAAACTTCCTATATTGTGGGTACATATTTTGAGAGTGTTGTTCACTCCTAGCATAACATGCTAAGTATTCATCATCTAAAAACAAATCTGGATCTGATTGTCTTCTAATTTGTGTTCTAAGCAACACCCGAGGAGATGAACCAGATTCTCTAGTGAGTCATGTTGTTTGAGCCTAAAGGCTCTGGTTGTTGCATTTGAGTGAGCTGATCCAACTCCTCTATTTGGAAAGAAGAACTATATCTAGTCCTTTGAGGCAGAGTTTGTGTTCAAAATTGGTTAGTTGAATAGTTAGTCACCCCATGCTGAGAGAGAGGGTGATGATTGTCTATTTAATTGATCATAGTATGCTTTCAAGACCTAGGAGAGGTCTTGCCATATGCATCATGTTATCCTGACATATTCGGGGGGTATATAAATACCCGCAAGATAATGGGAAGAAGCGAAGGATCCCTTTCCTCCCTAAAAGGAATTGAGTGTGATTCACATAAGAATTGTTCTTTGGGGCTACACATCCTTCCAGGTTCATCCAATACGCCCATAAATAGGGGAAATAATTGGTGAGCTGAGTGTGAAGGCTAAAACATAGTAGTGGAAAAATGATGAAAAGTTTCATTACGAAGAACACACAATGTAGAACATAAGACTCAACCAAAGGTTGGGTTAGGCAACACGTTGGGTTCAAATTTTGTACGATGGAAAAGTGACATGTGAGCATGGGAATCTACAAGTAACTCTTCCTCGCACCCAACCTCCCAAGGTCATGCCAAGACAACCGGTGGGGATGGAATACACGTGGGGTGTAGATAAACTAGTTAGGTAATCTTATGTCTTCAACACGTAATAATGGGATCTGTGAATCTAAGGCAAAGAAGGCCCTCCTAACCTGAACCGGTGTGATAGATCGTTTGGCGAGGATAGCTACTCGAAGGCTCCAATCAATATCGAGCTCTACCGTGATCCAATCTATGGGTTGTGGAATACGTGGAAGATGACTATGGGTGCTTCATATATATCTCTCAACAAGGTCATGAAAATGGAATGGCTAAACGTGTGGTGGATCTTTTGGTGTTTTATGGATGATTCTCTGGTCTAGTCCAGAAATCTTTAGCTTGATTAGCTGCTACGTTTAATAATGATAGTTGTGTGATAATGTCTGGTGGAAGTGGAGAGGACCTAAACACCAGCATGTTTGCAAGTTGATGTTAATATTTGATTGATTTGTAGGCCTGTTGGGTTGTGGGACCTATGGATCACAACCATAAGTTCGTGGTTGTTGTGGACCTCCTATGGTCATGTGAAGAGTCAACCCTAATTCTGAGTATCCAGTAGTCATATGCCTTTTCGGCCTCTACGTTTAGAACTAGAAGTTACATGATTTTCTCGGAGTACCTAACAGGTGTTTTGGAAACTTGGATACGTAAGCTAGTGTCTATATCAACGAGGAGGTCTCCTGCATCTGGCTGTGGGACTAGTGGATCACAACCAAATGTTTGTTCTCTTTCAGGTCCTTCTACAGTCATACGCATATCTATCAAGGCAGTCTATAATTTGATTGATTTGACCAGAACATGTGCACTTTTTCATCTTCTATGTTTAATCCTCTTAGTTGTGTGCTGATTTCTTGTAGGTCTATTGTTGTTCGGAAGACCTGAATTCTGAGATTTTGGTCTATGTCAGTTATTGCTGCAACAAGATTTGGTTGAGGCATGATTGGCTTAAAAACATATTCTATGGGCTCCCTAGGTCCCGTGATTGTCATACAAGATCAATATAAACTTAACTGAAACAAATAAACTAATTATGCAAGATATATCTACAACATATATATATATTCCTCTATTTTTGTATTTTTGATAGAATTTTTAAATAGAATTAAAAGAGAAACTAATCTAATATATTCAGAAAATGAACAACTAATCTAATAACAAAATTAAAACAAGTAAGGTAGCCCGATGTAGCTACTTTCCTGTGTAGTTGTGAGTTTATCCTAAATAACTAAATAGTTGATTAACTTAAATTGAAAGACTCTCGATCCTACCTCAGAAGTGAGGAATGAATCATAGTTTCTAAGAAACTATCAATCCCCACAGCTTCCCTGGCAATATCGAAAATGAAATTTAACTGAAATGAAATAATTCACTACTCTATTTGATATGTTTTAACTAGAACTTTGACAGATAAAACCTGGAATTTGTAGAACAGTGGTGAATCTAGTAGTGTATGAATTTGTCCCCTCAGAATGATCTCCTCATTCCTTCATGTTCACGTGAATCCAGAAGAGCATGTATATGCTAGCATCAACAGAAAAAGGTATTTTGAACAATGGAAACTTTGGATATAGACCAAATATAATGTGAGTAGGAGAGGGACAACGCAAGTGATAGAGCTTGGCATATGTAATTCCTAGTGGATTTATTGCAGGAATACAACACAAGTGTACCAAGAGATTCTATAATCTACCTTCTGTGAAGAACACAACCTACAACTCTAATGGATTCAATCTACAAATGACACTACTCTTCTCTAAACTAATTTGTATGAACAACAATGAACAAGACTGAAGCAAGAAGATCGAATGGCTTCTAACAGCAAAGGAAAACTAGCATGGATGCAAAACATGAAAACAAAATGAATTCTAAGCAAGAAATTGAAAGACTAAACAATGGAAATGAGAAGTTGAGGGGCCATTTTCTTGAAAACAAGCTAGCTATTTATAGATTTCACATTCACCCAAAGGTGATTCCTATTAGAACTCTTTTACCATTAAACAATGAAGAAACACTATTCTAGGGAACATAAAACATTAATACAAGCTAAGGCAGTTGAGAAAAGCTGGTAAATGTTGAAAAATTACACAAGTCATGATCAAAAGAACGTGCTGGAGAATGCATAAAGGACCACCACCCTGAGCAGGGTGGCGGTTATAGGACCGCCGCCCTGGCAGGGTGGCGGTTTCATCACTGAAGGTCAAAATAAAACTAGAAAAGAAAGGCAGAGGATAAAGGAAGTACATAAAGCTTAGACAATGTGCTTGGGATGATAACATACACTTGGCAAGATTTCATGGATTCTGAACACCTTGCGAGGTGACCTGTATCATCATTGGGGCATGTGTAACATCGTTCCGGTGGTACAATACCCTTCAATTTTGGGTACGTACATATTGCCCCCTCGGAGAAGCGTTTTAGCCATGAAGAGGTGTAAAATGGTGGGCCTGAGTATGGCAGTCCCAAAACGAGAAGATATAAATTATACCTGACGAACCTGTGTGTCGAAATGCCGACATCCAAGTTCCTACTACCTGCAAAATGGAAAGAGGAATCAAGTGAAGATAGATAAAATAAATTGAAAAATAAATACTAAATTAGTATGAAATGAGGAATTACCATTTACACGGGGATAATAACTTACCTCCATCGGCGCTCTAAACCTGTGAAAGGGGCATTTAAAATTAGTCAAAACACCATATATATATATGTGTATAATGGGCTTATTTTCCTATTCATTTGCGCGTGTTGATTTGATAGTTTTTTGAGCTCTGGGACCCACAGTGATGGTTTTTCAACGAGAGTATAGTTGAAAAATGTTCGTATCGAGATAGCGATCATGCCTCCACGAGCAGAACCTCGACTTGCGATATCCCAAGTTAGTTCTTCTTGATTTAACGTTTTTGCACCCAAAATGTTAAAAAAATGAAAAATTTGTCTTGGGGGGGTCTTTTTTAGAAATGTCAGTTTTAAATGTGTCTCTTAGGGGGGGCGCCTAATGGGTAGGCTTTTGTTTTAGCTAAAATTGTCAATTTTTATGAACATTTTAAAGCATTTTTAGGGCATGCCACCCATTTGTAGTCGTGGGACAGGACCGCCGCCCTATGCAGGGTAGCGGTTACATGACCGCCATTAAAAGAACAAAGATAGCCTTTCAAGGTGGTGGTTACAGGAATTGCCGCCCTTCTCAGGGCAACGGTTCTCTTCAGAATGCTAAAACAACACTAATTTGAATTCATTTTTGCATTTTTAGTGTTCCTACTTGCTTTAATGATTTTTCCAATGAAATCTTGATACTAACTTGATTCTTTTTGCATGTTTTTGGGTGTTTTGTAGAAGAAGGAAGAGTACATTAGATGGAGCTGAGAGAGGGAGTGTAATTGGCTTCTAGTAGTGTTAGATGCACTCTCTTAGGCTGAGCAGGATACTCTCCAGAGGGAAGGTATATTGATGATCGCACGGGTCCCCCATGTTGCACCTGCCAGTCACATACTATGTGACTTATTTTCTTACTGGGATGCATATTAGAACACCTTTCGATTTCTAGGTGTTAGGGGTGAGCGGACTATCACCCTAGAGGATGTCTACCATATTTTGGGAGTCCCAATTATTGGGAAGAGACTTTCATTTGATACAGTAGTATCCAGAGCTCAGGTGACTCAGTGGACCACCTATATGGGAGATGCATTTGTCTCCATTGGTTTGAAGAAGGGGGTGAAGGTTCGTTCTATTCCTGGCTTGCCCATCCCTCTGATCCGTCAGGCCATTATGGGCATCCTTGCTTTGAGATTGATTGGAGACAAGGGAGGGGATACTTTACTCTACTATTGGGCCACCATCATCACACAGATTGAGGCACATGGTTGGATTTATGCCTGGGGAGCCGATATACTTGGGACCACCTATCATGACTTATACAGGGTGGTTCAATTACAGGAAGTAGTCATTGAGCATCAAAATCCTTATGGGAGAGGTGTAGAGGTGGAGGATCCCGAGGCCGTGAGGGAAACTAGATGGATAGAGATGACGATGCTTAGAGCACCCCACTAACCAGTTGCTTCCATGAATACTGAGGATATGGAGGCCACACCTTTTCAGGCCATGCGAGGGTTATGGGGAGAGGAGACCTCATACTTTGATTTCCTGCTCTACTACAGGGCACCTCGTGGACAGGACAAGGAAGGTAGAGACACATCCCTTCGATCATGTGCCTCGGCAGTTCAACCTTGCTTACATTGACGTGCTTCCCCTAATGGTGCCAGTTTTCAGATTAGTTTGGGAGGCTAAGGGAGGTCCTAAAGGCCGGGGTTGGACCATTGTTACTCATGACGTCCCTATTCTAGCCAGAAGGGTGGTACGAGCTCAAGAGAGAGCTGGTGCTCCTTAGGAACCTTTACTTTGGATTACTATTGGTCCTACCCATAGAAGTGATGACCCCATTGACATAGACTCCAAGTCTGAGGAGTTCACAGGGGGAGAGATGGAGGAGGAGACCAAGGAAATGGAGATTAGTGAGTTGGGTGGGGAAGAGGATAGCGATCCTGAGTGTCATGATACTCAGAAGATCCTACAGGTTGAGAGGGTAGAGCAGAGTGTGGAGAGGGTGACTCTAGTCTCAGAGGAGTTACTTTCTCAGCACCTAGGTGGAGAGGATGACTCCATGGCAGGATGCTATATTTCCCCAGATGTAGGAGGAGGAAACCAGTTAGTGGCAACGTCCGTGCCAGGCACGGATCCTAGAGATCCTTCTTGGAGGCCCGGAGATCTGAGTGAGTTGTCACTCTTCTTTTGATATTTGTTTTAGCTAGAATTGCCTTAGTTTCTATCTCTCTTTTTGTTCATCCTTGGTTTCACCTTTTGATAATTTTATAATTTGTTTTCTCCTTTTCTTATAGAGACTACTGATGAGTGGTGAGACTTGATTCACCGGGTATGTATTGATACCCTGATGCTCCCCATGAAGAAGAATCGTGCTGAGCTATCCATGGATGTAGGGGAGCCTTCAGTAGCCGGTAGGCATGCCGAAGTTTTTTCTCCTGTCTGGCATGTGGCCAAGATGGAGACCTCCCTCCATACTGTGTTAGCTGAGTATAGGACTACAGAGTGCCTGATGAGGAGGATCCTTTTTCATAGCGAGGCTATAGCTAATAGTTTAGAATGACGTAGCCCTAGAGTGTACTTAGAGTGCCAGCGTCACCGAAGTCCTAGATCATGATTTTTTACATTCTGAGGGATCATCAAAACAAAAATGATGATTCCCTCCTTTGGGTGATACATGATACAATGTAGCTCCAATGGTTAGTTAGGATATTTAAAAAGTACCATTTTGTAGTTTATTCGTAGCTCATAAGGAAGCACTTGGACGTTATGCTTAGCGTATGACTGGCAAAAAACATTAAATTTATCCTGATTACACACACACACACACACACACACACACACACACATATCTCTTTTTGGATCTAGATCTCTTTGTACCTAGATTTTTGTGATTCACTTTCACATGTATACTAGATGTTTGTAAAAATTTTGTTTTTATATGCTTTTCAGAATGTATGCAATGGAGAAAAAATATCTCAAATATTTTTTTTTTAATTTCGTGATGCTGATGTATGATGACGCAGATGAACTTGTGATCTTGAACTTTAGTTTTCATAAGCAATTTTCCAGTACTTCATATTGTTTTGACAAAATGTGATGATGAGATGGTATGATGAGCAGATGAACTTGCCCCACTCCTAGCTCCACACAACTAGTAAGATGCGAGGGCTCACCACCGAGAGATAGAAAGGGCACAAGCTATGAGGTGTGTTGAAATGGTAATGATGGGAGATAGACAAAGGGTTGGTGGAACCAAATTAGGATGCTACAAACCTATCTTACTCAAGTGACTCCATAATTTAGAATGCAACTTGCTTTGTAGTTTATCTAGACTTAGATCCGTAGATGGCCACTTGGTTGACAAAATATGGGTTTCAGGGTTTTGAACTCTCTTGGAATTTTGGACATCTGATTCATTTGTTTTTTACTCAAGATTTCAAAGGTTTGTTTGAACTATTTGCTTATGACTTTCAACTTTTACTGTCAAGCGGACCCCCTACACCTTGCCCCATGCTACTAGTAGGAAGCATGGGCTTATCACCATGGACAAGGCACATGTGAGTAAAGGCATTCCCATCCTTTCCCAACCCTACGACACTAGTAAGAGATGAAAGCTCAACACCGAAGATTTGTAGGGCAAGGAAATGTGTAAAAGTAAAATTTTCTGTTTGATCTATATTTGACTTACTTACTTGAGCAAAATGTTAGGATGTTCTTATTTCCAAAGAGATATATACATGGGATAGATGTGACACTATGAAGCTTCTAGAACAGACCATAGGCAAGACACCTATCCTAGGAAGAAACCAAAAGTGAGAACAAGCATGTAGGCCTTGGTATGTCTACCGTTAAGACTTTGTCATATCTAGCTTTAATTGATGAAATGATTCTGAAATAGTTGATGATGTTATGAAAATGAAGAAGTATGATTTGAATAAAATAAGTTAACATCTAAAATACCATCACAACATCCATATCCACACATATCAAATCATCATGATAAGTAACATCATCTTGATTAAATGTCATCCTCACAATAAAAACACTAATCATCATCTCGTCTATAAAACATCACCATATAGCATAAAAAATCACATAATATTCTACCATCAACATGTGTCATCAACATAAAATAAAATAACATCATCTAATCAATAAACATCACCATCATAATAAGCATAATCATCATAAAACATATCAACTCATATCATCATACCATCAATACAAAATAAAAAAATAATACATCAACGTAACTCATCGTGTACCTCATAAAAAAAAACATCGTGAATAATCCATATGTATACATCAAAAACATGACCATACTAGTCATCATCCAATATCCAATAAAATACACATGGAATAGTACATCCACCATATATACACATCTATAAAAAAATAGTGCTAATAATTGTGATGAGCTGCCACTATCCTCCCTTGCTCCTCCTGACGGAGGCTATAACATAGTCACAATGCTCCCAGAGGTTGTGGGATGTCCATATCTCTGTCCTAATATCTTCTTGGATCTCTGCCGTGTTAAATGATCTACACAACAAATGGAATCCGACCAATCATGAGGTACAACACCGTCATAATACCACATCTCCTCAATCACAGACTGGTACTATTGAAATAATACTATAGCTGGCAGTCCCATCCATCATCTTCTCTTTTAAGTACTAGGGGTCGTCGACAATCCTGCTCCCTGAGATCCACCTTATGTCTCACTCCCCTATGATACTGCATCTAATGGGTCATACCTATGTTTATAAGTATCCCATTGGCAATGATATCTATCCTAGTGCCATAAAGCCCGATCTATCTCCTGTCTCAACTTCCCCGAAGCTTTCTCTATCTGTGACAACTCCCCATGTAACCGATCTATCTCAGTCTCCCTCTGTCTCACCACCACCATCATCATACTCATTTTTTGTCTCAAGTCTCGTATCTATCTCAAATAAGACACACCCCTAAATCACATGCCTGTTATCTCCACGGCTCGTGCACGAGTCACTACCTCCAACCTGTCTATCTAAGCCTGTAGCTCGGCACCCGAATCACCTACAGCCCCTGACCTCAATCCACCTGCACCTCTTGATCCTCAAATCCTTGTACCAGATGGCCGTACTATATCTATCTGTGGTGGCATAACTACTTGTAATGGCCCTATAGTATAATCAACCTCCATCACATCCATCTCCTGCCTCTCCAGACTCTGTACAGGTGAGTGAACAATTGGCTACTTCACTAGTGGACCACCCGAAATACTCACTCGAGGTGCCCGCTGTAACTCCTTCTCATCCTATCCCTCAAGTCTGTGTACCATTAATGCCTACCCCTGCAACATCCCCCTGTATAAATGATGAAGACCATGAATAAATCTCATACCGCTTAGCGGTCATGTCAATCTGGATGGCCTAATCATGTCCCACCACTCAACACATCCCTGTATAGTCCCTGAATCCTCCACAGCTGGTAACGATGCCCATGGAATAACATGTATGTCATCAAAATTAGATCTAGCCACATCCATAATAACTACGACACCCCATTTACCCACCTCTCATGTAGTCCGTGAGAATATATGATGACCCGAAGGTATGTCTTGCATAATAACAAACTATCGTAGCACATGATCTGGCCGATACCGCTCTACTATATATAACAAGCCCCCAATCAAATAATAGTTTGTTTGGATCCTCCTCAAATTTACCTAATCCCCCTCCCATGCATCGTACTGTTAGTATGGCCACCATGTGATGTCACCGGCCTGTAACTCACCATCTCTCCTAAGTGCTCTCTCCTCCCCCTGATGATATGTCACCTATATGCTAAAGTCTCCCCAACTCGTCATTGCTTCCGAATCCCAATAGGTCAACCCAAAGCTATGTGGTCATAATTCCATATCTATAATAAGATACTTGCTCTCATACTCTTACCCTCTCAGTAAGTTACCTTGTGTAAATCATGGTATAAGCATGCCAATACCACTGGGCCCATGCAAACACTGTCTCATCCTGCCACATAGCATGTACTACATCTGTAAATCCAATACTAAAGTACTGACCTCCACTAAATGGAAATAAAATGCAGCTAATCAAGGAACACAACAATAATGACACACACTCCATGTACCCCTCTCTGAAATAAAGACCTAAATCTATCCATAAATCCTCGTGGGGTGAATCCTCTACATCGGTCAACAATCACAATCTAACCCTAGGCCACGACCTGTGCCATACCATAGGCTTCCCCTCCATAGGAAGTTGGTAGATATGGTAGACATCCTCCAATGTCACCATCATCTCTCCAGTTAGTAGCCAAAAAGTACTCATCTCCAAATGTCACCGCTCCGCTAGTGGAGTCAACAAACCTTAATCCACTGCATGAAGGGCATCCTCGCCACATGAAGAAGTCCCAACACATGTAACAACAATGCCTCGTATTCCTTTTCCTCCACATCCACTCCCCCTAACAAATATTTTAAGGCAACTGACCATCGATGCCTAACCTGAACGACACTCAACACAATCTGCACACATCAAATAACATATATTAACCCCCACTGATCATTATTCACCCTATCAATCCCCATTTTCACTACTTCACCCCTCACTAAACCCTCTCACTCCAACACTATCACATAAGTGCCACTTTTTTGACATAAGTGTTAATCCCTACATATGCACTATTTCAAAACATGCACACTAATCCAGAACATAAGCACCATTTCTACCCCTTTACGACAAATATGCGCTATTATATATCTTTAAAGGGTGGCCAAAGCACCGCTTTTTGTCACATATGTGATAATCTATAACATCTACGCTATCTCAGAACAAACATGCTACTCAACATACCCTCCTAACCACATATGCGTCATTTGTATTCCCTCCCACCCAAACCTAGAAAAAACACTACTTTATACTACATATGCGCTAATATAATACGAATGTGCTAATATAAAACAAAAACACCATTTCCAATCCCCACATCGCTACGTAAATGCTAAACCATCTACCTAACTACCCCACGACACATATGTGCTACTTTTTATCACATATGCACCATTTCTGGCTCATATGCACTAACTTGTATGCATATGCACCGATTTTAACTCTAACAAGTAACAATTAATAAAAAAACCCTAAAAACATCGAAAAACATGCAAAACTACAAATCATAATTAATAACAGGATACCTACCCCAAGTCTGTCAGTTGTCGATCCCTGGTACGTCCTCACTATCTCTGCCCGGTGCTTCGTTATCCTCTCATACGCCATCATGTTCTCTTAAGGGCTCTTGTTTTCAATTATGCATGGTGAAAATGACTTGTCTTGTGATCCCCAAATCCCCCTTTATACCCATCGCAACACCTTAAAAACTTCCGGGAGCCCATTCTCTCACCTCGTATGTCCGTTTTCCCTCCCGTTTCTTCCTACCTTAATTAAATTTCCCCACATATCACCTAAAAATTATTAAAAATCCAAAAAAAATAAAAAATCCAAAAAAACCAAAAATTATTATAAGTCCAAAAAATACAAAAATACAAAAACTTCAAAAATGATTAAAACTCCAAAAAATAAAAAAATCATGATTGTATGTTTGTTTGCTTATTTGTATTTACCTTTTGGTGGATGATACAAGGCCACTTTCATTTCTTTTTATTTTACATGGGCCGATGATATGAAGCCCCTTTCATTTCTTAGCATAGTCTAATGATATGATGACCATCATAAGATTAATATGTCCAATGATATGAAAACATAGGTATTTAGAAACTAAGTCATCATGGTCTTTATACCTTGGTGCATTTTGCCTTATGCCACATCAGTAACTTTGCTAATGATGATTACAATGGGTACATCGTAACAACACATCCCCCCTTCTACCATCATCTTCCCGTACTATCATCATCCACATAATCATTTAACTAATTTTCTAACCTCATCATCCTTCTATTCAATTAATCCTTCAATCAATCAATCAATATCTACATCCCCATCTTATCACAATCATAACCCCTTGACTGAGGCATCCTATAATCGATAATATTCACTCTATCCCCTTGACTAGGCCATCATCTAATCCAACAATCAAATATCTTTACCCTTGTCATGATGGGGCATCCTCACATCCAAATCTTAAATCTTCACCCTTGTCATGCATCATTGACTGGGGCATCCTCTACATCAACATCCAATACCTCCTTGTCCTCTAATCCTCTGATCTCTTCTAATCCTCTAATCTCCTAATCTCTTCTAATCCTCTAATATCCTCATCCTCTAATATTCTAATATCATCTAATCCTCTCTTCTCCTCATCCTCTAATCATCTCTCTTCCTCCTCCTCTAATCCCCTCTTCTAGTCATCTCTTATCCCCTCATCCTCTATCTCTTAGCATTTTCATTCTTCAAATCTTCCATCTTATAATCCTCTATATCCTCTCATATTCTCGTCCTCTAATCATCCCTCATCTACCAACTTGGGCCTCTCCTCTTTTCGAGTGGTCACGTGATTCCTCCCTTCTTCGCATGACCCCTTGAGGGGGCATCACCTCACTATCTATCCTATCTTATCTTCTTTTCTTTGAACTGTCAATACTCCACAAAAACACTTCAAAGAGGGGAAAAATGTAGACATGACCATTTAGCAAATAACACACTCATTTTACATTATTAATCCCTTTCCTATCAATAACCATATAATAATTAATCATAAGATTAACTATTATTATATCTAATCATGCTTCAACTATTCATATTATTCATCCTAAAATCCCATCTCATCATTAGTCATAATAATACATCATTAATATTTCATTATCTCAGTAACTAATCTCTATAATCTATTTTCTAAGAATTAAAAATTACCACCCACCTACCACCTACTCTATGCCTACTCTACACCTAGCCTCTCCATCTAATCACCCCACTAAATACAATTAATTTCAGCTAAACACAAGCTAAATGATCCCCCAAATCTAGAGGCTTCCATTTCTATAAGCCTCTTATATTTCTAGAAGCCTCTTTTATTTTCCCTCTTTTATATTCAAAAATTCAATGGAGGATTTTTTCAATCTCTAGAATTTTCTAATTCTAGATCCTTCCTCATTCTCATCCATTTTCAACCATTGATCCTCCTCCAACATGGAAAAATCCCAACCCTTGATTTATCTTTCCTCTAACTATAAATAGAGGTGCTACACTAATTTTCTTGACTTTAGAAGAATTGCAAGTGTATGCTTCCAAAATATCAAGCAAGGCTCTCAATCTCCATAGCATTCTATCAAGAAAAAAACATCATTTCAAGAAGGGGAAGTGCTACCAAAATTATCCCGCAAAATATGAAGCATTCCAATTTCCATCAAAGAGAAAATCCAAACATATCAAAGGAGGAGAGTTACAATCTCGTAAGTAAGTACAAGTATTATATTCTCCTTCCTTTCCATCTTGCTCTATCTGAGGTAGCAATTAGAAGTGTTAGTTTAGGAATTTGTTTGGTTAATTTCTTAGTTTGCATTTGCATATTAACACCTCTTTTTTTTTTCTACACTCCCTACTTGTTGCTTCTATTGAGTGCCACATTGCTTCACCTTGGCCTTCCAGCAGTCTTCTCCTCTTACTTTGTGTGTTGCATTGCATGCTCCGTTTGAGATATCACACATCTTGGAGGACCTATTGATCTCTTGCGTTGGTAGTGCTTCCCTATGGAAACTTGTGACTTCCACCATTTCAGAGATTCTTCATGATCCACCTCTTCTTATGGATCTCTTTCTGAGGGTTATTGGGCCACCACCTTCTTCTCTCTTTGACATGCATACTACTATGGCATTAGTTTTGTCTCATGTGCACTCTTTTTCCAGACCTATGTCACCTTCCATTTGTAGATCAAAGTCATATTTCATAGTACTATAGGTTTATTCTTCGTTTGTGGAATGGTCTGACTTCCAGTGCTCCAATTATGTCCTTCCCAAGGGTAGGAACATTGTTCGATGCAGGTGGATTCTCTTCATTCTAGGCGCGGAGGAACTTATCATAAAAACTCTTCTTGGAGACTTCATAGAGTTTCAGGCTTTAGACCCGGTTGCAAATTTCTCAATAAAACCCTTCGCTGAAGCCAAGTATACTTATTTGTGCTCGCATCTTGGGGTGAGGTCCATAATTGCTTCCACACATCTACTTCAAGCCTTCTTTTGTTTTTATAATTCCATTCCATCTTCTTTCTTTGTCATTGCTTGGGATTCACCATACCTTCGTGGAGTAGTTAGCACTTCCACCTCACATATGGAGCATAATTTGTTGGATAGGAATGACACCTTATCACTTTAGGGATCTTATTCTTCACTTAATACAGGGTGATCTTCAACATGTTATTCATCTTGGGAGGTTGGATAGCGTTCTTCACCTCTTCTCTTCTTCTAGAAAGATTACATTTATACATGAGTACTTTATTAGGCCTTTAGTTTCTGAGACTCATTTGATGCATCTTTCTTAGGTTGTTTAGGGCATATTTTGTCTCTTGTCAGTGGATGTTTCCCTTAGGGGTTTTCCTCCATTACTTGAGATCCTTATTGTACATGGGTACCTCATGGGATTTGTTGATGGGACCAATTCTTCTCTTCTTCTTCTTCCAGGAAAATGTTGTTTTTACATGGACACCTTATCACACTTAATAGTTAGGCCCCATTGACATAGGTTTCTTAGTTATCTAGAGGAGGTATCCTTCAGTTTTGACTTTCCATGACCTCTACCTCAGCTCCGATGAAGGGGGGTGTTGGTGTATATGACTAGACTTGTCGTCATTCGATGTCTTGTCCACCTAGTTGGTTAGTCAGCTCACTTAGTGTGAATAGGCCATAGT
The DNA here is from genome assembly GCA_019776745.2 of Taxus chinensis. Classification (NCBI taxonomy): domain Eukaryota; kingdom Viridiplantae; phylum Streptophyta; class Pinopsida; order Cupressales; family Taxaceae; genus Taxus; species Taxus chinensis. The sequence continues at coordinate 76,885,148 of CM034153.1, read as the reverse complement.
TGAATAGGTCAATAGGGTTAGTGTACATGTGTCATGCACAAGAGTTACACATCACTCCTATATGTACTACTTATTTATGATCTATGAGCATGCAAGACATACCACTATCTTTTATGTACTTGATTTTCCTTGTGATTCATGCTCTTGCTAATTACGTGAAGCATTCTCATCTCCATTGGAAGTACAACCCTCTTTGACATGTACGAGGTTCCAACATATATTCTCATGGGAAAATCCGATATTTATGAATTTGTTTAATTATTATTTGGTAATAGTTTGTTGAAGGAGATCTTGGTGTAAGAGTATTGCACACTCCCGCATAGTATCAGAGCCACATTTGACATTCATTTCTAAGATGAAATACTTTGAATTTATTTTTATTTTAAGCCATGTGGTTGTACAATAGTGAATATTTACCTTTATTTTGGCAATAACCTTCCACAAGGTCGTATACTTTTATTAGGGGCTATTGGTTTATTGGCATGGTATTTTATTCTCCTTATTAGCATTTAAATATATATGCTGGCATTGAGTGTGGCATTTCCACTATTAAGCTGGTATTTCTTCTCCTATCTTTTGAATCTCTTTTTGTTGGTTAAGTTCTCTTTTTAGAAGTTATTTTTGAGAGTAATTCTCATGTTTACTAATGGCGTCCTCTAGAGATTCATTTTTTTTGGAGTTAATATGCATCCCTTTGTTAAAAAAATTGTTGGGATTATTTTGCAGTTGCACTAAGTGTATAGAGCCATGAAGGATTTCATTTTTTAATCACAATTTACCCTTATGCACATGTGCTCCATTTCAACATTTTTTTCTCTACTTCATTTTCATGATTCTTTCATCACCATTAGGGTCATCTTTTTGAGAGAGATTGTATTTTTATATATTTGTCACTTCTTCAAAATTTGATAGTCTTCTTTTTATATGGAGCTATTCCAGTACATAAAGTTTCAAATTATTCATGTGTTCGAGTATTTTGATTCATCCACTCATACATATTTGTTGTGTCACTCCACCCAATCAACATTATGCAGGTGTAGTGCATATCCTACTTCTTCGAGTATCATGTCCCTTGCCTTCACAATGATTTTTTGGCATTTGGCACATTGCATCTTCTACAAATTGATAAAATTAAGTTTGTTTTACTCTTGTATTATTGACACCGCTAAAAGTCTCTTTGATCGGGGAGTTATTCTAGAGAAATATAGTGTCAATTGCTTTTTCATTAATTGAGCAATGGATCTAAACCACTAATATAAAATTGAGCTCAAGTGAATTTCCGTCTACCAAACTCTTTCTAGTTAATATAAATTGTTTGATATATTCATATAAGTTAGGTGTCCCCATCACATGTTAGCTCTTCATTGAAAAATAGTGGATTTACATTTGACAGTGTTTATAAATTTGGAATCCCCAACATATGTCATCTCTTCAATAATAATTTTGGACAGATTTTTATGACCATATCTTTTATGAATTTCAAGTCCATCAAGTGCATTTGTGTTTGATGGCCTTCGTTTCATCCAATGCAACTACTTCAACATTGTGTTGAGTTTTCTTGATCTATGGTTATTGGGGCACCTTAAATAACACATGCTTGTTCTCTACACTTGAACTATTGTTAGTAATTTTTGAACAACCTTGTAATGATACATGGTTAAATATTTTTCTCAGTTATTATTAAATGGGTACCTGACTTCCTTAGTTTTCTAGACCCATATTTGAGGATATGTCTCTTAGCCTTTATCTTTTCTCACTCCCCAATTTTGCACTTAAGGGAGAGTGTTTGTGTGATCACAATATGCAAGTTTTTTAGTTTTTACCTAACTAGATTTATTATATTTATGTTCACACTAGGAAAAAAGTAAGCTTCAGATTAGGGATGTTTGTTAGATGGTTGGTTTGTTAAGAATATTTGTACATACCATTTTGTCAGTGTAAATTAGTCATTCCTAGCTAATAGTTTATTTTGGTTTTTATGAAACAATTTCCATGTTATTTATACATGATCTCCCTTTGTAAATTTATCTTAGATTTGTTAATATTGAGGCGATAATACGATTTGTATGCAATTGTTATGTATGGTTATGACTTTGTTTAATTCTTTTATGGTAATGGTTTGTTGAAAGAAATCTTGGTTTAAGAGTATTGCACAATCCTATAAATAAATAAGCCTCATATCAAAGTCTTGCTGACGTGAAAGTATAATCCAATTTATTTAGATGTTTAGTAAATAACAAAGAGTTACAATTATGGAGATGAATTTCTAGTTATTAACGATAAATTGATTAATTTTTTATAAAACCTTAATCATTTCAAACATTTTAATTATTACAAATATTTTACATAATTTCATTTTAATTTTTCAAAATATTTTACAAAATCTCATATGCTCAAAATTATAATATATTTTTATTATTATATTTATTTTTTATTTTGTATCAATATAATATATATATATTTTTAGATTTTTGAACATTTTTTAAAGGGATCTTAGAACCTAGGGATTGATGGGTTCCCACCCGACAACAACTAGAAGATTAAACATTCAGCCTAGACCAACAAAACAATAAAAAATAAAGGAGCTATACGCTCGAACAAGGAACCAACACCATAATGACTCAACTGAAACCAACACAAAAAACTAACAAAGTACTAGACACTAAACCAAAGCGGTGGGTTCCTGCCCCACCGCTTCCATACGCCCGCCTAGAGACACACCAACCTTAGCAGACCGCAACAAGAAGGCGAAGGTAGAGACGAGCTGCATGTATAGATTCACCACCTTGGGAGAAGGTGGAGCCACTAAAGTCGACAACGCAGGTAAATCCAACCGTTCCAAACGGTTGACTTCCCCAAATCCTATTGCTTATGTCGAAGCAAAACACATTAAGACCGAGTTCCTCTCTGACAATTCCATAATGATCTGCCTAGCCTCTGCAAGCTCCATCCCTTCTCGAACCGCCACCAAAATTGGAAGCCACCAATCAAATTCAACAAGGGCTTCAACCAAGTTAATCCTATGTTTCTCTTTCACATAAAAAGGGTGATAACCCACACCTTCTCCACATTTTGGCAAACCAGTAAGAGCCTTGACAAGAACAAAGAGGTGACTTATGAGTTAACGCGAGACCACTGAGAATCACCTAGGTAATCCTCACCCAACACCCTAACAATTGCATCACACGTCGTGTCCTCTTCCACCCTGAAGATAATTTGAAGGCGAGCTTTAGAAACACCCCTACAAAAGCCATCTCCCTCCTGACACCCTACAAAAAGATAAATGGAAGAGGGGGGTTTGCCATCCTGCAACCAAAAATACCAACTACAAACACCGCCGCCAAATAAATGCAAGGACCCTCGACTATGGAGCTACTTAATGACGTCATGTCTCGCTTCATGAGAAATGATAGCTAGAAGGCCTTCCCATGCATGAGCTTCCCTAGATATGTGCAGACCATCACTTCTAATGATGGCTTGATTAGAAAGAAAATCCCCCACCCCATTTGCCTCTCTATAGACGTGTTTAATAGACCACTTAGGGATTTTAGAAAGCTAATGTAAGATAATGAATTTCCATTTTTAACAACATTTATAATAACTTGGGAATCTCCTTCGATCTCTAAAGCCTCGCATCCTAGATTCACCACCATTTGAATGCCCTCAAGAAGCGCTTGAGCCTCTGCTTCGTTGCTCGTTCCTAGAATCAAGGGAAAAGAGCCCGTCATTATCAGACTACCACAATCATATCTAATTAAACACCCCGCTTCCAATTTTCCTAGATTACTTATTAATATAATATATTATTGATTTAAAGAAAAACCTTTCCAATAAAATAAATCATTTTATCAATATGGTTGGTAACAATCCAACTTACAGAGTGCCACAAAAATCAAAGGAGAACACTAAAATTTATTATAAATAAAATGATAAAATTGGAAGTGCATATTTCGAGTGTGTTGATCATGTCATTGTCTTAGGTCCAACACGAAAGTCCATCCAATTTAGTTATAAAGTTTTAATGAAGAATAAAGACTTTTGTAATCACGAGGAGGGATTTTATAGCTCGTTGGTAGATAAGTAAGCATCTTTTAAGGTTCACATATGTTGTGCACATATTAGACTTCCCACATTTATTAATCTACTAAGGTGTATATTCATATTTATCCTAAACAATTGTTTTGAAATATATATGTTTTATTATTTTAAAATTTAAAAAAAAATTGAAGAGAAAAATTAATTTCCTACTGATTGGTTGATCTGGTCCATTATAACATATAAATATTAATATATCATAATCAAAAGTTTCAAACATGATTTTTTTTACTATGGTAAACGTTTTAAACTGGAATTATGATAGACGTGGGACACAATCAGGGGCCTAGTCTCCACAACACCACAAAATGACAATACCAAACAACCAACAAAAGAGGCACAATATCTACCTTTTTTTAATAAAAACATGCTAGAGGGTAGGAAACATACATAAAACACTCAACAAAAGCTCGACCAGAAGAATCCCTAAGGGTGATCATTCTCCAATGGTATTTTTGAAGGAAGCCAAGAAATCTTACATCATCTTTGTGATCCAACATTCACTTTGTTTTCATTTCTAATTCCCTTGTTTTTACTGTAGATTTGTGACCTTTACCCTTGGTCATAGATTTGAGTTGATGCATTGATAGTTTATGATGTGACCATGAGATTTGTGCTCTCTACCCTTGGTCATGGATTCAAGTCGATGCATTGATAGTTTATGATGTGATCATGAGATTTTACCATTATGACAGGGTGCACTAAATTCCCCTAAAGCTTGGGAGGAAACTCATCACTATCTCCAATGTTTTTGCATTGTAGATATTGACCAGGAGGGGTATTACTCTTATAAAACTTACCCTGGTTTGTCCATAAAAAAATCAGATTTGAGGGGCACCTTTTTCCGCCAAACTTACCTCTGTTTACTACAACATGATGTAGCCCTGTGTCCAACAAGATTGCATCGAAAATATCTAAACGACGTCCCTTCATAGTTGAGGAACTGAATCCATGATCCTCAAGATGAAGTTAGTTTGATTGAATGAAATAGAGGTTTGGACAAGTTGATGAGCGCATAAATTCTAATAAACCTTCTTCCAATATAACTAGAGTCAATATTAAGAAAAGATCTGATTCTTTTGATCAACAACTTTATGGTCCTTGTTATATAGAACAAACAAGATATTGTATAGTCTCAGCCAAAGTAAGCCAACTATGATTTGTACCTTCCAAGAGTAAAAATAAAATAAAAGTATACCTTTAAACTTATATTTATTATTATTTCTATTTTTTTTAATTGAAAAATTTCATTCAAACTTACTAAAAAAATTGGTGAAATAAAAGTAAAAAATTCAGCGCCAAACTCACCAAAAATTTCACAAAATATACACCCTTTTAACTAACACAACTTTAGAATACATATACCCTTAAACTGAAATGCTTGTAACTATCCTGATGAGAAAACCACATGCACACCCCCCTCCCCCCCGTGATGCATACATACCATCCATGCCACGCATGCACGGGGTGGGACTCAATGCCTCTAAGCTGTCGGATTTTTGTGGTATACACATTAAATCGCAATGAAAAGGATATCCAACATGCAGTAGGATGTAGGCGGACTGATAGGGCTTTGCGCTTGCAACCAAGAGGTCATGGGTTCAAATCCCATTTATTTTTGTGGTTTGTGGTATACACATTATGTGTATACCACAAATCCAAAAAAAATTGTAAGGCATGAGATTTGTGGGTCCCACCCGTGGGTCCTACCCGCACATGCGTGGCATGTATGGCATCATGGGGGGCATGGGATTTTTTCATCAGGATAGCCGGCTCCAACTGACATGTTGTGGCTGAAATTCCATTTAGGACACACATGGCATGCATGGCATCATGGGGAGCATGGGATTTTGTCGCCAGGATAGTTGGCTCCAACTGAAATGTTGTGGGTCAAATTCCATTTAGGACACATTTTCCTAAGATACTAATTTCCATGTGTCACGTGTGGGGTCATCATATTTTTAGCGAAGGTTTTTAGCCTAAAAATAGGCATCCTACTAACTTCATCCGGTCAAGTATATTCCCAACGAATGAGATTTTTTCATCTTAAAACATTCCATTTCCAAGACATGCGAGTAACGAGCTTGTGGGCTGGTGACCGTTGGGACCGCAACCTAGGACTCCTAGTCTCCTTATAACGAGAGGCAGTGGAGCTCAAAATCATAAGAATCATTGAATATTATTTCATTGGCTCAAAACTATAGAGAAGAGGGCGTGGGATCAAAGCTCACCACCACCTTTGCCATAACTGTGTGCAGCCATTTCTGCTCAAATAAACACAAGATTTCCATGACTGTGTGCGGCCATTTCTGCACAAAATTGTGCTTGCTTTGATTCATGCAGGCGACTTCATTGTTTGCAATCTTGATTTCCTTTTTACTTTTATCGGCGAAATTCTTTACCTATGGAATTTCTATCTTTAAATATTTCTAATAATTTAGAGGGTTCTCAAGCGAAGAAAGTACTAATTAATCCCCTCCTTTGGCCATCTTATTTTTATATTTCATTTTCTCATTCCCACGTATTTTCCTATACATGTCCACCTATTTCACAACATTCCCGTCATTCTAGCCCAAAATCGGGGCGCCCAGGCGTGTATTGGGGTGCCCTGGTCCCACCTAGGGCGCCTTGATCCATGTTCAACTTTCCCACTTATTTTTGGGGTCTTTCTAGTCATTTTTCATCCTTATTTTTTCCATAGTCAGCCATGTCGGAGTTAATTACGAAATTGGAGCAAGAAAACCTTATAAATACAAAGTTATGAGACCTTAATGAGGGTCCTAACCTCGCATACTACTATCACTCCATCTAGAGTTGCATCCATTACATCACTCACAACTACATAGTGTCATGCATTAAGGATAGGAGTTTTGGATCAACAAACACAACATAGGGGGATGATTCTATTCTATTTCATACACACATGCTATTAAATTTTCTTTAGTTATTATTGCTCGTTACTTCAAAAAGTGTGACTGACATAAGAACACCTAGGGCACGACATGCACACACACACACACCAGAACTACATTTGGGTTCGAAATGTAGTGCAACACTCAGTTTAGTAAGCCCACAGCTGTGGCAGGTGAGGTCAGTTCGACCCATTCGTTTTGCATCTTTATTTTTAGGGTTTTTGATACTTCTTTATTGCTTATAGGTCATTCCTTCATCTTGTTATATTTCACACACTAGGCATAGCTCAACGAATCTAGTGTGACATACAAGCAGTATTTCAGGACATCTTGTGACCTTTGCAGAAATAAGAATTTGAGCATTTGCAGAAACCAATGTGCTTATTTTGTAGACCAGGGCACCCCGGGTGCCCCAATACCTTCCCATGTGCCTTAGTCTGCTTAGATCCTCCATATCTGACCTTTTCGGGACTTCTGGGTGTTCGTTCCTACTTTCGAATGTTAATGTCAGAATTGCGACAACCTACGACAATCTTCTATAATCAGCTAAGTCATTTCTCCTTACTTCCTTGCACATTAGGGTTTTGATTTCATTTAGTATAATTATATTAAATCATTTTCATATTGTTCTTAACATATTTTACAACATTTTAGTCCTAACTTAGATTAACTAGTGGCTATACTCCGACAATATTAGATCCTAATTTTAGTTAATCACTAGATTTATTATATTTATGATTGCACTAGGAAAAAAGTAAGCTTCAGATTAGGGATGTTTGTTAGATGGTTGGTTTGTTAAGAATATTTGCACGTACCATTTTGCCAGTGTAAATTAGTCATTCCTAGCTAATAGTTTTTTTTTTGTTTTTTTTGTGAAACACTTTCCATGTTATTTATACATGAACTGCCTTTGTAAATTTATCGTAGATTTGTTAATATTGAGGTGATAATACGATTTGTATCCAATTGTTATGTATGGTTATGGCTTTGTTTAATTCTTTTGTGGTAATGGTTTGTTGAAAGAAATCTTGGTTTAAGAGTATTGCATAATCCTATAAATAAATAAGCCTCATATCAAAGTCTTGCTGATATGAAAGTCTAATCCAATTTATTGTTGTT